>CM012452.1:16171782-18571782 GCA_003999625.1 Oryzias javanicus
TATTGATTTCCAAAGGTCTGAACATCTCTAAGCGTTACTGTATGTGATTTAGTCTGTCTGATCACTGCTGTGTTTTCTTGAGAGCACAATTCAGTACACAAAATGTTTTGAGGAGGAGATCACAAAACGTTTATAACTGAAAATACTAGTGAGATGTTCAATCAGATTTTCTCTCGACTCCTCCCCTCCAGGGATTCAGTTCAATGAACTGTTAATAGCTTAATTCCAACATGTCAAATATCAATGGATAGCATTGCTCCCAGTAAGGTGAAGTTGATCTCTTGTAGGAAAAAATCTCCATGGAGAAATTCCATTCTGGTAAAAACGGAAAAAGAGAATGTCGAAATCTGAACGCAGATGGCGAAATCTAAACAACAGGTTGACTATGACATCTATAAAGAGAAACTTCACTTATATAATTACAACTGAGCAATGCAAGAAGTCCTATTTTCTGAAATTATCACCAAACTCCCATAATGCTCGGGCCTTATTTAATATAGTCAACAGGTTGACAAACCCCCTGTGTCAGTGGACCAGAACTTACTCCACCAAAGCCTGTAATGACTTTGCCAAATTCTTCAGGATAAAATCAAAAACATTAGACAAACAATTATTTCATCAACTACAAGTTCAGGATATGAACCCATCCACTAGAAACCATAAACCCCAGCTCAGTTTCAACCCATAAACAGTAAGAACTGCAGGACATTCTATGTCAACTGAACTCCTCCTCCTGCTGTCTGGATATTCTACCCACAAGCTTTTTCAAAAAAGTTTCAAAGATCCTGGAACCAGCCCTGCTCCAGATTGTCAACTTGTCTTAACATCTGGTGTTTCCCAGAACCACTGAAAACAGCTGTAATCAAACCTCTCCTAAAAAAGACAGTCTAGACAAACTCAAATGAACAACTACAGACCGATATCAAACCTGCCATTTTTAAGTAAGATCATTGAAAAGCTGTTTTCCATCAGTTAAATGAATTCCTAATAAATAACAAATGCTATGATGTCTTCCAGTCCGGCTTCAGACAGAACCACAGCACTGAAACGGCTCTGACCAAAGTGACCAATGACATACGTTTGAATACAGACAGTGGAAATATGTCAGTGTAGTTTTACTGATCTCAGTGCTGCGTTTGATACAGTCGACCACGCAATACTACTCAGACGACTGGAAAACTGGGTGGTCTCACTGGACCAGTACTAAACTGGTTCAAAACGTACTTAGAAAACAGGAAATATTTTGTGTCAATTGGTACTTCACTTCTGAGCCAACAGAAATACATGTGGAGTGCCCCAAGGCTCCATCCTGGGACCACTTCTATTTAACATCTACATGCTCCCACTGGCCCAGGTTATAAAGAACAACAACATTAGTTACCATAGCTATGCAGATGACACACAGATATATATTAGACTGACACCAGGAGACGAGGCCCTGTACGCTCTTGGTAAATGCATTGAGGACATTAATGACTGGATGTGTCACAACTTACTTCAATTAAACAAAAACAAAACTGAGGTTATTGTCTTTGGCTAAAAAAAAGGTTAGACGTCACTACAGAGCTTCAATCTATTCAACTAAAAACTACCAACCAGGCCAGAAACTTGGTGTAGTGATAGACACAGACTTAATTTTGATAAACACATTAAGGCAGTCACTAAATCAGCCTATTATCATCTCAAAATATCTCAAGGATTAAAGATTTGATGTCTAAGCAGGACCTGGAGAAACTAGTGCATGCTTTCATCTTTAGTCGACTTGATTACTGTAACAGTGTTTTTACAGGACTACCAAAAAAAATCCATCAGAAACTGCAGCTGATTCAGAACTCTGCTGCTCGGGTTCTCACAAGGACAAGAAAGTAGACCACATCAGTCCAGTTCTGAGGTCTTTACACTGGTTACCTGTCTCTCAGAGGATAGACTTTAAAGTTCTGTTACTGGTTTATAAAGCTTTGAATGGTTTAGCACCAAAATACATGACTGACCTCCTGACCCAGTATGTACCAGCCAGACCTCTCCGGTCATCAGGATCCGGTCTTTTATCAGTTCCTAGAGTCAGAACTAAACATGGAGAAGCTGCATTCAGCTTCTATGCACCACAGATCTGGAACAGACTTCCAGAAAACCTTAGATCTGCTGAAACACTCAGTGTATTTAAATCCAGGTTAAAGACTCACCTGTTCTCAGTTGCATTTGATTAATATGTATTCAAAAGTTTACGTCCGCACTTTTTATCTATGCTTGTTTTAAATTAAAATCTTTTTACTTTCTTTTAATTTTATTTTAATGATTTGAATAATGAATGACATTTTTACTATTTCTTTTGATTGTTTCTTTTAATGTTTTATGTAAAGCACTTTGAATTGTCTCTGTACATGAAATGTGCTATACAAATAAACTTGCCTTGCCTTGCCTTGCCTTGCAAAGCACAGGGACAGATGGTAACGCGGGTGAAACAATAGAGTTAATTGTGTCGAACAGAATTTTTGGATTTTTCCTGTTAGATGTTATAAGCTGGGAGAAATATTTTGATCTGGCGTCTTTTATAATTTCATTAAGAGATTACACCAGGTCCCTAAGGTGTAGTCTGTGGACCTTGAGTTTGGTGGACTTCCACAAATGTTCAGTTCTATGACACAGTCTTCTCAGATTTGAAATACATTCATTCAACCAGGGAGTATGGCGTTTCTGCATGACATCATTTGATTTAAAGGGTGCAACAAATGGTGCACAAAAGTATTTGCATCAAGGCAGTCATTTAGAGGAAAAGGATCAAACATAGCACAGAAATTCTGAGCTGTGACCTCAGTTATAATCCACCTTTTTGACCTTATATGTAGAGGCTTTGGGTCAGGAGGAAAGTTAAGGTCAAAGAACACACAGCAATGATCACTTAAGTGGACATCCTCAACACAGACATTGGTGATATGGAGCCCCAATGAGAAAACAAGGTATAAAGTGTGGCCTTTAGTGTGAGTGGGACCAGACACGTGCTGTTTAAGGTAAAAAGTTTCAGTTATTGTTAAAAAAAAAAACCTAGCTGGGCTAGATGAATCATCATCAATCTGGAGGTCAAAATCCCCAAGGATTAAAATTTTTTTTCAGTTTTATGATGGATGATAAAAGCTCATTAAAATCAGCCAAGAAAGCACCAGCAGGGCCAGGGGGTCGGTACATTAAAATGCAATAAAATATGTTATAGTGGAACCGATCTTGATCGTCAGGGATTCAAAGGAGGAGAAGGGTTCATTTTTTATCATTCTGCAAGTGCAGCTGTCCAGGTGCACAGCAGCAAGTCCTCCTCCATGGCGACAGGGGCGGGGCATCCCAACAGCTGAGCAGCTAGTGGGACACAGTTCCTTGAGGTGAATGAATTCACCTTCTCTCTGCCAGGTTTCTGTGAGGTCCAAATTTTCCCAGGTAAAGAATTTGTTGAGGGAGAAATTTGTTATTCTATATTGTGAGGTATTGAAATGATTTCTACCAATTACTGCAGTATTGCGAAATCGTGAGCCATGTATCACATCGTATTGTGAGGTACCCAGTGATTCCCAGTCCTAATTGCTACTCATTTTCATTTAAGGCATGCCGCAAAATTTTAGACTTTTAGGTACGCCCTATGGTCGTGAAAATACGGTACTTTAAAATCTTCAGCAACTATTTAACAACAGACAAACCTCATTTTAATAAAATGCAATTTTAGAATTTTTTTTTTTTTGCATGATCAAAAAAACTGTACACCTCAGGGACAGTTCTAACCAAGAGAAAAACAAAACACAGTTATAAAAAGGAACTGGACAAAGCTGACCTCAACCTCTACCTGCCATTTGTCGAACTTTTTCAATAAAATCTCTTGCATCAGTTACTTATTAGAAACTTCGTGAGAATGCACAAATTACCTTCACAAAATGCAGATTTCACTGGCATAAATACTACCTTGAAGATGCACTTAAAATCCTTCAATTTCTCTCAAAAATTGACTGCACCAGAATGTTTTAGCAAGACTTTACCTACAAAACCCTTTCACTTGACTGAGGTTCACAGAGTGATGTATGCTTTGCTTAATTATGATGAGCTGTCAGAATGATTGTATTTCTGAATAAGTGTATTGATTGTATTAATTGATTATCATTAACTTTATTCTGCCTCTATACATAAAAATGAGTAATTAACACTAAACTTAAATATGTTCATTTTTCCTTGTTATTTTCTATGCTTCTCTTTAGGAACTCATCTACATGGAGGTAAGAGGGGGTAGCCCCCTAACCCCAATCTACCCACCAGACTGTGCTATTTTTACAACATTATTGGCAAATGACAAATAAAGAATCTCAGCTTTGGTAGCTGATTTATTTGTGACAAAAAAGTTGCAGACAAGTAGATTTTATATTTCAATTCTGATGGCATCATAACATACATAAAAAAGAACATCTGACAAAACAAAGAAGAAAAGTGATGATTTCACGCAAACTTATTTGAACGGCAAAAATAATGCAAACTAAAAATTTTTTTGTACATGTTTGATGCAAAGTGAAGACATGCAAATATGAGCTTAAAGGAAGCAGCAACAGATGAGAATTGTGCCTAAAAGGAAAAAACAAATCATCCTCCTTGCAGGTGGTTTTCCCCTCAGGCTCAGTTCCTCTACCAAAGGCCTGCAAGCCTGAGGATCCTGGTCTTAGCTGTTTCTGAATGAATGAATGAATGAATGAAGGAAATGGTTTATTTCAAGAAATCAGGTTATAATACATAAAATAACATCACATACTCAATCACATGTAGATCGCTTGAAAGGGGGTGGAAGGAAGCAAATTTATATAATCCCACCCCGGCTCGACCATACCATTTTCTTTACATGAATTATTAATATCCGGTTCAGGACTTAATATCACATGTTAATATAGTTTCAGGTTATTAAAGATCATTAATATTAGTGATGTAATAGAATTTCAAAAAACATTCATAGACAAGTCATTTATATTAATCATCAATAATAATCTAAACATTCTCATGAAGAAAAAATTCAAAAAGTATCAAGTAGTAATCAACTTCATTTGTTACTGCAGGAAAAGATATCAAAATACTCTCGATAAAAAAAGACAATTTGAGCAGTTATAATGAAGTAAAAATCATGATTTCTTAATGGAGAAAAAACTTCAAAATATTCTTATTAAAAAGACAATTAAAGCAGATTGTATTCATCAAAAATTGGAGCAGAATCCGTGCTATATCTCTGTTTAGGAACAGGTTTAAGGCCACGTAAACCATCTTCGTTGTTTTGACTGAGAGACTGTGAAGGTCTAATTTCAAAGGAATTGTGCTCAAGTTCTGAAGTTAAGAATTTTGGTTATTTAGTCTTTTTTAGGAGGAAAAAAAGGTTTGCATTTTTAAAATGAATATTTTCCCCTTTTTATTAGTGTATGCATAAAGTTATATTCACTTACTGAATATTTGAATTAAATCCATTTAAGTTCAACTTTTAGTTAAATATATAATTATACATTTATTTTTCGAACTAAGTGTTTAGTTTGTAAATTGAATATTTAATTTTATAATATTACATTTTTCTTTTGCAAATTAAATATTTAGTTTTTACCTAAATATTCATTTTCCAAATTAGATATTTACACTTTGCATCCAAATATATTTATTTGTTAAATAGATATTAAAGTCCAGATTTAATATTTAGATTTGATGTAAATATTTAGCTTTTTGACTAAATATTTAGCTTGTTACCTAAATATTTTGCTCCAGACTAAATATTCAGCTACTATGCAAAAAAGCTTGGCAATGAGCAGAAATAGACTACCAAAAAGCTGCAGTTTTCTCTATCTCTGAGTGGAGCTTCAGCATGTTGTTCAGTGGTTCACTGTGTTTAGCTCAGAGACTAAATGTGAGAACTGGACTGAGTGACCCCGCCCCTTCACCGCGTTCCAGATATGATGTGTCTCCAAGAAGCCAAAATCCAATAGACTTCCATTGATAAATTAAAATTATTACTTGGTCATTATATTTGTCAGAATAACTACTCATGCTCTGCTACTTTTTTAACACGTTTGTGCTAGTACTGATTATTTTTCCATAAAATAGATTTTTCATATCCTTTAGCACACACTACACTGCTGTGCAAGTAGTCCAAGCCTAACCCTCCCACCTTCATTTTTTCTTTAATCCACATTCCATTAAATTATCATCTCCGATATTTAACATTCACCTGAACACAGGTGGCTGCTTATTCTTGCACCTATTGTATATCTAAATAGGAATGGTGTATGCTTTATATGTTTCTGCTTGTATGTGTATTTACACTATTTTACAAAAAGTGTTCACTCACCTGCCTTGTCCACAAGATTGAGGAGTATGTTTCAAGGAATTTTTGACAATTTTCTTTTCCAAAAGTGCATTTGTCAGGTCACACTGTGATGTTGGTGGACAAGACCTGACTCAGTCTCTCTAATTCATCCCAAAAGTCTTCTATTAGGTTCAGGTAATGATTCTGTGCAGACCAGTCAAGTTCCTCCACACCAGACTTTGTCATCTATGTATTTATGGAGGTTGCTTTGTGCAGTGGTAAACAGTCATGTTGGAAGAGGAAGGGCCCTGCTCTAAACTGTTCCCATAAGTTGGGGAGCAACAGTCCTTTACACTATTAAACTCAAATTCAAACTCTACTTATTTGTATAGCGCCTTTTCTTCGGCCAAAACACAAAGCACTTGACATAAAAGCAAATAAAATACATATTAAAAACCTCCAAAAAAACACAGGGTTTAAAAACAAATGTACTTCGAGACACAAAATGTGCATCCCTCTCTCCCCCAGTTCCCAATTTCCCCCCAACACGACCCTTGTCAATAAAACTGAACAAAGAGTAAAAACTGCAGATCTAAGGAAATTATCTGGCTTGGTACTAATGTGTAGAAATTATATTACGAGGATTCCCTTCTTCAAGACCCCGCCTGACCAGTGGGGGCATCACCACAGCACCGGCCCAGTGCAGGACCTGCTCTATCGAGCTTGATCCCAGCCGCCCCGATTAAACCACAGACTATTTTCTCTCCATGAAGTACTCTCCCATTTAGGAAGTTGAAGTTGAGCCTCACTAGGGAAATACTGGTTGAGGCGGCAGGTCATGGACTTTGATTATGGTCAGAGAATGAAGACGCTTGGAGAGAGACTGAGATTTCCTCTTTTATTGAATGATGAACAGAGTGGACTGCAGCTATGGAAGTTTTTTTATGACATAATTCAAAGTATTTTGCATTATTCAATTGACAATTCAATTTACAATTCAATATTTCATTCAGGCTTGCAAAATGATATTTCATTTTGTAATTTATAATTCAATATGAAAATTTACAATTCAATATCACAAATAAAAAAAAAATTAATAAAACTGGATAAAACTGAGAATGCATTACAGTAAGGGGCACTGTTTTGCAAGTTGGAATGAGTTTTGACACAAACAGAGTAAGGAAATTTACTATGCAATAGATTTTAAGTTACTTTAAAATGAATTCAGAGCAAACTGGGTATTAAAATGTCGTTTTTTTTAAATATTGAATGTAAACTGCAAAATGCATTGTCATTTGAATTATGACTTCAAAAACCTATGACAATTGACAATGCAATTGATTTTGTTTTTATTCAGTATCTTATTTATAAACCTGTAATGTTGACAAGTAAGTTTTAATATTGAATTGTAAATTGCTAAATGAATTGTCATTTTGCAAGCCTAATTTGAAGATTGAATTGTCAATTGAATCATGCATTTGCAAATTGCATGATGAATTTGCAAATTGAATCTTCAATTGAATAGTGCATAATACTTTGAATTATGACATAAAAACCTTCCATATATAGCACTTGCAGGACATGCGTGGGCAAGTTCCACAGGTGTAGTTTTTTGTCCACCAGTAGGTGGTGCTGTTCTGCCATTTCTCTTGGGCTTTCTCACATATACATTATTTTTCAACACATTCTCACTCCTGACTCATGGAAGTCCCTTCTCGTCAATACTCGAAGCTTTGGGGGTACCCTTCTCATCAAAATGTGTCGAGTTGGGTTGTCCATTTAGATTACACTGATAGCAGAACCGCAGACCCACGGCTGAAACGAGACCTGACCCGGAGCGGTGCTGAGTCAAAAATGTGAGGTTCTGGCGGATCTAATTGAATCAAGCCTCCCAACCACCAGCTACCGGGACTATGCCTGGTACCGGGGGTGGCACCCGACGCATACCGGTCCCAGAAGCCGACCCTCAGAGATATTTGAGCCCGACCCGCCGAGGTATCGAATCCGACCTGCCTGTTCAGAACCCCGACACTCCGTGGTATCAGAACCCGACCCCGCAGCAGGTCAATGCTTGTCTTTGATGCGCCTGGGGGATGAATCAAGGGTCTGCTAACGGGACGCAGAACGCGCCGGTACACCCGATACCAGGGGCAGCTCCCGAAGCACAACAGTCCCGGTCCCGATTTATTGGACCCTGATTCCAAACCCCCCAAATGAACCATCTTGCGACGCGATTGCAGCTGACAGCTGTCACTTTTTTTTTCTCTGTCACGGTCAGAAGACTTCTGAAAGGTAGAACGTGATCACAGGCCGACTACTTCCGGTCCAGCCCACGGAAATGAGAGATCCTGAAACGCTGATTTTCAACCATAGAAATAACGTTACTTTCATTTCTGCCTCATAATTGAATTGAACTTTATTAATATTCCAAGGGATAAATTTATCTGTTATGGCACCATATATCTAAAACATTTTACAAACACACATATTCCTATGAATAAATTAGATAAATTAATTAATAAATTAGAAAAAAAGAAAGTTGTTTATTTTTAGTGAAAGACAAAACGAGTGATGTTTTCCCACTGAATGAGGAAACAGAAAAATAATTCTGTTTTTTATTTTTTATATTAAATAATAATATAATAACCATTGTTGTCATTATTGTTGTTATTATTATTCAGATGTATTTAATAACATAAAATGAACGACAAGAACAACATAATTGATAAATAAAAGCACAGTTGTTTGCACAGCTGCTTTCCTCACTTCATGTCTTTTCTGTGCAGCTTTGTGTCACATGATACACATAGATTAATTTAACCCTTTAAATAACCAGGTCAAATCAGTCTTTCATAATGATTTTATTTTTATATATATTAACTTTTGTAGTTATTTGCTTTTCATTTAATTGTTTTTCAAAAACGTTTTAATTTTAACAAAGGTAATCTCTCTCATGAACTCCCGAAATACAAACAGCTTGTCAGATGCCCGACCAGAGAGGAGAACATTCTGGATCACTGCTACACCACAATCAGGGATGCTTATCACGCCGTCCCCCGGGCTGCACTGAGTCACTCCGATCACGTCATGCTTCACTTGATTCGCGCCTACAGGCAAAAACTAAAGCTCTGTAAACCTGTAGTGAGGACTTCAAAGAAGTGGACCAGTGAAGCGGTGGAGGTTTTCAAGGCGTGTCTGGACTGCACTGACTGGGACGTTTTCAGGGACTGCTACCAACAGTCTGGACGAGTTACACAGAGGCTGTGACGTCATACATCAGCTTCTGTGAAGATTGCTGTGTCCCATCATGCACCAGGTGAGTTATAACAATGACACCCTGGTCACAGCCAAACTCAGACGGCTAAGGTGGGCTAAGGAGGAGGCCTTCAGGAGTGGATAAAGACAGATTCAGAGAGGCAAAATACAAGTTTAGTAAAGCGGTGAGAGAGGCTAAACAATTGTATTCTGAGAAGTTACAACACCATTCTTCAGCCAATGACTCTAACTGTCTGGAGGGGGCTCAGGCAGATCACCAACTACAACCTAAAGCCCTCCACTCCATCAACGACCGACACCTCGCCAACCGCTCTTTAACGAGTTTTACTGTCGTTTGACAGACAAAGGGACAGTTCTGCCACCACCCATCAGCTCCAGTCACCTACTTCAATTTCCCACCCTAACAGCTCCATCCCCTCCAGTAACGACTCTTTCCATCCATGAAAGAGACGTAAACAAACTCTTCAAGAGACAGAATCCCCGGAAAGCAGCTGGACCGGATTCTGTCTCCCCGTCTACCTGAAGCACTGTGCTGATCAGCTGTCTCCATCTTCACGCCATTTTTAACACCTCACTGGAGACCTGTCATGTGCCAGTCTGCTTCAGTCTTCAACTATCATCCCTGTCCCCAAGAAGCCGAGGACCACAGGACTGAATGACTTCGACCCGTCGCCCTGACCTCTGTGTCATGAAGACCTTTGAACGTCTCGTGCTTTTACACCTCAAAGCCATGACAGACCCTCTTCTGGATCCCTGCAGTTTGCCTACAGAGCCTACAGGTCAGTGACGACGCCGTCAATCTGGGCCTTACTTCATCCTCCAGCATCTGGACTCTGCAGGACCTATGCCAGGATCCTGTTTGTGGATTTCAGCTCTGCCTTTAACACCATCTCCCGTCTCTGCTTCAGGAGAAGCTTTCCATGCTGACGTTCCTGTCCATCTGCAGGTGGATCACAACTTCCTGTCTGACAGGAAACAGTGTGTGAAGCTGGGGAAACAGATCTTCGGACTCACAGACCATCAGCACTGATCTCCTCAGGGCTGTGTTCTTTCTCCTCTGCTCTTCTCCCTGTACACTAAACAGCTGCACCCTCCAGTCACCCGTCTGTCAAACTCCTGAAGTTTGCAGACGATACCACCCTAATCGGCCTCATCTCTGATGGCGACGAGTCTGCGTACAGGTGTGAGGTCGACCGTCTGGTAACCTGGTGCAACCAGAACCACCTGAGCTCAATGCTTTAAAGACAGTGGAGATGGTTGTGTACTACAGAAAAACTCAGCTCCACCTGCCCCCATCACCCTCTGTACTCCACTATAGCTACTGTGGAGTCCTTCCGCTTCTTGGGAACCATCATCTCCCAGGACTCAAGTGGAGCCAACATCAGCTCCCTCATAAGAAAGCTCAGCAGAGGATTTCCTCCTGACAGCTGCAGAATTCAGTCTGCCCAAAGAAATGATGATTCAGTTCTACACAGCCATCATTGAGTCCATCCTCACTCCTCCATCACCATCTGGTACGCTGCTGCCACTGCTAAGGACAAAAGCAGGCTGGAGCGGGTCATCCGGTCAGCAGAGAAGGTGATCGGCTGTAATCTTCCATCTCTTCAGGACCTGTACTCCTCTAGGACCCTGAGGCGTGCAGGAAAGATCGTGGCAGACCCCTCCCACCCTGGACATGAAACTTTTTGAGCCACTCCCCTCTGGCAGGAGGCTGAGGTCCATCACAACGAGAACCTCTCGCCACAGGCACAGTTTTTTTCCATCTGCTGTTAGCCTTTTTAATAAGTCCGGAACCTTCCATCACTTCTCGCCCCATCTGACTGTCACATTGGACAGATTTTTATTTTATGTATTTATTTATTTATTTATTATTTAATGTGTATGTGTATATATTTATATATTTGTATATAAATTTAAATGACATTAATAATATTAATTATATTTTACATAACAATAATAATAATATAAATATATAGGTATATATGTGCGTGTATGTGTCTATATATATATATATATATTTATATATTTGTAATATCCCTTCTGTTCTGTTCTTACTTAATATTTTTGCTGTTTCTATTTATTCATGAATGCACCATCATCACCAAGACAAATTCCTAGTATATGTTCAATTGTACTTGGCAATAAAGTTGATTCTGATTCTGATAAAAGGCAGTGGCAGTTGCCACTGCACTCAAAAGAGGGGATGCCACCCTGTGCTACAGGTTCCTACCTTGCCTGTTCACTGGACAAGGGACTGGGTGCCACTTCACTCCATTGGACCTTGGGTGTGCTGACTGCATCATTGCACCGCCTCAGACGGACCACTGCAGTGTTCGGGAGCATGCAGTGCTGAAAGTTTGACCTGAGGCGAAAAGTAAGCCACCATCCAGGACTCTGAGGACAACCAGCATTTTAACTGCTTTTAGGCCATGTCCACACGTAGCCGGGTATTTCTACAAACGCATATTTGCCGACCTCCATTTTATAAAAACGGTTGCGTCCACACGTGATCGTTTTCAAAATAATTCCGTCCACACGTCCCCGCATACTTGCGCTGTTGGGCGATGTAATGAGCATGCCAGAACAGTAGTTGGCAGTGTTTTCCTAAAAGTCAGTGAATTCTATCCAATCAGAGCACTCCTTTTTGTGTCGTCATTTCCGCAAACCACGAAACATGGCGCAAGCTGGCACGTTCGTGTGAACCGACAACGAGGTGGAATTACTTTTAAATGTGGTTAGGGAATATAAAGTTAACAAGACACAAGAAAACATCGATTGGGAGTCTTGTCGGAGCAAGTATGTGGAGATCTTAAATCAATATTTGGAGCAGTATCCTGCAGAGGCGTTGAACGAGTTTCCCCATGAAAAGCGAGAGCTCACGCGCGCGATCCTGACCACGAAGATAAAGGCAGTCAGAGGAAAATACCGACAGGCTGTTGACTCTGGTCGCCGGAGCGGACACGGTAGAGTGGTTCTTCTCTACTTTGAACTGTGTGAGCAAATCTGGGGAGGATCACCAGCTTCTACAACCATGCCGTCGGGAATCGAAACCAGTGAACTGAATCAGAGCCTTCCTCTTCCTTCGCCTTCCACGTCTTCCTCGTCCACTCAGGAACCAACGGAAAATGTGTCGGACAAAGAGACTGATGACAGTGTTGCCCCAAAGGTGAAAGAGAGAAGAGACCTGCTTCAGGTACACATCTTACTATAAATATAAACTGTAATGTTTTAATTTTGATAGTGCATGTCATTTGTTATATTTTATAGCAGAGCAAAGCAGAATTGTAAGCAAGAAGTAGATGTTTGTACTCATGTTTTCAAGTTTTTAAATATTAAAATGGCTATGTTGTTGTTTTTTTTTTAAGGCCAAACTGAGAGGACACCGGCATGATCGTCTGAAGAGAAAGCTTCCTGCTGAAACCCAGTGGCTAAATGCACTTGAAGAAGACCAACGAGTGAAGAAAAAACCAGTTGACTTTTTAGAAACGTCAACAAAGCAAGCAAATGACAATTTTGCTAAAATTAACGAGACACTCAATAGGTTCACCACATCTGTTACTGAAGGCTTTTCTCTCCTGAAACAAGTAATGAGTGCTCCTCCTGCACAACACTACATGCCGTATGATCCCAGAGGGCACATTTATTCACACACACAAGCACATTCAACTCACCCCAATCAGGCATTTCATTCTTTCACCTCACCATCTGGCAGAAGAGCACAGCATGATGAGCAGCACACAAGATGTACCTCACACATCACTTGAGAGCTCAGGACAGTTTTCATATAGTCAAACCCTCTTCAGTGATGAGTAAAGAATGTTTTTTTATTTTTTTTAATGGAATTTTGTTAATCTTATTTGTAGGGATTGTTTATTGTTAAAATGTGAAATGCCAACGTAATGTCACAAATATTTGCACAAACTGCACTACGAATGGCACTCAGGTCACTTTTTCCAAAAGTTTTTTATTAGTGTAACAGTCACAAGATTGTGTTTTTATTTGTACAAAATTGCATTGGCAATAAACGTCAAGGCTTTAAGAAGTATAAGCTATTATTGTGTTAATTCTAATACTTTAAATTAGAACTTGACTTTTTATTTTCAATGACACAGTGCAATGTTCATGACATTTCAGAGTCCAAACTGTTCAAAAAATAAAAATGTCTTTCAAACTGATTTGTGCAGTTTAATCAGAACAAATACTTCCTGAACCAACCAAGAAAATGATTGAAATACCCTTGTTTCTTTTGTTTAGTAGCTGTTCATTTAAACCTAAAAAAATATCAGTCTTGTCTTCTATGTTTCTGCAAAATCCTGTCTCTTATGGATCCAGATACTGGGTGAGGACTCCCCGGACCCTCTTCCCTTCGGTGGTCAAGCTGTCTCCTCTTGTAGGTGGTTGTGACACTGGCTGATGTTTTCTGTCGTGATTAATGGCTTCACTAATCCTGCTGTCATCAATAGTCTTTATTAATCTCACAAAAGTTATGCAGCACGAAACACGCATAAATAACAAAGGGCAGATCGTTGAGATTAATGTCCAACGCTCTTCTCAAAGCTCCAAACCGTGCCTTAAGTCTCCTGAAAGCACATTCTATTACCATGCGTGCTCTGCATAAAGACAGTCCAAAATACTGTTCCTGTGCATTGTGCAAAACTTGGCTGGTGCTGATCTATGGCCCCACCTGTCAGGTTAGCAGAATGGCAGGATGTGTAGAAAAATGTTCATCCCAGTCACAGAATACAACAATCAGGAACTACTAATGATAAATTAATTAAGTGTTCCGTTTTCTGTTTTGTTGACCCTTTAACTGCCTGCTCAACCGAATGGTGGGAAACATTTAGAAATTAAGTTTTTCAAAATATTGATTGTGTGTATTACTCCTCAAGGTGTGGAGCCCCTAAAGGTAATTTGAAGAAAATAAAACAAGTTTTTTTTTCTCTTTTTGATTAAAATAATTAAAAAAAAGAATTCTGGTTATGAATGTACACACACATATTAACCGTGAGTCAATTAGTAAATGGAAATTTTTTTTTATTTAGAAAAAAACAAAAAGTTTCTATCTGGTGTGCATCAGTTACTAACCAAACAAAAGTTTTTTTTTATTTTTAAAAGTGCATGGTTAGTAACCAGAAAATTTTTTTTACTTCAATTTTTTTAAGTATTTTTAAAGAAAAAATCCTTTTTTTTTTACTTTAGCTTTTTTTTAGTTTGATGTCTCTTAAGGGGTTAAATACCAAGACAATAAGCAGTGGGAAAAATAAAATTTTCTGGTGTTTTTTTTTTTTTCTTCTTTTTTTGGGGGGGGCACAAAGCTGAAAAGAGTGAGGAGAACAGCTGTGCTTTGTTTATTTATCAATTGTATTTTGTTCTTCTCGTTCGTTTTATATTATTATTGTCATAATAATAATGATAATAATAATGATACAAAAAACAGAATTATTTTTCTTTTTCCTCATTCAGTGGGAAAACATCACTCGTTTTGTCTTTCACTAAGAATAAACAACCATTTTTTTTCTAATTTATAAGGCAGAAATGAAAGTAACGTTATTTCTATGGTTGAAAATCAGCGTTTCAGGATCTCTCATTTCCGTGGGCTGGACCGGAAGTAGTCGGCCTGTGATCACGTTCTACCTTTACAGAAGTCTCTGACCGTGACAGAGAAAAAAAAAGTGACAGCTGTCAGCTGCAATCGCGTCGCAAGATGGTTCATTTGGGGGGTTTGGAATCAGGGTCCAATAAATCGGGACCGGGACTGTTGTGCCTCGGGAGCTGCCCCTGGTATCGGGTGTACCGGCGCGTTCTGCGTCCCGTTAGCAGACCCTTGATTCATCCCCCAGCGCATCACAAGACAAGCATTGACCTGCTGCGGGTCGGGTTCTGATACCACGGAGTGTCGGGTTCTGATACCACGGCAGGTCGGATTCCGATACCTCGGCGGGTCGGGCTCAAATATCTCTGAGGGTCGGCTTCTGGGACCGGTATGCGTCGGGTGCCACCCCCGGTACCAGGCATAGTCCCGGTAGCTGGTGGTTGGGAGGCTTGATTCAATTAGATCCGCCAGAACCTCACATTTTTGACTCAGCACCGCTCCGGGTCAGGTCTCGTTTCAGCCGTGGGTCTGCGGTTCTGCTTTCAGTGTAATCTAAATGGACAACCCAATTCGGGACATTTTAACGAGAAGGGTACCCCCAAAGCTTCGAGTATTGACGAGAAGGGACTTTAACCATGCGTCGATTTTCGACGAGTCGGGAGTGAGAATGTGTTGGACAGAACAGTTGGAATTTTTTGACTGCTCCCTGTCCCTTTGTCTCCCTCTCCTTGTGAATATTGGTATTGCTGTCCTATGCCCTCAGCTGTTGGTGTCCACATATGTTCAGGATGAGGGCAGGACATCCTGACACACCTGTAACTCATGTCTCCCGCTGCATTTAAAACTTGGTCCTTCACAGTCACACTACCAGTCTGTCTGCCTACCTTGAAATGGTATGAAGCGCACAGCTAATGGTTGCTGAGCTCCTGCCTCTCACCAGTGTATATTCTTCAGTTTTTTTCGCTGTTCTTCCAAATTTCCTGGACACTGAAATGTAACTATGGAGAGAAAATAGACTCACTCTGATTTGTGCGTGCGTAATTCTTGATTTGCGCGTAAATTAGGATCTGTGTGTGTATTCTTGATTTGTAACTCATATAATACATTTTGTTCAAAAGTTAAAAAATTACAAAATCAAAAAAAAAATACAAAATACAAAACCACGCCAGATGCCTCAGTAAGAGCATGTCATGCTCACTGGGCCCCACCTTGAACATTAAAACCGTTGGATTGACATATTCTCTTGAGACCCAATCAAAGTTGTAGGGATGTGGACTTCAAAGCAGCTCACTCCTTACCGGCAATGGTAGTTGCCTTAAAAACGTTGTCACGGAAACTTTGACCAGGCTTTGAGTATACGTTTCCAGAAATCAAAAGGAGGAGAAAAATTTGAGGATGGGAAAATATTGTGCAGGATGTAAATGACGTTTCCTGGTGAACAAACCTGGCACATTTGAGGGCAACACAACAGCTTGAGACAATGTTCTTATTACACATGAAAATAACCACAGAGGACGTGAATGTGAAAATAAAAAATACATTGGCAAAAATAGAGCAAAGTCTCTATCTGATAAATGAATTGAGGTGTGAGAGAGTGGGAATTGTGTTCAAAGCAAAAAATCCATGCACAGTGGCAACAGAGCATCTCCTTACGGGCCATATTTTTGCAAACGGCTCACCATTGGCCTCAACTGTAGTTTTCAACTAACTCATTGAGTTATGCAGGCTCTTAAGCCTCTGTCCTTCTGAGGGGTCCGGTACAGTTCAGTCAGCTATTTTAGGCATTTCCATTGCATAATTGACTCCTTAAATAGTTTCGACCCGTACCGCTTGAGGGTCCTGATTGGTTGTAGGTCCACAGCAAAAGGGGACCGGGTTGGAGAGGAGCTGCTGTAGCCGCCTGCTGAATGGTTAAAAATGATGACATTAGCAAGCACCAGTGTAGTGCTAAGCTAGCTTTCCGTTTTCCTCCTTGCGGCGGTGTTCTTCTTAGCCACTTGCAATCTCTTGCAATCAGCATTCCTCCAGAGTTCCCCATCTCCTCCAGGAGAGGAGCCCAGTTGAATGAAAACCACGCCAGCTTGTTCGCTACACACTCATAGGCACGCGCGCGTGCTTGTGAACACACATGAGCAGACTTGCACACCATTACCGTGAGCGGCAGAGAGACAGAGCAACAGTCCTTGTGAAAGCATTACAGTCTATTGTTCTGGATAAAAAGAAACTCTTGATGTTGAGCATTACTCCAATGTTGTTCAATAAATGTTCACAAAGCATGATCAGAAGTGTTTTTGAAGAATGTGGATGGCAAATGAGATTCTTCTGCTACGGGAGTCGGGGATGAAACTTAGACGGGGGGTTTCCTCATTATTTATTCACGGATTTGTAGAGGTCTGAGGTCTCTGATCCCCAAGAATGAGGGGGGAACACTGTATAAGCGATGTACAAAAAGCAAAGCAAGAAAAAGTCAAGCTGCCGGATGAGGCATGACAATGACATGCTATTGGTCTATAGCACGCAAGGCATGCGCCATGAAAACAACCTGCCCAGTGGAAGCGCAACTGAACTGAGTGAAGACACTCTCCAGAATTAAAAGGCCATACCATACTACTCCTTACTGGACCCCTCATGGGAACGAGGCTTCAGAGTCCTCTTGATGCTGTACACCTCCAAGCATTTGGTTATCCATGGTGACCTTAAGTGACAGATCTACCAACCAGAACTTGGTGATTGGCACATCTGGTTTTTCTACCAATTCCCTTTTGTGAATTTCTCATTAACTGATCCATGTGCCTACTTAACTTGGCTGCAATTATGCATGACATGAGGCTCCATGTTGTGGAGATACAGGTTATTGGCCAGTAGTTGGATGGCACTGCAAACTTTGTGGGATCTTTCTAGATTAGATTTGTTTATTAATGAGTTTCTTTAGCCAGTAGGTATATCTCATGTCAGGGTCTGGTGCTGTCCAGTTCTCCATACCTGAGGCTCTTACTTGGATGTTTTTCTGTGATGGTCACTGTTCTGCTCAGCTGCTTGCTATATTCTTTTCTCAGAGAGATCAGTCCTTTAGCATTGCTGTTATGAGCTGTCTCTTTCTCCCATATGCTTTTCTTTTTGTGCCACTTGACATCACAAACCTTCACACGTCTTTACAGACCCACAAATAGAAATAGTGATCAACTCACGCACATAAATGTGCATGCAAGCAGTTAGAAATCTGTCAATCAAATATTATCTTTATATGCAAGTACCTTGTTTGTGCAAGACTGAGCAGGCACCTGTGTGAAAGTTTATTACAGGAGATAATCATGTCGAGGAACGCTGAGTAAAAAACAAAACTAAGGCGAGGAACTGGTTGTCCCACACTGTGTACCTGGAGGAGGTTGATGTTGCAGCCTGGATCCCCACAATACTTGAGGATAGAAGCAGCTCCTCCCTCCTCCTGGAAAACTACACACCAGCCAACAAGTCCAGGGCCAAAGTACTAAAAAGCTGGGGGGTGGAAAAGAAAGCCAAGGCACCATCCCAGCAAAGACCATTTCCCCAGTGCCTCGACGATTTTTTAAAAAAGGGATTCAGCATGGCAGCTGTCCCACACATACCCTTCTCAACTTTTAATGAGCTATGGAGTGCTGTGGGACCTCTTGTAACCCTGTTTCCATAGGGTTAATTTACTATCACAAATCCAATTTACATAATTTCATAGTTAATGGAAACATAGCTACTGAAAAGGATGAGTAGGCCTATACGGATGAAGTAGATTGGTGGTGAGATGTGGGGAACCATAACCTCCTCCTAAACATTTGGAAGATACAGGAGTTGATCATCAACTGCAGGAGGATTAAAACGGTCGTTATATGCTCAGAAGGAACACATAAACGGAGCATGAGTAAAAGACAGACAGAACCAGGTGCATCAAGAAACGACAAAATCAACATGTAAAAGTAAAGTTGAGAAAATGAATGACACTGGCAAAAGAAGCACAAATTGGAATTGTTTCACTTTTATTGATGCTACAAAGGAAGAGTGTAAAGTCAGCAAGAAAACAATTTCCCTTTGAACTCGCTCAACGATCAACCTACACAGGCACCTCATAACTATGAACCCTCTGGAGAACAGAGGAGATCAGTACCGACAGAAGAAACCAGATCAGCTTTTCAAAGATGAAGCACGAGTCACAAGACTTTTTTTTTCTTTTTGTTTTGCACATTTTAATTAGTATTTTGGATTATTGTTGCTGTGTTTTGTGTTGCACTGATTTTGTGGCTCCTTGTTATGATCTGCTGACCTCTCTTAGTCAGCTGATGAACTTTCAAGTTCAGTTGCAGATTTTTTTTTATTGACCTGTTTTTTTGAAACCACAGACAGTTGACTTTAATTTTGTCAAATTAAAATATTTTGCCTGAACCTGCTGCATATGTCACAAACCACAGTTTCACTTGTGAAATTAGTAAGTACATTTAGTAAACATCTGTAGAGGCAGCCTGATACCTAGGTGCGTGAAACTTGTTTATCTTGGAACCCTGGAGGCAATTGGAACACTCGAGTGTGAATGGATGAGTTAAAAAAGGATTTTGAAATACAGTAACAACGAATCCAAAAGTAAAAGAAAGTCAATTGATTACTTGACTAACATTCTTTCAAAAACATATTTAGTTTTGTCCAAATTTTGGGAAAGTGTATTTTTTTCATCCCAGTTTTTAATCCTCTCAATTTCCTGTTTGGGTTTATCCAGGAGAAAACTATATAGTTAGTGAGCAACAATCCTTTCTGTGTGGAGTTCCATATTCTCCCTGTACATGTGTAGATTTTCTCTAGGAAATCACGCGTTCTTTAACGGTTCAAAAACATGCTTCATGGGCTGATTGATTGACCTGAATTGTCCCTAGTTGTAAGTGTGTATGGGTGTGTGATTTTGCAGCCAACTATTGGATTGTTGACCTGTCCAGGGTGGATCCCGCCTTGGCCCAACAGTAGTCAGGTTAAGCTCCGGTGGCCCTGTGACCCAGAAAGGGATTTAACGGGTTTAGAAAATGGATAGATGAGTACCAGAAAAAGATTATATAAAGTAATCCACGTTATTTTAAATGTTGCTCACCTTTCAGCGCATCCCTGTCAGGGGTCGCCACAGTGAATGAACTTTCGCTGATGTAAGTCAGGTGTAAGTCTTTCCTGACACAACCTTGCACTTTGATTGGGCTGGAGTGAGACCAAGACTACGAATTCCTTCACCGACACTATATATTGCACTATAGTACATCCCCCTCCCCTTATTTGTGGGGATAAGTGGCCAGAGACATCTGCGAATAAGTTGAATTTATGAATTTGAAGACACCCCCTGTCCCTTTTTTTAAATTCAGAACCGCAGGCCAGTTTCATCCATAAAAATAACCTGCTCCAAATGATAATTATCCTCTGTGATTATTTTCTTCAGCAAATAAGGATTTTTTTCCTCCGCCGTCGTGATCTTTATTCCACCTCCCCACCAGGAGTAGATTTACACCTCAGCACCACAGAACCTCCTCAGGACGCAAAAATGTCATTCGAGCATTTTGATGTCACTTTGTTTAAACAAGTTTATTTATTCCTGCTGTTTTAAAGATATGTATTAAAAAGTAGCATCAACTGCTATCAAGACATAACTTTGAAAAATAAAAAAAATAATTAACAAAATGAAAATGTTTGAAGGAGGGAGGAAAGCCTTTGGACACACCTTCCAAAACAGCTGCTTATATAGCATGAAAAGAAGGAGAGGAGCTCACTGCCTTCTGTCATACTGAAGATAAAGATGACTTTCTTCGCACTGCTTCTCGTGATTTGGCTTCTTCCAAAAGGTACATTTTGACTTAATGCACTCCTCTGTTTGGATAGCAGACTGGAGAGTAAATAGTCTCAAATGTTTGTGTGCGTAATGCTTTATTTGTAACTTTTGTCTGTCTGTTTTTGTGTAACTTAAGATTTGTTTGAGCACAATATGTGATTTGTGTGTGCATAATACTTCATTTGTAACTAGTACATTGCATTTAGTACATAAGTATGCATACTTGCAATTATATTTTTTTTTTATATTTTTTGTACACTCAAATATCAAAAACTGAGTAAAATTTCCTGAAAGAAATTTACCAATTTCAACTTTTCCTGGAAGCAGAAGGTCCTGCTGTCAGCTTTTTTATTCAAATTTTTGGAAAAAGCAAGAATGTCACAGAAGGGTCACATGACTGTGTTTCCACAGGTTTACAACAGCTTAAAACATACCTCTAAGTTTTATGACAGGAGCCTGCTGGCCAGTGCGCATTTGAAAGTGAGCTACATTTGGCCTACAGGCCAAACTTTAGACGTACCTGTCCTAGAATAATGGAATAACAGGACGTTTTTTCAAGAAAGTACATCTAAATTGCTTGTTTTCTTTCTCAGCTGATGCTCTGAAGTGTTATGAATGTATACCAGAACAGCAAGGAGGAACCTGCACTGACAAAGAGGTTGACTGTCCACAGAATCTTCAGTGTGCTTCAATGGGAGTCACGCAGTATGATGGTCGGTCATTGTAGCTTATATATTCTCTAAGATCTTTCTTTATTACTGTAAAAGCTTGCTGTGATTAAGTCTTTCATTTCTCTTTCAGGTGATTCAATACTCAGTGATCAATTCAAACACTGTGTCCCTCCTGAAGTATGCCACAACATTTATGCTAACTTTGGAGAACAGAGGTTGATGAGGATTGTCCAGTGCTGCAACTCAGACCTCTGCAACACTCAACATGCCCCTGGTAATGTCTCAGCTTTTTTTGGGTGTGTGATTATCCTGAAGATGGCCAGTGTCCACACTAACAGCTCATTTATCTGCACTGAATCCTAAACATTGTGAGAAGCAATAAAACTAGATTATGAGACATAAAACACACATAGGAATCAAGTATGAGACATGAAACCCAAACAGTTTTGAAATAATCCACAAGTTTTTAAATTATGTTATTAAAAGCTAATAGGCATTCGGTCCTTTAAAATATTAAAGTATAAAATTAGATGGTGCACATGTAGTTTTCTCTTTGGTTAAAATCATGTTGTAGATGTTAATTGAAATGTCAACTGATTCTTATGAATCTGTGAACTAATGCAATTGAAGACTAAAGTTCTGGAGTGAATACCATATTTTCATGTGAAAATGTCTGATGTTCACTTTTACAGTACCCCAGAGAGGTTCTCCAAATGGCTTAAAGTGTTACAGCTGTGTGAAGGAACAATGTGATGGAACTGTGAACTGTGAGGGTGAAGAAGACCACTGTTTTACAGAAATAGGTAACCAGCTTCTGTTATTCTGTTCAAAGATATATCGTATGATTCCAACATCTCACTTGAAAATGACACAAAACCTGTTTACTTCTCCTTTTTTTCTCAGAAAACTATTATTTCAAGATAGATATTAAAAAAGGTTGTACTTCAAAGAGTGCATGCGCCTCTGATCCTGGGGAGACTCAACAGAGTTCTAACAATGTCAAGTGCTGCCAGGGCAACTACTGCAACAATGAACCTGCTGAAATGCTAAAAAAAGATGCATTGGCTGATTTTGCTGCCCAGTTTGCAGCGGCTGCTGAAACTGTCACGGCTGCAACAGATGCTCCAACTGAAAAGGCTGCTACTCCTACTGCAGATCTGTAAACGGATGAGTCATTGAAAAAAGATAATATAGTCTCTTCTTTTCCTTCAGTGACAGTCTGAGCTGAAATGCTCTCAGATAGATTAGCAGCATCATGTGTCTGTGCGTTTATTCATGGATGTTTCTATCATAAGATTTCCCACAATTCTTCTGTTCACACTCCATGCTCATGTATGATGTAAGGCGCTACTCCTGGAACAGTGCGTCTGGTGGAGATTCTATTAACCACATCAGTTTAAGGAGAATGTCAGTATTACAGCAGAGAGCACACTTCCGAGCAGGAGTCCTTCAAAAGCTTGAGGGCGGGTTTTGGGTTGAAAACAAATCTTTAAAAGGGTTTTTGTGTAACATTCAAGAAATGCATGCATGTAATTTCTAATCGTTGATTAAACTTTATCTTTTCAAATATTTGAAACTTTGTTTTGTTTGGAAATTATTTTTACACGAAAGTCGTTTTTAGCATCGAATAATAACCTAAAAACAATGTATATGGGGGTTTAATATCTGTAAGAACTTTGAATAATGTGTGGTAGGATTTTTATTAGTGTCATTCCTAAATGGGAGAGAACTTAATATTGAGAGAAAATAGTCTCAGCGGATATATGACTTCATAATACTGGATTTTTAACTTGTGATTGTCTATTTGAATGTAACTTTGGTGTACAAAAAACTCAGTTGATATTAATATCAATACGTTTCTTTCAGGTTTAAGTTCTGTTTATGGACCACATTTTATTTATGTAAATAGAGTTAGAAATACTTCTAACTTAATTATGGTTTATTACAAAATTTTACATCTATTTTATAAAACCCTCAAAGGTATCCATAGACAAAAATTCAAATACAAATCCACTCACTCACATACACTATATTGCCAAAAGTATTTGCTCCACCATCCAAATGATCAGAATCAGATGTCCTAATCACCTGGCCTGATCACAGGTGTGTACAACAAGCACACAGGCATGTAGACTGTTTTTAGCGGACTGTGTACCAGCGCACAAAGCAAGATGCACAAAGACATGCATGACAGAGTCTGGTGTGGATGAACTTGACTGGTCTGCACAGAATCCTGACCTTAACCTATAATAGACTTTTTGGATGGATTAGAAAGGAGACCGAGTCAGGTCTTGTCCACCAACATCACTGTGTGACCTGACGAATACTTTTTGTAAAATAGTGTACGTACACATACAAGCATTAAACATATACAGCATACACCATTCCTATTTAGATATACAATAAGTGCAAGAATAAGCAGCCACCTGTGTTCAGATAAATGTTAAGTATTGGAGATGATAATTTAATGGAATATGGATTGAAGAAACAATTACGGTTGGAAGGTTAGGCTTGAAGCTGTACAGCAGTGTAGTGTGTGTTAAAGGATATGAAAAATCTATTTCATGGAAAAATAATCAGTAAAAAGTAGCAAAGCATGAGTAGTTATTCTGACAAATATAATGACCAAGTAATCATTTGTATCTATCAATAGAAGTCTATTGGATTTTGGCTTCTTGGTGACACTTCATATTTGGAATGCAATGAAGGGGCAGGGTCGCTCAGTCTAGTTCTCAAATTTAATCTTTGAGTTGAACACAGTGAACCACTAAACAACATGCTAAAGCTCCTCTCAGAGATAGAGCAAAATCCAGCTTCTATTTTGATAGTCCACTTCTGCTCATCGCCAAGCTAATTTGCATATTAGCTGGAGCAAAATATTTAGGTAACAAGCTAAATAATTAGTTACCAAGCTAAATATTTACATCAAATCTAAATATCAAATTTGGACTTACAGTAAATATTTATTTAACAAATAAAGATTTGGCTGCAAAGTTGAAATATTTAATTTGGTAAAGGAATATTTAGGTCTAAACTAAATATTTAATTTGCAAAAGAAAAGTTTAATATAATAAAATTAAATATTCAGTTTACAAACTAAACACTTAGTTCGAAAACTAAATATATAATTTCAAATTGAAAAAAAAAAAGTTGACTTTAAATAAAATATATTCAGCTTGCTAACCAAATATTCAGTAAGTGAATTTAACTTTATACATACACTACTTGAAAGGGGAAAATATTCATTTAAAAAATACAAACTTTTTTTCTCCTAAAACAGACTAAATAACCAAAATTGTTGCTGTTAATATTTGACTGTGTTGCTTTGCAAACAACAGCCCGAATTCTGCGATTAAATTTCCTACAATTCCTCTCTTCACACTATCAAACATCAAAGGTTTCAGCTCATACATGATACAAGGTGCTGTTCCCTAAATATCTGTAGTGAATCTGGTAGAGATCATTTTCAACCGCATCTGTTAAACGAGTGTATGTCAGCATTACAGCAGTTCTTCCAGAGGAGGGCACACTTCCTTTACTGATGGAAAATCCATCCTATTTGAAAATGAGAGAACAGATATTTGTAATTTAGTTTGACCATACATACTACTACATTGATTCTCACTTAAAATTTTCCTTTCATATTCCTAGGTTTACTCTGTGGTGTTCTTTAGTAGAAGTTTCAGTGAAAATGTGTGGTCTGCACAGTGGCACAGTAGGATATAGTGAGTATAGCAAATGGATGAATACATTAGTTTGTGGTGTCAGCAGACTGTCTGAGTGGATGAAAACATGGTTGCTGCAACATTTAAGAAGTGCATGCATGTAATTTTTAATTTTTGATTAAAATGTGCTTTTTCAGATATTATTAATTTTGTTTGTTTGCAGATTTGTTTTACACAAATAAATACGTTTTCACCATCAAATCATAATCTAAAAACAATATACATTTGGGTAAAATATCTGCATAATGAATATGGAAATTTGCATAATGTATGGAAGGATTGCTATGGGTTCTAACATGAATGGAATAATGAAAAGGCAAAAATCAACAAGCCAAGGCATTTCGAATACATTAATATTTATAATTAAAAATGTAGCTGAAATGTGTTTTGTGTATTGTGACGAAGAGGCTGAGATGTTTAGATCCATATGCAACATGGTTTAATGAGAACGAAGAGCAGGTAAAACACAAGATAACGCATGGTCAGGAAACAGGCCAGGGTCAGAGCAAGGAGTGAGGCAGGAGGCAAATAAAACATGCAGGGGTCAAACACAGAGAGGCAACAGAGAATAAACACTGAAACTGAATGCACAGGAGAACAATTCAAGACTTCATATAGAGCAGAGTGGAGAGCAGGTTTAAATTCAGCTTGGTGATTGGCATGTATGAGGAACAGGAGAGGCGGCAGATGCATGATAGGAAATGGTAAATGGCATATACTTGTATAGCGCTTTCTACCTTCCTTCGAAGGCCCAAAGCGCTTCACAGTCACAGACCCATTCACCCATTCACACACACATTCATACACATTCAATGGAGAAAAGAAGTTATCAGATACAGTCAGTACTCTGGAGAGGGTTCCCTCTGGTGGTCGGAGGAGCACATGACTGGTTGAACCCTGAAATGTAGGGCCCGATCCGAATTCTCCCTTTCTCCCTTCCCCTTAGCCCTCCCCCTTCGTTTATACCTCCGCGCTTGCTCCAAACGTGCAGACGCACGTACTGTGGTCGGTTGGTCAGGTAGTCCATGGACCATCCCACCAGTCGCTCATCCACTCCTGCTCGCTCCAACTTCCCTCAAAGCAGTCCAGGCTGGATGGTGTTGAAGGCGCTGGAGAAGTCAAAAAACATCATTCTCACAGTACTCCCAGCAGTCTCCAGGTGAGTCAAGGCCCGGTGCTGCAGGTAGATGATGGCGTCTTCCACCCCGATTCTTGACCTATAGGCGAACTGCAGAGGGTCGATTGTGGTGCTCACCACAGAGCGGAGATGCTTGAGGACAAGTTTCTCCATGGTTTTCATGAGGTGGGAGGTGAGGGCGACCGGCCTGTAGTGGTTCGGCTCCTTCGGGTGCGATGTCTTCGGAACCGGAACCACACAGGAGGTCTTCCACAGGAGAGGGACCTTCTCCAGGCTCAAGCTCAGGTTGAAGATGTACCGGAGTACAACACAGAGCTGACCCGCACAGCTCCTGAGCAGTCTGGGGTTGATGCCGTCTGGTCCTGCAGCTTTCCTGGTCTTCAGTCGCTCTAGTTCCCTCCTCACCTGGTCCGATGTAAAGGAGAGGGGGGGAGTGGAGGTCAAAGGGGGGCTGGTGATGTGGTCAGTTGGAGTGGGGCAAAGACAGGGAAAAGGGAGCTGTGAAGATGACCAGGGCACGGTGGAGGTCGATGGTGGACGGAAGACATGTGAAGAGGTGGGAGGAGAGATCGATGCAGAGGGGGAGGGGTTAGAGTCAAACCTGTTAAAAAAAAGGTTTAACTCATTAGCCCACCGCTGGTCTCCATCAGGTCTCACTCTGGTGTTACTCTGTCCAGATCCTGACATGTTCTTCAGACCTCTCCACACCTCCCGTGTGTTGTTCTCTTCCAGCCGCTCCTCCAGCTTCTTCCTGTAGCTGTCCTTGGCCTGCCTGATCTTACGCTGGAGTTCATGTTGAACGTTCCTCTGCTCCTCTCTGTCCCCTGAAACAAAAGCCCTCTTCTTCTGGTTCAGCAGGGCTTTAAGCTCAGGGGTCACCCACGGCTTGTTGTTGCTGAACCCTTCGAGTTGGCACAGTTTTCTCCTCACAGAATTGAATATAGTCTGTAATGCAGTGGGTCAGACCGTCGATGTCATCTCCATGAGAGCTGCAGAGTGTCTTCCAGTCTGTGGTCTGGAAACAGTTCTGCAGACTCTCCATGGCTTCATCCATCCTTTCACAGACTTTTTCTGTGCCAGCTGTCTTCTCACCACGGGGATGTAATTTGGGAGCAGACGCATGAGGTTGTGGTCGGAACGTCGAAGTGGGGGGAGGGGAGTGGAGGTGTATGCATCTTTGATGTTGGCATACATTAAATCCAACGTCTTCTTCTCCCTGGTCAGGCAATTCACATACTGAAAACATATTGACTATTGACTGACCAAATGGAAAATAAATAAAGATTGGAGAAATAATCTCAAGTGACGGTCTGAGTAAATCAGCCTTCAATTTTGAATGCTTAGCCCTTTTCAAATGTGGGAAAAGTGCACAAAAAATTAGGTAACAATTGACAGAGGCTGTAAAGTGTTATATTCATTATCCTTTGGAGGTAGATAGCTGTCACAAATTTGAATTATTAAATTTTTGTTATGTTGCTAACAGTAATTCTGTTGCACTGATAATCGTGTTTACAATTGTTAACATTGAATTTTACAAATAATTCCAATTCAATTGGTGTCAAAGTTAAAGTATTAGTGATTTTAAGCAACGTTAAACAAAAGTGTCTATAATTTGTTGCACAAAATAAGACATAAGTTGTTTATTATGATTTTTTTAAGCTAAAAAAAATAAAATGGGGATATATTTCCCCCCAAAAAAGTTTTCTTCTATATAATACTAATTATTAGAGAGGATTTTTACCAAATATCGCAGTATCGGGATATTATCGATATCGTGAGCCATGTATCGCGTATCATATCGTATCGTGAGGTAACCGGTGATTGCCCCACTAAAAACACATTTTATAAAACATTGAGTAAGGGCGCACTTCAATCTTCACATTTAACAGGTAGAGCTTTCAACCAGTGTGTCGCGGCACACTAGTGTGCCTTGGCAAATTATCCATTTTCACATATCTAAAACCAGCCAAGTTCCGCTTTCAGAAAAGTCCTTCAACTGTCTCCGCCAATCATTGTTGGAGGCTTGATCACATGTCATCAATCTGACCAATTAGAAGTGATTAACATCCTCACTTCCTTGTTGTGATTCGGCTCATAAAGTCGCTCAGTTCCAACAAATTAACAACTAAAGCTTGTGTTTAGCGATGTAGCTTCCTGCAGGATCCAATGTCAGACAGTTTAAAAAGTGCACAAAAGAATGAAGCTCAGAGATGTGAGTATGACCGGAATCCACATGAGTTTATGCACTACATCCTCGTGATGCATTGGGTCAAACCAGCGTTTCTCAAATGGTGGGGAGCGCGACAACCCGGGGATCATGCCTTTTCTGTTAGTTCCTAAACAGAGACCGTAAGTGACCATGATCTCCACACAGAAAGAGGAAAATTTAATTAAACCTCAAGAATTGTGTTGGAAAAATATTTATGACAAAGGAAGGGCGGGGGGCGGGGGCGGGGGGGGGCGTGCAGCAGAGCAAGAGCTGAGTATAGAGAGAGCCTGAGAGACGACAACATCTACATAAAACGGAGAGATAAAGAGAGACATTAGAAAAGAAGAAAAAAATGTATTTTGGGTTTTGGTTTCAGAGTTTTGTGTTGTTCACTTCAAATGTGTTGAAAAGGAAAAAAAAAATCTTAAAAAGTATAGAGTAATAAAAAAAAGAATAAAAGCTGAATTTTTAATATCTAGTTCTTTTTTCATTTATTTTGTACATTCTATCTGGAAGGTATAAATAACAGCGTATACATAATATACATTTTATATGAATGAAAACATGCTTTAAAAAAAATGAAACATTCATAAAAACTGATTATTAAGTATTATTACGTTTTTTTTAAATCATTCTTTATAAATGTGGACTGTTTTGAAAAGATATAAGTTTAACTTGATCTAATTGACTAACGATGCCAATGATATTCGTGGCACAAAGTTGTGTGTGTTGGTTGGGGCTGGGTGAATGTGTGGGGGGGGGGGTTGAGATTGAGAAACACTGGGTTAAAATGACAGCGCCTCTGCGTTGCAATGACGCTTCCCGCTTATTTAAGAATTTGTAAACTAGATTGTGGAGGGACTGTACATCAATACAGACTAAATTTTGTTTTACCTTTTTAGATCCTAGTGTGACATGATTTTTTCCAAGGAAAAAGTGTGCCTAGGCTCAAAAAAGGTTAAAAAGCATGTGGTAGAGGACCTGAGCCTGACGGGGAAAGCACCTGCAAGGGGGAAGATTTTTTTTTTTCCTTTTAGGCACAATTCTCATCTGTTGCTGCTTCTTTTAAGCTCATCTTTGCATGTCTCAACTTTGCATCAAACATGATGCAAAGTGTACATGAGTTTATGCACAACATCCCCCATGATGCATTGGGTCATAGCAGCATTTCTCATATGGTGGGTGGCACGACAACCTGGGTATCATGCCATTTCTGTTAGTTACTGAACAGTTGATCAGAGGACACCGTCAGTGACCATGATATCCACTCAGAGAAAGGAATATTATTCATACCTCAATCAATGGTGTTTGAAAAATATTTAAGACAGAGGACAGAAGGGGGGGGGGCGTGCAGCAGAGCAAGAGCTGAGTAGAGAGAGAGCCCGAGAGACGACAACATCTATATAAACGGAGAGATAAAGAGAGACGTTATAAAAGAAGAAAAAAAATGTATTTTTTTTATTTTGGGTTGTGGTTTCAGAGTTTTATGTTGTTCCCTTCAAATGTATTTAAAAGGAAAAAAATCTTAAAATGTATAGAGTAATAAAAAATAGAATTAAAACGGATTGTTAATATCAAGTTCTTTATTCATTTATTATTTTACATTCTATCTGGAAGGGATAAATAGCAGCGTATACATAATATACACTTTATATGAATGAAAACATGCTTACATCATGGATTTAGTCTTCATAATCTTACATAGTAGTGTTATGTCGTGTGAAGCAAGTGCCAGAAAAATGACGGATCCAAACAGAGGAATCACTTCTTTATATGGACTTCAACACCAAAACATCGACTGATATACTTAATACATTACAAGTAATTTATAAGAAATTAAATAGAGCAAAAAACAATCCTAAAAGCCATTTGGTAGCTGAAAGAGCCGGTGTTTTCAGAGAGCTAATGCAAAATAAACTGAAATTTTGAGAAGAGCCAGAATTCCTATCACTACTGTAGTGGAAACAAGAAAGACAGTTGTTTTTATGTTGTCCGAAAGTTTTGTATTCTTGAAAAAAAAGAAACACTCATAAAAACTGATTATTAAGAAGTTTTTTTAGATTTTTTTAATCATTCTTTATGATAATAAATGTAGACTGTTTTGAAGAGATTTTTTAGCAATTGACAAATAATACCAATGATATTCGTGGCACAAAGTTGTATGTGGTTGGGATGAATGTGCGTGTGTGTGTGGGGGGGGATTGAGATTGAGAAACAGTGGGTTAAAATGACAGCGCCTCTGCGCTGTAATGATGCTTCCTGCTTATTAAAAAAAGTATGTAAACTATTAAACAATTCTCATCTGTTGCTGCTTCTTTTAAGCTCATCTTTGCATGTCTCCACTTTGCATCAAACATGTTCAAAAAAATATTTGGTTTGCATAATTGGTGCTGTTCAAATAAGTTTGCGTGAGATCATCACTTTTTTTCTTTGTTTCGTGAGATGTAATTTTTTTATGGATCTTATGATGCCCCTTCCTTCAACTGCCACCTTAACATGGTGGAGGGGTTTGAGTGCTCAAATGATCTCAGGAGCTATGCCTACGAGGGCTTCTGCCCATAGTAGGATCTCCCATGGCAGACAGATCCTGGGTGACGAGCCAGACAAAGAGTGGCTCAACCCCTTTATGAGTGTCGAGACCAGAGATCCCACTACGTCTCCCGGATTGGCTTCACCGGGGCCCCACCCTGGAGCCAGGCCTGGGGTTTGGGCTCGGAGGTGAGCACCTGGAGGTCGGGGCTCCTCCCACGGGCCCTGGACCTGAAGGTGTGACGTGGGATCACTCGCCAGTGGGCCCACCAGCTGCAGGAGAGATCTGAAGCGGCCGGTGCAATGTGGTTTGGGTGGCGGTCGAAGGCGGGTGCCTTGGCAGCCCAAACCCTGGGCATGGAATTTGCCTTTTCAGGACATGGAACGTCACCTCTCTGGGAGGAAAGGAGCCTGAGCTGGTGCGAGAGGTTGAGAGATACTGGCTAGACATAGTTGGGCTCACCTCCACACACAGCCTGGCTCTGAAACGCAGTCCCTCGAGAGAGGCTGGACTCTCTACCACTCTAGAGTTGTCCATGGTGAGAGGCGGTGGGCTGGGATGGGCTTACTCGTGACACCCCAGCTCAGCTGCCAAGTGCTGGAGTTCACGTCTGTGGAGGAGAGAGTCGTGTCCCTTTGCCTTCGTGTGGGGGACAGGTCTCTGACTGTGGTTTCGGCTTACGGGCCAAACAGCAGTTTGGAGTACCTGGCCTTCTTGGTGTTTCTTGAAGGGGTGCTGGAAAGTGTCCCAACAGGGGACTCCGTCGTCCCCCTGGGGGACTTCAATGCCCACGTGGGCAACAACAGTGGCACCTGGAGGGGCGTGATTGGTAGGAATGGCGTCCCTGACCTGGACCAGAGTGGTGTTTTGTTGTTGGACTTCTGTGCACGTAATAGTTTGTCCATAACAAACACCATGTTCAAACACAAACGTGTCCATCAATACACCTGGCATCAGGACACCCTAGGCAGGAGATCGATGATCGACTTTGTAGTCGTTTCAGGTGATCTCGGGCCGTGTGTTTTGGAAACTCGGGTAAAGAGAGGGGCTGAGGTGTCCACTGATCACTACCTGGGGGTGAGTTGGATTCGCTGGCGGGGGAGAAGGCTGAAAGACTTGGCAGACCTAAATGTACTGTAAGGGTCTGCTGGGAGCGTTTGGCTGAGCCTTCCATCAGGGAGGTCTTTAAATCCCACATCCGGGAAAACTTCAAGCAGGTACCGAGGGAGGTTGGGGACATTGAGTCAGAGTGGACCGTGTTCTCCACCTCTATTATCTCTGCTGCTTTCCGGAGCTGCGGTTGCAAGGTCTCTGGTGCCTGTCGTGGTGGCAACCCCCAAACCCGGTGGTGAACACCGGAAGTAAAGGATGCCGTCAAGCTGAAGGAGGAGTCCTATCAGGCCTGGCTGGCTTGTGGGAGTACAGAGGCAGCTGACAGGTACCAGCAGTCTAAGAGAGCTGCAGCCCGGGCTGTTTTGGAGGCAAAATCTTGGTCCTGGGAGGAATTTGGTGAGGCCATGGAGAAGGACTATCGGTTGGCCTCAGAGAGATTCTGGCAAACCATCCGGCGGCTCAGGAGGGGAAAGCAGTTTTCTGCAGGCACCGTTTTCGGTGCAGGTAGGGATCTGCTGACTTCAACTGGGAACATTGTCGGGCAGTGGAAGGAATATTTTGAGGATCTCCTTAACCCTGAAGACACGCCTTCCGTTGAGGAAACAGAGGCTGAGGACACTGGGGTGGAACTGTCCATCACCCAAACTGAGGTCACTGAGGTAGTCAAAGAGCTCCTGGGTGGCAAAGCTCCAGGGGTGGATGAGGTTCACCCCCGAGTACCTCAAGTTTCTGGATGTTGTTGTGAGTGTCTTGGCTGACACGTCTCAGCAGCACTGCGTGGCAGACAGGAACCGTACCACTGGACTGGCAGACTGGGGTGGTGGTTCCCCTTTTCAAGAAGGGGGACCGGAGGGTGTTTTCCAACTACCGGGGAATCACACTCCTCAGCCTTCCTTGGAAAGTCCATGCCAGGGTACTGGAGAGGAGAGTCCATTTGATAGTCAAACCTCAGATTCAAGAACAACAGTGAGGTTTCCGTCCTGACAGACATGAGAATAAACTGCTCAGAGATGACTGCGTGGCAATGCAAGACTTCACACTCAGGTGGTGACAGGAGGCAGACTATATACACTGGTGGTGAGGTAAATGGGAAAGAGCTGAGGGCATCCGGTAGATGGAGTGATTGCTGACAGGGGAGAGGAAGTGCAGGGTCAGAACTCAGGTGAGCGTTCCCTCTGGTGGTTGGAGAGGGAAGCAGCAGGTTGATCCATGACAGACGTGAGTATGCCCGGAATCCGCATGAGTTAATGCACTACATCCCCCATGATGCATTGGGTCATAGCAGCATTTCTCATATGGTGGGTGGCACGACAACATGGGTATCATGCCATTTCTGTTTCTGTTAGTTACTGAACAGTTGATCAGAGGACACCGTCAGTGACCATGATATCCACTCAGAGAAAGGAATATTTCATTATACCTCAATCAATGGTGTTTGAAAAATATTTAAGACAGAGGACGGAAGGGGGGGGGGGGGGGGGGGGCGTGCAGCAGAGCCAGAGCTGAGTAGAGAGAGAGCCCGAGAGACGACAACATCTATATAAAACGGAGAGATAAAGAGAGACGTTATAAAAGAAGAAAAAAAATGTATTTTTTTTTATTTTGGGTTGTGGTTTCAGAGTTTTATGTTGTTCCCTTCAAATGTATTTAAAAGGAAAAAAATCTTAAAATGTATAGAGTAATAAAAAATAGAATTAAAACGGAATTGTTAATATCAAGTTCTTTATTCATTTATTTTGTACATTCTATCTGGAAGGGATAAATAGCAGCGTATACATAATATACACTTTATATGAATGAAAACATGCTTACATCATGGATTTAGTCTTCATAATCTTACATAGTAGTGTTATGTCGTGTGAAGCAAGTGCCAGAAAAATGGGACGGATCCAAACAGAGGAATCACTTCTTTATATGGACTTCAACACCAAAACATCGACTGATATACTTAATACATTACAAGTAATTTATAAGAAATTAAATAGAGCAAAAAACAATCCTAAAAAGCCATTTGGTAGCTGAAAGAGCCGGTGTTTTCAGAGAGCTAATGCAAAATAACTGAAATTTTGAGAAGAGCCAGAATTCCTATCACTACTGTAGTGGGAAACAAGGAAAGACAGTTGTTTTTACTTTGTCCGAAAGTTTTGGAAGTATTCTGAAAAAAAAGAAACACTCATAAAAACTGATTATTAAGAAGTTTTTTTAGATTTTTTTTAATCATTCTTTATGATAATAAATGTAGACTGTTTTGAAGAGATTTTTTAGCAAATTGACAAATAATACCAATGATATTCGTGGCACAAAGTTGTATGTGGTTGGGATGAATGTGCGTGTGTGTGTGGGGGGGATTGAGATTGAGAAACAGTGGGTTAAAATGACAGCGCCTCTGCGCTGTAATGATGCTTCCTGCTTATTAAAAAAAGTATGTAAACTATTAAACAATTCTCATCTGTTGCTGCTTCTTTTAAGCTCATCTTTGCATGTCTCCACTTTGCATCAAACATGTTCAAAAAAATATTTGGTTTGCATAATTGGTGCTGTTCAAATAAGTTTGCGTGAGATCATCACTTTTTTTCTTTGTTTCGTGAGATGTAATTTTTTTATGGATCTTATGATGCCCCTTCCTTCAACTGCCACCTTAACATGGTGGAGGGGTTTGAGTGCTCAAATGATCTCAGGAGCTATGCCTACGAGGGCTTCTGCCCATAGTAGGATCTCCCATGGCAGACAGATCCTGGGTGACGAGCCAGACAAAGAGTGGCTCAACCCCTTTATGAGTGTCGAGACCAGAGATCCCACTACGTCTCCCGGATTGGCTTCAGCGGGGCCCCACCCTGGAGGCAGGCCTGGGGTTTGGGCTCGGAGGTGAGCACCTGGAGGTCAGGGCTCCTCCCACGGGCCCTGGACCCGAAGGAGTGACGTGGGATCACTCGCCAGTGGGCCCACCACCTGCAGGAGAGATCTGAAGCGGCCGGTGCAATGTGGTTTGGGTGGCGGTCGAAGGCAGGTGCCTCGGTGACCCAAACCCTGGGCATGGAATTTGCCTTTTCAGGACATGGAACATTACCTCTCTGGGAGGAAAGGAGCCTGAGCTGGTGCGAGAGGTTGAGAGATACTGGCTAGACATAGTTGGGCTCACCTCCACACACAGCCTGGCTCTGAAACTCAGTCCCTCGAGAGAGGCTGGACTCTCTACCACTCTAGAGTTGTCCATGGTGAGAGGCGGTGGGCTGGGATGGGCTTACTCAATGACACCCCAGCTCAGCTGGCAAGTACTGGAGTTCACTTCTGTGGAGGAGAGAGTCGTGTCCCTTTGCCTTCGTGTGGGGGACAGGTCTCTGACTGTGGTTTCGGCTTACGGGCCAAACAGCAGTTTGGAGTACCTGGCCTTCTTGGTGTTTCTTGAAGGGGTGCTGGAAAGTGTCCCAACAGGGACATGTAGTTTATAAGAAATTAAATAGAGCAAAAAACAATCCTAAAAAGCCATTTGGTAGCTGAAAGAGCCGGTGTTTTCAGAGACCTAACGCAAAATAACTGAAATTTTGAGAAGAGTCAGAATTCCTATCACTACTGTAGTGGGAAACAAGGAAAGACAGTTGTTTTTACTTTGTCCGAAAGTTTTGGAAGTATTCTGAAAAAAAAAACCAAAGAGAAGAAACACTCATAAAAACTGATTATTAAGAAGTTTTTTTAGATTTTTTTTAAATCATACTTTATGATAATAAATGTAGACTGTTTTGAAGAGATTTTTTATCAAATTGACAAATAATACCAATGATATTCGTGGCACAAAGTTGTATGTGGTTGGGATGGATGTGTGTGTGTTGAGATTGAGAAACAGTGGGTTAAAGTGACAGCGCCTCTGTGCTGTAATGATGCTTCCCGCTTATTAAAAAAACTATGTAAACTAGATTGTGGAGGGACTGTACATTAATACAGACTAAATTTTTTTTACCTTTCTCAGATGCTAGTGTGCCACGTGATTTTTTTCAAGGAAAAAGTGTGCCTAGGCTCAAAAACGGTTGAAAAGCATGTGGTAGAGGACCTGAGCCTGACGGGGACAGCACCTGCAAGGGGGAACATTTTTTTTTTCCTTTTAGGCACAATTCTCCTCTGTTGCTGCTTCTTTTAAGCTCATCTTTGCATGTCTCCACTTTGCATCAAACATATTCAAAAAAATATTTGGTTTGCATAATTGGTGCTGTTCAAATAAGTTTGCGTGAGATCATCACTTTTTTTTCTTTGTTTCGTGAGATGTAATTTTTTATGTATCTTATGATGCCATCAGAATTGAAATATAAAATCTACTTGTCTACAAGTTCTTTGTCACAAATAAATCAGCTACTAAAGCTGAGATTCTTTATTTGTCATTTGCCGATTATGTTGTAAAAACACCACAGTCTGATGGGTGGATTGACGTTGGGGGTTGCCCCCTCTTGCCTCCATCTAGATGAGTTCCTAAAGAGAAGCATAGAAAATTACAAGGAAAAATGAAAATATTTAAGCTTAGTGTTAATTAATAATTCATAGGTATAGAGGTAGAATAAAGTTAATGATAATCAATTCTGATACACTTACTGAGGAATACACTCATTCTGAAAGCTCATCGTAATTAAGCAAAACATACATCATTGTGCGGTTTCTGACTTGAGTAATCATAATGTTTGAACTATCAGTCAAGCGGAGGGGTTTGTAAGTAAAGTCTTGCTAAAACATTCTGGTGCAGTCAATGTTTGAGAGAAATTAAGTGATTTTAAGTGCATCTTTTAGCCTGAAAAACAAGGTAGTACTTATGCCAGTGAAATCAGCATTTTATGAAAGATATTATGTATTTGCGGATTCTCACAAAGACTGATGAATAATTGGAACAAGTAATTTTGTTGAAAAAGTTCGACAAATGAGAGGCAGAGGACAGCTTTGTCTAGTTCTTTTTTCATATCTGTGTTATGTTTTCTCATGTCTAGAATTGTCCCTGAGGTGTAGTTTTTTGATCATGCAAAAAAAAAAAAATCTCCAAAATTGCAGATTATTAAAATGATAATGGTCTCTGCACTGTAAAATGGTTGCTGAATATTTCACAGTAACTTACTGGCTTATTTTTTTGAAAACCATTTACCCCTCTTCTCTTAGTTCACTGCAACCACAGCTGCTTTTAGCTAAGGCCATGTTCCCCCTGATAGAGTTCTTAGATCAGTGCAACACCAGATAGATCATGCATTGCCATAGTGCTCTCATGGAACACAAGCTCTGCCTTGCAGAAGTTACATTGGACACTTTTTCCTCTTTTATTTGTCTTATGTTTCCCACATTTTCAAGCTAGCATGTTGTTGTGAGCCTACCGAGAGAACTTCCTGGGACATCACTGCTGACTGGATTAGCCCCACTGCGCATGTGTGACAAAGAGAATGGAAGACCCGGCATTGAACCGCAGCATTTCCTCCCTTGGCCTCACAGCACAGCTCCAGGAGCAGAACCCCAGCCTCACCCGTAGCGACCAGCATACCCTCAGCACTGGCAACTCAAAACTGGAGAAGTTCCTTACAAAAACCAAAATGAGTAAATCAACAAATAACCAAGGCATAAATGTATATTTTAACTCAAAGAAATGTGTGTTTATTTACAAATGAGTTTGAAATGTTAAATGTATGAAATATGGAAAATAAAATATAACGTGCAGTGCATAGGGGTTACCAACATTTTGTTGTGGATGTGACAGGGTTTTCTGCTATCACAGGTTGTAATAATACAAGTCTAGACTTAAAGACAAAGGGTAGATTGGAGGCAGAAAATTAATAGAACAAAAGTATTTCAAGTATTGGGATATTTGCCCTCTTTTGCCTCCCTGTACAATAGAACCTGATGAGATGAATAGGGGAAAAAAACTAAATAAATCTATATATGTATGGAAAAAAAAGGCAATAAAGATTGTCACAAGAAGTAAATTATAGAGACCCATCAGGACCACTAATCAGTCACCTGAAAATACTGTAGTTTAGTGATATTGTAATTTATAATATTCTCAAACTTATGTAAAAGGCACACAGGTCATGATTACCCCTCAATTTACAGGTTAAATTCAATAAAAGACAAAGTCATATTGACTTAAGAGGACTTGAAATATTCAGAAAACCAAGATTTAGAACAAAAATGTTGGAGAGATTTATTTCAGTATACGGTCCCAACATATGAAATAAACTGGACAAGGAAATTAGAGATACAAAAACAATTGCTGCCTTTAAAAGTGTTATTAAGAGGGAGATGTTAAGCAAATTTTAGAGATAATGTGAAGAAAAATTTGTTTCACAAAACATATGCAGTCAGTGCCACTGGACCTAGAGTAGAAAATATAAATATATTTAAATGAGGTTTGTGTAGACAACTGTTAATGTAAATGTGTAAGTATTTTTGTTTATATGTCCTTAATATTTCTGTAAAAGATCATTGTCTTTTATATATTTAATTTAATCGTGTTGATTTAGCAATAAGGGCAGATAATATACATTTTCTTCTTTCTGCTCCTTTTTATTTATTAAGTGTTTTAAGTTTATTTAGGATTATTTCGATGATATGTATAATTACTAAATGAAAAAAAATTTGAAAAAATCAAAAAGATGACTTCTATAGCAAAAGGTAAGTCATGCTAAAAATGTTTTTACAAGCTACTTTGAATATTCACTGCAATTTGTCAATTTGTCAGTCTACAAAGTTTTATTAAAAACATTGCTTTAAAATACTAAATCATAAAATGTTTTGTGTCAAGGTATCAATAAGAGTTGGATGTCGGTATAGTAGAAGGCATTAAAAAAAATATTAGTCTGACTTCTTTATTCTATTAGTTTAAATATGTTATTATTTTTATATTTTACATTATTTATTTTATTTTATCTTGTGAATTTATTTATATTTTCAACAATATTTTATGTATTTAATTCTAGTATTTTACTATGATTTTAACCACAGTGTTTCCTGTGGGGATCTATCATATCAGGGCTTGCGGGCTTGATCTGGGGTTGTTGCTGTGGTTCTTGCCCTTGGGGGGGTGGCTGGAGTCCTGCACTGCAGCCTCACAGCTGTGGAGTGGACTCCGTTGCTGTCCCGGTTTGGGTGGGCGCCGCCGCCGTGGCGATGTTCCTTTGACTGAGCTGGCTCCTGGTATGATAGAATCCCCAATACAGTTTCATCACAGCAGAGCCAAGCCTTATGTCTGTATTACAATTTTCATTTAGAAGTCATTTTTCATTGTATTCATTGTGTGTGGATCATGGCGGAGGTTATTATAGAGGGTGGGGGGGTTGGCCTTTATTGTTTATGTTTTTGTTTTTAATGTAAAGCGCTTCGAGCTGTGCAAAGTATGAGAAGCGCTTTTTTTTTTATTAATAAAGTTTGTGAATCTTGATTTAAGAGAAAGGCTAGCCCACCCCATCTCACTCTATATCTTTTAATCTACATAAAGAACTCTGGAGAGATGTGAAATCCAGTCTGTTTTTACTGAAGAACAACATGCATCTCTTCACTCTAATTATTGGCATTTGGCTTCTGCCAAGAGGTAAAATTTACTTACTTTTTCAAAAATTTATTTTTAAAAAGTATTTTAAGCGTTTTGTAACTAAACCAGATTCAATGGGAAATAAGTTCTGTCTTTTTTTCTATTATTATTATTTTTGTTTACTTTTTTTTTTTTTTTTGCCTGAACTGTTTACTTGACATTGCAGTTTTTTATTTTACTGTTTTTTTTTTTTTTTTTTGCGTAAGGCCCGACCCGAAAACTCCCCTTCCCCTTAGCCTTTCCCCTTCGTTTATCCCTCCGTGATGGCTCCAAACGGAGGGTGATGAAAAAAATAGTGTCAAATATTTCAGAAGCGACTTTTGCTCAATAACATCATCAATATCAACGGCCCGCTAGCTTATACATAACAACAGCGGTTTTATAACTTTAAAAAGGTCATGCTACAAAAAAAAGTCATTACTTACATCTGTGGTTCAGAGGGCACCAAAGGGAAGAAAAAAACTTCTTATCGCAACGCGGTTTACTCTCGTGATACAACAACTGCCACTTCCAATCAAGGGGTAGGGCTAAGGAGAAGGGAGAAGGGGAGTCAGATCAAGCCTTAGTCTAGTCATGATTAATTTTCATAGAATAGGATAGAATTTAAAGAATGGCATGGAATGCGAAATAGAAATAGAAAGAATAGAATAGAATAGAATAGAATAGAATAGAATAGAATAGAAAAAGAAGTTTAACAATTATTATGGTGTCATTATTTTATCATAGAGAAGAATAAAACATTTTTGATCCAACAGAAATTCTTTAATTGTTTAAACTTTGCTTTGTTAATTTATTGTAATGATTCATTGCATATTTTGTGTGTTGTTTTATTAGGTGACACTCTGAAGTGCTATACATGTGTGCCAGAAACTCCAGGAAACTGCACTGAAGCAGAATGCCCTTCAGAGAGTCATCATTGTGTTGTATCCAAATCGGTTTACTCTGGAGGTACAGGATTAAATCATGCTTAGTGCTTGTTTGTATCCTGAATAATGCAAATTATTTTTGCTATTGTTATTTCTTCTGTTTGTCTGCAGTTGGTTTAAAACCTCAGGATTATAGTTTGAAACTTGTGTTCCACCTGAATCGTTGAGAAAGCTTCTGTCAATTTTGGGGCTTTCCAAATCTTGAGTAACACCCAATGCGCAACTCAAACCTTTGCAACTCTAACCTTTGCAACTCTAACCTTTGCTACTTCCAGCCTGTCCAATTAACAACACTTTGTCCATTCTAGTGTTTTATCTTGCTCAAAGTAATTTATTTTAACAGTTCAAATACCAATGTTGAATGGAAGATAAATGTGAGGCAGATTAACTTCGGATCAACTCTGCTTTTTTTCAATTAATTATGTGAAACTGAGTGTCCAATTATCCTTAAAAAAATCTTTTTTTTTCTATAGAACCAGCACACACTCTCCTAATGGCAAACTGTGCTTCAGCAGTGCTGATTTAACTCGTGAGGGAAAGATTTTGCCTGTGAGGGAACTGAAAACTTCTGCATTACAGTAACGGGTAAGACACCTATTCTTCATCCATTCTATCCTGTTCAAAAATAAAGTGAATTTATAGTTACTGATCCCTTATTTTCTCAGTTGCCACAGGAATACCTACAACCTTAAAGGGATGTGCCTCAAAGCTGGCGTGCTCTAGCCTCGACTCCTTTGCTCCTAATTTTACAGGAGCAGATGTTACTTGTTGCGAGGGTAACTTATGCAACAGCGGCATCACTACAAGTGCAGGTCTGCAGCTTGTAGTTGTGGCAATGGTCTCTTTGGCATTGCTTTCTTAAGAAAGAATACAAACAGGTCATCACTTTTATTCTCCTGCAGCTAGTCTTTTGTAGGTCCGGTGGAAGACTTGATACCCTTCTGTTAGAAAGCTTAGGGTAACTCTAGACCAGGGGTGGGCAATTGTTTTGACTCGTGGGCCACATAGGGTTCTAAAATTTGGCATAAGGGCCGGACAAGGATCAGATGGAAGGAGAGATTGGGTAATCAACCTCATAAACTAAAAAAAATAATATGGAATTTAGAGAAAAACATGCTTTAATTTGGATTCAAATTCACATATATTAATTTAAAAAACAGAAAATTTGGGAGTTTTAATTTCTAAATTTTTTATTTTTTCTCTTTTTGGGTGATCCAATGGTTGATGTTCTTCAGAAGAAAATGTGAACTCAAAGAAATGCTGCATTTATGTGGTGTAGGAATAATCTGAAAGATCACCATCTGACTCAGAAAGGAACACACACAAACGTCAGAGAAACAACATGGGAAGAAACCAGAAATACAATGAAAATTAAACAATAATTAGGTTTTTTGATTCAATGTATTTTAATTTGGAGGGCCACATTAAGTAGCTTAAGGGGCCGCATGTGGCCCCCGGGCCGTAGTTTGCCCACTCCTGCTCTAGACCCAGTTTTATCTCTTGACTTGATGTCGGGTCACACTTGTTCGTGTTCTACTTAAAACTGAGCAATCTTATTTCTTGAGCTGCTCAAATCTTTAGTTTGTCACTGTTCCATGCTTGTTACTCATCCATACGCCTTAATGCATTATTATCTAAATGCAACTGCACTCTTAATGACCTGCAGTATTAACAAATCTTGTTCGCCTTGCACAGGCTCTTCTAAAGAACCTGAATTGCAACTTCTGCATGGCAGCCATCTAGCCAATAAAATTTCCATGTTGTATCACAGTACCCCACAGTTTATCAGCAGATGCACTGGCTCCCCATAAATCATTTCATGAGTGCAGCCTTTAAAAATCCAGTTTTTGACAATTAGAGCTATTAATACTCAAACAATAGCCTTATAAAAAACTTAGAAGGGTTCAGGACCTATGTGCAAGGCTGCCAAAACAAGTACTCACAGCCCCACTTTAATCCACTGCACTGCTCCCCTTCATTCAGAGTGGTTAATCCAAGGTTTTAAACTAGAGTTCAAAAGCCTACATAAAGAATGAGCTGAACACTCCCAGCAGTCATGGCAGGGCCTGCTTCTGTTCTAAAGCTGACAAGCCTTGCACAGTGGTTCCCTCGGATACTCCCTTTCTCTAAGCCTCATGTAGATCAGTGCTTTCTTCAGAAAACAGCTAGACATATTTTTAAAATAGCTTTTTCCTAACTGTTTTAATATTTTTTTACATTGTGTTTTACTTTGTTTTACTCTATGTTTTATTCTGTGTTTCACTGTGAAGCACTTTTTATCTTGAAAGATGTTATATAAATGAAGATTATTATATTATTTTACCTACAGGGCTGGTATTTTCGCATGTTCTCCATATGCTATATTTTACAACATGGATCAGGTGTGTCTAGACAATTAAAATATGCTGTAGCAGTTTTTTGTTTGTTGAAAATTAGCAGGAATGGCTGTTAGGGAGCTCCAAGTCCCTACCTCTATTTTAAAGATTAAAGTAATTAAGGAAATGCTGATTTTGACAAATTGAAATGATTTTTTTGTCTTTTGCTCTTGTTTTTTCACCTGTCAGTTAAATTCTGAGTAAACTTTAAGAAAAAAAATGTTTAAGCTTAAATACTAATAAAGTTGATTTTGGGAAAAAAAAAAACACTGGAGTTTGTGTTTTTTTGTCCTAGTTGAATGAAATGTTTTTCTGACTGTCTTAGACTATGTGGACACTTTTTAAACCAACACCAAGGAATACTAACTGTTTATCTATGAAATCCTCTCAGAACAGTTTTATATTTTCAGAACCATGGTTTTAGACCATAAGTCACTCTAGAAAGTTGCAGTAGTAGTAATATATGTAAATAAAAAAAAAAAAAAAACAAAAACACATTTTTGGAACAAAGAAGTGCAACAGTTCTGAACAATTGCCAAGTCTAACATAATGCTGCATTTCTACCAATCCAAAAATATACAGTGCAATAATGGCGACAGGGCCGTAAAAATGTAAATTGTGACTTCCAGTTAGGAGACAGGGAAAGCTGACATTTAAGCATTGCTTAGCACAATTTTTTGTAAATAACGAAAGTAGTTTCACGAGTGGTAGGTTCCCTCTTCTGCTTTAGAGATCGGATGCTGTGCAGAGTCAGGACAACTAGGTTTAGCCATTTAAGGGGGATAACAGTTTTAGTCCAAATGATTTAAAAAATAAAAAAAAGGATAAAAGTCAATAGAAAGTTCCAGGCGCTAGAGGTCCACTTGAAGATCCTGGTCCAAGGAGCACGCAGTCCAACCCCCTGGTTGCCTGGGGCAGCTCCTCTTTTCAGGGTCTGGCCATCTTCTGTGCCTGGTGTCTCTTCCTGGCTCTACTGCGCCATCTTTTAAAATGTTCAAAATGGAGTCATCTGGTCCCACACCTGTGGCTCATCAGTTCATTTGGTGGGGCATTCACTGGCACCTCAGAGACACAAGATTTAAAGGAATGGAGCCAAGAAAAAGAATAAAACCACAAGTAAAACATGTACAAAAAAGTTAAAAATCCGCTCTGTGACACCCCCCCATAGTGAAATATTGGCAGTCCCTGCTATAGCAAACATGATAATACTGGCTATACTCTTAAAAAAAATAAATTTCAGCCTCATGCGTCTACCATAGGCATCTGCAGCAACATATTTAGGTGGGAACACAAGGTCTTTCAGCTTGTGGTAAAGCTACCCTTACATCCAGCAATTTTACCTTCTTACTTGAACCTCCGAAGGAGGCATCAACATTCACCTTTGGAGGGACACCAGATCGCCCTGCTTCCTAGAAGCTTTGTTGCCTTCCACTCCAGCACATTGAAGGAGGCATCCAAAAACTGGCAGACCTACATGGGTGCTGTAGAACAAAAATTGCTCCCTATCCACCACACCTTACCTCAGTCTACTGAGGCCATGGTCTACTCTCACAGGCAAGCTACGCAGGTTCCCTCCAGTGGCAGAAAGCATGGTTTCTCAGGACTCCAGCCTAGAAGGTAATTTTCCTCTTGGCTATGAAGATATTACACCTTCCAGGTACCTAATGCCGAGGCTGACACAGCCCCATCAAGACCCCCTTGTAGGACATCCTTTGTTGCCGATTGCACCCACCTATGTCAGCAGCCCAGGTAAACCATGCTGTAGTTCACTCCACCGGCTCATGTTTTGCACCCAATGAACCGGGAGGCAGAGACATCATCATCATCACAGCATTTGTGCAACCCCATATCCTCTGGGTCCTGAGCCAACATTGTGATCAGAGCCTGCACCAACGCCAAATGTCAGGGGGGGTAATAATATAAAAACCAATAAAATGAACAAGTGGGGTGGCTAAATTTTAGGATCTTTAAATCCACATTTCTTTGTACCCGAGAGCATTAAAAGCATAATAAAATATCTAAAAACCTGTCAGCCAATTAAGAGGGGTTAAAAATTAAAATAAAATAAGAGAAAAATGTAAAACAATTTAAAACATACACAGAAAAAGTCCCAAAAAGCCGGCAGAGACAGCCTATAGAGGCTGGGTGGAGGAGGCGTTTGGAGACGTCACTTGCGTCTTGTTCGGGGGTGGTTAGGTTGTCCTCGGTCCTCCGCGACAGGGTCCTACACACACAGCGAGAGCAGAGGCCAGTATCTCGTCTCACAAAGCACGTTTAACTGAGCGTCTCCAGTCACCACACACGGCAGGGGTCAAACCCTGCCGATGCGGTTGTTGTGCATGCACGCTCTCAGGTGCACTCTCTCCCCCCGTCCACAGCAGCGGTCGCAATCGACGCTTTAACACGAGCGATCAGCTGTTCGGCTCTCACCTCCGTCTCGCGGCTGCGCTGCTGCAATTCTGTCTTCTCTGACGGCCTCCTCCTCCGCAGCTGAGACCCTCTCACCCTAATGTGCTTGACCAAAGTCTCTAAAACTAGAAAGAAAAATACACTACAAAGAAATACACTACAAAAACAAAAAAACACACAGTTCATAACAAAACAACAAACAACACCATGCCAAAACTCAAACTATATTAAAGAAGGACTCTGGTCTGCTATGACAGTAGCCTTCCCAATTATTGTACTGAAAATCATACAATATTTGTTTTAGTTTTCTTCTATATATGTTTACAATTTGAAGTACAAAATGTCAAATAACCCTGACAGCAGAATCCTGCATAGCTGTTCCCCCAAATAATAAACAACTCGCATGGATAACTCTTCTACAACCTGATCAAAGTTAGACAAAGTTACAAGTACTTCTCTGCACGTTACCTCTACCTTTCTTTATGTGTGGTAATATGATACTTTAGTTTTTGTGCCAATGTTGATGCTTGCACTTTGCTGTGGGTATGGATGATGTGAACTACACTTAATCTTTTCTGACCAGTTAAAAGTTTGCCTAAATTTTTTTACTCATAAATAATCCCTGGAAACAGACAAAAGTCAGACAATTTCAGACTGTCTCATAATAAAGTAAAACTAATTACTGTTGCAATGTTTGTACCTGTCAGTGAGCCACTGTTCTAACGGGTTTCACACAATACACAGAAACGGAGTGCGTGCAGTATCCGCTTCACCTTCAGTTCGCACCAAACACGTATTTTTTCGCGACAGTCCACAGGTGCCACTGCTCAGCTGTGGTTATTTACACCTTTTACAATTAATTTGATGTTGTACATCTTGACTTGTTGGCAACTGCTCTCTGCCTCTATCTCATTGTGTTTTTAGACATCCAAAACCACATCTACGCGGTTTTACAGTTTTTCTCAGTCGCTTTGGTGCGTTTCTCAGAACACTATTAACATTTGCACAACAGTTAGTGCATGTCTCTAAATAATTAGTGCAAACTGCAAAACCTAGTGGATATCCTGCAAAAGCACATCACATGCTTCAAAACTGATTATTCATCCTCAAAAGCAAGTATTCATGTCATCAATGAAAACTGTCAGTGCCATCAAAATGAAAAGTCTTGACTCCATCTCTTATGAACAAGATAGTCAAATGACTTTGTCATGTTTTCACTATGACAGTTTATAATTTCAGTGTTTTCCATTTGAAAAATTTGGTGACACCTGAAAATGTTCAAGACAGCACTATGGCCATATATACAGTCATCTGAAATTGCAGTAAAGTCACTGTAGATGTTAAACATAAAATCACCCCTTTGGTAGATCTTGTGAACAATATACAGCACATGTAACAGTACAGTAAATTACTGTTTGCATACCTGTTTTCCCTATATGGAATGTTTGAATTATTGAACTGACAGTAGTTCTTCAAATATTGGGTTGCACCCTCTCGACCAGCCCAACTCCATGGTGAGGGCCGTGATCGACAACATGGTCACAACTGTAGCCCTTATTTCATTAGGAATCCGCCTATATCTGCCGCTTCTCCCTCTTCTCCTTCCCTTCGCTCCCCACATCCTCACCCCTCTTCCATTGACAATTCATAGGATTCATCCATAATTGACAGTGAAACAAGTTGTTTGTCGTTGGTTACAACTACTGTAAAATTGCACACACCTCCTCATGATGACAGCTGAAATTCACCTGAGATCAAATGTTCAATTTAGGAGACATTTTCAGGAAAAAAATGATAAAAGAAAGGTCCAGAATTTGCTTGACAGATGGCTATATTTGACATTTGATACACTAGTTCAACAATTTTGAGTGTAATGATGATCAAGCAATGAAAGTAAAGACTATTAGATTTTATTGAGAAAGACTATTCAGCATCCATAAGTATAATTAATTTTGACTGACATGACAAAAAGCAAATGAAATGTCAAAAAACAGCAGAGAATGTATGAAATCAACTGATTCATGTCCAAAATCATTTGCAGTTTGTTCAGAGAGAGGAGATCTTGCTACTGATGATGTGCACAAATGACTAAGTGTTGTGAGGTTGAACTAATAGTTATGAGAATTTCAATTCTGATCTGAGAAACGCACCAAAGCGATTGAGAAAAACTGTATAAACGTGTGCTCAGCAGGTGGTATCCAGTACGGTCATACAGGTGGCAGCAGAGAGGAGATTCTTCTTCCATTGATTTTTTTTTGTTTTATTGTTCGTTAGTGTTCCTCCACCACGTACATGAGTGAGAACCTCAGAGCAAAAAAACTAAAGGGGTGCAAATCCCCTAAATCTCGCTTCAGGCTTCTTCGTTTTCATAACTCCGTTACTTTAAATGTCTGTCTGAGTATCATGATAATTTGACCAGGCACAAACCCCTTTCTCTTTTGTGGTCATGTTTGGCACTCCCATGCTTTAAAGCGGATGTTACCCACACGCCACTCCTTAGAATCCAACTTCCCTGGCTGAGTTGTGGTCGCAGTGTGCTGGGTTGCTGCAATTATGTGTGAAAATGTTTAACCAGTTAAACATTCAGCATGCACTCAATGCATGCCTTATTTATACGTAGAGCTTGCAACCTGTCTTAAAAACTTGGGTACCAATGCATGCTCACACACATTCCAGACGTGGAGGCCAAGAATTCTGATGTACACGTGTTTGCATTGACTTTTCATTGAAAAAAGCTATGCTTGAATGTGTGCCAACGCAGCTAGAGTGGTTAGCTCTCTCAGTGTCAGTGTGTCTGGTGTCTGTTTTTGTGTGTTGTGCATTGTATGTGTTATTATGTTTGTGGCCGTGATGCAGCGATAGGGCGGTCAACTCCCGATTGGAAGATTACAGACTTGATTCTTGGCATGTGTCGAAGTGTCCGGCTCCTGACACCTATAACCCCAAATTGTCTCTGATGGAAGGTTGGCACCGGTGTTTAGCAGCAGAGCTACCACCAGTGAATGTATGTGTGACTGTAAAGCCCTTTGGGCCTTCAAAGAGGGTAGAAAAACGCTATTTGAGTATATGCCATTTTACAGTGTTCCCTTGTTTATTTGCGGTTTCCCTTATTCCAGATTTTTTAATTTTTTTAGTAACGTGAATTCTCCGTTTTGTCACAAAAACTCCAACTCAAGACACTTGTATAAAACTTTTGCTTCCAAAGGTACTGCAATATTTGCGGGAATTTCCCAGAAAGTGAGCACAGTTGAAGAGCACGCCAGTCCGTCTGCTTTGCACACACTCACAGCGAACCTGCAAGGAGAAATGGCATCAGCTGACTCCGAAGCACTCAAAAAATATCCTATAAATATTATCATTCCATCCAGGAGCATTGTTATTATGGATGAAACCAGCAAATTCTGGAGATTTCTTCTCACACTTATTTGATGAAGGAGGAAGAATGCACTTTTTAAAGACACAGAATCTGTCAAGACTCATATTCCTCATGAAAAGATTAAAGTCTATTGATCTGGGGAAAAAAATATGTTGAACAATACTCCAATGTTATTTAATGAATGTTTGAAGCATGATCAGAAGTGTTTTGATGACATGATCATGCGTAAACGACATTCTTTGGCTGTGTGTCGGGGTGGCAGTATTTGGTGTATTTGCAGAGGTCTCCGGTCGCTAACCGTTGCCAATAAGGGGTAAATACAGTTTATTCAGTTCAGTTCAGTTCAGTTCAGTTCAGTTCAGTTCAGTTCAAAGCATTTATTTCAGACATTGAAGAAAAGTAGATAGAGCAACAATACAAAAAATTATTGAAACAACAAAAAGTCTGAAAAGTAGTGAGAAGAAGAAAAAAAAAATCTTATAAATTCTCACCCCTATACATCAACAATACATTCCCAAGCCCAGTGGCCACCCAAAGTTAAAGTTCAGTACCCTAACAAAAAGTACATAATATTTCATATACACATACACACATGCAAGTCATTTTCCCACAAACACCCACATGAATAACACAATCTCATTTTACAGTCATATATTTACACAAACGCTAATGCTTGTTTTGTTTTCTATTTGTACGTATTTATCAATAATCATATTTCTGTATTTATATTTAAACTCTTTTATGTTTGAAATTGTTTCATGCATTTACTGGTCCTGTTCAACAGTTTTACTCCACACATTGAACACAAAACCTTTTTTATTGATTCTTTTATGCATCGAAAAATTATTTTTTTCCCTAAGATTATATTTTTCCTCCTTTTTAATGAATGATCTTTGGATATTGGTTGGTAATAAGTGGTTTTCTGCTGCCTTAATTATTTGAGCTGTACAATACTCTACCAAATCATAAAATTTTAGTAATTTTGATGTATAAATAGTTGTTTGTGTGCTCAAGAAACCTGCTTTATGAATGATTCGTATTGCTCTCTTCTAAAGACTGAAAGTGAATGTAATTTGTTTTTATAGTTATTTCCCCAAACCTCTACAGAGTAAGAAAAATATGGTAAGACCAGTGAACAGTACAAAATCTAGAGTGATTTGTGGTGCATTCATCTATACAGACTGTTTAGTGTGACGAAGAAGTAGAGATGTATTGTACAGCTTGACAAACCCCTCTCGACACGGCATCGATCTCTTTTAACTGGAAGTGTCGCTCAGTAGCGATTCGAGTAGACTGCAAATCACGTGACTGATGGAAATGAGGCCTCATTACGTCACATCAGTTGTCAAGCACATTGACAGTCTGAAAATGGTCGAGCTGTTGATGCGTGATTTAAACAGAATAGGTGCTGTACTTCAGAACAAACCGAAATATTGTCTGTCAATACAATATTGGCAATACTGTCAATATCGTCAATACTACAATAAATATGTTTTGTAGTGATGAGAATATCTTCATAGAGAAGCGAGATGATGCTGTTTTGGATCAACATTGAGCATTTTTCAGCTCCTAAACCGCTCACAAGGATTTTTTTGTTTTTGTTGCTTTATTTAAGTCATCATCAACAATATAATAATATGCAAAAATTTAAGTAAAAAAAAAGTTTATTCATGCAGTTGTAGCCTGTATTATATATGTTATATGGTAGATCCAAAGCCAATATTACTATCAAACGTGTTTTCCACATCAAATAGTTATCAAAGCATTATCCAGATAAAATGACAATTACAAATCTTTGACCAAACATTTCATAAAAAGAAAAAAAAAAAAAAAAAATCAACTGAGCTTTAAAGTTTTCTTGAAGTCATGAGGTTTTGATGGCATGTGTGCTTGCATTGACAATAAGCAGATGTCACTATGTGAAATGATTCAAGCAGAGGTTGTGGATCCATGAGCAAAAGGAAGGTTTTAATGATGACACAGGACAAGGCAAGGGTAGTCAGAAAACAGGCAGAGGTCAAAACATAGATGCTAGGCGAGCGTCAAGGAGTCTAAACACAAAGAGACAGGCATAGGGTAAACACTGACTTCGCAATGATCTGTGGTGAGAAGCCAACTAATAACTGTGTGGTGAATTATAGATGGCGAAACAGCTGAGGAGGATTAAAGTCCTGAGTGAGGGCAGATGGAGGTGGTCAGAACTTTGGTGACCGCTCCCTCTGGTGGTTGAAGGAGAAGGTACCAGGCTAAACATGACATTTGGATACAAAAATATAATTGAATTTGTCATAGCTGCATTTTTAACATTTTTTTTATTATTATTATTTTGAAAATGACTAGATTTTCCTCATGTGTTCTTGGCGTAGCTTCCTGCCAGGATTGACGTGATATGCACTAAAAAAAAAGACCAGACGCTGATTGCTGCACTGCACAAGCCAGCCATGAAGGACCGTGGCGTTTTGAGCCTGGTGTGAACTACAACATAGGTAACAAAGGGCGCCAAAATGGAAGTGCCTCACTCCAACGCTTCCCTTGGAGTGAGAACAGAATAAAAAAAAGCAAAGAGCAGTTTTAATCCATTATTTGGGGAGGGAATCAAAGTGTGCAGAAGAACACTTGTCTGGGGAGAAAAATATCAATAACGAATGAATGAAATGGTTAATTCAAGCAATCAGGTTATAATACGTGAAATAAACATCACATAATCAGTCACATAGATCGCTTGAAAGGGGGGGTGAAGGACAAATTTATATAATCCCACCCCGGCTCGACCAGTACCGATTTTCTCTAACATGAATTATCAATATCCGGTTCAGACTTAATATTCAAATATTAATATAGTTTCAGGTATAAAATATCATTTATATCAATGATGTAATAGAATTTCAAAAACATCCTTAGACAAATCATTTATATTAATCATCAACAATAATCTAAACATTCTCATTAAAAAAAAATTCAAAAAGTATCAAGTAGTAATCAACTTAATTTGTTACTGCAGGAAAAAATATCAAAATACTCTCGTTAATAAAGACAATTTGAGCAGATTGCATTTATCAAAGAACGATTATAATAATGAAAAAGTGCTAAGTAAAAATCATGATTTATTAATAGAGAGGAAAAAAAAACTTCAAAAATATTCACATTAAAAAGACTAATTAGAGCAGGTAGTATTTATCAAAAAATTGGAGCAGAATCAGTGCTACATCTCTGTTTAGGAACAAGTTTAAGGCCCCGTAAACCATCCTCTTTGTTATGACTGAGAGACTGTGAACGTCTCATTTCAAGGGAATTGTGCTCGAGTTCTGAAGTTAAGAAATCGGGTCAGAGTTCACATTCATCGGTTTCAACGGTTTCATGAGTCCACAATTCACATTTTGCTTGAATTAGAGTTCAAACATGCGTAATCCCACCGTTCTCAAAGTCTTTCATGGATTGTTTTTCCAGAAGGCTTCGTTAGGTCCGGTGGTCGAGTGGTTGATAAAGATTCTGGAGTTCAGGACCCATGCAGAATGGATCTGTTTCTTAGATCGTAGGAGCCTCGCATGTTTTGCCAGATCAGCGTTATATTTGCATAAATGCTCATTAAAGGAACACCTTTGTCCCCTTAAGTTGTCTACATTGTTTCATCAGAGCTATCTTGTGCTTTCGATTCACGAACCTGATCAGGATTGCTGGTTTATCCGTATTCTTTCTCCGAGGAAAGCGGATGACAGACCTCAATTAGGTTCAAGGAAATCCCTTTAGACCAGGGATATGAACCTTAAATGTTGAAAGAGCCATATTGTACCAAGAAAACAAAAATCACATCTGTATGGAGCCGCAAAAAATTAAAATCCTTATAATGAAGGAAACACATGCTGTATCTATCTATATTAGCTATATTAGCCTACTATCTAAGTGACTAAGTTGGTTACAAATACATAATGCGCCTTCATGATTAAATGTTAATTTAATCCTGTGGAGAATGACGCACCACGTGACTACTCTGTTGTAGGATGCTGCCTCAAGTTTAACTTCATTACAATATTAATGAATTACAATTTGTTTAATTGCTTTGATTAAATTAAAGACATGCAATAAAGAAATCAGATTTCTGATTTCATTTTTATTTTTGAAGATTCAAAAAACAACAACAGTAATGGGGTTTGGAGATGGAATCCACTTCTTAAATGGATTTTTGTGCTCCTGGTGATGGTTTTCTGTATTTAGAGGTGGTTGGACATCTGGGATGTGTCTGGGGTTGAATCTCAGTGGATGAGGGTCTCCATCATCCGGTTCTGCATCTGTCCTACACTGTTGTTGATGTGATGAGCTGCTTTGATCTCTGACCACATCACCAGAACATCCAGCATCCTCACACTTTCTCCTCTCTGGTCCTCCAGAATCATCAGCTCCAGCCCACAGGACACTTGAAGAAAAATATTTTCATTTATTGGGATATTTATTTCCTGAAAACACGTAAATGTATGCTTATTTTATAAGATTACTTACAAAATATTAGTAAAAAAATAAGCTAGCTCACATTTGAATGACATTCCTCTTAAAACAGTTTGTGTTTCAGAGTAAAAACTAGCTAGTAAATGTTTGATTCCTTCAGAAAATAACCCGGAAATGCAGCTCCGCAAACGTTACCTTTTCTCGCCAAAAATGACTCATTCCGTTGCTTCTTTGGTCTCAAAATCTTCTCAGGACCTTCATGAAGGCTTTATTCCCCACGACGGTCATCTTTCAGACGGTTTCCTTATTTTTTTCGCTTTTATAAATAAAAACTCTTCTTGGCCGCTCCGCTCTCTTCATCTCTCCTCCTCCCCACGGGCTTCTGGGTAGAATTATGGTAATGAACCAACCAGTTTGCAGTGGTTTGGTGATTAAAGTCGCTTGTTAGCAACTTTAAAAGCAAGAAAGTAGAGGAGAGTTGGAGACACGTGTCTGCTGCTCGTGACCCGGAAGTGGGAAAAAAAAAATATATATTAATATATATATATATATGTATATGTATATATGTATGTATGTATGTTTGTGTGTATCTTATTAGATGAGTGACAGCTTGAGCACTGAGGTCACTGAGAGGAACCGGGTCTAGGTAATGTAATTATTTTGCACTTGCAGGCTAAGTACGCAAAAGCCACACTGCCGATGAATCAAACGACCGATTGACCGTCAGTGTACAGGAAACTGTAAAAAAAGTTAGTAAGTTCCCACCCCATGTTCAAATCTGAGCACTGACACTTCCTGGTGACTGAGTACTGCAACAGAAAAAGCTCATTTCCAAAAGCAAAGTAAGAGGGCTTTTGAAGCACCAGCCCCCAAGAAGTAAGTGGTCCTGCAACCTCATGATTAGTAGGTGTGTCCTACTTACCACACTATGCTGGACAATCAGGACCTGCAGAATTATGTGCATCTTAAATCTAAAATTGGAATTTGTGTTCCTTTTAGGTTCAAGTTATTAGAAATTATATGGCAAAGTCATGGCAGTAGATAGCTTTATGGGGACAAGCTTTCCAACCTTTCTAAAAAAAAATTTGTTTCAAAATTACAAAAATCCCATTGATAACCCTCAAACCCACAGTAGCAATGTCCCTATTTCTTCATATGTAATGTCTCAGTTGACTAGGTCTTTTGAGAGAAAGTTAGGGCCAGGTCCACCACATACAATAGATGTGGAAATCATTTTCCACGCCAACCCATATTGATCCTCTCGGATTGCTGTTCAAGAAAGTGGAACATTCAAAATGGAAAATGCAAACTTTGCATTACTGTTGTCCCATTTCTTCTAAAATAGTCACAACAAAACCATACCTGTGTAATTGTAGAAAAGATAGCAGCTGTCTTCAGGACCATCAAATATTGATTGTTTGTTCTGCACTGAACAGGAATGACTTCCTGTACCTCTAAGGAGCAGTACAGGAAGTCATTCCTGCCATCAACCATCAGACTGTATAACTGTCATGCCTGAGCTCTGCTCAGCCCCTCCTTTCTCTGCCTTGCGGAGCTGTCATGATTGCTCATCTGTCTCACCTGTTCTCCCAGCTATTTAAACCTAGCCTTCCCCTGTCAGATTCTTCATGACCTCTCAGTCTAATGTGTTGTATCTCTGCGCTACATTCAAGCCTGCCTGTCAGCTCACTGAGCCAAGCCTGCCTGTGGCTGCCTGTGGCTGCCTGTGGCTGCCTGTGGCTGCCTGTGGCTGCCTGTGGCTGCCTGTGGCTGCCTGTGGCTGCCTGTGGCTGCCAACCAACCAGCCAGCCAGCCAGCCAGCCAGCCACCAGCCATCATTCTGTCTGCCTGCCAACTGAGCCCAGCCCTCATCCAACCTGTCTGCCTAAGCAATAATTATCTGATATCATGCAGAGAGCGCATGTAGTCGTGCACGTGGCCGTGCATGAGGGAACGCACAATTTCTGTTACGTTTTTCTTGTCATTTAAGTCAAAGACTGAGTTTGCGTTTAATTTTATTTACCAGAAACCACGCCACACCTGGGGTGCCGGAAAAGGGGGGGGGTAAAGTGGCTTATTCTAGGGGCCCAGAATAAAGGGGGGGGGCTCACAAAGGCTCCATATGCAAATTTGCTTATGAGTTAGGGGCCTTATAAAAAACATTTTCATGGGGCCCAAAATCCCTAGTGGCGCCCCTGCGCCACACACATAAGCCATGCATACACAGGCAAACCTCATGTACCAACTGGATGTAAAGCTTCAAGTGTGGAATACAGTTGTTAAAGCCATCCTCCTGCCTCTGTCATCATTCTACCAACCAACTGCAGCTGCCTCATCCAGGCTTTAAAGTAGTGGTCTGGCAGGCACTCCTGGGTTGAGAGTGGTGTCCCACCTGAACTGCGCTTAAACCGAAAATCTCACCCACAATTACATTATTACAAAATATACTTTTTTAGTTTGTAATGTTCCTTACAATTGTCAGGCTCAGGCTACCATGTCCCCTTTTGACCACCAGAGTGAGCCAACACCTGATTATTGACACTGTGCCTCTTCAACAATCAAATTCCTATCAAGCTCTGCTCGCTCTCTTTCTGCACATGGATCCAAACGTCTCCACCTGTTCCTTGCAACTATATTACGACATTACAATACCCAAGTGTGCATCATCCAGCATATACATATATATCTTAAATCAATTACCCAATACTTTTTTTTTTTTGCATATTGCCAGCAAAAATTATCTTCATGATTTCTTTCAGGAGTCTTCAAAAATGTTTTTCTTTTTTTTTGATGAGATTGCCTTTCCCTCTCTTTCACGCACTGGCAATTGTGTATTTTACTTTAGAAATATCTATTTATCTATCTATATAGTTAAAAAAATATTGTGTAGTGAAGTATCAATTAAAGGAGAGCCTTGAGAGCCCGATCTTCAGATGGGCCAATCTTTGAATTGCGTATTAGGATATTAATGTCCTTGCCACATGATCTGCAAAATAAAGTTGCAGTTCTTCTCAAATGCTAAAACACAAAAGCCAACCCTCTAAACCAAGTGACCAGTTGTCTAAACACATTTACTAAATCTAACCCTCATTTTCCACTACCATAAACACATTTCCCATGAAGGCACAACTCACAAAATACAATCCTTTGTTTTCATAATTCTAAACACTTTATTTTCATGCTAAAACCCAAGTTGCAAAAGAACTCTGCTCGTGTTCTCAAATGAATGCTCATGTCATGCAAAATGCTTGCCACAGTGTTGTGGAAAAAATGTTTGAATCCGAAGAAGGAGCAGACAATTTCTCAAGTTAAACACAAGCATTTAATTACAATTCAGTTTAATGTGCGTTGATCAGACACACAGAGAAACCTCATCAGGATTCTGCCGCTGTGACAGGACGCCATAGTTTTATAGGGCTGCCCAGACCACCTTCAAGGTGTAAGGAATTTGCCTTACATCAAACACTCTTAAGTAATGTGGCCCTGTATGCAAATATCTGAGGTTACATTGTCTTACATTAAAGTTAAACTAGAGTTCTCCGGCGCCAACAGATGCAGAGAAATCCTCCTGCTCTGCCAACAAGAGCCTGGGCCTGCACATCACATTTATGTGATCATTTGGGACAATGTCAGTTTCCATAAATCAAACCAAATCCGCGACTGGTTCACCACCAACAGAATCCAGTTTTTTACAGTAAACATCTGTCTGCCAACCTACTTCCTGTTTGTCCAAACTGGATGTTAGCCAGACATAAAAACATGTCGCCTAGCATCATGTTTCTGCCTCGGGGGGTTAGAGAACCCATGTAGAAGATGGCTATAGAATAACCGTCTACAACTACATCTGAACTACAATTACCTGCCATACAGACATCATGTTACCTTGAAATTCAACATTAAGCAGACGTTGAAAAAACACGTTGCTTGGCGTAATGTTCTGCACCCTCAGTGGACAAGCACCTCAACATTGAAGGCAACGTGGATAAGACGTCTGTTACAACACAACATTGCACAGTTTGAGGAGAGAATCTAAACAGATAATGATATGAATAACAACAATAATTAGGGATGTAGGAAAATATCGATTGAGTGCACTGTTGTGATACTTCATTTGATAATACTTTTATCTATTTAAAATACTGCCAAGATGATTTTAATAAATTATTCATATGCAACAGTTGTAATTCAGTCCTACTTTTGTTTTCCACTTAAATAATTCATGAATTAGCAAAAAAGAAAAAAAAGCACCATGAATTTTCTTGGATAAAGCAACTTGTTTATGAGATACAGTTGCTGTGCTTAATGTTCTGATCGATAAAAAGCATGTATTTCTTTTATTTCCATCAAAAATGTTTTAATATTCACATAATTAATAAGTTGTTTTGTATTCACTTCTTCATTTTTTAAATTTAATTTCAAGAAGTTTTTTTTTTTATTTTTACAAACTATTTTCCATTTAATTGAAAATATTGTCCTAATTCTGTTTTTTTTTTTTTTCATGAAGTAATTAAAAAAATAGTTTGCACTCACTTGATGTTGGTATAAAAAAATTCCATTAAGCCATAATAACAAACATCTGAAACAGTCAGAAAAAACACTTTATTCAAAAAACACAAACTCAAATTGGATTTGATTAAACTTTATTTCATATTTAAAATTACAGTTGAAAAGTTTTTTTGTAACTGAAAGATTAGATAGAAAAGATAAACATGTCACTTTATCAAAAATAATCATTTTGGATCTCCAAATTGTGAATCTTTAAAATATAATTTGGGGGAGGGCCTCATGGGTTTTGTGTATGAAGAGGAGAGTTGTGAAGAACTGTTTGTATTCTTTCTTAAGAAAACAAGACCAAAGAGACCAATGCCACGACCACAAGCTGCAGACCTGCACTTGCAGTGACAGCGCTGTTGCATAAGTTACCCTTGCAACAGCTAATCTTTGTTCCTGCAAACTGAGAAAGGTGTTATGTGCAGAGCACACCAGCTTCGAGGCGCATCCCTTTAGGGTGCCAGTGGTTCCTCCTGCAGAAGCTGAGAGAATACGTTATAAGCAGCTTTAAAATCATTTTTCATTTGAATAGTCAAGAATGGATGAAGATCAGGTGTCTGACCTGTTGTGGTAATGCAGTGGTCTTCAGTCCCCTCACAGGCTAAAGTCTTGTCACATGTCGAACCATCACAGGTGTAGCACAGTCCCCCATTAGGAGAGGCTTTGCTCAGTTCTACACAAACAAAACAAATAGTTTTGATTGGAGCCTCACATCCTGTTTTTTTCCTCAACTTCATCTTAATAAGATTGACGTTTGAATTAATTTTAGTTGATTTAAAAGAAATGTAATTTAGATTACCCAGAACGAAGCAGTTTGTATAGAGTTAACAAAATAATCTTATTTTGTTCCGTCAGAAAAATCCCTCATGGAACTGAATTTTGTATTCTACACCAGATTCATATTTTTTTTGTGAAGTGTTTTCTCTTCCATTCATGTCTGAACTTACTTTCTATCTGCCTTTTACTCATTTAAAACATTTAATCGTAACATTTAGATGTAAAAATTCAGCAAATCTGTAAATTTCAATTTTAGCAATCAATTGGTAATATAAAAGTTTGGTTCCGTAGTATATCTGTTTGTGGATATTTTCAATTTTGATGAAAAAATATGTTTTTTCTATTCTTTTTTTAACATCTTGGTCCAGAGTTATCCACTACATACATCTTCTATTTAATATATGTATAAAACTGTGACAACAAAAGGCTTTAAGACAATTGAATACATCAGAATGGACAGAATGTGTTTTACCAGGGGGAGACTGAGAGTTGCAGAGGTCAGAGTTGCAGCATTTGCTGTTAACAGAGGTTTTGGACAACCCAAAATTGATTGAGGCTTCACCACATTCTTCAGGAAGAGTACAAGCCTTCATTTCCAAATCCAGAAGTTTTGAACCACCTACAGGAAAACAGGAGCTGTCAAAAACATGTAATCTATACACATAACAAACAAGCACTAAGAATGATTTAATGCTGTACCTGCATAGGAAACGACTCTGGACGCGACACATTGATGACTCTGTGATAGGCATTGTTTTTCTGTTGGAAGGCAGCTCCCTGAAGCGTTTGGTATGCATTCATAACACTTCAGAGAGTCACCTAAAAAATGATAATGAATAAATACATACATAAATATTCATAAAAATAAATAACTGTATTTACACATTCATTCGAAGAAAACAAATCGTAACTACAACAAGCCTCTAAACCGATGTGCAGCCAGTAACGACAAAAAGCTGCAATGTCAATTAAAAAAACATGCAATTTGGACAAAAAATCTGAAATAGGCACGCAGCTTAAACTAGGGGTGTAACAGATTACAAAACTCACAGTTCGGATCGTGTCACGGTTTTAGGGTCACGGTTTGGATCATTTTTCGAATCAGTGAAAAGAAAAAAAAAAAAAAAAAAAGACAAAAAAAATTAAAAGCTAATTCCATTTTTGGAAAAGCTAACAAATCATATATTCAATAAGCATTTAAAGTATCTCACACACAATATTTACATATGAAAAATCAAAACATTTGGTCATTTAAGCCTATTTATTTAAACAAAACATTTTTAAACTTTGAACACAAACAAAATGCTAAAACATTAGTTTCTGATTAAATTTGCATGTCTTTAGCCAAATTAAAAAAACAAAACTGAGAGAAAAGAATGTTTAAAAATAGTGTTGAATACCAAATCTATCTGGATTATTCCTTAAAAATGTAATCATAAAATAAAACAGTCACAATTATTTTTTGGTATTAATTGCTTTATTGAAACTAACTGTGGGAACATTTATTGTTTTAAATAAAAAATTATCTGTAAACGTGGCACTTCCACGCCAGCTATTCCTGGTGATTTTTGACACTTTTGATATTCCATACTTGTTCGGTGATGGTACCAGCAAGTCTGCAGCTTTCTCCTGTGCGGGACAGTTGCTGCTTTTAACTGGGAGATTCTTGAACCCAGTATTAGAAATGTGTAGAGATGCTTTTATTCAGCTCTTAAGATTAAATAAACCTGATATCTATCGATCCGCGTCCTTCATTATGAAGTCGGGAAGTTTTTGACAGAAGCTCCTCCACACACAGCTGCAGGTGAACAGACTTTATGATAACCGCGAAGCAGCTACTTTAGGGCTTATTAAAACAAAGATGATTTACATGAATTTCACAAGGATTCATTCGATGTTAACAGACAATTGGTTTAAAATTATGCTAGCGCAAGGTGTGTGTGTGTATGTGTGGGGGGGGGGGGGGGGGGGGTCCGCGGTACACACGTGCTCCTAACCGTGGCCTCTGATCCGTTACACCCCTAGCTTAAACCAATTTAAGGAAATGGCCAATGTTTGTTTTACCTTTCAATATAAAGTTTAACCCTTCCGCTCTCCTTAGCTTGTTTACATTAAAAGTGGGGTCATCTGGACCCCACCACAAGATAGTGCGCTGGACTTTTTTTTTTTTTTTTTACTGATTCTTGAGCTTCACTAATGTCCATGGCAGACATAAAATTCTGTCCACATTTGTCATGGAAGAAATCGCACAGCAATATATGGTTGGAGTCATCTGGACCCCAAAGAGAGTGGAAGGGTTAAAACAACAAAACACAAAAAAGAAAGAAGAAAACTTTATCTTTGGGCAGAAGCCAGATGCCAAGAATTAGAGCAAAGAGATGCATGCTGGTCTTGAGTGGGACAGGCTGGGTTTCACTTCTTTCTGTTGAGGCTCTTTATGTAGCCTTTCCACGGGGGGGGGCTGGGGGGCTGATTCCTTCATTCAGACCTCTCCCTAACCAGTTCTGCAATACTGAGTTCCCATTCTACTGTTAAGTTGTAACGAAAGATTTACTATCATTACTAGTTGTATTTATTTCAAACAGGAAAAAAAAAAAAAACAAAACGTAACAAAGCAAAAAAGACTTAAAAAAAAATAACAATACATTCTTCATTTGTAAAAAAAAAAAAAATCACAAACTAAAGTCAATAAATACATGTTTGAAAAGGGGATAGGCAGAAGCAAATGCTTATCTAGGCCTATCCCTTTGTGTCTTTATCACTTAACATAAAAAATTCCTATTTTACAAATACAAACAATAATGTGACTGTAACTTTCATTTAATGAATTACAGAAATCTTTATGACTACTTTCACTTCATTAGCACAATTTCTTTACAAGTTGAATAGACTGGAAAAATTAACTTTGAAAAAGTTTTTTGAAACTCAAGCAGTGTTATCAAAATACAGATTGAAGACAGAAATGGATCAGAACAGGCTGTGAGCTGAGGCATATTATAACAAACAGGCGAAGAACACAAGATGATTATAAAAAACTAAACTAAGACCAAAAAGACAAACAGATTACTAGCGATGGGAACTTCTACTTTTTTTCTGGAGTAAATTATTTCAATTCAATTCTCTTTACTCTTTACAAAAGATATGTTGTGGGCCTTGCTTTTACCTAGACTTTGCAAAACAATAAATGATTTGTATGTTATAAATGCTTTAAAATTACCAAATGTTTTGCATTTATTCCATTGCAAACCATTCTTCTGTTTAATTTCTTTTTTCAAATGTTGGAATGTTATTTCTTTGGTTAAGATTATTTTTCCAACCAAAGCTTTTTATTTTTGATCTTAAAGAATTTAACGAAGTGAACAAAGATATGTTTTTTTATTTTTCTGCTGCTTCTTCATTAAATTGTAAAAAAAAAAAAAAAGATATTTTTGTGATATAGCAAACGAAAAACAGATTTAATTAAAAAAGTAGCTTTATTATGTTATTTCATACACCCCATCTCATTCATCTGGTTATTGTAAAGCTATTGCGAGAACCTGAAGTCACCAAGTCATTATCTTTATGCAGTCTATAGTTTCAAAGTGCTTCCTCTTGCAAATGAAAGCACTTTATTGAAGTTAAAAATTTTACAGTCAGGTAAACCATTAACTGCTGCAGGAAATAAAGTATACTTTGTGTTTACACATAACCTTGGTCTCCTGCCTGTACCTACACCTCAATAGTTAACGGAGAAAGAGGAGAATTTAAGCACTTCCTCAGAAACAAAAGTGATGGTTGTCACTTACAGTGAAATGAAAGCTAACGCTCAACAATGTCAGCTACAGTTTCATTTTTAGCAAAAAGCAACCAAAGATATCAGAAACAAGGTCACACATTATTTTACCTTAAGCAGGTTTTAATATTGCAACCTGCAGCAGCATATAAAAAAGATAATTTTTTTCTGTCTCCTTACATGAGCTTTATGGGAAGTCAAGTTTGGGAATTTAAGAGGTATTTTATAATGTAATTGGTAATAGTTGGCTACATCTATTTTAATATGAAGTTCATCTTGACATGTTTACATGGGCTCTTTTTAAAATTCTGTTATGGTTGTGCTCAAAAGCTTAAATTCTTCATACAATTTTTCCCTTAATTTCTCTTTACAAAACTGTCACAATTCTTTCTTAGCCAAATGTATGCTTGCTGGCAGTAGTCACGCACGTCTTGTCCTGACACGTTTTCCTAGTCTGAGTGAACGGCCACTCATCGTCTATGCAAAGGTCTGAATACAAAGGTTGACACATGGATGACATTCAGTGTGGAGTAGCAAAGGGTTTGAAGAGCTTCGGCATTGAAACATTGACTTGCTGAGTGAAAAACTTTATTTTCTTACAAAACAAAATCATAAATGAACACATATATTGCAAACACAATTTTTACAAACTTTCAGGCTGGAATACGTGAAATATTTACATTTTCCTCTGTATGAATTAAAGAATGACTTTTACAGCTGTGATTGAGGCCATGAGGAAATGAGCAGGAGTGAAAGGGTTAAGGATTGTACAGTGCAACTTCGGTCTAAAGAAAAGCTCTCCACTTGCTTGTAATAGAATAGAATAGTCTTTATTTGTCATTGCACATTGTACAATGAAATTATTTTACTTCCTGTTGAAAATGCTCTTTGAACATAATATTCCTTTGTTGAATTTAAGATCAGGTACAATAAACAAGTCACATCACTCAGAGGAAAAGTCAATAACTCTTTATAAAAAGATTCTATAACAAGCTTTATTTACACATTAACAAACATTATTAATACAAATACAGGGTGTTAGTAAGACATTTATTTGCACAAAAAGCCAAATAAGGATATTAACATACTTCAAAAGAATTATTAAGATCTAAATTAAGATCATTGTCTGCAAAGGCCATATTAATAAACTGCTTAAAAGCTTAACAAACATATCTTTGTCAACATTAAATTGAGTGTTTTGCAGAACTTCATCTAAAGTGTTATCGAAAAGTCTTTTATTTTTTTAGTGCAACACATTATTGCATCAAATTTTACTGCACTCAAAAATCATTTTGTGTTGATTTACAAAAACATCAAAGTAGATCTGGGTCTTTCCGTGCAACAGTGAATCCCTTTCGTTTTTTGTAAAACCCTGAACTAAAAACCATCTCAACTGCTTAGGGGCTGCAGGGCCACACAGACAACCCCACACCCTGCAAACCGACACCAATAAAGAAAACGAAGCATGTTTTTAAACTGATAAACAGGATGTTCTAGTTTAAACCCACACATGCAGGAGAACATGCAAGCCAGGTACAGAAAATATTCAACAAGGATTTGAACCAGGGCCTTCTCATTTTAAAACAGCACTGCTGGCTTCCATAACACCATTTGACCCTTTAGACATCTCAGAATGCAATGTAACATTTATAAATATATTAATTTAAAGGGTGAGAATATGCATTTGAAAAACAAAAACTGTTTTTTTTCTCCTAAAACACGCTAAATATCTGAAAACATTGATGTAAAAATTTTACATCTCTGATTTACAAACGGCACCCCATAGAACCAGGGCCTTCTCATTTTAAAACAGCACTGCTGGCTTCCATAACACCATTTGACCCTTTAGACATCTCAGAATGCAATGTTATTCATCAAAATTACAGTCTTACTGTGTTTAATTATAAATATTTTGTGAATGTCGAAGTAAGATTTCTTACTTCATTTTGTGAAATAGTAAATATTAACTAAAAAGTGAAAAAATCCAAAAGTTATAAACAATGCAGATATACTAACAGCTAGTTTTCAAGTTGCACCGTGCACGTTCTTCCAGTGAAACATTGCTCAACATAATCACAGGAAAACAGTTGAGTGAAAAAAACACAAGAGTGAAACATAAAAAAGGGAGAAGTAACCTTTGCGCCTCACCACAAACTAGTGCTCACCACAATTGCTGCAAAGGGAGGCTTTTTTTCTCACTACTGCAAAAAGGCAAAAGTAAAAGAAAAATAATAGATTAAAGAAGAACAATGGAAAATAGAGGAAATTAATTTAAACAAATAATGAAACTATGAATAAAAACATCGGTGTAGCATTCAGACAAACTGCTTTGTTACTCACGTTTTTGGGGTATGAGTAGAATGGCTTGGAGCTCTGCATAACCACCGTACTGCTGTTGCTTCTGTAGGGGCAAACAACACACACAACATAAATTACATTATTCTGCGTAATCTTTGACGTAAAATAAATCAGAAAAACTCACAAATAGCTCACAGTGACATCAGTTGTTTGTCTGCAAAGAAAAAGGCATTTTATATCAGTGAATAATTAATTTTGAATTAACAAAGCAGTTTCAGAATCCAAAAGACCTCATGCAAAACCACAGTAAATTAAATATGTAAACAGAAACATTAGCATTGGGAGTTGTTCATCAACTTTGGGTAAAAATAGATGAAGTCCACCTTGGGTTTTGCCGACCGACTCGATCTCCTCCTGCTCTCCTGAAAACAGTAAACAACACGAGTCAAAACTGCTTTAACAGAAGGTTAAAGCATCTGCTGTTTTCTAGGGTATTATTACCAGGATAACCGATTCCATATTGATCCCCTATGAAGGAAACATCAGAATTAATATCAGTTTAAATGAATCATGGTCCAGTATGAAATAACTCCAGTCTTTCAAACACACCGTTTTTCCCTTGGAGGTTTCTCTCTTTCTTCTGGGAGATTCCGTCTAGACATTAAGATTAAAATATTTTTAGACCTGAATTTATTCATCCACTTGGGGTGACATTCATTTGATATTTGGAGAACCTCGATCCTGGTGTTCTGGCTCAAGTTATATCAAGGCAAGCTCTCTGGGTTTTTCAACCACATTTTTGCTTCTCACTCTAGTCTCTGCCTCTGGCCCTTTCATTTCTTTGCACAGTATTACAATACTGGATTGGGTGTCTGTTTTTTAAAGCATTCTTACCGGATAACCGGCTCCATATTGATCCCCTATGAAGGAAGCATCAGAATTAATATTAGTTTAATTAAATTGTGGTCCAGTTTTTCAGTCTTTCAACCCACCGTTTTTCTGGCCTTGGAGGTTTCGCTCCGCCTTCCGGAAGATTTCTCCTGGAGATTTTGATAAAGATAGTTTTAGACTTTATATTAAATTGTTAACTTTTTTAAGATAACATCAGAATTTCTTCACCCCACATGAGGTGACATTTAATATTTGGGGAACCTTGGCCCTGGTTTTCTGCTGGCTCCCTCACTTTTGTTACTCTGATACTGATTATTAGTTGTAATTGAACTACGGTAAAAAGAAAGGTTTAACTCCATGCCTTTTCTCTGGTCGAGGTGGTGGTCTTTGTTGGTTTTCAGCCTCCTTTCTGTTGATCAGATAAATAGTTGACAAAAAAATCAACTTTGTTGTTCGTCAAGCAACCTCCTATTTAAAGCCTAATTTCCAGCATTAGTTGTAACTGAAAGATCGATACCTTTTCCTGTAGATAAACACCCCCAAAACTGCACCCAGTATGAGGAGTAACAGTAACACTGGAACGACCGCTGGTGCATAGGTTCTCATTTTGTACTTTAGAGTCCCTGATAATGTAGAATATTCATAAAAAAGAAAAATAAAGTGATACAAATATATATTTGATTAAACTGCACATAACTACATATTTAGCTTTCCAAACCTTGAACAGTTAGAGCGGCTGTAGTGACTCCTTTCTTTTTTCGCCAGAAGGTGGCAGTACAGGTTAGATTTTTCACCCCATCCCCTGGAGCAACTATAAAGTTGATGGTGGACGTCGTTTGCCAGATGCCTCCAGACATCAAGGAATCTGAGACTTCACTAGAGATGTGGGGGACACTCCATGAAAATTCTGGGGAATGTGATGGACACGTGTGCGTGACAGAGCACGAGACAGTCAAAGCCGAACCAGCATCCACTTCAGCTGGAACTCCGGTAATTACTGGTTTTTCTGGGGAAGCTGTGGATGTAAACAAAGTTTCGCTGTAGATCAGTGTGCAGATGGAGAACACAAGTGAACATTTTTGAACTGCATGTCAAATGATTCAAAAAATGAATGAAAACTGCAAACCTTTCATAACAATAAACGCACAGCTGTTGTTGAACGTGTATTTCTCGTTCTCTCTCTCTGCGTGAAAACAGAAAGGTCCATTGTCAAAAGGTTTGATGTCGTCGATCTCCAAAGAGCAGATTCTTTCACTCAGATCCCCGACAATTTTGGTTCGGTCCCTAAAATGGTCCATGACGTGGCTTCGGCCGTTGTGGAAGACGATGCCCCCATCCCTTTTTGCCCAGATGCCACGGGTCATGGGTATATGTTGACTGTCCCAGAAGGTGCAGGGGATCACAACGCAGGAGCCAGTCAGGGCTCGGAGTCTGAAAGGGACCTCAGCAGCTAACCGGTGAGCCGCTGCAGGAAACGAGACAGTGAAAGTCTGATTAGAAAACCGAAGACATCAAGTTTTTCAAGACCAACAAAGATGAACCCACTTTCAAATCCATGGATCTTGTAGGGAGCATCTGGAGGTTTTACATATTCTAAAAAAAAGAAAAAAAAACGCAGATGAAACCTGTTATATCCCCCCATGCTGATCTTGTTTTATCATTTTACTATCACATTACATTTACAACATCTCATTTTACTACATTTTACTACTATCATTTTACTGTGTAATGGTCATACTTCTTGGGAATTACACATTCATAGCTTGCATGCGAAAAATTAATAGAAAACTAATAATAGTACAAAGCGACAGGAATGATTATCTGCTAAATTATCCAAATTAGGGTTAAAGTTGCCCAGAAAAGATTTTTTTTAAACATTTTTAGTAGTTAAGAGTTAGGATTTAGTGATTTTTGTAAGGAACTAAATATGTATTCTTTATTTTTTAAGTTATTTCCAAACCAGGATGTCCAAACTTGAAGTTAAAATGTATGAGGGCCAACCATTCGGTCTTTCAATAACATTAAACACAAATGAAAAATATAATGTTAGTATTTTTATTGCAATTGGATATTTTTCATTTCTTCACTTAGAACAGAAAGATTTAAAAATGCATCTTAACCAAATTAAAGTGAATTTTGAAGACCAAAAATAAAACAAAGAAAATGTCTGCTTGGGAAAAAAAGAAACCTTTGGACAAGAATAAATCTGTTACATATTTGTTACTCATGCTACACCTTTTTATTGTTACTACTAAATGCTCACTGCAAACTTCTACATTTAAATAATGTGAACAATGAAATAATAAATATAGTTATATTCAGAAGAACATACCACCTCTTTTCATTTTACCCTCAATGCTCTTATGGTCAAGTATCCACAGGCCGTTGCCACAAGTTTTCAACAAATTATAATGTAATTTGTCCTAAATATTTAGCCAAATTTTATTGATATGATGACAGGAGCATGCAGAGAAGTAGAAAATTGAATGCAGGCTGTACTTTTTGACATGCTTGTGCTAAACTGTAAAATTCTAAACTATGTTGAGATTTATTGATAGAGCACCTGCGTTATAACTAGAAAGGGATTTGAATATTGATGCACAAAGATTTTATTTTCTATTGTCTGACTAAACAGAAATTACTCAACGCAATTCATGTAACTATAAAACAAAATGTGGAAAAACTCACTTGTTATATTGAGAAGTGCAGAGTCTGAGGTCTTCCCTGAGGTAAATTGTGCGGTACACATCAATGATTTTCCATCATCTTCCAAAGACCCAATAAATGTCAGATTAGATTCTATGCTGTAAGAGTGTTTGGAAAGCTTCACAGTTCTTATTGTGTTTTGCATGTCTTCGTAGTTCCAATCAATGTGAGGTGTATTTTTTTTGCACTTGTAGGTTATAGAACAGATGACGCTCTTTGCCACTCCTTCTGTTGCACTGATCAGTTTTTCAGAAATCTCTATGTCATCATATGGACCTGAGAAAAAAAACTGTAGTGAATTTTTAATTTTAAGTACAAGTACGAGGACTCGCTTTTATACTCACATTCGACATTAAGCGGCTGCTGTCCAATGGCTTTCTGACCACTGGGATAGCTTGCTGTACAAGTCACACTACTGTCTTCTTCTTCCACATTCCAAGTTTGCTCCAGTGTTCTTTTCCAAATCCCATCTGATACCAGTGAGTCTTTGATGGTGCCGGTGCCAGGTATTCCAGATATAGATAAGGTGGGAGGAGCTGAAAAACAGGTGTGTTCCACATTGCAGGATACACTGCCCTGTTCTCCTACTCTCGGGATGCCATTGATGCTTATTTGAGGATTTTTTGCATGTTCTATAAAACCAGAGCACAGAACAGGTTGGCCATGAATCTGGAACTTTGAAATCAAGAATTGAGGAAACTGAAATAGAAAGAAGACCCACCTGATACCAGAAGTTGAGTGGTTTTTTCATAAAAAGAGTGGCCTCGGGAGTGGAATGAAGTGATTGGGTTCTTGTCAATCCATGGGTAGAGTCTCGCCAAGTTTTGTGACAACTCAAGGCTGTCAATTTTCAGACTACAATTTCCACCAGCCGTAGATCCAAATGAGCTTGTTTTACCACTAAATTTACTGACAACTGTTCCTCCTCTTTGGTCAAAAACTGCTGGGTACCCAGAGTCCTGGTACAAGTACCAAATCAGTTGGAGATTTGGGGGTATGCCACTATTGTAGGTGAACTTGCAAGGAATAATGACACATGACCCTTTGAGTCCAGTGATGCTTTTTGGAGTAGAGAAAGTCCAACCCAAGGAAAACATACTTCCTGAAAATTGACAATCATCATTGTTAATTGTGCAAATGGGCAAAATAGATTATTAAAAGCTTAAGTATAGTTTATAAACAAATGACTGTTGTGAAGAGGGTCATGTTTGTGATAATGACCATTTTCAAGCTCTATAAACATAAGGCCATTGAGCGCCCATTGAAAGTTGAACCAGATCCAACTTTAACCAATTAAGGACTCAGATTTGGTAGTGACGTATACACGGAAGTGACAACTGTTAGAAATCAATCATGGAAAAGACAGAAAAACATGACGCCAATTTATCAGCACAGAAGTCCTTCAACATTTCACACCAAAATTATTGCGCTAAACAGTAAAAAAAAAAAGGAGGAAGCCCCTCCCTAATTTTAGACTTAAATGCACATTCTTGCAAATTTAAAGACACATCATGTCTGGTGTGAATGTAGCATTAACCACAAAAAATTTTTTTTGTTGACTCAAATGGGAACGATTATATAAACTGTTGGGGAAGAAACAAACTTTAATTGAAAATAGTTTCATCAAAACAGGAAGCGTGAGACGAACACTTACTTTTCACATACAACGTGATCCTTGCCTGCTGGGTCTGACCTTGAGAGAATCTTGCAGTACACCAGAGAGTTTTTCCATGATCATTAGATGTTGTTTTAAGAGACAGTGTGGAAATAGTATTCCACATAGTTTTCCCTCCCACCCTCTTAGTTTCAGTGGACACGGGCATTCCCGAGTAGCTCCATGATATAACTGGACTGTGTTGAGAGCATGTGTATGAGGCAGTGCAGGTCACTTTGCTTTCAATTCCCTCCAAAAATTCACTTGAGGATGACCTGATGTTCAGTGGAAAAAATGAGCCTGAGTTACAAACAGAGAAAAGATGGTTAACAACGAAAGTTCAACGGCAGCAAGAAAGAAAAATATTGGAATCAATTGTTCATACATTGCGCATTAAACGTTCTTGTCGCTTTTGCCGTGACGCCACCTAAGTGTCTGACAGTGCACTCCACACTTTGGTGATCTCTCTCGAGTACCACAGTTGATACCAAGGTAGTTTTAGTACCCTGAGTCGAGGTCCTGGTCTGTGGACGGTAGCTAAGCGACGAGAAGCTGAGACTCAAACTGGGAGGATAGGAGGGACAAGTGTGATCAACTGAGCATTGCACTGTCACACTTTCTCCAACCTTCATGTTTCCACTGATCATGATCTCTGGTGCCTTTGCCCTGTCTTTAAAAGAAAACATTTAAATACATAAAAAGCCTTAAAAAATAGAGAAATTGATAGATCAATGGTAATTAAAATGTAAAATGATCAAATACCCTCAACGTCAATGGTTACAGTTGTATCAAAGAACCGGAAGGTGCTTCTCCCAACATTCTCTGGGTCGACCCAAGGGTAAATGGTCTGTCTGTGATGACTCCAGGTCACTGGATAGATCTCCAGGCTGCATGTCTTCCCATACTGAGAGGATACTAAACTCGTTCTTCCTCTGAATATGCGAATGACCTGACTTGGGTACCAATTGTCGTAAACCAAAGGATATCCTTGGCTTACATACTGGTACCAAACAACACGATTTGGTCTCCGAGGTGGGTACCGATAGTAGTCAAAAGTACAAGGAATGACAACGCAGGAACCCAATATTGCTTCGATGTTTCTTGGCATATAGACATGCCAGCTCTCTGACAAGAAGAAAACACACCCTGGGGGTGGGGGAAGAGTGCAGAAAAATCACATTTTAATCCTGTTTTACATTTATGTGTTTGATTAAAAAAAAGTTGAGAGAGGACAAACACTTACCCAGAACAGAAATGCACAGGAGAAAATGGTTCTTACACATCTGGAGGAAGAATAATAAACTGTGTTCTTTCATTGCAGAGCATTAAATAACATTCTTTAATACGTGTTACATTAATAAAACACAATATTTTTATGTTTTTATTCAGTTGTTATTCTAGCCATTCTTGCAACCTTCAACATTTAAAGAGCCATTCATGTCAATTTCAAAAAGCATCCGCAAAGCTTGACTTCTATATATTCTATATTTTTTATATATGGAATTGCAGCTAATGTGATACATATATTTTTTGAACAACTAAAACATAAACAAAGAGAAAAATTGCTTTAAAAAATTAAATAGTTTATAACTTCTGACTGAAGTTTGTATGATATCCTTTCAAAATAAGACACCATATTTGATCAATTCAGTGCAGCAAGTGTAGTAGGTAATGTCATTGTTGGTGTATCTCAGCCAGAAATTCATAAATCAGAACTAAGTGACCCATACTGTGTTTTTTAGACCACAAGTAACACTTAAAATCCTTGAATTATCAACGGTAGAAAATCCGCCTTACAAAATGATGTGCCTTAAGTATGAATTTTGGCATTAGACTAATCTCCAACTGACTTTTTGTGGTAAACAGTTCTCATAAATCTGTCAAAATGTTTTGATGGTGCTGCACCAGTATTTTAATTTAAAATAGAAAATCAGTTTTATTCTTCTTTAACCATGAAAAGCCACAACAGAGGGGTCAAAGAGCCACATGTGGCTCCAGAGCCACATGTTGCAGACCCCTGTTCTACCCAGTAACTGATAAAATATACAAATTTCAAAAAGATTATTTCAGTATTTGATCCTCATGACCTGTGACGTCAGCAGTTGATTCATTCCATCCTGTACACTTGATTTCTGAATGGATTTTTATTTTTATTTTTTTTTACATTTTCTCCTTGAGTGTAAATTCATTTCATTAGGCTACCCGTTTTTTACGCCCTCCACCCTTTATGTTAAAGTTACTTCCTATTCATTCTTTCCGCCTAATTTCACTCCTCACAGCTGTATCTTGGTATCAGTGATCGTTTCTCACTTCTCTTTCAGTTCATGTCTGTCAGATTAAGAAAAGTGCTCAGAGTTAATTTTGCATTGAGCTTTAACCATCGTGCTTATGTAGCACTTTTTAAAAAATATACTTTTTTGAATTTAGGTCCTGTGTTCATCTGCTTTGTGATAAAAATCATGCAAAATCAAAAACGTTAAAAACAACAGTATTTCTTCAACTCAAGCATATAATGGGATTTCGTGACGTGAGGATGATGGAACAGGTTGATGAGGAAAATACTGGAAAGCAGATCCGTAATAAAGTTTGCTTCCATCAAAACACAACCGTTTTCAATCTACCAGCTGACGCACCAGCTGACTTGATACTGGAATTGATACGGTTTGAACGAAGCGGCAAAGAGTCAAAGTAAAGCAAGATCTTTTTACGCACAAAAGTGACAATTCCAAAAATATTAAGCTTGAATAAACATTAATATCCAAATGTTGTTTAAAGAAAAAAATATATTAATTACTTTGAAGAGTTTTAAAAAGGTAAATTTAAACAAAACAGAAAATGGAAAAAGAATGTCATGACAAAAACCAAGAAAAGATTTGCTTAATATTAAACATAAAAAAACAGAGAAATAATTAGTTTTGCACACTGCCAAAAATCCTATAGTCACATAACAATGACTAACGCTATTTTTGAATTATTAGAAATCAAATCATTGTATCCAGCAGGTTAAAAACTTGAAAAGTACTACTTTTCTAATTCTGCATTTTATATTCAGAGAAGATACTCTAAATTAACAGTTTTCTTTAAGGATATTTTTCCTTTTTATATCATTTTGGGAAAGAGCATTAGTACTTACCTTCAGGTTAAAAGTGAAGTATGACCACTCCTAACAAAACTCCCTGAAAACTTCTGCTTTAAATCAGCTTGACATGTAGGTGGAGTCTTCAGTTTGAAAACCACAAGGAAAGCTCCTGTGAAATAGGGTGGCACAATGATCTGTTAAGATTCTTTTTATATGCAGTTTGGCAGTATATCATAGATTAATCTCATATATGTGTGTGTGTGTTTTATTGTAATAAGGCAGGCACATAAGGGAGGAGGGAATCTTACAAAACTGGACAATTAATATACCCTAACATAAGCATCTATAGCTTACATACTGTAGATGTACAGTATGGAAAAAAAAAATCTGAAAAAAAAATTAACTTCCCTTTAGCAATTCAGCGAGGTATAGCTGTTATTTGAAAAAGTTCCAGTTTGCCGTGTATTTAAATGTTTAAATGATTGTTTCTAATATTGAAAAAAATACAGTTCTTGTTTTGCAGATATTTTCACATACTTTCCTCAAACCACTCAAAGAAATATCTTTCAGAACTGTTTTAATGCATTCGTATGTTTTACCTTGCAGTTTGAGCTAATCTGCTGTGCTTTACTTTGCCTATTTAAGTTTGTGCACCAACAAAAAGTAGCGTTCTTCTTAATTAAAAAGTATTTTCCCAGTGTGGCGCGTACAGAAGATCAGTAATAAAGTTTGTGAATTTGTGACTGAAGAAATAAAATTTACAAATGAAACACATAATCTAATATGACACAATTTGCTGGCAGAGCATTTTTTTTACCCAATTTCAAACGGCGAGCTAATATGTCCACCAAATTATGTTTAGTTATGTCAGCTTGTTTCATCTTTTGTTCTTTTAAACACAGTGATTCAGCTCACCTCTTCCTGTTATCTTTAATGGCTTTTTGTTGGCCTGATGTTGTTAGCCATCACTTATAATCATCACAACCATAAAGCGTCACCCAGTTACCTTAAAATGTTCCCCTCATACAGTTTGTTCTGTTTATCCTCATTAAAAGCCAGAACCTGACCATTACTTGGCATGGCTTATGTCTTAACACAGGTGCCTCAAGCAACACAGAAGGGTGAAGTACGTTAGATGCAGGCATGGCGCACAGATTTTTCTTTTTCTTTTTTTAACCTATCGAACTCCAGGCACTGCATTAGGGCTGTTCAAATGAAAGTTTTTAGAGATGTAATTTTTAGTTCACGTCAAAGATTCATTTTAGGACGACCACCTGCACAAAAAACAGGAACAGAAAGTATGCAAATTTGCCAAAGCAGAATAAAAATAAAAAATGCAAGGCTGTTCAGCAAAGTTTATTTAAAAGGCATTTTTCCGTCACTCAATAACAAAACAAAAAAAACCCTCCCCACACCATGCCATGCTGGAAGAGAAGGTGCTGCATCAGCAGAGAGGACTCCCACTGGGGGAAATATCAGAGTTAAAAATAATCCTAAACTAAAAAATAAGCAAGAAATATTTAAATATTACTGTTACAGCTGTCGTTCTTCCTTTTTGGTTCTGTGTATTTTTGTCAGAGTGGGACTTCTTTATATTTTGTGGATCTTTTGATTTCTTTCAGGTGTTGTGCTGGAGGGCGTGGCTTCCCATTGGCCCAAAGCAAGTGGAGCCACCTTTAAAAGCACCATTTGGACCTTCAGCCCATGAGATGGGAGCTGGGCTGCAAACAGCTGCCACTGCAGCGTGGTGATAGTCTCCACATGTCATAGTTTGTGTGCGTTTTGGTATTTTGTTTAGTCCCTCCTTGGTGTTGTGTTTGTTAGTTTTGTTGAGTGAAGCTGTTGGGATGAAGTGCCATTCTCTTTAGTAGATGTTTTCTCCTGTTTGTTAGTCCAGGGAGGTTAGCGTTTGTCATTATTTTCCCTTTGTTTTGCAGGTAAGCTCTCTGGATTGAGTTAGTTGAGGTTTGCTATTTTGGCCTTGGTTCACCCTGAAGCCTTTTTGCTTCACATTTAGTTATTTGATCATTATTGTAATTTTTATGGAGACAATCTGTTTGCATTTTTGTCACACATTTTGTTTATTTTACCCTTTGTGCTAGGCCCTAAAACCCCTAGACAAAGTGGAGCGTAACAATTACATTTTGATTGTTCTGTTTTCACAGTGATATTAATTGTAGGCAGAACATATAAAACAAATGTTTTATGTGAAAGTGATGACAAAGGTAAAATGAAAAGATTTAGTGTCTAAAATTTTCTCTTGAAAATCTCTGTTCTCCGAAGCTTTGCTTTATGTCAGTTTACTGTAAACCGGGTTTTGAGGTGGGATATTTGCTTCCACAATGACCATTGACCAAACGGGCAGCTGCTTTTCTTCCTTTTTTTTTCCCCAGATTTATTTATTTTGTCTAATGTCGGAACAGCTCACTTCCTCTGTTGGTCTACGGATTCTCTGAAATAAATAAATAAATAGGGTTCAGAACAGTTTACTCAGCACTAGATCTTCAGCGTCAGCAAGACAGAACACCACTGAGGAAGTCCAGTAAATCGGAGTTACTGTGACTTGCTTGTTGCAGTAATGTTTGTTATATCAATTTTTTTTTAAACTGTTTACAAAAAATGTTTAAGTATCTGCAGTTTATATTTTCCACAATGGAAACCTTTGCATCTGCCAACTATGTTGTCAGTTGAATTTTTTTTTTTTTCCAACTTCAAAAACAGAATGTGAATAAATGGGTGAAAACTATATTTTTAGTCTGTGTGTGGGTTATGTAAATCCCCTATCATAGAGGTGTAGGCTACAAATGACAGATCACTCATTGCACTTCTTAAACAGTTTGTCATCTGGAAAACTTTGGTCACTAGGAAAAGTGAATTTTTCCCTAAAGAATAGTCAAATAGGTTAAACCAAAAGCTGATTCCATTACAAAACATATGTTGGAGATGTGAAACTAAATTGGCTGGAAAATAGTCATAATACTTGGAAAGACAGTAACTTATTCTCAACCTATTAGACCAGGCTGGAAAACTGCTTCAGATCCTTCCCACAACCTGACTGTCTCTGATAGAACAAGCTGTTTGCAGCAATACAGTCTCTTTCTACCACATGCAGTCGTAATTATGCTTCTGTAGGTTAAATTAAACTCACAATAGAAAAATATACACTGTTTTCATAGTAATACCCAAATAACAATAGCTCACAGTTATATACAAAATGGAAATAGTTGAATACTTTGGATATTTCATGATCCTTTCAATTAGTGTATGTCAGCCATGGTGCTTATCAAGATGTTAGTTCAAAAAATGCTTATGGGTGAGTCATTCTTTGAACTTACTGTTGGGGCGTTTCTGCTTGACTTGGCCTCAGTGTCATTATGGAAAGAGGAGAAAGCTGCAAAATGTAGAGTAACAGTTTATTGATTTAAATGTCAGTAATGTCTTAATAGGTGTGGGCTCAATACCTCAGGGTGAGTTGGGAGGTGTCTCGGGAGTCCCTGCTAGTAATCTTTTTTTTTTTTTTTTTCCGCATGCCTGTGGAGACAAACCGATGATTAAAAAAAAAAAGGTCTAAATCAATAACCAGCAATAAAGGCCAGAGAACAAGATTGGCAAAAACAACCACAAGAGGGAGTCAGAGGAACAGGAACTTGAGAAACCACCACACTCACACACAAGTCTGAGGGAAAATACACCAAAACCCTGTACAGACTTTTTGAAAAGAAAAATGAAATAGAATATCATGGAAATATGGTTTCATTTCCACAATTCCATTAAAAAATAAACTTTCACAGAAAATTTATTAAAGGCACAATTCTTGATTGATTTCAAGAATACATTGTTCATTTTTACACTCCTACAGCTCCTAAAATCTAGGAAAACAGGATTTCAAAACATTATAATACCCTGGAGAATTCCAAATTTACTTCTCAGTTTTTTGCAAAAAGATAAAGACAGAGATTATGATCTCATCAATTCAATCAAAATAAAGTATTTTCAAAATGATAAATCCATCTTCAGTACTTCAGTAGTCTAAGCAGGAGACAGGTCCTGTTAGACGAGGAAATCTGCATTTTCATCCAAATCCTCAGCAGAAGGAATCATGAGGTTCTCTAGATCATTCTGTGACTGCTGCAGTGATTTGGGGTTGAAGAAAGCCAAATTTTGACAGCATAGCTGGGCATTTCAGACAAAATCATGACTGACTGCAGATTTCACATCAGACCTCCAGCAGCCTGGGTTCTGCTCCTCCAAACTCTTTGACCTTCAGTTCTAAGTGTAAGACACATTTTACTTTCATCAGAAAACAGGACTTTGGATCACTGGCCAACAGTCCAGTACTTCTTCTCCTTGTCCCAGTCAAGGACGTTTCCTCTGTTGGCAGGTTCACAGGAACCTGATAGTTGTAGCCCATCTCCTGAACATGTGTTCTTTCTGGATGTCTGGAGGTTCTTGAATCTTGTCCGCTGAAGCCCACGGTCTTCTCTTTTGCTGGAACCTCTTCTCCTGCCACATTTTGCCCTTCCATTAGACTTTGTGTTGATGTGCTTGGACACAGCACTCTGTGAACAGCCAGCCCCTCGAGTTATGAACTTTAGGTGCTTAGCCTTACTGTGGAGGGGATCATTGATGGTCGTCAAGTATGAAGTCTTCCCCACATTGAACTGAACTGAGAAAATTGAACTTACCCGAATGAATAATGACATCTGGAGAACTTCCCACAACGTACAGGAAGGCTATTAGATTCCTAACAGACATCTATTGTAGATATCAAAAGATTTCTTATGATTCTATTTTATTACTGATTTCTAACAATAGTGTTCTGAAAGATATATCCATTTAGAGGTCCACATCTACTGTTGTCATCTAATCTTGGGATAATTTTAGATGTCAATTAAATGACTTTTTAAATAAACATTTACTAGGTAAAACAAATAAATACTGCAAAACAGTTTGGGGTCACATGTTTGCTGGTTCCAATCCAGCTACAGTTGAAGGTGGAGTACACTCTCACCCACCATCAGGTCACCAGTTTTCACAGGGCCACACAGGCACACAGGACTGATTTTCAGACCTATTTAACATGTTATTGAACTGTAGGAGGAACCAGGAGCAAATCCACACCTGTAGAGGGAGAACATGCACACTTCACACTGAAAGATTCCAGCCAGGATTATAACTGACTCTTCTGAATGTAAGGTGAGAGTTAACCACTACACCACTGTCACAAAGTTCTAAATTCCAACAAGTAACAAACATTTCTACTGAAATGTACCGGGGGTTGAAAGGTCTAAAAAACTTACAACAAAACAGGAATGCAACAAATATATTTCTGTTTATATTTTTAACTGAACGAAATGACGATAAAAGGTTTCATCTATTGTCAGAGAAAATTATTAATATTAGAATGAACTGGAAAAAATAACAAGAAATATCAGAGTTATTCAGCCGTCCAGTTTTAAATCAGATGCCAGCTCCTATGAAGAAAACAAAAACGCACATGGACCCATTTGTTTACAAGCGGATGCTTCTGAATGGAGAGGAGCAAGAAGCTTGTGGCTCACACAGTGTATTTTCTATGTATCAAATGCAATCTTTTTCATACTGCATTTTTTTTTCGTTTCCTCCTGATTCACAATGATTTGAATAAAGAAATACTCAGAAAAGTGAAACTAGTTAAAAACACCAAAAACATAATTTTCCTCAAACTGGGACTTTAAAATAATGCTTTTAAATTGTGTATTTATAGCTCAAATGTATGAAAAATAAAACCCTAAAATATTAACCAATGAGTTTTCTAAATTTTCATTCACTTCTTAATGACATGAGGATCTCTGATCTTTGTTTTCTCTTTTACAGCTAAAAACCCAAAAAAAGGGGATCGGTGAAAAATACCTGAAGACAGCCTGCTGTCCACAGTCTGCTGGTAAAAGGATACAAGTTTAACAACGAGAAATGGAAAAACATTCATTTTCAGCGACAAGTAAGTAAAAAACAAAAAAGACAAGAAAAACATTCAAATAAAACTTACACTTTTCAGGTGTGAGTGAAGCTACAGACCAAGGCCGAAAACGAGTCAGACAGACTGGTTTGCTTTGGAAGAGTGTAAAGCACGCATCGTCTGCCACAAAGGAGTCCTCTGAAGACAGTGGGGAGTCTGTAACTCTGTAAATGATGAAAGATGACGCGGCTCTTGGCGAGTCCGATGTTACAGCTGCAGTTTCCTAATCAAGCAGACCTTCAGATGTTTCTGAGGCAGCTTTAGACGCCGCCACTTCACAACAAGAGATTTTGTGTGCTCGCAAAGAGAGCCCCGGGCTGTCAGGGTGTGGTGCGACCAGGGAGTCACAAAACAGACTCACTGGGTTTTCTGTGGGGATGTACTTTGCCTGTCGTGACTTACTTAAGCCCGGGTTATTCTTTTCCCTGGAGCTTTCCTGTGCAACTAAACCTCTTTGGAAATGCAAATTGAAGTACTAGTGGAAATGCAGCACAAATTCATAACAAAACTATTCATTTTCTCTTTCTTTAGGTTGGAAACAGTTGGAATAGGTTGGAAGCATTGGCTGGAGTTTGGGGTACATGATGAGAATGTCCAACATGATCCCCTCTGAAGTGAAAGTCATCTTCCTGATTGCAGACCCGGTCTTTGCAGGCCTCATCTTCCTGTTTGCCGCACTCATCATCGTAGCAGTCGTCCTTGTTTCTATCATCGTCGTTCGCATGTGCTTCTGGGAATGTCAGGGACCTCCGGACACAGCTGGAATTCTGGGTTTCTGCAGCCTCCTTCCGGGGCACAAAGTTCTTAAAGTATACAATTTCATTTACATGTTTAGATTCAGAAAAATGTGGATGCTACACTGTTTGACTGTAAAAGGAGAGAAAGGTTGACAGCAGCTTTTCTAGCATTTTAGCAAACTACTGCATTTGTTTGATGTGTTTTTAAATTTTTATTTTGAAAGGAACGTGTATGGTTTTCTGGTAAACTAAAAGATAAATTTGTTATATAGAAAAAATAAAAACTTTATGCTTCAATTATTGTATATATTTTAAAGCTACATTTCATAAGTGAATGACTAATGCCCACATAAACACACAAAATGCGTTTTTCTAAAAGGGTAGATTTTGTGGCTCTCATTGATTTTTGGTTAGTTATGAACCAGCCTAAATGTTTTTATATAACAACAAAAGCAGGGTACAATACACTGGCTTCTTGTCCAGGTTTTACCTCATCTTTGCTTCACAGCATCTAGGTTTTAACCACCAACCCAAAAGGGTTTCAAAAAGGGATTCAAAAAGGGATTCAGTGTGTTTGTAGATTAATGAATAGAATCGCCTTCTAGAGATCTAATCAGCGATGTGCAATAGACTTCTATAAATGTATATAAATTATATAACTGTAAACGTTGAAATAGTCATAGTTTAGATGTCTAATATATGTGTCTGTGAGTATAGTTAACTGTGCAGATGCTTTGAGTTTAATAGATGATTAGTATGTAAAACTCAGTTTTAAACATTTATGCCCTGCAAATTGTAATTGCAATTGTAATTTTCTGAAATGCTGTTTTTGTGGGTTCATGTGCTAGATCTCCAATATAAAAGCAAACGATAAAAACTTGAATTCAATTTAACTGTGAACCAGAGTCAGTATACTATAAAGGTTTAATTTCTTGAATGAAGTTATATAAATAAATACACTTTTTCATGATATTCTATATATTTTTTTAAAGTTCTGTATTTAATTTAAATATAAAAAGACAGAGAAATTGCACATTTTATTTAACTAACTTGAAAGATTTAAATATAAAACAAAATATTTAACTATTTAGGAGTTAGACCTAATGTCAGGAAACACATAAACCGCTTCTAATGAGTATGCGCTTAAATTTAGATAACAAGTCATTGACACCAGAACTGGAAAACAGACAAAAGTACCAGTAAAAGTCGACTTAAAAATAATTATCTTGAGAAATGTATTCTAAGAAGGGCATCTTCACCAAATAGAGGAACAGAAACCATGCAAATGAGTCTTACAAGATTAAGTAGAAACATGCAAACTTTCTCTTGGAAATACAAAAAACGACCCTCCTTCCCTAAAAACAGAAAAGGAATGACAGAAAGGTCAATCCTACACTGGGTTCTCAAAACTCAGAACTGCGTCACAGTTGCACATAGTGAAAAGGTTTAATTGACAAGTGAATTAACTTCACTCTGACTTTAAAACACCTTTTATAATTTCATTATATGAGCAGAATGCTTTTTGTTTTTCCTCTGCCATATTTTACTGTTGCAACAGGTGGTTATGAATCTTCTGACACACAAGGTGCTTATTTGTATAAACCCCTTTAGTATTTGAGGCTAAACTTTATTTATGTTGATTATGTTTCTTGGTTCCCCCAAAAAGGATGGTCTAGGAAACAGAAGATCAGAGGTCCCACCTTCCTTATGTAATATGTTTGTCAGGGTTGGAGATTATTTTGTTATGGGGTACTTATGTTTAATTAAAAAAAAAAAAAAAAAAACAAATAAGCTGATTAAAACATTTTAAATTGGCTAAAAAAGAACACACGGAAACATGAGGAGAAACTTTGCAGACGCGGCTTCAAAATAAACACAATTATTTAAGCTCAACTTTAAAAAAAACCAACATTAGCATAGCCAAAATAAACTAAATAATGCTAAAACAATTCTATTTTAGATTCGATAAAATACTTGTGTTTATTTTGAAGTCGATTCTGCAAAGTTGCTCCAGGTGTTTCTGTAAATGCTGAGGTCTGCTGTGTTCTGGTAGCCATCATCGGTTGGGTGTGTGTGTTTCATATCAATGATTTAACCTGAAATCTGTTGACCCTTAAAGGTGTCTTTTTTATTGACTTAATTCAAATCACATCAGCGCCGCTGAATGCAGCTTTCCTAATTGCTGATTAGCAGCATTGATCTTTAGTTTAATCTTAACTGTTTACCAACGGTTCACTGTTTTCCTTAATCTTTGCCTGATTTATTTACTTTATCTTTAGACACCTCACTTCCTCTATTGACCAACCATCTTGTCTTAAATTAGCCAGGTTGACAAAGGTTTTCTCAGCACTAGATTTTAAGCGTCAGCAAGGCAAGAACACCATTGGTGACTTCAGGTACAGTTAATCACATTTTCTGTGAATTGCTTGTTCCCCATTGCAGTAATGTTTTTTTCACTTCATATGTCAACGTTTTTCAATAATTTTTCCCGTTTCTGATTTGAAACTAGTAACTGTAATCATCTGCAGTTCATATTTTCCGCAATGGGCAACTTTGGATCCACCAACTACGCTGCCGATACTCTCAAGAAAAAGTCCTGGGACAACAGAAAGAGGACACAGTCAAACTGGAGGACTTCCACCCTAAATACAGAGAAGGGCTTTGGAGCGTCAACAGGAAGCAAAGTTCATCCATGAAAAAGGTGTACTTCAATCGCAGCATCCCTTACATGGACCTGGCAGATCAAAAGACAGGGAATTTCCACCGGTATGCAAACAATATGTTAAATCCTTCTTTTATTGGAGATCAGAACTCATGAATGACTCACAGCAGACACTGTGATCCCTGCATTCATTCAGCAAGACAATGGTGACAGATGGGATTCTTGATTTTGTCTCAAGAAAAAAACAGCTTGGACTTCTTTGTTTTTCTTGCAGATGAAACCCAAAAAAATGTAACCACAACCCAACTAGAAAGTGAATCATCTCCCTTTTTTTATTAAATTGAGGCACTGTCTGAACATGAAGAGATAAGATTATACGACTACATTTGTGAAATGTTTGTTTCCAGTTTGATCATTTCTTTCAACTTTATTTACATAATTAAAATAAAAGTATAAATGAAAAAACTATGTATTTTTCAATGTTTGTGTGTATGTTTTTTTTTGTATCCCCCATCAGAATGAAACATTCTGTTGTCCTTTCCAAATGAAGCAAATATGCACATTTCCTCTTAAACTTCATATTTTTAGAAGATACATTTGAAAAAGGTACAGATTTCATGCAGTAGTTTAAAAAATAAGTCATAATTTGTTAGAAGTATTATGGTTAATAAATGCTTGAGACAACAAAAAAAAATATTAAAACAGGTCAATAAAACACTAGTACTGTTCGTTACAAATTCAGTAAATATATGACAAAAAGATCAGTCAGTGCATGTCTTAAGCAGTTGTTTGTCATTTGGAAAGTTAGTCTCATGGGAAAAATTGCATCTTTTCCTAAAGAATTGTCAGATAGGTCAAACCAGGAGTTGGTTCCATTAAATAAGTCTTTGGGGATGTGAAAAGAAACTCATCCAAAAGGCTTTATCTGTCATGACGAACAAGTACACCATGATTCTACTTCAAGTTGCACCTTGAGAAATGAAAATCTAAAACTACGCAATATTATAGCAAAAACAAAATTTAAATGTCAACACCTTCATATTATCAAACTAAGATTTTTCTCTCAGCTTGAAACAAAGATTTACTTTTTATAATTTTTTTTTTTTAAATAGCAATTTTTGGGAAAAAAAAATTGTGCTGAAATGTCTGAGAAATGTTACACAAATTCACCAAACCTCACCAAAAGAAATAAAAAATGAAATAAAATATGAAGTAAGATTTCAACATCACAGTTTATCAAGGTACATAGCAATGTATATAATAAAGCACTTTGTATAGTAAAAAAAAGCATAGCTAAAGTAAAATTAGTACATTTTTACATAATATAGTGATAACGAGAAATACATTGTTATCACGAGAAAATGAACTTCGTTTTCTTGAGAAAATTAGATAATATCTTGTTATCATGAGAAAAAAAAAACTTAATTTTCCAGAGAAAACAAAGTTTGCTTTCTTGCGATAACGACATAATCAATAATGAAGAAGGAAGCGTCCCACACTTCCTTTCCCGCAGGGAGACTTTGAGACGTCATCTGTTTTGAGTCTAATTATTTAGTGGTTAAAAAGGAAACCAGCAGAAGAACACTCTATAAAACTTGTTTTTAGTCTCTTTTCTTTTATTGATTTATTAGTGAGTCTACACTCCTCAAACGCCTTCATCTCATGCACCGGCCCTCCTCCTTTTATTTCCCCCAAACCTCCAAACAGGTTGATTGACAGATCACACTGCAAACGAGAATCTGTGCATGATGTGTTCCATGAACTCCGGACATTAGCAGACCAAAACAGCCTTTCGGCCCAACTCAATCTGCTACTATGCCTTTGTCATTTTTATTTAATCCTCAGCAAAATAAAGCCACTTTTCAGAAATTTTTTTGAAACGATTTAATTAATCGGTTATACATGGATCATTGCTGATGTTCGACGTTTTCTCTGATAAACTGCTTTGTTTTGCTGCTGATGTCCGTGTCTCAGTGAACGCACCATGCAGACACGCTCAGTAGCCCTGAATTCTGTCAATCTTTCTTCAGGGTTTTTGGGGAATTTAAAAGAGGGCTGGTGCATGAGACTGAATTGAGATGTTTAAAGAGCTTAGATCCACTAATAAATAAAAAATAGATATTTGTGGAGTGTTTTAAAACAGGTGAAGTCTCGGGGTCTCTGAGAGGAAGAGGGGGTAAAATCATTCTCCGCTCTTGATTATCTTATTATAATGAGAAAACAAACTTAGTTTTCTCGTTATAACCAGATAGTGGATCTCGTTAAAATAAGAAAAAGATTAAAAAAAGATGTAAGGCAGGCCGTTTTATCATAATTTGATCAGATAATTGTGTCCACTTAAGTTGCTTCTGCAAAGTTGCTCCTCACACGTTTCCACAAATGTTGAGGTGTGTTTTAATTGTCATAGTCGTCATAATCCTGTGAAGGTCAAAGATCATAATAAACATATTAAACTCCAATGACTCCATTGAATTGATTATTGATATAATAATGTTTCTATACCTTGTTGCAGATGTTGCCTTTAGGTTGGCTAAAATCCAGCAACAGTAGCAACAGAACAAAAACAAGAAATACATGAGACATGATCAAACAAGACATGATTATGACCGCCTAATAAATTAAGTACTTTTTGAAGACTTTCTACTCAGCAAAGTCCCCTCTTTGTCTCTTGTTACACAAGATAGACAAAATAAATAGATATTAGAGAAATATATTGAAACTACTACATGTACAAAACCAAAACTCTATTAAAACTTGTGACATAGATTTTTTATAACTACAAATATTTCAAATAAGTTCTTTGTATTTTTATAATCTTTTGAGGTTTTTATGAATTTTCACTAATAATCAATAAAGGAGGTTACTTTTTAAAGCTTTTTAAACTTTCATTACCTTCTATTGGTGTGAGATGATGATGGAGCATCTGATTGAAACCTGAAGTTTTATCAGATAAAAAATAGTACTTTGTAACATGATTTCTAAAAGTTGAAGTCTTTGTGTGTGTGTGTTTCACCTTCGGGAGAATCTGGACATCCGATTCCATACACTAAAATTTAAAGGAGAGTTTTATTTTTATGAATGATTAAAATTCTTATGCACTGTTGTTGAAATGTACTTTGTCTTTGCATTTTTCTCACCTCCCCTCCTGACTCTGGAGCTCCATAATACGTTTTCTTGGGGAGAAAAAAACAAAAACATTAGGAGTGGAATATGTCCAGAAAGTCTACGCTTTTATTAAATATTTGATTTACGTACTTGTATTTTTTTACTATTAAACCGGAGATTAAAATTACCAACAAACACAACAATTGGAATGATGATGTTCTTGTAGTTTGCAGCACCTACAGGTAGAGTTGAAGTGTGAGGCTAACTTCTCTTAACAGGTGAATTATATTGACAGGAATTGTGATACAATGTAGAGAAAAAATGAAATAGGTCTACGCTTTACATAAAGATGTAAGATTTTTGAAGTTGTTTTTCCTCCGTGAAATGCAGCTGTGCAGCTCAGCTGACTGTGATCATCTTTCTCCTCAGGATCAGAAATAGACTCCATGATCCAGACTCCTGGGTTGATCTCTTCATGTTTCTCAAGAATCTGAATTGACTCCAAGACAGTTTGGGGCTGAATGTTGGGCAGGTGTGGAGGACTGAGCAAGTGGCTGTGTAAGCTTTTCCTTCAAATGCTGCCCTTGACGGGATCAGTTTGATTTCTGGTGGAGAATCTATTAATATAAAAGGGAAGAAAAAACAGGTTAGTAAAAAGTATCAAATGTTAAGAGGAAAATAAGGAGTAAATTTGGTTTTATACGTTGCATTGTGAGGTCAACACAATCCTCGATAAAGGAAAACTTCTCGGTCTTAGTCCCCACAACCTCGATCCGGAAACAAAACGGGCCATTGTCGTGATCTTTCACATCGGTTATTTCTAAGGTGCAATTGTTCTGACCAAGTAGCCCGAGCATCTTTGTTCGACCTTTATATGAGTCCAAGATCCTTGTTTGATCCTCAGTGTAGATAATTTGGTTTATATCTTTGGAAACATGCCAGATGCCTCGGAGTTTGGTGGATGATAAGGTTTTTCCAGGATGGCTAAAAGAACAGGGTACCACAACGCAGGAGGTGACCAGGGCATCCAGACGCTTTGTGACGGATGCCTTCCAGTCGTCGCTAACAGCACTGCTGAAAAGAGCTGGAGAAGATTTATAAAAAATTAAATGGAAAAATGACAAACTTAGTCTCAAAATGACAGAAATTGAGGAAGTGATTAAATGTTTACCTGCTAAAAGCAGTGAACCCATCAGAGTTTTATCTAGTTTGTCCATTCTCTCGTTGATGTCGTAGATTCCACTATATCAAGCTAGAGAATATAAATCCTGCATCAATATAGAACAGATAAAACATAATTAACGAATTACTATTAAAGGAACTGAAACAATCTTCTGCCATCTATGCTAACTGATGGACTTATGGCTCTGCTAGTGAATGTTAACAAACCTAGTAGGTCTGTGTTTAAAGCTCAGACAGTTTAAGAGTGTTTTCATTTTTATGAATTCTAGATTATTCCATGTTTAATTATTATTTTTCGCTAAATCAGTTTATCTGCCAGTACAATTATTATTGGCATATCTTATATCAGAAAACACTATAATCTAACACAAAATATATTCATAAAAACTTTTAAATCAGAAATAATTACCATCAAATCTCACTTCTGAAAGTGCCGTCGAGAGCTGCTGCGTTTTCCACAAGAACACCCCTCACAATGACAACATGTTAAACATCCAGTGGTTTAAATACTGATGTGGAGAAACTAAAAGCAGATCCAGAGACAGTTGAGATACTGGTTCAGGAAAAAAGGAGGGGTCTATAAACAGCTTTGCTCATTTTTGGAAACAGTTTATATTTAGTGCTTTTGACCTGTGAGCAAAAATAGGGAAATAGAAATATCTATCTACACTATGATGAATCTTGATGGAAAGATTCCTTCTACATTTATTAGCAAAGATGGTAAAGTAAGGCTGTATAAGATCTGACATTGCCAACAGAGAATTCTCCACCCCTATGTCTAAAGTACAAATCATCAACTGCAACATTTACTGTTCTGGAGCACTGTCTGTGGAACTGTTCAAAAATCTTCAGCTGTTGCTTTGAGTCAAAAGACTAGATCTATTCTGAAATGCAAATTATGTAAAGATCAGGTCAGTTCCTGTGGTGTTTGCTGCCTTCAAACAAACTACCTGAGAGGAATAAGTATAAATTATTATTGGCACAAAAAAGTCTGGAGTTTGCATGTTCTTCCCGTGTGGGTTTTGTCCGAGGACTCAGACTTCCTCCCACTGTCCAAAAACATGCTTCTTAGGTTAATTGGTTGCTCTAAATTGTCCTTAGGTGTGCTTGCGAGTGTGCACGAATGTGTGATTGAAGCCCTGCGGCAGACTGGAGAGCTGTCCAGGGTGTATCCTGCCTTCAATCAGAAGTGGCCAGGTAAGGCTCTGGCAGTCCCGTGACCAGGAAAGAGACAAAACGGAAGAAAGATTGACAAAAAATTGATTTATTATGTCCACCAGATGTTTTTCATTGATCTGTGTATTGGTAAACCCCTCTCTGATATTTTTATCAACCACGCCCTTAAAATAGACTATTTCTCACACTATTGCTCACACTGGTTTATGTTCTGTGTTTTTTTTTTTTTTGTTTTCTATGTATGTGTCAGGGATGGTGGTGGAGGACCCAAATGCAGGAGACCAGACTTTGTGGCAGAAACATAAACGTTTACTAAATCAACCTAAACATGACAAAAACCAGGAGCACAAACCAGTGACATGACAGAACGTGAATGAGCAGATGACCTGACAATGAGAAACTGAAAACCAGACACTTAAATACACTGAGGTTGATTAACTAAATGAAGACAGCTGTGGATGGTTAACCTGAATGTGGTGAGACTGACAGAGAAAACAGAAGATGACAAAACCAAAGCACTGAATCATGACAGTATGTTGGTTTTGTATAAATAGGTGAAAAGATTTTTTTGAAAAGTATTATACAAAAATAAATCAAATCTTAACAACCACAAAACTATAACGAAAAGTTTTTATGGTTTTTCTGTACATATTTTACTGTTACAACAGGTGGTTATGAATCTTCTGACACACAAATGGCGAATACATGTATAGCACTTTCTACCCTCCTTCAAAGGACCAAAGCGTTTTACAGTCACTGACACATTCACACACTGATGGCGACTCTGCCGCCGAACATTGGCCCCAACCTCCCATCAGAGGCAATTTGGGGTTCAGTCAAGGTGTTTATTTGTATAAACCCCTTTAGTAGATCTGATGGACCTTATGCTCTCCGGTCTCAGGGCCTCTACTTGCTGTCTTTCCCCATTGTTTGGACAGAAAAAGAAAAGTTGGCTTTTCAGTACAGGGCACCTAGACTGGAACTTTCTCCAAAAAAACAATTCAACAAGCTCACAACTTTCTCTCAGTTTGACGATATTATGAACGACCTGGAAACAAAATCACTAATCTGTAACTGTTTTTACTTAATTACTATGTTTTATTTTTATTTCTATTTTATCTGTATGTCCTGTCTTGGGTGTGTGTAATTTTGCCTCTTGACCAGGACTCCCTTTGTAAAAGAGATCAGTAGATCTCAATGGGATCTTTTTTTCCTGGTTAAATAAAGTAGTATTTAAGGCTAAACTTTTTTCATATATTGATTATTTTTGCATATCCTTTTCTTGGTTCCCCCCACTAAGGATCATGTAGGGGACAGAAGATCAGAGGTCCCACCTTCCTTGTGTAATGTGTGTGTGTTGGAGATTATAATGTTGTGGGGTAGAGGGATGCCCGTAATAAATAGTGCTCTTAAAATTGGCGGGTAGGGGACTGGGAGGACCTCCCCTGCTTGCTGGCAGTGATATCCAAACCCCTCACCCAAGAGTCCTGCATGTTTAGGTGCAAATAAAACAGAGAGGAGAAGGGCCTAAATTTATGCAGTAACAAATGGGAGGGGGACCACTGCCAAGTAGCTGCACCCCCAAGGTGCCTTGCAGGCTGACCCACCCCCGATAAACCTCAATAAACGTATGTGGGTCTGACGTCGAACGGCTGGGACTTTTGACAGATTTTGGGTAGCCAATGGCAGCAGACTTCATCTTCTTCTGTGAGGGCCTTTTAATTCCTATACTTTACAATTCAACAATGTACCAAGCATTGCCTCCTCAATGGAATGTACGATGCAGCAGTTTTAAAAACAACAAGAGACGCAGGCTGTTGACATTTTTTAGATGCTGATTTAGTGCAGAAGTAGATTTTCGCCTGCGCAGGGTTCAGATTTTAACTGATTTCATAGTTGCATTCAGGAATGGCACAGCTTATTTCAACAACCAAAGTTTATTCTTCGCCGCACTTTTCTGCTTGCAGCCTGAATTAGAAACAGACGTCCCCTTTGAGAATGAGCACGAGTGCCGTGACAAGCCCCAATACCGCTGAACAGGCTTCTCACTTGCATCTGATGAGACTGTAAAGAGACAAGCTGCGGCATGGGACATGCGCCGCACTGCAGCAACGTCACCCAGAAGCTCCCTTTAAGCTAGACAAAAAAGAATAAATGTAAATAAATACAAAACGACCATTTGCTGAGTCAAATGTTGGAATGGTTCTTCCTCAAAGGCTTGAACAATGGCTTGTACAATTCTCCCGCGCCGGCGTTATTGAAGTGGAAGCTGTTTACATCCAGCATTCTCGTGGTAGAGGCGTGGAAAGAGGTGGGAACTCACAATAAGCTCACTCCAGATTGTCGACAGTACTTCCTATAGATTCAATGACTCAGCTGTAACTCACAGCGACTCATACCAATCGCTGTTGATGGGTTGCAATCATTTCCAATATGGCGGTAGACATATCGAAACGTGACGGTGAAGGTGGTGGCCTACTTTCGCGAGGGGGGGAGGTAATGCATTTCCAATGGGTGACCTCATGGCTCGAGATGTCACTGTCTATGCTGCGCACACACGCACCCACACCTACCCACGCACGCACCCCCCCACCCACCCACAGACACACACCCACACATACTAGCCCCAAGTGTCTCCCCAGCCCAGGGGACCCATTATTGTGTGGCCCTGCAGCCTTAATGTCCAACAGCAGCCATGTTAGGCTCTGTGATAATAAAACGGATTCAGTGGGTTCTAAAGATGGATGGATTTATATTAAATGTTATTAGCAATGTATTAAATAAAATACTTAGGTTTAATAATATAAGCTGATAAAAGTATTTTAGTATGGCTAAAGGATAACTGACGGAAACATGAGGAGCAACTTTGCAGAAGCAGCTTCAAAATAAACACAATTATTTAAGCGTAGCTTAGAAAAAATTATATTTTAGCATAGCTAAAATAAATAATACTAAAACAATTCCATATTGGCTTAGCTGATTTCATTGTTTATTTTGAAGGCACTTCTGCAAAGTTGCACCTTGTGCTTCTGTAAATGCTGATGTCTGCTGTGATCTGGTAGTCATCTAAATCATCGGGGCGGCAGCTCCCGGGGGGTGGGTGTGTCGCCTGAGCCGCAGGCAGCTGCGTTACGAAGTGCCAGCGGTGTGTGGAGCCCCTGTAGAGGATACAGGCCCACATTAGGGATTTGGAGAAACAGCAAGAATAAAGAACCTTCACAGGGAGCAGCGGGCAGCGAGGCAGCAGAGGGGTGTGGTTGCGACCCACCCCTCTTTGAGCAAAGTACCTGTCTCCTCCCATTTTGAATTATCCTAGGAGACCTTTCCAAACCCATTTTAGAATATTGTTTTATTGCATGATTTTGGTTTTAATTGACTTTATCTTGGTTTTATTTGGTTTTACGTGTTTTAGACTGGGTTTGGACTGTTTGCTCCTTGGACCAGGATGTTGGAGTGGACCACTAGCACCTAGATGCTTTTTTTTAAATTGCCTGTCATCTCTTTTATCTTTTTATTTTAAAAACCTATGCACAAAATTAACTGTTCTTAATCACCCCAAAATCTGGTTGTTCTGACACCTGCAGAGATCTCTAAAGCAAGAGAGGGAGCCTACCCACTCATGACATTAGCATGAAATCAGTTATGAACCCCAGCTTGTACTGCTTGCTGGTGCAATGTATGGAGTCTCGAAAGAGCCAATATGAAATAAATATATACACCATTAAATAAATAAATAAATGTGGCATTAAATAAATAAATGTGGCAATAAATAAATAAATGTTGAAATAAATAAATAAATGTTGAAATAAATGTGGCATTAAAAGATTAAAAGAGCACATTTAAGTATTTCATGACATATTTATTTATTTCATTGCCCAGTGTGGGTCAAAAGAGCCACATTGAAATAAATATATTTAATATGAAATAAATAAATAAATGAGGCATTAAATAAATAAATGTGGCAATAAATAAATAAATGTTGAAATAAATGTGACATTAAAATATTAAAAGAGCACATTTAAGTATTTCATGACACATTTATTTATTTCATTGTCCCTTGTTAGGTTAAAAGAGCCAAAATTTTGAAATTAAATACATTTAATATGAAATAAATAAAATAAATGTGGCATTAAATAAAATAAATGTTGCAATAAATAAATAAATGTTTTGAAATATAAATGTGGCATTAAAATATTAAAAAGAGCACATTTAAGTATTTCATGACATATTTATTTATTTCATTGTCCCTTGTGGGTCAAAAGAGCCAAATTGAAATAAATAAATAAATGTGGCATTAAATAAATAAATGTTGAAATAAATAAATAAATGTTGAAATAAATAAATAAATGTTGAAATAAATGTGGCATTAAAATATTAAAATAGCAATTAAAAAGCCATTTTTAACATTTCATAATATATTTATGTAACCGGGAGTTTTAATATAATGGGCACTAGGACCCAGAAAATTGTCTCACACCAGGTGTGTGTTTCTGGTATTGATGGGGACGCTATTTGGTGACGCAATGTGCAGCCGCTCTCACTCCCAACGCCGCTGTCGTGCAGCGTGTCAGGCCAAATCAAACGTATTTTGGAGGAGCTCCCTCGGGAATCTGGCCTTTCATTGCTTTGGTCCAAAAACGTTTGTTTGTGCCGGTGCAAGCCCTCCACCCTTCGGACAGGGTGGCGTTTGGAACACGGAATTGAACGTGAGCCTTTTTAATTTATTTTAACACAATCTTAGCTTTTTATATTTTTAGTTACCAATTTTGTTTTAATCTAAATTGTGTTTTTAGAAATGTGTGTGGTGATTATGCCCCAACTATCTGGATCAGTTATGGGAGGAAAGTCATGTGACATGCTGTAAGTCCTTTCACTTGTACGCGCTTTTCTCCCTCATGTTTTGTGGTGCTTTGTTAATATGTCCTTTCTGTTTCCAGAATGTGTTGGTTGTGCTTTTAAATCTGCCACTATTTTATACCGCTACAATTTATTTTATCTTGTTTGCCTTTTATTGTGCCACTCTTTTATTAATTTTAAATCATTTTTATCCTGGGCCTTTCAGCCCCAGTTTTATAAAACAGTAGTTTTAGTTGTAATTTCTCAAGCTGTTCTTAAGTGTGTGGTTTTATTTGCAGTGTGCCCTTTTTACTTTGTTGTGATTTGTTTTATCTGGGCCAGTTGCATTTCAAGTGTGTTTTACAGCTTTGAGTTTTTACTTTTAAACTGCTGTCGGTTTTTGTGCCTTGTGCCTGGCCGAATAAAACTGTTTTAATCTTGCTACTGCCTCCTCCAGTTAATTCTGGACACCTGCATTTCACTGTGCAGTCACATAACGCTTTTCACGACTGCTACAGATTTGGCGTTGTTGGCAGGACCGAGGCTTTATAGTAGCATTTTTATTTTGTGTGAGTGGCTTTTAAGTAGTGGGATAAATAGTGGCAGGTTGGAGCCGTCGGGGGACTGCCTACAGACCCCAGCTATCTACTACGCCTGTGAATGGACAACATGGAGCAACTCCAAGCCTTGCTGGAACAGGTGCAGCAGCTGAAGGCATCCAATGAAAAGTTACAAGCCCAGCTGCAAGCACAAAGTAAGGCACCTGATCCCCCGTCTGGACCTGAGACTGTAAACAATGGGTCCAGTGGAAGCCTGCAAAGTGAAGCTGTTGGAGTTCGCTATGTGTATGTACCGAAAGAACGCAAATGTCCTAAGTTCACTGGTAAAATGTCTATTGATCAGCTGACTGTAGAACAATGGGTTGAAGAAGTACATAAATGTCTTCAGGTCAGACCCATGTCCCTGGCTGAACAGCTAGTGTTCATTATGGATCATTTAGAGGGTGGAGCCAAAAATGAAGTTGACTTTTACCCCCTAGTATGCAGAGACACCCCAGAAAAGCTGTTCGCGATACTGACTAAAAACTACAGTTGTGCACAGTCATACGTTGCAGCTCAATTACAACTGTTCCAACGTACTCAGCGTGAAGGGGAATCGCTTCGGGAGTACTCTCACGCGCTGAAGTCTCTGATGGATGTAGCGGTGCGTAAAACCCCGGGTGGTATCCCCAATCATGACATGATCCTTCGGGACCAATTCATCGAGCGTGTTGTAGATGACTCGCTTCGTCGAGAGTTGAAACAGTGTGTGCTTAAAACTCCGCGGCTGTCTTTTCTTGACCTTCGTGAGGTAGCGCTAAATTGGGCAGAAGCCAGTCGGCCTGGCAGTAGAAATCGTGCTCGGGCTCTTTTGTGTGATTCTCAGTGTGCGGACATCAGAGAAGCAAATGCTAGTACCGTCCCAGTTAACACAACGGATGAAATTGCTCAAATTAAGCAATCCCTCCATAGACAGCAAGCCCAACTTGATACCATTTTGCAGCACCTTACTGCGCAGCCTCTTCATCCCAGTCAAAGTAACGGTGCTGTTAATCCCTCGACACGGTTCCGCGGTTCTACAGATAAGCCAATCTGCCATCGCTGTAGTAAACCGGGTCATATAGCCAGATTTTGTCGGGTTAATCTGAAGAATGTAAGCCGCCGCTCACCACAGATCACTGAAGCTGCCTTCAGTAACCAAATGGTGGGAAATAGTTCTGACAGTCAATCGTCGGAAAACTAAACCCCACTGGTACTGAGAGCCAAGTACCAGAGGCGGGATGCCCAGGCTCAATTGAAAGTGAGGTGACAGAGTCCTCTCATCTGGTGGCAAACTGTCCTGTGGTAGAAGTGTGTATGGGAGGCATAAAGGTCCCCTGTTTATTAGACACTGGGTCAATGGTGACTACAATCAAAGAGAGCTTCTTTGAAAAATATTTTAAACCACTGGGGGTTGGACCACTGAAGGCATGCCATTGGCTGCGGCTCAAAGCCGCAAATGGGTTGCAAATCCCTTATAAAGGTTATATGGAGCTCTCAGTCAATGTCTTGGGTCAAACTCTGAATAAGATGGGTGTCCTAGTGGTGGAAGACCCCCCAAATGAGTCTGTTGAAAATCATACTGCTGCACCTGGCTTGTTGGGCATGAACATTATTCGTCATTGTTATGGTTCACTTTTTGATCAGTTCGGTCCAAACCTTTTCAACTCACCTATCCTTCGAGCTGCTGACAGGGAATGGAGGCAGACTTTAGCAAAATGCCACTCCATGGAAATGTTGAACTCCCATGGCAACCTAGGTAAAGCTAAAGTTTATGGTCAAGCAGTTCGCATCCCAGCTGGTTCCTTAAAATGGATCAGTACAACCTGCCCTGCTGCTGCCAACCTGTCATTGCCATCTGTTTTACTCGAACCCTTGGCAGGAGTGAGCCAACTACCTGCCGGGCTTCTTGTGTCCTCTGCTCTCCTGTCTATTCACCAGGGTGTTGTAGAGGTCCCAGTAGTCAACGTGGGTTCTGAGGATGTTTGGCTGCCAGCCCTCACGCAACTAGGGGAGTTGCATGTAGTTGACCCTGTGCAACTGGGAAACATGGTGGTGTCCGAGGAGGGGGAAGGCCAGAACACAGTGGCGGTGATCCGCCAAGTGAGTGCAAATCCAACAGAACGGCTTGATTTGAAAAATGTTTCTTGGCCAAACTTATCACCATCACAAGTAGAACAGGTGTCGGAGCTTTTGACATCTCATAGTGACGTTTTTAGCCGGGGTGAAGGAGATTTGGGGTGCACTACGTTAGTGGAGCATGAGATCCATCTTGAGGACGAGGCCCCTGTGCGGCAACGGTACCGTCGCCTCCCCCCATCGCAGTATGAGCAGGTCAAGGCCCATATTCAAGAGCTTTTGGATAGGGGGGTGGTGAGGCCAAGCTGCAGTCCATTTTCTTCTCCTATCGTGGTTGTTTTTAAGAAAACTGGAGAAATGAGACTGTGTGTGGACTACAGGTTGTTGAACGCCAAGACGCGAAAGGACGCCTACCCCCTGCCGCGAATTGAAGAGACCTTGGATGCTCTCACGGGTGCTCAGTGGTTCTCAACTTTAGACCTTGCCAGCGGCTATAACCAGGTACCTGTTCCAGAGAAAGACAGAGCAAAGACAGCTTTTTGTACGCCCTTTGGCCTTTTTGAATTTAACCGCATGCCCTTTGGGCTATGCAATGCACCAAGTACTTTTCAAAGGTTAATGGAGCGCATTTTTGGTGATCAAAACTTTCAATCTTTGCTTTTATATTTGGATGACATTGTAATTTTTTCATCCTCCTTCGAGCAACACCTTCAGCGACTTGACCTGGTCCTGTCTCGTCTTAAAACGCACCATTTAAAGTTGAGACTAGACAAATGCCATTTCTTTCAGAGTGAGGTCAAATATCTAGGTCATGTGATTTCAGCGGCAGGAGTTGCTACTGACCCGTCAAAAATCAGCGCGGTGGCCCAGTGGCCAAGGCCAACCACTTGTACAGAGCTACAGTCGTTTCTTGGTTTTGCCTCCTATTACCGCCGTTTTGTTGAAGGGTTTGCTGCACATGCTGCCCCCCTTCATAAGCTGTCTGCAGCTCTGGGGGGCACCAAGAAAAAGAGAGCTGCAGGGAAAGTAGCCATTGCTGACCTCTGGAAGGAGGACTGTGAGCAGGCCTTCCAAAAGTTAAAACAAATGCTTGTGAATGCACCTGTGCTGGGCTATGCAGATTTTTCCAGGCCATTCATTTTGGAAATTGATGCGAGTCATGCAGGGTTGGGAGCAGTGTTATCCCAGGATCAGGATGGAGGACGAAGGCCGATTGCTTTTGCGAGCAGAGGGCTGAGACCTACTGAGAGGAACATGTCTAACTACAGTTCCAGGAAGCTGGAGTTCTTAGCCCTCAAGTGGGCTGTGACTCAGAAGTTCAGGGAGTATTTGTTAGGTAACAGTTTGGTTGTCTTCACTGACAACAACACTTAGTTACCTGCAAACAGCAAACCTTAGCGCTGTGGAGCAACGCTGGGTCTCAGAGCTGGCCGTGTTTAACTTTGAAATTAAATACCGCCCAGGCCCAGCTAATCGGAATGCTGATGCCCTGTCGCGTCAAGCGCAGCTTCTAAGCATATCCTCAGTCGCTCCTGGTCTGGCTGTCCCAGAGGAAGCCCGACAAGCTCAACACCCACCCTGTTCTGTTGATGGTTCAAGCTATGCAATAGCCGCCCTCCCTATCCGACCCAAAGCTGACTTGTTGACACTGCAAGCTGCAGACCCTGTCATTGGCCCGTTCCTTAAGTTCTGGAACAGACAACGGCCCCCTGCTGGGCCTGAGCTGAAAGAGGCAAGCAGGGAATTAAAGAAACTGGCACAACAATGGTCAAGGATAGCTGCAAAGGATGGTGTTTTGTATCGGCAATTTCAGCCCCCAGGGAAAGCACATGTTTTTCAGCTGCTATTGCCCAGATGCCTTCAGATGGAAGTCTTAAAAGGTCTTCACGATGACCATGGCCACCAGGGCATTGACCGCACCAGTAGTCTGGTACAGCAGCGGTGTTATTGGCCCTTTATGGGACGTGATATTGAGGAGTACATCCAACAATGTCACAGATGTACTTTGGCCAAAGCAGTACAACCTAAAGTCCGTACGTTTAGGGGAACCCTGACTGCATCCAAACCTCTTGAAATTGTGGCCATAGACTTCACGGTCTTGGACAAAGCATCTGATGGAAGGGAGAATGTCCTGGTGGTCACTGACGTTTTTTCTAAATTCGCACAGGCCTACGCAACTCGTGACCAGCGAGCGAGTACAGTAGCCAAGCTCCTCACTGAAAAGTGGTTTTACACGTATGGAGTCCCTAAAAGGATCCATAGTGATCAAGGGAAGAATTTTGAGGGGGACTTGTTGAGGCGTCTGTGTAGCCTTTATGGTGTGGAAAAAAGTAGAACAACTCCTTACCACCCTGAGGGCAACGGGCAGTGTGAAAGGTTTAATAGGACTTTACATGATCTACTGCGCACTCTTCCCCCAGAGAGCAAAAAGAGATGGCCCCAGCATTTGCCTGAAGTTCTATACGCGTACAACACCACTGCACACCAGTCCACGGGTTTTTCACCCTATGAGTTGATGTTTGGCCAGCAACCCAGATTGCCTGTAGATTTTTTGTTAGGCACTACACAGGACGACCCAACCACTCGTCCTATACAGGACTGGGTAGAGGAACATCGCAGCACCCTGACGTCAGTTTATGCCAAGGCCAAGGATAAGTTGCAGCTAGCAACAGAGAAGCGGAATAGGCATTATCAACCTAATACAACAAACATTCTCTCACCAGGAACACTGGTGTACAGGAAGAGCCACCCCCTGGGCCGTCAAAAATACAGGATGCATGGGACCCACAGTGTACACGGTGGTTAAAGCTCTTGACCCCACAGGGCAGAGAGTTTACCAGATCTGTCCCGCGATACAGGAGGACCTGTAAAGAATTTAATAGAGTTGAATTGAAGGTATTGCCTTTGGCCTCTTCTCAGCCATGTCTAAATGAACTGCTTCCAGACCCTGGCATTCAGGATGACCTTCCCCAGGAGACCTCATTTGATTCGGTTGAGAGTGAAGAAGCAGTGGGGGCAGCTCGGCACCATAAGCCACGCCCACACGAGTTTTTTTGGAAAATGAGGATTCAGATCAATAGGAAAAACTGCTTTTTAAGACATTTAGGGTGCTGATTTTTTGTTTAAAACATCATAATCCTAATTAAAACCCTACTGGGAATGTTTAAAGACAAAAAAATTGTTGCAGGGGGACTTCAAGAAAAAGTCCTGTGGACAACAGAAGGACACAGCCAAGCTGGAGGACTTCCTGACTAAATATACATATAGGCCTACATATATTTTTATTGGTCCTGGCATGAATTGAATGAAACCTGTCTGATCATTTTCTTGTTGGTTAAGCAGCTGAGGGCCTCGTTAATCAATTTCAGCTGTTTTGGTGTTGATGGAATTAACAACAGGTGCACTTCAGTGGCAACAATTAGAAAACCCTCCAAACAGGGACTGGTGTTACATGTGGAGGTCATTTCAAGTTTCTCCCTCTTGATCTTTTTTGGCTGGTTTTCCACTCGTGCTGATTTTGGCTTGAGTAATTATCTCTACTGGCAGTATGAGGAGATTCCTAAACCCTACAGAAGTTGCACAGTTTGTCCAACTTCTCCAGGATGGCACATCCACACGTGCTGCAGCAAGAAGGTTTAATGTGTCTCCCAGTACAATCTTCAGAACATGGAGAAGATTTCTCCATGTTCACTTTAAGCGTCTTTGAGTATCTTTTAAAAGTGCTATTTAAATAAAATGTATTATTATTATTATTTCAGGAGACTGGTGGTTTTTCTGGGAGCACTGGACAGGGCCGTAGAAGCACTGCTCGTGCCCTACAGAATGACCTCCAGAGGGCCACTGGTGTGAATGTCTCTACTCAAACAAGTCCGCCACTGGCGCCCTGTACTTTTCACAGACCAGAGCAGGTTCACCCTGAGCACCTGTGATAGACGTGAAAGAGTCTGGAGAAGACGAGGAGAATGTTATGCTGCCTGCAACGTGGTTCAACATGACAGGTTTGGTGGTGGGTCAGTAATGGTCTGGGGAGGCATATCCATATAGGGACGCACAGACCTCTACTGTCTAGGAAATGGTGCTCTGACCACCATAAGTTATCCAGATGAAATCCTTGAACCCATTGTCAGACCTTACGCTGGTGCAGTAGGTCCTGGTTTCCTCCTAATGCACGACAATGCCCGGCCTCACGTGGCAAGAGTATACAGACAGTATCTGGAGGATGAAGGAATTGAAACAATTGAATGGCCTTCACAATCCCCTGACTTAAACCCAATAGAACATCTCTGGGACATTGTGTTTGGGTCCATTAGGCTCCACCAGGTTGTTCCTCAGACTGTACAACAGCTAAGGGATGCCCTCACACAGATCTGGGAGGAAATGCCATAAGACACCATCCGTCGTCTCATTAGGAGCATGCTGCAACGTTGTCAAGCATGCATACAAGCTCGTGGGGGTCACACAAGATACTGAAAAGCATTTTGAGTTGCAGAAATGAAGTTTTGGAGAAAATGGACTAGCCTGCCACATCTTCATTTCACTCTGATTTTATGGTATCTACACAATTGAGCCCTCTGTAGGCAGAAAACTTTTATTTCCATTAAAAGACTTGGCATCCTTTTGTTCCTAAGACACTGCCCTGTCGTTATTTGTATAGATATCCAACTTTATATTAAGATCTGATGGATCTAATGTGTTTCTTTAAAGTGCTCCTTTAATTTTTGTGAGCAGTGTACAAAGAGGAGCTCTGAAGTGTCAATAGGAAGCAAAGTTCATCCATGAAAAAGTTGACTTCAATTATAGCATGCCATATTCTTGATTCTTGATTTTTGTCTGTTAAAAAAAGTATCTGTTTTGACCCATCTTTGTTTTTCTTATTGATGAGAAAAATTGAACACAACCCAACTAGAAAGTGAATCATCTTCCTTTTTCATTAACTTGAGGCACTGTCTGAACATGAAGAGATAAGATTATATTTGTGAAATTTTTGTTTCCAGATCATTTCTTTCAGCTTTATTTATATAATAAAAATAAACGCGTAAAAGAAACTATGTATTTTTCAAAGTTTGTGTGTATTTATTTTTATATCCCCCATTAGAATAATACATTCTGTTCTTTCCAATTGAAGCAAATATGCACATTTCCTCTTAAACTTCATATTTTTACAATATACATAAAAAAAAACACATTTAACAATTAACACATTTCATTCAGTAGTTTAAAAAATAAGTCATATGTTAGAAGTATTATGGCTAATAATAGATGCTTGAGACAACAAAAAAATATTAAAACAGGTCAATGAAACAACAGTAAAAGTAATATAAAAATCTTAAACTAAAGAAAATAAAAATAAAAACTCTAAAATAATGAACAACCTTAAACAGTACAATTTTTTTTAAAATCAAAACACATCACAATTCATGAGGGCCCTTGTGTTGTGTAGTCTTGCAGAAAGATTCTAATCATCTGAAACCTGCTCTCTTCCTGTTTGTGTAAAAGAATTACTTTTTTTAAATTACTTTTTATTTTTCTTTTCATCCTCAAAGTACAAATCATAGAGCAACACATTCACTGTACAGATTTTTTTATCTTTTATCATCGGGAGCGGACTAGAACAGAACAAAGAAGGTGTTTCATACAAAATCAGTAAAAAATATGACAGATCACTCAATGCATGTCTTAAGCAGTTGTTTGTCATTTGGAAAGTTGGCCTTATGGAAAAAAGGTTAAGCCAGAAGCTGGTTAAATAAGTCTTTGGGGATGTGAAACTAAACTGCCCGGCAGATTGCCACAGTACCTGAAGTGGCAGGGACTTATTCTTACACTATTAAGTCAAATTTGTAAAAACATCCAACTGGTAAAATGTATCAGCTAATCCTAAAATCTGACTGTCCCTGACCAAAGCACCAACAGAACAAGCTGTTGCCAGCGACATGCCGTCTTTTCCCATAAGCAATAGATTATCACTTTCTCTACTATGGATCTCTGTTGACTATGGAACTGCAGTTACTCCACCCATGGTGCTTACTTACTAAATGCTTGTGAGTTAATCAGAAAACAATTGAATATTTTTCATTTCCTGTTTCCTTCATTAGTGATATTTACACTCAAAGTTTTAAATACTTTGAAGTGTAGGTGTTTCTGCATGACTTGATCTGACATGCAAAAGTTTGAGGCAAAACTACCCATACTGTGGGTTTAATACTTAAAAAAAAAAGAACTGGAAAGACAGTTATTTCCTCTTAGTACTAATTCTGTAATCTATAATTAGCTGTTTGAGCAAAAAAAAAAAGAAAAAATCTTGAACTATTTACCAGTTAAAAAACATAATGTCAACAAAATAAAACTGCAAAGAAACAAAGAAATGCCAATCAGAATGTACATAGATATAGATTACAAATCATTGGCATGAAAATTGGAAAACAGAAAAATATACCAGGAAAATTCTAATCAAAAATACTTTTACTTGAGAAATGTATTCTAAGACAGGCATCTTCACCGAATAGAGGAACAGAAACTATGCAAATGTTTCATACAAGATTAAGCAGACACACGCAAACGTTCTCTTGGAAATAATAAAAATAACTCCTTCCCTGAGAAAGAAAAGAAAATAACAGAAAGGTCAATTCTTCACTGGATTTTCAAAACTCAGAACTCGATGTTGAAAAATGAATTAACTTCACTCTGACTATATAATCACCTATTATAATCACATTTATGAAGAGAATGTTAATAAACTCAGATGGCTATTTCAAGAGAAAAAATGTCCTCCTATATGATTGCAATGAAACACAAAAACAAATGAACACCTCTGACACAGCAACACACTTTATAAATTCACAAACTGTGATGTAAATTGAGGTTAGACAAGTAGGAGAAGTATCTTTATCTTGCTTCAAATATCTTGTTTACAGGATTCTGTTTCTCATGTTTCTGTCTTCATCCAGTTCTGCTTTGATTTTTTTAAAACTTGATGGTTTGAAATATTTTTCGATGCGTTTATAATTTTAACCTTTTGCAGCCACAGCGCACTGATGTTAGGGATTGGGGGAGCTGATGTTCTCACTGAAACTCATCTGCCACATGCTCAGATTTTTTTTCATTTTTTTTTTATCAAGTTATGAAATGAAATTAGAGTCTTAAAGTTGAATCATGGCGCCTGGAATCAAAGTCTTCTTTCTTTGAAATGTTTCACGGCTCATCCAAAAGGCTTTATCTGTCATGACGACTAAATACAGATACCATGATTCTACTTCAAGACGTCAACGAATGAGAACCTTCATCTACACAATATTAGAGCAAAAGCAAAATTTAAATGTCAACATTTTTACATTTTCATAGTATCAAACTAAGATTTTTCTCTCAGCTTGAAACAAACTTTTTTTTTTTTTTTTTTTTTTTTTTCAAATAGCCATTCCAAAGGAGTTTAAAAAAAGGTTTGTTAAAATGTATGAGAAATGCTATTAAAAAATCACTTAAAACAGCACCAAAAAAGCAAAAAAAGAAAGATTTCAACATTACGGTCAAGGTACATAGCAATGTATCAATTAAAGGACTTTTGTATAGTAAAAAAGAGCATAGCTAAAATCCAATTTGTAAATTTTCATACAAGAGGAACTATCATCTTTTAGCCAGATAATTATGGTCCTTTTGAAGTTGCTTCTGCAAAGATCCTCCTCACACGTTTCCGTAAATGTTGAGGTCCACTGTGTTCTGGTAGTCATCGTCGTCATGGTCCTGTAAAGGTCAAAGATCAAAGTAAACACATTAAACTCCAATGACTACATTGAATTGATTATTGATATAATAATGTTTATATACCTCATTGTAGCATTTTGGTTGGCTAAAATCCAGTAACAGCAGCAACAGAACAAAAAGAAGGAATACATGAGACATGATTAAACAAGACATGATTATGACCTCCAAATAAATTAAGTACCTTTTGGGGGATGGAAGACGAGGTTTGGAGACTTTCTGTTCAGCAACGCCCCCTCTTTGTCTCCTGTTACACAAAACAGATGATATAAATAAATAGATTACAAATACTAGATGTACAAAACTGAAAATCTGTTTGAATTTGTGATGTAGATATGTTATAGATATTACAATTGTCAAACCATAGTATCTCCACACATGAAAATCTTCTATTTGTATAATCTTGTGAGGTTTTTATGAAGTATCCCAAACAATAAATGCATTTAACTGACCTTAAATCACTTAAAACAAAGGATGTTACTCTGAGTTCAAGAATTTCTAACTTTTTAAACTTTCATTACCTTCTATTGGTTTGAGATGGTGGTGGAGCATCTGATCGAAACCTGAAATTGTTACAGACATGAAATTTAAAAGTAAGTGTAATGGTAGTTTTACAACATTATTTCAATACAGAAACACTTTTTTTTTTTTTAAGTTGAAGTGTGTGTATTTGTGGGAATGTGTTTCACCTTCGGGAGAATCTGGACATCCGATTCCATACACTAAAATTTGAAGGAGAGTTTTACTTTCATGAATGATTGAAACCCTTATGAAATGGATGTCACAGCATAACTCACCTCCCCTCCTGACTCTGGAGCTCCATAATACGTTTTCTTGGGGGGAAAAAAAAACAAAAAGCATTAGGACTGAGCTATTTCCAGAAAGTCTACGCTTTTATTGAATATTTGATTTACGTACTTGTATTTTTTTACTATTAAACCGGAGACTAATCCAATAACTCCAGCAGTTACAACCAACACAACAATTGGAATGATGATGTTCTTGTAGTTTGGAGCACCTACAGGTAGAGTTGAAGTGTGAGGCTAACTTCTCTTAACAGGTGAATATATATTGACAGGAATTGTGATACAATGTAGAGAAAAAAATGAAATAGGTCTTACGCTTTACATAAAGATGTAAGATTTTTGAAGTTGTTTTTCCTCCGTGAAATGCAGCTGTGCAGTTCAGCTGACTGTGATCATCTTTCTCCTCAGGAACAAAAGTCAGAATAGACTCCATGATCCAGACTCCTGGGTTGATCTCTTCATGTTTCTCAAGAATCTGATCTGCATTTCCTCGACTCCAAGACAGTTTGGGGCTGAATGTTGGGCAGGTGTGGCGGACTGAGCAAGTGGCTGTGTAAGCTTTTCCTTCAAATGCTGCCCTTGACGGGGTCAGTTTGATTTCTGGTGGAGAATCTATTAATATAAAAGGGAAGAAAAAACAGGTTATTGAAAAGTATCAAATGTTAAAGGGAAAATAAGGAGTAAATTTGGTTTTATACGTTGCATTGTGAGGTCAACACAATCCTCGATAAAGGAAAACTTCTCGGTTTTAGTCCCCACAAGCTCGATCCGGAAACAAAACGGGCCATTGTCGTGATCTTTCACATCGGTTATTTCTAAGGTGCAATTGTTCTGACCAAGTAGCCCGAGCATCTTTGTTCGACCTTTATATGAGTCCAAGATCTTTGTTTGATCCTCATTGTAGATAATTTGGTCTCTATCTTTCGAAACATGCCAGATGCCTCGGAGTTTGGAGGTTGGTAGGGTTTTTCCAGGATGGCTAAAAGAACAGGGTACCACAACGCAGGAGGTGACCAGGGCATCCAGACGCTTTGTGACGGATGCCTTCCAGTCGTCGCTAACAGCACTGCTGAAAAGAGCTAGATAAAATGTATAAAGCATTAAAAGAAAGACGACAAAAAAAAAAAAATCACAAACTTAGTCTCAAAATGACAGAAATTGAGGAAGTGATTAAATGTTTACCTGCTAAAAGCAGTGAACCCATCAGAGTTTTATCTAGTTTGTCCATTCTCTCGTTGATGTCGTAGATTCCACTATATCAAGCTAGAGAATATAAAACCTGCATCAATATAGAACAGATAAAACATAATTAGCGCAGTAATTGCAAAGGAATTGAAGGGATCTGTCTGCCATCCCTGCAAAACGTGGACACTAACAGCTCTGCTCGTGAATGTTAACCAGCCCAGTAGGTCTGTGTTCAAAGCTCTGACAATTTAAGAGTGTTTTCATTTTTATGAATTCTAGATTATTGCATGTTTAATTATTATTTTTCACTAAATCAGTTTATCTGCCAGTACAATTATTATTGGAATAACTTTTAATAAGCAGCAATATAATAAAAAAATAAATACAAGCTCAGAGAAACCTGCATCAAAGATAAAAGGTTTTTATCTCCAACAATAGCTCAAAAGAATAACACTTCTTATAAATATGTGCAGCTTTTTCTAGTTCCCTTTTTTGATCTAATAGAGACAAAAGGACAGCAAGCTAGAAAATATGACCAAATCATCAAGCTGTACTTGAGAAAATGCCCAAAAGTTATTGTGATAATTAATTAAAAATCATCTATTTTGTGTTTTTTATTGTTGATTTAAAAATGTACACATTAAAACATTTTTTTTCAAAACACCAAAGGCTTTAGAGTTTTAGAAGGAAGTTTAAAAAGCTTGTATATTTGTATAAATTGTAAAACATAATAGATCATCAGCAAATAGATTTTTTTATGTTTTTATCATGAATTCAACAGTGCTGAAATTAAAAACAACTATAAATTAACTCAAAATGTATTCATAAAAACTTTTAAATCACACAAAAATTTGCATCAAAACTCACTTTCTGAAAGTGCCGTCCTCTCGAGAGCTGCTGCAGTCTCCACAAACACACCCTTCACAATGGCAACATGTCAAACACACATTTAGTGGTTGAAGTACTGTTGTGGAGAAAGTGAAAGCAAATGAGGAAAGAGTTGAGTTACTGGTGCAGAAAAAAAAGGGAGGGGTCTCTCAACAGCTTTGCTCTTACTTGGAAACAGTTTATATTCTGTGCTTTTGGCCTGTGAACCCCCTACTAAATTTGTGAAATGGAAATTATTATATAGTGATCTCCAAAGACACTACAATGAACCTTGATGAAAAGATTCTACACAATCTGCTCACTCTACATTTATTAGCAAAGGTGGTAAAGAAACGCTGTAGAAGATCTTACACAGACAACAGAGGTTGCCCCACTTTTTGGATAAGTTAGGCTCACGCAGGCCACCTTTATGTCTAAAGTGCAAATCATCAAATCTTTAGGTCCTACTTTGAGTCATAAAAGACTTTAGCTCTATTCTGACATACAAATTATATCAAGATCGGGTCAGTTCTTGTGGTGGTTGCAGCCTTCAAACAAACTACCTTATAAGAATAAGTAACAATTTTTTTTAGTGACAAAAAGTCTGGAGTTTGCATGTTCTCCCCATGCATGTGTGGGTTTTCTCTGGGGACTCTGACTTCCTCCCACTGTCCAAAAACATGCTTCTTAGTTTATTTGGTTGCTCTAAATTGTCCTTAGGTGTGCATGCAAGTGTGCATAGGTGAGTGATTGAAGCCCTGCGGCAGACTGGAGAGCTGTCCAGGGTGTATCCTGCCTTCAATCAGAAGTGGCCAGGTAAGGCTCTGGCAGGTTTATGTTCTGTGTTTTTTTTTTTTTTTTTGTTTGTTTGTATATTTCTACATATGTTGATGTTGCATAAATAGATAAAATGATTTCTTTTAAAAGTATTATACAAAAATAAATCAAATCTTCACAACCACAATATTTTAACAAAAAGTTTTCAATAATTTTAGAGTTATTCCAAACATTTTTTTTCCTGTGAATTATAAATAAAAAAATGATATAATGTTTAAGTTTTTTTTTGCCATTGTGGTCAGCAGGATTAAAACTGGTGATGAAATATTTGGATTTTAAAAAAATTAGTGATCATGGTGTCTAAATCGCTTTTAAAATCCAGGGCACTGTAGGCCCGTACTAGAGCTTGTTGGTAATTAGAGCACGTGCCAAGGATCCAGCCTGCTGGGTAATTCTATCTGGCACTCCAGATCATTTTATTTTGTTAGTATTAATGGCCCGATGTTAACTGTTTATTTCTAACTTGTATAAATTTGAAATAATCTATTTTTACGGAGAGTAAAATATTGAAAGTTATTTAAGGTTTACGTTGATTTATTCTGGGATAATATTCCTGCCTGTTTTTATCCATAGTAATGTTACGTTTTTAAAGTTAAAAAAAAAAAAAATTAGTTGTACTGTGTTCAATAAATGTTTATCCTGTTCGGCCTGCGACCTAAGATATGTTTTGGATTTTGGCCCCCTGAGCGATTGAGTTTGACACCCCTAAATTAGGGAGAAGGGACAAATTGTGATTTAGCCATAACCAAAATCTATTTATGACTAAATTGTCTAGTGTACAATCAATTGTGTGTCATTGTGGTCTATATTGACCCACAGTGAGCAGAGACTTCTGGCAAATTTCTGTGAGACTGGATTTTGGAATTGTTGATTGAGACACCCCTAGAAAAGTTGTAAACACACTATAATGTGCATAAAGTCGTGTAGGAATTCATACACTGCCTATTTAAAATTTTCATATATTATAGGTTTTTAATTCAGAAAACTGGACGAAGTCATATTTGCCGTTTTAAAAAATTAGTAAGCATGAGGTCCAAATTCCATTAAAATCCAAAGTACTGGATAGTCCTGCACTGTAGAGTTTTTTGGGGATCATGAAGGTCTTAGAGATGACGCTCTCTGTGTGCCAGGTGCCATCTGCTGGACCGAGGACGCATCACAGTCTGTGTCCAGACTTCAAAAAATGTCTCTCCCAATGGCACAAGTATTATTAATGTATGAGTAGTATATAAAGTAACAACAAAGCATAGAAACTTTTGTTTGACTGTCGGCAAAAAGAGCTTCTTTCCCTTATTCAGTTTTTGTTAAAAGAAAATAGGCAAAAATCGGACTTTAAATAAAAAAAATGTATATAAAATCATTTAACCCCTGTGCTATTCTAGGCATGTTTACATTAAAAGTGGGGTCATCTGGACCCCACAAGACAGCGTGGTGAACTTCTTTTTCCAATGATTTTTTTATCTTCCTTGGTGTCCGTGCCAGACAAAAATATCCTGTCAACCTTTGTCCACCTTTGTCATGGCAGGGATTACACATCAATGTAAGGGTGGGGTCATCTGGACCCCATAAGAGTGCACAAGGGTTGAAACTATTGAACATGGATTAGTGGGGCCCCAAGCTCTCAAGGGACTGTCCCGTGTCCACCACTCTCAGGTCAGAGAGAGGAGCACAGAACAGCCCGCAACAGTGGAAAACAATGGCACTGAGTGGAGTTGAAAATGTCTTCCTGTACTAAAAGGACATCTCTGCCACATGGTGGAGCTGCAACAGTATACAAACACAACACTGTGTGTGTGACACACGTGTGTAATATCTATGTCTACTAAAACATACTGAAAGACCAGCACGGTTTCATAGTACGAGAACATCAATTTCACAGTAGAGCTGGAGGTGAGATGAAAAATCTAAAACATTGTTGCACACATAAATAAAAAAAAATCTGCTGCTTAAGACAGCCGCCACCAACTGAGCATCAAACTTATTAATAAAAATGTTATTAGGCCTAAACAATTATGGGAAAAGCTCTTTAGATAAGTAATTTCAGAAGATCCTTCAAAACAAAATTATTATTTATAACTACTTTATACAGCTAAATTAATGGAGTAAAAATGGTAAAGATAATTGTTGCATATGAAATTATTATTGGATGACCTTTTCTAGAGTTAAAGTCAAGGAAAAAAGAAACCCACTAAGAAACACTGAGAGAGTTGTGTACTCTGAGCTAATAAAACCCTGGTCACCATCATTCTCACCTTTTCTTTCCTCTCACCACTGCCTTTGTTCCAACCTTGTAACCGCAGGTTCAAAACACAGGTTCAAAGTCAGGGTGTGAAATAACACCAGCACTTTCAGTAAATGGGGACTTTTGTCATGAAAAGCAAAAACTGTTCATTTATTCAAGTAAAATCTCACTTATCATTGTTATCTTCACTATTTGTGGGTTTTTATCTCAAGTTGTATCTTTATACATACGTTACAACTTTAAGTGACACTCATGGAAAATACTATTATCAAAGGTTCATATATATAGAATATTTCAGAATCAAAATAAGACTAATTTGATAATAATCACAGCCCTTCACCAAAGTTTGATTGTCTGAACACTGTAGCACAAAGGCAAGCAGTGAAAAACATGGAACGGAAACTTAACCAGTCATCTAAGACAAAAAGGAAATGATAACACTCGTGCCTTTTTATTTTCAGATTAGCTTCTGAACAAGCAGGATGAGAGCTTCTGATGGTCTCCTGTTTCTCTTGTGCATTTGGCTTAAAGGTATGACTAATTTTATTTATAATCTGTGTTCAAAGATGCTGCCTTATTTATTTTTACTTATATTTGGTCTATTTCTTTTTTTTTTTTTTAATAGAAACTGAAGCCTCATCCTGGACAGCTGAGGTACCATCCCAAGTTAAAGGTCTCCTGGGGTCATGTGTGGTGATCCCATGCTCCTATGATTACCCAGATCCAAACAAGAAAATCAGCGTGTTCAGAGGATTTTGGATAAAAAACAATGATCAGTTTATCATTCACCCACAAGCGTCAGAAATATTGCAAGAATATCAGCGTCGGACTCAGCTGGTGGGAGATGTCGGGCAGAAGAATTGTTCCCTGAAGATCGATTCTCTCAGTCAACAAGACGTGGGACCTTTTTTCTTCAGGATTGAAATTGAAGGCTATGAAAAATACTCTTATAAAAAACACGAAATCACAATTTCAGCCACAAGTAAGTAAAACACAGTCCTGACGACACTGTAAAATCAGAAATATTTATGCAAAAATTATTGGAAAGTAGAATTTGATAAGCAAAGAGAAAAAAAACTGCCATGTTAGACTTGTTTGGTCCAATTTTATAAATTCTAAACAGTATTAGGACTGTAAGATAAGGAACTAAACACTTTTATCAACAGCTTAACAGATGCATTAAGTTTTTTTTTTTTTTTTTATCCTGTCACCATGCAAGTGTGCCACATGTTTTGCTTTTACAATTGTCTGTTCTTTTTTTTTTTGTTGCTTGTTTTGTTTCCTCTTTCATATTTAAGTCTCTTTAGTCCCAAAGTGACAAAACTGTCTCCCAACATGCTGCACACTTCCTCCTGACGACTATCTTCTCTTGAAAAACAGCTCTAAATAATCCCTGATCTTTTTATGGTCTCTCTTGCAAACACAGGTGAACCAGACCCCGTTTCCATTTCTGTGAAAGGGGAGCTGAAGGAGGGTCAGACAGTGTCTGCTTCCTGCTCTGTGTCTCACTCTTGCCCCAGCAATCCTCCAGCCTTCACCTGGAGTCACCCTGGAGAGCAGAGTTTTCAGGCGCAGCCGCTCGATGGTGGTCAGTGGAACGCAACGTCCACTCTGGTGCTTCCTTTGAGCCGCAACGACCACGACAAGCATTTACAGTGTACCGCCCGCTTCCAGGGAGGCAAGCAGCAGGTAGCATCCACGCTCCTCAAAGTAAGATGTAAGTATTTTTTCCTGATTTACTGTTAATCCTTCACAAAAGTGACTAAAAGGTATTTCTGTATCTACATTCAACACTTTTATTTCATTAGACGTTACTGATACTTCGAATTTTACTTTTTTATTTTTGCAACTCAAAGATATTACACAATTTCCTTTTAGTTCAGCTGTTTAAAAGCCACTTATTGTAGCTGGTCAGGCCTGTAAAGTGGTGCACTTTGCACTGACACCACATGCAGCAAGAAGATAAGCTGCATGTGTGAAAAACAGATCCCAGGTTCCACACTGCATGACAAAATAGTTTATTTAAAAGCGTAAAAGTGATGAATCAAGTATGATTCATCTGTAAACCAGAAGAGGCCATCAGGTATACAGGGAGGGGGGGGCAGGTTAGAAGTCCCGGGAGGTAGCAATGATCTGTGATCTAAAGATGGAAACATAGACCAAAACCTGGAAACCGACAAAAGCGCAGAACCGTGTACAGGCGGCTGGAACATTTCTGATGAGGGCGGCTGGAGGGAGCCTGCTCCAAACATCAGTTACACAGATGAGGGGGATTCTGCTGAAAACCTGTCAGCCCCTCACAGGTGGAGACAGAAGGCCAGATCACAACACTCTGGGTCAAATCCTCGCCGAGTCTTTTTTGAGTGGAGTTTGAATACTCTCCCCCTGCATATGCAGGTTTTCTCTGGGCACTGGGCCTTTGATCTGCAGTCTATAAATATTTCATAAGCAGATTGGTGATTCTGAAAGTTGTGTTTTAGAAGTGAAAATGAGCGTGTGTGTGGTCCTGTAATGGAGTGGCGTCCTGTTCAGGATGTACCCCAGCTTTCCCTTAAATGCTGCTAAGATGAGATCCAGCAACCGACATGACTCCATTCCATTACTAAGGGTGGTTGTCCTGCAGAGGTAGAGGGGTTGACCTCTGAACTGAAGGTGGCAGGTCCGTCCTTGACTGCTTCCTTGAGTTACATTGAACCCAACTTGTTCTACTGGTTTGGGCCCTGCGAAAACAGGAACCTCGGAAATAGGTAAAACAATTCTTAAAACATTGGTAGATATTCTTTAAATAAGCAAAAAAAAAATCTAGTCACTAAGATACATTTTTTAAAATACGATTATTTGGTTATTGATTTTTTTTTTCTTGAAGCTAAGATCTTTTTCCTTTCTTGAGAATAAGTTTTTGCAGTGAGATTGGTGTTCAGCTGTGTTTGTGCGCATGGGTTAATAGGACTGTGACTGTAAAGCGCTTTGAGCTTAAATCTTGGGAGAAAAACATTATATGTGTAAATGCCATTTAACATTTATCATTAAAGACAAATGGGTGTAGCTGCTCATGCATGATAGCTTTGCATTCTATTTAATAATAATAGACAGAAAAGCTGATCAGAGTTTCCAAGGGGCAGATGCTATGAATCAAATTTGACAGTCAAGTGTTCACTGAAACTACACTGAAGCCAGAGAACAAAAAAACAACGTTATTTCAGTTTTAGCCTCTCACCCTTATGGAATCTCTTTGACCATCAAATGTATATTTGAACTCTGAACAGCAGCGGCAGATGCTGAGCTACTTGAGTCATTCTCACAAGATTAACAGTCATCCGCCTTGGAAAAACCTGGCTAATCTTTAAATTATTTGTGGCAGCGTGTTTGCTTCTGTTATAAGCATCAAGTGTAAATAATGTCAAGCTGAAAATGTATATTTGACTCTTACTTTTAGATTATTCATTCTAAGTTTCACCTCCCTATCTTATCAGCCACAAATACTGACAGGTTTGTGCAGCTCTGTTGCAAAAGCATCATTGTGTGATGTTTTTTCGTTCCCCTTTTTTGGTTTGTTGTGTTGCAGTAAGTTTGCATAATTTGTAAAAAATATACATTTACATTTCACTACTAAGAATTCTTCCCACAAGAAAATATCAGAGATCAATCTAGATATTGCAAAGTATTATTAACCCCATATCTGTTAAACTTGTTTTTAAAAAAGCCACAGAAATGTAATCACTCTGTGAATTAATAATATCTGTTCATTACATCACAGTTAGCTTTCATGGTAGTTCCAAGTATAATTTGACACGTGTCTAGTAAAGCGTTTGAGTTCCCGTTTCCATGGAAAAATTATTTAAGAAAACGTGACCCCACAGGTCAGATATTTTTAAAAGCTTAGATAGTTTGCTGGAGATGTGTTTCAATAGTTTTCCACATTATGACTTCAAAACTAATTGGGCTTTTTTTTAGGTGCAAGAATTTTCTAACTATTTCCCTTCCTGTTTAGGATAGCGACAGCATTAACTATTGTTTCTCTGCAGATGCCCCCCTAACTCCCACGGTGGAATATGAGCCGAACATAAAGGAGGGAGACACTGCCAAACTCATCTGCTCCAGCGATGCTCACCCCCCCGTCAGCAGATATGAATGGCATGACACGACTGGTTTGGAGGTGTTTGAGGGGAATCTGTATGTGGTGAAAAATGTCTCCAGACACGTGCAAGCGTTGTACTGCACTGCTATCAGTGACGAAGGGCGAGTCAAGTCCAACCCTGTGCAGCTCAATGTGTTATGTGAGTGTCATTTCCGATACTGTGTGAATCTGTTTTTCATTTTTAAGCAATACATTTAAATACATAGAATCAGAATTATTCAAGCTGTTTTTTTTATTGCAGATTCCCCTGAAATAAAGAACGAGTCTGCATGCTTCTCAGTGGACAACTTGATCAAATGTAATTGTACAGTGGACTCCAAGCCTGCCAGCGTGGTCTTTTTTAATCTGAGTAACAAGTTTCTCCCAGCCACCAAAGGAGAAGGACCGGGTAACTTTTTCATTCAGCTTCCGGTGGCGGAGTTTGCATCAGAATCTGTGAGCTGTTTGGCAAATAACTCACAGGGGAGTGCAACCCTTGCGCTGACAATACCTTCTGGTGGTAAAAAAGAAATTCCAACACTTCCACTCAAATAACTAGATTTATGTCAAGAAAAATAACAAGATTGTGTAATTTTTGTTTGGACAGACAAGATGATGCTCATTTACATCTTTACTGGAGCTGCTGTGATTGTGGTGATACTTTCAGTAATTGTGGGAGTTGCCTTAAAACGGTAAGTTATAAAAACTGCTTGTGTATCAAATATTACTTGTGTGAGGAATTAAATTGACCAGAACTTTTTTTCAAAAACCGAGTGGGCTAAAAGCACTAAAATACCCCATGAAATATTTAAAAAAATACTGTACAAATCAGGCCTTATTTTATTTATAGGATTATAATTAATTTTATACTTCTAAGAAAAAGAATCTTTAAAGACATACAATCAAATAAGTTAAGCAAACGCAACTGTAAAATATGTGAACTTTTTGATCAGACAAACCTTTTTTTCCTCTTTTTACCCGTCTTTTTTTCTGATTTAATTTGTTTAACCTGTATCCCTGTTTCATGTTTACATAGATTGATATGCTTAACTAAAATATTTATTTATAGCTCCTATTTGTGGAATACACAAAAATAGCCAGTTATTTGCACAAATAATTTTACTTGACCTCAAGCAGTTTTAGAAAAGTAATTATGGAACCAAGTTTATAAATCTATGTTATATTTAAAGAAGCTAATTTAAATATTATAAAATATAAATGGCAGGTTGAGGGACAAAGCTTTAAAAATATATCTGGCACTTTTTTTTAAAAAAATGAACATTATTTCCGTGTTTTTTTTTGTCTCCTGAAGGTTTAGATCTGCAGACAACAGTCACACTGCAAGCCTGGCAGATCGAGCCCTGGAGCTGCCAGAATGTTACACCACGAAAAGGTTTGAGCAATAACCGCTCCATCAGAGTTCATGATAAAAGAATCTATAAGTTGTAGCCTTGTTCAGCTGAATCTTAAAACCATATTTTATTTTACTTTTTTTTTTTTTTGGCAGTTTGGAGAAATTTCATGAGTCACCTCACTCTGCGATTTATGCCAATGATTCATCATTTATGTACAACGAGGTGCACAAAGCTTTCTCATTTCATTTATAACAATAACTAATGTAATGACATATTTAACTTGGTAAAAATGCATTCTGAGCTTATTTTGTTTTCTTTGCAGGACTATGAGGATGATCCAATTTATGCAAACACATGACCAGTGGAAGGACAGACGTTCAAAAGTTTCCTGCACAGCCAAGCAGGCTGTGATGACTTCAAATATTGTCTGCAGTAAAAAACAAACAAAACAAACAGAATGTGTGATGGAATGAAAGGCTTTATTTGTGTCAGCTTTTATGATTGTGTGTGAGCTGCAGTGGTATTGTGTACATTTTTGACAACTTTAAAGGTAAAGATTATTCTAGCCAAAAGATATGTGTGTAACTGAGTGTGTGTGTAGACAGGCCCGCCCATTCCAGATTGTTATTTAGACCTGGTTGTTATAGGATGTTACTACTCTGTGTTACCTTCTTTGTTCTCTTAACCCCACTCTTTTATCCCCCCCCTTTTTGTTTCCGTCCGGTCCAACAAAAAAGAAAAAGATACAACATAATTAAAATAAATAAAGTTTAGCATGAAATACAACATCAAAATCTGTCCAACGCAAGAGGCTCTCAGCCCGTATCTGCTTGCTCAGCTGTTGGACAGGACAAGTAAAAAAAAAAAAAAAAAAAAACAATCTTTTTAACCTCTAACTAAATAGGCTTCAGCTTACTGATGCAGTCTTGTCCTGCCACTAATAACAGTTTATCACTGCAATGGCTTTATGTTTCAAACTGCTAATATGAACAGAGATGAATAAAATCTTGTCAAACTGAGCTCAGATATACTTGACAACAGTTTGGAAGTTGTGCAGTTACAGCATACAACAGTAGGGGTACACTGCATGTCAAATTCCCCTCATTGTTGAGCACATTCGGTCACAAATATGGCTTCATAAAATATCCGATTTGACAAACATTGCACTGATTGGGAAAAATCCTCAGGCACAGCAAATCTTAAACCATTAGCTGACGACAGCACAGATGAAACCACTTTTGTGTGCAATGAGACGTAATGATCAATCCACGAGGAGTCTGAGCTTTGAACTGATTGATATAAGGCTACATACATGCCTGTATGTATCTGTAACCCACTGATCAATGATAGAATAGACGTCAGGGACCACTGACTCAAGAATCTTTCATTTTCAAATACAACTTCAGGTTTGTCCTGATTTTGTCTAAGGATCCAAAGAGGTAGCCAGGAAACCAGGAAAATCTAGGATGCATATTTCTGTTCAATCTCACTGGCCTTAGAATTCTTAATTATTCTTAACTTTACAGAATTTGTGGATGGATATTTTTCCGATATTCCAGATTTCAGACACTTAATGATTCTACAAGCAGATAAAATTCAATAAAGGCCCAGACACAACCATGGTTGCAGCATTTTGTTGCCATCTAAAGTTTAACTTGTCACTTTTTTAGCTGTTTGCACCTTTTAGCTGCAGCCTGTTTGGCTATTGAGCAAGAGAATAGAAGTCAACCGTAACAAAGGAAAAAAAAAATAGATCTGTTGAAAGTAAACGTTATGTGATGTCAGCAAAAAAAAAAAAAAAACTGTTAACAAAAAGTCCCCAGAAGTCAAGTATTTTAAGCAACTTTCACTTTATGCTTTGCTCTTTACTTAGAACAGCTTAATTGCTATAGAAAGTACTAGTCGTGTGTAGTTTTTTATATTTAAAATAATTCTGTGCAATTTGGGGTTTTTATTGCAAAAAAGAAATATATATATATAAACACATTGTTAATTGTCTTAATAAAAGCTATAATAAACTTGCAAAAAGTAATTTTTGATGAAATGCTGATTTTGGATTGCTGAGGAGAAGTACATTTCTAAAATGTTGGTAAATTTCTTAAAAGAGGAATCACTTTTAAGGAAAACCCTAAATAAACTCTCTGTACACATGGAGTCAAATTACATGATTTATTTGTGTTCTAATGACGATGAACAGAGCAGAGATAGCAAAGCGGATAGAGATAGGAAGAGGAGAAAAAAGGAAGGAGAAGGTCAAATCCCAACAGTGAACTTTTGTTTTCTAAGTACAGGTTTTCCTCCCCTTCATCTCGAGTAGAGGAGGGTGTTGGAGGAGAGTGGGGGAGTGCAGATGTGTCTTGAAGCTCCCTTATACTTCAAAACGATTTGTAATTGCTCGAGTTGGATTGGTCGCAGGGCCATTAAAGAAAAATTTGACCTGAATGCTGAGAAATAGGACCCCTACTCATGACATCATCTGCGACTGGAATTTTACGCGCCATTTAACATGAATTCATTTTGAGCTATTAAGTATGCAATGACAGAGAAAACTCTGTCCAGAAAAATGTCTTTGACACCGCAGATGATGAAAACGTAATTAAAGAAGCTGGGAAATACCTACCTTCACACACACACACAGACAACTAGACAACAAATAGAGCAAGTTACTATCTTATCTCAAATCATGCAGCTTTAGAGAATGCAATTCACACCGTTTTTCTTTTTTTTTTTTTGTCTCTGCATTGCCTGCAAAGTGGACGACACACCCCTTCCTCCTCTGCCTTTCATGTGGCTGGGCGTTCAGAGGTTCAGCAAGTGTTTGTGCAAGATGTCCTTAACATTTGAAATAAACCCTGGAAACAATGACTCGCCAGTCAGAGCTTCAGCGTAAACAGTCTCAAGTAAAACCAGCCAGCATTAGCATGAACCAGACTTCATCACTCATCGTTAAGTATTCATAAGATAATGTAAAATCCACGCACTCATGACCATGCCCTTATGCCACGCTAGTTGTTGGTGAGGAGTGTGTTGGTTTGTTATTTACTGCGCACAAAAACTGCACACATGAGGTCTGATACGTAAGTGCCTGTAAGATGCCCAAACAATCTACACTGCGATTGTGTAATTTCCTAGTTTCTAGGCCAAATCTGAATTCTTCCCCCTATCCCTACATCTTGTCCCTACCCCTACATTTAGCCTTCCAAATGGAGAGTTACAGAAAAATGGTGTCCACAAATTCAGACATTACCCCCACTCAATTACATTGTCAATATTTGCCAGTCACAGCTGCCAATGCTTAGAATCCATGATATCAGTTTTATAGCTTTAAAAGGTCATGCTAAAATAAAACATCCTTACTTACGTTTAAATGTAAACTTATGTGCTAAATTTAGAGCACACCCACATGAAGAGAGCATTTCTTCAGAACACCCCTACGGCGGAAGGCTCTGTATACCTCCGCCGTGAGGGTTAGCCCTTAAAAACATAATTTCGGACAACCCTTTCAAATGCCCCAACAATTGGAGGGATAGGCAGAAGCTGTAGGGGTAGGGGAGGAATTGTGATTTGGCCTGAGAGTCATGCTGCAAGCACTTCACTCGGACAGCACTAACAGGATTCAGGGGATAAAAAAAGAAAAATCTGTTAGATGTGCCTGTATCACACCTACATCATCATTACTATGTGTTGTTTAAGTTTTCATATGACCTAACCACCACAGCAAAGTTTTTGCCCTATTGACTCACGGAGCGGACAATGATATGAAAATCTTGTGTTGCCCCATAAAGGTTTACCCATCCACCAGTAAGGGCAGTTATGACTAAGGCATAAGGTGCACATCATCTGCTGATTTTTTTACTGAAGGGTGTGTCACAATATATGTTTTATTCAAGGACATAATTTACATTCAGGGTTTGTGATTGTCTCTTAAGACACGTTGATATGGGTTTTAACGTTACAGCTCTGAACTCACCACCAGCTCTACTAATCAGTTAAACACTTCAGTCTGCTTTCACTCTAACTGTTTAAAGGTGTGATTATTTAAGAAATAAATTGGTGCAGTTGTGAAAGGTGACATGTCCAACAAAGAGAAAAAAAAAACAACGCCCTTTTTTTCATGTTTTGCTAGACAGAATCAGACGATTCCGATTTCCTCATAAAACCTTAAATGAAAGTGAAGAATTTTTCACTTACGGGAAGCATGTGCAAACATATTGAGAAAGATTGGAAAAAAGCTTTAAAGAAAAAAAAGAAAAAAAAAATTGTCACGTTATTTTGGGTGGAACAGCCCCCTACCTCACAATTTAGGTTTCATAAATAGCTTCGGCAGAAAACAGAACTTAGACTTCCGTTGTTAAACCAATGTTGCAAAACCTGCAAAACTTCAACAGAAACAATACGTTTTACAACCTGGAAACCTAATAGAAAAGACAGAAATGATAAAGCTGGAATAAAAGATCTATTTACTCTTCAAATGGGCAACATAACTTTACAAAAGATATAATTCAGATTCCTAAATACAGACAAAAAGAGGCAGCAGCATTTGTACAATAGACTTTCTAATTTGAGTAATCCACATTTCCATAAAGATTTTCCTTGCGGTCAGAACTCTGGTTGACTTCATCTGCTGGTGCCTGCAAAAGACCAAAGAGGGGTTACGTTTGGTTATTTTTGTAACCAAATTAAATTAAAATAACATTAGTTGAGCTTGTCGGACCACTGGAACTCACCTGGACATTAATGTAAATGGGATCATCCACGTTTTTCTTATCTGACACTTTAATGTCTGATGTTTTACTAACTGTTTCTCTGAAAACATAAAAGCATATTTGGTTTAAAGCTACCTTCAGTGAGTCGACGACAAATCTAAATATTAGGGAATTAAATTAATTTTTTTTATTCCACCCACTTATAGAAAATTAATCAATATATTTAACAGATTCAGTGTGTTGTACCGTATGTGTAAGTGCAAATATGTCTATGATTTATTTTTTTTTATCAATTTATGTATTCATATATTCAGTATGTTTAATCAATTTTTGTTTTTTTTATTGTTTTTTTGCTGAAAATTGTTTGAAATCAATCCACTAGATTAAAAACTTGCCAAAACATCTGTCTCTAGAAAGTCTAAAAGCTATAAATCGTGAAACAAACCTCTTGTGTGAGTTGGTCAGCGCTCTCCTGAAGTTCACGTAGTAGCTTGACTCCTCCCGGGTTAGAGATCTACTGGACCTGTGACGATCAGGTAATTTTCACAAAAGATCAGTTAAAATCAGGGACATTTTCTTCATAGCTGGACTCTGCATCCTGTTAATGGTGGCTCCGAAAAAGGGTCAAACCATTTTCAGGAGTCCCAAAAATTAAAGTGAGTTCACTTTTGATCATTTTAACCGACCTCTGACACAGAACTTTGGCTTTACCTTCTGCGTTTCATACAAATGGCAACTCCAGTGATGATCACAACAGCAGCAAGTGCAGTTGGTATAATAGCGGCCATATATGTGTTTAAGGTCCAAGTCTCAGAGACTGACTCCGTAGACGGTGCTGTCAATAGGAATTATTTCAGTCAGGCAAACTGAATAAATGTCTGATTTCAAAATCAAAAAATGAGTAGATAAAGATTGTACTTACAGGCAGTGGTGATAATAAATGCATCTTTAGGAATAGACAAAGAGGTTTTTTTAAGTATGTTAGGTTTTGCTTAATGGAAAATTGGTGCATGAAAAACTTAAAACCCCTACCTGGTTCATGTGTGGGTTGTGAAATGTATGTCCCTTAAAAAAAAAAATAAAGAACATTTATTTCTCTTTTTTTAACTCAACAATAGAGACAAATCTTCAAAGCACTTCAAGTTTGACTGCAGCATTTTCACGAGTTGCTTTTTAAAACTGTACTGGTCACCCTTTGCAACGATGCGCACATACATAAACTCCCCCTTTTCGATGTTCAGGATCTGTAGAGAGCAGTTTCCACTTTTTTCACTCCCGATCAGCCTCGTTCTTCCTTTAAATCTTGGAAGCACGCAGGTCTCGTTTGGATGAAAAACGAAAGCCTCCCTGTCGTTGTCCGTTTTGCTGCACGCGCTGGTCCCCGGCGTCTTCCAGTAGACTTTGACATCAGGAGTGTGATGCTTCTCGGGATAGCTGAACAGGCAGTGTATTGTTACGTTGGATCCCTTCTCCACTGTGATGTTTCTGCTCACGTTTAATTTCCAACCCTGATCTGTTTTAAAGCAAAGGAGAAGAGGCATTCATGATGACCACTTCCAGTGTCAAACTCAAAACAAGACCTTCGGCTCGGGCTGTCTCTCACCTTGTACACATGAGGCCAGGGTGAAAACCAGACTGAGAGGAATCACATTCAGCTGCAACATCTGCTCACAAACAAGTTTAAACTTTAAGTTCATCCAAACTTTCAATTTTCTGTCTTTTCATGCAAACAAAGGAAGGTTTACTTACATTGAGGCAGACGCAGATGCGGCTTGGCTGCTTTGTCGAGAGCTATTGATATGAATTAGCTCTTACCACACTTATGAATATTTCTGGGTGTTTCCTGTTGCACAGCACAGCAGTGACAACACCAGAAGAAAATAGGAAGGAGTTCAAAACTGTGAAGTACTGACGGATCAAGGTATATATTGATTATATCGTTCAGTTACATGAATAAATGCACAAACATAGATGTTTCCATTTTTGTTGTTGCCTAAAGCTTTAAAATATAAATATTTTTGGCCCCCTTTAAGCCTCTCCTAGCTCAACAGTTCATTTCCCACTGCCTTGAATTTAAAGGAACTAAAGCGCGAGCACGTTTGCACAAAACTTGTTTTCTCAGCTTGGAAATGCCAATGATTAAATACTTTCGAAACATGAAAGTGAGTCATCATCAGAAATACAAGAGGGAAACACTTGAGGGAATTGCTGCTTCTTTTTGAGCAATAAAGCTGAACGAAAGTTCTATTTTTTAGTAGCTTTGTTCACATATGCACAAAATTTTGCACTTTTTTTTTAAATATGATGTACACAACAACAATGTATGTATCCATTTCCTGGCTCTAACTGACCAATCATCAAGAATTCTCAATAAAAAATCTCTAATCAAAGAGAATATGGAGAACTTTTTTACATGAAAAGTGTTTTGTTTCATCAGCAAAGTCTGCACTAAGCAGTAGGCGCTCAAGAAAAACTGAACATCAAGTGTATTTTAGTGGTTTCTAAAAGAGGAGCTACGAAAGAAACTGTTTGATTTTTATCTGTTGTGTAAGACCCGAAAAAATCAATGAGGCCTGAAGCTTTCTATTACCTTTTTTTTTAAGATAGATACGGTTCTCTGTCTTTGAGAAGATCTAAACGGGTTTGAATCATGAAAAAAAACCTTTTATATAATTTTCAAAAATACTAAAACACTGGCAGTCGCTGGTAAGAACTGTTACCTCACACATGCACACAAAAGTGACTTTAGTGCCTGTTTGTACACAAATTAAAAGCAGTGACATATAATCTCCATGTGTATTCTTCTTCTTATGTTGGGCTGCATGGTGGTAAAGTGGTTGGTACGGTCACATTAAGGTGAGACAGTCCTGATCAGCTCGTTCTTCTCTGTGTAGGGTTTGCAAGATGTCCTCGTGCATGTGTGGGTTACATGGATAGAACACTTGTTTTGTTTTTTTAGCTTAGCGACAGGCAACGGGAAGAAAAATTTTAACCTTTCAGAATTTATTTGGATTTTAAATATTTTATAGCTCATAAATTTTTATCTTGTCTATCTTTTAGTCAAATTGCAACCACAGTGTTCCCTTCCCTGTTATGTCTGTATTTTATTGCTGCTGCTTTTAATCTAACACGTCAAATGACTTTTTATTGCTTTACCTTGTGTTTATATACTACTTTTATGTCAATCTTGTGTTCGACAGCATGCTGATGAAAAGTGCTCTAAACACTGCTCAAAAACCTAAAGGGAACACAATGAAAACACATCCTAAACCTGAACAAATGAAATGTTCCTTTGAAATGCTTTATTCTTTACATAGTTGCATTTGCTTACAACACAACCACACAGACATTACTAATGGAAATTACATTTAATCACCTTTGGAGGTCTGGATGTTGGATCAACCTCAAAATGAAAGTGGAGAACAAACTACAGCCTGATTTAACTTCAATGCAATGTCTTTGAAACGAGTCAAAATGAGAATCAGTGGTGGGTGTGGCCTCTGTGTGGTCACATGACTTGCCTGCAATGCCTGTGCATGCCTCTGATGAGGCGGCGGATGGCCTACAGGAGGATCTCCTCCAACATCTGGACCAAAGCATCCGGCAACTCCTGGACAGTCTGTGGTTCGACCTGGCGTTGGTGGATGGACCGAGACATAATTTTCCAGATGTGCTCAATTGGATTCAGATCTGGGGAACGAGCGGCCAGTCTATCACATCTATACTCTTGTCTAGCAGAAACTGCTGACACACTCCATAACATGAGGTCTATCATTGGCTTACATTAGGAAGAACTAATGCAAGCCAATCCCCAATCAATTCCCAATCGCAAAATTGCCCGCCCATTGGTCAAAGTGTCCTTAGGCAAGACACTGGGTCTGTGACTGTAAAGTGCTTTGGGCCTTCGAGGAAGATAGAAAAGCGCTAAACAAGTATTCGTCATTTACCACGGCGTCTTGAGACTCTGTCACGTCTGTCACAAGTGCTCAGTGTGAACTTGCTTTCATCTGTGAAGAAAACAAAATGGAGAAAGTGACTGTTGGTGAGTGTTGCTTCCTAATTAGACAGTTTGATTACACAGAAGTGTGAATGGCTTGGAGTAACATAAAATTGTTTTGGTATTCTTTTTATTTATTTTTTTTTTTTTAGCAGTGTAAATTAAGTGATTGATTGATAGTAATGACCTACTGTGTTATAAAGAAAAATAAAATGGAAATTTAAAAATGTATTTTTGTGAGTTATTCCTAACATTGGTCAGGATCCATTTAAATGACACCTTCAAAATGAGCTTGAAACTCAGCTTTGATAGTCTTAACTTTTGTCCTCTAGGCTAAAGAGAAGGAAGATCTGCCTGCATCTTTGATAACATAAGTGCTTCCAAAAGGAGCAGCTTGCATATTTTGTAACGAACTATAGACACTGAAACATATTTGGGGGTTAGGACTTCTCCTCTTCACAAAATTTGTATTTATGTGTTTTAGCAGAACAAACCAAAACTGTTTATCAGGACTTTATCCTGAAAGAATCAGGGTGCTTGACTAGCCTTACCTACAGTCCGGATCTTTAGAAAATACTTTACAAACTCAATCAAAAATGTGTCAAAGATAATCACAGTATTTGGAAACCTATTTGCACAAAAATGAGACCAAATTATACTGAAAGTCCTTTTGAATGGGAGAGAACTCGTACTATCCCATTACTTTACATGCATGGTTGTTGTTTGTGTGGTGTTATGGCTATCACAATAGCTCATTTTTTAATCTGTTTTTACCTCTTATTTATTTAAAAATAACAAAACGTTTCTTAGCTTTTCTAGAATCGGGGTTGTATACATTGTGCACCCCAAACGCATAAAAAAACAAGTTTGAGAAGACTTGTGAGAAACGGATGTTATACTGCTTACAGCCACTAGAGAGAGATGCTGAGAAAGTTTTACTCTTCTGCTGAACTTTGGAACTACAAACCGGGTTTACCCAAATGTGGGTCAAACTGGATAGTTCTAAAGTTGCAGTCATATGACTTCCAGCTGGTTTGATGTGAGTTCAAAAGAAAAAAATATACTGAAGAAGAGAAATGCTTTCAGGCGCTACATCAAAAGTTTCGAAGCGCATGACTGCGTCGAAGCCGCCGGTTTGTGGTTGTTTTTGCACGCGGGGAGATGGGAGGTGTTTAGAGACTCCTCTGCTGCGGACGGAATAAAATGTGGCGCGGCTGATTTCCCCTTCTCCTCACCTGTTGGAGGGGGGGTGGTCGCATGGAAGACTTGAATGGCGGCGGAACGGGGCGAGGAGAGACGCCGCGCGTTCCCCCGCAGGAGGAAGAACCGCGCGCTGGCGGCCGGAGGAGAGTGGCGGCGGTCAGCTGTCCCGCTCTGTCCGCCGCGCGCCTCGTCATACCTGGAGTCATGGACGCGGGAGGGAGGGTGGACGAGTCCAGACTGAGGATGCACATCTTCAAAAACGGTCCTGAAGATCAGAATTGTATAAGAAACTTTAATCATTTCCAATACTAACCGCATGCGTTTAATAAATTGTACAATTTAATCAGCCACTAACGGCCTTTGATTGAAATGTATGGCAATAGGTCATAGGTCAAATATTAAGTAATCCCCTAACACTTGTTTCGCAATATAATCTCTAATCCAGTGGATTAAGCAGATCACTGTTCCTTTCTGTTTTGATAGTGCATGGTCACATAGCAGCTGCAGCTGAAGCCAGAATTTCCCACAGAAATAACTTTCTAAATGCCTTTCCATATAATTTAAAGGTTAATGCATACAAACTAATTTAAAGTCATTGTTTACTTGCATTGTTTAATCCTCTCCTCACATTTTACTTTTTTGTATGTATTTAACTTAAATAGTTCCTGTTTGCACACAGCAAAACAGGCCACCTTAAAATTGGTCAAAAAATCTTAAACATAAAAAAAAAACTGCCTTAAAAATGTATTATTTTAAGAAAAAAATTCTTGTCGTTTTCTCAAATTATTTTGCTTTTTTGATAAGATTATTTTTCTTGCAAGACAAAAACAATTGATGATTTTTCTTGAAAGAAAGTTCTTTACTTTCTTAAGATTGAGTTTTTGCAGTATACGGTCATCTTGGTTTGTTTTCTATTGTCCAAACAAAACACGGAGAAGCTGCATTCAGCTTCTATGCTCCACATATCTGGAACAAACTTCCAGAAAGCCTTAGATGAGTTTATGTTAAATCCAGGTTAAAGATCAACATGTTTTTTTTCATTCAAAAGCTTACATCCGGACTGTTTATATGCTTAATGTAAATTCAGTTATTATAACGTTCTTTAAATGTTATTTAAATTATTACTTATATTATTTCTTTTGAATGTTTGTTTTAAATGTTTCATGTAAACTTGCCTTGCCTACAGCATTAACACTGAAATGATATCATTCAGATGCTGTTCACATGCATCATCAGTTCACTCTGACCATGGGATCCCCACAGCTGAAGTCAAGTGATGCTTTCGTCTCTTGATTTCATCTGGAACACAGTCATTCCTTTCTTCCAGAAAGTAACCACACTTCACTGCATCGGATTCCCTGGGGTGAAGAGCTCCAGCGTGACTTCATTGATCAAACAACAGGCACCATTTATGGGATTGCTGAACAAAAATTGTTTAGTTAAGTTTTATATTTGGTAATCCATCTAGGTAGCCTTTTTGTTAAAGAAAAATTGTGTTTAAAATGTTTGGACTAAAACGTCAATGGTGGGGAGTCTTTGGTCACATGTCTGTGAACAGGAATGTAAAAACCCACCCATGGTTTCTGAGGTTTGATGACCTTTAAGCACATTCCACTGGACCTTTTTTTCCCACTAAGCAAAGAAATCAAAGAATCCTCTGAAAGTTTATTAAATAAAATGTTTGAACAGAAGCTTGTCTTACTGGAAAAGCTCTTCTCGTCTTCATGTGGTGTTTGCTCAGCTCTCAGAATCACTTACATTTTTATAATAAATCTTTTTTTAGGTGGAGTTTCTCCATCAGATCGTGGGCTGGTGTGGCGTTTCCTGTTTGGAATGTATCCGTGCGGCTCCACGGCTTTGGAGCGCTCTTTGCTGCAGGAGCAGTTTATCGTGCGTTACCGGGTCATGAAGAGGAAGTGGCAAACTTTTCTGCCCTCGGCAAAGAAAATTAGTCTCAATGGCACTGACGGTAAAAGTCACTTTCTATTTCTTTTCTCTCCTTCCTTTTCTAAATGAATAAAGTTATTTTGGTTTGATCCAGTTGAGTTGATCAAAGCTGTCAGGTACTTTGAGGAGAGGGAGGCTCAGGCACAGCAGGAGAACCAGGTCCAGTCTGAGGAGGTCCAGGAGAGACTCGCTTTTTTGGAGCTTCAAGCCAAGGTAACACATGACTGTGCAAGTTTGGATATCAATAAGCCAAAATTATTGTGCACCGACCAATTTTAATACATTTTAAGTTATAAGGTATTATAAGTATTATGTTTAGTAAAAATTACCCCAGCAAAAGTGATTGGGTAACTTTTCATAGTAAAAGTGTTCAAGGGTTAAGATCATCTTAGACACTCTTCTTTTCATGAGATTATGTTAAATTATCATTGGTCTGCTTGTAAAATGTTTTGTCTGATTGACAGTTTTTGTTTGGAGGAGTCTCGTTTCACCGTGAGGAGCTGCAGGAAGCCATTAGGATCATCGACAAAGATGTTCCCAGAACAAACAGAGATCTAAGCTACTACCAGTGAGTTTCTTTTGAGTGTACTGTCAGATGTGTCAGATGATTCAAGGTAAAATATGTGCTCCATGCACTTTTAGCTTTCATAAAAATGACATTTTAGAATATTTCTGTTGTACTGTCATCTCACATCATGAAGGATTGCTTTGCAAATTCCCTGATTCCGTTTAGTTTTCTCTAACTGTTCTGCAAACCCTTGTGCTATCACAGGCATGTTTACATTCAACGTGAGGTCATCTGGACCACACAAGACAGCATGCTGAACTTTTTTCCCAAGGATTTTCTTATCTTCACTGGTGTCCGTGGCTGACATGAAATCCTGTCCACCTTTGTCACGGGAGGGTGGGGTCATCTGGACTCCATAAGATAGCACAGATGTTTTATGTGTTAGCTCTCACTGTCCTTGTACGTCTTTGTATGAGGTCCAGAAAAAAACTAGAGAACGTCCTTTACCCAAAGACTGCTGGGATAGGTTTCAAAAACCCCTTTACTGTATGTTTGCCTCTTTCTTATATTTCTAAGATGTATGACGATTTAAAGTATTTTGCTCATTTTAGTGAGATCTTTATATGAACATATCAAATTGCCGTGGTTGAATGTTAAACCAAAATCTGCCCTTTTGATATTAATACAGTACAAATATTTGAAAAAGCAACTTTGTTTTAAATTTCTACATTTCTATTGTTTTCTTTCAAAAGGCTTTTTGTCATGTGTAACAGTGTATGCCTAAAGTACAGTGAGATTGGAATGAGAATTAATGCAATTTTTCTTCTACTTTTTCAAGTACTTTCAGTTTATGATGTTTAGATCACTATTTATTTTGTATTGTGAAAACCAAAAAGAGAAATAAATTAATTTAAGTGACCCCCCCCATATTTCCTCACACTTTTATTTTGTTTAAAAGCAAAATGTCGATTTGAAGCATTTTTCTTAATTTTCATGTCTTTTATGTTTGATTCTCTCATGTTAGAATGATCAGTTTGACTATTCAGAAACACTGAGTCAAAACTCAATCTAGTTTTTGTTCATTTGGATATCAGATCAAAACTCTTGTGTAAATTGATCTGTTTCTTCAATATTTTGGGATTTTTGTGTTATAAATACAGTGAAAGAACCCACTATAGTGATGATTTTGTTAGACCTCCATGCATCAACACTTTCGACTTTGGTCATGAGGATTTGTGTCTTCAATCAGAACCAAATATTTTCAATATTTTTCTAAACACTGATCATTCCCGTGTGCAGGAATGAAGGCTTAGGAAATCTGCTGGTCCTGAGAGATATCCTCATCACCTATGCAGCGTTTCATCCAGGTAAACAGAATCTCCTTTCATCCATCAAACACAAGTGTAGTTGCTGTTTGTTCTAAAGTTTGTCTTCATTTTTTTCTCCAGAGGTCAGTTACGCGCAGGGGATGAACGACTTGTGCAGCCGCTTCCTTGAAGTTCTGGACTGTGAGGTTGACACCTTCTGGAGTTTTTCCTGCTACATGGAGAAGTTTTCCAAAGATTTCCAGGCGGACGGTCTGCACAGGAAAATTGGTAAAAGGTTTATTTTAAGCAATGAATGAAACTGTGCAGATGTTTGTACGCTAAAGTTAAGGTCCAGTTTATTTTTAAAAGTCACACTGCTACCGGCGGTCTTCAGTGCGCTCAGGGTGAAAATACAAATTCTTTATTACATTTTAAGTTGCACTTGTAACACACGGGTTAATAGTCAGGTCAAGATGATTTTATTCAGAGAGCTTTTAGTTAATCTGTGTTTGTTTTTTATTGAGTCATACTTTGCTTTTATTGCTCTTATGGTTTTTACTTTGCTTTTACTGGCTTTTATTGTGTTTATGTGTTTGACTGATTGTAATTTTATGTGTTTTTATTTTTGTAAAACACTTTGTGATTTTTAAGATAAGCTAAAATAATCCTTTATTCATCTGACATTCGGGAAATTCCAGTGTTTTGGCAGCATTGCAGATAGAAATAAAGATGGATAGTATGTACATAGGTTAAAAAAAATTTACTTGAGTGACATATTTACAAAAATCAAAGATATAATGCGAGAACAACAATAAAAAGGAGGAAATTGCACCAGTGGTTATAAGTGATGTAACTAAGAAATTGCACAACATATTTTAAAGTGTTAGAGGTAAGTGCAAAGTGAAAGCGGCTGAGGTGCTAAAACTGGCTAAACTGGCTAAGTGCTATTGAACAAACATTTTTTTAAGAACTTTATTGACATCGTACAAAAAAAAAAAATCAATTACTAATTTCAACTTTCAACAGAAAACTGCAATATACAGAAAGGTAATGGGATCATGGCGATCAGAGGGAATTCATTCCAAGACATAACCTTAATATTATTAGAAGAGAAAATAATACTAAGAACTAACATAAATGAGAGAGAGAGAGAGACAAAAGTAAGACAAGGAATTATTCATTAAATTGAACAAACATTTACTTACTTCTGAAAGGTTTTGATGACCTATGCCATAAATTTTTTGTTGGAGAACAGAAGGAATGCAACACTTTCAAAGTTGATTTGGTTTTTAAATTAAACGTTTTGAAAAATTCCAACAAAAATCATTAGCAAATGTTATTACGCTTTATAGGTAAATCTTGAAATTTTTAAATCTAGGGGGACCTGGCTGCAGACAAGATGGAAATGAAACAATTCACCCAAACGTTTTCAGAATTGTGGAACCTCTTTTTTTTAATTAAATCTTTGTTTTAAGCAATACAGCGGTACTTCTGCTTCCGGTCAAAGATTTCCAGTTCCATCCAACATTTGTGGGTTGTTGACATTTCATTTAAAGTAAAAATATGGAAAATTCTGGGTCATATTGGGGCCTCAGTTAGCTTAGCTGTTTGCCTCCTATTGTTATCACATTCCTTATTCCTAAAAATACCACCTTAAAATAGGAAACAAAAGCACAACAACAGACGAATAGAATAGAATAGAATAGAATAGAATAATTTATTACGGACTCAAGGTCCAACAACAAGACCATAAAAAACAAACAGAAACTCATACATAAAAGTACAGTAAATATCCATATAAAAACACTAAAACCAATGAACATAAGAATCAAAATAAAACCATATTAAAAACTGAAAGGGTTAAAAATGCGTCCATACCAGAACCTCCAGATTGGAGACTGATATTTAAGAATACTGTGCTTTATATTGGTGATAAAATAATTATATTTTTAAGCAAAGGAATGATTCTTGGGCCAGCATATATAAGATGCTCAGCTGTAATGTGGTCCAAGTCACATGATTTGTTTTACTGAGCTTCTTAATAGCATCAGACACTGGATGTGCCCTTATTCTAATGTACGCATCATCCTGTCCCAGTCCAACTTCAAAGACTTCACTTTTTACACAGTTGAATATGGTGACATAATGCTGTCGCCAGAATTCTGCCATGTTATCTGCTTCTGAGATTCCTTCAATAGTACCTGGTAGTGGTGTTTTGGAGTTATTAGTAGCTCAAAGCTTCCAAAAATCAACATTATTGTTTAATAGTTTCTTAGCCATAGAATTTGCCCTCATTGCCTGCTCATTCTTGCAAACATGAAACATAGCGTAGAAATAAAAATTGTTATTATTAAAAAATAAAATATATGTATGAAATTTAGATTAACTGGTATTCACACTACTTTCAGAGCTTGAGGCGGCCCTGCTGAAGGAATTGGACCCTTCCCTTTATGCACATTTGACCAAAGACAGCATGGAGAGCTTCACTTTCTGCCACAGGTAGATCTTTAAAACCATCCTAAATGTCATTTTCTTTATAGACTCAATAACATTTTCGTCTCCATCCATCTGTTCCTCCTCTGAGGTGGCTTCTGCTCGGTTTCCAAAGAGAGTTTGAGCACAGTGATGCTCTGCGGTTGTTTGAGATCCTGAGTTGTGACCATCTGGAGCTCATCTCGCAGCAGGTGGACCGGGCACGTTATCGTGAGAGGCTAGCGCAAGAAAACACAGCAGGTGAGACTCGGGGAAGAGGGCACCTGTGACGCGTCTGACAACTCTCACACGTCTTCTCCCTGGGATGTTTGCAGAGGACAGTCCCGAGTCAGAGCTCCAGACCTTAAACACAGACTTCACCTTTGAGCTGTTTGTCTGTGCAGCCATTCTGCTGGATAACAGAGAGTCCCTACTGCAATGCAGAGATGACGTCCAGCTCATCCAGTTTACCAGCAGGTTTGTCCCTACGCTTTATGAGGCACATTCATGCATCCGTTTGGACTGATAAAAACAGTGGCTTTCTGTGCAGTCTACACGGAAAACTGGACCTGAACAGCACGCTGCAGAAAGCGGAACGCCACTTCTATAACTACTGCAAGAGTTGTTCCTGGGAGTATATGAATGGACGCTGCAGAGCAAACGCAAACACACAGGAAGACTTCATCGATCACCTCCGTAGCTTATTCATGTTAAAGCGTTAGCTTAAAGGGTCAACACACTGTCATTGAGAGGAAAAGCCACAATCACAATGTGTAGTTTAACTTTTAAGGGAAGCCTGTTATATTTACTAGTGGTTGTTTGTAATTATTATTAATGTTGAGGATCCTCATAATGCCTTGTTGTCGTTTGGTATCACTGTACAGTATTTATTGTATGAAGGAAGAGAAAAAGAAAATAAACTTTCTTTGCTTTCTTGATCATTTCATATTTTCTATCACGTGGCTCAAAAAAGGTCTCTCGTGAGATTATGCAACACGGAACCGTTTGTAGTGTTGTAGTGTTTGTAGCAGGTGGTGTCCTCAACACACTGCAGTTTTATTTAAGGCCTGAAGTGTCTGAAGAGCCAATGCGACAAGAATAGATGAACTTTAGCTGAGCCTGAAATAGAAATGAAACTCATAGAGAATTTTCAGCAAAAAATAAATAAAATAAAGCCGCTAAAATAATCACAATTTGTGTATAGTAACACCCTTATTTAGTCTCTTGTTCAAATAATATATATATTTTTGTAATATACTTGAAAAGTTGCAGGTTTGAAGTCAAATAGGGTTTTGGAAAATTTTTTTAAGTAAAGTAAAAGTAGTTCAAAGCACACGTTAAAAACAAAGGCATTCACGTATGTCTGGGAAGATTCGAAGATTAAAATAGCAAATGTTCATCCATGTAAAGTGACCAGTGAGCAGAAATGAAGGACTAGAACTTTCCTCTGTAGTCATTTGACACCTGGTTGGCTCTTGCCTTCACAGAACTCTATATACGCGGGTCGGCAGACTCTGTCTTTCAGTCTCACCAGGAGAAGGGAAGGAGTGCAGAGGAGGAGTTCACACAGCCGTGCTGAGTGTTGGGCAAAAGCCAACTGTGACTTTAACTCAGTAAAATCTCACGTCTCGAGGCTCTAACTGAACAAGGTAACCTGCACAAAAAGTACGCGATGCGTTCTGGCCTGGCTGCATATCATGTCTTGTTCGGTTCTTCAAAAGTTCTCTATAGATGGAGTGAATTAGACAATATTTGACATTTTCGTCCTTGCAGGTTTGCATGTGACACTTTCTAAATGCGACTTCTAAACCCAAACTTAAAATGCTTATTTAAGTAAGTCCAGTTGCAAAAATCTGTTGAACTGATAGAGTGTAACTAAACCAAACAGCATGTCAGCATTTTCCTACTCTGAGTTTCACAACTGCATGGAAAGGGGAAATTTTAAAACATGTCCTGTTTGTTTGTAGCCTCTGTATGAAAATGGATGCTAAAAAAAAACAATTCAGTTTATAAATCACTTTTTTGAAACTACCTTAGAATCATAATTGATTGGATATTTCTGTGTATGCTTTCTTAATTTAGTTTGTCCCTCCCACATCATAACAGCTTTACACCCCAAACATCTGGGTCTACACAAGGCTTTTGAAATATGTGTTAATTCGTCAATTGTCTCAGTTAATTTCATTCGAAGAAGTATGTCATGTTGAGTTATTTGTAAGTAATGTGCGATTTTCTAGCCTTTTGCCAATGGCATTCAATTTTCCAGAACAATAGGTTCTAGTCATCCAGTCACCCTAAAAAACAGACAGACTGCAAGAACATTACCTGGATGAGTAAAAATCTGTGCAAAAACATAAAGTAATATTTACTTTTTGAAAAATTTGGTCTAAAAACTCATAAGACAGAGAAAGAAGGTAGTGCAATTACAGTTAATAGCAAACGGGTGCTTGAAATATAGTTGAAAAACTTCACTTTGACTGACAACATGAAAAAAATATAAATAAATACGTTGGGATGAAACTAAAATGTTGCAACAACCTTTTTTTTTGTCATAGATGTCTAAAGGTCCAGCAGTAGGAATTGATCTCGGAACCACATATTCCTGTGTGGGAATCTTTCAACATGGCAAAGTGGAGATCATTGCTAATGACCAAGGAAACAGAACCACACCAAGTTATGTGGCCTTTACTGACACAGAGAGACTCATCGGAGACGCTGCCAAGAATCAGGTGGCCATGAACCCATCCAACACTGTGTTTGGTAATTATTAAATGATTTTTACCAACACTTTCCTTCTCTATTATTCAGCGTGTCATTTATTGTCCCTTTTTTATCCTGTTAAATTTACCCAAGATGCTAAGCGTCTGATTGGCCGCAAGTTTGATGACGCTGTGGTTCAGTCTGACATGAAGCACTGGCCTTTCAAGGTTGTGAACGACTCCTCGAAACCCAAAATGGAAGTTGAATATAAGGGTGAGATTAAGACCTTCTTCCCTGAGGAGATTTCCTCCATGGTACTCACCAAAATGAAGGAGATCTCTGAGGCTTACCTAGGCAAGGTAAATAACCAGTAAAACAACAGAAAACTCACCCAGGACACTTCTAACCCTTAGTCAAACTCTAACAAATACATCTGATGTAATGTTTGTTTTTTTTCCAGCCTGTGACCAATGCAGTTATCACTGTTCCAGCTTACTTCAATGACTCTCAGCGTCAAGCTACTAAAGATGCAGGAACCATTGCTGGACTGAATGTTCTCCGGATTATCAATGAACCCACAGCTGCAGCCATTGCTTACGGCCTGGACAAAAAGGTGAAGACCTAGCTTACTGCTAAAATGTCAACCATATGCTGTTGTGCTCAATTTTGTGCATCTTAGGTTGGCGAGCGTAACGTCCTCATCTTCGATCTCGGAGGAGGCACTTTCGATGTGTCGATCCTGACAATTGAGGACGGCATCTTTGAGGTCAAGGCCACAGCCGGTGACACCCACCTGGGCGGCGAGGACTTTGACAACCGCATGGTCAACCACTTCATTACGGAGTTCAAGCGCAAGTTCAAGAAGGAAATCACCAACAACAAGCGAGCCGTGCGCCGCTTGCGTACGGCATGCGAGCGCGCCAAGCGCACACTCTCCAGCAGCACCCAGGCCAGCATTGAGATCGACTCCCTCTATGAGGGCACAGACTTCTACACCTCCATCACCAGGGCGCGCTTCGAGGAGCTCAACGCAGACTTGTTCCGTGGTACCCTTGAGCCAGTGGAGAAAGCCCTGAGGGACGCCAAGATGGACAAAGGCCAAATCCATGACATTGTGCTTGTGGGTGGTTCCACTCGCATCCCCAAGATTCAGAAACTCCTGCAGGACTTTTTTAATGGCCGAGACTTAAATAAAAGCATTAACCCTGATGAGGCAGTGGCTTATGGTGCAGGTAGGTTGCTTTTATAATTTAAATTCAATGGAAGAAAATCTTCTAGGAACTATAATGTTTCTCTCTCTCTGGGAACCTTTTGCAGCCGTGCAGGCGGCCATCTTGGCTGGGGATAAATCTGAGAATGTCCAGGACCTGCTCCTGCTGGATGTTACCCCTCTGTCGCTGGGAATCGAGACAGCTGGAGGAGTGATGACTGTCCTTATCAAAAGGAACACCACCATTCCCACGAAACAAACCCAGACCTTTACCACCTACTCAGACAACCAGCCTGGTGTGCTCATTCAGGTCAAATAAATAACAGATAAAGTTCACACCAATACTCAGAATGTCAAGAAGGTTTGCTGACGGATCCAGATGTGTTTCTGATAAACAGGTTTACGAAGGGGAAAGAGCTATGACCAAGGACAACAACATCTTGGGCAAGTTTGAACTGACTGGTATTCCACCTGCCCCCAGAGGAGTCCCGCAGATTGAGGTAACCTTTGACATCGACGCTAACGGCATCCTCAACGTGTCAGCAGTGGACAAAAGCACTGGCAAGGAAAACAAGATCACCATCACCAATGACAAAGGTATTACTGATTTTTTAGGCTAATGTTGCATGAAAACCAAGGAAACATTCCACGTTATTGTCCTCATCTACGCTTAACTTTCCACTTTTGCGTAGGACGACTGAGCAAGGAGGACATTGAGCGCATGGTGCAGGAGGCAGAGCAGTTCAGAGCTGAGGATGAGTGTCAGAGAGACAAAATCACAGCCAAGAACTCCCTTGAATCTCTGGCCTTCAACATGAAAAGCACGGTGGAGGATGAGAAGCTTCAAGACAAAATCAGTCCCGAAGACAAAAAGACCATTGTGGACAAGTGCAATGAGATCATCGCCTGGCTGGACAAGAACCAGGTAAAACTCTATTAACTATCAATCTTTATAGCCGAAGTTCCTCTATTGTTCTGATTCTGTAAGCATGGTTTCACTGAAAGTAAACAACATTGAGCAATTTCCCACTTCCCTTTACTTCTTTACCTCACAAACCTTCAGGTTTTGATTTTCAGTGAGTTTTTTTCTTCCTTCCCTGTTCATAGACGGCAGAGAAAGATGAGTATGAACACCAGCAGAAGGAACTGGAGAAGGTGTGCAACCCAATCATTTCCAAGCTGTACCAGGGTGGTATGCCTGGAGGAATGCCAGGAGCGGCGCCTGGGGGCTTCCCTGGTGGAGCCGGAGCCTCCTCTGGCCCAACTATTGAGGAGGTCGACTGAAACATCTTCCATTAAATTTAGATGAACCTAAAGAGGCTCAACTTTGCTGGAATTATTGCAGTAATGTGGGAAAATAACAACAGGTGTAACTTGATGCAAAAGAAAAGTGCATAAAAAGCATTGTTTTTCTCAAAGCATTTTAAGGATTCTTACCAACATGCAATGTTTGTTATGCTGTTTTGTTGATGCAATAAAAGCTTGCAAAGTTCATCATGTTCCACTGGTTTTTATGATGTAACAGAGTATCCTGTTTGTGCCTGAACATGAAGACCCAAATTTTGTTTCTTGAAACATGAATATGTGTGACCAAAGAAACAAAAGGAATTTTTTATGTTTTGGTTGTAAAAGAGCATTTTTTTCAGCAAAATACATTTATCAAAATGTTAAAAACATATTTTTTTATGATGCAGTTTTATTCCATGGAGTCTTGAATGCAAACATCCACACACTGATATAGCCAAGTTAATAAAATCAAATAAACGTTACTCTGAAATCCATCAATTTAAGTTAAGCCATAAACTGTGTTAGAACTTTTCAACCAGATGTTGTCTTCCCATGCTGGGACAGCTGAGTGTTGGCCGGGGGGGGGGGAATTGAGATAGGCTCAAACCTATACGATAAAAGCTCATGTCCCACTCAGCTGATACACACAGAAAACGCCGCAGACTCAGTGATGTTCTTGCTCCTAAGCTGTTTGGCTCTTGTGGCCTCTACACTGGGTGAGTGAGGAGTCCTATAAACTTTAAGCTATACGGCACAGAGGATGGGGTCATAGTTTTGATTTAAGAGGGTTTTGTCTTCAGATATTGCTCAATTCAACTGCTAAAAGATTGCCATCTTAATGAAAGATGGCTGTTAGGCAGTTTATAATGTATCCAAACAAAAATATAACCTTTACTTGCACACCTCAGGGTGTGGAGTGCCCAGTATTAAGCCGCAAGTCAGTGGATACAACAAGATCGTGAATGGGGAGAATGCTGTGTCTGGGTCGTGGCCCTGGCAGGTTTCACTCCAGGTTTGTAGTTCTCATTCTGTCCCATGTGTGGCTTTTCTGTGACAACACAGCACCAAAACCAAAAGGTTTAAATGGGCTTGTACCTTTAAGGATAGCAGAGGTTTTCACTTCTGTGGAGGATCCCTGATCAGTCAATACTGGGTGGTCACTGCTGCTCACTGCCGTGTGTCGTGAGTATTCTGAGCAACAAACCGTAGCAGGATCTGCAAGTGATCAACTTGAGTATTTTTTGTTTTTTCAAGTCCGACGAGCCATTATGTGATTCTGGGAGAGCATGATCGTCAGTACAACAGTGAGCCGATCCAGGTCAAGAACATTGCCCGGGTAAGGGAAGACTTTGTTGAGCTTCAATGAATGGAACCGATTCCAAAATAAAAACATTTCAGTATAACTTATTCCTCCCAATTCTCTGTGTAGGCCATCACTCACCCCTACTACAACGCCAACAACTTCAACAATGACATCACACTGCTGAAGCTGTCCTCGCCGGCACAGCTGACAACCCGTGTTTCTCCGTTTGTCTGGCCTCTTCCAGCTTGAGCATCCCCTCTGGGACTAGGTGTGTCACCACCGGTTGGGGCAAGACTGGACAAACTTGTAAGCACAAAAGGATGAAAAAAATAAATAAATAAAAATTAAGCAGCTTCTTTGGGTAAAAGCAAACAGCACTACAGCAGAATATGTCTTACCTATGTTTTTTCTTTTTGTCAGCAACCCCTCGTTACCTCCAGCAGACCGCCCTGCCTCTGATGAGCCCTGATCAGTGCAAATCTTACTGGGGTTATAACAGAATCACTGATGCTATGATCTGCGCTGGTGCCTCTGGAGTCTCCTCCTGTCAGGTAACAGTTTACCACACTAAAGCTGTGTTCCTGTTATAACGTTTGGATCAAACCATTCAACAATCTTCTTTCAGGGTGACTCTGGTGGACCTCTGGTCTGTGAGGCTGCTGGGGGTGTGTGGACCCAGGTGGGTATTGTATCATGGGGCACCACCAACTGCAACGTGTACGCCCCCGCCGTCTACTCCCGTGTGTCATACCTCCGCAACTGGATCGACAGACTGTTGCTTACAATTAAAGGGGTTACCCGAAACAACACTTTCATTTTATGCTGAATCAGCCAAAACTGAATAAACCAGATGTATCAAGTCAGTGCAACTGACCTCACTCTATGCTGCTGTTTGGTCAATCTTTTTTAGAATGTATGCATTTAAATCCTAAGGTGATTCGTTCACACAGTTCATGCAGTGAATACACATCTAATATAATTACAATAGTACTTTACTAGGATTTATTTCTTTAACAGAAAAACATTGATCCTTTTTGTACTTAAAACGTTTTTATGATGTGCCACAAAAATGGCCGAAAGTGAAATAAAAAAAAAATCTTTAATGAATTTTGATTAAAAAGAAAAAACAAAAGTAAATAGACAAAATACTTGCTTTAATTAACTAGAAATACTTTGGATTTTTTTTCGTTCAAAAAGGACTCCACCACTATGGTGTGAGCGTCTGAATTACTTTTTCTTTATAATCAAGTATCCACGTCTTTAAAAAAAAAAAACTGTTCTCTTCATCTGCATTTCTTTTTGAGTGCACATATATATACATTTATAAAACCAAAGCATGAAGATTGGTGACAATATTAGACGTCAACAAAATAAAAGGGTTATCGAGTAGACTGCAGAAACGACGGTTGTTATTATTATTTTTGTGTATTTTGTGATAATTCTAAAGTGGTTACATTGAAAAGATTAAGCTAGATAAATACTTTACCCAACTTTTGATGACTAACATACTCTTATTTTAGTGTCATAAAAATTACTTTATAGTCCAACTTTGTCTGAATCCACAAATTATATATATGTACATATATCCATCTCAATAGCATAATGATAACAGGGAAGTCATTTTACTTTCAAAGCTGCAGCTGCTTTTCAGAAAATATGTTCTGCTTAGAAGCTGCTCTACTTTACGGCAGCGCGAAAATAAGTTTCACAGAGTAAGAAAAGGGTATAAGTGAGAAACAAACTTAGATAAGGACAGACTCAGAGAGAGCCAGCAGTCAGAGACGTGGACAGGACAACAGAAACATATAATTACATGGACTTTGGAGCAAACTTTTAAATAGTAGTTTCTTTAGAAAATCCTCTGTAAACATCCATGACATACTTTTTTATTGTCATGTAATAATGTTTTTTTTCCTGTCTGAATAAATAATTTAAATATTTTTTGTAATATTACATTGACAAGCTTGGAAACTAAAGATAAATGAAACTTTTAACTCTTTTAGGGCTGCTTGATTTTCTTGCTTTCAATCGGTTTATATGAATTTACTTATATATTCAAGAGTGATTGTCTTAACTTGTTGCAAGGAAGCTACACAAAACAGTGCAAGTCACAGTATCTCATTGAAAACAGCTTATTTTTTATGGCTGTTTAAAAAAAAAAAAAAAAAACTTCTAACAAAAATGAATCTTTAGATTTGTGAATCAACATTTGCTTTTGCAAGCAGTCTTTAAAGAATTGCAAAGTTTTGCATCGTTGGCATATCTGGCCACAGTTCAGTGCTGTGCTGCCTCTTACTGGAGCACTAATGTCATTATCGTTTCTATTTTGTTCCTCTATTTTTTAGACTTATTGTAACTAAGAACAGAAATAAAGGTTAGATTCATCTTACAATAATTATCTGAAGCAAACATGGTTTAATTTAAATGGAGCAATAACGTGATAACAAACAACTTTTATACAATAAAGCTATTTTTTTAAGTTCTCACTTCTACATCTGAGCAGAGCCTTACACCACCATATATTTTAGGAAACTTATTCTGAACTAAAATGGTTTTGATTTTATAAGGTTTTAGCTTCTTAAGAAAGCAAAAATATAAATAATAAAATGTGTAGATTTCATTTCCAAATGTGACAACAATTCATACTGAATCTCTTAGATGGTTGGGTTTTTTTAATTTACATTTTTGGCTGTAATTATTTTGTATTTTAGAAAATGTCACACATTTTTTCTTTTTGGTGCCTGCAAAGCCATATTCTAAATAATTTTAGATCCCCAAATTTAATCATGAATAAAGTCAAAAGAAAGTGTACACAAATTAGATATTTAGAAAGTGGAGGAGACTTCCAGTGATTCTCATTATTTTATTCATGTAACAGAAATGCAAATGACTAATGAAAACTGTATTTACAGATTTTTGTTTTAATTTATTCAAATATTTACACAACAATTAATTCCTACATGAGAACTGCAACAGACATTTTAGAAGTTTAGTTAATGATTTAGTCTGTGTAGAGGTTGAGTTCATTCAAAGGCTAACATCAAAGCCACTGGTCACCATGGAGACAGAACAGCGTCCTTCCTGATCCGGGGAACCAAAAAACCAACAGCTAGTGATCATATAGATCCTTCATGTCCTTCAGGATCCTGATGCTCTCGTTGTATCTCAGCTGGTTCCTGCTGGAGCATTCCTTCCATCTAAACAATACGTGTCAAAAGGAGGGAGTGCAACAGTTTTAAACTGGTAAGAATTTATCCATGCTTTGCTTGATAGTTGTGAATTACAACTCTGTAAATTTTTATTGAATTGTAATAATAAAAGATGTCCATAAGAAGATAGGGATTTTAAAAAATTCAACAAAAAGAGGAGTGGTGCTCAATTTTTTTATTGACTTACTTTTGCCGTATCTTTTTCCAGCGTTCCATATGATCAGACCGGAGAGATTCTGGTGAAGACACTTCTGTAAACTGTGGAAAAACAAGTAACGGAGAAAATATTTGAAATACCTGCATTCAACCACCATTCAAATGATGTAATAACATTAATACAAAAATGCAAACCAGATAATTGGCAACATCCTTGGTGACGGTGGGTTTTTCCATCTGTGGGATCCTGAGATTGATGGGTTCACCGGAAGAGCTAATGTGGCAGAAAGTTGGAGAAGGAAGTCGGTACACATTTTGTCCTTTCCCATTCATCATGTCAGTAACCTGAAAAAAATAGATATACTTTTAGAATGAATACATTTCATATATGGTAAAACTGTTCACCTTTTTACTACATTTTTAATAACTCAGATTCAGAAAACGTTATATATTTATGCACAATATTCTCTATTCATAATTTACAGCTGATTTGATGACAGGATGATGTTTAAACCTTAAAATTATTTATACATTTATAAGAAACTGACTAATACATAACACAAGCTGAAGGTTTGACACTATAAATTATGTTTTAAAGGTTCAAATGAAACAATTACTTGATTTAAGCCACAAGTTTTTATTTTTTAAACAATAAATCTTAAAGGTTTAAAACCAAAACTATGTATAAAATCATGTAGCTTTAAAGGTATTTAGGCCTATTTATTAAAAGTATCACTTTAATAGTTACATTTGCTGTTTTTACTATTAAAGACTGGACTATTAGAAGAGGAATTCACTAAAAGGCTAAATACAATCTGAATGCTCTAAAATGATATTTCAATGCTGAAATACAAATAGATAAGTCAACTTTTTCCCATAAAAACAGATTATTGTTGGACACGTAATCTGACAGCTCCACCTCTTCCTCTGTCATGCCGGGCGGGGAGCCGGGGGAGGTTACAGACTCTCGAATAGAAGGGTTGTTTTTCATCCAGGCACGGCAGATCGGATACAACGGGGTGCTGGTGTTAAACTGAGCCAAATCGACGCTGCGATCAAACAGCTTAATGATGTAGGCATCTAGAAATAAAACGCATAAAGCAGAAATGCTTCTTAACAATTCAAAAACTGTTGTGAATGAAAAACTTTTACACATTAAATATCAAGTTTACTTTGTTTATGCTGATTAGTCTCTGGTATTCCCTCATCCATCTCTTTCCTTTTCTTTCTTCTGTGTTGTGGAAACCGAGTCGATTGTCTTAAAAACAAAAAGAGAGAAAAATACAAAAAATACCACGAGAGATAACTGAATTCATCTTAACTGATTTTAAATACTAGCTGCACTGGACCTGAAAGGGCTTATCAAAGACATTAATAACCCATATTCAGTAATATATTAGACACTTACCTTTTTCCAGCAGATGATGGAGACAAATCCCTAAAGAGAAAGGGTATCATCTCATGACAAAACATTCAATTGATCCCTATTTAAGATTTTTTTTTTAAAAGCATCACAGTAATAGTTCACTTCGCAAACTCAATAATTCTAAAAATATAGTGAGCTTACTTGTTTAAAGAATCGACTGATATCTTCCCAGGATCATTCTCATTTGGATCTCTGTTCAAAGCAATTATTAGACAGTAAGGGGCAGCTACAAACACACACATAGGTAAACACACAACAATCTCACTAACTTTTCATGTTCACTCTTCTCTACAAGTCCTTTTAGCACAGCATCCAGCCTGCTGCGTGCCCCACTTTCCTCCAGCTCTGTAACAAAAACAGTTTTCAATTTTTTTTTTTTACAGAGATTGGTTTATCAAGATTTTTATGAATATACTTCATCCTGTTATGTGGTTCCCAAAACCTCAAATATGTTGAATGTTAAATAGAAAATCTGACCTTTTTGAAGGTGTAATGCACTAAATTGGCAATAGTGTCTCTAAAACAATATATACAAACATATACTGTGTGGTAGTATATCAATACTGTGATCAAATTCTACATTTATAAGAAATTAATAAAAATTATTTCCACATAAATATATATTTGTTTTAATGGCTTATGAATTGAGTTAATTTGACACAAGACATTGTTTTATAAGGTGGCTTAAACAATTTAATGTAATTATTATTTTACTACATTATTAATGACCGAGCTGTCTGTGGCTTTGTGACGCTTTTTTTTTTTGGTCTGTGTTAAGTTTTCTAGATAGAAGAAGTACAACAACAAAGCCCACGGTGGATATGTACGGATGATTCTAGAAACAGTCGGTTCGTGCTCTTACCTGGCCTTTCGGACTTGATTTTGACGTGGTGCATGATGTCAAACTATTTCCCAGAGGGATGTTGACAGATTTGTGTAGTAGATCAGTAACAACAGGTAGTCACAGTTTATTGTCCTTAAAAAAAGTAAAAAAACAAACCTGCAACCGAACTAGCTGCGGCTCTTCTTTCAGTTAAGTTAGCTAACCTTTGCGTTAGCCGCAACCCAAACTCTTCAAATTACCCCACGAATAATACGATACCTGTATTTAATTATTGCATTCACACGACGAAGAAACACATTTTACCCTGACAATTACATCTACGCCTTACCAATATCACACTGTTTACGTTCTGTACTAATCAAGTAGTGGTGTGGGTTAGCTACAGTAGCCAAACAACCGTTGCTAACTGTGCTTTTTTTTTTACCCAGAGGTATGCCAGAAGAAGGTTTTCTCTTCCGCGCGCTGTTGATTCTATGATCTGATTGGATGCTCTGTGAACAGTGTATTACTGTGATTGGACAACTATGCTGTCCATCATTTAATACTCAGCCCTTGATTGGTCAGTTTTAACAAGCTGTGTTCTTCGCTGTAAACAATTCAAACGCGATAGCTTTTCAAGTTTCATCCATCTTGTTATGAGTACTTTAATCAAAAAGGCAGCTAGGTAGGTTTTATTTGTTACAAAATGTTAATTGTGGTAATTTAAATCGGTTTAATTGTTTTTATACGTATTACTAATGGGTTATTTGTGTTCCTTGATGTTATGGCGTGGACGTACAAATCCACTGGATATTCATGATATTTTTTATCACCCACCAAGTGAACAGAGAAGTACAGTTTTAGGGACAAGATGTCAGGAAAGTCTAAATTAAGATAATGAACTTATTTTAAATGCTTTGCCGTATACTCATTTTTATTTTTCTAAAACCCAGGCGACTTTTAACTGTTTTTAAACATACTTAAGCTAAAAGTTTAAGTAAACATTGTTTGTTGATGTTATTCTCACAACAGGGCAGACATTTCATCTGAAAGAAGGGCCAACAAGCAACCATCCAGCAAGCACCCCATGTCAAAGGCAAAGAACAAAACTGTTAGTATTAAAGATAATCTTTTGTTGTCATGTAGATTTTAATGATTTCTTCATGCATGACCTACTGTTTGTACTTCTTACAGACTCGTAGTCCTGGTTGTCCGAGCAGGAGCTCCAGTGCAAAGTTACCATCAAATGCTCAGAGAAATCAGGACCTATTAAAGAAACATGATCGCCATTTTTCTTCTACTGGTGGACAATCCGTCGCTGCTGAGTCTCGGCAGTCCCCTGACCGTGGTTCTCGCCTTGGCAGCAAAACTCCTGATATGGAGGAAGCAGAACAGCCTGTGAGGTCTGAGGCTTCCAAAGATTCCTCTGGAGTTCAGGAAGATTCTGTGCTGGCTAAGTATGTGCTTCGCTGTCTGGGTTCATTACAATCTTGCATATATTTCATATTTACTTTTTTAACATTGCTCGGCAAAATCATTGACCTTTGCTTTTTGAAGATACATAGAACGTTTTCGACATGGTCTGCCTCAGAGTCGAACACAGCGCCAGCTGGGAACGTCTGTGTCTGGAGAAGAGCAGGAGTTGTTGTGGTGGAAATTCCACTCATCATCTCCCTTTATAACACAAACTAAAACATTACAAATAGGTACATTTCATCTCTTACCTGTATACCTGATTATCTTAACAGTTATTTCCTAATAGTGTATGTTTATTATCATCTAAATAATCTTATTTTCCATGGACAGATGACCATGATTCTCCTGTTAGTAACCAGCATCTATATGATGGATCCATCACTGTAAGTTCACTGGAATAAAACAAAAACAAATTGTTACTTAGTTTTTTGTGTGTGCCCTGTTTTCTTACAGATTTGTCAAAATACCAGATTGGCAGCAGAACAAACAATTTATTCCTTAACCAGGACAGTTATAAACATTTGCATTTCAGATCACCACTTTGTTTTAAAACCTTGCTGTGTGTTTATTGGATCCCTGGTTATCCAGTGTTTACTTGCCAGTGTCTAATAAATCAACTGAAGCATTGTTGGTTTTACTAAGTTGAACTGTGCCATAAAAAAATGTCTTTTTCAGTTGCATCGAAGTCTTTTTAGAGATGATTCCATTGTGCAACATAGTATTAGTTGTTGACTGTCGTGTGTTTATTTTTTCTTTGTTTCCCAGCTGTTTTCTGACACTTCCCAGGGAGATTTAGAGGATTCCAATGTGCTACAACTTCAAGACAGGGCTGGCAGACTTATTCTGGAAAAGTATGTATGCTAATAATAGCTATTTGGATTTAATTTGATTATTTTATTTTGAAATTAACTTCTTTACTTCCAACAGTGAAGACGATCTGAATACAGGATCTGTTCATGTGAGCTCAGATGGTTTGGGATTTTCCAGTTTTTCATCTCCAGCTAGTGTGGACGAGCCTGTGCGACAGCCTTTGACCCGCAGTTTGATGAAACCTGGTGAGGCAAAAATCGGAAGTAAAATATAGATTTAGGGCAAATCCAAATTCTTCCCCTACCCCTACGGCTTCTCCCTACCCCTCCAGCTATTGGGGCATTTGAAGGGGTAGCGTTGTTCAAAATAGTTCTTTTAAGGGCTAACCCTCGCCGCCGAGGGATGCAGAGCTCTCCTCCACGAGGGTGATGCGATGCTGTAGAGCAGAAGAGCGTTTCTTCGGGTGCACTCTGAAGTACAGACCTTTACATTTAAATGGAAGTGTTGACTGTTAGCTTTAGTATGATCTTTTTAAAGTTATAAAACTGATGTGGTCATGAATTATGAGAGCTAGCAGCTCCGCGCTGACGTTGCTGACTGTTGACTAGTGATGATGTCATCGAGTGGGAGTGACTTCTTAATCTGAAGACACTATTTTTCCATAACTCTCTGTTTGGAGGGCTAAATTTAGGGGTAGGGAAATAATTTGGATTCTGCCTTGGATTTACTTTCAACTGTTGTAACTAAGTGCACTGTCACATATGTTTGTGTCACATATATTTGTACGTCCACAGCAAGGACAAACTCAGATTCCATTCACGCCTTTCAAAAGTCTTTCCTTCCTACTTTGACTCCCCCAACCCGACCAGAGGAGGACATTTTGTTCCAGTGGCGTTTAAGGAGGAAGCTGGAACAGGCCAGGGAAAGTTCTAGTCTTCATGGTTCTACATTGAGCTGGCAGCCTCCTCGTTTGAGCCATCCACCAGCCAGTGAACTCATGTCCAAGGTTGGAATCAAAAGTGACTCCAGGTTGTTTTTAAACTTGAAGGATTCCAAATGTTGTTCTTTTGTTTGTTTAATCTGCAGCAACAAACAGCAACCAGTCAATCTGCAGAGGGGTCACACTCAGATGACCATCCAAACGTCATCGCTCTCCAGCCAGAAGCCCACAGACAAATCCCACCAGCTCTCCCTGCCTATGTTGTCTCCAGCTCCTCATTACCCCAGTCCGTTAGCAGCGTCCCTCCCCACATGCACTTACTCTGCGATGTCCTTCCATGCCCTGTCCTGTGTTCTCATCTCAAAGAGAAGCAAAGCATTTCACAGGAGTTACAGGAGTCTCACAACAAAGTTTTCCATAAAACAATCCAGGTCCCTGAAAGCTCGGCTCGCACTTGACATCATCACCACATACATCTCCTGGAGCTGTGGAAGGAGAGGAGTTAAGTCACCCAAAGATACCAGAGAAGGACAAGAACGCTCAAACAAAAGAGCCAGAGAAGACAGGAGCTACTAAGCATAAGAGGAAATCAGCCAGGTGATGCACTGCGACCGGCGAAGTTGATGCTCGTGTAGCTTGTGTTATCATTTTTGGAAATGTCTTATTCTATCAGGGAGAGGTGCCCAAAAAAGGTGACATCCCCTAAAGAGCAGCTTCAGCGAGAGAGGAGCCATGAAAGCTGTCCCGCTGATTATGAACCTCCACCATCTCCGGTTCACATTGCCCTGGGACAGGTCAGAAAAAATAAACCAGATAAACTGTGCTGATCAGCAAATATTTTTTTATTTGAAATATCAGATGTGAAAAGTTAAAGAAAATAAACAGACTGGTTTGTGTGTCCCCGTTTGGTTTTGGCAGGCAGTTTCTGAGGTTTTATTCCCAGTTTCTCCTGATCCCACTGTCACCACAGCCAAAAAAATCCCCATTTCTCCCTGTGAGGCTCAGAATTCCCTGGAAGTCATTTCACAGCTGCTTCAAGAAGCAGAAGGTGAAGTCAGCAGCAGACATTACATTTGTCTAATAATCAAGTGTGGATCGTCTAACCTGCAAGCACATATCCTTATTATAGCAAATTTTCTGCATTTATCTACTTTTATTAAGTTTTTTAGAATGAATTGCTTAAAAGAACTTTTTTTTTCTTGCAAATATCATTTTCCATGCTCATATGTTAAAATGCATCATTTGTTCATCATATTTAAATTATTTTTACTTTTTTTTTCAGATTCAGATGAAAAAGAATTTGAAAACGATCCTTTGCTACAAGTCCTGCGCCAGCAGAGGAAATGGGTGAAGGCTCAGATTAGGTATTAAATCTGTTTCCTCTTTCAGTGCACTCCTTTCAAAGTAAACACCACCAAAAAACATGTTTGCTCTTTTTATAGGGATGTGGACAGTATGCTGAGTGAATTCCCAGAGGGGCAAGAGGTCATTTGAACAACGAAGAGACACCAGAACTGTTTTTTTTAATATATTTTATTTTATATTTTATTTTTATTTTATAAAGAAATAAAGTCTGTTACATTTAAAATGAGTTTTTCTATGTATCAATCGCAATTTACAAAAATGACAAAAAGGAAAAAGTTTAAACTCTGAGTAGACAATATTTACAAAGAGCCATGTCTTTGGAGGGTTATGTAACGCTGATAAGTAATTGCAGACAAGTATATACAAACCAAAGAGATACTAACAAAGTGCCAGGAATAGAATGAAATAAATGTGTTTTGGCACATGTCAACGGAAGAGCATGAAGTTATTTTGTGCTGTTTTTTTTTTTTTTTTTCTTTTGTGAAGACTACCAAAACACATCAGGATTTTTGTTTGAATGCAGTTACATCAGAGATCTGGTGTTCTCAGTTTGCAGCAAGGGTGCAGATATTATTAGACGGCGTCCGTCCGGGGAAACGGCAGACTCCAAGGCCATGGTGTTCACTCCCTTTGGGATTCGGTAGCGGCGGTTAAACTGGCGTGTTGTAAATCCCGGGCCATTCTCCTGATGGACATTCATTAAGAGCAATTTTAGAAGAGGAGGGAGGTACATAAATCACTCTTAATAGTAGAATGAAATGTAAAAATGGAATGCTCTTCATACCAACCTTTTTTTCTTCATGTTTTCCTTGAACTTCCACAAAGTCCCCCACCACTTTGACCAGCAGGTCCTCCGGCTTAAAATGCTTTACATCTACGTGAACTGTGAATCCACTGATATCACAGTGCACCTGTCAACAGAACTCACAATGTTACACAGAAATAACAACAGTGGTTTAGCTGCAAGAATTCCATACAAATAGATAAAAAGGTTTTTCTTTTTTTTCTTGGAAACATATTGAGAGTTGGCATAAGTTTAGCCAGAAAAAAGAAAAACAGTTTTTTTAGTTTAGTTTAAGATGAGATACCCTGAAATTCAAATTTTTTTTTTTCCCAGTTAATTCATTGAGTTCATCCGTGACCCACCTCGTCTGAGCTGACATTGTCGTTCTCTGGAATGATCAGTGCTGGAGTCCAGCCGCAGTGCCCGTACGTTCCGTTAACTCGAGGAATGAGAGGCGGTAAAAGCTTCTCCCAGGGGATGCCACCAACTGTCACGTTAGGCGTCAGGATGAAGTCCATTTCTAATAACGAGGCAAAAAGTCAGGAAGGGAGTCTGCAGATGGAGAAACTAACCTCTTAGAGTTCTGAGGGAAGCCTGTACACAGGGCTGAGGAGGCAGGCTTTGAGCACTTCTGCTGTGAATGAGGCAGCCCCCTGGACTCTAATTTATACCCCACAGGTCTCTGCTTTAGACCAGAGTTACATAATGAGCCAGGAATTCACCTTGCCACCGTTACATTTGTGTACCCTTGGGTGCTCAGGCACGGCCACGTATGATGATGAGTCCATTGTTATTTTGAAGCAGCTGCTGTGGGCTTATTGGTAATTAACGCATTTATCAAGCCTTTCCGAGCCGCTGCCTTCAGAGGTTTTAACCACCTCCGGCTGTCTGCTCATTATCAGAGCTGTTATGGGGGCTTTACAATTCAGGTCGGTTGTCAGGGAAAGTGTCCCAAAATAAGTTCAGAAGACTCCATTGTTGACTTTTGAGAGCTTATATCATGACATCTACTGTCAGCATCACATCCAGCTGAGCTGATGATTCATGTTCATGTAGAAGCATTTCTACTCAGTGAACTCTGACCTCTCCATGCAGGGGACTGTTTCTTCTTGTCCTCCGTACACCGTGGTGAAGACAGAAGTCACACGCACGTGTACCCTATGGTTAGCATTGCTGAAGCTGTCACCTAAGCTTTGACTACGGCTAAAATTGGCACTGATTATGTTATGACTCACAAAGGGCGACAGGAAGAGGGGACATCTGAAGGGATTAAGTTATTGGGTTTCATAACAGGCGCCAGTGGCCGTCTGGACTTCAAAAAGGCCTACAGTGTGCTAAACCAGAAAGAGGGTGGTGACACAGTTGTGTGAAAATATCTGAAAAATGCTAATCAAATTCAAAACCAAATGAAGTACATCCTATGTTCAGAACAACAGTCAGCAGTCATGAATTGGCAATTAAAGAGAGTTACTCAACTTTATTTAGTTTACTATGTATTGATGGATACAAACACAAAGACACAAACTTTTTAATATATTCAGTCTGGATTACACCCTTAAAAAGTTAAATTTTTAACTGTTTCTTTTCTCTCTTAAAAGCCATTTATTAGTTTTGAGAGTGCAGATTTTTGGTTTAATTTTTTTTAATTTGTTGAATATATTAGTGAACACATTAAGTCTGAAATGTACTTCCCATCAAATTTTTCATTGCTTTATGGAAAATCTGCTGCTCAATTTTAGAAAGACCGGGAGCAGTTTTCTGTGCCATTATTTATTCAGATTAAAACATTTCCTCAAAAAAAAAAAAAAAAATCATAAACTTACCTGATTATTGGTTGCAATAAATGCCTCCGATTGCTAATAGGAAACAGATGTTTCAGACATTTATGAAGACATGCATAAAGAGACCGTGACATAAAAATTTGAGAAGCTTTTTATTCAGCAAATTCACAAATAAAAATGTTTTTTTTCCTTATGTTTTGGCTGACAGTCATCGCATTATCTTAAAAAGAGAAAAATGGAGGTTATGAATTCCCTCACTGCGTTGAAGAATTGTGACTACATTCAACTCAACCATTCTAACATGTAAAAGATGAATTAATCGCTCATGAATATCTTGGTAGAAAGAAAACAGACAGCCTAAAGGTTTTTCAAAAATGTACCAGTTAGTTAAAATATTAATCATCTACTGAAATATGCTGCAATAGATGACCAAACCAAAATGTTTCACTGCACTTAAAAAAGAATTTCTTTTCTCCCCTCTTTTGGTCCATAACTGTGTATCAATCTTCTTTCAAATGAATCATGGAAAAAACATTTTATGGAGTGCCACGTGGAATTGTGAAGGACAGGGAATCTCCCACTTCCCCCCACTGTGCTCTGAAGTGCTGGTAAATGGTAATCCATGTGGTGAGAACTGCCACCCATAACAGCAGTCCCACTGCTGACCGCTGTACATCTAGAGAAAGAATACATAAAAAACATCAGTTACTAGATTACATAAAGACGTCATATTGAAATGTTATTCATTTTGACTATAAAATAAATGAAAATGAAAAATTTTGCTCTTAATGTGGGTTAAAGATCTCCCTTTAAAATTGTGGGTCTCAGTTGGAAAGTCATGCACACAAAACAAATACTTTAATAGCAACACAATAAATACGTCCAGAGAACATCTGCTGATGGAAACTGAACTCTACAAAATATAAGCGTTGTGACACACACCTATGTACTGAATTTACATGCATTATTCTAACATCATGAACCGAACCAATCCAATTTAGTCACTCACAGGTCTTTATCTGCAGCTGTTCAGTGTAGGCAGGTTTTACAAAGGCCTCTCGAAAAAACCAGACAACATTAACAAGCCACAAGAAAGGGAGAAACGCAAAGCCTCCTGAAAAGAAAAAAAAAAAAAAAGACACACACAAACATAAATATGACAAATGTTATCTATAATTAGATTAATTTTACTTCAAGATTTTATTAAATTTCATAATGTCAAATAACTTGCAGTTAGCACACAAATTAAAGGCAAGTAATATTTTCTCAGGAGTAGTTGTTTAATAACGGGGAAAAAGAAAAATTGGTTCATTTCGAACTGCAGGAAAAAAAAACAACTGAATATAAGCAAATAAATGATCAGCACTTTAGTCATCTTTGCGTCAATAATGGCAGAAAAAAGTGATTTTATTAAAAAACCTTCTGGGGCCATGCTGTCGCTTGTTGTTTGTTCACTAAAAACGACGACCAATCAATTGCCGTCAATTCGCATGAACAAACAAGAAGTTCCTTTTTAAAAATGTATTACAAAACATACAGCAGTCTAAAAACTAGCTTCCCTAAGTCAGGTGACTGGAAATTCCCACCGCTTTGGCGTGTTGTGTTAGCTTAGCTGCTAACACAGGACCGCTCTAGGGGGGGACGCCTCCATGCAAACAACTTAATCGAATTCCAGACATATGTTGTGATTTATACCTTCTAAATACAAGACACTACTTTAACAACATACCTTATATTTAAGGAACAGAATTCGCCAAAACAATCAGATACTTCCTCCTCTTTAGATCTCGTTTACGTCGATTCGCTTTCCCTCACCATCGTCTGTTTTGGTTTTTAAATGCGCCCTCGCCCCACACCGCCACCTACTGTTATGGAGTGGAACCGAGAAGCGCAAAAAAGATGGGACGTGACAAGATATATTATGTCTATGCAAGATTGTAATATCTGAAGTAAATAATAGTTAAAAAAGAAGATACGTAAATCTAAGGGGAAAAAAAGAGTCTGAATAAATACATAAAGACTTGCATCACAATTCTTTAGAAGGAAATGTTGCAGGATATGGGATAAAAAGTTACTTGAAATGTTTCCACAAACGTGTTTATAAATAAATAATAAAATTAAAAAAAATAAAATAAAATAAAATAAAATAAAATAAAATAAAATAAAATAAAATAAAATAAAAGGACCCGTCCGGCTTATGTAAAAGTTTAATCTGTAACCTTTTCTTCACCCTTTTCTGATTTTTCTTTTGTAAAACTCATTTTCCCTTGTGCCACTGCGGTTGTCCCCTCCCATCTCGCGCCTTCCCTCTTTTCTCTCATCGAATTGCTAGCCGACAGTGTGTATGTGTGTGTATGTGTACGTATGTGTTGTTGTTGAAGCAATGATGGCGGCAGCGGGATGCGGATCAGCAACCGCGGCTGCCGTAGGAGGCCAAGGTGGAACTGCTACGGCCAGAGGTCGTTTCCCTGGTCGGCCATGGTCTTCGCGTAGTCGTTTGCGTTCCGAGAAGCGATGGCAACTCGGAAGATCAGGCTTTGAAGCTGACGATGTGACTAACGGAGGGCCAAGGCCCGCAAACCTGGTTCTGTCGTTAAACGAAGACCAGTCTCACTTGCGCTTACTGGGGATAGAGGCAAGTCACAAGATCCTTGGCCAGGCTGGATACAGCTCTAGTGAGAGTGAAGAGGTGAGGTCCCAAACCGACCCAGGAGTTAGTATCTTTATTTTATTTTCTCACACTTTGTGTTTCTGTGAATGTGCATGCGTGAGTGCTGGACACATACTGTGAGTGCTTATTGCCACGGCGATATGTCAACATCCCACTGCCCGACAAATGTTAAGTTTAGCTCCATTCTGGCTAAGCCGACAACACAAGCTAACAAGCGCTAGCACCGTTCAGTTTTCTCATATTATTTGATGAAGCACCTTTAAACCAAATGCTAGTTCAAGTACAGAGCATAACCACTAATTCACTTTAGCACTTCCTCTCTATGCGGCTACAGTTTGTTTAAAATTGCAAAACACTGAAACCATAGGTTAAAAATATTAAAACCAAATGAGCGAGAATATCAGTGACTTACTATGGACAGCAATTAATTCATCTATGGCCCTCACTGTACAGGGCCAACATAACAGCTAGCCTGCTAATAGCGAACACAAAGAAGGGGGAGGCTAGCGCCTCCGTATTCTGCACCGCGGCTACATGCTAGCTGCTGTTTTCATACTGTATCCATATGGGAGCAGAGCCGCCTGTTTAGCTGGTCTGAACTTCAGTGGTTAGTAAAAACATTAACTAAATAATAATTCACATGACACGTGCGTATTGTAGCTGTGTTGCCCTTTTTGCAGTCATTAGTGAGAGACTGTTGTCGTAGTACAGACATGGCTTTTAGCTATTGCTAGCAAACATGGCACGTTTGTATAGAGTAGCAGCAGAGTGCCAAAGCCAGTTGGGAGTATTTTTGATTTGAAAGTTCGTAAGGTCATGGCCTTTTTTAATTTAAATAACTGCAAAGTTTGGGGTTAAAATGAAAGCATCAAGACTACTGTAAATAACCAGGAGGGAACAGTACATTGATTTATTACACTCACAATAATTCTTTACCAACCTGTCAGAGCGTCCTTGTTGATCCTGGCTACTAGTTTAACTCACTAGTTATAAAGGCTAATTCTTCTTTTTCAAAGGTGTCAGTGACAGATCTCATAATAATAATTGGCTGATTTACCTGTTAAATAAAAATAAAAAGGAAATTGGAAGTTTTTTCATTTTATTTTGAGAAGGTGAAATATAGTTTAGTCATTATTACACAGTAATATAAAACAATTAATCTGCATAATTAGGTCTACATGTGAATCTGACTGTTTGTACATAATTATACATTTTAAGGGAAATTGCCTCGGCTGCAGGGATGCCACAGTTCTCAGCTTAAAACCGAACAGCTTGTTACAACATTAAACCTAATCGTGGGGAAAATGTGTTATTGCATACCATTAGGTCTATGTTTAACGTGTTTAACCTGTATTGTGCTACATTTAAGAAAGATTTATTGTTTTAATACATTACATTAGCGGACTAAAAGGGTTTAATATACTGTTACTTGTTTATTAACATATTTTAAAAAAGGGATTTTTCTGAATTTGTTTTTTATTTTTGTTATGCATAATCGAACCGGAACAAAACCATGACTCAAAAATCTAGGTTTAATTTGAATCGTGAAGGAAGTGCATCATTGTATCGCTACTCGCTGCTGGTATAGAATAATATTAACGTTTGGTATGCTTGTTATACGTGAACATCAGCTGTGGCATCCACATTTTCAGAGTTATCTATCATCAAAAGGGTATACAAATTTTACTTATGTAAAGTTTCATTTAAATAGCAACACTACTGCTCTACTAGAAAGCACTAATGCATCATTGTGTTTAAAAAAAATAGAGCAAATCAACAATTTTCCTTCATATTTTTACTTATATCTGGGCACAATAGTAAAAATTGTACACCATGATATAAATTATTTTACTTCAAAATTACAATATATATCACGATATACCAAAATAAAGTATATTTTCAGTTATTTTCTGATTAAAAATTGACAAAATCTCATTGTTTACTTTTATCAGCTTTTATTTTTTAAAATAACATGTAACTAAATAGTAAAAACTGCACTACAGCTTCAAGTTTCTTAATAGGAGAACTCAATTTTTCACAAAAGTTCAGCAATAAAAATAAACACATAAAAACGATAGAAATGATTGAAGAAAAATGGCACTTTTGTATCTCCCACATCATATGTATCATTAAATTTGCCCAGCCCAACTTATATTTATAACATAGGAATAGATACAAAGTTGTCTACATTAAGTTTTCTTCTTTTCATTATAAAAATGCATTATTAGTTAAATCATGCTTGGTTCAGTGGGACCACTTGTTGTTGAATGTTGTTGTTTTTTCCTGTTTTATCTGTTTTGAGTAATGCAGTGTCTAGTGGCTTAAAGAAGTAATGTTTTTGGTTTTGTGTTTCAAGGGTGATGACTTCAAAGGATTTGAAGCTGTGAGGAAAAGCTCCAAAAAAGCTGTAATAGCTCAACAGAATTCTTCCAAAGGTAAAAACAAAAGAAGAATTAAATAAAAAAAAAAACTTGTGCTTTGTGCTGTGTCTACAATTTGTAGTTATCTTACGTTTATGATGTGTTTTTGTGTCGTAGGGGTTGGTGTCAACACAAAATCCAAGCGACCAAGTGAGAAGACACCAGCACCAGCAGCAGCCATTCCCCCTGACCTCATAAAAGAAGAAAACTCTTTGGAGGAAATAGATGGCACACCTCTTGATGTGACACCAGTAAAGAATTTGAAGAAGGGTTTGAAAGGAAAAAGCGGTTCAGATCGTCAGTCCACTAAAAACAAATCTTCAGCAGCACCAAGGATAACCATAAAGTTAGTGGCCAAAAAGCAAATCAGAGCCATAAAGGAGCCTCGGAAAAAATCTGTGAAGAAGTTGAAGATCAAGGATATTCAGGACGAGCCTAATGCCCAGAACACTCAGGGTGAGCAGATTTTAAGCGATCATGTTAAGTTAAAAACCGAACCACTGGAGGATAAGTGCAGCCCGTTGGAGAAAAGAGCCGGGAATGGACCTCAAAGGAGGCGAGGGAGATCTGCCGTAAAGAAGGCCGAACCTGAAGGCCAGACTACTGCCAAAGTTGGGGTTAATGACCAAAAATCAAAAGAGAAAGAACTGTCTGACACTGTAAAGGACAATGGGTGTGCTGAGCCGAAACCCAAGGCGTCAAAGAAGAAAAAGAAACCAGCATCTGCAGGTAAACTTGTCACACGAAGGAGTAATAGAGTCGCTAACCCAGTCTCTAAAAATGTCCTGGAGAGTCCGGAGGAACATGAAGCTCAGGAGAAGAGCGATCAAGCTGAGCCCAAGGTGGAAGTTTCACAAACAGCAGAGACTAAACCATCAAAAAAAAGGGGAGGAGGAAGAGGACAAGAGCAGAAGGAAGGTCGGAGGCAAAGCAGAAGGCTGAATAAGGATGTTCCGGTGCCAGAAAGCCAAGGCTTGTCATCGGCGGATACGAATAGCTTAGCTGCCCAACCCGGTGAGGGCTCGCCTTCTAAAAATGAGAAGCTAAAGGTTCCAAGCTTAAAGCTGATAAAGATCAAAAACCCTAAATATGGCATACAGGCCAGTGGGAAGGCTTCATCACGCAAGAAAAAGCGGAGAAAATACATCTGGACGTTAGCTTTAGTGAAGGTCGGAGGTCAGACACTGGGTGATGGAAATGCTGTCAAAACACAGCCAGAGACCATAGAGGAGGTGGAGCCGTCTGTTCCTTGTGATACCAGCATCCAGGAAAGCGTTAAGGATCCAGATGAGAAATCCAAACTGGACAAAGGAACCCCACAGGAGAGCAGCAACACTGATGCTATTGATGTTATCCTGAAAAAGCCTTCAGAAAAGTCCAGTTTACAAGCAGAAGTTCTCGTGGATCCCTCACCGGAAACACCCTCCCAAGAACCCCCTAAAGCTGACTGCGAGAAAGTGCCGCCCCTGCAGATTAAAAAGGTCTCATCTCCTGGGCAAAGCAAGAGCTCCAAACCGTCCTTTTTGATCCAGCAGGTTAGCCCCGTGCCTGACAAGAAAGATGAGATTCTGCAAGATCCGGGTGAAGTTACAGAGGATAAGACACCCTGTCCAGATGCTGAAGGTACACCTGCCAGGAGGCTAAGAAGAAGAACGTCCGGCCTTGATTCACCACAGAGCAAGACTGTCCCTAAGAAGCAAGTCGGCGCTCAGAAAAGGAGGCTTAGAGCGAGACCTCAAGGTGAAGATGCTCCACAGGTGCAAGCGGAAGTTTCCTCTCAGGTTTCCACTGAAGATCTCATCCCACAAGTTCTTCCTGAAGACCCAAGTCCTGTTTTGACTGAGGACGCTCCGCAGGTGTCCAGTGTCAACTCCTCCGAAGACCTGGACAAGGATACCTCAAAAGTTGCTGACCCCCCCTCCCAGTTGCCAGGTGAAGTTTCCCCTCAGAAGGTGGAGAATGAGGCGGAGCTTCAGAGTAAAGAGGCCAAACCGTTGCCTGTGCCTTCCAAACCTAGGAGATGTAGGAATAATAAAGTTGGGAAAAAGAAGTCGCTCCTGAAGAAAACTGCAGCCGTTTCCCCCGATACCACAGTCAGCGCCCCCGTCGGCACGGTGGATTCCACGAATGTAGACCCAGTTTTAAAGGAAGATGCTCCACCCATTTTCGAAGAACCATTTCTGCCAGAACCAAAAGAGTGCCTCCAGCCAGAGGCCCAGCCGGTCGCCGTGCCGGTGGAGGAGGAGCAGATACAGCTGCCAGTGAAAGAGGAGCCCGAGCTGCCGTTGATCGATAGCCAGAGGTCCGTGGTGCCAGAAAGTGAAGCAATTGTTCCAGAACCATCAAAGAAGAGCCACAAAAAGGTCAAAAAGCGGCGCATCAACAGAATGGGACCGCCGCAGAAACACAGACTCAGAGGAAAGGATGGAAAGTTCGCTCCTTTGAAGTCCTGCAAAAATCTGAGCAGCTGCGACATCCAGGTAGACGGAGAGATTTCCACCTCGCTTACAGCTGTTGCTCCTCCCCCAACTGCTAGGCTCGTGGGAGTGCATAAAAAGTACAAAAAGAGGCGGGCGGGCCTCAAATACGTTGAAGACAAAAGCCCGCCGCAGCAAACTAAAATCATCTCTACGCTTCTGGAAATGGGGCTCGAAAAAGCCGGTCTGAAGCAGGAGGAAGCTGACACTCCAGTGGACGGGAGGCAAGCGGACGTCGCTGCCGCCCAGCCGGGTAAATCCAAGTTCGTCAAGAACATCAAGCACTTCATCATGCCGGTTGTGAGTGCCCGATCCTCCCGCGTCATTAAGACCCCACAGAGGTTCATGGACGATGCTGGCATGTCCGTTTTGCCACGGAGAAACTCCCCGAAGAAAGGCTCCCAGTTCCCCTTGCAGACGCGTCCGGGGAAGAAGAGGGAGGATGACGTGGAGAGAGCGATATCCCCCATCCTTCCAATCGATGAGGAGGACATATTGAGTGAAGCTCAGCTGGACGTCGATCTGCTCACCGCTCAGGACTTTGAAGACAGCCTGGACATTGCAGATACTTTGTTTTCTGAAAGACAGTGCAGCCCAATAGAACCCAGGAGTCCCTTCCTGAAGAACTCCAGCTTCAAGTGGCACATGCCCGAGGACACGGAGGAGGAATGGAATACGTTGAATAAAACGCCAGAGAGAAAATGCGAGGACCTCTTACTGTCCCCACCGGTTAACAAGTCCTTGGAGCTATCGCCCGGCTTCCTGGGAGATTTGAAAAAGAAGAGTTATCCCAAGTTTAACAAGCAGGCGGCTCACCTGAAGATTTATCAGAGGCTGAAGAAGCCCCACATGGGACTTCCTAAAAGCAGAGGCACAGCGGAGCCGGACGGTTTGAGCAAACCACCGTCAATAGATTTAGCAGAAGGACTGGACGACGAGGCCATGAGCATCAGTTTACGGCAGCGAGACACCATCACAGAGACGGAGAAGTCCAAGCTGAAGATCGAGGATCTTAACACTCCAGGGGTTATTAGGAAGGTTTGTGTTCGGGCTACCAACTCCACGTCGCTGGTGTTACACCACAGAGAAGAGGACGAAGTACAAGGGAAAGACGCCGCCAAGATTCCCTCTGGTAATAGCATTTTTTATAAACGTACGTATTTGGTTGTAAAAACAACACCCTGCTATAACTTTGAACTTCTTTTTATTTGCAGGAGAGCTGCGATCGAGGCCAAACTCGGGCGCGGCTGCTTCCACGGAGAAGGGAGCCTCCCAGCGCGCACGCCTCACCGGAGCAAATAAAAGAATGTTCAATCTCCTCAGGAAAGCCAAGGTTCAGCTCTTTAAAATTGACCAGCAGAAGCAGCTGAAATCTTCAGGGGTTAGTTAAAAAAAAATATATATACACAAGCAAATATGTCAAATGTTTGATTAGATTTTCATAAACATTTGTGGCTCTTCAGCTATTGTCTGCCACAACCGGAGCCAGATCCCAAGATTTAGCATCCAAGAGACAAAGAAGGAAGCAGAGGATGCAGCCTCTACCGAGTGTTCCAGTCAAGACTGAGCCTCTTCAAGCACAAGTAAAGGAGTTAGAAAGAGGAAACATTACCCTGTTATACATCCTCTCTTCATTTCTGTTTTTCCACAATTAAAAGTATTCTCTCATTTTCATTCTTGTTTTCTCCTTCAGCCTCCGCTCATCTCCCCACTGTGCCAGGAGTTCAGAAGAGCAGGAGGTCCACGGATCAAGCACGTGTGTCGAGCTGCCTCTGTGGTGCTCGGGCAGCCCCGAGCACTCGTACCCGATGACATCCCCAGACTAAGCGCCTTACCACTTCACGAGAGATCTGGTATCTCTCCATCACCCATCGCTAAAGGTATTTATGAAGAAGTAATAGCAGTTTTTAGGTTACTTATGTAAATGTCATGTAAATTATCATGGCGCTACAATCTGTTGCGGATGGATGCTGTTTTTAATCCCCCCCAAAAAAAAAGTCTGCATTTGGATGCTTCATTTTTAGATGAGGTTAGCGAAAATGCTACATTATCTTTTATTCATTTCAGATATTGGATCTCCATCAGAGTCAGACAGCCCCGAACTGTCTGATCAAAAAGTAACCAAGTCCAAAAAGCCAACAAATTTTGGAAAAAGGAAAGGGCTGGGGCCGTTCGGGTACCGCTCCCGGAGGTGTGGGGTGTGCAAAGGCTGCAACCACGAGGAGGACTGCGGCAAATGCATCAACTGCCTCGACAAGCCGAAGTTTGGAGGTCCTAATACGAAGCGGCAGTGTTGTGTGTAGGTTTATTGAATTACTCCTTCTTGTTATGTACATAAGCAGAAATAATATTTGTATTTATAATTATTTCAATTTCTTGTGTCAAGCTATAAGAGATGTGATCAAATCGAAGAAAGAAAGGCGCGCAGACTGAGCGGAAGAGCGGCACCCAAAGGTGACTTTTATTTTCTTTGTGCTCCAGCATGCAAGCATTTTGTCGTCTTTTTTAGTATGTATTGATTTTTTTGCTTTCTAAGGTTCCTCTAAGCGCCGCCGCCGATCGTTCAGCGGGGGTCATTCCAGTAATGAAGAGGGCAACGACTGCGCTGTAGATTCTCCATCTGGTGACGGCCAGAGTCCGTCGGTAAGGAAGCAGCCGAAGCGCGTCGTGAAGCCTCGGGTCTACTTTGACTTGGTGGATTATGACTCCGATCTGGATGAGAAGGCCTTCTCCAGCTCTGCCTCACCAGCGAGGAAAAGAGGGTCTGGATCTCGCTTCAGTCAAGGTGATTTTGTTCGAGGTTCACAATGGCATCTCGGTAAAGAATCCTTTTTATTGGATTCTGATCATCATTTTTTATAGAGAATGTGAATTTAGCTCAATAGTTTAAGCATTCTGAATAACAGCATTTTTCTTGTCTTGAAGATTTCGTTTCTCTTGATGGGTTCTTAGAAGACACCTCCGAGGATGAATTCAGACATCGAAAATCCAGTTCCCATCGTGTGCCACAGGGTCGCCGGAAACCTGAGAAGGTGAGTCATGGTTTCAGAGCCCATATCTGTGTATTTTTTTTTTTTATAAATTGAAAAGCTAAAGACCGACCTATTGTGACTTATCTGTTGCTGATGTCTTCATCTCTCCATCGTCTCTCAGGGTCTCCCAACTCCTGCTGTGTTGGAACAGACTCCTCCCAGTGTCCTCGCAGCTCTGGCCCACGGATTCGAACAACGACAGGTCGAGTCTTCTAAACCTTCTCATAAAATCCGGGTGGACTTCAAGGTAACTTTAGCTACACTTCAATCTAATTTTCCGTTGAATCAGTGGACGAAAAAAATTACGTTCTTTTTCATCTATTAGCAAACAGTTATGCAAACATTAAAAATTTGTTTTATTTTCTAGTAGAATTCCAGATTTGTGCTTAAATAAGGATCCACTGACTGTTTTACTGCTTGATTTCCAGGAGGACTGTACTTCAGAGAACGTCTGGAACATGGGTGGTTTAAGCATACTGAGTTCTGCCCCTCTCATGCCACCTTACGTTTGCTTCCTGTGTGCCAGTAAGGGCCAACATGAGGTAAACTCTTCACACTCTCACGTTTATTTTAACGTCCCGTGAAAAGATCTTTGACGTCTGGTCTTGTTCATTTGTCATTTTCAGATGCTGCACTGCCAAGTGTGCTGTGAACCCTTCCACCGGTTTTGCCTTGAACCAGCAGAGCGCCCCTCTGAGGAGAACAAAGAGAACTGGTGCTGCAGACGCTGCAAGTTCTGTCACGTCTGCGGAAAGAAAAACCAGCTCACTAAGGTACAGATATATATCTTTCTCAAATGTTGTTTAGAATTCTGGCTTCACCGTGTTTGCCTGCCTTTCATCCCTCAGCCTTTATTGGAGTGTGAGCGGTGTCAGAACTGTTATCACGCTTCCTGTTTGGGACCCAACTATCCAAAACTAAACAAGAAAAGGAAAGCCTGGGTGAGCTTCTTAATAAATGTGCTGATGTCCTGGATTCTGATCAAGCTCTTCTGCTAATGTTTTTTTTTTTCCTTTTTCCTGCAGGTTTGTATGAGATGTATCAGGTGCAAAAGCTGCGGCGTCACACCAGGCAAGAGTTGGGACATCGACTGGAACCACGACAAAGGCCTTTGTCCAGACTGTTCAAAACTTTACGAGCAGGGTGAGGAAGGCATTTAAACCCGTCCATTACATACTTTTTTTTTTCTTTCTTTGCACATTAAAACTTTCTTTTCAAACGTTCTAGGGAACTACTGTCCAATCTGCTTCAAGTGTTACGAAGACAACGACTACGACAGTCAGATGATGCAGTGCGGCACATGTAATCATTGGGTACACGCCAAGTGTGAGGATCTAACAGGTGATTTTTTCTTTTAGATTAGATTTTTATTTGCTTGTAAGATTTAAATTTAAAAAATGTTGGTTAGTAGAGGGAATAAATGAGTCCTCTCTACTTTTTCAGATGAGCTGTATGAAATCCTGTCCAGTTTACCAGAAAGCGTTGTGTACTCGTGTCGGCCGTGCAGCGTCACCCAGCCCAGCGCCTGGAGGGAGCTGCTTTACATTGAACTCAGGGCAGGAGTGGAGAAAGTGCTGGCATGCTTACTCTCCTCCACGCTCACCCAACACCTTGTCACGTGCTCACAGGTGGGAGACTCCATGAGTGTGCTGTGGCTGGTGCACTATAATACATGTTTATACTGTAACATAATAATATCCTTGCAGGCGGTATTCAGGAAGTGGTGTTTTCGCGGGTGTTTGTGACCTGATTTGAGTGTTCTCTCTGGGTTTGATTTCTGATGCAGTGTGAAAAGCTGGTTGATCCTGACAGTGGGATTGAAGGCAGGCCGGCCTGTGACCTCCGAGCTGTCGGCAAGAAGTTTGATAAAAGCCTTTATACGTCACTGGTATGTTTGTAAAAAAATAAAAGTTTTATGTTTTTGCCACCATTCTACAGTAATCACCTTTTGCATTTACACATAAATAAGTGATTAAAATTATTATTATTTTTTTTAAAGCTAGCTTTCTGCCTGTCCCTCTGTAAACAATATAAACCATGTTAAGAATTCGTCTTGAGGAAAGTCATTATACCATGCAGGGGAGCCTCATTCATTGCAATCGTTATGTTCTAAAATTAATCTGCAATTCCTAAATTTATTTATGTTTTAAAATAATTATAGATGTTTTACAGCCGTAAAATTAATCGCTCAAACTTTATACACTTTTCTAAGACATTTTGTCATTTTTATCTCTTTTTTTAAAATCTTAAAGTTTAAATGTTCATGGAAAAAAGCCCAGAATTTTAGAATGTAGCCAAAGATTTGTATGTGATTTAACTTATATGTAAATGTGGTCAACTTAATGCAGTTTATTCTATGAGACACAGGATGGAAGAGACTAATTGACAATGGTCTACAGCCTATCAGAACACGCATAAAAAAGAAAAAATTATGGTAACACTTTGATTGGTGCTGGAAAGCAAAGTTTGACAAAGAAACATTGGTAAAGATATTTAATACATTTGTTAAGCAATAAGTAGTTTATTAATATGGTATTTGTGGACAAAGGTCTTATTTTAGACGCTAATTGATCTTACTAAGCATTTTAATAAACCTTATTCGGCTTATTGTGTTAATAAAAGTCTTACTAACACTCTATAAACGCATTAATAATGTTTATTATTGTGTTAGTAAGGCTTGGTAGGAATATTATTATAAAGTGTTAACAAAATTACACAAAAAAAATAAATAAATGAAATTGCGAAGTTATGAAAGGTGAATGGTGTAATAACAAGAACCTTTAAATGTCTTGTCTTTTATTATCAGATTAATATAGCGTTTGAGGTTTGGAAATAAAAATAAAACAATCACTGTCTCTCCACAGAAAATGTTTCACGAAGACGTGGTCCAGGTGATACGGAAAAGGCTTGAACAAGAGGACGATCTTCCCGATGAGCGGAGGCCCACTGCCCTGGCACGCTCGTACTATTTAAAGGTGCTGAAAAGGACTAGAGATGCCCAACACGCTTCTCAAATTTTTGCACTTCTAGATTTTCCACCTGTGTTGATAAAACTGCAAGGAGCTTCCATGTAGACTTATTTGTTTACTTTGCTTTTTAGCTCCTTGAAGAGGTTTTTAACTGGTTCAACAGCCAAGACCCAAAGGTGTGGAACCCCTGTACCAAAAACTTGCCTGTGTAAGTGGAATTCCCATTCAAGCCATTTTTTTAAAATATTAACATTTTTTTTAAAACCTCTTATTTGTTGAATTAAAAAAGAGTTTAAATAAACACAGGTAACACTTTATAATAAGATTCCTTAATAAGCTTTATTAACACACTAACAAACATTATTAATGTGTTTATAAGGGGTTAGTAATACATTCATTAGCACAATAAACAAAATAAGGTTTAGTAACAAACTTGGTAAGATTCATTAACATCTAAAGTGAGACTGTTGTCTTCAAAGACCATATTAATAAACTGCTTACAAGCTTAACAAATGTATTAATGATCTTTGTCAACATTATATTGCATGTTTTGCAGCACCTCATCTAAAGTGTTACCTAAACACAAAAACAAAAGCAGTTTTAGCGTTCTATTAGATACTGTATAAAAATTAACTTTGTGGACTTTGGGCTCCGTTCCTCAGGGGAATGCTGTCCAGTGGTATCTGTCCTCCCACCACGGAGCATGTGTACGCACAGTGGCAGGAGCGGGAGGAGCAGTCGTCCCGGCTTCCTTTGGGTCTTCTGCAGGAGGACAACCGGCAGTTTCTGGACATCAAGGAAGAGGACGGAGCGTCTCCGATGTTGGGTGATCCAGCAAGCCGGAACTATTTCAAAAGCAGCAGGGCTCTCAAATTCAAAGGTGAAATTGGTAGTTTAAGAAAGCTTTATTTTTTTTCTTTTTTAATGTTTTAAACTCAACAATGTTTATGTTTTTTTGCTTGCAGGAAAAAGAGGGAGGCTTATGAAGGCTGACTACGACACTGGATGGTCTAAAGAGGATGAGAGGCAGTGCTCTTTGTGTCAGAAATATGGCGACCTCAAACCTGATGTGAGAAACGCAGTAAACTCTATCAGTGATGGCAAACACTCCTCAGAGAGGTTTCACTTGTTACTGAGAGTCTTTGTGTTTCTCCTTAGGAAGCGGGACGGTTGCTGTATTTGGGCCAGAACGAGTGGGCCCACGTTAACTGCTGTCTGTGGTCGGCTGAGGTGTTCGAGGAGGACAACGGTTCTCTGCTGCACGTACACAGTGCTGTCACAAGGGGGCGCTTGATGGTTGGTTCATATCTACTCTGATACATTTATATAAAATGTTATGTAGAAAAAAAGTTATTTGCATTCCTTAGCTATAACTGATATACATTTTACTTAGAAAGTAAGTATTTTTCACTTATTTGGACCAGTAGAAAAGATGGTCCAAATAAGACACATTCTGGCCAATTTCTATTTTTGGAAAATTTATTGATTTAAACTTTATTTATGATTTATGTTCACAAGAGGCACAAAGTGATGAAGTCTCATTTACTCTCTGTGTTTACTTTCAATATAGTACTTTTTTTTTTCCAATTAGGTTTTTTAAATTGACAAAATTACACATCTTTTTCCCTTTTGGAACATTGAAATCCAAAGCAAAAGGCAGTATAGCATCTCCCAAATAGAGAACTAGATCAAAATCTTAGCAGCAGATGATACAAGTATATATAATAATGTATATAAACGTATATAACATATAATCTTATAATACTAAACTGAAAGTAACAATAAAAACAGATAAATGATTAAATGATAATAATGTTTTTATATATATATATATATATATATATATAATATTATATTATTATTATTGAAATAAAGTACAAAAAACAACGGCAAAAATCCAGATAAACCGTTTTATAGCTTTCTTAGTACTGATTTTTTGTAGGGATTTATAAAAAAGCATGAAATTGTTTTTGACATACAAAAAATTTGGCTTCTCTTTCAGAAAACAACATTTATGGATAAAAAATAGTTAAAATAACATGATTTTAAAAAATATTTTTTTTTTCTCTTTTTGAACGTTAAGATATGTAAATGTCAGTATTGTTTTTTTTTTTTTTTTTTTTTTGAAAGCCACCTATATATTTATTTTCCAGTTTAAGTTAAAATAAAGGAGTTGGCTTTTGGTAAGTTGTGCAAAATGTTTTAGGTTTAATTTTTTTGAACCATAAAACAAAAAAGGTAGTCCACTCGACATTGGTTGGTTGGCATATTTACTATGGTTAGTCATGTAACTTTACCGCTATTTATGCTCCCATTTTCTTGTATTGCTTTTGTAACTGTGAGTCCACCTAAATGTTACTTCTTCACCCGCATGGCTCCTGTATTCAGAGGTGTGAGCGCTGCAATAAGACGGGCGCCACCGTCGGCTGCTGCCTCACGTCCTGCCAGAGCAACTACCACTTCATGTGCGCCCGCTCCCGGCAGTGTGTCTTCCAGGATGATAAGAAGGTGTACTGCTACAAGCACCGGCATCTCATCAGCGGCAGGGTAAAACCTCATCTTTATATGTGATGTTCAGCTGGAAGATGCAGCAGAGATATGTAGATTTTGAGCAGGATTTGCTTTGCTGCATAGATGATAACCGGCCAAGAGTTTGAAGTCAACCGAAGAGTGTATGTGGATTTTGAGGGAATCAGCCTCCGCAGGAAGTTCCTGACAGGATTGGAACCAGATCTCATCAATGTGATGATCGGTGAGTTATTTTGACATAAAGAAATACATGTATTTTTACTGGATTTACTTCAAACTAATTAATGGTATATGTTTTTTAGGTTCCTTGCAGATTGATAAACTAGGCGTGCTAAGTGAACTTTCAGCGAGTAAAGGCAAATTGTTTCCTGTTGGATTTCAGTAAGTTTCATTTTATAATCTACTCATATCTATTCTTTGATGTTTTTGTTCTTGATTTATTAAAATAATTTTAGGTATTTTTTTGTGGAATGTGAAAAAAATTAAGATGTATTATTAATAAAAAATGAATATTCTGATGGACATATGAATAGCAGTGAAGTGGTGTAAAACCATGATTTTTTTAATATTTATGTTTGCAGAGTGGATGAGCATTTTTCATCCAGATGTGAACTTCTAGACTGAAAACCAATATGAATTTGATTAAAAAAAAAAAAAAAGAGGTGCTTACGAGCACTCCTTTATTTCACCATCTTTGTCTTACAATCCCAAGAAAATGTAGTTCTGGTTTATGGTTATCTAGTTGTCTACACCAGTGTTAACATTTTTTGCATTCACAAACTTTACATTTTGCATAATAGTCCTGTTTGCTTCTTTTGCTGCTCACCTTTTCTAATAAAAGCAGTTTTGCCTGATGCCCCGCCCCCTTTTAAGGCCTTATCTTGTTTGTTAGCATTCATTCATAACTGTCTTTTTGTTGGCGTATCGTTTATGTGTTATTTATACTCACAGACAGAAAAGCAGTATCGATTTGACAGACATAATGATTTAGAGTTGCTATGCAGCTTAAGGTGAAACTATTCCCTCTATAAGAATGCAAACTGTGGTCCTTGTTGTCCATTGGGTTACTATGTAGTTTGTAAACTCGCCAACTGACTGACTGTAAGTCTTAAGATATATTCACACTCTGTGTTGTCTTTGGTGTTTGAATGTTTTTATATTTAACTGTTTGAAATTTAAAAGGACTCTGTTTTAACTAACTTGACATGAATGTGTTAATGAGGAAAAACGTTTCTTTCCTCCTTTAGATGCTTCCGGTGGTACTGGAGTACAGTTAATCCACAACGACGGTGCAGATACAAATGCACGATCCGTGAGGTGCGCCCAGTTGTCCCAGAGAAGCCCGTTGAGGAAATGCCTGACCATGGAAACAATCACACCATCGCTCACAGCCCTCGTCAACTTCCTGGTGGGTTTTCAGAACGTTGAAATAGTATTTCAAATGATTTAACATTTTGACGAAGACAATACCACTTGTGGTTTCATTATCTGTATTAAAATTCAGAATCTCAAGCCCAAGAGAAGATTTCAGCAGAAATCCACCTTTCATCTGAAGAGTTATCAGTCCATGGTCCTTCCATAAAATCAGACCACAGCACGAGGCCAAAGATTCCCAGGAGGCCAGCGGGAGGATTGTCCCGACCTCTACCATCCCCAGGTAGATAGTGACTGCATCACTCTTTCTGCTATGTACTACAAATATTATAGAGGTATATATATATTGATAATGCTGATGAATTGTATTTTTTTAGGTGCAGCCCAGACAAAGCCCCACCATATTCTGACCATAAGTGATCTAGAAGAGACTCGAAGAGCACGTCGCCATAGTCCACACTCTCAGTCCTCTGGTCTACGCAGTCACGGTCCTCCACCTCCCTTGGGTCCTTTACCTGGTCCAATTATGCTCCGTGCTGGAAAATCTTCACTGCCCACCTCCCCCTTGATGCCCCTTGGTTCTTCTGATAGTCTGATCAACTCTCCCTTATCCCGTCCACCTGGAGGCAGAACTCACTGTACATCGTCGTTCTTCCCTCAGTCTCCCTGGCAGGACAGTACGACCTCCGCAAGCCTGCCTTTCTCTACAACCATGCAGCATTTACCCCGGAACCGGTTTTCATTTGATCTCAGCCAGTCAGATTCTGTTGAAGTGCCGCACAACTTTTTAGCTTCCCCAGAACCTGAAGATGTGACACCAAATCCTGCCAATGGTACATCCCCTCACAGAGAGTTGGAAAAACAAAGAGATAAGTTTTCCTATGATTCGTTTCACAAAGACTCAAGCATAACTCTGAGCGAGATGAGGACTGAACTGGAGATTGAAGAAACATTCCTGAACGAAGGCGTTGCAATGAACTGTGGAGGGCAAATAGTGGTGGAAGGAGAGGACCAGGAGGAGTTCTGGGGAACAGCACAGGAGGTACCGAAGACCAAAATAGTCGCCAACAGTCTTCCACTTCTTGCAGCCTCAGCCAAGGATGACCTGGGGAACACGTCCTCTGAAGATGACATGGAGCACTATTTTGATTTTTCCCGGAGAATAGTCAGCTGCCAATCGTCAAAAGATCGCTCCAAGTCTCCCTCCTCTCCTGCATCTCGACCTCTGGCTCAGCTGGACGGGATCGATGATGGTACAGACAGTGACGCCAGTGTTGCTACTACCGACGATGCTCAGAAGATGTTTGGGCCTGGAAAAAATCAAATACAGAGCAAAAACCTAACCAAAAACCTCCCGAACATGGAAATTACAAACAGTTCCCAGACTCCTGACACATCATTAGACAGCAGGGGAATGGATTCTTCCTCTGCTACGGTCTCAGTTGCAGGAAAGATTACACATGATTGTTCACCCCTATATCCACTTAAAGCTCTTGATTCCAGTCAGAGCTCAGATTCTCCAGGGAATCAGGAGAACTTATTTTCTGCTCTGGACGATGACTCTTTTCCTAACTTGCTAATCAAAATTCCAGAGACGGCATATTCAGAGAAACTTCTGGGAACTCCTCTTCTGGGTGAATGTGAAAATACAACGCATCTTACTGAGCTGCTTCCTGTTCTACAAGACACACCACTCCAGAGCCAACCTGAAACCTGTAAAACCCTGGACCTAGAGCCTGACGGTAGCACCTTTGTTTCATTGACGGACGGGTCCGCCGCGTTAGTCAACCACTTAACATCCAACATGGTAGTGCCTTCATTAGCAGATTCTGCTGACAAAACGCAGGACGCCATGCTGGGTCTGCTTGAGCCGTCCCCTCTGCTGTCTGCAGATGCACACAGCTCCTCAGAAAGCCTCGTGGACTCCCTCCAGATGGATCCTTCTCTGCCCCCTCTCACAAGCATTACTCTTGAGCCAGTGACGACCCAAGAGTCAATGCTGCTGTGTACGGAACCGTCAGCTGCTAAACTAGCAACACTCACTTCTGTAAGAGAAGTTAGACAGACACAGATTAATATTTCCACTCCAAATGATCTAGTCTTAGGAACGACTGTCTCTTGCCCCCCAGCAGGACCTTGCAATACGGTTTCCGTACCTCTCTACTCCACACAAACGCAGCCATTCGGTTCGGCCGCTGTCACCATTGTTTCCTCCTCAGCGTCGGTATCTTCACTTTCTGGACTGATGACGCGCTGTTCGGCGGCTGCAATACCGCTGCAAACCACCTCTGCGCCGGTGGTCCTGAACGGTTACAGCTCCACATCTCTGCAGAAGGAAGCCACATCTGGGCACACGATTTCCATCAACTTCTCCACACCCAGGCCAGCTTTAGAACCTCAGCAGCCAGTGCTTCCCCAAGCGTTACCTGGGCATGCCATCCTCACTGTGAAAGAGGTGGGAGGTCCTAATGTGGATCCCACACCCCATGTTCTACTGGTTAACCGCCTTGGACAAATCTTTGTAAAAAACCCAGAAAGCAACACATTCCAGCTTCCCACCCCCAGCTCCCCTTCCTATAACTGTGTCAACCAGATCGCCAGCCTTTTGCAGAGCAATGCCCTCTCAGCCACACTGGCAGCAGCCGGTAATGTTTCTACTCCTGCCGTTGGAGCAAACATGGTGACGGCGGTCCCAGCGTCACTCACGCCTTCGGTGCAAAATCCAGCAACGGTTACACAGTTGCTCGCCCACAACAGCAATGGTGCAGTGGCATCGGTTGGTGTAAAAAAGTCCAAGAAAAACACAAAATCCTCAAAGGACGAATCTGAGTTGAAAAAAACAAAAAAGAAGAAGGATACTCACTCGTCTAAAAAACCCAAAACATCGAACAAGTCATCTGAAAATACGCCTGTAAGCCCTGTTGAAAGTGCACAAGCGATTATCAACCAAGCAATGGCGAGTAACTACACCCCCAAGTGGGGTGGGCTACGAACGATGAGCCCCTCTTCGCTGGTTCTCCCACCGGGTCTCCTACTTGAACCAGAACCTCCAGCATCACCCCCCTCCCCATCCCCAGCACCACCTTCTGCTTCTCGGCCTCGCACCCACGTCCGGATGAAAAGGGTGTCTTCGCTTTCAGACCGCATTGTAACAAAAAAGTCAAAAGTGGACTTCCAACAACCAGAAGCCAGCAGCGAAGATGAGAAACCTCCGAAAGTCACCTTTCCCAGCGTCTCCAGTCGGGCCTCAGGAGTTCGGATCAAGACTCCGACAGTGAAAGGAGTCCTAAACCTGGACGACTTGACAGAGGAGCACTTTAGTGATTCTGATAGCTCAGGGTAAGTTAAAGAGGGGCAAGGAGTACAAGTCATATGTAGCACATTGTCACTTTATTTTAAATATAATTTTAAGATAAGATATTTGTAAGTACTGGTACGTGTGTGTATCCAATCAATAATGGAAGGTTAGGAAAATGTGAAACTGTGGGGTTTAAACATTGCGGGAGATTCTTCTGAAATTATTTGTGCAATAAAATATGTCTGACAACTGTTTAAAATCGTCTTCCAGGTCAGAGCCGTGGGGTTATTTGTCTCAGGGTGAACAAGGCAAACCATTTGCATGGGAAGCTGGCGGACACAGCATTCTGACCGACTGGAAGAAATACTCTGGTATTTTTATGTTTTGTTGACTTTTTTTCTTTTTTACTCGTCTCAATTTTTATACCAATTAAATAAATGTTCAGCAATGAAATACAAAAATGGCACCACGATAAAACAGGGTGTATGAAATTGTGTTTCCTTTTTTTTTATTTTTACCTAAGGTGCTGCTTGTACATCAGATGAGGACCTGACTTTGTCTGAAGAGGATGAGGGATGCCCAGCCAACAAAGAGCAGCCACATTTGCGATTTGAAATAACCAGTGAGGATGGTTTCAGTGTAGAAGCAGACAGCATTGATGGTAAGATGAATAATATATTATTCTTTTGGCATTTCAAATTAAATATGTCCACTTAAAGGGATATAATTGTCCTTTAGTGGCTTGGAAAGCAGTCATCGATGGAGTGCAGGAGGCTCGCGCTATAGCCAGGCTGAGACCCCTGACCTTCCAGAGTGTCACGGGGGCCCGTATTCTGGGGCTGATACATGACACAGTGGTTTTCCTACTGGAACAACTTGAAGGAGCTCACCGGTGCCAGAAGCACACGTTCCGTTTCTTCAAACAACAGAGTCCTGATGATGATCTTCCTGTTAACCCCAGCGGATGTGCTCGGTCAGAGCTGTATCTCAGGTCAGTGTGTCTTCTGTAAGCATGAAATTCCTAAATACAAAACTAGAATAAAACCAATTATGCTTTTTGTTTACTTTCACAGGAAGTCTACGTTTGATATGTTCAACTTCTTAGCCTCTCAGCACAGACAGCTTCCTGACATAGGACCTTATGATGACGAGGAGATGAAGTTCTTTTGAAGTCTACCAGGTGTGGTTTCATCTCACTGTTTTCTTCTGCTGGTATTTCCTGTGTTCAAATGTTTAAAATGTCGCATTTCTTTCTTAGACGGGCCACTAGTTTGGAGTTGCCCATGGCCATGCGCTTCAGACACCTGGAGAGAACATCCAAAGAGGCTGTGGGAGTCTACAGGTCAGATCAAAGGGCTTGTTTATACAACACGGCCAAATTAAAAAGCTGTTTAGAGTGTAGTCATGCTTTAACTGTCCACCTCTAACTTCAAAACAGCAGCTGGCCCAACAGAAATATCCACACCTGCTTGTCTGTACAGAAAACTGAGATCATCACTTGATGGTTCATCACTTGATGTCCAATATTTATGTTAATGTTGCATTTTTAAAGACCCCAAAAATAGTCGAAGTATTTATTTTAGTTGTGGAAATGTAAAAAAAAAAAAAACCACACAAGTTGAATGTAATTGTTGAAGAGATTTGTGAGAGTGGACAACCAAAAGAGAAGCGCAGCTAATTTTTTTGAGGAAATGAACCGATATGGAGCAAACAACTCCAGTGTCAGTGCACTCTAGTCATCCTCAACTGCTTGACCTGGCGTCAACATGCGTGGACATCACATTTTAGGTCAATGTAGTTAATTGTGCTTACGTGGGGCTCTGTGACTGTGTGTAGAACGTTGGCTCGGGTCTTAAAGGGGCCCTACCATGACTTTCTTAAGCCTTTCAGAGTGAACTGTATCCATGTATATGATCATATATTTCATATGGGTAAAAAAAAAACAAATTATTTATTAAATATTAGTTATATTTTGTGAGTTTGTTCATACCCAGAAGTAAAACGGCTCGATTCCTGAAGCTCTGCCTACCGCTGCGTGCTGATGCTGTTCACTTCATGACGTGATCCCAGACAAAATCCGTGTGTCTGTATTTCTCCCACAAAAGTAATCCAAACTTCTTCAAAGGTGGATGCACATACGATATACCTGCCTTTAGTAAGTTTGGCCAACGCTAAACTCCTTCACAACCCAAACACACACGGCTTCTGCACCGGGTGAAGTGGTGGTGGTGGTGGGGGGTCTTAAGGGGAGCTGCGGAAAAAGTAGCAAACACCTATTTGAGCTGGAATTTATTGAAGGCAAGACCCAACTGGAAATGTATGGTATTCTGCATCTAAACTTAAAGTTTTTTTTTGGCTGATTATCATTGGTAAGTGGAAAAATTGAGTGCAGCCAGTGCAGGTTTTTAGTGGATTACTCTTAAATGCATAAACTGATCAAACGGATCAAAATGCTGTTTTGGGGTTCTTTATAGTGAGGAATGTACAGTAAAATACATTTAAAACCTCAAAAAGTAGAATTTTCATGGTAGGACCCCTTTAAGAGGCTAAAGGAAATATGTGGCATTTGCTGTCAAACTTGTTGTGACACGACATTCTTTAGATTTCACATTTCACCATTATCTTACTGTTCTGTAATTGCTTGTTTTTGCAGAAGTTAAAAGAATCGCAGAATTCCTATAGAAATTGCCACTTAGTTGCGAGAGAAAGTATGTAAACCCTTTGGGAGCACCTCGATTTCTGTACAAAATGGACACATAATGTTTTATTTTTTATCTAAATCGCAACGATGGAGAAAAACTACATTTTTACTGAACACAATTGTGTGTCCAGGTTTTGCAAAAAAACAAGTAATTCCAAAGGATTCACATATTTTCTCCTGCAGTTGTATGTGTATAAGAGATGGCATCATATAAGATGTTAATGTTCAGGAAGTATTAGCAAAGGTGTTAAAAGGGGTGTTGTTGTTACGCTGCTTTGGAGCAGTTCCTGTCACGTATGAAAGGAAACTGCGTCTGGAGAGATGTATTTGATTGTGCTTGAAATATTTTTACCTTCTGTGTCAAAGTTCAGAAAGTATTAGTCATAGAGAAAGTAATAAAAAGGAACCTGGTGCCCTTTTTACTTCTTGTATAGGGTGAGAATGAACCACAAACTTGGCTTACAGTGTTAAAGGACTATACCATGTTTTTCTTAAGTCTTTCAGATTAAACTATATCCATATAGATAACATTATTTATTGAATGATAGTTATTTTTGTGAACCCTTTCTCCACCTGGACCAGAATGACTGGAACATTCTAAACCGGCCGAGAGGGAGACTGGTTTGGTCCGTACCGCTCAGTGGAAACGAGGCATTAGAGACCAGCAGCTAAAATAACAAACACTTGTTAGATTCAATGGCTATTGGGGATGGGACACATTGGAAGATATACAGTATTTTGCATTTAAAATAAAACAGTTTTGCAAAGTGTGTGTATGAAATGGGCTGCTCTCACTTTGTGACATCAGCTTGTGAAGACCCGCTCATTTTCGTGGATATGTTAGTAGCTGGTGCTCAGAGCGCAGGTTTTTAGAGGATTACTCAGACATGCATGAATGGATCAAAACACCGCTTTGGGGTTGTTTATAGTGAGGAATGAACATTATAATCCACGTAATAGTTCAAAAAGTTGATTTTGGATGGTATAGGCACCTGAAGTTGGTGAAGGTTGCCATCCATCCATCAAAGTCAAGATGGGATTGGATTAATCAGACTGAAGAAGCGACTTAATGAGAAGTGAAAAATGTCAAGGAAGGTTTCAAGTGGTTATTCCATTCCTCAACTAACACTGTTTGTGTTTGCAATAATTTTGTGTTTTCTCGACCTTTTTTGCATGTGTTGCAGGTCTGCTATCCATGGCCGTGGCCTCTTCTGCAAGAGGAACATCGAAGCAGGCGAGATGGTCATAGAGTATGCAGGCATCGTGATCCGCTCTGTGCTCACTGACAAAAGAGAAAAGTACTACGATGGCAAGGTTTGTTGAGCTGCGACACGTTCGACCTGCTTTACTGTAACTTAGCATGAGTTAGATCAGTTGTAGTTGATTAAAAGCTCTGATTTAAACACTTTTCCCTCACAGGGCATCGGCTGCTACATGTTCCGGATTGACGACTTTGACGTGGTGGACGCAACTATGCACGGCAACGCGGCGCGGTTCATCAACCACTCCTGTGAGCCCAACTGCTACTCAAGGGTGATCAACGTGGAAGGACGCAAGCATATCGTCATCTTTGCTCTGAGAAAAATCTACCGGGGGGAGGAGCTCACCTACGACTACAAGTTCCCCATCGAAGACGCCAGCAACAAACTGAACTGCAACTGCGGTGCCCGGCGATGCCGTCGATTCCTCAACTGAGAGGTGGAGGAAACGGAGTGGATCCCTGTTCACTAGTAAGCCTTAAGTTTAGGAGGCACTGGATTGGGCTGAGAGAGGCACTATGTGCAGCAGAAGGGGTCGGGGGGGTTGGGATTAGCCACTATGAAACCAGTCCGAGGTAATATGGAGACGTTTTTATGACTCTGAGAGTAACGGAAGTCAGAAGTGATCGCCTCATGACATACTTTTGCTTCAAAGGACTTGTGCTGCACAGCTGTACGAGTAAAGGAAGCAGTCTATGTCTATATACAGACAACTTCCAAAACGAACCGTTCAACTAAAGAGATTTTTTAGATCTCGGAAAGGATGCCAACCACAATTTTGGATACACACGCCAGGCCTTATGTGTTTGAATCATTGCTGAAAATCTGTATTTAAAGTTTTGACTTTTTTTTCTTTTCTTTTTGTTATCCTCACTTTTTTTGGAGGGGGTTTTTTGTTGGACGATACAGGTCTTATCATGATCGCTCACAAGTGAGAAGATTTTAGCCACATCCACACAGTGACGTCTTTTTCTTGAGCCACATAAACCATATTTTGTACATTTTATCCTTCCTTCAACTCTTTCAACTTTACTCATTCTGGAGTTTTTTTTGAGTGGGGGGAGCAGAAGAAACTATGGTGCTAAGCTTTGAAAGCAGTCTCATTAGTCGTCTTGTGAATTAGGAGTTATTTAGCTGTTTAATTGCTGTTGTGGTCCATCTGAACCGACAGGACCTGTGCAGGACTCTTATCAGTGATAAATCATTAGCTAAGTTTTAGTTTAAGCATCTCGTGTCTGTAGTTTTTGCCCGCTGTCTTCCCTTTAGTTATAGTTTGTTTAAATATACTGGTTTCAGTCAGTTGTATAGTGTCAAAGAAGACAAAAGCATGTCTTAAAAGTTTTTGTTTTTTTAAAGATCAGTGTACAGTGTATGTAGCAAACACTACCCAAGCCAAAAGTGACAATTTGTGGTGGAAAATCCTTTTTTTTAGATATATATATATATAAATATATACATATATTTTATTACTGTAATGGCAGATGCTCATACCTATTGCAATAAGACTTTGCTGCCCAACAGTTGCACATAAATAAAACATCTGACATAGAAATACATGATTTCCATCGTTATGAAACCTGCTACAGTTTCTCTTAATCAGGGTGATCACTGGTACAAGAAAAAAAAAAGATAAAAAAAAAAACTATTGCTACTGAGTGTGCATGTTCAGCTCCTGAAGCAGGTTAGCGAGTGTTCTACGGCATTCAGCGCAAACTTTGTAAGTTGTTTAGTTCCTGTCAGTGGTGAACTGGTTTGTTGAATTCACACACTGTTCTGATTGGTAATATTTATTCATGGTTTGGTTTCTTTTTTTAATGGTTAACGGTGGGGCTGTGTGTGAGAGGTGGCAGACAGGTTTGTTAGCAGATTGTTCCTTCTTTTGCATCCTTCATTTTTGTTTACAGGCGTCTTTTGTTTGTTTTATTTTTTTACTTGAATCTATTTCCTGTTTGAGGCTGTTATGTCACATTTAAGCCTTTCTGCTGTGCTCTTTTTTTTTTTTTTTAAAGCATTTTTATTTTCAATTTCTTTCCTTAAATTATCGCTGTTCATAGAATCAGCCAGAAGTAAAATCAGCCCTCAATTTATCCACTCCCAACTCTTCCCAATACATTTTTTAGAACAAAAATCCCATTGTGTTTTATTTTAGTTTTAATTTAATTTTGCCTTCTGCATGTCCAATCACTGGGATGGCGCCCAGATAAACTCGTGTCAATCATCTCATCGACAACAAGAGCAGTCACTCCCAACTCCTTGCAAGGATTCTACCTCAGCTGTTCAGACAGATGTTTGGGGATACTGATGCAAAAAGAGGATGATTTAAAAGAAAAAAGAGAAAAAAAAGAGCTTGTTTTTAAAATCCTAGTCTGTCTGTAAGTGTGTGTTGTTACTTTGTGTGTGTGTGTGTGCGCGTGCAATGAAGGATGCAGAAGCACTAGTCAAACGTTGAATACGACCATCTCCCAGGATCTGTTAAACAAAAAACCTGTAATGTTATATAAACACACACACATATATATATAAATATAAATATATATAAATAATAGGGTTATTTTAAAGTGTAAAAGACATACAGATGATTAAAATATGTGCTCTTTAAATTTAAGTCTTTGTTACCATGTACAAACTAAACCCTGAGTTTGTAAATATTTGTATACATATTTCTAAACCTGTTTAATTTTCTATGCACTTTTTTTATTTATAATTTTATTTGCCTAATAAAGATGTTAAGATGTTTGAAGAAGTGTCTTTTTTTCATGAAAAACCACAAAAACCATTCTCAAAGTAATTGAGGTTTTTTTTTTATTGTATTTTGATAAATGTACATAATTTTTGAACAGTATAGAAAATTGATTGCAGATCAGAGCACGGTGACTGTAAAAGTACATTCAAAAGTTGCTGCTGCACAACTTGTTTTTCCAAAGAAAAGCAACAGGATGTGAAACGTCAGAGGAAGTTGACTTTTTTGTCATCATGTTTAAAGATTGAGATTGGCTTTCTACAACTTTTTTTTATTTTTTTTTATTTAAACGCTTAAAAAGTAGTTAAGGTTAGAAAAAAATCTATAAAAATGTAATCCTTTTGCTGAATGTAAGACCATGGTTTGTTTTGAAAGGTCATACAGATAACAGAAATAATGAAAATGTGCTACATTGTAATGCAAGCAGTTATCAAACTCAAATGAAAAAATGATAAAAATATTCTTTTAACGCCGTCAAAATCGACAGCCAAGCTCGGTTTTATAACATTTTGAAAAGCTGGAAGTCTGAATGTACCACTGATGAAATCCGTTTTTTATTTAAAGGGAAAAAAGAGAAAAAGTTAAACATAGTTTTGGGCGTAGGTACACAGTTTAAGCTTGGCGAGAACAGCAATGGCATCGTTGCGGTCCATTTGTTTGAGGAACTTGGCCAGGTGGCCCACCGTCCAGTCTGGGTGCCTGCTGGAAACCCCCTCCAGCACAGCTTTCAGGGGGCTTTTGCTTTCCCTCATGGAGTAAGTGTAGGTAACCCAGGTGGAGGGAAAGGAGCAGAGGGAGGCAAGATGCTTTGTGTTCTTTCTTCCCTGGGTTTCTGGGTCCAACAGAATCACCAGCTCCTCCAGAACATCCAGATCGTCCAGCACCGCCTGCACGGGGGCTGATAGGACATCGTCTACGGAAAACACATCAGGTTATCAGAGTGAAAAAAATCCCCCTTCCCCTTCTTCTAGAACTAGAGCCAAATCAAATTACATGTAAAACAAAAAGTTTAAACTTAACACATCTTTACACTCACTGAGAATTTCCTCCAGATCAGTCTGATCAGTTGAGGAAGAGCCAGAGAAGAAGTCTGGCTTTTCATACTTTGATCTTCTTTTGCAGCACATCCTGCCACGGTGACCTGCAAAAAAAAAAAAAAAAAAAAAGTAACATCAACAAGAAGTCTTTGGTCCTTTGTTCAATCATCAATTGTGTCTGAGGCTTTATTATGAACGGAAACTTCAAAAAAAAAAAAAAAAACACCACCCACGAATGGATGTTCCGACCTCTCCGGCAGGTTTTTCTATTTGTAGACTCACAGAAGATCATAGAGTGGAGCAACAGAACTTTTCAGTCACCGATTCTGCAATTTGTCCCACTTATAAACATAGCAGAGATCGTCATCATAGACACACTGGGAGAGACAGAATCTAAAGAAGAAAAAATTCAAAAAATTATTACATCGTCAGATTTTTAAAGAGTTTATTTGTGTAGTGGTGCAGAAAATTAGTATATTGGTCCATATCAAAAGTTCTCCTCACAACTATGTAATGCTAGCCAAGCTGGGAATGACAGATCCGAGGTTTCCTCTAGGCTTACAGACACTGTAGCTACTGTTACGATTTTATTCTTTCTTGCAGATCTTCTCAAGACCAGTGATTTTTGGGGTCAGACATTCAATTCAAATTCCATTTTTATGTGTCACCCCATTGTGGTGCTGGGACATCCCGCCATGTCACATCTTCAACAGTTTTACTATTGGACTTCTGTTTTTACCCAAAATCTCACCAGACATGACTCCATTCATCCTTTGCTTCTTAAGTATCAGTTGTCTGCTCCTGAAAAGCAGCCCCAAACTATGATGTTCTCACCCCCATGCTTTACCGTAGGTATGGTGCACCTCAGCATTCATCCCCTCCAAACAAACTCCAGACGTTTGTTAGAAAGAGTTCTATTTTGGTTTCATCTGATCACATGAGCTTCTCCCAATCCTCCAGATGCTCTCTGGGAAACTTGAGACAGAAGTCTTGATTTTCTTGTAGGAAATAACTATTTTCTGCACCTTTATGCAACTAAATTCTTGAAAACGTCATGCAATGATATTCAAATACTACAAACACACCTGCTGGTATATTATACTTCCTGCAAAAGAACTTCCTGCAAAAACATTCACATATGTCAATACAGACATCCTGTTTGTGCAGAAGTGAGCAGGCTCAGTTGTCTGTCTGTGCTCTACTGGAATCAATTATGTAATAAAAAGGAAAATAAAAAATGTAAAAAATGAAACAAAAATAGGGGGAGCGCCAGATCATCTTATACCAATCCCCTAGCAGAGGTGGCAATGGCGGCCTGCACACCCCAGACATCTGCACGGAGAAGTACAAAGAGGGGGTCTGATCCCCTGGCAACCTAACCCCAAACACCTAGACCAGAATCAGAAAAACCACAACAGGAAGCACCAGCAGCTAAGAGCAGGGGAGCAAAAGCCCCAGCCCAGCCAGAGAACAGTCGCACTGCTATACCCAAGGTCGAGCGCAAGACTCACCCCCCCCCAACCCAGACAAGCAGCCGACCTCCAACCAGGAGCCCTGAGACGCACGCAAGTGTGGACCGACCACGCTCCCTAAGAAGGTCGAAAACATGAAGGCAGGGACCTAAAAGAGCACCACAGGGATCCAGACATCACCAAGCTCAGATATGATGGGATATCCGGCTCAGGGCACACCCAAAGATCCCAGGAATTCCTTTACCTGTGTGGATGGCTGTCTTTCTAGGGGAAAAATGTTTAATAAGCAGAGCAGAAAAAGTGGACCCTGGAGGAAAGCCCCTCCACGTTGGTTTCCTACTTAATTGAATCCATCTGGTTAAAGCATTATGCTCACTCCTTAGGCATGCAGATACTGGAAGGATAATGACTGATATCATCATTTATATAACATAACATAAAGATTCTATCAAAAATGGACAACAGAGTGGGACAGAGTAAAGGGATTTTTTTCAGGTGAATCGTCACCCTTCAGTTGAAAAAAACCCCCCCAGAGATTTCAGCCTTAAAAAAACAACTACAGTAGCCCTGAAGTCCAAATCACACTGACAAAACATATCATAGTTTTCAATGATGACAAAAAAAAAAAAAAAACCCAAATAAACAGCATTAGATTTTGCAAATCGAAACAAAATTCCAGAAACCAGAAAGAAAAAAAAAAACAATTTCCATAAATCAAAATGGCATGTTCATTAAATGAAAGAAACAGATAAGGTAGGAATTATGGGACATCATTGATTGGATGAGTTTTGAAGAAGAGGCAAAGCAGAAGGATGCTTTACCTGAGCTGTGGTAAAACGTAACAAGCTTTAAATGTTTGCAGTGGCTGTGACCAGATGCTGAAAGAAACATCTTTCAGAAGAGATTACCATGCAAGATAACTCCCAGTTGAGAAGGTCATCATCTAATCAGAGATCAGGAAATCCCTTTTCTTTTCTGAAATGTTTATTGAAATTGTGTTTTGGTTTGTTAAATTTGATTTTGATCTAAAAAACGTAATGTTGTTTTATTATTATCTGTATTACTTTACATATTCACAAATTAATTTCACATCTGCTTCCTGATGATTTTATTAATATAGACCTACTTGAACTAAATCCTGGAAATTAAAATATAAAGAAACTTTATATTTTTTAAGTTCAGATTAAATGCATTTCAGTAACAGAAATTATTTGATGCCCTGGTGGCAAAACATTTGGTGGCAAAAAAAGTTTACAGTCACTCACATAAGGTTCAAGGTGGTTTGCTTATATCTCAGGAGAGAATTTGCCCCACTTCTCCCTGCAGAACTATTGCAGTGCAATAATGATTAATGCTAACTTGAAAATCCTATCAGCATTTTCATGTTGTTTTTATGTTGGCATTAATTAGATTAAGTTATTTTGCATATTCCAGGATTTCCTTGTTAGAATTTAGCTTTTATTAACATTATATGCCTGTTTTCCACAGCTCAATACGCTTTTAATCACATTTATTTGACATTTAAATTTACATTTTGCCATTTCATTTACATTTTTTGCTTTAAGCAGTCTGTTTAACAAAATTATTCTGTAACCTTTGCACTGATCAATGTCTGTCAAGTTGGTTGGACATTTTAAAGTAGTTTTTCAGCCATAGCAAAACAAGTTCAAGTTCACGTTCCACAGGAAAAGCAAGTCATTTAGTTACAATTGCTATTGTAAAGTGACAAAATTAGAATAGTTATTTCTGCTTTCCTGTACACACAAACCTCCTTTGTGCCTCTTTAATATGACTCCAGAGAAGACACCGAGTATCACACAAAAGATGATCAGCGGGGCCAGCCCTGGAAAAAAAATAAAAGCAAAAAAAAAAAAATAATAAAAAAAAAAACCAGAAGACTTCTTAAATATGAGAAAGACAAGCATTTTTTGTGCACTTTTAATATTTTTTTTTCACTTACACACTGCAGCAGAGATATTGTTGGGAACTTGGTTTGTCTGCATGTAAGAGAAGACTGATAGTAAATATTAAAAAAAAAAAAAAAAAACATACAGTTATAACTTATCCTAACTTGTATCAAACAGATTGTTATTCAATGCTATTTATGATTGAATGCTTAACTTGTCAAGAACAAGAACAGATGATGTTTATTTTGTTGACATTGCTCAAACTCTTCTAAAAATTTCCAATTCATTTTATTCTGATTTATTATGCTTTTTATTGAAAAAATAAACATAAAAGATGACAGAAAATGTAGTCATGCTAAAACATCCCATATGAAGATATTTTTATATTATTATAAATGTGTATTTTATCTCAATGTGTCACAAACTAAACTTGGCTTATATTTCCTATTAAGGATGAGCTCACCGTGAGTGACACTGTCGTCACGCTTCTGTAGAAAAACGGAACAAGATGTTTATATATATATATCAACAAACATAGCCCAACAGTTCAAGAGGTGCAGATACTACAACTTATTAGAATAAATACCTACATGTGAATTTTCCCTGCCTTTATTACTATCAGAATGAAATATTGTTTAGTAAAAGACTGACTTTCTTACAGTTCTTGACATTTTGTGTCTGCGACGGTTGTGCAGTTTCTCTCGGGGGAACGGCCGGGGCCACAAGAGGAACAAGGTCGACATTCAGCTCGCGAGCCGTCGTTGAAAGTGCCGCTAGCACACTCTCTGTGAGGGAGCTCGTGCTGACCTCCATCGTCGTCGCGTCCACAGTTTGGAGTAACTTCGTGTCCTAAAAAAAAAAAAAAAAAAAAAAATATTTTCTTTTAAGTAAAAGACAGATAACACGCTTTACCGGCGTCATCTTACCTGGCTTTATTTTGCAAGGAACACACTTCCCCCCTTCCCAAAAAGTGGTAAGATCCGGGCAACGGTTCGAATGACCCTTCATTGAAGATGATCGATGCGCCTCGGTCCGCTGCTGCTGCATCCAATACAGGTAGAGCTGCCACCTATTGTGCTGCTATGATTTGTAGCTTAACATATTCAAACTTTAATCCCCCAGAGTGTTTTTACCTTTAGAGGTGTAAAGCATGTGAAACAAAATTCAAAAGAGTGCAAAAACCCAACTTACCTTTGCAAACGTGGGTTGCTTGTTTAGCGCATGTGCAGAAACAAAATCATGAATCTACAAGGGGTGGAGCTGCAACGGGGGTGGCAGAAGACTTTGGGAGGATGAAAAAACACCAGAGTCGGTGGCCATTATAAGTGACAGGATCAAAAATACCTATTTCTAACTGCTTTATTATTGTTATATTTTTTTTATTTTAAATATTGCGTAATTTTTGAGGTACCAGTAAATGTGTTTGACAAAAGAGCTCTTAAGGAACCTAAGATGTCAAATGTTAGAGATGATTCAATGGCATCTCTAGCTGGGTTTGTGCCAAAGTGTCATGCTGAGTTCGGCATTTGCAGTGGTGTTTTAAGTAATGATTATGCTGTTCTTAGACGAAAAAAAAGTGCTGTTGTTTCTGCAGAGCAGTAGGAGTTTATTAGAAATTTGCCTCTTAGTTGTGGTTGGAACTGAGAAACCACGTCCCCGCTTCCCGTCATCCATCTGTTTACTCGCTCTCCCACAAGGTTCACATCTCCACGCCAAAAATGGTGAGCAGTATTGAAGCCATCCAGCCATTTAAATTTGAGCCAGATGCCAGCTCAGATGAGGAAAACAAAGACACACATGGATCTATTTGTCTTCATGTGGAGGCATCAGAATGAAGCAGAGCAGAGAGCTTGTTCTTTGCTCGTTTGAGGTTCTACACTTCGAGTTTTTTAAAACTGCATTTTTCCACTTGTTCTTGATTCACAGTGATTTGAATAGCTTAATTTTCTTTACGCATATCCATCATCAGAGCAATGCTACAAGGACATGTTAAAAACACCAAAAACATATTTTTTTATTGGAATGAGTCTTTAAGTCTTTGTGTTAAACTTTAAATTTTAATCTTGTAATGTACCAAACCTGCTTATTTTGTAGAATTAACACATCTTTACACTCACTGAGAATTGTAGAATGACTTAGTTTTACAGTTATACATTTAAAAATCCTTAAAGAATTAGAAACATTAATAAAAGTCAAACACTTCTATAGAATGTCCTAGAAGTCAATGGACGTTAATTGGTGACAGAATGTTTCAGAATCTGCATTTGATTTTTGTGTTGAGTTTTAAGTAAATGGTAAATTAAATATTTTTTAACCAAAATTGCTATTTATTTTATTATAAGGAGCATTAGTTTCCATCATGTTAACATGCACGGTCTTATTTTAGATTTTTTTAAACAATAAACCAAAAATACCATTACATACTGTGACTGGAGCCTTTTATGTGAGAATTAGAAAGGCATGTCCACATGTGAAACAATCATGGCTTACAAAGAAAAAAAGCTCCTTCTAAAAGCATCTGGAAACCATTCTGGAGATTCTATCAACTCTTCTCCACTGTGAGCAGTTTGTGCGTAAAAGGAAAGAAAGTAGCGAGCAAAAAAAAAAAAAAAAAAAAGTTGTTGAGTTGTAAAGCACCTTTAATAATCAAACAACGCTTCACAAAGTAAAATTTACATGGACAGGGAAAGAGTTTGAAAAGCAAGAGAAAAACTTTGAACAGCAATGAGTCTTCGCTGACAGAACATTAAACCTTTTAAAACGCCCTCATTTTAGCAAAATCTTCAACAGAATTAGTGAGTATGTAGAAACTGATCCCAACCAAGCTATCAAACGTTTCCTGAAAAGAAATGTAACATAGTCAGACCCGGTCCCTTGGGTCCGGTTTTTCTGGGACCTCCAAACAGCCAGCCTGGCTTCAGAAAGAAAGAACTAAACAAAAAAACAAACAAGATTCTTCCAAAGATTCTGCTCATCATTTTTGTTGATCTGTTAAGGGAGTTTAAACAGAACAAAACTTTGAGAGATTGTAGTAAAAAAAAAAAAAAACTGTATTGCATATTTAGTTAAAACATTGAAGAAGAAAAAAATAAACTGAAACCTGACAAGAGCCTATGGAGACCCAGAACAGAAGTCCTGACAACAATGAGCTGAAAACCAGATACTGAAATACACTGAGGTTGATTAACTAAATGAAGACAGCTGTGGATAATTAACCTGAACATAGTGAGACTGATGGGAAAACAGAACATGAGAAAAGCACCACAAAAACCCAAGCATAGAATCCTGATATGTATTTTCTTTTTGTGCATTTATATTAGAAAGGAAATTGTCTTGTGAGTAGATGTGGAGGTGTTTCCTTGTACATTAGGGTCAGAACTAGCTGAGCTTTTTCCTTCATATGCAACATTACTCCCAAATGAGCTGCTGGAATCAACAGTGCAACATTATTTACACTGACATCTCTACATTTTAATTTCCTGTGGTGATAGCAGACTAAACCCAAGACTCATTTCCTTCTTTTGTCTTTCCCATCGACTTAGACTGAGCACACTGGACTGGACTTAAACTACAGCAGCATCCTGGCTTAAAAACCACCTCCAGACAGATTGGACTGGATTTTTAAAGGGTTTGAAAAAATTCTCCATCAAGGATTACAAATACTGTTATGTAATCAGCTCTTTATTCTTAGAGATCTTTACGAATATTACTGCAGTAACAAAAGCTGTAAACCGAAAGTTTTCTGTCAGCCTCTTCCTGGCCCAGTCTTTTGTTTTGCTTACTTTTTGTCAAACTGACCCTACCCCTTCTCACAGGAAATCCCCTTTTCTTGGCATCAGAATAAAGCTAATTTGTCCAACATTTTTCCCCGTGGTTGAGAAAAACAGATGTCATGAAATGTGTCTGTTTCACAATAGAGATTTATAAAAAAGCAAAATACCCCAAAAAGCTGAACATTTCATTTCTCTGTTCACAATTATGAGTGATTAAACCATTAGTGTATAAACAATGAAAAAAATACACAGAAAAAATGTCAAATATGCAAAACTGCAATTTTGTATGTCAGTCAGTTTAAAAGGGAGTTATATTTAATATATTTGCACAAGCTTTTTTGTTGTTTCAGAATGAATTGACAAAATTTAGTCAGAAATGTCAAAATTCAACTTTGAAAAGAAGTCCCTCATCTGTCTGTGTTCCTGTGGCTGAAGCCTTCCATCCTGTGTCAGCCTGATGCATATCATGTCACTGATAATGAAGAAAATTTTACTCTTTTGGCATAAAATCTGTGTATAGCGATAAAAAATTTTAAAACTTTAGGGTTGTTGTGTAAAATTACTATGCTAAACAGATTTGAATTTTCCTGTTAAAGGCATTAATTATATCACAAGTTACTATTATATTAATTTTATATTCAATTTAATCTTGCATGCAAAAATCTATTTTTAAATATATGTTATCACTATAATTTACAGTATTTTAACAGCATGTCAAACTGATGAAATAACTTTAACAGCATGTAGATGTTCCAGAAGACAGAGCAGATAAGTTGTCCACTCGACCCTGCAGGTTGTAGTGGATAGGACTGCTGAGGCAGCAGGATGATGGAGCTTAGCTCCAGCTGGAGAGGATATAACCTGCCCAGAGCTTTTCCTGTAGGCGTTGGCTCCTGTGTCCTTTCAAGAATGCAATTTGGAAGTTTTTAGTGCCCTTCTGATTGGCTGCAATAAAAAACTCAGAAATTTTTTTTTGAAAAACACAATTTAATATCTTATATTTTAATTTAACTAAAGATAAAAAACAAATAAACAGTTGAAAAATGCAATTTTAATGCCTTCAGGTGATTATTTTAATAGTTATACTGTTGAAAACTAGATATTATTTATATTAACTAATGATAAAATAATGTCCATCAATAATCTAATATATGCGTATAAAGCCTTAAATAGAGAACACTTGTAAACTTTGTACATCTTATCTAGTATCTGTATATCTATACACTGTACTACATTCCTAGAGTTTATGTTTTTCTTTTTGAATCTGTAATGTATCCTATTACAAAACTAGACTGTAATGTGGAGACCAAACCAGGGTCTAGGAGGACCAGCATGAACACAGAAGCCACCAACCGGGAAGAGGAAATGAAGCAGCCAACATCTGCAAGTCATCGTCCAAAATCCATCATGGTTGTTCACTCCACACCATCAGGGGACCAAATTCAATGTGAGACCTACTCAATAAATGTAAGGATTTGAATATTAATTCTCTGCTGTAAGAAAAAAGTTAACTCTGATGTTATTGTACATTATTTTGTAAACAATTCTAAGACTATAGGTGAGCAAATATATTCAGAAAGATCATTAAGGACAGTTTTTGTTTTCCCAGACAGAGACAGACCAACCTCTAGTAAGAGGTCCTGATTCAGCTAAGAAACGTCACAAAAGCACCACGGACCTTCCGTGTCCAAGCAGCATTCGTTTGCTTCAACCTTCAGGCCCTGGTCCCACAGACAAAGAACAAGCACTTTGGCGTCGATCCTCTTTGAAAGAGACCAACAATGTCTCACGGTTACGCCGCCATGCTCTCAGCGTCCCCAACATGGGCTCTACCAGCCCGCTTTGCTTCATCAACAGTAGCCCTCTGCACAGCGCCCCCCTCTCACCAGCACCCAGCAACCTGTCCAGCCCTGCTCGAGAGATGGAGCGTCTTCCAAAGGCCCGCAGTCAACTTCTGGAAACTGAGAGCAACCAAACCCCCACACTTCCTCCGGAAATTCGAGAGCAACTTCGCTACGTGTCCAAAGATGGGAAGTGCCACGTCAACCTGTGCAATGTCTCAGAGAGAGGGCGCTACTTGTCAGATATCTTTACATCTTTTGTGGACCTTCAGTACCGCTGGTTTCTCTTTGTCTACATGATGTGCTACATCGTAACCTGGTTCTTGTTTGCTGGACTTTACTACATGAATGCGTCCCTTCGGGGGGAGCTGGGACAGCCTTTTGAAAACCTAGAAGCCAGTGCTGGTGGCCAAAAACCCTGCTACTTCGGTCTGGACGGCTTCATTTCAGCTTTGCTCTTCTCCGTGGAGACCCAACGCACCATCGGCTATGGGTCACGCACCGTTTCTCCCTCCTGCTATGAGGGTGTGTTGCTGGTAATGATGCAGTGTATCGTTGGCTCTATGATCGATGCCCTGATGGTTGGGTGCATGTTTGTCAAAATATCCCGTCCAAAGAAGCGTGCTGAAACCCTGCTTTTCAGCCGAACGTGCGTGATTGCACACCGCGATGACCAGCTGTGCTTGATGTTCCGTCTGGGCGACCTTAGAGAGAGCCACATGGTGGACGCCAAAGTTCGGGCAAAGTTGATCAAGTCCAGACAAACGGCCGAGGGCGAGTTCTTGCCTCTTGAGCAGACAGAGATTGACCTTGGCTATGAAACGGGGTCCGACAGACTTTTTCTGGTGGAGCCTCAAGTCATCCAACATAATATTGATACCAAGAGCCCTCTTTGGGAGCTGGGTCCTGATCAACTTAGACGTCAACAGTTTGAGATCATTGTTATCCTGGAAGGAATTGTTGAGGCAACTGGTGAGTAACGGATAGAAATAGTAGCAAACAGAAGGGTGGAGAGTTTATTTATATGCCTATTTGTTTCATCATCATGTCTTTCAATCCTTAGAAAATAAAAGGATATTTTCAGGACAAGTGAAAGGCCAGATTAGCTTTTTTCTGAACGTTCTATGCCTTTAATCTTGAAACTGCTTTACATTTAAATCCGTTTGATGGAAAAAGCAAAGTATTGTGAGAGCTTTTTTGAAATGGGATCTCCTATTTTTTGTGATAAAGCAGATTGATTATAGAGCATGGGCAAATTAGGCTCTCCAAAGGTTATCTTTTAGTCTGCCAAGTCATGGCTGCAGAAACCGCGGAGTGTTTAGTTAAAACTCCTTATCTGTTTCCCATTGATTCTCTATGGTGTTTCAAAACTCTTGAGCTGTAATATCCGTTTGGCCACCGGGCAGCGCTGTTTGCACTTTCTTTGCCTGCAGCTATGGGTGAAACAACCCCCAGTGAGTCAGCCCTGGGCTTTTTTGTGTGTGTGTGTTAGAAATTCCCAAGAGCCTCCACGGTCATTTCTGACGATTTTATTGGCTTTTTCAGCTAGCCAAGATGGAGCAACAGCAGCTAACAGTTAAAGTAAAAAAAACAGCTCCACGGCTTTCATTAGCATCCCAGCTTGCTGTTTTCATTTGAGCTGTGGAATGGGTTTACATTTAGATTTTGGATCTTTGAATGAAAAAATTTGGGCACTCCTGGTATAGAGGCTTCAAGGACTACTTTAGACCATAAAATAGATATTTAAAATCCTTGAATTGTTACATACTACAATGAAACCAATGAAAATTCTCTTTCATTTTCTTCCCAAATTAAAGAAAAAGACAACCAAATAATGACATATTAAGTCATATTTGAATGCTTAATGATGAACATAATCAGCTTATGACAGTGGGGCTCCAAAAGTGTCAAAGATTTGATGTTCTATGAAAATATAAACATAGCCCTTAAGTATATTGTATATATACAGTTTTCAAAACTCCCCCAATTTGATGAAGAGAAACTTCAACTTCCTTAAGTAAGTCAGTGAAAGTCAAAGACAAACTGACTGTTTCATTTCACTCTTTTGTGATGACCTTTCACACAAGTTAAATGAACTCTTGAAACAAACCATAGCTTTTAACACTCATGTATAGAAAAAGTAATCTAATTACATTTCCATAGCTAAAGACTATGAGCCACTTTGGCCTTGGTCTTTTTCTTACCTCAGTCTGACAAGAAACTTTATTATTGTGAATTTACATGTCTGTTTTTTTTCACTTCATTGCTAATGTTTTGGGGTAGGGCTAGCTAACTCTGGTCCTCAAAAGAAACAACCATGCCCATGATTCAGCCACAGCTGGACTGCTTGATGCTGTGTGTTCTGTCAATCAAGATGTTATCTAATCAGAAGCATGTAAGGCAGGGAGAAGGGATAAAGGTAGGGTTGTGGCTCCTGAGGACCAGTGTTGCTACAAGATCTCTGAAAACACATTTAGTACTCTTTCACTGTAATTGTTTATCCATGAGAACTAAAAGGAGAAACGTGTTGTTTGTCTAACAGAAAACGGGGGTATGATTGAAACTAGTAAAAGTACATTTGCTCAAACTGCTTCTAAGAACAGTTCCCTCCACAGAGGAGAGTGTGCAGTTTCATTACGGAACACCAGTTTATAAGTTGTTTCTTTTGAAAAACGTTCACATTTCCAGAAGCCTCCACTCCCCTGTTTTTTTTTTTTTTTTTTTTTTTTTACTGCCAATAACAGTTTGTGAAGTTTTACAGTGCTCAATAAATCTCAAATTTGAGCCTGACTAAAAATGCAAGTTGTTACCTTCCTGGCTTTGTGTTCATCCATGAAGTCCTAAAATCCCATGAATTGCTGCCAATAGGAGACTCAATCTCAACCCATGAATTTCAAAGAACTGCTTTAATTTTTTCAATAATTTTTAAAAACTGGCTAAGATCTCATCTGTCCCTGACATAGATATATCTGCATCTTACCAGTAAAGCAGTAAAGTACTGTGGTCATTCTGAATCTAGCATCAAAAACTCACCTTATGTGTGTGTGACTCATGAAATGAACTAACCAAACATGCAAAGTCATTCCTTCTAAGTCATGTCTTTATATCAATGCTGATCACTGCTGGTTTTGGGTGTGAATATCCTCCAAGTCCATGATTATTTCAGAAATAGAACACAGCTTTTTCAAAATCCTCTGCAACATAAAGTTTTCAGACATCAAGCTGACCTGAAGTCCAGCTGCCACAAACCTTCACCGATCCACATCCCGATCAAAGGCAACGTGTTTTCAACAGTTCTCCTCATCAGGAAAACATGTTGATCTTCCTACAAGAAACAAGCCTGCGGTTTGTTTGACCGGTTGGTACCCATCAGCTGCTTCCAGATACACTCAAGACAACTTAACCTTAACATGACTTCTCTATCAGCGATACAGCCACAGCCTTATAAACATTCAAATACCAAACCTTCCGACACAACCACAACAAGCCTCCTCTTTTCCATTCCTTGTTAGGTTCAAGCACCATAAATAAAATGCTCCTCAAAATACAGTATATCCTCTTCTTTGTTCAAATACAAATCAGTCTTTTTTGTGTTTTCCTTGTTCTGTTCCACAAATTGCAGAGACAAAAAACAAATGATTTCAGACTGTTGTTAGTTGTCCACTTTTTTTCCCTTTCCTGAGGGAAAATGTTACAGTCTGATCGCTGTTGCTACACTCTACAGAAGTGACAATTTGCTTTTTCTTTTACCATTTCTCTTTACAGATAGCAAATGCATGGCTATGTTTCTCTAGCAGTTATGTTTTTCTCATAAGAAAAACAAACTAAATCTAGCATAATCAACATAATTCCCTTAAACCTGTTACTATTCTCTTTTTCTCTCTCACTTTATGATTCTTTTCACTTTTGATATTTTCCTTCCATTGGCCTTCTCAAATGTAAGAGGACCCAGAAGTTATCACTTGTCCTCACAGTGACTCGTTTCTGTGTTGTTTCTCTGTTAACAGTGTTTGCCAGTCATATCTTTGGCTTTTTTGACAGATCTTGACTCTTCTTTCAACCTAGGACACTTCCAACATTTATTTTTTTCAACAAAATTGTCTTCCAAATCCACATCCCTCTGATTTGTTATCTGACATCCCGATTCGACCAAAACTCTGTCAACCCGTCAGGATTTGATGGATTGAGTTTAGAATTCATGTGTCAGACTGACAGCAGACAGACTGCCAGAAAAAATCCTCTGATTTAATCTGACACAATAAAATATGTGTTAGAGAGAACCAAAAACAAATCAGAGCCAGGAACTGAGGCCAATGTATAACAAACGATCATTTAATAGCATGAGATCTAAATCCTTTTTTTTCTATAGCAATAATACCAACTATCTGGACACAACTGATGTGAATACTCAAAACCAGATGTGAACAAATAAATCTTAAGGAACATATTTTGGGTTAAGGTGAAACACTAATAATTTCATTTCCAAAATTTAAGTAAAATGAAAACATTATTAATTGTCTAGAGATTCAAAAGAAGCACAGAGAAATGCTGGGGTTTTCCCGTCATAGATCATTGAATAACAGCCCCTTTTATATGCTAAAACCACTGTAATGAAAAAATGTGTGTCACAGCAATGACTGAAACAGCAGAAAACTTTAACATTGTTCCCATCAAAACTCGTCCATTATCTTAGCTTAAATCTCTGGTTATTATAACAGGAACAACAAACAAATGTGTCTCATGTTTTTTTTTCATGATTTTTTCTGACATTTTTTTAAATTCCACACCACAGTATAAAGTACTGAGGGGGAGGCTGAGGGCTTGAACTGCAACATATGATTACCTCCCACTTTTTTTCCCAGCGAAATTCACTCCAAAAATTTAAGGAGTGAACGCCATTCGTGTTTAACACTCGTTTCTTGACAGCAGATTTGAGCATCCTGCTCATTTTACAAGTAATGCTTAACAATCAATAAGTCATGGTAATTTAATAACCATTTAAATTTATGTGCTCAGAAGCCAGTATTTAGTGTTACTCATCCCACAAGTCCCTTCCATCAAACAGCTGCTTGGCTCTCGGAGCTTCATTTTCTAACTAAGTGCTACAAATCTGCGGGTATATTTTGACAAATCCCTTTCTTTGGAAGAACACTCCAAACTAATGGTCAAAAATGGCCTGTACCGCAAAACTGTAACTCCTTTACTGTCCTCCTTGCAATGGCTCTCATTTTAATTTAGAGTTGATTTTAAAACATTACTTTATTTTTAGAGCGTTGCATGACTCCTACATACATTGCTGACCTTTTAACCCCCCAGTCTTCAGCCTCGGTCCCTGTAAGCAAAAACTTTCACAAATCCAGAAAACTCACTATAAAACCAGAGGAAACCTTGCTTTAAAGATGTCACTCCTCATCTTTTGAACTCTGTTGAGTTTTTTGTCAGCATGTTGGTCTAATACTGTATTTTATGCTGGTTTTTCACTGTGTTTTGCTTTGCTTAGTCTATTATATGTGTATTGACCTGCTGTAATTTTGTGTTGCTACTATTATTTTTATCTGAGAAAGGTGTTATAGAAATAAACATTTACTTACTCACTTAAGAGTTTTCCCTTAAAACAAACCAAGGAATAAAACTAAAAAATATAGTGGATTATGCATTTATTTGGCAAATCACTAAAACTTTTTATGAGGGATTCTTAAACTCCTTGTGTAGAAACTGTTTGTGTCACTTATGAAGTTGAGAAGAACAGAAATCATATTTTTAAAGGGGTGATGCATTTTAACGTTCTTTCTTTAAAAGTTATGAAATAAATAGAGATTATTCATTAAAAATGTTGAAATGCTCAACAAGACAGATGTTTTGATCTTTTCAGAGAATTCCAATGAAAAATCTGAAGATTGAAAAAAATCAAACTTAAAAGAACAAAAGGGGAAGAATTCATCTTTCAAACATGATAGAGATGTACTGCAGCTGCTGACAGAATGCTGATGGACTGACTAGAAAAACTTCAGGGGTTGTGTGACACAAACCAAACACAAATCTGATGTATTAATTAAGAAGTACAATTGGAGAGAAGACTCAGTTACCCAAGAGTCTTTAGGAAGGGTAGGTTGAGCTGAGAAACAGGGACTTGGAAGGAATTTAAAGCTAAAAGAAATTTGGAAGTGACATAAGTAGAGCTGATATTGTTAGAATAGTCTTATCAGGCTCTGATAGCAGAGGGAACATCTCAAGAGGTTTGCAAACATTTATCTTGTTGCATTTTTTTGTCTAACAGATGTTGAATCTTCTCAGCAGTGTCAGAAGTATTCTGCCACCCTGTGGTGATTGATGCATACTGCATATTTGAAGAGCCCAAATCCAAACTGACTTATTCCATCCCGTTTCCTTTATTTCTAACAGGAATGATGTGCCAAGCAAAGACATCTTATATTGAAACAGAGATAGAGTGGGGCGCACGCTTTGAGCCGTGCATGACGCTGGAGAAAGGCTCATTCAAGGTGGACCTGCGGCGCTTCCACTCAACCTACCAGGTACCGCTGCCCAACTGCAGCGCCAGCCAGGCGCACCAGTTACTAGCCAAAGCCCAAAGCCACAAACTGTATAGGGACTGGGAGGCTTGGTCGGAGGGAAAAGCAAAAGAGGACAAAGACAAGTCCCCATCTCACAGAGGATTTACCATCGGGGACATTGAAGAGGAGGGGGTGTCTGAGGGAAACGAGAGTGATCTGTGTGGAGAGAAGAGCGTGCCCTAGCAGGACCTCAGTTTTCATACATATTACTGTAAGAATATAAAAAATAAATTATTTTTATTTTATCATTTAGAAATGCAAGCATTTTGAGAGAAGTCAAAGTAATTTTTAAGAAGAATTTCATAATGTCTTGTGGTGAGATGACAAAAACATCCTTTCTAAACCACATTGTGTTCAAACTATTGCTCAGGACTTGAATACAATTTTTTTTTTAACTTTTACTTGAGACATCATTTAAATATGTACTTGTACTTCCATTTAAGTAATGCTATTGTAAATGAAGCTTAATTTTTATTTCTAGCTGCCTGGAATTTGTTGCCTTCTACTAGAAAAAAAAAAAAAAAAAGACTGAGCCTTTCTAAAACTGTCTGTAGAGACTATGTAGTCCTGGTTGTAGTCACCCTACGGGTGCAGGTGGAGGCAAAGATTTGTCCAGCTGGAACAGGTTCTTGGGTTTCCCATCCCACTTATTGAAGATGATGATGAAGAGGATTTTAATCACTAAATCCAATGTGGAGATTATAACATGAAGTTATCAAAGTTATGAAGATAATAACAACAAATAAAACTATTGTCTAAGTTTAACCAAATGTAGCAGTAAAAACTGGATGACCTCCTGTCACCCTAAAAGTACCTGTACACAACACCTGTATGCTTTTGTAAACTCCACAGTTCCACCAGGGGTTGACAGAGCTCAGTGTTATAAACAGTTAAACAGAAAGTGACACCAAAATAAACTTAAACCAAGTTCTAATCCAAACCAAGAACAAGATTGTCTCCAACAATGTCCCTAAATTTCATTGTGTTCACAAAAGATGTGCTCAAAATAATTGGTTTATATGGGAATCATGCAGTTACTGAAAAATAAATGTTCAAATTTAAACAGTTTTCAGTTTACTTATTGGAATAAGAAAAAGAATCATGAGGTTTGAAGTGGAAACGTAAGGACTTATATAACAGCTGATGAGTGAACGCATGAATTTGTGCTACAGTGAGACTTGCCAGATGTTTCCTTTGACTGTGGAACTCTTCATTTCCTCAGAGTTTTTTTTTCCATGAAATATTTTGAAAAAATGAAATCTTAAACTTCACCAAGTTGACTTTTCATGTCATAAATGCAGCTTAAACTTTTCCAAACAACTTTGACTGTGATCCTCTGTTTTTATTCTACAAACTTTGGGTAGTGCATTATGAGAGATTCTTCTGCCACATATCATTCCTGGATGAAGAGATAAACCAGTCCAGTTATCTGCTCTTCTTTTTTTTTACCTGCAATCTAAAAATATATTTATTTCTTTTTAAAAGACTTGGTGTTGAAATATTTCATTACTACACAAAAGACAACAACAGCTGATGCTTGCGAGTTTGTTTATTAGATTTATTAGTTGACTAAAATATCAAAGCAAATTCTTTCAAGATTATAAATAGTTCCACACTTGGATAGTAAAATAATGCTGTATAAGTAATGCATATATAATGCATTTAAAGGGAGTCTGGATTGAATCTGTTAATAATAGTTTTCTCAAGAAGGCAGTATTTCTCACTTGTGCATGAAAAATGTAACTTAACTTATCTAGGATTAATTTAACATTTTTTTCATAGAAAGTTTATATACAAAATTATATCTAACATGACTTGTGACACAATAAACCAAGACATTGTTATTAACATCAGCATTCTCTCAGTTTTCAAGTTGAATATTATTCTTATTTTAAAAAAAATCTATATTTTTGTGCTTTTTTTTTTTCAAATAAAATTATTTTTTCCCCAGATGCAGTGTAATATTTTCGGTTGGGTTTTTGATGCCCACTTCCAAATAAAAACTGCTATGGAACTTGTCCACATGGGGGCGCTCTAAACACTAGTCAAAGCCAAAAAGGCCTAACCCAATAATATTGAAAGTTGGGGGGAGGATTCCTGCGTCATGCAGCGAGGATAGGAGATTGATGTGGCTTTGATGCATTCTAAAGACTTTCAAAGCTTTTAATGTCACAGGAAATTTGCGTTTTCTCTTATTTTTGTAAACGCAGACACACGACACTTTCAGGTTGCGTAGATGTTATCACTGCCATCCAACAGCCTTTGAGGCCTGAAGGCCAAAACTGCCTTGAATTGTTGCAGGTTTTTTCTTTATTTAACCTTGATTTAAGGTTTTATTTGTGCAATTCCATACTGTATCCCCCATTGGAAGCACACACTGAAACTACACCTATACTGTTAAGAGCTAGATGATAAATGAGGCGGGGCTCAGATGTGGGAGATGTACAGGTAGGTGTTGTTGATGCTCCAGTCAGAGGGAAAGTCCTGCAATGCGTGGCTCTTGACGTGCCTCTGCATGGCAACCAGGCTGCTGCAGAACTCCAGGCAGACGGTGCACTGGTACGGCGAGGCCCCTCCATGGGTCCGCAGGTGCTTGATCATGGCCGAATAGTCTCGTGAGCGCTGACCACAGAGGCGGCACTCAAATGGTTTCTCTCCTTAAAGCACAGGAAGACAGATATTAAAGGAAGCCATGGGTTTATAAAAAAATAACAGATGATATTTCTAATTTTACATGGCAATATTCTAAAAATCTCTACCTGGCAATTTGGTCAAATTCTTATTGCATACAACCCATTATGAAGACCTAATATTGCTTTACACTCTTTAAAAAGTATTTCTTTAGTTTGAACAAAAATCAAAAAATGCTGTTTTATCATAATTCATTTTTTATTTTTATCTTTGCAGCTAATAACCTGGTAAGTATACATTATAAGTTTTCCTAAATATCCAGAAAGTATAGAACGTATCAGTTTTACTTTGAGACTTTCTTCATGTTTTTAAAAACATTAAGAAAAAAGTGTATGGCTTTCTAATAATGAATTTAAAAAAATTGTGCTTTCTCTAAAAGACAAGTTTTTGGAAGCGTTTGCAACAATCAAAAGTGTTTTAAGAGACGACTAATTGAAATACTTTTTTATATATGAAAAGCTGTTGCTTGTGGTGACTGACCTACAGTCTTTGCAGCTGCGCTAAACTTCAACTTGTAGAAAATATTCCAAGATGTGCTCCTATTCCAACAATTTCGCTAACATGTTTTGGTTTAGTGCTGAAGATGAAGCTGTGCGACTCACCGGTGTGAACGCGGTGGTGTGTGTCCAGCTGGTGTTTCAAGCTGAACTTTTTTGGACAGTGTTTGCACTGGTAGGGTTTTTCTCCCCGGCTGTCTCCTCTCGTCTCTGCTTCGTGCTGTTGAGCGTGTCGTCTTCCGCAGAACTGACATCCTGCTAAGCTCTTACCTGTGAAAGTCGACATGATGAGGGATAGCGATGGAAGGTGTGAATTGTCTGGTCAGCAGTGCGGCCCTGAACTGTGTTTGTATTATAAGTCTTTTGAAGTTTTACTGCTGAAACAATCTAAGAAGCTCACCCTGTCTTTGGTTTCTTTGAATTACCGTGTTCCGTTAAAACATCTATAGATAGTTTGAAAACTCATTCAGTTTCATAGGACTTATTACTTATATTTTTGAATTAAAAAATATGAAATTAATTTTTAAAAATAGCAAATTACTTTTTAAAAATAATTTATTTATACTATAGAAATACCACAAAAATAAATATTCAAGACAGCAGCTAGAATAAAGATTTTAGTTATTTCAAATTAGAATTTATAAGAAGAAAATGCGCAATTTATCAAATTAATCCAGTTTTACCAGTCTTCTTTATACACCATTATAAATTGTCAAGCAGTAAGCCCTTCTTTTGGTGATGGAGGACTATGAGTTTTGTCTGCTTACACTTAATTTATTGCAGTTCACAAACGTGTCTAAAAATGACTCAGGTGTGATTTCAAGGGTAAAATACAGATGTTATTTTTCACAAGTTAGTATGTTTTTGGGGGCTTTTTAAGAGAGAGCAAAAGAAAAAAAAAAGGCCAACATGCCTTTTTTAGTTGCTTATGGACAGGATGTTGAAATATAAAGGTGTGGTAAGGGAAAAAAGGAGAGAATAACCACAATTGAACAGTTACTTTTTTAAACACTGTTTGCAGAGATCTGTTACTTTTAACGTGTTTCCTGTCCATTGCATCACTTAAAAACACGCTGCTCTCTCAAATACTTGCACAATTTGTGAATCTAAAGTTAAAAAAAAAAATTCCAGAAATGATTGGTTGAATAAGGTGTTATGTGTCAGTTATTCCACAGGTTACTGCGTCGGGGTTATTTGCTAATCAGGGCCATACGATCATCGATGGAGTATGATGTTCCACTGAGTAGAGATATGCAGCATTAGGTCTATTGGCTTCCACGCCTCGACCAAAGCGAAAATACACAAATTCTGCTGCATTCACATCAGGACAGTTTCACAGAACTAGTATCAATTCCTCAAACCTCTCTGGTTTTAGTGCTGCGTTGCTGCAGTACATACTGTACTGCATGTATCTAGCTGTATCTAGTAACCACACAACTGCTCCTGTTGCACCATGCTTTCAAAACCACAACTCTCTATCACTTTCCATTGCGTAGCAACATTCTTAGAGGTTAAAGGTCATGAAAAGAGCTCAAAGAAAAAATTGCTAAATGGACTTAAGGGCTAAAACTATGATTAATAGTTGCCTTCAATGATGGTGTCATTACCCAAGTGGGGATCATCAAGGAGCCTCGCTCGGCAGTGGTGGCAGTCTTCATCCGCTTCTGAGTTGGGTTTATGCATTTTGGAGTAACTGTAAACAGAAAAGGATGAAATATTAAAATAATATATAAAATAAAATATCTTTAAAAAATTACATAGTACAGAAAATTATCAATCATGTGCGGAAGAGATTCAACCTCACTATTTATATAATTTACAGCACTTAGGGTCAATTATTCACATCCTTTCACACAATCTACTTTCTTATTTTTCCAACCGCAAGTTTTTATAGCATTCATGAGAAAAAATACAAAAAAGCCCATGTAGCACTTCTGAAGCGAAAAGGAAGTCGTCCACAAGGGCGTACAACAATGTTTTTTTTTTTTTTTTTTCACTCTCCCCCACCCCAGGAAAGGTGCATTAATGTTTTCAAATATCTTTTTGTGGTGCAGACACGGCCAGTTGAAACTCTTGTGCGTATGTTTCAGTGGGTGGAAAATCTTAGAATCTGCAAAGGAAGGGAGAAATTTAGGGGGCTCCCCTATACTTGCTGTTTTGTTGTACTTTGTGGTGCACTTGAAAGAATTAGGCAACTCATAAAAATCAGTCGAGCCGCTTTTGTTTTTTTTTGTTCCATTTTGTTTAACCAAATTCTGGAAAATTCATTGAGGTTTATGTAGATATGTATTTACATTTTTTTTTTTTTTACTTTTATTCAAAAATGTGGGAAGACTTGAACTATAAAAGGAGAATTATCAGGGGAAACCAATGCTGGAAAGTGCAGGAGGTTTGATCGTGCACTTCAGCCCAAGCCACAGTGACTCAGGTACGATTGCTGCAAAGGAACAGTTGAGCAAATTAGGGGCTCATGTTTGAATCTACCAAAAAAAAAGAAATAAAAATGTAAAAAACAAACAAAATTGGAGCTCTGAGTTACCTTTGTTCCTCAGGTTTGGCCGGCCCATTCAACACATTCTGACTGTATTTCTTCCTCTTCAACTTGATCATGCTGCCCATCCGCCTGTTTCCAGTGTAAATGTTTGGTGCGCAGCTCGGATGAAAAGCTGACAAGCCCAGGGCAGAGTTCTGAAGCGGGTTTTGAAAATGCGAACTGAATTCGGGTAGCATGTGTTGAGGGGACAGGGAGAAAGGGTACAGCACAGACGACTGGTTTAAGCACTGCAGGGGATGCGCTGCGATTAAACTGGAGTAGTTTTCTGCTATCCGTCTCAGGGTGTTCAGGTGGGCCTCAGAGTTCCACATGCTTGCAGGGAACGAACAGGGAGAAGTGAAGGAGGAGCTGCTGCTCCTTGTTATAACACTGTCCCTGTCGCTGCCAAAGGCTTCAGGGAAAGAGGAGAATCTCTCCCTCTTTCTTGGAGATCTAAGGTCATTAGGTAGGCCAGGTGGTGAATGGTTTTCTCTGCTGGCACTAACACCCGCCTCCTCGGAAGAGGAAAATGTGTTTTGCACTTCATTGTCAGGGATGGGACTTTCTTTTGCACTTTCCTTCTCTTCTTTGACATCTGAAACCTGTTCAATGTCCTTTCCGGCTTCCACTGCGTCCAGCTGCTTGCGGCACTGGTCCTCCAGTAGCTGCATCTCCAGCAGCTGAGCAGCTCTCAGGAGTGGCAGCAGATCCTTCACAGGCACCTCCACAGCTTGAGTGTAGACGAAGTCCAGCACTTGTTGGAAGGTGTGGGCCGAGAGGGACTCCAGAGTGCAATACATCGGGGTGTCCATGCCTTTCTGGTCGAGCTGCTGTGCTAACATTTTGCTGGCACAGGCCAGAACCAACCGGTGAGCTCTGAAAGTTTGACTCTGAACTTTGATGATGACGTCACACAGCAGCCCAGAGCGACGTAAGGCGTCCGCCTGCTCCAGGAAGTAGAAGTACTGGGTGTTGTTGATGCGGATCATTTCTGAAGCTGCTACAGATATTAGCAAAAGTCTGAGAAGAGAAAGCCACAAAAGTCAGATGCTATCAGATGATGCCCGCATGGTTTGAAGATTAAGCTCAATGTCAGCGGTTGCTAACATCTCTGAAAAGGGAAATCCTGTTGCAAATCAAGAGCAGCTTGTGATTACCATACAGAACAATTTTTTTGCGGTCTGACACTATTTGTCCATCTTTTACAGTGTGAGGGGACATCATAGTCGAGAGGATTTATTTCACATCTAAAAAGATGTGGTTTGTTCTGTGAACGAGGTTTTTCCACCACTTTCCAATGTTTTTAAAGCACTTTGGAGTGTGCGGTGTTCACAATCAAAGCCCTGTCTGCTATCACGCTGGAAAGTTTCTTTAATGAGTGGAAATGTACTCGTCCCTGTCACGGCTTTGATATTCACACAGCACTAACACACTCTCACAAAGCCACAAAGCCCTGACAGTATATGAAACCATGACTAATGACTGTACACACCAGAAAAATGAGTAAAGTTTAAACATCAACATCAATACAACCTTATTGGAGTGCAATAGACAGCCTCAGCAGGCTACAGGGGTGTAATATGTAAATACGTCTGGTAAAGGAATAATTGGAATCTTACATCTAAAATTGAGAGTAAATGGATGAAGACGCTGCGGTTTTTTAACGAAACTTCCAGATAAAAAGCTGTCATCCTCAAACTCTAAAATGTATAATGAGCTTTTGTCAAGTAGGGGTCCCAAGGACAGTGATCTGCAAAGAAAGGCGTTTCATTTATTTATATGTCTGTGTGCAGCTGAAACCTGTTCCGTGTACAAATGTATATAAAAGGAAAATGTGCGACATATGAATGTAAAGGCGGTTCTTGTTTTCCAAACTATAGTTCTGCAATTAGTTGAATACATATTATATTAATCATAAAAGTAATCAAAATCATTACTAACTAATATATTAAAATATCGTTATGGTTCTCTGATGTGAAATACATTTTGCTGTAAAAGTGAAAGTGGCAGAAGGAGACAATTCCGAACTTTTGCAAACGTTCAGAGTTCAGAAAATTAAGGCTTTCTTCTGAGCGTCAACCTGTTCGTCAAAAGAAAGTCCAATCGCAGATGTAATATATATAAATACTGAAAAATGTAGTATTTGTTGTGATCAAAGGTCAAAGCATAAAGACCTTAAATCAAGCACGCAGGTGATTGGAAATCATGGGGGTTGACGTACATGAATATGTATATTATATGGAAACGATTCATTTATAAGTTATTTGTCAAATGTCGATAAATAATAGTAGCATTAGAGTTATTTTTATTTGAGGAATAGAATATCATTGTCTCGCACGCACAGAGGAACTTTTTTCTCATTTCAAGCTGAGCTCTCAGTCGTGAGTCAGATTTATTTCGAGCAGATGTTTTCTGTTTTTTCTTTTATTGATGTAAATCCAGTTCATCAATCTTTTGAAAAAAATGCAGAAGTTTTTTGATATTTGCAGAACGATTTGTTTAATTTCGTCAGAGCTTAGGGTTGGATTTGGCTTTTGTTGTTGGCCTTAGTGTCATCGCGAGTGAGCCATACCCAAGAACAGGGTGAAATAGTTCACAGCTCACTAGAACCTAAAAACTTTTGCAGGGGAAAACCGTTCTTGCATGTGTCAGTTTTGCACATCCTTTAACAGGACACGGACTTACAGTCAGCCTCCTCACTGCTCGCCTGTACTGTAGAAGCCGCTGAAGAGAGAAGCCTGATTTGAAAGTCTCCGTGGGTTTTGCAACGGCACAGCAACACAGTGCTTTGGTAGGTTTTTACAGCCGATCATAGGAGACACTGCTTGAAAAAGATAAAAGAGAGCAATGATAAAGTATATCTAATTGTGGTTTCAAGTCACAGAAACGTGAAAAGAAGCAGGATGTATGAAAGAGACACTTACCAGGTGCTCAGAGAATCTTCTCCCTGCAGTGCGCTTGAGCTGCCATGCAGCTTGACTGTGAAGTGACAAGTTGGGGCACAGGTTAGACTGTGGGACAAGGTGGTTTCCTCTTCTCGATACAGTCCCTCCTCTTCAAGTATCTTATTGGTACACTTGTTACAGTGCCTAATGGTGTCATTTTTTTGTGAAAAATGAAAGTTTCTATTTGATATTTCACTTTTTTTGCAATTGGTTTAACATTTTTATTTAAATTCAAGTCATTATTTACATAACTGAACTAAAAAATACAAGTAAAACAAAAAAACAACAGAACTTACTTTTTGAAAAAAGGATGGTTTAGAAATAAAGAGGAAAAATGCAAATATATGTTTGAATATATTTTAGTGTGTGTTGTTTGATGCGGTACCTGCTCTGCACATGATTTCCTCCCTTCAAACATCCTTTGCTGGTCACTAGATTAATAAACTGTTCAGAGCAGAGACTAAAAACCACTTCATAGTTGCTGGTCTTTGACAGGAAACAAACACACCAAAGCTCGGTGGTACTGATAAGCAGGGGTGATAGGCTTCACTGAAACCTGCAGCCTCAAAATAGACGGATCTGCGCTGCCTTTTTGTCAAATATGTCAGGTGTTGATGTGACAACCTGTGAAAATAGGTCAACTGTAGAGAGCCGGTCACTATAGCAGACCTCTCAACGTTAGTGGGTCCTACATTACGCTTTGTTTCGGTTCCATTCAAAACCGCAATAGGGTGTTTTTTTTTTTTTGTTTTGCAGCATTTTTCCAAATTTGCTCAGAGCTGACATCTCACTCTGGTTGGATTCTCTTGCTTTTTTTTTTTTTTTTTTTTCCATTTCTTCACTTTTTATCTGTTTTATGGATTTTTTTTCTCTGTAGTAAAGTAAGCCTTAAATTTACTGGAAGATTTGAGAAACAAAAAAATGATTCAACGTTATTGTGGGGTCTTCAACCAACATTAGCCTGTTTTAAAAATGATATTCACAACATTGCTATCTTTATCATTGAGTTATTTTGGACTTGATGCTGTTTCACATAAGACAAGATAGGACGATTTAAATGCTTGTTTCTGATACATTCCTTGATTTACTGATTACTAACTTCACCAAGTAACTTGTTGACCCTCACTGTAGCCCAGAGATGACAGTCTTAGCATAAAAATGAAAAAGTGTCAAAGCTTCAGAAATGGACATTTAGGTGTCACATACTACAAAGTGTTCTAAAAGACAAATGTAAGACATTTATGTTATGTCTGTAATCCCACCCTAATCCCTAACTACTAAAAATATTTATAGTACTCTGCATTTTAAAAGCACCACTATTTCTTTTGTCAAAATAGAAGATATAACCGATTTTGCAAAGTGAAAATTTTATCAATAAAAATATTTTACATCTATTTATGACTCCTGTGTTTTAATGATAAAAACATTGATTATCAAAAAAATTACATTTAAACACATTCTTTTTTTTTTAATTGTTGAAACTCAATGGACTGGGGTCTACATTTGCAAAGTATCGATGAACACTATTTTTTGTAAAGACTTCTGGGAAGTTTCCAATGCACTCAATTTTGGAAATGTAGATTTGGACTGCACTATAAAATAGCAAACACACAATTTGGTGAGTAGTGAAGGAATTCAGATATAACCTTATAGGTATGTGTGGCCAATTACATGAGATCAGAGATGAAACCAACAGCAATGTTCAGCGTTAAGGTTCTGGAACAAACTTTTCATAAAAAATAATGAACAAGTTAATAGTTGATGGATTTTCTGATTAGAAAAATTCACAAAGGAACTCTTTATTTGTTCTGGTAATGTAGAAGAGGATTTTAATAGAGGAAAGTATTTTGGAAAGTTTCCAGGAGGACAATTGTCAAATAGGTGAATCAAACTACAACTGTTCGTGTGTTCACGCACTTCCTGTCTTTCAGCACAAATGGTCTTTTTTGCTGGTATTTTTTAACGTTTTATAATATTTACTCTGACTTAAACTCAAAACTTTTTTTTTTTTTAGGTTTTTGGTTATGGTTGAGTATATCTGATGCTCAAACTGATGCTTGTCTCACTTCACAGCTGATTTTTTTCCACTTGACAGCTTAATCTATGCTGGACTTTAGTTCTTACATGCTTGAATTAGAGCTATAGGCATTTGTTTAGAATCTGCTGTTGTGACGTTTCTGTTAGTCATCGGTATTAGTCAAAGAAAGAAGTATGTATAGATTTGGATGTGTTTAACATGATTTACTATGACACCAAATGTCTCTCACTCATTCAGACATGCTATTAAAAGTAACTGCAACACATGTAAAATGTAAATGTTTCGTTCGTAAGAAATATCTTGCTTTGCAACTTCTTTTTCATTCATTATCTGATCTTTTTTTATTAGATTTTGTCACTGCTTGTTTTATTTTATTCAATTTTTAAAAAATAGAGTCCTCTTGTTTAAGTTGCTCAACTTCCTTCCACGCTCTCTCTCTCTCTGATGTCTTCAGCTGCACTTGCTGACCTGGCATTGTGGTACATTTGAGTCTAATTATTCCCTTATTATTATTATTTATTACATTTATTTTCTTTTCCTGTGTTTTCTAATTATTACATGATATTTAGTCATGCCTGTTAGCCGTAAATTAATTTTCCCAAGCAAACATTCTGTTTTTAAGTTTTTAATCTGGATTCCCTTGACCTGATGTACAGTGTTTTCAGTCCATACCTCGAGCTGTTATTTTGATCGTTTAAATCTGAACAATTTTTAGAATTTCTAGGACTGTTCCTCTAAGAAAAACAAGCGACCTGTGAATAAGTGGACAGTTCGCTCAGAGAAATAACCTTTCTTGTATTTTTGATGAAAATATGGAAAACACAATAAAAAATTCAAAGTCTAACCAGGTGGTTGGTGTGGTAATACATATATTACATGAAAAACAATCAATATTAATCTAAATCTAGCAGTAGATCACACAGATTGTGATCATGATAGAAAGCAAATGGAGGATTCAACTTTTTTTTACTTACCCCTTAACTTAGTAGTAACTAAGTAGATTTTCTACATATTCTCTATATTTACATAGAAGGCTGCTAGAAATTAGAAGCTGGTTAAAGTATGGTGCACAGGGATTCTGTCCTCTAGTTTCATCTATTTCTCCTCTCCTCCATTCTTTATTATTTATTTCTTAATCAGTTCTGGATGCCTCTGATGGTGCAGTGTGATTCATTTGTTCCTTCTTTCCCACTCCCCTTCTGAGAGCGGGAGAGACTTCAGTTTCCATGAGGCTCGTCAGTCCTCCTGTTCTTGGCAGTGGACCTCGCCTCTGGCACGTCTCGCATCCCCCAGCTCATCTGGATGAAGCCCATCTGCTACACTATTCAAACGTATAGTTGTAGAGTTTCTTCTTTAACATTCCTGGTAAATTGGTTATCCATCCCGGGATAGGATCACTGCCACATGTGGGCATCCCTTAGGTTTCCTCTTTTTTTCCTGAATCTGTTTTTTTTTTTTGGAGTTTTTCCTCACCGGGACGGAGGGTCTAAGGGCAGGGATAACCAGTGTTAAATTAGTCAGTTTAGTTCAGCAATTAGGACCAACCTTCTGCTTATGTAAAATTACTGGCATGAAGCCCAATGAGGCTATATAAATAAAATTGAATTGAATTAAATTGAGATAAATTTTGGAGATGTGAGGTACTGATAATGCACTGGAGTTGAATCAAACCAGATTTTTTTTAATTAAAAAAAATAGAAAATCAGTCTTTTAGTAAACTAGTGTTTTCGCATACAAATAAGTGGCTCATTTATAATAGCGGTGTCATAAATGTGGGATCGACCAAAACACCTGAATTCAACATGGTAATGGTCCTAAGTACTAGAGGCCAAAATGCTGAAAGTAATGGTGTAAAAGGTATATTTTACAAACCTTGGAAAACGCACAAACCCCTAGGATGATTAAGAGTAGATGAAGGAACTTGTTTAACCACGTTTTTATCAGATCCCATGTATGTTGTTTGCTCAGCATGCTGTTGTCAAACTGAGTAACTAAATAGCTACACTCTACTAGGGGTTACTATCATGTTTACAGCCACAATCATGTTTAATATTTGTATAAAACATCTCAGATCTCACCTGTTGCTTTACACACTGAGAGTTTATATGTCGCTTATCCTTTTTGTGAAGTTTATATGTCTTTATGTAGATTTTGCCCGTGCATTTCAACTTCCTTGAACTGTCCAAAATCATGTTTTCCAGATTGTACATTTTCAAAGAACCCAATATTAGGGAATGTAGGGGGTGTTGTTTACATTTATCCATTTATTCTGTCAAGCTCTTAGATTTAAAAAAATATAAATCTGATCTTTTTTTTTTACTTTGTTCATTTGACAAAATCTGACTTGAATTGCTCACAATATATGATCAGAAGAATAAACACCCAAAATTCACATTTTTTATTGTCATGATAAACATTTTTTGAAATAGGATGAAATGTTTTAAAGCTCCAAATCAGATTTTTCTTTTTGCTATTTTTTGCTCATTCTCCAGAGTTAAAAAAAAAAACCCAGATTTGAGTGATTAAGCTAAAGGAAGGAATAGACTATCTCAAATCTTTTTGACCTACTTTGCTGCAGTCAAAAGAAACTGCCAATTAACTGCAAAATCCACACAAAACTTGTAATCTTCATAAACTGTTTGCATGTGGAAATAGCTGCACCCATGTTTGATCTTGTTTTGTGATGACTCCCGATATGTTTCACCTCTTTAGCTTTTAACTTCAGTGCAGCAGATTCACACGCTAATGCCGGTTTTCATAGTCAGTACAAACTTGTTTTTGTCAAATAGGTAGATTCCTACGTCTCCTAATGCATCATATGTAACCACAGATTCTTCCATTTTATCTCCGTTCCCCTGATTTTTGACGGTACTTTTCTTCTGTGTGTTTTATAAATATCCTTAAATAAGGTCCAACAGCAGATATGGAACTTTTTCTCCTGAGGTTTTACTTTTTAAATACAAAAAAGGTGTTTATGCCCTTCTTATGATCTGGTTCAAGCTATACATACTAAAATAATTGATTTTTTTTCTAAATTAGGCTCATAAACAATGTCTGATGGCAATTCAAATGTGCTACTATGAATGTGACTGAATAATTCTCTAAAGCAATTTTTATGAAACAAACAATGAAAAAGCAAAGCTAAGAATATCTATTTTGATTCATTCATTAAAAAATGAAAAGCAAAGAAATTCAAAGGGAAAAGTAAGTATTTTCCGCCCCAATTATTCTATTAATAATTACACCAATTTCAATGTAAGGTATCAAAATATGGATGGAAAAAGTGAAAATAAAGGTAAAGTTTAGAAGTATTTTGGCCCTAACATTTGATGACAGTCAGGTATCTTCTAAATCAATCTTCGTGAGGATTAGTTTTAGTTAATGTTTCCTTTTGTGGTGTTTAAAATCTTAATGAGAACAGAAATATTGTGAATGAAGACACAATCACCAAATTACTAAATGCAGGAAGTGCGGAAAAAGCTAATTCAGTTTATTCCAACTTTAAATTTATATTAAAAAGTGAGGAGGTCAAATTTTGACCATGCTTCTTGATGTAATACGTATTTTTTCCAAAGACTCTAAAGTTTAACTTTTCAATGGAAAGCTCACGTCCCACATGCGATTAGATGTTACCGCAGTGGGTAATGTTTGTGATTACAGGATTTTTTGTCAGTTTGTCGCCTGGCAGTTGCGGTGCAGGTGCAGACATAGATCAAAGCTTCACATAACCCGTAAAAATATGTGTTCGGATAAGCGTTTGCTGACCGGTTGTGATTATTCATTCTGTGCGCAGGTAAACGCTGACATTTGGGTCTGCTGTTGCGCAAACACCCGAGTGATGCTCAAACCGCTGGACAATGTGAGCTCATCGGTTCCCCTTTTGAAAAATTAGCATCATAGCAACACTTAAATGTCACCTTGCTTTGTATGGGAGGGAGTCACCAATAAGTGATGCACAGGGCTTCACCTTCCAGTAATATCAAGAGCTGTCCCCCTCACCTCACACACACCACACACTCCTTAGCACCTGCTATCCCCTCACTGTCAGCACTGACACTCAGACACCCCTTCCAGCACTGATGCTGACTCATTGGTGTGTTTGTGTGGGACATATAAAGTGTGTGTCTACAATACTGTTTGATGATAAGCATGTCAGAAAAAGGCCTCACGCCGTAGCATCATTGATGTCCCTACAAGGCTCTTTTTCTAGCACTGAAAGGTTTCACATTGTTCTTTTGTTGAATGAATCAAAGCAGAACTGAACTGAATAAAAAGCGACACTCAGACAGTGACGCGATTAAAGTCGGGGTTAATATGAGTCGCCTCACTTTACCACAGCAGTGGTGTGCGAGCACTTCAGAGGAACCACTACCAAGATGAGTGATGTCTGCTGGAGGCATCAATGGCAAACTGTCACTGTACAGCCACAGTAGCTTTTCAGTGTAATTTAGGTGAGTAGGACTACCCGTCAGTGTTGTGGTTAGGAAGAAGTGAGGCTGTACAGGCCCTTGGTCTCGACACTTCTCTGTAATTTGTGGGTGTAGGGGGTAAGAGGGCCGCCCACGCAGGTAAATTGCTTCTTGGGAACTGTGTCAGAGCTGCTTGTCAGCTTACTGAGGGCTGCATGTTTATAGACGCGACCAAATGTTCAGAAAAACCTCATTCTTCTATCTGCTTAGACAACAAAGCAAATGAATGTCACAAACACTCACACCAGCTATAGTACACTATTACTCAATGCTCCATATCAAGTCTAAAGGAGTCTATTCATTGGCAGCACGATACGTTTGGTAATAGGGTTTTCTTGGTACCTGCTTTCACAACGATAAGGAAAAAATAGAAGCTACAAAAAAAAAAAAAAAAAAAAAAACAGCATGGCTTTCCTGTGACACCAATATAGTACGCTGTTGTTTTCCACATGGCTTCACACGTACTGGTACTTGTTCTGAATGCTACAATTAGTAACTGAAAATTCAGTGGTTAAAAAAAAGCAAAAAAAAAATAGTGCCAAATCTCATTTTAGCTAAATTAGCATACTATTTTTAGACATTCAAGCAAACCTTAAGCCAATTGAGATACAGATTGCTCATACATTTTGAACGATTTTGATAACTTGCTGCTATGAATGAAGTTATTGTTTAGTGTATGTACATTAAGATATATTCTTTACTTTCACTGGATGGAACAATACGTGTGAAAAAAGTTAAAACAAGTCTTTATATTTTAACATTTAGATTTATTGTAGTAAGATATATGTACATTTGTTAACCAAGAATCAACAAAGGTCTGACTTGCATGTGTAAAAAAATTGGCACTTTTACCTTTGTTTAGAGCAAGTTAAAGCAGATTTTGTGTCTAGTTTTATAAACTAGTAATAAAGAAATTAAAAAAGATCAGATATAGCTATTTTTCTATTTATGAGGTGGATTTTTTTTTTTTTTTACTGGGCCACCATGACTTTGTACCCTGCGAGTTGTAGTTATTCATTTAAATTTTGATTTTTATTTTAAAATATTTGCTTCATTTCTAACATTTGTCATATAGATTCAGGGAAAGTTTAGATCTGACACCATCAAATGTTCAGTTTCCAGACGGAGGAGGTAGTGTGCAGCTACAGGGGGGACTCTGACCTCAACAAAAATCTGTTAAAAATCTGTTAAAAAGTGGCAGACATGCAGGTTGCAATTTATTTTCAGGATAAGTAAACTTGCATGTTAGCCTTTGAGGAGGGATTGAATTTATACCATTGCAACATTTTTTTAAAATGTATTTCTTAAGTTTCCTTTTCCATAGAAATTTAGCAGATACTAAGTGGAAAACTCATGTTCAAAAGTGAGTAAGCCAGGTTTCCCCCTCCTGACTGGGGCTTTTTTTTCCCTCATTTGCAATTGTTTCAAGGTCAGTTTTCACTCTTTTCCTTGCTGTCTCAAAAACTAAACTTGAGGTAAAACTGAACCCATTTAACCATATAAATAAGAGAAATAAAGATACTCGAACACGTGCAGTTCTTAAGTGGGTCATTTATTTTTATTGAGCTATCAACTGACTTTATCAGTTTCAATTAGTCAAGTTTACTTACAACGGATATGCAAAAAGAACATTTGGCCAAATTAGCTAATCTGATCACAAATGGAGCATGTCTTTGGTTGAAGGTTTCAATGAAACTGAAGAGCAGCTCTCTAAATAATACCAACGTCGTGAAGGAAACTGCAGTCCGGTCTAAGGTTTCACAGCCTTAACACAAATGAGCCAATCTGGTTCTGCTTGTGCTATATGTTCTCATCAATTAAACAATCCAAGTGTTGTTGTTTTTTTATACTTGACATTTCTTAATGTTTTCTCATACTTATAATTATGTGAAACTTGTGACCCTTAATCCAACTGAATATTACATATAAATAAAAAATACAGAATAGTTACATCCAAAACACAGCATTGTAAAAGGCAATAATGCAGCAATTAAAATCTCAATAACATACAGTAGTTTATATTTCATTAGGAAGTACGGGGACAACAAAGAAGTCTAGAATTTGACAGAGGACATACGTACAAATGTGATTTGAATAACTATATTATACACCATTCTAAGTCTGCTAAATGCTGGTAGGAAACCTTCAGTGGTTTGGGAGAAAAACACAGGCAAGCTTATTCTCATCTATGGTTTCAGTAGTATCATTACAAGATCGACTGACTTAAACTGTGAACATACAATTATTTTATTCAGTAACAGAGCTGTACAATTTATACAGGAGCTATGACTTCTCTTTACCTTACATAACGCACCCACAACCTGATTTTTACCTGCCTGACAAGACAAACAAAATGCTAAACTGAGCTCAGACTGTCCAATTATAATAATTTCTTTTCAAGCAAAGAAAAACTTTTTTTTCTGAACTTCATTGAGGAATTAACCCCCAAAAAAGAGAAAATAAATAAATACGTTGCAGGTTTTTGAAAAAAAAAAAAATTGTCAGTGGAAAGATGCAAATAAAGCACAAATTGATTGTGATTTGGTTTGTCCGTACAATAACATGTAAACTGATGAATCAAAAGCCACATTCCACGCTGCGACCTTTCTTAACCAAGATGGTTACAAATGATGTCGTTCAGTGACTAAACAAGACAAAATTCACACAATGAGCAGTAAACAATTAGTAATTAAAAATAAGGGGGGAGTCCCTTTTTAACCTTTTTTTCTAAATACAAGTGTTTACTACAATGAGTAATTCAGTGAAAGGTTTCAGCTTTAATAAGACTTTAACAAGGTCTGATCATTTGTGTCTAAAATTGTTTAAAGTGGCGTATTTTCTGCACGAACAAAACTACTTTCATGCCAGAGCGGTGTGTTGTTTCTACGAAGTAATTGACACACTGATGCTTCACATGACAATAGATGTGTCTTCTGTACAATTCTCTGCTTCGTACAGACTCAGATATCCAGCTGTTCCTCTGATAAAACATTTGCCAAATGTGAAGATGATTTGATTGCTACACAAAATGACGGCAAGGGATTTGGATATGGAGTTTTTTTTTTTTTTTTTTTTCGAAAGAAGTTGAGCTTCACTACTTGGTTAGGGTTCACTACTAAAGAGGGGGATTACTGAAGAGAGGACGGGGGTCTTAACGTCTACCTCAAATACATTCAGAAAGTAGTAGCTGTGTCGTTGTCTTGTGCTGGTTTTTACAACAGTCCGTTTTCAATCAGCCATGTTAGAAGTGTGTCTCCTTCTCATAACAGCACAATGTTACTATTTATTTTATTTATTTCTTTTTTAAAAATGTTTTTTTTCTTTTTTTTAAATTCCATTACACTGATGCAAACTAATCAGAGAAATGTCCTCACCATGTCGCGCGCGTACTTCCTTTATTTACAGTGTTGGTTCGGAACAGTGACATTTCCGCCTCTTTCGAAAGCGATGACGAGAACAACACAAATAAATACAGCAGCGTCATACACCGACTTGTCATGCTTCCATCCGAAAATTTAGTTCCGATTGTTTTTCGTCTTACGGTTATTTTGGTAGCAGAAGAAGAAGAAGAAGAAAAAAAGAAAAAAAAAACAACTTCCCTTCACAGACTAAGTTGGCTAAATCAAATATTTGGTATAATTTGACTGTTTAAAATAATGAGGGCGGAGCCTCAAAAATCGATTATTTTTCAGTTTTTTGTGTCACATCCTTTAGCCATCTTTGTTTTAATTTAAAGCCTGGTTGCTGCATACATTCAATGATCTCACCTACACCCCCTCGCAAAGTGTTATCTAAGGGGATGGATTTAGTTGGGACCCCCCTTCGTCCCTCTGCATGCTAACCATTGAGACTGTAGTTTAAATAGGCTGTCACTCACACGCACCTACACAGATACTTCATGTCTAATCGTGGTACGAACAGAACAAAGGGACTACTACAGAAAAATAAATACTATAAAGCGTATGCACCATTCAGTTTTGTAGTTAGGAGCAGTAGGTCAAGTCATGCCACGGGGGGGATGAGGTGAAGCGGGTCTATGAAATGTTGTGACTCTACTAACCCAAAAGATGTATCAAATGAGAGCAGTTAATACAGGATAGTGTTTATACCTCAATATTCACATTCTGAGGACAGGAGCGTCTCGGGGAGCAACCCCCACTTCATTGTTTCATAACTTGCAACACAACATTAATCTATTGTAGGGGGCGTAGCCGGGTCACCACTTTGAAGAGGGGGACAAAACAGGTGGTCAGGCATGACTTGCTGGTGGCCCCAACATGCTTCAGTTCATCTGCTCAAAGAATTTGTAGGTGGGGTTCTCATAGCCATGGTTTTGCATTTTGTTGAGCTGCCGTTCTTCTGGTGTCAGCATGGGGTCGACCTGCTGGGAGAAGAATTATTACATCCGAGACAGATTCAGGGCCCAACAGTACCCAGGTATCCCTGTGACCCCAAAAAAGATACAGCAGGTTAAGAAAAATGGATGGATGATAAATTCAACATGGATGTGGATAAATCAATAAATGACGGTGGAAATGTTGGATACGTAGAAAGATTTTGGCTTTTCTTTTCTTCTCATCTTGAGTTTTGTTTTTGTGGTGGTTCACACTACTATTGAATAACCCCTTATCAGATTTCAGAGTAAAATGTACCCAATCCTCTGTCATGTTTTGGTATTATCGAAAAGCGTCCTCTGATCATAGTGACTCTTGGGGAAGAGCAGCTGAACAACTGAAATAAGTCTTGAGTCCCAGCTGATGGAAGTTTGATTGACTTGATGAACATGCAGCTCTTCTTCTCAGGTAAATGTCTCTTTTACTTATTTGTCAAGTGAGGTAAATGTCAATAGTAGCATAGTAAGTGATTCATTTTGAGTTGTTGCTCACTTTGCAGGCAAACCACATCATTGTCTCAGTGGTCTTCTATGCAGTTGAGCAACCATAGATCACCCCCACCCCCACTGGAGTTTGCAGCAATTTACTTTGTTCTGCACTGCAGTTCCTTTAACCTATTTTTTTTTTTTTTTTGAAGTCGGTTTGTTGTAAAGTGGACGGACACTTGTATGAGTTCTGAGGGAGGATTTTATGACAACTTGTCGACACCTATATTATTAAAAATGGGATTTATGAAACAAAAGCTTTAAGACAAAACATATTTTTTCAGCTGAATATTTGGTATTTATATTTAATTGTATTTTTTTCTTAATAATGATTTCAAAAAGATTAAATCTTGTTAGTTTTTTCAAAGAACTCTCTGTCTGGCGTTCGCATGTTTTCTTGGTGACTGTGCTGGTTTTCTCCAGACTCTCCAGCTTTCTCCCTCAGTCCAAAAAAATATACTGCTTGATGATTCTAGATTGTCTCTTTGTGAGTGTGCGGTTGTGTGGCCCTATGACAAACTGGCGTCTTGTCCGGGGTGTCCTCGCCTTTATCCAATAGTAGCTAGGATAGGCCCCAGCAACCCCAATGCCACTTTAGGCAGATCCGAAAATAGTTGTTTTAGCTAAACATAACATGTCAAATCAGTATCAAGCTATATTTCTTTTTACACCCAGTTATATTTAATTTCTATTCATTTCATAAGATATACTTTAAGTTTTAAAAAGGGGCGAGGGGTTTCTGAGGGACAAACTATGGGCTGTGTGTTTCTCTGTGTTCGTCCATCTACAAATGTCTTCTGTGAACGCTGTTAACTTTTATAAAAGCCGGTGTTTTTAATATTTGTAAAAAAACTTTAAGTCTGTCAAGGACTTCACGCAATTAGCATGATAGGTCCTTTTTAAATAAAGTTTGATTTGACAACAATAGTTCTGATCTCAAAAGAATTTATTTTTGTTTACTGTTTTGCACCATTTTACTTAAAAAGACTCAACTTCTGAAGTTGGAAGTTATGTTAAATATTAAGAGCAGTAATATGACATATTTTAATGATGTGTGTATTGTCTTTCTATTAGTTGAACTATTTCAGATGTCTGATATGAGAATATTGCACCAAGTGAACACAGAAAACACCTAAAACTAAAAGATGTTGGTAAAAAAAAACTGTTATCAATATGTTAGACGAAACTTGGATTAAGTGACTGTTTCATGGGGGATCGTACCTCTACAATACCATGGCTAATAGTGCCGTAGGGCTTTCTGCGCACCAGCAGCAAGCTGATAACCATGACCATAGCTATAGCTACAGCCACCACCAGCAACCCCACCATGGCGCCTCGGTTAAACGTCTCCAAGGCATCAGGGGGCTGACGGAAAAAGAAAAGCTACATTCAGACAGCTCTCTTTAAACCTATTTGACAAAAAAACACTTCATTTTAAAAAAGAAAGCTATTCTTTTCTCTTACCAGTTCATCACTTGCAATTTCGTTAGGCTTGTTCACGTGTTTGAGGTCTGCAGAGTTGTTGATCTAAAAGCAGGAATGAATAAAAGTAAAGAAAAAGACTTGTAATGCCACATATTTGTTATATTGACAGTAATCTGATTACCTTACCTTTTCCTCATCTTCATAGGTAGGTCCTCTCTCAGATGTAGTATAGTCATATTCATCTTCTGCAGACAAATGTAAAAATGTCATGTTCTTCAACACTAAATCAGAGATAAATTTCAATCCGGATGTGAGTTCACCTTTCTTATTAGGCTGCATGTCTGTAACAGAGAAGAACAAACACGTCGTTAATATGACAAGTACAGACTTCATATGGGGGTGTGTGTGAGTAATAGGTGAAGGAATACCAATGCGTGGAGGATAAGGTCTGTTCTGGAAGGCCCTCTCCTCCTCCTCTTCATCGTCCTTCTCTTCCTCACTCTCAGCTGGCAGGAGCTCCTCCGTGGTGCGAGTCTCAGAGAAGGAGGTGGTCATGAGCTCACTGATGTCTCCTCGCTCTGACTTCACCAGTTCTTCTGCATGAGTGGATCGATCAAAGCGGACGGTTAATACCGGCAGATCACTGCGCAGATCTGGAAAAACTGCGGATTCGCTTACGAATGTCGCCGTGGAGCTCCTCGGCCAGCATGGGATCCTTATACAGCAGGGCCAGACTCTGGTTCATCCTCTCCTCAATGACGTGGAGATGTGTGTAGACCTGCAAATTGAAAGAAAAACAGTTATATAAAAAAAGTCCTTTCAGATATTACTGTCTTCAGCTCCCAATCTGTTTTCAATTTCTCGGAGACAGAAGCTCTTACCTGGAATTTCATCTGCTCAGCCTTCTGGGGGTCAACAGCCACAATATGCTGGTAGTGCCTCAGCGTGTGTCTGCGGTCCTTCTGCTCTGCAGCCATGTACCTCTTCAACGCCTGCAGCACATGCTCCGGCTGAAAGGTTTGATTTCAGCAGTCAGGAAATGTGTAAAGGCAACACAAAAGCTCACCTTATTTCCTGCCTAAAACTATAGGGGAGATTTGTCACTCTAACTGGGTTGAATTTTTCATCAGGCGAGAACGCAGGACAGATTCACCTGAGGAGGATCAGACTGAACAGCGGTCAGGTAATTCTCCAGGGCAACGCGGCGGTTGTTGTTCAGGATGGCCTCAACTCTGGCCAGATGCGTCTCCACAAGCCTCTGCCTCTCTCCAGCCACCTGCTCCTCCAGAGTCTGCAGCACAGACTGGAAGTGCTGAAAAAAAGTGGGTTGATTCAAGGATGAAGGGTTTTATTACACATGCAGAGAAATTCAAAATTTAAATCCAACTTTATTAAGGAGGTTGACAAACATCGGTTTACCTCATTCAGGGCCTGCCGCTCTGACTTTGGCAGATTTTTGGATTGGTTGTCAGCCTCAGCCCATTCCTTCATGATCTAAGATGTGAGGTAATGAACATTGAATGTTTTAATTGAAATATTTAACATTCTGTACTGCATCAGATAGATAAAGAATTATGGAAGTGAGCTTTTTGTTAGGAGTCCTAACAAGCCATACCATCACTACATCGCCACCATGCTTTAAAAAAAATACACATTCAGTCGTTTTTGTCGACTGTTGCATTCATGTAGCTCCACATCCACCTGCATACTGCAATTTGCTGGGATTAATGTGTCATCTAGAAACGTAAAATCCCACTTCAATGATCTATTTTAAAAGCTTCCTCCAGGGTAGTTTTTTTTATCCCAAATCAAATAACTTGTGCTGTAGCTTCTGTAGAGTGGCAGTAGATCATTAAAAATTCACCTCTGAGTTGTGGGCGGGACGCTCTTTTTCAAATGGCATTTTTCATCTCTCTGCTCCTCATTCACAACAATTTGAATATAAAAATATGAATAGGATATTTCTGCTTACTTGACACCACAGTGGAGACTCTAATCACGGAAACAATATTAAGGCTCTTCAAGCCCCACACGTCAGGCTGCTTTTAATAATTCATTTTTGTCTTTGTTCATCTGAACCTTGTTCGCCTGTTTATGCTGCATATAATCAGGAAATCGTTACAAAAATAGGCAAAGTAACTATGATAAAGTTAAAAAAAATTTAGAACAGTATTCCAAGTTATTGAAATCCTTCCAGCTGTGTATCAAACCTTTTCAGACTCCACAGAAAACATTTCTTTCATTATGTGCTCCCCTGAAGCAGGTGAGTCATGTTCTGGCCAAGTCCTCCTGTGTCTGCCTGTCTGTGTATTATATTACATTACTATCCCCTCAGATTAATGGATCACCTGTCAAAAATGCAGCGCTAATAACAAACTGGTTCACCTCATTGATGCGCTTCATTCGGCGCTCCTCCAGGTCTGTTTTGGCACGCAAGAAGTTGGCGTGCTCAGTGTCATCCACGGGCTTTTCGAAATAAACATCAACGCCATCCGTGGGCCGAGACGTGGTCACTGGGGGAGAACAATGGAAAACCACAAGTAAGTTGTTAAAGGAAAGTACTTTGCAAGGAGGTAAACAATGTTTTTCCCTTACAGGGATCAATAAATATTTTTGAACTAAACAGATGATAGAATCCTACTTGCAAATGTATGAAGTGACATGAACCAAATCATCCTACACTTCCCATTAAAAAGGATTTCTAAACTAAATTTCTTTCTAAACCAAAAAATAAAAACTTTAACTTTAATCGGTCAAATGTTTTCAAATGAATTTTGTTTTTATTCCCCCTCCAATTTAACAATATGAAGCATTACTATGATCCTAAATTCAAGCTCATTTCCAAGCTAGCACGATGTGTGCCGCGGCTCTACTGTGGTTGTTATCAATGTTCTGCACCAGATCAATCTGAGACAAAGTCCTCTGTTAGTGTAGGGTGATGAGTAATAAACAAAGCCCCAGTAACAGTTCTCGTAAAAAAGTGAAGAAAAAAAGTTAAATTGCTTTTGTGTGAATACATGAGACAAAAAAACAGAGAATGTGAAAGTATGATTTAAAATAGAAAAAATCTAAGCCTTTATGCAGAGGCGGCAGCACTAGCGGTAAATGTCACTTTTGGTTTTGTTATTTACAGCTAATGATCACTGTCAACAGATTATCTGATAAAAACAAATCACTCACAGCTGTCTCCCCTCATGAGAGGCGCAGAGGTGGTGGGTTTGTGGCTTTTCTCATAGTAAAAAGAGTCCAAATAGTCTGACGTCTGGTAAGGACCTGAGTCAATAGGGTATTCATACTCGTCCTGATCCTTCACAGATATTGCCTCCTCTTCATCATCCTCTTCATCCATGTCCTCTTCATCAAGAGCTTCCTCCTCCTCCTCTTCTTCTTCCACCACCTCATCATCCTCCTCCTCCATGTCTGCTTCCTCCACGTCGGTGTCGGGGGAGGGGCTTGGAGTGGGAGCTGTCACTTTGGAGCTGCGGAGGAGTCCACCATTGTTACTGTGACAGCTGAAGGGAACAATAGCGAGGAGATGTTGGCTGAGTCATCTTACACAGAGATGAGCTTCCCGCCGGTCTGGGGCGTGAGGGCTTGAAGACCGCCGGCGGTGGTTTTTTCCTCCGCCTCGCCTTTTCCGCCAGAGCTGCCTCTGCCGGGGCAGCACACGTATTCCACGCCGCGGAAATGGTCGCCGCACGGCAGCAGCATCCCGTAACTGTGAAGCTCCAGGTTGTCGGCTGTGCATGCCTGACACACACGAGGCAAAAGGACAAAGATTCCGGTTGGACAACTGCTTCTGCTGTCAGAAGCCTTGTTGTACGGCGAATCAAAATCCTCCTAATTAAAAGCGCCCGGCTGCAGACCCTCTGCTGTTCTCACCTCCTTAGCAATGTTGTGCCAGTACACGTAACTCTCACAAGCATCCATCTGCTCTCGGTGGAGGAAGCGGCATCTGTCGGGCACCAGCAGAGCCTCGCTCACATACTCGCCTTCTGCACCGGGATTAAGAAAAAGAGGAGAAGGATGGTGAGGATTTCAAGCAGACTAGAACCAAAGAGCACAGAACAAATCCACCAAACAAAAATGTAACAGTATGTAGAAATCTGAAAATGTACATACAACCTTGTACAATAAATAGCAGTTTTATAGAAGGATCAAAATTACCACATTTTTTTTAAACATAAATTATCTAAGAAATATGTCTTTTCTAGTGCTATTAACACACTATAATTCTACATCTTCCCTTAAATATTACAGATATTCTAAGAATTAACAGTGGAGGGAACTAATTAAAGAACTTGCCCCCAATCAAACAGACCTGTTGGTGGTCACCCATTGTAAGCCTATCTGGCCCTCTAGTGGCTACAGTGTTAATCCAGAATCTCAACCTCTCAAATTCATTCCTTTTGACTAAATGTTCTTTAAGAAAAGTAGCAGGGATGTAACTTTATTGATTTCAATTTCCTACGATCCAACTAGATCTATCTGTCTGAGGCAAGCTGTTCATCGAATCAAATCGACCTACATAATAAAAACACCATTTAGATCAAGCCATCGTTACGCCAAGACATGTGCATACAGCGTCAAGACATACAGTGTTCTATATTGTTCTAATAATTGTATTATTTTGATGTGGAAAACCAACAGTTTATAAAACTAAAATGTGAATGCTCTGACTTTCATTCTTGTTTGTGTATTTAATTAATTCCACTTCATTACACTATAAAATATGAATCAACCACAAGTTATCATATTAATTGAATCATTGCTAAAATGAATTGTTACACGCTTATAAAATAGTGTAAAAAACCAAGAAGTTGTTTTGTTCCCCCCTACCAGGATAGGAAATGATGTTTTAATGTCTGTCTGACTGCATGTTGTTAGGGTTGACACAGAGAGACGGGGGATGGAAAAAAGGAAAAACATGCCGTCTGGACTGGCTAGACACATGCAAACATCAGTTCTGATTCTCTAATTTATCACAATAAATTCATTTTTGCAGTCTATAAGTAAAAAGAAAAAAAACAATAACCAATGTGTGCCACTCTTACCCAGGCAGCGGTAAGGCAGGACTATTAGGTGGCCCCAGCCTTTCTTGGACCAGCCAGGGATGGGAACAGGATGTTTGGACTCCTCTATGTGGCTAATTGAGAGCGTTGGGTACATCTAGGCATAATGGTACATGCAGAGATGACAGAGGCACAGAAACGCACGAGCAGACAAACAGATCGGGGAACGATCAGGGAGAGCGGTCTGAGATTTGGTTGAAACCAACCGTCAGGGGAAAGCACAATCGGTAGGAAAAAGAGGGGAAAGATCATGCCCAATCTTTTTTTTTAAATACATAAAATGTATGTCTCCATTTTCAGGGTACCATTGTGTCCTTTAACAAAATGTCGGCTTTTAAATGTCATACTTGCTTCCGTTTAATGTGTAGCTCCAGCTTTCAAAGGTTGAGCTGAGATTAATATTGATAGGGACGTTGGGAATCACACTTACCCTGATCTGCACCCAATCAGGGGTAAAAGCAAAGCCACAGCTGACGCATTACGTGCCAACTAATCACATTATATAGAGGCTGCTCAGACTCACGTCTGATGCTTTTTGGCCACCAGGTGGCGTTTGGCTGCTTTTTATCTTCTATTTCCAATTGATTTGGAGGAACCCAAAGAGTATGTGTAGCACTGTAAACTCCACAGCAGATGTTTATCAGTACACATACCAGAGGTGGGTAACAAGAGGAGGAAAGGCAGATGGTGGCACAAATGAAATACTGGAATATTTCAAAGTCCACCATTGCGCCACTATATATGGTTAAATATATAGATCGCATGGGGCAGGTAGAAAAAATACAAATTGATTTAATTTAAATTTCATTTTAAGTTGTTTTCTAACAAACATGCCTAATCTATGTATATTTTGTATTTGCTTTCATGTACAGCTTGTTTTAAACATGTGTACCTCCTGGCAGAAGGACAGGATTTCACTTGGTTCCTTGAAGCAGCCCTGGCGGCCCTGAGGATCCGGCTCCCACTGGCCCGTCTGCACGTTCATGTACAGGAGCTGGCGGCCGCAGAACATGGCGATCTGAGGCTCCGCCACCTGAGGGCCCGGCCCATTCACTTCAGTCAAAGCCAGAGCCTGCAGAGCACAGACAGGAAGGACAGAGAGAGAGCAGTTTAATGCAAGGGCAGAGGTAGATAACAGTATGTCTGAAGCCTTGGCAGGCTGTCCGACATTAGATGAAGAGAGTCAGCCTAAGTGCAGGACGGGGGGAGCCAAAGATCGAAACGAAGAGATGGGAACGTGGAAGCGGCTAATGCACGGGAGAATCGACTGCAGACGGAGGATAATGGCAAACCTGAAAGTCGGAAAATCCTCCGCAGTTCGACATTCAGAACAATAGCGACCAATCAAAAGCTGATGTTTCTGGCAGTTAGTATCTTTGAGGTGATAAGGAGCAGATGGCAGGAGGGCAAAAATATGCAGAGGGATGAAACATTCTTCTAAATTTCATCTTCTTCCTTTGGCCTCGCTCTTATCGATTGTGGGATATGTTGCCTCCACCAAAGGGAGGACCCGGAGGGGGGGGCACCCAGGAGAACAAACAGCTCATCCTAGGAGTCAGGCGATAATACGAGTCCATTGAGCGGTGTGCCACTTCACTACATTAACTCACATGGACAGAGACAGAGAGAGCTGAGGGAGGAGCAGAGAGTAGGATTTCTATAAACAGCAAGAACAAGGCCTTCCTTCACTATAACGGATTTTCAAGAGACAGAGCCCTTCAGTATCATTAGATTGTTGCATGCTTTAGTGGGCGGATGAGTCATCAATGGTAGAAAAACACATTTACCATCTCCTACAGGTCATGTACAGAACGCCACTGAGCGTACAATAATGTTAACCCTTTAATCCCCATTCTCCCTGAAATCAGCCCCCCCCAGAGCTTTCACACAGCTCGTATCCTTTCATCTCCGCTGACAGGCGGAGAGATACCCCTGCTGACGACAGCCGAGCCGAGCGACGCCAAGCCAGTTAGAGGCAAGCTGCCCACAGGGAAGAAACGGAGGAGAAAAATATGGAAGAGTGACGCCTGATCAAAGGAGAGCCCTGCTCGAACTGCACCCAGCTGAAGTGTTTGAAGTTCTAATTAAAATGTATGGCGAATGAAATAAATATAGAACAGCCTCCAAGTAAATGTATGATAAATATATAAAATGCTCCTAACGACTTATGCAGTCGGATTGCTGCTTCTTTGCTCATTCCGTTTAAATTACCAGTTAATTTTTCATTGTTGCTAATGATATTAAGAGTTTGCTGAAACTGTGAAACGTGATTCTTTTCCTAAAGTAAACAAACAAAAAAACTTACAGGATCAGGGATTTTTTAAAAATCTGAAGTTCAGGTCATGTAGAAACATGATAACCGTACAAAAACCTGCTCTGCCTTGAACATTTCTATTTTTAAAAACTTCCAAAATTGATTTTCTATCATTGTTTTCATTTTCCTTAATTTTGTTCATTAATATAAATTGAAGAGGTCAATTCTGGAGCAACTGCAAAAAAATAACACTAGCAAGAAATACTAATGAAAATAAAAGAGGTTGCTCAAAGATGAGTGAAAAAAAAAAATCAACAAAATAAAAGTCCTCTTCCTTCCATTTAAAAAGTCACAGTAAATATTTCCAATCCTGTCAAAACGATTACAGTTACTCCCGAGAAAACATCCGACTGATTGCTTTTATTGACAACGCTGAATCGGATGGTTTAATTGGTTAAGTGTGCTGTAAGATAAACACAGTAAAACACCATTAAAGCTGCTGAAACACTTTCTCTAAAGCAGCTGCTAAGCTAATGCCTTTACAGCTATATCTTTTTTGAGTCGGGGAAGGTCAGTGCCACAATGGCAAAGCAAGAAAAAAAAAAAGGAATAAACCTTCCGGATATTTGAGAAGATAACCTGGCAGCTTGGGCTCTCTCATTCTGCCTGCTCTCCACTACTGCACTTGCAGAAAATCAATGCTGAGCGACTGCAACTGTATCGCCACGCTCCTGCAGATCGATAGAGGCCCATCAGGAGCTGGAGGCCCTGACCTCTAGCCCAGCGGGGCTGCGATACCAGCACATAGATGTGGACTTGTAGGGTGGGGGTGGTCATGGCCTCCAGGTGCTACGGTTCTCCCAAGAAGAAACCTGAGATGCTTCTTAGGTGTCATTTTGTGACTTTTTTTTAAACACGCATAATGGAATACATATCCAAACTGTATAATAATTAGTATGAAGCAATACTTTATGTTGAAGTCTTTCTAGAGACTTTTTTTTAATTGCCAAATAAAAAGCCTACAATTTAGTTTCTTTGCTCTGGAAAAAAAGTCCCAATTTAAACTCTTAGGGTGCATTCAGACTGGACATATTTTATTTGCTTAAAGTGAACCAGAGTATATTTACCCCGATAATCCAGAAGTCTGAATACATCCAGACGGACCCTGGTTTGGGACAGAGAACCGCTTTTGGAACAATATTTCAAGGGTGGTCTTGGTTTATTTCAGAAAGGACTGAGCTCTGGCTTGCTCTGAGTTTCCTAAAACCGTGCTCGGAGAGGAACAACTGGCCCAAAATGGCCACCGTAGCCTGGCGGACATATGTAAACAAAGAATGAGACACAGTAACTCATGTAGTCAGATCAATGCACGGTCATAAAAGCAACTTTTAACATCTTACACGTTTCTCACAGTGTGTCTACAATCAACAGTATATGTCATAAATTCTTATCAGCGTACCTTCAGAGCCAACGCTTCCTCAGTAACGGCCTACAGCATGCCACCGCCAACCCAAACTAGCAGTAAAAAGGGTTGAATTTGACATTGACACAGATGTTCAAAATTGGTCAGCGAAATATAGCGTTTGGATCAGGGATGTAGGGAAAAATTGATTCAGCAAAATATCGCGATATTTCATCTGACGATACTTGTGTCAATTTAAAATGTTGACGAGACAATATTAATTAATTATTTATGAGTAAAGTAGTACCGCTAGCTGGCAGCAGAACACACTGAATTTGCTTGGGTAAAAGTAGCCTTGTGATCATTAAATAAAATTAATTGTTACAATTTTATTAACATGAAAGGTGCATGAATATTCAGATAGACCTTGCCAATACACATCCCTAGTTTGAAAAAGAGAACTTTTCTGACAAGCGTTAAAAAGCTTAGGGCTTCATGATTTTTTTCTCTCATTGCTTTGCCCCGCCCTCTTCATTCCTGGCCAATGACTAAAGAGATCATTGGTTACAAGTTTTAGTTCAAAACAGAAATCTCTGGTTGACCGCAGTCTGAATACAGACCAAATGGAAGGTTAAAGGCTGGGTCCAGACCAAATAAGCAGACACGGTCCAGACCAACGGGTTTTTCAAGCCTGAATATCCTCTGAGACACAAGTCGATGATCTCATGTGCTTTAATGTGAAAAGTGGGATTGAAGTGACTTTAGGGCTGAAGAACTGCAGCATCCACACCGTCCTGCTACCTTGATTGATGGCAATGTGAGTCACTACCTTCAATTTAATTATGCACAGGCACTGACAGCAACAAACGAGTGCACTTGAAGTTGCTCTCAACCTTATGCTCTAGTAATGCTGCTCTCTATGGTTTCTGTCCCAAATTAGTATCAACAGTAACAAAAAAAGACACACACTGAATCCTTCCCCCTTTTAAAACCTGTTAAATGCTTTTAGATTCTATAGTATACTTTTCACCATTATTTATTTATTTATTTTAACTTAATTTCTCCAACAGCTGAGCAATCAGATATAAGCTGAGAGCCTCTGGTGTCAGACAGACTTTACTGTCACAATAGGAGGTTATTGAGTATAAACCCCATCATTGTTTATTTATTCACACCAGTTAGTGAAAAAGTGTATAACAGATTTTCATTTATATGTATTTTTTTCAATCAATAGTAAAATCCAAATTTTCTGTGTACCGTATCTTAAATCATTCTTCTTTACAAGGCTAAGCTGCATTTGTTCTCAATATTCACTTTAAGCTTGTTCTAACAACAACAAAACTTCATAGAATCAGACTTCTTTTAAATGGTTTTATGACAAAGATCTACAGAAATAAATGACCACAGTCTGAAAACAACAGATAACTGCTTTTAGTTTTCTGTTAAATTGTTAGCTCGGCTGTTACTGGAGATGTACATGTGTAACTTTTAGTTTAAAAAAATGTGGAAATGTCAAACCAGACTTTGACCCCAAAAGAAAATGAGCAAAAACTGAAAGTGAAACAAAAAAATTTGCATTTTAACCTCAAACTAAAGCGTAAATCTCAGAGCTGCGGTAAGGTCAATTGATGCAGACTCATACATGAACTCCTCTGCTGTCTGTATGCGATGTCTGTTGAAAGGGATTTGCTTTATTTTACTCTTGCAGCCTCAGTAGACTAACTTCCTTTAGAAAACAAGGCGCAGGCACTCAGGAAGTCAAGCTGGCAAGTCAGCAAATGCTTGTGGATATGAATAAAAGCAGTTAGGACAAGCAGAGGGTGAAGAGCTGGGGGCTAAAGTGAGGTCTTGGATTTATAACCTAAAAATTACATTTCTGAAGTTCAATTTAGTAAAATTCAGATTAAAAACATGTTTTTTCTTTAAATATAAAATCTATAGAAACATTGTTCATTTTTTTAAGCTCTTCAAGCAAGATAATATAAATGAATTAATGTCAAATCCATTCACATTTTAGTTTCATAAGATTCAACCCACTGTTGTTTTTCCACATCAAAATAATACAAAGAGAACATTATTGGTACAATATACCAAACTGTATGGTCACATTTCTTTGTAAAAATCAAACACATTGGACTGTCATGGTGCCTTGATCATATTTTGTTGCCATCCCGTGTGTGATGTCTACCCTGATAGTGTTTTTAACGCTATGGTAAAATAGACCTTCTACGTCTAAATCCAAATGGTTTCTAATATCGATATAGTTGATATATTTCATTGGAACCTTTCAGCTATCCTAGGTATGTTTACAAGACACTGGGCTGAACTTTTTTGTTTCTAAGGTAGGGGTATTCGAATTCCTTGACATCTATAGTATATTGTCCCTTACAGGGGTGTCAAAATCCAGGCCTCGAGGGCCGGTGTCCTACATGTTTTCCAAGCAATCTATTGTTGAAGCTCCTTTAAACACATCTGATACAGGTAATCAGCAGCAGATAAGGCAGGATTTCTGAAAAACATAGGACACTCGCCCCTCCAGGCCTGGAGTTTGACACGTGCTTTAAAACAAGCGGGTGAACAAGCTTCTGCAAAGGAGATCTTCTGAGCTCAACAAATTTTCCACACTCTTAAACCCCCCTGTCCTCAGGAAAGCAGTAAGCCAATGCAAAGTGTCTCCGAGGCGACCGCGAGTCTGTGCAGCTTAATTGATGGAGCTTCTCAAGTATGTCTACAATCTGAGTCTGCATCTAGGGAATCCCCACAGTGTGAGAGACAATTTGTATTGTTCTAGCTCAGAAGAAAGGGCATTCTAGTGAGCTCCATAACTTCAGGCCCATGCTTTCAATTCTAATGCAATGTAGTTTAAATACACAACAGCTTTTATCTGATGAAGCCAACAAAGCAAAAAAAAAAATCTTTTGATTATTTAATGCTTCCATCCATCTTCTCCATATCAGGATACTTCTTTAGAATGTTGTACACAACATGGAGAACATGTTTTTAGTCAGATCAAATCATTCACTGAACAAAGAGCAAGAAATTGACAAAATGACCCAATTTTTTTTTTTTTAAAGAGCGACTAATTGGCCGAAGAGCAGATAAAAAACAGGCTAGCAAACCAAATAATAAAAAAGCCTAAATATTGAGCACTTATAAAGAATTACAGTTTTTTAAATATAAATATTTGATGAAGTCTTTGTCTGAGTATAATTTTATTCATTCAGGTTATGGTAACACTTTTTATCTATAGCTATATATGCAATAAACCAGAATAATCTCTGACATCATACTTTACTTTGCCAAAATCAAAATTGTTCTTTAATATAGAATGCAATTAAGTTTACATTTGAGTTAGAATCTGACTTTTTAACATGGGAGTCAATGGGAAGTCCTTTTTATCCCTGCCTCTAGATGTTATTGGAAAAACTGAACGTGGGGGGGGCTTGATTTTTAATCTTTTTTTATCCATATTTATCATTTTCTGGAACATACTTTTTTGAATGTGTCTTAATAAAAAAATGGAATTATTACATCAAGAGTAGTGTTGGAGATACAAATTTCAGCTTTTAAAATAAAAAAGTCAAATATTAGTGTGCTCCAAATGAACTCTGCTTCTGAAAATTAGATGTTATGTTTATAGTAGGTTTTTTTTTTTTAAAAATACAGAATTCCGATGTTTTGAGAATATTCTTACTTTCTGAAGTAATAAAAACAAAATAAAACTTCAATACTCAATCTTGTTAGGGAAATATTTAGAGCTTGCAGTTAAATAAAATCATGTTTTATGTTGAACAACATAGGTCACTTTATATGATGGAAGTTATTTTGTTCAAACAATGGAAGGATACATTTCCTGTGGCTGCCAGCTGCAAGCCAAATCCCCATAATGGACAATGAATGATATCATATAACAATTTCCTACACACAGTAATCATAAAAATAAACATAAGTTAACCTATTTTAAATATTTATTAGTCATTTTGCTATTATTAAAAAAAAAAGACTTCAGATATAAACATTTTGTTACAAGGCTGTAAAAATGTGCATTAAATAGGAAGGTAGTTCCATATGAACAAAATAAATTAAAAAAACATTGTATGTATACAAAAATGTGTAATTATTAAAGTAGTATGAGAGGTTATAGATTCAGTGGAATAGTGACCAGAACTTCCATTCACGTCTAAAATGAGATCTTGCTTTAATAAATAAATCCTATTTTTGTGCAATTACACAGTAGTTTTCCCCTTGTGGTCTGAAAAACATGAAACTGAACACTTTGAAGCAAACAAGACTTCATAGCTGCTGTGAAGATGTCTCATCCAGCTGGCTTTCCCAATAGCTCTTCACAATCTTCACAATGCTAAAAAAGATTGTTTCTTTGTTGAAAGGCTACAATCCAAGTCTCAGAGGTGGATTACAGTGGAGAAACTGAAGTTTTTTTTTTGTTTCCTTTTGCTGGCATTGTCAGCAAGCATGTAGAGGGTGGGAGTTCAAAGGTTGGAGAGGCAGTAGATCTCTACACTGCACTGTACATATCACGTTGCACTGCTGATGAGGCTGAACAGGGATCAGTAGTCTGACAGCTCTCCACTGCAGGGAGTGGAGTATCATTAATAACACCCTGGTACCATAGAGGCAGACAATGTTGATGGACTGGTTCTTTTTCCAAGATATTTTGCTTCTTTAAATCCCTTTTTTTTTTTTTTTTCTCTCATCCATGCCTCAAAATCTAGCGCATATATACTATAAAATGATGTAGGTGTTGACCCTAACAAGAACAGACTATGCCTGAGGATAAAAAACACACTGAGAGCCAACTGTATCTTGACAGGTATCTGAGTTGTGTAGAACATTTAGCTGCAATGCAAAAAGAAAAGCAAAGATGCTGTAGATGAAGTCCAACCTGAATATTATCATTCAGGGCTAAGTTAAAGCTCGGGCGCTGCTTTTACATTTACCATCGTCCTCTGTCTTAGTCTCATGAAATTTTCAGCACCTGTTCCTCCCCGCATGTTGCAGGATGACCTCATCCTCTGAAATGATGCAACCTATCTGTCCTAGCAAGCAAGGCCAGGAGGATGAGGCAGAGAAGCCCACCATAATGTGTCACATTTGCATGCTGCCGCCAGGCTGTGCGTTTAACAAGCAGCTACACGGCGGCGGCAGATGTGTGAGTCTTCTGCTGAACGTGACAGATGACGGTGAGCAGAGCACGTAGCTACGTTGATTAAAACAAATCTGTGCAAATATGAAGAGCTCACATTATTGTGAGTGATGCTTCTTCTCATTCTGCTTTCAGGAGGTAAATGCGCACTTAATTTTGCAGTGTAGCGGTATTGCGTCAAGAGAGAGCTGGTGTTGCAAGAGACGAACGCCATTAGACCCTTAAGATATGACTCACTTACTTTTAATAAAGATCTGGGATACGTTAAAATAAAGACGGCAAAACAATAGATTTTAGCAAAAACAATGTGCTAGTATTTCCAAACTTGAGTTTACTAATGATGACGTGAAATATTCAAGCCTTAAATTCAACAAAGATATTATTTAAAGGGTTACCAAACAGGGCATTTGGAGGCTGACTCCATTCTCAGCCCAGATTTGAAAAATGCCAAGAAATAGGGGTGGGGCTAGTGGAACCGGACTGAGTGGTGGAGGTGGGGCTTGGATCTACTCAGTTGACAGGTTAGCTTTATGAGACTGTGACACTAGAAGATGCAGTTCTTGCACTATTTACAGCTTAGTTTTTGGAGATCATAAACATTTAGACATACCACAACATCATTTTCTAAGTTTTAATTTGAGTGATGTTTAGTGAAAATATGTTAAGAAATGAGGGAGGTAGCCCAATTTTTGTGGTTGATGCCTGCATGTCTTACATTAAACAGCTGCGTTCTGTTGGCTCCTGTGGGCACACGTTTCTGTCTATAGCAGCGAATAGGCAAAGGCCAGTCCAGTAATATATATCAATGCTCAAGACGCTGGTTTTGCAGTGCCCGACAGCGGGCTGTCGGCGCAGCTGAGAATTTGCAGGTCTGAAGGAGACCCGTGTCTGAGGGTGGTAAAATGCACTAGTATCATAGCTAATAAAGGCTAACATATTAAACAAACAATCTAGAGTAAAATGTTAATTGCAAATCCACCACCAGGACAGAGTTTGCTGGATATAATGCCAATTACACTCAACCTCAGTTCCCTAACTTCAAAGTCTCCTGGAAAGTTGAGTAAGACAGTAGATTTTTGACAACTGAAGGCAACACACCTGGCTACGAGCCACGCTAAAGCTAACAACTAACCGTTACAAGATCAAAGATGGACGGGGCTTTTATACTTGAGCTTCAGAGCATTATGACGTGAAACTTCTGGACTATACAGTGACCCATCAAAATTAACTGCAATACTCATTTCACCTGTAGAGGCAGCCACAGTTTTTTGACTATATTTTCAGGAATTAAACAAGTAGATTTGTTAAAAATTGGCAGCGCAAGATAGCACTTCTAAAGCCCTTATGAGGTTAACACAAAAATCTGAGCAACTGTTTGGTTACTAAAGTTTGAAATTTCGACAAAAAAAACAGTTCAGTTTAAACATATTGAATTTCTGTAAAGTGACTGTGAAGTTTAAAGTTTAACACCAATCGACTAAAGAAGTATTTTTGTTGTCTCAACTTTGGACTCCCTAAAATTTTGTCAAACAAATTCTGGAATCCATTTCCTTTGTTGGTGCTTGGTCTCTGCAAGCAAACAAGCAGTGCATGTTGCAGCTACAGTTAACAGAGAGAATCTTTTTCTTAAATCAACGTATTCATTTTAGTCTAACAAAGACAGATTTTGTTTTATCTGAGAACTCCTGTGGAAACAATAATCCGTCAGATGCAACTTTGCAATATTGAAACTTATTGCAGCAGAACATTTTTGCTGCCTGAGCGTTTTCTGGAAGCGCAACCTCAAGGTGCAAAGCATATTCATTTGGTTAGAAAAAGAAGACCTTGCAAAATTTGCAGCTGCTGTGAACCCTGTCATTTCTGCTGGAAAAATCTTTATGGGATTCGAAGAGTACTCATGTCAAGAGCACACCCCCGCATCATAGATGTCAGTTTACCGTCCATAAAGCCAGGCTAGTATGCTTCTTTGTGCACGTCTTTCTGCAGCACAGATAGCTGAATAGTTTTGCTCCTTTTAGGCTCGTTATTCTGCTTAGTCTTTTTTTCTCTGTAGCTCCTCGTCTCCCTTTCTCCTCTCCGCTGACTGTTTGGCCTCTGAGATGACTGCTGAATGGCCAGAGAGGGTGAGGTCCATGCATCATTGTAATCATGCTGTTTAATTATTCATAGGCTTCTTTCTGGTGTGGCATGTAGTTATTAGGAAGTGGCAATGTTAGTGTGCAGAATGAACAAAGAAAGGAGAAAGCCGGTCAGTTCTATGGACTGACTTGTAATTCAGTTTTGAATTATTCGATGATAAGGAGAAGGGGCTGATGTGGGAATTTGACATAAAATTATGTAGCTTTCTTCCTAGATCACACAAGGCAGTAAAATTCAGATTGAAGTGAGAGCCGCATTGCAGACGTTGACAGCCATTATGACAGAGCGTTTCAGGTTGCAGAAACGTGCAAACATCACAGGCTAAGACGAGATCCATCGATTGAGATTACAGCAGTCCCGCCTCTGGGAGCAGATGGCCCTGTAATCACCAGGGATGCAACAGCCAGCTCCAACTATTTGATTTATTTTTCAAGTATGGCTTAAAATACAGGACATGTCAGCTGGCTGCACTGCTGGAGGGAGACTCCACGGGTGCCGACGATGAACATGCCAACTGCTCTGCGAACGCACATATCGGGGTAACAAGTCTCACTACTTGAAACGAGGCAAAGAAGGTAAATTTTGTCTTAAGGTTTCAGCTCACATCTTCCCATCAAGCACTCTTCTGGGGCGGGGGGCTGGTAGAGAGCAGTTTTCCAAAGTTAGCTCCTTCCTTGAAAGCAACTTCAGGTGAATCCTCTCCTGCTTCAAAGACACTACGCGGCCTACGCGACCACCCTGGGACTGGCAGTGCTCGTGATGCACATCTATTTCAAACAGATCCTGCTTTTCTCAAGCACCCCCCCACCACCACCCCCACAAAAGTTCATCATTATAAACATACAAACTAAAGGAAGCTCGCGTCGCCGTGGTTTCATGCGTGGTGTTCCAGATTTTACACAACAGCGTGTAATAAACTATATTCAGAATGAAACAAGTGTGTGTGATGCTTTTCATGCGTGGAGTAGTTGTACACGTCTGCCTCTCATTACCACCCACATATAGACAAATGCTTCGTCTGAGTCATCCAACACAATGACGCCACACTGTTCGTGTTTTCTCGCCAAAATTGTTTTTTAAAAAAAGGCAAAAACACTATGCACAGTTGATCATTTTCACAACCCTTTTTATCTTGCAGATAAGCAACATGGAAGTAAAACAGCTCCGTATGAATATTACAGTGTCTGGAAACATGAAAATACCAGCATGACTCAGCCAAAAAGGGAACTTGTTATTTTTTCTTTTTTTGGTCTCCTTTTGACATTTTTGATGAATTTCTGCTGTTACGCAATGCTTAAAAAAATCCCTGTTAAGCTTAATAACATAAGAATGCCAGCAGATTAATACCAAACACTGTGAACCTGCAGTTGCAATTTCAAACAAAAGACCTACCTCGGGAGACTGAAGGAATCAGCGGCTTAGAGGCGATTTGAGCACGGCAGGTTTCTGAATCATCTCAGAGTTAATGGAACTCACACTCAATCTGTAAGCTGATTGGGGCTGGGACAAATATGGATTTGGGGTGTGTGTATGTTAAAATAATCTTAGATATAACTGTTCTCTTTTTTGTTTTAGTCACTAACATAAGAAGTATTTAACAAAACTTATTTTTGTCACTTAGAGTTTTAAGCTTCTTGGTTCCAATAAAACTATCACTTGATGCCCTAAAGATAAACCAATAAATTAAATCAATTAAACAGCAGCGTTATAAAACAGAAAAAAATCCCAATAATATTAAAAATAAAAAACAGACAGATTCTGCAATAAAATTTTTTGTACATGATCACATGTACATTGTTACAGGCCATGCTTGATAATTCTGAAACAAAACTTCTGTTTTTCTTAAATTGTAATTATTAAAAGAGGTCAGTTAAAAGTATTAATAAGAGTTATGGGATTTCCACTCACACAGATACAGTATGATTTACCCAGCCCAGCAGGCTTTTGTTTTTAAATGACACAGCATTTAAATCAACTTAGGGAACATGATGTGGGTGAAAAACCTAATAAAAAAGGAATCCTTAGTTTCTGATTAAACAATGCTGGTCCTAAAGCAAAAAAAAAAAAAAAAAAGCAGAAATTTGACACTAGAAATACAATAAAGCTATAATGAAAACAGGGTACTAATAGTAACATAAAGTTAAAATTATATTGCCTATAAATGGATAAACTCTGAGCTGTTTGGCACAAATAAAATACACAATGCAGATTCAGTGCTTAGGTTTTGTCATGTTCTGTTTTTCCCTGTCAGCCTCACCTCGTTCAGGTTAATCATCCACAGCTGTCTTCATTTAGTTAATCAACCTCAGTGCATTTAAGTGTCTGGTTTCCAGTTCTCATTGTCAAGTCATCTGCTCTTCTATGTTCTGTCACCGTACTGGTTTTTTGTCATGTTTAAGTTAATTTAGTAAATGTTTATGTTTCTGCCACCAAGTCTGGTCTCCTGCATTTGGGTCCTCCACCACCATCCCTGACAGTTTCATTGAAAAAGAAAATCAAGTATGGTGCAGGAAGAGGCAAAACCTCCAAATGGCTTATTCAAGGCCTCCCTCCAAAGAAATTACACATATTCATAAACCTTGTTTTCAAAAATATAAATACAAAAAAAGTGACAATACATATAATACCAGTATTTCACAAGTAGCAGAAAATGCTTAAAAGCAGAAGACATAAATATAAGATCTATAAAATAGCCCTATTCAGATACTGTAAAAGTGCACAAGTGAGAAAAGTTGCCTCCTAAAAATGTTAGTCTTTGTGTTAGAAGCATCACTACGAGAAGAGAAGACCTGAACATGCTGACTAACAAGCTGCTAAGATCACCAAACTGAGAAAACCCTTGACTTGCAAGGATACCAATGAAAAGCAATAAAGATTTCCCTTTCTAAATAAAAATAAAGTGGCATCTTCAAAATCAAGAGCTGGTGTAATTAAAACAGAACCACCTGAAAAAGAACAGGCACTCAACGCAGTGAAAAAAGCCTTCAGATGGAAAATCAAATTCTTCAAAGACCTTGATTATGATTAAAAAAAAAAAAAACAGATGAAAGGAGAAAAACTCAAAAATGGCAATTATTAACAGGAGATTCCAAAATCTGACACAAAATGACTGGAAACAACATCAAAATAAACCCAATAATAAATTTAAAACTCTATTTTAACCCAAATTATGTCTTCATTACCTCACCTTTAGATGACTGCATTATCTTGTTTCAAACGTGCACTAAACTGTCTCCAGGCTCGAGGAAACTTCAACAGGAACCTGCAGCAGAGACCACATTCCACCCTGATTTTACAGCAAATTTAAAACTTTGAAAACGTTAGCTCTCATTCACACAAGCCACAAGCTTCCATTGCAGAGCCCCTAAATGCATCACTGACCTGTTAACCCCTTTCTGCTTCTCTCTGAGGGTCTTATCCTGTTTTATACATGCAACTGACTGTTTCTATGAAAAAGCAACTGAAATTTACTGGGTTTTTTTTTTTTTTTTTTTACTTTTCGTTTTGCTTAGCTGATTGTAGCAACTATTTTGTGCTTTGAAAGTTTCACTTAGTTATTTTTATTTTTTACTGAACTTGTGTGATGTCTATACAAATTTAAACATGAATACTCAACATTTCCTCTTAACCGATATGTTTGTCTTTTATTTTCAAGTTATTTTGTTTTCCATCATAAGGTATTTTTCCTTTTTCAATGCTAATAATTCTTCCCCTGATTCAAACTCACCTACACCCACAAAATTACTTAGCAAACAGCAAAAATTTGTAACTCGTAACCTCAAAGCAATGTACCAAAAAAAAAGAAATGTGTAAACATTTGGTGAAGTTAGTTATTTTGAGGTACAAAGATAAAAAAATATAATATATCTCAATGGTTATTTCATAAACCGATAAATGTACTGGTCTTCAATATCATGCAAATCATTGATTCTGGATTAACGGTTTGAACTTCAATCCAGTGAGCTGCTATATGCCTACTTTAGGTTTCAGCTGCAAAACACAATTACTCCAATTATAGATTTCAAAGAGAAAATTGATGCTATGACAGCTGTTGAAAATCATTCAATAAAACAGGAGAGACAATTCTCATCTGTGTATCACAGATGGGGGATTCCACATTCTGTCAGGCATAACCAAAAGCTGAAGGAAAATGTGTTCAAGGTGTGTTTTTTAGTATCCTTTTGATCTACTTTAAGATAACATCCAGTGCCTTAAAAAAACAAAACAACCAATGCATTATTGATGCATCAGTCAATATTATAATATTTTTAGTCCAAGTAGGTTTAACAGTTGTGTCCACTGAAAGCAAAGTCTCTCTCAATGTGACTATTACTTTTAAGTATTTGAGGGTGTTAAATTATTCAAACTGCCTTGAGTTTCAACCTTATTTCCTAAAAGTGCTTAAAAGCAATTGAATCAAGTTTAGACTGAAATGGTGTTTTACAAAAAGTGAACTTCCTCACATTCACATGAATCCGCCACTTTAAGGACAATTTTTGACGGAGCGATGTCTCTTGAGTGTCACGCCACAGCTTCAAGAGAACTGCTTCTTCCAATAAATTGCTGTTTCCAACAGCTCTTAACTTGGATTTATGATATTTAGTTGATTGCTCACACTTTTGCCGCAAATAGTCTAGTGCTCACGTCTAGACTACTGCAACAGTCTGTTCACTTATCTGAACAAGAAAGAACTGAATCATAGTCCAGAATTCTGATGCTGGACCTCACTAACAAAAAAGCCCCTATTTTAAGGTCACTTTTAGAACACACTTTGAATCTTGGTCCTGACCTTCAGAGACCTGCATGGACAAGATCCTTCCTACACCTCAGACCTCGTCCAGTCTTATAGCCCCTCCAGAAGGCCAGAACCTCCTGAAGGTCCCCAGTACAAGCTTTCAAATGTTCTTACTAAACTCTGAGGCCTTCAAAAGGCAACTTACAACTGACTAAGAGCTTTCCAACCCCAATAAATAGTCCATTAGATGGATGGCCTGTCTTCTAGAGCACTTTTAAAGCTGTTTTTGTATTTTATGTTCTTTTCTTTTTGTGAAGCTCTTTGTGACTGTTGTTTGAGAAAGCTGCATACATACCTTCACCCTATCACCAAGACAATAGTGTTAACAGCGTTCTTTGGTCTGAGGAGCTGCCATACATCTGTCTGCTGTTCACTGTTCATGATTAAACTCAAATGTTATCATGTTAACCAGCCTCTTCTTGTTCACGATTTAGGTTAACAACTATAAAAAAATTAAATGCCATTTATGGTACATTTACTATTATAGTTCAGCTCCGACATACAGAGGATGTAAACATGTAGACCTGTACAACATAGTCCTGTTTAGGCATTAAAAAATACACTAAATACTTTGGGTTTAACCTTTTTTACTTTAACTTGCAAATACTTACATCGCACTAAATTTGAATTTTCAAGAATTTTATCAACCATTTTTCTATAATGTAAAATTAGACAACAAGAGCTGAGTAACAAATGTACCATGGCTTTTGTCTTATGCAAAATACATTTTTTTCTAGGCATAAACTAACTAAAAAAAAGTACACATACACAGTCTACTTATACTTCATGCAATTACAGTACGTGTCTGTATCACTTCGTGCCGGTTCATTAACTCATTTTGAGCCATGTGGTGTCACCACTGCGAGAACAAGCTGGTCTTTAACTCCCACTGAGATGTCAGAATGTGCACCGCTGCTAAAATAAAAGCCAACCATGCCTTAAGTGCTCCCTGCAACTGCAGGAGCATATTGCGGGGACGACCTCTTCAACCCGGGACGACGAACCGCGAGGTGCTTTGTTTATGGAAATGCACTAATGAGCAGGAGGATAATGCTGGGTCAGCAGGGGCTGACCTGCCCAACTGCAAATGATGCAAACCAGTGGTAAAAAAAAGTTGGGGTGAAGAGTCAGAGGAGTAATCAGCACGCAAAAAATCTGTCTCTTCATCAGCGGCATCAAGCCGTTCCTTTGGAACCCTTTCCCTCTCAGCATCACTTGGCCACAGAGGGTGGTAGTCATGGAAACACCACCCACAGGAGAAGGCTACCTTCCTGGTTACCGTAGCAACTGGTTCTCTACAGAATTTCGAGCACGACACACTCCCTCTCCTCATTATGAGTCTGCCTTTCTTTGTCCCTGTCTCTCTCTCTGATATAAAAGAGTCAGCACATGCAGGGTTTGATTATTCTGCTGGCTGTTATAGTCGCTGGCTTAATTGCTGGTTTGCCCTCCTTTTTTACTGTTTGTTTATGGGTCACTCTAAATTACAAATGACGGATAATAACCTTCCATAAATATAAAACAATTTGTTGTGATTCACAGCCAGCAGGGGCGCATTTAAACACGTATGTACCCAGCTAATGTCTATGTAACTATGAAACGTTGTAGGGAAGACAGAAGATACAAGGCCGCCATAACTCCTCTGCTTTGATTGTGTTATTTTAGACTGAAGCCACTCTGTTGAGATAATGTGTGCTGGCTGTTTGTAGAGGGTTTAATAGTAGCATTATCTCATTTCCTCTGAACATAAACTCACCACTAAACTGTCCAGATGAAGGAAAAATGGTTTAATCATCAAGTCCATCAATAAAAAAAATGACCCTGGCACTTCCATTTAGAGACATCCATACTCTGTTTTTGGTGGATGTTAAGAGACTCGCTTTATCTTAAGGAAAGACGTACAGATAATGAACGAGCAGCTTTTCTGTCTCTGCTTGGACTTTATTGTCGTTTCCAATTACCGTTTCTCCTCAGCAGCAGATGCACGAGTTGTTTATGGCGGGCACACACGTGTACAAACAAATACTTTGGGAACATTTTGTGAAGCTGCACTGATCAAAGCGTTTGGTTTGCTGCGATGATTATCTGAAAATGAATTCTTGACGGTGGTAAAATTCCGAAAACGTAGATTTGACAAGTTTAGTAGCGATTTTAATTTTTTTAAAATATATTTTTGGTTTCTTGCATTCACTTGCTGAGTCACATGTGGTGCCTATTAACTAAAAACTTCCATTACCCAGATAACAACTGCCCTCGCACTCAACTCGTAAGCAAACATGAAAAGATAGAGTAATTGTCCAAACGATTTACTAAATGCTAAATGGACTTTGAGGAGACAAGCGGATGAAACCTCAGACCACAGAACAGGTTAGGAAAATTCCAGTCACATCTCCAAAAACATAAAAGGAGAAAAATAGCAGAGAAAAAAAATAATAAATGAGGGGAGAGTTTGCATGAATTATTCAAGGACAATCACCAGCATGTAGGGGGGGAGCAGGAGGATGTCATTGGCTCTAGAAAAGAGCAGATGTAGAAGCAGACTGAGTAGGGGAGGGGGATCAAGTGGCTTTGGGATACAGCGGCGGCTAACAGAAGAGGCGGAGATGAGGGATGATGATGGTGATGGGGGGTTGGGGGAATAGGGAATTTCTTTTGTGTTGACCTAAAATGAGGGTGGGGTGAGAATCTTCACAGCGAGGGGGCAGGGCAGACTGTTGAGAGCGTGCGTGACAAGTCGCCAAGCTCCGTCGACGAGCGAAAGCCCAGACCTCCTCAGAGCTTTCAATAATTCATTCATCTTCTGCAGAATGCCGTCTTCATAACGGAGAAGGGGAGATCCTTCATTCAATCAATCCAGAAAGCTTTTATTTTTCTTCAAAGATGCACAAAGTAGCTCCAATAATCGTCTGCACACGACTGACATCTGTCAGCTGTCACTTACTAAGCTCATCTTCCAAGCGCTGATCAGAGGAGCTAAATTCTGAAGCTCATTCTCCTTCAATTACCCCAAAACTTTCATTAGCTCGTCTTCTCCGGGGATTTTAGATAATTGGATTCTCTCTGCTGGTTCACACAAAACCCGCCAATTTATCAAAACTTTAAAAAGGAACTAAACCAGAACAAAGATTAAAAGTTAAACTGCTCAGAGTGGAGGATGAACTTTAAAAATCTTCCAGGGGGATGATGTACAACCGAGGGAAACTGCTGAAAAGAGCTGCTTTGAAATTGACTTTAATGTCACCGCCTGAACCTCTGATGAAAAGATGTTTGCTACACTTCGCAAAAAAAATACTTATTCTGCTAAACTGCACGCGTTTCTAAATGTTGGTTCCCCTGACTAAAAACTTTTAAGGTTACCATAAAAAAAAATAAATGCTGAGGCCAGCGTTACTTCCGGCTGTGACAAAGTGATGGGAAACATATGAATCAGTGACTCTCCGTTGGGTTCAAATTCCCCTTGAACACTTTGGTAATTACATACGTTAGTGCTCTATCTAATGTGATTGTGATGCACCAGACTTTTTGATTGTGTTGTTTGATCTTTCATGTGTCATATTTATGTTTTACAGTTGGTCTTATAGTTTTTTCTTCCTTTCTTTGCCCTTTTCTGACAGACAACAGGGATAGTTTGTGATGAGTTCAAACACTTGATAGTGTGAAAAAGACGAACTGGAGGCTACAAACGAATGCTGTTGAAATTTGTCCTGAGCTGTCGCAGTGGTCCACCGCCAACGTGATACAGGACTGAAATAAATATCTCTAGAATCAGTAGCGACTCAATGGATCAGGGATAGGCAACTTCAGGCCTCGAGGGCCGCTGTGTATGCATTATTTCCAGATATCCGACCCCTCCTTACTCATGACTGATTACCTTGTTCAGGTGTGTCCAGCTAAAGAAGCTTATGTTGGAAAATATGGAGGAATGAGGCCCTCGAGGCCTGGAGCTGCCTATCTCTGCAACAGATCTTTGCATATTAGGGAAAAATGTTTGTGTTGATGTTAAATCTTTTCTAGAAGAGTTTTAAAGTAAACCTTGGCAAATGTAATAGACATGTTTCTACTGATATGATCAAATATCTACAAATGAGGGTGTATGACTTATGATGCCGTGGTTATTTCATGAAAGGCTTTTTAGTCAGGACGTGCTGCAGGTTTTCTGCTTTATTTGACATCACAGCTAAGCCCAGACTTGATTCTATTTAAAAAAAAAAAAAGTAAAGTCATGTGGTGAAGCTTGGAGAAAAAGAGATTCAGATGTTCCCCCAGGTGTTTTTTTGGAGAGATTTTGGCTGAGTCTCAAAAAACCCTGCATGGTGATGACAGGCGACAGACTTGAAAAGCTTGCTCAGAACTAAGAACATCTCAGCTTCATTTTCCTTGGTTTTCCGTTACCAGAGTGATAAATGGAGTAGGCAGCTTTATAAGGTGTTAGTTAAAGTGGTGCTTCTTCAGCACACAGACGTGAAGCCATCACAAAACACAAAGAAAATAGACACGAGTATCTCTGCTGTAAGACTAGATTATTTTTGTCCAAATTATCAGTCACTCGGGCAGTTTCTAAAATGGGCTTGTTCTTTATATTTAAAATAAAGAAGAGAGTGATGGTAGTTTCCCTGCAAAACAGTTGCCATTGAGAAAAAGTCCAAAACGAGGAAAAGATTTACAAATGATGAATGACGGGGTCTCTTTGTGCTGAAATAACAGGTTACATACACAAATTATTGAGAGATATTTGTCTTGTTGCATGTAATATAATAAAGTTACTGAAAAACAGACCAAATGAGGACATAACATCAGAATAATGAATATTTTTCATCAGTTAATGCTTCTAATACTCTCCTGAGGACTATCAACGCCGGCGTGATCAATCTAGGGGCCCAACAACCTCTTATACCGTTATTGTTGGGAAAACAGATAAATCAAACCCTTTTGCACTGATGTTTTCCTATCACTTCATTCAATAACAGCATTTTTTTTTTTCCTGCATTGGTTGAGCATGAACTGGGTTGGGTCCCCTTGTATACACACTCCGCCCTTCTTTCCACATCCCATGGATTTGCTCTCAACCAACTGCTGTTATGTTATGGAGGCAACCCCCTGCATCTGCGCCGTCCCTCAATCTTCTCTCCGTCGCCCTCTGAATCCAAAGGACTGGTGTTATCAGCATGCTGCAGATGCTGCCGAAAGAGGGAGGGAAGGAGGCGGAGGCGGGGGGAATCCTCTGAAACCTTCCAATAGCTGCAGCAAGACCAAACCGGTCGTTTGGTCAACATTAATGCAGCCGACTACCTTTGAGATGCACAGAGAAGTTACATTTCCTCAGGTCTATGGAGCCTACGAAGAAAAATTTATTATTACACCCCCGCCTCCAATGCAGGCTTCAGCTGTCATACTTCTGTGCATAACACACTTAGTCAACCGTTTTTGTATGTATACATGTTGGGTCCACTGTTAAATAAGTCTGGAACAGCAACACTGATGATTTCATCGCATCCAGTTTTTGAGTGGATACGCTTCACAGGCATGTGGTGGGATTAAGGGATAAATCTGGCGACTGAGCGGTAAGATTAACTCAATTTTAACTGGAGTCCATGTTTTTAAAAAAAACATTACAAAAAACCACCAAGAGAAAGGACGAATCCTCTCAACCTGGATTCCTCTGTCTCATTAGTTAAGTTTTGTTGCCACTGGTTAACAATTCACTTATGTCCAAAGCACAGGATCTATGCCCCATGATCTTGCGGCATAGCACAGCTCCTGTTTCTGGATAATGACTCTGCAAGATTTAATCCAGGTCCTGAGTGCGGCTGCACGGCGAAAAAGCCAGATGCGGCTGGAGGGGGGCGGGGATGGGGATTTCTGACACAGAAATCTGTACATTTTATCATTTTATGTCCACTGGCAAAGCCATAGTGCAGAGAACAGCAAGAACACAGAAATCCATTAGTGAAATTTCTCAGATTAATGGAGTGTAGGGCTGTGTGTGTGTGTGTCTGAGTGAGCTCTGGTTTCTGGTTGACCTAATCTTTTTTCCTTCTTTTCCTTTCTTTTTTTTTAACAAATCCTCTTGTGTTGCAGCACTGAAAGGCAGATGGGATGGGAGGTGCATAAATCTTCATGGCTATGTTCCAGCACGAGGCTTGAAATTGCATCTGATAGTGATGAGGCGGTGGCAGAGCGAGGTCGAGCGGCCAACACAGCGATTTTGCACCTAACGGTTTTTATCTAATGTTCAGCTTTTGCTAAAATGCATTTTCCTGTCTTCCTCTCTATAGTGCCCATTTTCACCGTCTCTTTCGGCATCCAGCTTTCCCAGGCCATCTGTCTTTCTCGAAATCTGCAGATCCATTACTAACATGGTGTATTCAGCAGCCTCTCAGGGCCTGAGAGCACCGACAGGTGGCGAGGACGGTTATTTATCCTGACGAATGCAGAAGTAAACCTTGGCTGCAGTCTCCAGCCTCCTTTTTAGACCAAACATTTCAGCGAGAAGTGCTGAGGTTGCTGTTCCCGTTGTGCTGCAGATTTTGGGGCATTTCGGAAATGCTCTGCATCACGATCAAAACTTATATTTCTATAAAAATGCAAAAAGAACCCCAAAAAACAGGCATTTCCCACCTGGTTTCCAGCAAATGAATGACTTCATTAGATTAATACTCATCAGATTAACAGGGAATTAATTTTAGATTAAATCTCTAAAAATCCCCATCCAAATTACTTTCTTTCTTTTTTTTTAATATCACTTTAGCGCTCAGGAAGTCGACGTTTTCACTCAACCTTACACAAATTAATAAATATGAGGTTATTTTTTCCAAACGTGCCACAAATCCCTCTTTTTGCTTTCTAAAGAAACGTTACTACGGAGGCCCAGAAGGGACAATCCAGAACATGCAGTCACAAATATCCATATTCTTCTGTTATCTATAAAGACGCCATTTTTCCAACACCTCTAATGTGACAGTAAATTCTGATCCAAACTGCAAAAGGGAATCCAGTATGCTGAAGCTGTTCCACCATGAAAAACACACTCAAGGAAATACTCCAGACAAGCCGTTTGGTGGGAGTGCACAGGAAGCAGGAGATGGCCAAGAGATTGCAGTTCCTGTAAAACACGCTGAGACATCGGAGACGTGTGTAACGCAGAACGGCTCCGTTAACATCTGCGGCACACACGTACAAAAATATCTATAAATGAGAGGAACGGGCTGGCGAGGAGAGGATGTGTAACATTGTTGGAAGACACAATCACTGACTGATTCTCCTCGAGGGAAATCAGCAGTAGACCATTTGGACTCCTGTGCTGGAAGTTGATTTACTTTGGAACAGAAATGCGAAAGCATCATGCAAACACTTCTTTTTTCACATTTTTTTTAATCACATTTGTGACGTGGATCACTTCCTTTTAGTGAGGATGCTGCACAAAGTGGCTTTCACGTTTCTCTGTGTGTAGCTCAAGTTCACATGCTGCCATGAGCACGTTTGCATCAGTGACCTCTGTGTGTGTGTGTGTGTGTGTCTCAATCAACTAAATGCCCTGGATGCTGCAGCAGGAAAGTCCCGTTTGAGCTGAGGTAGCAGAAAACATGTAAGAAAAATAAAGGCGCACGTGTGTAATGCATCATCGGGAGGATGCTGAATATGCATTTCAGATTTTAAAAAAAAGTATCATTCTAAAAAATGAGGCTGCACAAACCAAAAAATTAAAATTTGTCAGATTATAATCCAATATAACTGCGTGCCGTTTCAATATTATGCAGCAAAACGATTAAACAAATTTTCTCTATTCATCTGGTTGTGATGGTGAGTGAATTAAAGGAAGCTGACAGTTTTATTAGGACTGATAGCACAGCATAATGTAGCCTCTAAAAGCGTCTCAGCGTAATCTTTGGTGTAAACCCTCACAGACAGCTCTGAAGAATGAAGCCAAAGCCGTTTCTTCGGCGTAGCCGTAATCCCACTAAGGCTCTTATAGAGCAGAGAAATTATTTCAGAAGAGGAGGCTTTGTGGCTGTGGAAGGCTCACTGTGCCAGGCGGCTAATAAATAAACATCTCACAAACTGTCTGGGAGACTCTAGGAGGCAGAAAATCAGTACACCTCTGATGTCAGAGAGGTGCATTTTAAACTTGGAGCTCCAGCTGGGACTTCATGACTCATCCAACCCCCCCTCCAGTTTACTCCTCCCTCCATCAGCACCACCCTACTCTTAGACACCAGTGCTCCCACCTTTTGTTGGAAAATACGGTGGCCTTGAAGGTTCAGAAATAAAGGTCAAGTCCAGTGAGACACTGGAATCAGGTGATGTGGAGCCCGTGATCTGTCTCTTACTGATGGAGAAAACGTAAAATAATTGAATAGTATTATTTCTGTCAAATCTTAACTGAATTTTAAACTCCATTAAAATTTGAAGCTTCATTCATAATGATGTATGTATTATCTATTCTGGGGAAATCCATAAGTAAGAGAGAGGGGGGAATCACTGCATTTGCGGGACTGTCACGCTTAAAACCCGCAGCTCTTTCTCTACAGGACAGATGAAAGCTGATTTCCTCCTCTGACAGGGCCAGATGGGACGCAACCAGCCGGGATTTGATCTCCATCCTTCCAAACAGCAGCAGGCCTGTGAAGTCATCACACACAGGCCCGGGCTTGACGCAGCGAGCCAAATATATTCTCCAAAAAAAAAAAAAAAATGACATCTTCATAAGGACGGATCACACTGAGAGCTCACGCTGATGCTGCCTCAGAATCAAACGAGGATAATTTTTAAAAATCATTTTTAATGGGGTTTTTTCTGACTTGATGAAACGTTGCGCATTTTCTAAATAAATCTGCCCTAGATGTGCAAAATGGAGAGTCCGAGGACGCAAACCTGACATCGACAGAAGCGAAACAAACAAACTGCAATGCGTCGTTTTAGGAGAAATCCAGATGTTGTCGCTCTTACCTCGACGTTTTCCCACATGAAATGGAACAATACTGCCAACAATATAGGAATTGCGCTATGTCCCATTTTCTCGCCGTCTTCTGTGGCCTTTTTCCCTCTTTCCTTTCTTCTTTTCTTTTTTTTTTAATATGGAAGTTGCTGCTGTAGAATAACTGTCTCCAACCAAACGCTGTCTGGTTACATGAGCTGGAGGGATGTACACTGCGCCCCTTCGTCAACAATAAATATCTCCTGCGTCCTCCTCCCGCTCGCTCTTTTGCCAACGGGCTCTCTCCAATGGAAGCGTGTGCTTTCGCAGGGATGAAGCCTGGCAGAACCAAGCCCTGTTTCTGCGGCTATTTATCACACGCTTCACTCACGGGGCCGCCGATTTAGTGGGTAAACAGAGACATCTAGTGGTGATGGACAGTAACTGCATCACGTGGAGTCCTGAATGACCAGCAGGGAGGCTCCGGACACACGCAGCTAACCTACCCCTCCAGTGTGGCTTTGTAGAAAAATATGAATGATTTCAATAAATTAAATAATGGGTTTGAAGTTTTAGGGTTTTTCTTGCTGGCAATGAATTTAGATAGTACAAAGTTCAGTCTGAATTATTTATTCTTAAAATATTCATGTGTTTTTCTGCTAAATAGTGTCTGTAGACACTATTTTGAGAATAAGAGAAGTTCTTAAAGGATATATATATATATATATATATATTATATATATATTATATATATATATATTATTACATAATTTAGTTGTCATGTTATTGATCGATTAAACAAAGTAAAAAGATGATGAGGCATATCGATAGTAAATACTGTTTAGGATGTCAATATTCTGTAAAAAAAAGACATACCCTATTACAATTTTTTTGCTAATATTTAAAAGCTATTTTTTAGTATACAAATGGATAAATGTTCACAAAACCTTCAAAGAATGTTTCATTTTTAATAGCCAAGTGGAACGATGCAAATGTCTTGGTCAACAACAAACTGACTTAAAATTCTCCTTTATCATGGGTCACAGACCAAATAAACGTTATTTTGACAAAACAAACAAATAAAATCAAAACTGATGAAACTAAGGTATTTTTAGTTAACTTTATGGGAGATTTATCAACAAACTGTTTCATTTTGCTTGTCTTTATGTGCAGGAAATTTGAGTAAAAAGAAATGACAACTATTTCACGTTTTGCCAACATTCTTTTAGTTTGGATACACTTTTGATCCCTTATAGGCTGCTGGCAGGCCCAAACATGCCCGGTGGATTTTCAATTGGATGTCCTTGTTTTGCAAGCGAAACAGGTGTGTGGAAACTGCTTTAATGATTTGCAATACTTTCTGACATAACTGTATATAATCCAGTAACAATACCTGCAGTTGTCCAGCAGAGGGAGCTGGCAGGTCAAAATGGGCAAATTCTCCAAATTCGGAACCAGATGTTCCTAATTTAATCCCTAAACGTGATAGAACCTACAAAAAACATAAAAATAAAACAAAAACAACGCCAAAAAAAAAAAAAAAAAGATATTTTGACTGTGATTCGTGGTCGTTGGGAATTTATGAAACGTCTGCAGGCAGGTACAGTGGGCGTGGCCACCTCTTAGGTGTGTTGCTGGGGGAGAGTCCGTCTCAGGTGGCTTTGCGTTCAAAAGTCGTGACGTAATTCAGGCGAAACTTTGCTTCGAACGCGTTCTAGCGGCGGATCCACCTCCGCCTGACTGAGCCGCATTCACAGGAACGAGCACACACCGAAGAGGAAGCGGCTGTTTTGGGTTCCTGGGCCCCACCTAACTTCAACCATGGATGCCAGATATAGTCCCATAATGTGGCTGTTAGAAATGGGCAGCAGTTTTTGTTCAAAGTTTGTTGTGAGATTGTTACTTCCCTGCTCGTGATCAGGATGTGGGCTGAGTTTGTGGCTTCTAAAGATGTAGACTTTAATACAGGAGCTGTTGCATAAAACAATTTGTAACTTTGCTTTTGTTTGTATGTGTTTTTATTTTAGCCAATCACTGATTTCTGCTTTAGATGAGTATTTTTTATGCAACTCTCAGTATGTTCACATTAAAGACCAATCCCAGTTTACCTGCACACAGGTGTGTCCAGGCTGCAGCAGTTAGGCAAACAAGGTGGTTTTGTTTCTCCTCATTATTTCAGCAAAGATTCTGTTTAGCTCTTTTCCAGGAAAAATTCACACCTATATTTATGTTGAGACATTGAACAACTTTTACTGTTTTTGTGGCCCCCTGGTTACCCTGGAGCACTTCAACCGTCAAGCCTAGCTTTTGCCCACAGGAGGTCCTGAGCAGCCTGGAGGCCAAATATGTCATTGATTTAAAGTGTGTCACTGTGGGAACTGATTTTATCTTGAAGCTGATGGGTCATGTTTTAAAATCCGGATCCCATCTGCAAAGGGGACAGTAAAAGCTGGATGGATGGTAGAACGTTATGTTTTTCGTAGAATCCTCCTGGTGCTTCCAAGAACTGTTTACTTCAGATCCCAGATATACATCAGTGTCTGGTTAATATTGTTCTTCTATAAAAAGGTGTGGTGTTTTTTTTTAATTCACTGGTTTTATTAGATTAGATGCAGAAATGAATTTAGAGTGGGAATTGTTTTAGCCCTATGAGCCAAGTGATTGGCTCTCAAAACTGTTTTATACATTTATTTTGAAAAAGGAACTGCAAGCCTTTGTAAAGTCTTGCCTGAATATCAGCTGATTCTCTGGTTGGGAGAAAAATGATGTAGTCAAAAGTGAATTTAAAGCTTTTAAGCGAAATTAAACTGACAACTTCTGAATATCACTTCCCTCTGAAGAAATGCAGAGTTTCATTTTATAGTTTCATTTTTCTGACCCAGAATGAGGAAACAACAACAGGTTTTAAGCAGGGTTTCAGGGCGGTAGATAAAAATAATTGGAATGAGTTAAAACTGCATTTCAGTGTAATCATAGTTAAATCTCATTTTCTGTTAAGAAAGTAAACCAAAAACATGAGTTTTATTAAATTCATTTTTCATTAAATTCATTAATTTTCTTGAAAATCCATCTGTTTTTTAAATCCGTTTTTATGAACTTTGGGGTCACAGGGTTGCTGGAGCCTGTCCTGGCTACTGTTGGGCAAAGGCAGGATGCATCCTGGTCCAATCTGTCACAGGGCACACAATCATTTCCACACATACACACTTTAGAGTAGGGGCGTCCAAGTCCAGGCCTCCAGGACCAATGTCCTACATGTCCAACCAACCTGCTGCTGAAGCTCCTTATTGGCTAAACACGCCTTATTCAGTTCATCAACAGCAGATTAGGCAGGATTTCTGGATGACTAGCAGGAAGCTGGCCCTCGGAGGCCTGGATTTGGATACTTCTAGTTTAGCCAATAAGGAGCTTTTCCAATAAATTTTAAACTTTTTAAATCCTTGGCATATATTTAGTAGAAAAGAAAGAAAATCTATAAATCACATGTCCTGTCCAATTAATGTTTAAACATCCAAGTCAGGGATTACAATGAGTCAGAGGTTGCTTATTAAACAGACCTCCACATAAAAACCTGCTTCAGGACAGAGATTTTTAAAAAATATAAATATATTATTTGTTCATATAAAAATCATTGTTCATAAGTAGGATTTTCCAAAAGTAGGTCAACTAACGTCAAAGTCTCAACCAACCTGTTGATTTGTCAAACACTTGAGCTTTTACGACCTCCTTTGTTTGAACCTGTCGTCAACACTAAAGACTCTTTCTGTGAAGTTATAGTTTTACGCACAGGACTGGAATTTCGATACTGGCAACAGAAAAACAACAGAGGATGTAGTGACACTGTTGGGTGCTTTGCGGTGAGTCAGCAGTGCGTTTGGTAAATAATTCTTCAGGCAGGCCTGAGTGTGTTTCGTTCGTGTTTCAGTCTGCTTTTTTTTTAAACCACAGTTTTGCTGTCAGAAGTTATCTCCATCATGATCTGTATTCCGCTTTGTGGCCCGTATAGGGTTGAATACCGCCGTGCAATATAACACAAATGCTAGTTTCGCTCAAGCTTGTAGGGCCTGGACTGGTGCTGAATATACCTGGACTCTCAGTGTAGCCTTCCTTTTTCAGCTTGAAGTTGTTAGTGGGAAGTATTCAGTAATAAAGAATTTGTTGACTAAAGTTTCCAATCGACCACATAGTTCCCCTTTTAACCTAACAACATGCCTCTGCAGCGTGATTAATTTACTGTTACATGCTTTCAGAATATTTTTGTGATACGTTTTACAATTTCATTTTTGGTGTTCCAAATAAAAATACCAAAAATCTGTTATCTTTGGGCAGGTTCTTACAAGTTGAAAGTGTCCCAAAAAAAAAAAAAGGCACCCTCTTTACATCCTAAAAATAAAAAATGTGGGACTGCCGGAGGGTTTCTTAGACTTCTGAAATCAGTCCACACTCATTTGAACCTTAATCACACAATAATAATGATGACAAAGTTTTGAAATTCCAGAATCTTTAATTGAAGCTGCAGATCTCTTTAATGACTTTTTCTTTTATTCCCAGAACACTATTCCGAAAGACAAGATCTAGATACCATGCCATTTGAAAGAACAAGCAAGGTCCTAAAATTACAAAACAGAGTGGCAGAATACATTTGAGTAGAGCTGCACCTCTTGCAGAGCATGGCATCCATATTTTTATCTGATGCGTAAAATATGGGGCAGCTGTACTCTGTGAACTGATAAAGACATCTGAGGAATTTGGCCTCATGCTGCATTCACACCTAACTGGAGAGTTAAAGGATCAATGTGTTGTTCCAGTGTTGCTCTGCTGGAGTAGAGCAAGACCTACTGAGCTTACTGTCTGTCTTCTGATTCTGGAAAAAAAAAAAAAAAAAAAATCCCTTGCATGACTAATCGCATTAGTGGTTATTCCGTTTTACATGACAGTGACTCAGGGTGCAGTGTACCAAGACCCTGAAACTAAAGCAGCTTAATGGAATTTAACAGTCGTAGCAGCAAGTTATAGTTGTGTAAGTAAATGTTGTGGATAAAAACTTGAAATGACAAACTAGAAAATCCTAGGATCTCGGAAAATTTAAACTAAAATGTCTGTTTGTGAGTTGTGAAAGACTTGTACTAGAGTGCCAAATTTATACTGAATTTGTAAAAAAAAAAAAAAAAATCTATTGAAAAAGCTTTTTTTCCTTGTTGTTTAGTTTTTGTAACCGCACCTTATGCTTGTGTTCTGAGGCTCGTCAAACTGGTTGGACTTGTTTGTTACAGGTGTTGCAAAACAGAGCGTTTTCTCAATTTAATACAAGATCTTGTTTGTGTCAAGGTGCTGTAGGCTTTTGTTCCTCCCTTTTTCCTCAGCTATTACAAAAAAAGCTCTGTATGGTTGAAAAACGAGAGAACACGTCTTTTTAAAAGTGAAGAATGGCACACGAGGAAGAATGTTTAATGGTATTATTAGGCTTTGATCAGTGTGATTGATGGAGAGGAGCCCTGGGGCACTTGCTGACCCCATATCTAATGATTCCCCTTATTCTGGCCCATGATTGCTGATACAGATTCCAATTAGGGCGCATGTGTGGAAGCGTGAACTGAGGAGGAATAGGCTTTAATTGCCGTGAGTTATCATCTAGACTCGTGTAATTGAGCTCCCATCTTAAGGGGCAGCACATCTGACAAATTGATTTAATACCAAAGTGATTCTCCATCCCTGATGGCGCTCAGGCCTCCTCACTCACGAGCTACAGGCACCAAATTCAATGTGTGTTGATTACTAACTAGCCGAAACCCTTTGTCTCAGTCCACCCACTTGAAAGAGCTCAACTGCAGAGGCACACACATTATTGGCAGACACACTTCGTGACATCACATATCTGTATTCTGCACAAGTTTATTGGTCGTGTGGGTTTGAATGCATGTTCTGTACAAGACTGAAGAGTGAGGAGTGAGGCTGTGCTGACAGGATCGCAGAACAGGTTTTTTTTTTTTTTTGGGTGGGGGGCTCCACAGGCTGCCTGCCTGAGCTTGTCACTCTTGGAAAGTAGAAGGAGGGCGTGTTCTGTTGCTGCAGCTGAACTGTTGCAATAAAAAAGCATTTTCCTCAATAGACTTTATTGACTCTTCATCAGTTTTCCCATTTACGTTTCAGCAAAATGAGAAGTCCGTGTGAGGGAGAATCTATCGTTTTCAAAGAGGAAAGCGGTTGTTGCTGCATGGAATTACACAAGTCGATGCTCCATCAGTCTGCAGCAAACTGAAAGCACAAAGTCATGAACCACATTTACCAAAGAGTTCCTTTTTTTTTTTTTAACAAGACAGCATCTTGATCAATTCAAACAATGGGGTTGTTCTTCTTACACAAATGTTTCAGTAAATTGCTTTCCGTCACAAGTTTTGTTTTTTTTTCTCAATATTTTATTGTTATCTGAGCTTTAAATTAGGTAAGGTTTTCTAAAATAATCCTTCATACACATTTTATCACATTCAAACTTTAAATACCCATTTTCCCCACTCTTTTCAAAAAGCAACAAGCTCATCCAAAGTTTTAAAACAAATAAATTAAGACAGACTTGTAGTCATTATTTGTCTTTGACCAATCAAAAAGGCTCTGAACTATAAACTTGATGCTTTTTTTGTTGTTTGTAAATTTGGATACCCAGAATATTCAAGTAATTTACCCTTTTCTTTGAGGATTTGTTGGTACCATGTGCTTAGAATTTGAAAAGGAAATGAAAGCAAATGAAAGAAAACTTTAAAAATAAATGAAAATACCTTGACAAGGTAAAGCTTCTAAAGAGCTTTATTTTTGAAGCTGCTGAGCTCTAATAGTGGTTTTCCTCAAAAGGTCAAAAGTAAGCCAAAGATACTGACGTGTAAAGCACAACAGAGAAGCAAAAGCTAGGAATCCAAGTGTTGAATATCCCACATAACCATCATTGTTTCATTAAAGACCAACTTAATGAAAATTGGATTTTAAAATCTTCCCGTGGCATTTTTTTTGACGATGGAAGACATGTATTTAAAAAAAAAAAAAAATCTGGCTCAAAACGGTTGGATAGCTCCAATATTGCTCGCCATTTTTCTTGTACAAGTATTGCGGACTCATACCCCATCCAAGGAAATGATTATTTCTTAGTTATGGGTGACGGGAAGGGGAAGCGGGGTTGCTCTGCTCCAACAGTCCAGCTCACAACTTAAAGGCTAATTTTTAACGAATTCCTGCCACTCAGCAGAAACTACGTCCTAAAAAATGACATGGGTTTTTTGATTTTTGACAAAAAACAAACAAACAGTACAAGACGAATGAAAACGTTTTAAAATAAATCAAAATATGACCAGTGGGACTAACTAGCTGATACCCCAACACTATAACCTGGGGTTAAGTGTACAATATTTACCCAATGCAGTGCATCATTAATGGAAAAATGTTTAACAGTTAGGCTTAGATTAAAACATTTAAATAAATTCTGAGAAGAGCGTAGTGGTCATAAATGTTTCCACTGTACTTGAATGCATCAGGTAGCGCTCATTGGAATGGATGATTCATCTTTTATACATCACGTTTTCTTGTCTATACAATGTAAATAATAGATGTGTTTAGAAACGCTGTCCGTCAGTCAGGAAAACCAGGCATGTGTTAATGCAGAGGAATGTGGCACTATAGAAGATAGGCTCAACTTTAAGTTGGTGTTTTGAAAATTTTTTACAATTAAAAGTTACAGTTCAAGTCAACAGTTCAGTCTGTTTTCTGACCTTGTTTTTCTTTTTCCAGCATTCTCGTGAAGAGCGAATAGATTTTATGAACAACCGAGAGAAAAAATCTTCATCTTCAAGTCGGACATTAGGGATCGTAATTGGTGTTCTTGTGGCAATCATCATCGCTGCTGTTGCAGCGTTCCTCATTTGGTTTTTTGTTTGTAAGTATTTGTAGATTCACTATTAATACATAAGGAGTCAAAACTATTTAATTTCACAGTATAGGACTTCCTTAATTCCTGTCAGGGTTTGCTGAATAACATACCAGCTTTTTCTTTAATGATCTATAGTAAAATGTTGTCTTTACTTTTTTGTTCCTTTATAAAAAGGCTCCTAAAGTTTCAAAAAGACCAATCTTGACTAAATAAACTAATTAAGTATTGCAAGAACCATAAAATGCTTCTTTTACAGTAGAGTGATACCTCTTTCCATGATAATCAAACCTTTTTCATTCGTTTACCTTCTCCTAGTCAAAAAAGATGAGAGCCAGTCCAGTCTGCTTTCTTCACCATCAACACGTGTTTTCAGTGGGCACATGAGGCTGGCTCAGGTGAATTATGACGAAAGGTTGGAGGACACCAGCAGCCAAGAATTCAGGGACTTTGCACAAAAACTGCAGGAGGAGGTGAGCATGACACCTGAAGATGAACTTTAATGGTTTGATTAATGACTATTATGGCGTCCGAACCTGCGCCTCATAGTAGTTAAAGACAAATATCACACAACAGATGGCAGTGATGCACAAATCACATTTTTAACTTCCACCTTCAGAAACACGCCAATTAAAAAAGCCTGTGTAAATGTGTGCAACCACACGAGCTTTGACATTCAAAACTCGTATTCACGCAAAGCTACACACATTTTTTGGACAAAAAGTGAAACCCCAAAAGTCAACGTCAAACCATTCAGGGACTACTATTACTAGGCACCACTTCAATTCATGGAAGTGGCAATTGATCGTAGAGGACAAATGAATAATTATGGTTTGTGCCTAGTTTACATTTAATGTAAGTTATGACTTTCTGTTCTGGCATGACTATTTTAAAGTTATAAAAGCCACTGTTGTGTGGAAGCTCTACGCCAAAGTTGGCGAAATGGCAATTATTGGTCACATCATGAAATAAAAGTGACGTTTGAATACTATTATTTATTTTATTATATTATATATATATATATATATGCATATCCATATGCTTCAGGCACATTTGAGTGGGTGGAAGAATAAAAGTCTGTATTCTCTCTGTAATTTCCTCAATGCATTGAGCCTTTGGAGATGTTTGTAGCAGCACTTAAGAGTCCGGTGATAACAAAGAGCCTTCACTCCATCCCTTTGCTCTACACTTGTAAGAATAAAAGGTATAAGTCGGGGAACTCTAACTAGGTAATTGTTAGAAAGCTTTTTGATGTTTTTGTTTTGCACAGAGGGTATAAAAAAATCTGCTTTTAAAAAAGTATGAATGCCTATTCAAATCTGTGAATATTCTAGCAATCCCATTTGTCTGACAGGTTTACTTTGCACTTGAATACCACCTCTTTGCTCTGAAAATTATTGATCTACTTTTGCTAATATGATGTTCCCACCCTTATGCAGGGAATATTTTTGGTTGTTTTTTGCTTTTTCAAAACCATTTGGTCTAAATTTGATTTGAAGGGAACACAAATTAAGGGAGTTGTAAGCATTTTTTGTAAACTTTTTCTGTTTGATTAACATATTTTTGTTTCTACAGCTGGAGAAGTTTTACCAGACAGATCCACTTCTCACCAAATATTACACAAAATCTGTGGTTACGGCTTTCAGGTACAGTTTAAATCTTAAAGCTCCCCCCTCTCAGTTGAACTGTTAAATTAAGCTGCATGTGTAGGTAAAAATGTATTTTTATTTATGAGAAAAAGGGGCTTAATTAGACAAATTTCTTGGAGGTAAACTTAAAAAAACTCTCCTGGCCCCTTTCGTCTTAGAGAAACTCGTTTCTCGTAGTAAATCTGCCGGTTCATTCCCCTCCCAGCAGAATTTCACTCCTCAAGTTAATCCCAACTGCACATGTCCAAATGATCCTCAAATGCTGCAACTTGTTATGAGCAACCTTTAATGCATTCTTATCTCCTAATTGTGTCCCCACCAGTGAAGGGGTACTAGCCTATTACTGGTCCCAGTTCGACATTCCGGCTAGTGACCTGGAGATGCTTCCGGAGTTCTCAGAGGAGCGGATTTTGGATGCGTTGGAAGGTGGCATCCAGAAGCAGCGCAGGGCAATCCAACTAAATGATGTCAAGATCATTGAAATCTCAGCTTCGGGTTAGTATCACAGGGACTGTGCATGTGACATTGAGTGTTTTCTCTCAGTTGACTTCAGCATAAAAGTATTCAGCAATCTGCGAGGATAAAGCTTTGTAAATATAAATCTGAATAAAGGCTTGGCCACGTCCCATCAGCAATGCTTTTCTGTTTGCTTTCCATTCATATTATAGCAGCGCACTCTGAGTCGTGCTGATAAGATGATAACAGATAAGCCAGAGCTCTCGGCTTGTGCTGCATCTGAGATTGCACATTTTATGCTGTTTGGATCCTCTAATGATATTAGCTGGGCTTTGGCCTGCCTTGAGACAGCCATTTTTCTTCCTACTGTCTTCTCAGCATTCACATTGCATTTGTCCACATCCTGGCCACAGGCCAACCTCTGGCCCCGTGACTCAGTGATTTTGGTCTTCTTTAAAATGGGATGATTTGATGTTACTGTCTTAGATAGTTAGACAGAGATATATGATCTGCTGCTGCGGGGCAAGGTGAGACGGAGCAGAGAGCTGCGCCCCATCACGACTTTCCTTAACCGTAGGGAAAGAGAATGAGGAAAATGTGCAACGCTAATATTTTACCCTCATGCATCAAATTCTATTAACCTCCTGACTTTTAGTGACACATTCTTACATTTTTCCCTCTTATTTTCCTACCATCATGTCTGCAGCCACAGATTCACGTATGGCCAGGATCCCCACTGCAGGTAAGACCAGTATGACCCATTTCAATCCTTTGCAGGAGTAATTTTCCAGCTGGCTACATGCTCACTCTTCTGTAAGGCTGTAATATAAGAGTGGCGTGGCCTGTTCCGTACACGGACTGCCCTTGTCAGAGATTAAGATCCATGTACCAAAGCAGGTGCAGTCAGTGTCTTGTTTCCAAAACTCGTGTTTGACACAACTTTTTCAATTTCTAATCATGTAAGGATTCGGTTCATTTCCATAACAGCTGGATTTTTCTTTCATTAAGTCTTCCAGCTATTTTATAAAAACTGAATAATTGTCATACTAATTGGAATGCGGTTATTTCTTTTGCATATTTAAACATTTCAACTTTGTCTTGGAGGTGGAGTTTAGATTCAAACAAATGAAAGATGATTGTTTCTTTTGGATGTGAATGTGCCTTTTAATCACTGTGGTGTAATGTTGTTGTTGTTCTCAGAGGATTGTTTTTACCGCTTGGAGGCAGAAGATGTGGAAAAAATGTTTCAATCTCCGGGGTACCCCAGTGGCTACCAGGCCAAAACTCGATGCCAATGGCAAATTCGAGCATCAGTAGAGAACACCGTCATTGTTAATTTTCCTGATTTTGACATTGAAGACGACTGCACCGATGACTTTGTTTCCATTTTTGACTCGTTGAGTCCGGATTACTCTCAGGCTATCACAAAGTAAGTATGCAGAATGGAATGTTTAGGCCTAATATATTTAATGATGTATGTATAAAAAACAATTATATTCAAAGAAATTGCAAAAAAAAGCCTACTTTTGTCTTTAGTCTGTAAATCATCTGAAATTTGTTTTTTCTGCTTTTCTGGAAGCTCAAGGAGACATTTTCAAGACAAAACTTTCAGGGATTACATTGCGTTTGATCCTATATTTAATTTTTTTTGAATCTTTGAATAAATTCTGTTTTCATGTGGATGAAACAGGTTTCACCTTACTCCTTTCTCTGGATTTCTGATTGCAATTTCTTTTCCCTTTGCCTCAAAGCCTTTAGGGTTATGAGTTTCCTTTTATTGTCAGCTTTTGAAATATCTGTGACATTGAGTTGGCTTAAAAAAAAAAAAAAGACTTTTCCTTTCAAATATTTGAAAGGTGCCAACCTGAATTCAACTACACTGTACATAATTGCATTTTCTCTCTGTATATCTATTTTTCTCCTCTTGCCTGAAACCTGTGTCAGAATACAGCATCAGTTGTAGCTGTGGGCAATTTTGAACTCTATGCCAAACAAATATATACATATTACAAAGTAATGCATGAAATTCCTATAATTTTATTGAGCAATCAGCTTTATGCAAGGTGTCATGAAGTTTATGAGAGTCATAATTTAATACTTTCTGACATTATTCTACTTTGAGGTGTATTGCTGTTCCTGCAGCATCATTCAAAACTCCATGGCTTTGCCTCCAAGCTCACTTTTTTGTCAATGTGTCAACCCTTGATGATTCTATTCAAACACTTTAAACTGGATGTTGTCATTTCTCCTTTATTGATTATCTTTTCTGTTCGCTGCATATTAAAAACTCCTAAAAAGGATCTTTATTTAAGGTTCTCAATCGCTACTCTTGTGAATAATTAATTTAATACAATTGACATCATCTGAATGTTTTAACTGAAAGATGTTAGTTTTTTTTTTCCCCATAAATCTTTACCGTGTTTGGTTACCACCATCTTTTTTTTTCCCCCCACAGGCAGTGTGGACAAAGGCCTCCCTCCAACCCTCTGGAGGTCGTGTCATCTGGCAATATTATGCTAATTAACTTCATTACTGACAGTTCTGTCCAGAAGCCTGGTTTTAATGCAACATACAAAATAATCTCCAAAGCTGAAGGTAATTCAGCACACCCTCTTTGCATCATTGTCAGCGCTTTGTCCCTTTTTCTTGTCCAATTATCGCCAAATGAACATATGCCATTCTGCGCTTTTACGGAATATTATTTTCAGCTCAAACATGTGGCGGTCAGCTGTCTGGAAGTCATGGAGTTTTCACCTCTCCGCTTCACCCTAAATTCTATCCTCCTGCTGTGGACTGCAAGTGGACCATCAAGGTTTGCGGCACTCCTCATCCGGCTCTCCCTCCTCTGCTTTAGCCTCTTCATCCACTCACCTTCTCCTTTTCCACCATCCTTAACCTGCCACGAGCAGAATGCTGAGGCAGCAGTGTGGAAGCCAAGCTGTTCAGCGCCTCCTCTATCTTCATCTGTCGGACCGCGGTAGCTGCTGCAGTCCCTGCTCTGCTCTGCTCTGCTTCAGTGCTTTCTGTGTTTGTATGTTGTGTGCATGATGGAAATTTTATGTCATGTCTACACCTGCAATCTAACTGTAAAGCATTTTAAAAATGTATTTGACATGGATCTCAACAACCTGAATTTAACAAATGTAAAATACAAAGGACAGATGGTTTTCATTTAGGAAATCTTATAAAATTTACCACCAGCATATTTACAATACATCTGTTGGGTTCTGTTGGGTTGCTTGGATACGCCTTTCTACACTACTCAAAAGAATAAAGGGAACACAATGAAAACACATCCTAAAACTGAATGAATGAAATATTCTTTTTAAATGCTTTATTCTTGACATAGCTGTATGTGTACAACAAATTATTAATGGAAACTAAATTTAATGACCCAACTTTGATGTAATATCTTTGAAACACGTCAAAATGGGGATCAGTATGGCCTCCATGGGCCCATATGACTTGCCTACAATGCCTGGGTATTCTTCTGATGAGGCGGTAGATGCTAAATGTCTTGCACAGTGTTGGGCTGTGAGCAAAATTCCCATCTGTGGATGTCAGGCCCTGACTATCCTCACGGAGTCTGTTTCTGACCGTTTGAGGAGATTTGTGACCTGCTGGAGGTCCTTTTGCAGACCTCTGGCTCTTCAAGGAGGAGGTAATGGTCCTGATTTAAGGTTGTTGCCCTTGCACGGCTTCCTCTACATCTCCTGATGTACTGGCCTGTCTTCTGATGGCTCCTCCACACTCTGGAAACTACGCTGACAGCAAAAGCTATCATTGATGTGCCGTCCTGGATGAGTTACACGATCTGGGCCACTTGTGCGGATTGTAGACGCCGTCTTGATAATGTTGAGTGACAACACTGTTGGCATTCAAACGTCACCAAAACATTATCCAGAAAACTTCCAAAAAACTTGTCTGTGGTCGCCTCTTGTAGAACCTCGTCTTTATTGGATGTGTCTTGCTGCCTCGCAATTACCTGTTGTCTATTCCACTAGCAGAAAAACATGTGAAATTGATTGTCAGTCGGTGTTGCTTCTAATTGGACATCTTGATTACACAGAAGAGTGACTGACTTGGAGCAACACTGAGTTGTTTAGATGTTCCCTTTCCTTTTTTGTGCAGTGTAGATGTGCTTCCAATCTGGTGTGCGTTTATTTGAATGTCTCTGCAAGTTTTCTTTATAGGCTGTAAATACACTGGGCAGCCTAAAAAGAGAAATGGTTGAAACAAAACTAATTCGATAGTTGCTTGAAAACTTGCAGCTCTCTTTGATCCCTAAGATTTCTCAATATGACTTTTATTTCCGTTTTTAAGATGTGTTTGACAGTTGGAAACTGGAGCCAGGTCAGTTCATTTGACAACCACAAAATGGCTCGTTTCACAAGAATCTTCGTTTATTGTAAAATGGCTCAATTTCATTCCATAAATAACATTTTCAAGACTCGCTTGTTGACCTCATGGTTAGATTTAAAGTCCAGGCCTTTAGCACTCATTCATCGTCTGTTCCTTTCGGGGTCATGGGGGTGCCGGACCTTAACCCGGCTGCTGATGGGTGAAGGCAGGGAACATGTTGTACAGATTACCGGTCTGTCCCAGGTATTACAGTACTTGTGTTAAAATCTCAAGTAGCTCATAATTTTTGTTATATTTTAGATCAAAATTGCTCTCAAATGTTGGCATAGTTGTTTGATTGGCCTTACTTGGCATGTTCCAATAACTGTTGATCTTGCTTACTCCTCCTAATGGGCAATTAAAAAAAAAAAGTCCTGCCGTATCAACACCAATCCAGGCACAAAAACAGCTGTTAAGATTATTTAAAAAAAAAAAAAACTAATAATGAATATTACTAATACATTTCCAATATAGCAGGTTGTTTAAAAATACATTGAGTAGAATTTTTTTTTAATACATATTATAAAAGTACATTAATGAAAATCTATTTAAAAATTGTGTTTTTTAAAGGAGACTTGTAAAAAAAGATACTTTAAAAAGAGGGTTCAATTTTCAAAGATTTTTTTTTTCTCATCCCTTTCTAATTTTGGATCCTTCTTGCATTTACATTTAGTTTACGGGTTTTCCTTTCTAGTTAGCTTTGTGTGACACAGAGCCATTTTGGGTTGTCTCATACATAATGAGCTGCCCCTTGCTTCAGTTGGTTTTATTTAAAAATGACAGTCAATTCTCATTCCACAATGTGGTTTAATTGTCCAGGACTAAATCACTCTCTAGCTCTGGCTTAAAATGGAAGATTGGGTAGACTGTTATTTTCATGTTATCAGGTCTTTAAGGGGCGTGTCTTAGAGAAGTTGCTAATAATCTTTTCATGTGTCTTAAAGGTTGCTGATGGGAGTAAAGTTCGTGTAAAATTCAACATGTTCCGCATGAAAGAGCCTGGAGTTGATGTCAGCAATTGTCACAAAGACTATGTGAAAATAATGGGCACCAAGTAAGATGTGTTTACTTGCCACACACAGTTGAGGCTATGAACCCTAGAATTTAAAATGGTTTATTAACAATTCTCCTAATTAAGGAAAATTATACATTTCTGTCTAGTATTTTGTGGAACCAAAAAGGCAATTTTTGATATATCTTTATAACCACAAATCTGTTTAAGAATAATTAGAAGAAATAATCTGTTACTGTTTACTTTAGGAGTTTTATTTATCTTTAGTTTTGAGTGGGTTAACAGTAAAAATTCATGGCACATAAGTTACTTCTGTGTTTGAGCAGTGGGGAAAAAGGATTTGGTCGGCACGTATTCTTAAGTTGTCCCAAGATGAGAGGTCTGTAACTTATAAGTACACTTTAGCTGTGTGAGAGAGAATAGGATAAATAATACATTTTCTCCTACAAACCATCAAGAATTGTGTCCTTCCCAGACCTGTTTCTTCTTCTTTAAGCAGCTCATCTACCTCCACTTATTATCTTTATTATTGGCACCTTTTTGAACTGGTTATTTGCGTAAGACAGCCAGCCGCACCCTTACACAGTCAGACCGCAAAGACCAAAAAGCTGTCAAAGGACACCAGGGAGAGGATTAAACACCTTAAGTAGACCGGGATGAACCAATCTGCAATAAGTAAGCAGCTTTGTGTGAAGAGATTGGAGACATCTGAAGTTTGCCAGAAACATTTGAATGGTCCAGAGGAGGATTGGGAGAATCTCATGTGGTCAGAGGAGACCAAAATGGAACTATAAACGTCCCTCGCCATGTTTAGAAGGAAGAATGCAGATTTAGATCCACCTGTGAAGCATGAGGATGGGAATATCATGGTTTGGGGCTGGTTTTCTACAAAGGGGAATGGAGCCATCTATGGTGAGATTCTTGGCAAATCCTCCTTCCATCAGTGAGTACGTTGAGAATGAAACATGGCTGGATCTTCCAGCTACACAATTATCAAAACACATTGCCCGGACAATGAGGAAGTGGCCACATAAGGATCATTTTAAAGTTCTGAAGTGGTCTAGCCTGTCTTAGAATCTATGGAATGAGTTGGAAGTCTGTGTTACACTGCTCTTGAGAACAGAACCCAGTAAAGACCTACAAGAAATGTTTGACCTTTTCCAGCTGAAGTCTTTGAATATTACAGATGTCTCATCTTTTTAAGTAGGACAACTTGCAGAGTCAAAGGCTGACAGATCCTTTTTTGCCCCACTGAATATCACAAGTTTTATGTATGAACATATTACAAATGTATATGAATTCTGTTCCATTTACATTCACTTATGCTTAATAATTAATGAGTCACATTATACTGATGATTGGAGTCTTTGGTCATTAAATTGATATTGTATCCAAACTACCCATAACCAGTTTTCTCCTGGTTTCAGGTATTGTGGAGAATTGTCTTCTTTGTCTTTGACCAGTGACACCAACGTACTTGACGTGATATTTCATTCTGACGAGTCTTACACCGACAAAGGCTTTAAAGCAGAGTACACAGCCTTTGATCCCAAAAACCGTGAGTTGAATCCTTTCTTGTGTTAAAATGCCTATAATTATTTTCAAGATGAGTAAAAGTTATAAAATAGAATAAACGTGGCTTAGCTGGCGTTGTATGAGGAAGTCTAGATTAGTACATTGGAGTTGTTCAGGACATACATTAGAGCTGTAAGTTGGTGGTGAGATATGCTTTAGGTATGACAGAGGAGGTGGGACTGGGACAAAGATCAGCTTTGATCTTTGAACTCAAACTGACTGAGATCAAGCAGGATTCTATGTGGACCATGATGTTTGCAGATGACATTGTGATCTATAGTGAGAGCAGGGAGCAGGTGGAGGAACATCTAGAGAAGTGAAAGGTTTACTCTGGGAAGGAAAGTAGTGAAAGTTACCCACAGAAAATGCCTGTGAACACGAGAAGACTCAAGTGGAATGTTGAGTGTATAAGTAGTATTAGGAAGATGGAGGACTTTGAGTCCTCAACAGTCCAGAGCAATGGAGAGAAAGGGGAAGAGTTGAACCAAAGGAATGTTTCAGGTGGGATGTGGGACTAAAGAATGGCAGGAGATGTGAAAAATACTGCCGACAGCTACCAGACTCTGGCTTTAAGAAAGACTGGAGGCATACCTCAAGGTAGCAGAGATGAGGATGAGGTTGTATTTTTGGAGAGATGAGGATAGGATCAAGAATTAATCTATCAGAGGAACAGGTCATTGGATGTTTGGAGACAAACGCAGGGAGCAGATAGAGATGGTTTGGTACTGGATACCAGGAAAGAGGCCTAGAGGAAGATCAGAGTCTTGATGTAGTCAAGAAGGACAAGTGGACAGGATTAAATGAAGGTGAAGGGACTGGTTGTGGTGATCCCTGAAGTGAACAACTAGAAGGCGAAGTAGACTTACTTCCTTTATGTGGTGCAGAAGACTACGGTTGACTCGATGAAATATAGCAGTTTGAGTACATGTTCTATGGAAACTGTCGCAAAATTCGAGTTCTCTTCTTGGGTGTATTTTAATATCATGCAGAAGTAGACCACTTTTAGATATTTCTGTTGTTCATGTTCAATTCTACTTGGTCTTAAGTAAATGTATTAATGCTCCTTGAAGGACTGAATTGTGCATAAAGCGCCCTCTTGCGTTTTGTCTTTTATTAACTAATTTTCTTTCTCTCTTTTTTTTTTTTGCACTTTCTAACAGCGTGTCCTAACCAGTTTTTCTGTGCCAACGGCATTTGCATTTCAAAAAACCTTACATGTGATGGCTGGAATGACTGTGGTGACATGAGTGATGAGAAAACATGCAGTAAGTTTGATCCAGCCACAAGTTTATTCCTTCACCAAAGTCGCATGTTTTCCTTGACCTTTTTGCACATATTAACAAAATAATAATGTTATAAAAGTAACGAGCTGGGATTTTATTGTTAAAAATCAATTAAAGATAATCTTTTCCTTATTTTTAAAACTTGTTCATATTTCTTATTAACATTCGGCCGAACAGAAAGTAAGCCTGAGTATAATCTGACCTTATTATTCAACAAACTAAACTTATCGATCAATCTTTATTTATTACAATCACACACACAATCTATGCAGGCAGGAAGAAATGACAAGTTTTAAGAGAAGCAAGGCTTGGCTGTGCTATAAGGAAACAATCGATGAGGAATCTCTTAAACCAGCAGCAGATCAACCACAGAACATCACCACAGTGCCCACTCCAACCAGACAGCAACAGGTTCACTCCACAGCCAAGACGGTGTGATGCTGGACCAAAACCCCTCCAGCAAGGGCGAGCCCCACGACAATAAACATCCCAGCAAGTACTAGCTCAAAATAGACATATGGACACTACTTCATAAATTCCAGTGATGCCAATAACGTGACCAAAAAAAAGCTGCACAGTCATAAACTTTTGCTTCACGTTCTTCCCACTCACGCACGTACTCACGTTCCATCCACAAACACGCCCTAAAATCGCCACACCTGACACCTCAACAGTTTCAAAACACAGGAATTATTACAGCTTTTTTATTTCACCGCGGCAACCTCTTTTCCTACGGTGCGCATAAATTGAAATCACACCGTCATGATGGCTGATGCAAAAGGTAATGTGTGTTCTGTGAAACTATAAAGTTATATTGAAAAAAAGAAGGAAAAAAAACGCATGCGTTTATATGGGTGGGCGGGGTCACAGCGCTTTGTGAATGGATCCTTTCCTTATGACCCAACAAGAGACCAAAGATCCTTGTGACAAGAGATGATTACTCTTTTTCAAAACCAAAAAATACAAACTGACTACAGATCAAGTGCGTATTTTTGTCCCAACCTGGCGTGCCACGTCTTTCCCTCCGCGTGCCACAGGTTTAGACTTTACAGGGAAGCCTTGTTCTTCCTTCAATGAATGTCTGAAATAGTCCCTAGAATCATATCACACAGGTTCTTCTACATGAAATTCAACATTTAAACTGGCAACAATACAGCAAGTTCCTTTTGACATGATGCCACATCAGCCTCCAGCCGCACAAATTACAGTTGTGTCTCTGCAATCCTTGGGGATCTTTTTTGAAATGGCAGGTATAGATGAATAAAGTAAATTCATGACATTTTTTCCTTTAGTATTATAATTATCATAATAAAACCTTTTACTTTGCTTTAACTGTCGGTGAAAGTGCAATGGCCTTGAAGTGCAAATCACATCAACAAATCATTTGACACAAAAACATTTTAAAGATCACAATGAAAAAAGGCTAAAAAAGCAAAACAAATATTAAAACGCAGCATTATATTTGAAAAAAACCCAAAACAAAACGTTATAAGCAGAAATTAAATGTTAGAAAAATGAAACACAATGAGAAACCGGAAAGTTAAGTACTGTAGGACATCACTGACTGGATGATGACATTCATTATTGCTTCATGTCAAATAATGTTCAGCTGAAATGATGGACAAACGCCATAGATTATGAAGAAGCTCAAACATAAAAAAGTAAAGCATAAAACTTACAAAAGGTTATTGAATAAAAAATACTCAGTAGTGTTATGGATAAAAAAAACATCTCTAGAAGTTGACAAAAGACCAAGTGCTGTGGAAATGTGTAAAAAGGCATAAAGTTGAAATTATTGTTAGAATACTTTTCTTTAACTTTTCCCATTTAACCTCTGATTTATTGTACGCTATAAAATATTCATAGCTTTATAAATGCACCACATTAAAAAAAGAATTCTCTTAAAATACCCAGATGACCGTTTGATAGTTCTTGGTTTATCCCATTTCCCCCTGTCTTAGAATAAAAAGAAAATTCATGCACTTTGAAACTAAAGTTTTTACATTAAGGAAGGTGTTGTAATTGACAAGAGGTCAGCATGAGCTCATGCCGCCTCAAGTGTAAAATCACTGGTTCATATGTGTGGTTTTTTTTTTTTTCCTAGTCTTTACTTTCTTATTTTTTTTTTCCAGCTTGTGCAAGCCATCAGTTCAAATGTGAAAACGGTTTATGCAAACCCAAGTTATGGGTGTGCGACAGCGTGGATGACTGTGGAGATAGAAGCGATGAAGCACAATGTGGTAAACATTTCCTTCTCTGAAACAGTTTGCAGGAAAGCCTTTTTTATGCTGTTATTGATGCAGATAGTGAAAACACATCATTGCTGCTGTTGTGGTCACTGACATCATGTTCTGCTGCCGTATTTGTTAATAAATGTTGTCAGATAAGATGTAGGAAAATTGAACTCGAACCCATCTGAGAGATGCATTACAGAACCATTAAAATGTGTTTAGTGTTAATTTTATTACTGTTTCATTGCCAAGGTTGTGAAGCGAATCAGTGGCGCTGTACGAGCGGTGTTTGTCTGCCCCAGGATGTTGTTTGCAACGGAAAGAAGGACTGTGATGATGGAAGCGATGAGGCTTCCTGCGAAAATGGTGAGTGACAGGGATCATTCTGACCCACTTATTGTTAACTCTTCCAAAAAGGGATTATTTTGCAAAAAATAATCGAAGCTACACATGCATATTTGAGCTTTTTTTTTTAAGGTGGATTCTTGAAATTTGACTCTTTTCTAGAAGACCTTTTAGGAACATTTTGAAAATCCCACTATCTTTTTCTCTCTGATTCTTTCTGTCTGATCCAACAAAAAAAAAGGACACAAACATAATCAATATCAACAAAGTTTAGCCCCAGTTACAAAAGGAGTTTATACTAATATACATATTGTGTGTCAGAAGATTTATAAACCCCTCTTGTGAGAGTAAAATATATCCAACACAAGAGTCCTTTAACTCTATTCTGTTTGCTCAGCTGTTGGACTGGACAAAAAAAATAATTTGCCTCCGAGTTGTGGGTGAGGCTATTGGCACAGGGGTTAAGATGATATCCCATCATCCCTTTTACACCCTCTCCTGCTAGCTCACCGCCCCTCACCCAAGCAGTGCAACAAAAATGGTGAGCAATGTTTAACTCTCCAGCCTTATAGTTTTGAGTCAGATGTCAGCGCCCAACACTTGCTTTGCACGAGAGAGCGTTTTTCAAAATGGCTTTTTGATTTGCTCTTTATTCATCCCAATGTGAATAAAGAAATGGTCAGAAACGCAGTTTTAAACTTAAATTATTGTCTGCATTTCCTCTATCATTCGGAAAAATCCTGTAAAAATAAGTTAAAAATATCAAAAACACAATTTCTATTGGAGTGGGTCTTTAATTTCCTGCTCTCTCACTTCGTTGGTATCTGCCTCTTGCATTTCTTTTATTTCACTTCGGTGAATAAAAACGGGATATTAGTACTTAATCCCAATCAATATGTCCAATCAATGCAATCTGCCCTTCAATCACTGCGCATTGTGCATCCAGTCTCACTTTGAAGCCAGGCTGATTGCGTGGCATTTTACTGATTAATAAGTCTGTTCACTTTTGGACCTCTCCCCATCCCGCTGCAGCGCAAGGTATGTGCACCGACTTCAGCTTCAAGTGTGCCAACCAGCAGTGTGTCAACAAGGTGAATGCTGAATGTGACCGTGTCAACGACTGCTCTGATAACTCCGACGAGGAAACCTGCGGTGAGAAATGTCTTCATCTTTCCCTCAATTACAACAGCTTTATTTATTTATTATTTTTTTAAATCTCTGAAAGAGGGGCCTAATTCTATCAGTGTCAATCAAATCAGATTATAGAAGATAGGTTGTGCTGTGTGATAGATCGTCGGTAGTGGATGAAAAAAAAAAACTGCCTCAGGCCGCACCTGCTTATTTATTTAATTTCCTTCAAAAGCAGCTCTTGCTGTTTTCCAGCCATTTAAGCCTCAGGGTGTGTTTGCATTATCTCGTCTCTTTTATTAAAAAAAAAAAAAAAAAAAAAAAAGCAGCATCTTAAGATTCTAAAAATTCATTCACTTTCATGGCAGGCATTATGACAACCTTCAGTAACTTGAATAAATTCTATAGATTTTTCTATGTTTATACTCTATGCATTTCTCACTCTGGCACTGCCTTTTGTGATCGTGTTCTCCGTTGAAACCCAGATTGTGGCACCAGACCCTACAAGCTCAACCGCATCGTTGGTGGGCAGAATGCTGAGCTTGGGGAGTGGCCCTGGCAAGTCAGTCTTCACTACCAGAACCAGGGACATGTCTGTGGGGCCTCGATCATTTCTGAAAAGTGGCTCCTCTCAGCCAGCCACTGCTTTAGATACTCCCAAGAGTAAGTCTGACACGACCGAGACTCACAACAATGCTAAGTAATACTAAAGTAATGAGGATTTGTTTACTTTTAGTTAAATAGTTCCTTCACTTTGTAGATCAGATGATTTGTTTGTCTGTATAAGCATTTTTCCTCCTGCTATCACCAGACTCTCCTGTTGGTGGTGCACAAACCATATTGTTCATTCTAAGCCACTTGTGACTAAATCATGTTTAACTCTTTTTGTTGGCCAGTTTGATTTATTCTTTCTTTAGCAATGATGACATTTGTGATCTATACATTTTTTGTCTTTAGCAGTAGAACTTTATTTGAAAATCATTTACTATCTCTGTTGTGCAACTGTTTTCAGATAATAGTTGTCAAATTTGCTTTTATCAGATGCTTTTAAAATTTTACGAGCTTAAATTCCTACAGAATTTGCGTTATGTGACCTTGTATGAAAGGAAGCGTCTGACTCTCTGCTCCCACAGCTTTGAGGTTCCAGGCAACTGGAGGACATACAGTGGCTTGCAGAGCCAGACTACATTTGATACTGCACAGCTTCGCAACGTGAAGAGGATCATCACACACTCTGGCTACAATGACTTCAATTATGACTATGACATTGCCCTGATGGAGCTGGAGGAGCCACTGGAGTTCACCAAAACCGTTCAACCCATCTGCCTGCCTGCTGCCACCCACGTCTTCCCTATGGGCATGTCCTGCTGGGTCACAGGCTGGGGTGTGCTGAGGGAACAAGGTATCATCAATTCCTGAAAAATGATTTTCTTTCACTTTCCACTGTCCCTAAAACAAAGAATACATTAACACAAATGTTTATGTCATTTAAAAAACAACACTACATTTTGAACTCTTTTAGTCACACGTCCAACTTCTATAAAAAAAAATCGGAGACCCCTCTTCAACCCCAACTTTTTCACAGAAAACTTCTCTTTTCCTGACAGTTTGATATCCCCTTCATCTTTTTTTCACTTAACGTCTTTCTCCTCTTGATCCCGTTTTTTTTTAACTCTCCCATCTTGACATGCTTGTCTATCCCTTTATCTTAGCTCGCGTTTTCATCTGTCCTGTTCAATTAAGCCTTCTCATCATATCTTTAAATCAACACAGATGTCGATTCTCTGGGGAAATTCCTAGAGCCTTCGTTATATAACATTCAGCCCATTTCCATCTTTGTTAATGCTCGTGAACGAGGAGTGGTAGAGTGCTGACTTTTACATGTCTGCAGGTCAACTTGCAAAAACCCTGCAAAAGGCTTCAGTAAAAATGATAAATGAGACGGTGTGTCGAGAGTATTTGTCAAACCCGCTCACCTCAAGGATGCTGTGCAGCGGCATCTTGTCTGGAGGAGTTGACGCCTGTCAGGTAAGATTTTAGACCTTTTTCTCTGAAGTAAAAAAAATAGAGCCACTACTGTCCACTACAGTTTTAATGTTCACATGATAACATCCAAATCAGATTGTAGCAGATTTTTCCACTGTTCTCGCTCCCCAGGGAGACTCTGGAGGCCCCCTATCCTGCTATGAGGAGAGTGGCGGGAAGTGGTTCCAGGCTGGCGTTGTGAGTTGGGGCGAGGGCTGTGCCCGTCGGAACAAGCCTGGTGTGTACACGCGCGTCTCCATGCTGAGAGGCTGGATTAAACAGCACACAGGCGTTTGATGAAGATGGGACGAGCGCGCAGGGACGCAGATGAGAGACCATCAGAGTGCTAGGAATAGTGGTTACTGAACCTTTTCTTATGAACTATTTGATTTGCAACAGGTTGATCATGGAGTGGATCATGAATGGCTTCAAGCACTTTTGCCTGTTGCCTACTCTCTCAGGATATCAGCGCAATTTTACACTGGAATTTTTTTTTTTTTTGGCTTTCATGAACAAAGTACCAGCAACGCCAAATCCATGAGAAGTTTAACTTGTTGCTAAATTCTAAGTAAATACAAAAATTGTATTTGTATATAGTTTCTCCCTTGTGCAGTTTTGCCTTTAGACTTTTTAATTGGACCTGTTTTTAAGTGTGTGCGATTGAGTCCAAACTTTAGAGAAAAGTTTAAGTTGGATAATGAAACTGATAAACAGACTCGGGTCATTTTATATTTGTATAATTCATTGACATACACCCTAAAAGATCAACAAAGATAAAACATTTTATATTTATGTTGGAGCTTTTAGAAATATTTTCTGAATTACCTGATTATCATTGGTACTTAGAATGGTGGCTGGAAAAACATCAATCTGTCTTAATTAGTTCCAAACAGAACACCCAGCAGTATTTAGCATTTGTAATCAGGCTAAACGGGTAAAGGAAGTGTGGCCACTAAAACAAAAAAAGTGTAAGGCGCTTATGTTTTAAGCTATTGTGTGCTCACTGACCTAGCCTGATCTGGAATAATTTTGCTTTCCAAAAATATGTAATTTAATTGGGTAAAAGGCAGATGAGGATTAAGTCAGGCTGGCTGGATTCTCGAGTGTCTCCTGGGACACACGGGAGCCTCTCGATCTTGCCCCTTGGCTATTATTTATCCTCTTGTTCACTTGAGTCACTATCAGTTTGATTAACAAGTCTGTCTGGATAGTTAACTCAATGCGTTTGACTAATTGTGGGACATGTATGCTGGCTAAATACACCAAAGATTTGCATTAATTATTATTTATTAAACAGAGTAGAGAGAATTTTGTTTATAAGCTGTGCAAAGTCTGACAAAGTAAATTTGTATTTTTTTTTTTTTTTTTTTAAAGCCAAACATTTTAGAAGACAATTTTACCATGACTATAATTTTTATGATTTTCTTTCTGTACACATTTTTTAAAAATGTGTTTTTATTTGAAAAGATTCTCAACAATAAAGTTCTTTTATCTGATGGCGTCCCACCTAATTACATTACCTGTCTCATTTCTCTTTGATGGGGTCTTGTTCCGTATCATGTTGTGCATAATAAATGCACGTCTTGGGAGACCTCGTCCCTTCTCACAGTAGAATTGTAATGAGTAAGTACTTCTCCTCCCTGCCACGAGCAGCCTGCATACCCGGGGGGACGGCAGTGACAAGACAAGCTCATATCATCAAATAATGCCTTCCTTTGTCACAGCTTTATCTTATTACCCTACCAAATGGGCATGTTGACTTCAGGAGGTGGATGCACATACAGTTGTGCTTCTACCGTTTCATCTGTCTTCATTAAAAACGGAGCACCTCTCTGGGAAAAGGAAAATCAACACAGACAGTGCAGCTAATTTATGTATTCATCACTTCTGCTACATGGGAGCTTTGTTTGTCACTCCATGCTCGCTCGCGTGCCAGGCTGATTAACTTTCAGAGAGCCACCTCTTTATCGGAAATGGTTTTATTTAAATATAAATATGTGTACAAAGGTACAAGCAACAATAGTTCATTTTAGCAAATAAAATTCTGAATACATTATTAAAAGAATGAACAAAAAAATGGTAATTAGTTGTGTTCCCCCCCAAAAAAGCATATAAACTGCATTCGATGATTGATGAACAACTTGGACAAGAAAGTCAGTGGAACCTAAATAAATCAGAGATGGATACATGTGTATATAAAGATACTTTACAATAGAGCAGCTTACACGCTGTACTTTAAGGCTTATATAAAATATAAAAATAAAGACAAGCAATGACGTTTGTCACCTCACCTCGAGTGAAATTTGTTCTTTTAGGCTGCCTGGTAACAGCGTTTGTAGACAAATGGCAGTACAGGCGTCCATACTGACCTATCCAGAAAGTGGAATGCAACAGGACCAGGTGCAGAAACTGATGTCTCGAACATGAAATGGACATGGAGTAGAAACGCTGAAGAGTTTTCACAAGACACATCATTTTGCATGCAACAAAGAGAAACTATGGGTTTAGCCTTTTTGTACAGATATTTAGCCTTTTCAGGGTAGTACTGTTTCTTGTAAACATACCGAGACGAAATGAAACTTGAGCGTGTGATCCGCATTAAGACAGCTTTAAACGCCTCACTCCACCTGAGCCTGCTAAAATTGACGCTGCATTCAAGTTTAGTTCAGTTCCAGATTGCCACCTTTTTTTTTTTTTCTCCAAACAACACTTGATTGTTCTGGTAGTAATTTAATCATTTTTAGAACTGGTTAACAGCAGTAAACAACTCATGGGGTTAGAACAGCAGTGTTTTAGCTTTAGCCCCAGTTTTGAACCTTATCGCCATCTTTGGGATGTCATGACCTTACCTTGTCCACCATATTGGTACACAGTTAACAGCTCTCTAATACAACGAGGGCTAAAATACACATTCTCTTTGTGGCTTCCTCCTTTATCAACTGGTAAACAACATTTTTATAACCAAAAACCTGAACAATTTTCACAAGATGCTCCAGAAATACAGTTAGGGCCAGAAGTATCCAGCTGCTGATCACTCTTCCTACAGTACAGTGCCTGTAGCACTCATCAGGTGGTACAGCAAGCCTGTTGTGCAGAATCGTTTATTCCCATCTCTGTGGATGGTTCAGTCTTCTGTTGATGATAGACACTAATGTGCTTAGAATTCCTTTCGCATGCCAACAAGACACCAAATGACAAACAACAAAGGGCTGTTAATATAGTCTTATTTCCTCCAGTATGTCTTGGCTTGTAAAGTCCTCAAAGTATTCAAAAAGGCCAGGTTTGACATTTAGTGTTGACTCAAACACTGAAAGGCAGTCAGTAGCCACTCCAACCACCCAAATTGAGGATTCTGATTTCCTCTCACGCTGTCCACCGTAAACCCAGTGAGGTTTCACGTCCTCCTTTTTTTCTTGACTCTTCTGCTGAATTTTCTAGGGCAGCACGGTAGATCCCGTCATCCATCGTCGATTGGTTGCTCATCCCAAAACTTAAATCATAACTCCCCACAACTTCGTGCAATCAAGTCCTTGTAGGGCTGTGTAAGTAAAAGTATCCATTCGTATTAGTCCAACCACACAAATATGTGAAAGTGGCTATGATTATCTTCTTTCTTGTTCTCTTTTTTTTCCTCTTCTTTTTTTGACCCTCCCTTCTTTTGTCCAGTCACACGTGAGTCTGCATGCGTTGTGAGGGCCGGCCCAAGTCGGACTGTTGGGAGGATACTTGTGAGGAGGCATAAGAAAAGCGAGACGAGCTAGACACCTTGCTGGCCTGGTCTGATTGGTCATAAGCATCCACCTTCTCATAGGAAGTAGGCTTGACGTAGCTGGTAAAGGCACGACCATACGTAGTGGGTAGATAAGCTGAGCTGCTGTAGAGAGGATCAGTGGGGTATATGCTGGCTGGTTGGGCCGGTTGCTGCTGGCTAGCTTGCTGCTGTTCGTACGAGGATCTGCTCACTGTATTGGTGGAGTATCTCTGCGAGAATTCATAGATTCGAGGCTGAGTGCCGTGTTGACCGTAAACTGGGCTGGGAGAGGGCAACTGCGAGGGGGTGTAGACCGGCCGAGAGTTGGGCACATACTCTGAGAATCCACCGCTGCGTATGTGGCGGTCGTCATGGCCGCGAACGTTGTAGTATCCATTGGTAGGGTCCTGCGAAGAAGACAAAAGAATCCATTTCAAGTCTCGCAGTAGGTCAGTATCGTGCACAAGATTAGCCAAAATGTTCATACATTTCAAGAAAATATTCAAGTGTTTACCTTAATGTCGGATCTTTCGTCATCCTCCTCTTCTAAGAGGTCGCTGTGCTCTGTGCGCGATGTCCCTGGAGACTCGCTGCTGTTGGGAGCCTGAGGGAAGACCAAGCATTTCTAAAGAATTACAAGAATGAAGAAGAACTTAATGGAATGTGAACAGAAGAAAGTCTGAGCTTTATGTTCTCCATCCATCTCTTAAGAAAACAAACCTACCATGGGTTCTTTAACATCCTCCTCATCGTCGTTGCCTCGTGTGGCATTGTGATCGCTGTGAACAATCTGAACTCGGATGTCGCTCTTTGAGAGACGCGTGCACCTTTTACCTGCAGGAGTTGAAAAGAGCCTCACTGCCTTGATCATTTGTATATTAAATTGACCATAAAAAAGTCTATTTAAATGCAAAGAAGACTGTATTAGAAAAGTTGGCCGTTTCCCCTTCTTGCTCATACTAACCATTGAGCTCACCTTTGCCTGTGTGCCTGCAGCACAGAGAGACCACCGTGATGACACAGATGAGCAAGACGCAGCCTCCACCGACTGCTCCACCGACAATTATCAGTGTGGGCAAGGCCTCTGACAGCACAAGACAGAGAGGGAAGGTTGTCAAGGAATAAAATGACATTTGGTGTGACTTAAAAGCATGTCAAAGAAAAAAAAAGAATCAGGACGAAAGACAGAAAAGAAAGGAGATCCTGTCATTTGTCTTAATGTTTCTGGTAAAACAGCAGTTCCTCTACAGGAAGCTCCAGTTCTCTCTCAGCTTCTGTGGCATATGTTTGTGAGCGGAATTTCAGGATCTCTCAGCCTGGCCATTGTCTCTAATCTCTCTGAGGTAAAGGTAACAAGGCCTGGCATGCAATGAAGCAATAGACAGTAATCTAATTAGAGATTCCATAAGATATCGCTGCCCCTTTCCCTGGAGACCCACACTGATGGAAATTACTAGAGATTTTATTTTTTTTTGTCTTCTGCAAAAATGTTTTCCGTGAGGATTCGTGGAAAAGGACTACTTTTTTAAATTTAACACCTCTTAAGGTGAGGTGCAGCTGGGATATGCTGATCATGGCTCTAGGACAATAATGGCGGTAAGATCCCAGCTGCAAACACATGTTGACTCCTCTAATTGACTTTTCTCCCCGATCAATAACCACGTTGTGGGGCAAACATATTCATTAAAGTAGCCTTCTGCTGATTAAATCATATTGATCAGTGGGATATAATTAAGATAAGAATAAGAGGGGAGCTATAATTTTACTCAATCTGGATTGGGTAGAATTTCGGAATGAGATGTTTTTTTTTTTTTTGACTACCTTGCTCCTTCAGGGTGACTAGCGCGGTGCCGGTTCCGAAACGGTTCCAGGCTGTGCAGTTGTAGCGCATCTGGAAATCCTGTGCCAGCGTCTCGGATAGCACCAAAGAGGAGAAGACCCCACGGTCGCTGGTCACGGTCTGCACCGAGTAACGACCAGAGGACCCAGAAGACAGAGTCATGTCCCCAAAGGTCCAAACCTGTGGAGAACACACAGTAGGTTCTAAGACATCGTTTTACCCAGGCTTGTTGTTCATCCGTAGATCCTTGTCTGCTGCTTTAACACTGGTTTGTTTCTCCAGGCTGCTTTCTCTCTTCTGACCTTTGATGCCCTGTGTGGCTGTTGTGGCTCACGGGCTCATGTTTAAGCTCGTGCCTGTCCAGCAGGTGAGGCCCAAGGAGACTAAGACAGCTATTCCAGCACATAAGGCTCAGGGACTCAGCCCTCCACTCACTTGTCCAAATATTGGCTCAGTACAGAAGAACACACCAAAAACTGTTGTTGGTCATCTTTACCGGCTATCAATGAAGTTTGGTAGTAAACTAATTAATTAGGATTAAATTAGTTTTTGGTTTGATAGTTTTGCTGCTTTCTTTGTATATCGAGACGAGCTGGGTTGTGAATTGGCAATTTGAAATAAATTGAATTAAATTCTCTGCCGTCTGCACACAGAGCCGACAGGACACCTGCCTCTCACTCCCGGTCATGCCATAATTATCCTCCCACAGCTCAGCGGTTCAACAGGGTCAGCTGAGCGATGCCTCTTGGGCCACTAATTGAATATGGTTTGGCTGAAATCTGCAGGAAGCCAACCTTCTGCAGCTCCTTTAACTCTGCAGTTGCCTCTGTTTGTGCAACTGTGAGAGATGCGTGTTTTTTTTTTTTTTTAACAAGTGATGCTCAGATGTGCTGGTGCGCGGGTGTGAAGGGGAGGTCAGGGGTAAAGCTCCAGCATGCAGGGATGTGTGTACAAGCTTTTCGCAAATAAGTGAACGAACCACAACGCGAACCAGAGGTTCACTTACAATTTTATCGGGCGGGGGGCTGCTTCCCACCCGACACTCCAACTTGCCCTTGGAGTGCTTGACTGCATGCTGTGTAGCATCTGCCGTGATGATGGGTGGACCTAGAGCCATGAAAAAGAAACGGGCAGGGACCGTGCAGGGGATGAATAAAAGACAACATATTAATTATTACTACGCTGATCAATACCACATTTTCAGGAACCATTTTAAATCAATGCAGCTGAAAAATAAGCTACTGGCCAGGAAATACACATAACCTTTTATTTAAAAGAAAAAAAAACATAAAAAATTAGCTACAGTATATTTAATCTCTTCCAAACAAGAGCTGTTGCGCTTTAGGTGTACATAAAAGGGCACACATTAAGTCGAAAAACAGATATACAATACATTTTAAGCTAAAAGCAGGTCTGAAAATTTATGAAAGGGCAGGGTATATTAACATAAACTTTTCAACACTTATTTTTTTCATATTTAGTAGGGGTGTGTATTTTTCCCTTAGATGTGAATCTAAAAACAAGATCCACTAATCGATACATAGAGGATTAAACTAACTTTTTGGCGATACAGTCGGATATTAGATATTTATAGATATTTCTTACTCATATTGCATTTAAAGCTATAAATAATGATGCATGGAAATGTATTCAGGTGTTGACTTAGAAGAAGCAATCTTATGATTGGAAGTCTTTTTTTTTTGTTTGCATTGCACAGACATGAAAAGACAAAGATGGTAGAAAAAACGAAGAAACTGTAGTTTGCCAGAAATTAATTTACTATTCCACTTGATTGATTTTATACCTTTTAAATAACAAAATCTGGTTCATATCTATGATTTTTTTTTTTTTATTAATGTTGCTATTTTGCTTTTTTTTCCCCTTAATCAATATTGCTGTTAACCCCAACTGCCCGCTCAGTTTTTCGATACAATGTCTTTTACATCCCCAATACTTAGGTTACAGATTTTTCTGTAAAACTTCAGTTGATTAAAGAATCATAAATAACCTAAAATAAAGTAACTAAACAGTGGCTTTAGACCAAATCTTAAGTTTTAGAAGTAAAAAGTGTCCAATGACATGCAAGGGCACAGGAATACATTGTACTGTTACTTGCAAATCTTGAAGTACCTTAAAGATGATCTTAAGTACAGTCATTTTCAATCGAACTGAACTTTTCCTTCACCAAAAAAAGACGACTCACCATTCACAGTTAGAGTGACATCTCTTTCTGCAACTCCAATGCGGGGAACAATGGCCTTGCAGGTGTATGTTCCAGCATCCTCCTGGGTAACAGCCTTCAGCTGCAGGGTGTTACCATTACTGAGCACCTAGAGGGGTATCCGGAGAGACAAGTGAGAAGTGTGTTAGAGGAAGAAAAAGTGAGAAATGAGGCATTGGTAGGAGGAGGCAGACAAAGGGAGCTGGGACTTTTCATCATCAGTGGCCCCACTCTTTGTGGAGGTAGCACAGAGGTGGGCTGACCATTGTAAAAAATGTTGCTGGTTGACTTTAATTTCATTGTGAGGAGCTTTAATCACAGCATTAAGCACTCGGGCCACCGCTGAGTGGCCGCGCTGCTGGGGAGATTGTTGTAATTAAACAGTGGGGACAGATCGTAGCAGACCATGTGAGTGGGCCCCAGCCCTTGGAGCTGCTGCACTCACTCACTCACTCCTTAGCTCATTGATCCTGCCATTCCATCAAGCTGCGATTAATCCATTTATCCCCACTCCGTCCTCCTCTTTTCCTCCATCTCCACCCCCCACTCCTCTTCCTTTTTTTTTTTTTTTATTTCAACACACTTACAGAGTAACCCAATTAATCCATTACTCTTGGCTGTGTGAGAGACAGTGGCAGTGGGTGGATTAGAAAAATGCCAGCAAATTTCCCTCCGAGTGGCTAAAAGCGCTTTCTCTTTGAGATGACGACATGGCTTATGCCATCCAGCAACTGAATATAGTGGGGCAGCGGCTTCAGAAATTATATTAGTTGCCGAGAGAGACGCCCCAAAGGGATGGCCCTTCTAATGGCTGGAAGACTTTTTTGCCAGGGGAATGTAAAGTGAAGGTGGAAAGGGCCCATTTTTCCCACTTATGAAACTGGCTTTGGGGAAATGGCTGGGGAAGTGCAGACGAACATTTTTCATGGCTCACTCGCAGAGATCCTGCAGCACGAGTTGCCACACATGTTGCAACTCTGTTTATCTCCACCTCGGCTCACGTCTTGACTGACTGACTGATTGACCGATTGATTGCGCTGGAAGAGAGTGTCATGTGCTGATCATTTCTTGTGAAATCTGTCAGTGGACGGACAGATTTTTGCCAGAGGCTTCAGCCCTCGGGGAGCACGCCGAGAGAGGTGTTGAAGACGTCTAAAAAGAACATGTTGGAAAATGTGTGTGGCATTTCTGCCTTGGGGCCATGTGAGCATGTCTTCCTCTGAAGGATTGGGGTAGAGGCTTACTGTCAAGATAAAGCAATGACTGCTTACCACACTGGAGCCCTGCTTTGTCCAAGCCAGGGTCAGAGGGGGGTTCCCTGTCCATGCACAAGTGAAGGCTGCATCCATCCCTATATCTACCGTCATTGGCTTGGGTTCTGAGAGAAGTCTGGGGCCAACTAGAAAGAGGAAAAAAAAAAACAGCCAGTTAGAATCAATGGAAAGCTACTTTTAGAATTTCCCTTCAGCTGAACTCACATTGCACATCTACCAGAGTGCTAACATTGGTGCTGCCCACAGAGTTGGACACCTCACAGGAGATGGGGTCCGTGAAGTATGAGTAGTCCACCGTCACCTCAAGGCTGTCCCCGTTTGCCTCAGAGATGGGCACCCCTCCTTTTGACCACCTGAGGAGGACACATAATTGTATTATCCTGCTGGATTCGTTTAGGGGGATGCTTACTCATGCGGATCAAATGTGTCATTAGTTATGCAAATGTCAATCAAATGCCTCACACTGCAGAACTTGGTTTAAGAAACAGACAAACCTGTATCCTGTGATCTCGGGATTGGCTGAAGCAGAGCAGAGGAGGAGGACTTTGGCTCCCTCGGTTACCGTCTGAGGTTGGACGGATAGCGTCACTGAAGGAGGGTCTGTTAGAAGCAAAAGCATGTGAGAATCTCACAAGACTTAATGTGGCTTTAAGAGCACAACCACAGTAATTCACTTAAGGGGAAAGTAGATCATAACATGCACTCTCCCTGAGTGAGAAACTTGGCTGGTAGGCGGTTGGAAGACTCACGCTGGACATTAATAGTGACTGACGTCTGTCGTCCGGCTGGAGCAGCTGCGTTGAGAACTCTGCAGGTGTAGGTGCGTCCAGTGTCACTGTCTTCTGGGACGATTGGAAGCATGCTGACTGCTGTCTCCCTCTTACCATCCTGCATTAGCGTCTGACGAAATAAAGCCGAAAATCAGCTCGATGAAGCACGAAACGAGTCACGATCCGACACCGTGTGACATCGCCGAACTTATTTTTCACGTGTGAAGCATTAAAATTGCAATCCTGTTCTTTGGCACGTCATCTAAATCATATATTTTATGATGCAGCTGGGGATATTGTGCTGTTCCCACATTTCTGAGAGTGTTCCCTGTCAGCGCTCCTTGTTTGTCATCATCTTTTAAATCTATTTACTGCTCACAGAAATCAATACGCCTAAGTGAGGAAAGGTGTAGATTCTCTGGCTATGGCTCAGTGCTTCCTCACTTTCTCTGGGTTTCTTGTGCTTCTCCAACCAAAAGAACAGAAAAAAGGATTGGCCACACTGAAAGGTGTGGGTGTGTGCCTCTTTTTTCTTTTTTTTTGATGGTGATGAGGAGGAAGAGGTGTCACACATCTTTGAAAAAAGACGAGTGCAAGCTGAACCTTTTCCCCTGACAGCCAAATCAATGGAGCAGGTCTTTCACTTCCTCAGCCAGACACACAAAAAGCATTTTTATGCTAGATCAAATCACATCACTCCCTGTCACCACCGCTCACTCGGACAAGCCTTTGTCTACACCCACTCTCACTCTGGACACAACGTTGGAAATTTCCCCAGCTTTTCACAAAGCTCTCTCCCATGTGGACTCTAAATATATGTCCCCGTCTATCCCTCTTCTTCCTTACGTCTCATATCCTCTCCTCCCCTCTCCCTTCCAACTCTTATGGCTCCCCCCTTTTCACCGCAGCCTTTCACCCCCTTAAATGTGGCGTTTAGCGTCGTTTAGCGTGGTCAGAGAGCATGAAAAATGTGACACTTTCCCAGCCGCTGCTGGCTCACGCTCCGACGCATCCCCATTGTGTTTCTACATTGTTGTGGGTGATTTCTTCTCTGCAGAAACGCTACTGTATGAAACACTCATGCCTGTCTGAGCTTTGGCATGCTCCAGTTATGCTCCAGTGTAGCTGCATTAGCAGGCAGTGGAGAAGGGGGGGGCAGAGGAGGAGAAGGTGGGGGGTCAGGCGTGAGTGGAAATGGGAGGGGGACTGCAGTGGGTAAGACAACAAATCTTGAGAGAGAAGGGTGGCAATAGATATAAAAAAATGAGAAAAATATAAGAATACACACAGCAGAGATCGAGTATCTTACCAGAGGAGAAAATATTTCTTTTTTTTGGAATATCTTTGCATTTATTTCCACCTACTGTTGCATTCTGCAATACGGTGTGGGTGTTAGCAATTGAAAGATAATGCTTTGCACAGATCTGCTCTCTCTGTACCTTGGAATAAATTGCAGTCTCCATGACCTCTCCATCTCTGTACCAGGTGATCTCAGCAGCCGGTTTGGCTCCCGAGGCTCTGCAGGTGAGGTTGTGTGGTGTGTGGGCCTTCAGACGTACAACGGGACCACCTTCCACCACAGGGTCAGAGGGAGGAACTGTGAAGCAGCAGAAAAATACCGCTTGGAACCAAAAAGTCTTATTACAGCTTCAGGCAAAAAGAGAACTAAAAGCACAGAAGGAAAACTAGTATTACTCTTATCTCTGTATTAAAACATAGCAACACCCTTTTTACCGTCTGTTAACAAGGTGTAGTTTCAGACAGAAGAAAAGACCATAAAAGAGTTATTTGGAGAAAAAAGGAAACACTCAACCTTATTTATTTCCTTCTTTGGTGCAGGCTTTATTGCTCTATTTGCTCTTTCTGTTGCAGAGTGATGTTTCAACTGAATTGCTTATTTGTTCATTTATTTGCGTGGTTTTGCACGCACCACTGGCAAGCCAAGCGTGCCACCCCTGATGAAGGCGTATATCTCCCCAACCAATAAGGAAAGACGTAAACATGAGGTTAGAGCTGGCCTTTCTCGCACCCTCCACCAAACCAATTTCACTGTGTGTATCTGAATTGTCAGAGGTCCTTCCGCTGCCGCGGCACGGACACTAATGGAATCCGAGTGCTAGGTGATTTTAATTTCCATGCCGATTCCCCTGACTGCACTCCCACTGTTGACTCCTTTGACTGTGCAGGATTGCTTTGGTCTCATCTGGGCGCTTTGATTTACTCACACAAACACGCACGCGCGCAGACGCAAGTAAGCACATATGCATACACAGACAAAACAGTCTTTAACACCCATGCTGGAAATGTAAACTGCAGGCTGCGTATTTGATTTCCTTCATCTGCGTGTGATGTTTACACCATCCATGCGCCTTCCGACTGCATCCACAGCAGAGGCAACAGTTTCTTCACACGAGTGACACGCACTCGTAGAACCTTCTGTAAACGTGTGTGATGGCTGCACCGCCAGACGCATCGAGGAAGGCATATCGGTGTGGATGGGCTCTCTGATTCTATTAATTTAGCTGAAATGTTTTTACAAACTGTGGATTGCAGCTTTGCTTTGGCAATCTACTCCACTCGCTGCTACTACCTGATGGAAGCGGACAGACTGGAGGAGCTCTGCAGGTTTATGAAGCAGTCCCCATGACAATAGAGAGTAATATGAGGAAGCAGGGCTAAATGAAAGGCCTTCTCTCTATTTACTAATAATGTTTGCTTCTGGGACAATTTATGGGGAATTGACAGGACTAATTAATAGAGTGATGTTCCTTCACATGCCACCAGATGCCAGCAGTGCTTTGCTGATTCCAATTCCCACAAGATCTGTCACTCTGGATCCTCAGCACGCCTTACCCCACCCCACCCCACTCCACAGCCCCCCTCCTACCCTCGCTACGTCTGTGCGAAGAAGTAGATCACTCACATCACGTTAATGTAAAAAACGCCTTGCGCTTGATAGATGTTGTGGCTCACTGCAAAATGTGCTAACTGTGCAGATCTTGACTTTCAAGCAACTATGCAAGTCATTTGTGACTGCAGCAATCACATTATCCTGGAGGAGTGCAGTCTTGATTATGGCCACTGAAATACGGTTTCCCTTCTCGCTTTGTCCCGAGCCTTGATTGGGATCTTTTAGAGAAATGTTCCCCCCCAGTAAAGCAGATTTACAACAGCAATTCTCTCAAATGGGAAATGATTGTTTCCAAATTATAATTGTGCTTTGATATATTTTCATCTACTTTGCCTTTTAGAGTGCTTGATTTTTCCCACACAGGCAAAGTGTGGCAGTTGTATATCTTTGTGCTTTAGTGATGAAGAGACTTTGAGTTGACTTGTTTTTTCCAAAGGTTTGCCAGCCTGCAGGCTTTGGCACGAGGGCTGGCTGTGAGGATCATGAGTGAGCTTTGTATCTTACCTTGTACAGTGAGCTTGGCGCGGTGCGAGCGCAGCCCCGCCTGTGTAGCCTGACACTCATACACCGCGTCATCCGCCAACTCCGCTGAATCGATCAGCAAGCTGTGCTCGCCTGATAGCGGGTCGCCCATTAAGGAATACCGCGTCCAGCCTGCATGAAGCCAGAACAGAGAACACAGAGTCAGAGACAAACAATTCCACCAACAACAAACACATAATGAAAGGAGTAAAAAATAAGCAGACTTGTGCCCAGAACAAAAGCGGGAGAAATGTGGAAAAGCTCTTTATGAGGCACAAATGAAAGCACGCAGCACCTCACAGGGACCGGCATTGAGTCGGTGCAGTATGGCAGAGCAGCATGATATTGAAAATATAATGTGCGAGCGCTGCTGCATGAGGGGGCTGTCCTTTAAACACAGTCAAATAAAGAAGAGGTGGCTAAGGCCAAGAGGAAACCTCTCTGCTTTCCCTCGACTTTGCTGCACATTTAAATGTCAGAGTGTGACAAAAGCCAATTGATTATCCACCTTCCTACAAGGCTCTTAAAATGCTAAACAACAAATTAAAGTTGGGTCTGTGCGGCAGCGGATGATCTGTCAGCGGCGCATTCTTCTCTGGCCATTCACTTGTGTAAAACACGGTTGGTTGACAGACGGAGAGTTGATTTCTAATGAGACCTGGCATTGATCGCTACAAGACAGAGACAGACTCAGAGGGCAATAAATAAACAGGAGAGGTAGAAGAAAGTGGAGGGTTAGTGATGGTACCTGGTAAGTCTCTTTCTCCACCCAATGCCAAGCCATCTTTGGTCCACTGTACCATTCCTCTGTAGCCCACAATGACACAAGGTAGAGTCACTGACTGGCCCGACACCACCACCTGGTCTTGGGGCTGCTGGGAGAAGTAGGCAGCTTGAGTGGCTGCTGGGAAGAAGAGAAAAATAGAAGGTTATTGTTTCTTACAGTACTAAAAGATGTATTTACATTCACAAACTGCAATGAATTAAGGAAAAAAAAAAAAAAATATGGCAGCCAAGGTTGTACAGTGCCAGCAGATATTCAAAATGCAACTCTCACTTAAGTAGATCTATATAAATGGATGAAAAAAAGCGGACGGCCATGAACTGCGTACTTCTTTCTTTTGTTATGACACTTGCTCGAAAATTAACAAGGCTGACATGTGGGAAAATATTAGATTTCCTCTAAATGTGCCTTTCTAAAAGGAAGAAGCGGCAGAGCCCCATAACTTATTTAACCGTTTCCAAAGACCATCTGGTTATGTGCACATTGACATGAAACAAACACATTTCTGGGGAGAAAAATCTGCCACTTTTTCCATGTGCTTTTGGTAAAAATGGATGTTAAACAATCAAAACTCCATTAAAGTTCCCGAGGGACCCATGCTTTTGAGCCTGCTGAAAGTCAGCGGAGACACCTGCCTCTGCTCCGCCGGCGTGTTTAAGTGAGGCGCGCGGCCTCCCCGGATTGGCTGGCTTACTTTCACACAGCGAGAGGCGCAGCGTGACTACAGATACACAACTCCGACTGTTTGTGCCACCATTGCTTAAGATTGAGTATTACAAATCCTACTGGCAGGGGGAGATGGCAACACTCCAGAGGTAACTAATCCATAGGGGAAGGTAGGAGGTGGGAGGGAGGGGCAGTCGGTTGGTTATCTAAGTGGGGAGGGGGTTGTGTGAGTTGGGATAGGACTTAAAAAAACCTTCCTTCATTCTCTATCTCTACTTCTTTGTTGCTTGGTGGAGAAGGAAAAGGGACAAAGGAAGATAAAGACGGTTCTTTTAAGCCCCCCCCCTCCTTCAACTGCTTCTTTTGGTGAGAGTGCTTAAACAGACAGAGTTGCCCCCCACACCCCCTTCCAAGGCAAAGAAAGCCCCTGAAAGGAGGGCAACATACGGCGGCCAGAGACGCGCTATTGTCCCCTTGTCCCTCTCATTTAATAGGCCTCTTCATTTCCAATCAATCCTGCTAAATGCAAGTTTAATAGCTTTTCAATAGCAGCTTTTCCCCCCAGAGGGTAGTTGGGATTTTCTCTCTGTCTCACCCCTTTTTTTTTCTTTCCTTGCCCCCAACCCTTTTTTTTCCAAAAAAGGGGCTTCCGAGGTTGTTGGCAGAGTTTATTCTGCACTCAATTACCCACTTCATCTCAGGGTGCACCGTGGGCTGATCCTTTGCTCCGCGCCCGCCTCACCCTCTGCGCCCTCCCGCCTGCATCACACGGCGGCACAATTAAAGGAGCCAAACAATGAGCTCATCAGGAACGTGAGTCCTCCACATCTCAGACCGTTGCGGTTCTCACACGAATCCCATTTTCACACACATTGTCTTACGTTCTTCAACTAGGCCAAATGAGGTTTTTAAGAGATATCTGATCAGAGAGAAATTCGCAAATACTCCCCCCCCCTCCCCTGTACATCAATTTTCCGGCGGGATTTAAACGGCGAATGAGCTGTGGATGCAAACAGGTGTAGACTGTATGTGTGTCACGCACAGTGGATCAAAAGAGGCCAATTTGAAAGCGTCAATGAGAAGTGAAATGTCTTCGCTCGCAGGCTATTAGGCATTTAGCGAAGGCTGGAATTTTCCCATCATACCTTTAAAAAATGCTGTTTCCACAGTCTGCCTGCCTGTCCCTAACATCCTGCCTTCACATGGAGTGTTTTTCGTTTTCTCGCTCTGCAGTGAGCTGGAGTTTTTCCCCTCTTTGTGCCTGCGAGTGTTCAAACTCTGATTACAAATAAGTCTATTTCTCCTTTTCCACAATGGATATTAATCTGCTGTAATAGTTGCTGGTTTGGCTGAGTGTGTTGAGTTGTGTCTCTTTAACTCACAAATTCTCATGCTAGGAAACAACATGGCAATTACTGGCACACCTATGTCAAATATAGACATATAAAATCTGTTTAAATATAGTACAGACCGCGCTATGTAGAGAATGTCTACATTCTATGTGATTCACGGCTCTCCTCATCCTTTATTGAAAACGCTCAACAGAACATCTCCACTGGCTAATGACTCATGCCAGATTCCTTTAATTCCTCCTTGCTGAATTAGACAATTCCTTGACGGTGTATTAGCAGCTTAATTACATGAATACATTTCTGAAGGGGGGGGAGAGAAGGAACCAGACAAAATTAGTGCAGGAGAAGCAGTCAGGAGATGTGAGGAGCTGTGGGTGTGAAGAGGTTTGTTCTCTGCGTGCCACAGTGTCACGTACTGTGAAGAACACCAGCAAACGTCACCGTGTTTTCCTTTTCCGCCAGACTGAAAGAAGCAGCTCGCCTTATTGGCTCCAGCTGAATCGCATACATAAAGAAAGACCTTAAATCCCCTTGAAATTCTGACATTTCCGCAGTATGTTAGCAGCATTCTGACGGAAATCGTATGCAGGTAAATATGCATGTGGACGATTATAGTTGCATCCGTTTAACGTCACATCACATTATCGCCGAAATCACATTATGTAAATCTCCGCCTTGAAACAAAACTAGAATTTTCTTGTTTGCAACTTTGTCTAATTTATGAATCTCCAGTTTTTTTTTCCTCGCATTTTCTAAAAAAAAAACATTTTAAACTACTGAATGCTCAAAAGTTTATGTGCGACAGTTTGAGCCGTGCCTGTCTGAAAATGTGTCATAGTGTGGAGGACAGGGCAGTGTTAATAGGGGAAAGCAACTTGTCAGGCACTGGAGGGCACATTTAGCAGCTACTTTGACACTGTGACTTTGCTGTCACATGGTTGGAGATAAGTGGAGAGCACCCTCTCAAACTTGACCACCATCCATTAAATGGCTTGGAGCTGACCCTGCACCGCCCGCACACCCTCCTCATCGCTTTCATCATCAGAACTGATAAGGATACGCTCACATTAGGAGGGATCAGAAAGTAAACAGACAGATGTCGGCAATGATCCGTCCACGACTGACCGGACATCTGCCCTGCTGGATTTACTGCAGACTGAAGCCGTCGTTCTGAGTGAGTGAGTGAGCGAGTGTGCGGGCGGGCGTGTGTGTATGTGTGAGCGCCAAACATGATGCTAAAGACTGGCAAAGATAATAGCACTGCACTTGACCTTTAGATAAAATCTGAATCCCTCACACACTGTGTTTCTGCCATCCAGTCACCACAGTAACCATCAATGAAAATAATGCATCTAAGGTTAGAAGTTAATTCATTCTAGTTTAAACATAAAGTAACAACAGCCCTGACATTTAGGTAATTTAGTTGCTGTTTTGCAATAACACCCAACTGCATATAAAGTTGAGTGGCAGACTGTTGTTTTTTTTTTTTCTTTTTCAGCCCTGCTTTTCTTCCCCGTCTTCATTCCCTGCTAGGCTGATATTAGTGCTATCCACTTAGATGGCCAGTTTGTTCTGTGAAGTTATAATTACAGACGCTGGATGAAATAACTACTTGCCTTTTGGCGCTGAGTGGCAAATGTAAAACCTAACTGGTGTAAGTTTCTCACAATAAGAGGCAGAGGAAACAAAAAAAATCCACTGCAGAACAAGACAATTGGCAAAAAAAGTGTCAAGCCTGGAATAAACAGCTTTTTTCCCCAAATGCCATCCATTGTGCCTTGTCTAGATAAGGCTTCTAAATCGGGGTGGAAAATGGGAGCTCCATTTCTCTCTGTATGGAATTATTATCCCTTTGTTTTGAGTCTGCCTCTTTTGTCTTCCTCTTCTCGTGTTTGTGTGTTTGTGTGTGTGCATACAAAACAGCCTGCGATGGTGTGAAGCTGAGTCCCCGAGGGGACGCTGCACCCATCTCATGTTTGATCTGGCTACTAAGCTCATTACAGTGACTCCTACAGAACTTGTGGGAGCTTGAAGTGGGGGGTTAACAACAGCTGCCCCCACCAGCCCATGGCAGAATTGCACCAGCGTTGGAGCTGCATCTACGGGGGCCTCTGTGCTCTCCTTTGGCTTGGACAAACAGCCTCAGCTTGTGTCTTTGCAGATGTTTCATTTTCCCTCCGATGGTGTCCGTGCAGACTAACTCCTTCCCTCTTTCTCTCTCGCCAGCGTTCCAGCTGCACCGCCACCCACCCGCCCTCACTATCTTTTCTCCCATTCTGCATTTTTGTGCCTAAATTGCACTCTAACAGCTTTTTAAGAGCTGTTTTGCTGGAGTTTAATCCTCCTAGCCTCCTCTTTCAGCCTTTATTCTATTGTGAAAATCTTGGCTCAGACCTAAGCTTTTTTTTTTTTTTTTTTTTTTTCCAGAGTGGACTAGTTCATCCCCCCCCAATCCCCCCTCCTGCTGCTGCTGCTTTACTGATACCCCCACCCAAGGCATTCTCTTCCATTCCTGCATCCATCAACAATCCGGCACCATTCCTTCGCTCATTGCCTATACGTCTGCAGCCAGCAAGGCATGATCCCTGAAATCAATGCTCAGCAGGCAGCCCTTGAGAGTTACATAAGGTGCAACTAATTGTTGATTTGCTTTCCGCGTGGGTCTCTTTGCCATCACTCCACTTTTTTTTTTCCGGACTTTCCAGCTGTCATGTTGTGCCCGACTCTCCCTTGCACTTTCCTTCCCCATCTCTCTCTCCCCCCACACACCCTCTCCTGTCCTTCTCACTCACTCCTCTCCTCATCCCTGGTGTGAAAATCACAGGGGTTTGTGTCAGCTTGTCAACACAACACTCAAGAAAGCAGGTTAGGAGTTGGGGGTGCAAAAAAAAAAAAAAAAAGCCATATGTTTGAAAAACTGAAGCAAGGTAAAAATGGAGCTGGCTCCTGTCAGCTTCCAATTGCAAAAGGTGCAAGTGGGATGGAGGGGGGGTTAGAAAAGCAGAGAGGGGGTGCAGTAATCAGTCTGTCTCCAAGGCCATCGCCATGAGTCTTTTCCCCCGCTGGGACAGGGGTGCTGAAGGCATTAGGGCAGCAGCGAGGCTGATCGCATGGGCGAGCAGCAGCAGAGGTTTTCCCTGGGTAGCAGCTACAACAGATGCTGTGGATAGTGTAATAGAGTGGTATGCATAAAAGGAGGGATGAGGAGGAGGAGGAAAAAAAAGAGAGGAGGCTGGAAGAGATGGAGGCCAAGATTGCTGATGTGACACATTCAGAGCGTGAGTGTATGTGAATGATTCGCCCAGTCACCGTGCTGCAGTGCCTGACAATGTGTCATAAACACACTCATTCCCGTACTGTTCTCTCACACCACACACACACACACACGCGTGTTCTGCCAGTGTAGAGGTCTCTTCTCTTTAGGCTTCGGATGGAGGGGGCATGCAGCTCCCGGAGTCAAATTCTAGAGCAGCTTTTACCCCCCCATTCCCCTCCCACCTCCAACTCTGAAACCTAGGAGCCGGGAGCTGACTCTGCGGAGACGGATAACAAGTGACTGGCTGGCTGGCAGCAGGACAGGAAACAAAAAGCCATTTAAAAAAATAAATAAATAAAGTGTGTGTGAGTGTAGTGGTAGTGGTGGTGGGGTGAGGGTGAAATTGTCTGTACACATCAGCTAGCTGTGTTGACAAGATGTTGATTGAGCTAGTCTTGTCATTTCTCCCTCCTTACCCCCTGGTGTTCCTCGCTGCATGACAGCTGCTGGCTGGATCTGTGTCACGGCTCCATCCCTTTTCTACCCCCCCATGCGTCTCTCCTCTATTTTTCTTTTTGCCTCCTAATTTTTCCTCTCTTGCTCCCCCCACCCCATGCTTTCGGAAGTGTTTGGATAGAAAAGCTTTCAGTGTAATTTACGATGCTTTTAATCATTAACTTTTTTTTTTTTTTTTTTTTTTGCATTTTCAGTCTGCACACAACAGCTGACATGGCGAATAAAATAGTAATGGTGCTCAGCGTGTGGTGGAATGACAGCTCCAAGACGGGGCACTGGTGGAAAACATTCCTCTCATTCCCGGCTGCAGAGGCGACGAGTAAACAAAACAAGTCAATATATTAATAAAGGATAGATTAAAAATCTATAAAACAATGAAGAGATAATATTAAAACTCCCCCTCTTGTTTTTTCTAAAAGGCTCTGGAAGGGAAAACAAAAGAATTTGCTGCATAGATTCTGTACTGGGACTCAGAGGCTTATGCTCCGGGGTATCAATTAATTTAGTCAGGGGATTTGCGCCCTGCTCTTCCTAATTGAGCCCAATGGAGACCCCCTTGGCTCTTCATGATAGGAAGTGGTGCGTTTCATAATTAATACTTTTTTTCCCCCCTTTTTATTATTATTTTTTAATGAGGGTGCTAATGCTGTAAATGTATGCATCTCATTAGAGTAAAAGGGCCATCTTATGCTATTGTTCTCTTCTGCTGTGTTTGCTACTTGTGAGATGAATAAGAAAGACAACCTCATTCAGAGGCAGCGGTGGCTCATTGAAGTCGAAGCTGTGCTTTTGTTCGTGTTTGAATATAAAACACAGCCGGCTCAATGAGAGCCTCATTAGTGTTGTTTAATATGTGTGCTTTTCAAAGCTTAGAGGTTAATGCCCAACTTGCCTCCATTTCACTGAAGCTCTATTTAATTTGATGCATAACTCTTATTTTTTGGAGTTTTTATTTTATTAAATCCTAAAGAGCCTGTCTGCAGCTGAGATGTGAAACAAAAAGGCTCGCACACACTTTTCATTAAATCTGTTTAAAATGTTCTTCATCACTCTTCCTTTCTGCTGACTCCACACTATAGAACATATTTCTGAACCATCCGCATCCTTCTACCCAGAGACCATAAGTCCTGGCGTTTGGACAAATTGCCTCCTCTCCCTGGAGACACATGGATCCAGTGGCACCTCCCCGTTCTTACAAACACTCTTCAAATTGCCACTTATTAGTCAATGTCTGTGCTTTTCCGTGAGCGGGATTTCTGCTTTCCTGTCACCTAGACGCACCAAAAATACAGCGTGTTATTTAAGTCCTGTTCAACAGAATCAAAAATTACTGCCTGAAAGCTTCCAGAGTGCAGAGAAAGAGAGGCAGGGGGGCGTGCGCTACCTGCAGACCTCGATCTATCCGGCTTTGTGCTGAGAAGAGAAGGGAAAACTAATTTCCTGAAACTCCATTTCTTAAGCGTTGATTAGTAAAGGAGTATAATTAAAGTAAAATGTGAACTCAGGGATTTTTAGATTGCGCCGCTTCTTTCAGAAAAATCAGGCCATGATTAATGAATAAATGATTAATGAGAGAACTAATTAATCAATTAATTATTAAGCAGAAACTCAGAGCGAGAGAGGAGCAGGGTGGCGCTGAACAATGAGCATAAATGTTTGAAGCCTGTTCCCCTCCTTTTTTTGTCATTTCTCTTCTGTTTGGTCAAGCAGAGTGCTAAACCGCATTAGTCAGTGTAGCAAAAATGCTACATCTGCAAGTTACCTTAAAACTCAGGGGGGTCGGATCTTTCTATTCAGCAATAATAAAGCATGGCATTACATTTGCCAGATGTAGAGAAGATGTTTACGCTGTAGAAAGCACCGTGACCCACAACTTTTGAGGGTGACACAAAGTTCTCACCGCCCCTCTCTTTGACTCCCCATCAATCTTTGATAATCTGCAGAGTGGGTTTTTCCTGTATGACCCACCTGATGGGGATGATGGGACATCACAGCTGGAATTGATGTATGAAGCCTCCAAATGTATCTTTGATATACGGGACCATTTTCAAGTCTGGTTTGACCTTTTTTTTTTTTTCCCCAGACATTAATCGCTGCACTGAGAGAATATATGTGTGATATATCCTTCTCCCAGAGGCTCCGTAGACTTTCTTCCTAACCAAGGGTTTTTCTATAGCTTTAGCTCAAAGAACTTGGGTTTTTATCATGTCTGTCAAGAATCCCCCAGAGCTGCAACACAACAAAATATGGGGGAAAAAATATTAGGTTATAAGCGGATGGCTTTATTGTTTCTATTAAAATGCAGCATCACTCCATAAAGCTGCATTTTCTCGGCGTCCCCTGACAACCGGAAACACATCCTCAAAGCAGGAACATGAGAGAGGGATCTTTCATCCCTGCATATTTTTCCTGCTGGCCTTATTAAGAGTTGTGAGTGACGGAGGCGGAGTGTGTTGGGAGAGTCTCGGGGGGCTTTGATGGAGGCAAGCGATGGAGCTGTAGCAGGCGGAGGGTTAGATCATGCCTACGTTTATCCACTCAAAGTGCGCCATAAAGTTCTTTGTCTGTGTACCCTTTTCCCCAACGTGCCTTTTATATCTCAGTTTGTTCTACTTTATTGTTTATCCCAAATGGCCACAGGCTGGACTAGTGCTGCATTCTGCCCTGAACGCACCATAGCAATGCAGATTTCTTCAGAGTGAACTGACTGTGAATGGCTCTTTGTCACATGGGTTGGGTCGGCTCATTAACTGTGAAACCCTGGACATATGGCGGCTGTGTGTCGGGATGTATCGCGGCGAAGAAAGCCATGGGCTGGGCCTTTGACCCCCGTCTGGCCTTTAGCACCGAATTTCTCTGGTTTGATGAACTTAAACACTTCATTGTGCGTTCAGTTTTAGGGTGTGAGTTTCTTCGGGGGGATTTTCTCCAAGTGAAAAATGCTCACTTTGCAGTAGAGGCAGATGTTTGCTATGTGACTGCTTTAGCAACGAGGCTGCGCACACTTCTTCCAGTGACACACACAAATGAACACCAGTAATCAGTGTTTGCCAAGTGGATGTACAGCAACACCAGGAGGTAACAGCATGCGCCTTTGGTGGACGGACTTCTGAGCTCTGTCTGTTATGGCCGCAATAAGACTATTGGGTGTTCAAAGGAAGAACTTGGATGAGATTCTGGGGGAAAAAGTGCAATTTATAACCAGTAGATAAAATCCAAGTTTTAGCCCTTTGAATGTTTCTCCAGAGATCCTTTTTCTTTTTTTATGTGTCATATCTGTATGTGTGCAAAACAAGCCTTTCTTAGCAGGTCACATCTGCAGAGAAGCCTCAGGTTTGAAGCTCTGATAAACAAGTGAAGCGTTACAGGCTCTTAAACCCATCTGGTGAGATGATCGATCATTAGACAGAGTGTGGAGATAACTCCCTCAGCTTGCCTGCTGGCTACCACTGATCCCATATCACTCTCACAGGATATGGTATGAATCACAGGAAGTTGAGATCAATCTTTATAGATTGCGCTGTGATTCCAAATGAGGAAAAAAAAAAAAAAAAAATCCTACCCGGCTTAGCTCCTTGAATGCCTCAGCGTCTAGCTGTGTTTGTGTGACTTGTGTGTGTTGTGCACGCTGCATCGTGGATTTAATAATTGGGTTTTTAACTTTCCCTCCTTACAGTCAAGCGATGTTTGCTGAAGCCTATCTGCAATCTGTCCCACCTTTACCCGTTTCCTTTGCTAAGTCCATCCTGCTCTTAAATCTCCCTTCTTGAAGGAGTCTTCTTTTAAAAAATCTTAATTAAAACAGACTAAACCCCCCTCCACCCTCCCAGGGGCTGGCTGAAAGCAGCTTAGAACAATCAAGAGGACGGATTAGAAGTGAGAAGAAAAGACGGGAAGAGGAGATGCTTGGGTGGTGGGGGTGGAGAATTGAGCGGCAGAAAACAGTATTGGGGAAAAGAGAAAAATGACCCCTTTCCTCCTCCCCTCCGTCTCCTCGGCCTCCCTCTCAGGACTCTGGAGTCTTGGCCTGACCTATTGACATTCAGCTTCTCGGCAGATTAAGCAGCGAATGGAGCCTCTGGAAAGGGTAAACACACTGCAGGAACAATGACCAACAGGCGGCAACCTTATTGGATTCTAATTAACTGCCAGGAGAGATGGCTCGGGGCATGTTAAGTGCTGTGGGACACAAGTTAGAGCCCCAGACCTCAAGTAACACACCTCACATCTTCTCCTTTCCTGTTCCACTCCATCCCTCTGTCTCCTGCAATGTGTTTTGCTTTTTTTTCCCGGTGAATCACTTCGCTCTATTTTTCTCTTAGATCTGATGAAACCAACAAACAGGAGTTTTGAAAAGCATCCAACTTAGCCGGGTGGTCTCCCCCTTCTCTTTTTTTACGAGGCTTGTTCCCAAAAGGTAAAGCTGTTGAAAAATAAAGGGATTATTTAATAGACTGAATTAAATGTAATAAAGAAAAAAAAGCCTTTTTTTGGTTCGCCCTCGGGAGAAGCGCCACCGGGGGGAGTGAGGGAGTAAAACAGGAAGAAGTAGTCACAAGTCGGAGAATATAACTGCTTCCTGCCCTCTTCATCTTTTGCACTTTTATATGAATTAACCAGCAAATTAATGTGAGTGAATCCGAGCGGGTCTCGTTATGGGGGTGAGCCGTCTCTCTCGAGCACTGGGTCCTCTGTCTTTAGAGTGGGTCCCCTGATTAGGCCAACTCACAAAAGTGATGTGATCTGCACAGAGCAACAAGCACTAATTAGAGCGTGCTCATTAATGTGTTAGTGGGAGAGAGGAGGCCAAGGCTACGGTGGACTGTGGCTGGTGACACAAGAGGGAGAAAAAGCAATGCCCCACTGGAGACAGGCCATTGTCACTTGAGCCAGCATATAAAGCAATTCATTAATTGGTGTGAAAACACACATGGATCCCAAACACACACTCTCACACCTCAATGTGAATGCACATACTAAGGGTATTGGTATTCCACATAGCCACTGCTTGTTAGCACATTACCTGGGATCAAAGAGGCAACGGCTATAAGGAGAGAGAACCAGACGAGCTATTATTTGTTGAGAAAATTGCAGCACACTGTTATGTTTGTCCTTTGGCAAACCTGGCAGAATAAAAGTTTCCTCTGTTGCACAAAACAGACGCATTTCACCCTTCATCATGTGAGTTTTTGAAATCCTCACAGTACTTTTTTTTTTTAATCAAAGCTGGGAGGAAATGAATCAGAGCTTCAGTTGTGATTTAAGCCCAGAGGTGTAAATGGGATCCACATGACCGCTGTCCATTTCCACACCATTATAGCAGTGGTCGTGGCTGTAATAGGCTGAATTGGACCATTGATGTCTCTCATGCATCCTGTCTTTCACCCAAAAAAAAAAAAAAAATCCAGTCTGTGTCAGTTCAGTTATATCAACTCTTTTTAGCCAAACATCACATGTTCTGAAGCAGCTCATACAAAACTTGAGTTCAAATCAGAAAAACGCTCACACATCTGTGTGCGCGACCACTGTGTGTCCTCCCTGTGAGGTTAAACAAGGGGCCGACTTTAAATTGGCTGTTAAAAAACTCTCCAGACCAGTCATGAAGTCGACTAGAACCACTATAGTGTGTCGGAGGACTGCTTAGAGACAGAGGAGCTGTTAAACTGAGGCCTGCAATGCACTGAATGGGTAATCTAATGTGAGGCGACTCGAGAGCTTTTCCACCGGCTTCAATAGGCGTCCAATCGGGCCTGACAAGCCCCTCAGTCTTTGGTCAGATGTTTTAACTGTCCTGTGATTGAGCGACTTCATTAAGAGCCCATTAATCTTTCATTGTACCGGAGTTCTAAAAGCCTGGTGACATGCCTAACATCTAAGTACCGCCTCCACAGGAACCTGAGCAGATGCACAAGAGGACTAACACAAAAAGAGAAGCTAATGGGGTTTGTTAAAAAGATCCCAGGTTTGACTAAGTAGCTGAATCTCACATCTGCTTTCCAGGAACTCCACTTCCTCCAACATTCTGCCTGTAATGTAAAGCTCTTCAGGAGTTTGGCATGTGTTGAGGGAATAATCCTGCTTGAACAAAATAAGAGACGCGGTGAACCCGTGACCCCCACCAAGACACAGACCCTTCCAAAAAAGCCACAACAAACAGCTCTCTGTAGCCACTCTCTGCCTTTGATCTGAAGGAGCAAATATGAGATCTGTCTCCTCTTTCCCTCTCTTCTCTTTTGCCCTTTTCTCTTTTTCGGAACAACATCTTCTTATGTGGCTCTTTCCTCTCCCGCTGAGCAGGTGTATTAAATGAGGGGACTATTCCAGTATAGCACTGGGGGCCGCACCTCAAAGTGCGGTCTGTGAAGACGGCTTTTCTACCTCCCTCTCATCTTTTATCCTTCCCATCGCCCGGTCTCCTTTACTCACCCTTTTCCTTTCCCTTTATCCTTTTCCAACCCCTTTACTCCTTTTAACGCTATCCCTTGCACTCTTGAATGTAAAATAGCGGGCCGCGTCTCTCATCTATTTGAATTATCTACACCTCCCTGTCTATCTTCCTCTGCACATCTCTCTCAGCCTATTGTCTATTTAGCTGTACATCTAATTACGCTGTCTCACTTATGTAATTAGCACAAAAATAAATGGCTGCTGTAGTTTTTTGTCCCCCCCCTTTAGACCCCTCCCACTGCAGGCTCCTAGAAAACAAATTATAGAGAACAATAGGTACAAATGGCTTCTGCACCAAACCACATGATGGATGCAGCCTGGCTTGCCTGATTCTCATCCCTTTCCTTTTTTTCCTGCCTCCCTTACTCTTTCTTCTTCCTTTCTTCTCCATTATCTCAAGCTCTATACATCTCTGTTTGGTAACAGGGGAGGACTTGAGCACTTTCTCATCCAACTACACTATCATTGTGCGACTGTATCATCTGTCTTCCCTTCTTGGCAATGAAACCGTATTCACACTGACAACATATTAAACAACCTCTTTTCTCTGTCTCTTTCTTTTTACTTCTCTCTCTGCTCTGCCTCTTTCCTTTTCCCTGCTGTTTTCTCCAGTGGTAATCTCTCCTCCACTATCCCCTGGAGCATTCTATACACCATCGCTGCAAAGCAAACGCCTGAGACTTTCTAAAGCAAACAGCGTGCGTCCTGTGCCATAGCCCCATCTGTGGATAGTCTGAACAGGGAACAATCAGTCCCTCTCCTCCTCTGCTTCATTCTCCTTCCAGCCCCTTGGGATCTTCACAACGCCAGGATGCCTCAGTCAGATGGGTGCAATGTGCTGGAACAATGGTTGGGCTGCTTCCTCCAGCGGGGTGTTAGGTTTACCTCAGCCGGCTTGGGAAGCACTTAGCCATGTGTTCTTGCTCTCCCTGCAGCATCTTCACAGGAATGTCACACACACACACAGAAAATCACCACCTCATCCTTAAACATCTGCTATACACACAAAGCAACACAAGCAATCATTCTGCTTGTGTACGTTGAGGATCTGATGTTTAGCCTTGGGTGTTGAAATATCAACTTTCCGTTAATCCCCCTCAGACTTGCAGTCAGTTTCTCCTTTGTTGTTGTCTTAAGCATGTCAAGCTGGAAGAAAAACACCCGATTTACTTTACACCAATAGCAGCGTATCCATTACCTGAGATGCTAGGCTCCTGGCAGTAAATCCCTTTGACCCCTCCGCCTTCCTTTTCATTCTTTCTCCTCCTCCCCCCTTTTCTCATGCTGAGCCCATTGTTGCTTTTGCATCAGCTTTCTTCATCCAAATAGACAGCAGGGGAGAGACACACCTAACCCACCGACCGGTTCAACCTCTTCCCCGCGCCGGCCTCACTCCCACTTCTGTCACTCACTTTCTCTGTGCAGTTCAAGAGCATTCAAATCTTTTTTTTTTTTTTTGCCATCGAGCGACCTGCAGGTAAGAGCTCAATCAATGGGCTTTGATCGACAACCCAGAGTCCACGTCAAATTATCTCTCCCAGAACCCCCCCACCGTGAAATTGGGCCAAAACTCTCCAAACGGAGAGCCCCCCTGCAACAACACGGATCGTTCTGAGGAAAAGCCAAATGACTATTTTGGTTAAAGCTTGAGTGTCTAACACAATATTAGCCCTGGCGTTCCAGGCAACAGGAAGGACAGATGAAAGGGGGGATATTGAAGGGAGGAGGAGCTGGTCTTCAAGGAAAGAGCAGTTGGAATATTTAGTTCCATGACAGTCTGCACTATTTCAACCACTAATAAAGTGAGCAGCAGGCAGGTAATTTCTTGTTTCCTCAAGGAGTTTTTCATCCATGTAGCTGGTTAGGGAGATGACAAGTCCTGGGAGCTGGAACATCATTAATTAGACAGCTGGACTTTGACTAATCGCTCCAGAAAAAGCGCATAGCCCCCAAGATGCCAGACACTCATCTTAGCTTATCATCCGCAACTCCACTGCGCGCCTTTCACCTCCGTGAGAATGTTAAAAGGGTTCAGCCTCAGTGATCTCCCGTCCTTTTGAGTTCCTTCTTAGGTGATGCGCGGTGAGCCTTTTTTACACCAAGCTGAATCTTTCAACTCTCCTGTCGAGTGATTGCCACAGACAATCACATTTCCTAAAAGGAATGCGAAACGTGAGGAGAAATAAATCAGCATCTACCGTTAAACAAATACTAACGCTTCTTTTTCTTGAGATCTTTCTCAGTTGTCAGAATCCATCGCTGTCTCTAACACTAGGTTAAGGAACACAGCTGGTGAAGATAACACAGGAACAGATATTGCTGCAACGCAGGGGATAAAGTTCAATTTGCTGTTGGTTTCTGTGTCTCCGTAGGAGATATAAAATTCTTGTCTTGCTGGGCAGGAATTGATTGGAAAATAAAAATGAATGTGTGGTCTGGTCTGTTGCTTGTGTTCTGGGCTGCTTTCTGGGCACGGGATGCTTTGAAGCAGCGATGCATCTCAGTTGAAAGAGGTGACACTTGCATTTTTAAGAGGAGATAAATGCAAAACAAGTCCTTTCTTAAAATAGCTGCCACTATATGAATGTGACTGTTTCCCTTGGGGGGCTGTTTTAATGACATGCACTGAACTAATCCCACTTCTTCCCTCTCTTCATTCTTTCCATTACCGTGTTTGTAGAGAAGAATGAAAAAGTAAACAAATTTCTGCTGTCCCCACCAGTCTTTATGCTGATGATACAGCCTAAGGGAGGGTAGCTGGGGACGAAGACTCCAGGCAATGGCAGGAAGCTGACACTGCTCTCCGTTGTCCTATTCTCTTTCATTTCCTCCACGAATCCTCAGACTTGCCCCAGAGGAAGACAAGGAAAGGATGTACGCAGACAGACAAAAGAAGGAAGCAAAAACAAAGAGAAGACGAGCGAGTGGGGTTAAAAATAAAGCTGGAAGAGGCCAAGTGTCATCAGGAGTTTGCTACCTGGATACACTGGCTTCCTGTGTTGAGCTCACGTCCAGATGAGTTGCTAACAGCTGATAAAGGCGCCTTGTGACGCACTGCCAAGTTCTTTATCTGTCTTTATCCACATGGCAGAGCTGATTAGAGAAGAGCAACATTATGAACTCTGTTTCCTTTTTCATATTTCAGTTTCTTCTTCCATAAAAGTCAAAGAAGAGAAAGGAGGTGAAGAGCAGCAAAGAGACAACGTGTAAAGGACCTGTCTTCAGGATGTCACAAAAGAGCACGTCATTACAGATCTCTGTCATTTACAGGCGTCAGTTTGCATGGATGAGCAACTTCTCAAGATGAATATTCTTTTCTACAAGGATTCCTCTAGTCAGTCTTCACCTTGTTGACCTTTATTTCAATCTGACTAATTATAACACTAAATCTTCCCGATCTTAACTGCTTCAACCAGGAATGTAAGTGAGAGGTAAACAGGAGGAAAAAAAACAACATTGCTTTGGGATGGGTGCGGTGTCTTTTCCCACTTCCTTTTCCTTCTGACAAGTATCAGTAGCCAAATCTGCACAACTATTGTCATGGAGCTGCATCGTGTGGATGTGATGTTCAACTTCAGGAAAAGCTAAGCAGCAACGCCTTCATTAAGAGAGACATCAGCAGCTTCAGCAGGAAACTGAGTCAGTTAAACTTTAAAAATGACTGAGCCTTTATTGTGCTTGAAACCAATGAAACTAAAAGATGAGACGGCTTTAAGGAAAACAACAATAACAGAGCTGGCAGAAACCTTTCTTTAAACGGTCTTGCACATGAGACAAAAAAGTTGGCTTTAGACCGCTCATCTTTTGACTTATCTTGCTGATAAGTTTGTTCAGCATATAGAAAAACAATAAGAAAGAGAATAAAAGAAGACGGCAAGTGTGATCGTGTTTGTGGGACAATTCTGCACTCCACACAGAGCTCGTCTGGTGACACATCCAGATCTTATCCCTGCCAACACTCTATTTTCGCCCCATTCCTCATCTTAAACTTCTCTGCTCCCCCCAGCGTTCCTTTTTAAAGAGCGGGGTTCATAAAATATGTGCAGCTTCTCAGTCTAAACCTCAGGGGGCCTGTTGTCTCTGCATCCACAAGCAAAGTTGTGCTCCTCTTTGAACAGATGAATCTCTGGTAATGGGGAAAGGGAAGATGACAGGGTGGAGTGCACTTGGCTTGGTGTTTATCGCTTCCTCAGCGAGCTTCATTTGAACATGCATGTGTGTTTGCACGAGCCATGATAGTGAATGGGCTTTCATAACCTTTGGTGAAAGTCTGCCTCTGGCCGATTAAGCAGATTTGCTCTCATGTCCTCGTGTTTCACAGCTGCACGCACCACAAGCAGGTAAAAATGCTGCGAGAAGAAGCGAGGGGGGAACATTTCCTCAGCGTTACACTATAGTGAAACATGAATGGTGACACGACTTAAGAGGAAAAGAGAGAAACTTGTAATCTCAGCTCACAGCCCTTTGAACTTGGCCCAATGAGACGCAAGCGACCCAAAGCGAAAGGTTCCAAAGAAGAGCTGAAGATTACTCAGAATACTGATGCGGTGGTGAATCCAATTCCTTTGGGAGCATTACCAGAAAGTAAATTATCGGTCTTGTGCAAGACTACAAATGCATGCAATATGCCGTACATAAATTTCAAAGTGAAGTCATGAGTTGTGGTCAAATTTTGGACACTTCAAAAAAAAAAAAAAAAAAAAGAGGAAAATGTGGAGGCACTTTTGAGCATCTGTGACTGTAGTGAGACTCTGCAAATGAGGTCTGGGGTCTCTTAGGTTCTAATTAGGGCCACTGTTACCATTTTCATTATTTGTGTGGATTTGAGAGGAAGTGAGTGCAAAATGTGCGAGCATTCGTATGTGTTTTGGGGCTGAGGTCAGGGCTGGCTGTGGCTTTCTCATCCAGCTGTTGCTCGTCTGTCAGCTAGTGGAGGTCTGTTGCTGTCCCCTACACCCCCCACACCCCCCAGCTTTGAATAATGACAAAACCACACAGAACAAGGGAGGTGAAGACTTATGCAAACCAAATGGCTGATGGCACACTTTTCTATTCGCTGGTCAAAAGAGGATTGAGAAGAAACTTGTTCCTTCAAAAGGAGATGTGCAAACTAAAGAAAACTTATTTTTTAAATATTGCAATGCCATGATGACACTTCAAAGTGTTGAGAAGTTAACAATTGTTTAATGTTCAAAAGAACAATTACAATAAACCCCTCTCTAAAAATGATTTTACAACTTTATAAAAAAAAAAAAAAAAAAAGTCACATTTATACCTAAAAAAAAGCCACACAATGTTAAATACTTTTCTCAAATTGCAATTCCTGCGTCATTATTCCTCTGGGCACACCCCTGGAGGTTTTTCTGGGTAGTTTTACGCATGGTGACTGCGCTTTGTCATAGGGGGCTGATAAACTAGGCGCAGGAGGTGGAGGCAGACAAAGCAGCGGAGACAGGTGCTTTGTGTCGCTGCCTGCAGGAAAAACAAAAATCTCTCTTAGCAGTTCTTCTGTCTCAGCTACTTAGACCCGCGCACACGCTGCCAGCCCTCTCTCCACCACACCACCCTGCTCCATCACAAACGCTCCGATGCGCTTAAGGAGGAAAAGGAAACTTCAGATCGTCGAGGCGTCTTAAAACAACTTGTGATCGGAAAACCTTACGCAGATCACTGAACGATGAAATGTCTTTTATTTACCAGCGCCCGCACTTGTTTTGCCATAACCCGCTTTGGTGGCAATCCGTGTTGTTTTTGGTGTAAATTGACGCACGGGGATGCTGCAGCCCCGGCGCACCACATCCGCTTCCTTCTCTGTTTCTTTATATTTGCCTTCACTTGAACTTCTTTATTTTTTTTATGTCCGTGCGCCCTGAAACCTTCCTCAGCAAAATTCCAGAGTTAGTCTCTCTCAGACATCAAGAATCAAAATCACAAACAAACAGGAGCAAACCCAAAACCCACTGCGCAACCACATGGCATTTTGGAGCTATACAGAGTGAGTCCAAGAAGCAAAATTCCTCTTTCAGAGCAAAAACCCTACTATCAACGAGCATCCCTGAAATGTAGCATTGCAGCAGATCTGCTGCCCCGCTGAAGCAGTGCACTGAGCGGCTTGACGCAGCGCCAGCGGAGCGCAGTCCATCCTATCCTGCAATACAGACCGACAGAGGAAAAGATTGTATCCAGAGCGCGTGTCTTACCTGTGGCCATAAGGCAGAAGATGAGGTATAGTGAAGACATTACAGCAGCCTTGCACGGTGACTTAGAGCGGACAGATTCTGTGTGGCAGCGCCGGTCCACCGCGGCACCAGGATCCGAACCACCGGACAGACAAGCGCGCTAAGATTCTTTCAGAATAGCATCCACTTAAGAGGGTAGACTGCGACTGATCCGACCACTTTACAAACTCGCGCTCAACAATACGGATCCATAGTTAAGAACTTTCCGTCAGCAGGAGAGTCCGTTCCCTGCGCCCCCGGCACACTTTCCCCTTCTCCTTCTGCTCTCTGTCAGTCCATCAGCGACTCCCACGCTCCAGTCCAGCTTCATCCACACTCCACTTTGGAGTCTATCTGTGCGCCCTGCGCGTGGAAGCAAGTCCCCCCTCTGCGGCTGTGCGCAGTGATGTGCCCGCTGAAGTTGGCTCCCGTCCCTCCACTGGAGTCTCTCGCTCTGCTCCCACTGTGGCGCGCGCTCACTGCCTCCTGTCTCCCACGCGCTCTGCCCCGCCGGCTCACTGCGCTTTGCTGCTCACTCTCTCTTACCAAGTGGAAATGCGCGCTGACAGCCTTCTGGTGGTGGGCTTCACCATATCTGGCAGGAGCGGAGTCGGAGGAGCCCCTCTGCCTCAGATGCTCGCCGAGGTGGGGGGGCCCCACCCCCGGGCTCCTGCCATTGGCTGAGCGGGCGTCACGACGAGGGAATTCAAACTGTTCATTGAGGTTGAATTATTGTTCCAATATGAGTTTTAATTATAAGAATATTCAAAAGAAATGTCTAAAGATTTTTTTAAATTAAAAATATTTTTTTCCTGTATCACAATACAAATAAGTTAAAGACCCACTCAAAGAAATCATGTTTTTGGTGTTCAAACATGATCTTGTAGCATTTTTCTCATGATGGAGGACACACATAAGCATTAAGATTAAAAAATCGATTTCTGAGTATTTTTTTATTTAAATTGTGGTGAGCAGATGAAGAACAAGCCTATAGCAGTGATATGCAGCCACAAGCTTCCTGCTCCAAATAGATCCGTTAACATCTTCAGTTTTTCTTGTCTGAGTTGCTATCTGGCTCAAAACTGTATAGCTGGACAGCTCCAATACTGCTGGCATTTTTGCTTTACTGATAATGGTAAAGGCCGGGGTTGTGAGGGGCTGTAAGCTAGAGGGAGAGAGTATAAACAAAGGGATTTTGGAAAAGGAGGCCTGGCTTACACCGGGCCAACAATCAGTCCATGCACATTTTAAATTTAAGCCCATTTCCACTAAGCAGTCCGGCCTGGTATTTTGAGGATTTCCATAGTAAAATAGACCAGTTAAACCAACCCAGTCTCATGATAAAACGTGTAGTACCTACGTTTGTCCACAGAGGAAAAACGTAGCAGTTTTACAAAAAACTGGTTCAAATTGTGGAATTGCTACGTCTCATTTTCCTACGGGGGTGCTCCGGATCACGTGACTGATCACATGACTTTTGAGTTTCTGCCTGTGGCCTGCAGAAAAAAAAATGTTGGTATATCCTCTCTTTTTCCTTTGGAAAATCCCTCAGAATAAAATATTTAGTAGGCTTATCTTTATTTTGATAATACTTCTAGCGAGAAATGTGCCAGTTACTATTATGACATACATTTATTTTGGACATACAGTTCGTAGTTTGTCTGTTTTGCTTGACTTTTCCCCAAAAGGGGCTCTAAAATCGTAAAATAGCAACGTCTAGGGTACACAGAACAATCACGGAACCGGACGATCGGCAGGATTTGGGACCCGAACCTTAACGGTGCCGGGTCAAGGTTAGAGTTAGGGTAGGTTCGGACAAACCGCCCGGACCCTTGTTTAATTGGGCCCCAAATTACTTCTGTAAAGCGAGAACGTGATCACACAGTCCGACTACTTCCAGCCTAGGAGACGATAAAAAGTGGTCCCGTGACAATAACGAGTGATGCTTTCAGACTAAATGAAGAAATAAAAACCAATTGTGTTTTTTTTACTGTTCTTTTTTAACATTATTATTATTAATACTTCTACTACTAACTGTATGTCCAACATAAATGCATGTCATGATAGTAACAGGCTCATTTCTCGCTAGAACTATTACCAAAATAAAGATTAGTCCACAAAATATTTTATTCTGAGGGATATTCCACCGGAAAAAGAATGGATATACCAACATTTTTTTCTTTTAGTTAAATTTAAGTAAAATTTACTGATTTGATCACTGGAAATAATGCTTAGTGTTTCTCCACAAACTATTTTTATCTCCCTGTGGGAGGTAGTTTTTGCATCACAATCCCCAAAATTACCCCTAACCACCATTTAGAGATGAATGCACAAGAAAGAAAGCAGCTGCAAGAAAAATGAATTAAATTTGGGCTATTTTCATAATTCTATGATGATAATATAGTCCTAAAAACCTAAAAACTTGTTTAATAAATCAACAGATCAAAGACAACCCAACCCGCCGACATCCCTTTCATTGATGAACTTATTTATTCAACATAAGCAGGATGCTATTTTAATTTTGTCCACAAAAGTCTTCAAGTAGCTGCTCCCGCGGTAACCTGTGAGTTCATAGTTTATGTGCTTAATTGTTCCTCGCTGTAGTGAAGAGGGCTCTCCAATGAACAGAGAAGAAAAGAATCATTATTTGCACAGAAGCTCTACGTCGAGATGAAAACGCCGCTCTCCATCAGTTGCCCGTGGGTGTTTGTAGGCTCCTTCTTTGATGTTGTTCATTATTTATTCAAGGATCTATTGATTAGCTGATACAATATGTTTCACAGTCATCTGATTAACCATCATTTCATTGCACGTTGTTTCGAGGAAAGTTTCTGGGTGCTTTCATTTGAATGCACTTCGCACACATGTGCCCTTTAACTCATCCAGGTGGTTTGAGCTTCACGAGACTGTGAAAAATTCATCAAAGAGTCCGACTTGGACACAGAGGACTCGGGCATATGTGGATTCCAGAAATCATCAACCACACACACACATACAAAACCAGGCTCTCTTTGTGACATTTCGCGCTGCATTTAATTAAACACTGAACCACACAGTGATTAGGGTTCACCTCCTCGTGAGGGTTCCCCCCTTGAAACAATAGTTTGCAAACCCTGGGGCTGGCCTTCCTGTTTATTGCCTCCCTCGAATGCAAACATAAGGGTCCCCCTGCCAGTAAACACATGTTGATGGAGGAAACAGCTTGCACAGCTGTGAAGCCAACCCAGGTTAGTGTGACTGAGCATGCGGGTAAATGAGCGTGTCTGAATCTGTGCGTTTGCCGTTTTTTTTCCTACAGCCGTGGTTCAAGTTGGATAAACTCTTTAAGATGGGAGAGGGCGATCAGGAGAAATGACTTACGGGAGCACGGGGTGTGCGTTCATGGTCGGTTTGGCTGCAAAGCTGTCATTGACTGGGTTTGGGTGAGCTGTAAAACCAGCAGGGCTCCTCCACCAGTTGTGCTGTGATAATAAAATCAACATCCATTGTGTAAAGTCTGTCACTTGGCATGATGCTGGGATTGAAATGCATGATCTCCTGTAGCTCACACAGATGGACAGATAGATGAGACCAGAGGAGACGAGCATCAGCCCAAGCCAGTAATTACACTGGCCTCAGTGGCATCACAGGGAGAGCGCCCATACTCCCCAAGCTTTTGAGTCTGTGAATAATTTATAAATAAAAAGGGGGTTTTCAGCTGTGGGTTTATTAATAATAAATATGGTTTGATATTTACTAAACTGTTCGGAGGGAGAAAGGGGTGACAGTTAAGACATCGTTTGCATGGTAATTGTAAGTAGGTAATAAATAAGGCATGAAGTGCAGATATATGGAAATGTGATTCAAAGGGAAATGAGAATAATTTAACCAAATATTATCCCAGTCCCAGTTTGACCTGAGGTCGATGAAAAAAAAAAAAAGATGTCAGTCAGAGTGAGCGCACTCTGGGCCTCACTTGTTTTCTTTTTTGTCTGGCACAAAAATATAAAACAGTGAATTGATTTGTACTAACATAAACCATGTGTGCGAGTTTAATGAGTATCAAACTGAATAAAATCATTTAAGAAAAGTTTTCGGCTGGAAAAAAATAAGGTAAAAGTTGAAACATTTAGAACCAGTTTTCTATGAAACACACTACAGTTTGTTCTTACTTAAAAAAATAAAATAAATCAGTGTGTGATAAAAAATTCATAAAAGACTGATGCCATAAAAATATGCAAAATCAGTATTAGTTCATAACAGGGAACTGCATGCTGAAAGCAGTTAATCTGTTGAAATTATGCACCTGGGTCATGAAAAGCAACAAGCTTTTACCCTAGGGTGACAAATCCCACCCACACAGTCTCTGACAACAACACCGCTTCTGTGATAAGGTCAAAGATTCACACATTAGAGGGAAAGAGAAACTGAGCTCCAGTGTTTCTTCATGCACCATTGACCTGCCCATCCCACATCCTCTTCTAAATCTCGGCAAACCCTTCTGATGTTTAAACCTGACCGAGCGCACTGTGAAAGTAGAACGTAAAAGTGACTTAAGGAGCTTTTTATCCTGTGCTGTGATCGCGTTGTAGCAAGAAGATAAAAGCGTTAATCAAAGAAAGTGTTCTTTTTCTTTCTGGTCATTTTGTTTTCACCAGCTCCACCAGCAGCTGGTGTAACCTTTCAATGTGGTTTGGTCCGCTCCGGAGTAAAAGCAACAAACAGCTAGTGTGAAAGCAATCTTAGTCTATTTGGCCACTCTGTTTATTATACAATAAACTCCTCACAAGTTCTTCAGACATCAACAGATGTTCAGTCTGAGGCTCGTCCACATGATGAAAACAGTTCAGAGGTCTTTACACTCTGCCTGTCTGCCAGAGGATCAACTTTAAAGTTATGTTGCTAGTTTAGAAAGCTTTAAATGGTTTAGCACCAAAATACATGATTGACCTCCTGACCCAGTACTTACCAGACCTCTCCAGCCATGGTGCACCGGTATGGCAGTCGATTCCTGATCTGAAGATCAATTCCTTCCTTGCCTGCCCCTGTGTCATAGTATCATTGGGCAAGACGCTGAACCCATTGCCTCTGGTGGATGGTTGGCACTGTTACGCCCCAGTTTTTACAGGGGTCTGGGGCCTAACACAAAGGTAAATTAAAGAAGAAATGTGTAACAAATAAACTACCAAATTTATTCACAAGAATAAAAAAAAAAACAATCAATGACTAAATATGAAGTAAAAAGGCTTCAGGGTGAACCAAGGCCCAACTAACCCAACCCAGGGTGCTTACCTGCAAAAGGAACAGTAAAAGAATGACAAACATGAACCTCCCTGGACTAACATAAACAGGGGAAAAGATTTACTAAAATCGCATTTCACCCTACAGCTTCACTTAACAAAACCAAAATTAAATAACAAACAGAGTGGGACCAAACAAAACCTACAAAAGTGCGCACAAACTGAAACGTGAAGGAGAGTACCGAGCTGCAGTGGAGACCGGTTGCAGCCCAGCTCCTTCTGGTGGGCTGGAGGTCCTCATGATGCTTTCGAAGGTGGCTCCACCTGGTTTGGGCCAATGGGAAGCCACACCCTCCAGCACCACACCTGAAAGAAATCAGCATAAAAAGATACACAAAGATCCAAAAACATACAGGAGTCCCACTCCAACAACAATACACATAACCAAAAACCAAATACGGCCACAGCCGTAACAGCACCAGTGTTTCACAGAAGAGCCACCACTAGTGTGTGAATGTATGAATGGATCTGTGACTGTGAAGTGCTTTGGGCCTTCAAGAAAGGCAGAAAAGCGCTATGGAAGTAAAAGCCGTATGGATTCAGACTGTTTTCAGTTCTTAAAGTCAAAACCAATCATGGAAAAGCTGCATTCAGCTTCTATGGGCGACAGATCTGGAACAGACTTCTAGAGAGTCTTCAGCTAGGTTTAGAGTGCTCTCTGCAATGCCTGTGTAAGGGACAACTTTAATTGAAAAGTCAAAGTAAATGCATATAAACGAACATTTTAGGCTTTCCGCATTTGAAACTTTCGCATTCAAGTATTACTATGCAAGTTTCCACAAATGTTATAAAGCAAGAATCAGGGACTCAGATTTGGTAGTGACATAGTAGTATCCTTTTTCATTAATGGAAGCGCCAACCCCTTTGTGCGCGGACGAAACCGTATGACATCAAGTCTGTCGCATCAGAATAGAGTTGTGAAAGAAAAACTCTGGAGCAAGATTTGCGAAATTTGCTTCAACAATTTGAACCTGGCCTCTTTCAACTGTAGTTGGCTGACATGCGTCAGTAAACAGCAGCAAAAGCACAAGAAGAAGAATTCCTCCCTGTGTGAACACCATGGGCTTTTAAAAGAGCGTTCAAGAATGTGTCACATGCCTAATGTGAATGTAGCATTCCACCAGCTGAAACATTTCCACAAATCCAGGATAAAGACCCATCTGTTCTCAGCTGCTATGAATTTGTTTTTATTGAAAAGTTTACTTTATTACTTTAAAGACCCACTCCAATAAAAATTGTGATTTTGATGTTTCAAATCATAAGGGATCAGGAGAAGATGAAAACCCACGGTTTAAAAAAGCTCATGTTTGTGACGCAGCGACTGCCCTGAAAGGGCCAAAGTCTTTCTGCTTCATTATGATTCTGATGCATCCAATTGATAAATAAATCCACTAAGACCTTCTTCTTTGTCTGAGATCCCATCTGGCTCTAAACTGTGCAACTGGTTGGCTCAGATATTGCTCACTGTTTTTTTTGCTGTGCTAATGTTAGCTTGGGGTTATGAGGGGCTGTAAGCTAGCGGGAGAGAGTGTAAACAAAGGAATGATGGGATATCGTTGTGATACTTCCACACCAACAGTCAGGGGGCGAACTTCTGATGAACTCCTGCTGTGCTGCAGAATATGTCTTAAAAATTAAACCTTTTTTTTTTTTTTGTCTAAAAATGGCATAATCAAAACTAAAACGCTTTTAAAATTGATACGAATATAGTTGGATGAGAACTTTAAGCTTTCTTTACATTCAGTTCTTTTTTATCCATACATCCATCTTCTTCCGCTTATCTGGGACCGGGTACGGGGGCAGCAGTCTAAGCAAAGATGCCCAGACTTCCCTCTCCCCGGCCACTTCCTCCAGCTCCTGTGGGGGATCCCAAGGAGTTCCCAGGCCAGCCAAGAGACGTAGTCTCTTCAGCATGTCCTGGGTCTTCCCCAGGGCCTCTACCCAGTGGGACATGCCTGGAACACCTCTCCAGGGAGGAGTCCAGGAGGCATCTGGACCACATGGCCAAGCCACCTCACTTGGCTCCTCTCTATGCAGAGGAGAAGCGACTCTACTCCAAGCTCTCTCCAGGTGACTGAGCTCCTCACCCTTTCTCTGAGGGAGCGCCCAGCCACCCTCGAGCTGCTTGTAGTCGGGATCTTGTTCTTTCGGTCACGACCCAAAGCTCATGACCATAGGTGAGTACTGGAATGAAGATCGACCGGTAAAATGAGAGAGCTTTGCTTTCTGGCTCAGCTCTCTTTTCACCACAATGGACCGACACAGTGACCAAAAAATGGCGGACGCCGCTCCAATCCATCTGTCGATCTCACGCTCCGATCTTCCCTCACTTGTGAACAAGACCCCAAGATATTTAAACTCCTCCACCCGAGGCAGGAGCACTCCACCCACCGAGAGAGGGCAAACTACCTTTCTCCGGTCGAGAACCATGGTCTCAGATTTAGCGGTGCTGACCCTTATCCCAGCCGCTTCACACTCGGCTGCAAACCGCTCCAATACGTGCTAAAGGTCCTGGCTCAATGAAGCCAACAGAACAACATCATCTGCAAAGAGCAGAGAGGAAATCCTGTGGTCCCCAAACCAGGTCCCCTCCAGCCCCTAGCTGCGCCTAGAAGTTTTGTCCATAAAGACTATGAACAGAACCGGTGAAAAAAGGGCAGCCATGCTGGAGTCCAACATGCACAGGGAACAGGTCTGACTTACTGCCGTCCATGTGAACCAAGCTCCTGCTCCGGTCATACAGAGACTGGACAGCCCCCAGTAAGGCTCCCCGGACCCCATACTCCCAGAGCACCCTCCATAGGACACCACGGGGAACGCAGTCGAATGTCTTCTCCAAATCCACAAAACACATATGGACTGAATGAATGAACTCCCACGAACCCTCCAGCACCCTGAAGAGGGTGTGGAGCTGGTCCTCTGTTCCACGACCAGGATGGAAACTGCTATTTTGTTCTTGAATCTGAGGTTCGACTATCGGACGAACTCTCCTCTCCCGTACCCTGGCATAGACTTTCCCAGAAAGACTGAGGAGTGTGATTCCCTGGTAGTTGGAACACACCCTCTGGTCCCCCTTCTTGAAAAGAGGAACCACCACCACAGTCTGCCAGTCCAGTGGTACGGTTCCTGTCTGCACGCAATGCTGCAGAGACGTGTCAGCCAAGACACTCCCACAGCATCCAGAGACTTGAGGTACTCGAGGCGAACCTCATCCGCCTCCTGGAGCCTTGCCATCGAGGAGCTCTTTGACTACCTCAGTGACCTCATCTTTGGTAATGGGCAGTTCCAAACAACATTGCACCGCAGATGGTGAGCCCTCTGGGGAGTTCTTTTTAAATTATCTTTATATTTTTATTTTAATGATCACTCATTGAAAATTTCCTTTGAATCTTTCCTTTAATGTTTTACATAAATCACTTTGTCTATACAAATACACTTGCCTTTCCTTGACCTACAGTAAGATCAAACAATGCATCAGAGCTGGAGCAGACATCATGATACTTTAAAAGGCCATTTTATTAACAGGATCAAACCTTTTTTTAAAGTAATACTTTTCTATTTCCTTTATGTTGTTAAAGAAAATGATGGATTGGGCATTTTTCATCTCAACCATGTGGTCGTTGAGTGATCACAACAAGATCCACTTTGCACTAAATCTTGACATCTGAAAACCTCTCTGGCCTGGTTCAACCCCCACACTTTAAGATAAATTGGATAACAGGCACACTTAACCAAGTCCACACGAACTCTGCATCTATTTAACCATTTTAAGTGCACAAGATCCAAAATAAAGTCCAGTTGTGAGACCTGGTGAGTTTTCTGATACAAATGTAGATCATTGACTTTATATAGAGAACTGGACAGAGTGGATGTGATATCACCAGTAGAAAACCTGCAGCTCCAGCAAAATGAAGTTAATTCAATTGTCATTTTTCCGCAATACACCATCTTGGAGCTACGCAACAGTGATTGATTCAAGTAGGTCTGAGTCACGTTTCTAGGGAAACCACTGTCACCAATCACGAGTGAGCTTGTTTGAAGCCATACCCCTTCCACTGAAAGCAGGCTCAGGAGAATCTGTCAATCAAACATTTGCGGTGGGGGGCCAGCTGGCATCACATGCTTTTACTGAGACATTTGATTGTTCAGTTTATAACCTGAAAAACTTGCAATAAAGAAAAACTATCTAAAAAAAATAAAATCGAAAGAGAAGAAAATGTTAAGAAAAATGTATCAGAGAAGAACAGTTATTCTGACTAATAGAATGACTGAGTAATAGATGTTTATTTCTCTGTATAAGTCTATGCAATTTTGGCCTCTTGTGGCCAGCAGGTACTTCTTATTTATAACGTGAGGGAGCAGGAGTCACACTGTTCAGTTCTTTATGTACAGTCAACGCTACAGATCTGCCCACAACTGTCTATCATTGGTTTTGCACAAAATGTTTGCAATTCACTCATAAATATTTTATTTTAGACCACAATTAAAGTCTGTGGGGATTCAAACAGAAAATACCATCATCTTACAAAGGAAAACAATTGTCAGTCTGGATTCACAGTGAGCTCTTTAATTGCAACCACTTGTCCTATATTGATCAATAAAACTGCTGCATCTCTCCAGACAGACATCATTCTATAGTGTTTGGTTACAAACAAGAATGAAGGTCTCTGTCAGAGAGCTGCAGGAGGATTCTCACTCATCTGTCAATAATGAAATTAACAAAACTCGAGACTGAATGCATTTCTAACATACATGTGTTACAGTCAGCTACAATAAAACAGGCTGCTCATTGAGAAATATCATCCTAACCTTTTAACTACCCAAAAAACAAACAAAAAATTACGAAAAGATTGTTAGTTTTTCCTGCTGTTTATCGCCTTGGTACAGAGCCCCTAAAAAGAAATCAGATTATTTCATTTTATTATTTTTCTAAAAATACATAGGGACTGTGTAAAAAATTGTAGTGAAAAAAAATCTGGTTAGTAACCAGTGCTATCAGTAACTATCTGGTACCTGTTACCAAACAGATTTTTTTTTTCTTTAAGTTCAATTTTTTGGGAAAAAAGTCTGGTTAGTAGTAGCTGGTGAACATCAGATAGTAACTGGAACATTTATATCCCTATAAATTTATGTTAAATGAATGTAAAAAAAAATTCTAGTTACTAACTTAAGTGCACCAGTTACTATCTGGTGCTGATCAGTTACCAGAATTTTTTATTTCAACTTCAATTTTTTAGAAAAAAAATAATGTTCTGGATAGTAACTGGTGCGCACCAGAAAAAAAGAAGTTTTAACTGAAGAAAAAAAAAGTTTTTCTGAAAATTGAAGAAAAGAAAATCTGAAAAATACTAACTGGTGCGCACCATCTATTATCTTCTGTGCATCAGTCAGTAACTAAATTTTCTTTGTTTTTATTTTAAATTTGAGAAAAAGAAAGTATATATTTTTTTTACTTCAATTTTTTATGTCTCTTTATGGGCTCCCTACCTTGGGTAGTAATGCAAACAATTAATATAAAAAAAATGTTTTCTAAATGCTCCACACCATTTGGTAGCAGCCAGTTTAAGGGGTTAAGCTCTAAAATTAAAGTCCCACACTTCTGACTGAGAGTAAGTAATGATTTGTCTCTATTTCTTGAATCGTTCATCTTTTATGCTAGAATATTAAAGGATCTTCCTTGCTCTTTAAACCATTCTTTTTATTTTACTGTCTCTTGGGATTTGCTGTATTATATACTAGCTATACCAAGATCGCTCTCTGTCGGAGGTAGGGCATGTGGTATTGTTGTGTATTTTGGTTTGCAAAGCAGTCCAAAGGTTATATCTCCATTCATACGAGGAACATTACACCAGCTTTTACTGTAATTGTGGTATTGAATGTTGAGCTGATCAGTGTCAACCATAACTCTGACTTGCAGTACAAGCTCATAACTCATAGGCACATATACCTTTGTTAGGCAGTGTTATCCATTTGCCTAACTTGCAATTCTAAACCCGTCTCCTCTCTCCCATTCTTACATATGACGTCAGGCCACAGCTCTGGTTTGAAATTTGCAATTATGCATTTTCGTTACGTGTGATTGACGACCAGGAGGGCCATTAAAGCCCCAAGCAGACCTGGGGCTTGCTCTGCAGGCGGCAGGACCATTTCCACGGCTCATATTAAATCCATGTCCTCTGCCCTAATATCAGAATACGATTCCGGCCTCCTATGGCTTCTGTTTTTGTCTGTAATGAAAGTCTCTCCGGGGATCAGGCTGAGGGATTCTTTTCCTGAGGGGTCAAGGAGAGGTTGAGACTTTTGGTTTCACATCCAGAAAAGAAAGGGTTTAGATAACAGTGAAATGGCCACAGAATGGACATGCATTTTAACAAGTTTCCATAGAACTGAAAGAGTTTTTATCTTAGAAAACTGCTTCAAAGTGAAAGCATGAGCCAGCCAGCCCTTCATCGAGTGTGCATATTAAACACTTCCTCTATGAAGATTACTGTGTTCCAAAATTTAACATCAGCCTGGCTGGGTCCCTGGCCAGCCCAACTGTGTCTTTACTCACAAGTGCAGCCGTAAAGCTGTCTAAAATATTCATGCACTGATGCAGAGTTGTTGTCCCTTGATGGGCCTCACCATGTGCAACATCTGTTCCTGATGTCATGGCGTGCTCCTGCGTGCCAGAAGAGGCCTGATTGCAATGGTGGCATCACAACTGTACCAAGCCGTGACCAGATACACGCTTCTCCACTCAGCTGTGATAAATATCTGAAACAACGACAGTGATCCAGAATATTGAGCTCCTCTGCTGATCCATGCACATAGATCTAGCTGTCGCAGCCTTACAGTGAGATCAGCAATTCTGCCATTCATTGATGAATGTGTTCGCTGGTGGCTCAATCAACAGTTTTATGATTACTTAGAGACAACTCTAGCACGTGCCTTTTTTCATAGTGGAATTGATGTGATGGAATGTGACAAAATACTTTATAAAAGTGAAATGCATTTAGCTTGAAAGCTATAAAAGCCCTGCTCCCACTGTACATTATAAAGTTAAGCTAGCACAAATTTGAGGTAATTCAAAGATGATATTCACCCGTATTTATCCTATAACATCAGATGGTAGTAGGACTTGGACAAAGTCAGATGAATCCGGTCTGGGATGGAGGGTTCCCACTCGGGCACAGCTTTAGTCAGGGCTTCCTCCACCATGGGCTTGCCTCCCTGTCTGCTGACAATCACATGGATAGGCCTCGACTGGCTGCTTGTTTTGTGCCATGATCCCTTGCTGCTCATGCTGCTGAAAAAATAAATAACTGAGCTCTGCACTGCTATAAATAATGGATGACTCGTCCACTGTCACTTTTCATAGCATGTCAAGCCAGAGCCTGGCCATTATGAGGGTCTGTCTTCTCCTCTATGGCTCTGACTCCAGTTTTGTTATTGTTCTGGTCGACTTCTTTGCACACCTCTTTGGCGGGTCGGCTGTCAGTCTTTCTCTTAGTTGGTGCAGCTTCACCTAAGAAGAAAGAGATGCTTTAGGGGTCTGATGATCCACCAAAACCTTTTCTAGGCTAGCAACCAAGCAGGAAGCAACTTTTCACTAAAACGCCGCCTCTTTGCTGGGATCAGATGACCTGTGTTGAATTGGAGTTGTGGCTGTGCTTTGGAAGTAACCTCCGCATTTCTAAATAGACCTTCTGTTGCTCTCAGAGCCATGGAAGAGCGAAGAATGTTGCTTTAGAGTAGGAAGCAGGCTACTTACTTACACAGACACACAACATGGCCCCATCCATGCTCCTAGCGAGAGCATTCATGGATTATTTACACGTGCAGCTGTGTCTGTGTAAAAATGAATGAGAAACATCTGGCTGAAGGGGGAGAAGAAAGATTTAGTTATTTGGGCAGTGTTAGACAAACATGAGGGTACGCGGAGGAATCGCAGGAGCCGAGTGTTATATGTGGAGCTGCAAAACAGAATATCACCTCTCTTTTATCAAAATCAGCTCCCTGTTTGTTTGGAATGTGCTTCAGAGCCACCAGGTCAAGCCTGGGGCGAGAGTTGTCCCGCAGCTCTCAGTACCACAGACGGAGACAGAAACAGTCTCTCCACCTTCAGAGTAGTAGCATCAAATCAAGGCCTGCAGCAAACAGGCACTGACAGATCCTCTCATTTTGGATTCCCTTTGGGACAGCTGTGGTGCTGTCCAAAAAAGAGAATGAAACGGGGAGGGGGAGAGGCCGGCGCTCAGTAATATGCAGAGTGCCTGCACGTCCTGGATGACAGCAACACAAGTGCTTGTCACAAGAGACATCAGTTCTACTTAGTCACAGCGCTGTGGGGCAATCCATATGACTGCAGTGCTGTGCGAACTCTATTAATAGTTATCTACCTTTCAGGAGTTATTATACTGAGCGGAAGATGACAGAGAAATATAATGGAAGAATTCCCAAATGAGGAATAGAAACAGGGTCTGTTGAGAGTCCTTTGAGCCTCTTGGGCCATTACAACTAAAGAATCCTCCCCCAATCTCCTCTCTCACCCTTTTCCTGTTCGATTCTGTGCCTGGCGGCCGAGTGCCAGATCCACAGTTTATGTGAGAGGCATAATAAGGTTTAGATATTTGGCAGAAAGGGAATAGAGAGGAGATAATGATAGCAGGAAAATATCAGCAATAGCGGGATGCAACGGAAGGAGGGAAAAAGAGATGTTTCCGGCACTGGAATGCCCCAAATACTACAAACCTTTGAAGATGCTAAGACTGCATTCTCCAGGAACTCGGGTATTTAGAGGTTATTTTCTTTCACTTTCTCAATTTACTCTTGCAATTTATTAAAGTGTACCTCATTCCATCAGAGATTCCTTCCACTGCAGATCCCACACAGGAAATGGAATGGAGATTCATGTTAGAAGTCATCAAGGCCTCTTCTAGTTTATTATGTTGTGTCAGATCTGCTGGGGTTATGGGGTGAGCTGCTTACTTTACCTTTAACTGTGACATCATTCCTTGAGGTTTTTTTTTTTTCACAGAATTTTTTTTAAATGTAATTTTAATCATAGAAGAAGCATTTGGGCAACAAAGAAGAGCTGGAGCATATCTGCGGTAAAATAATTTTAAAATCTAGTATATTTTTCAGCCTACACATTCAAAATGCACGGCCATTGACGCGCTGAAGTTAAAGTATTTGAACTTTGACCAACCAGTCGCGTTTGCTTCTGATACTTGTGACTCTGTATCCATCCGCTGCACACAGAAGTTTAAATTTAAATGTATGTTGTTTTAGAATGACTTTTCAAAGTTTTAAAGTTTCGACAGCTGCGTGCTAACATAGCTGACCAGCGACTATTAATGATGTCATCAAGTGTCAGTGCCGTCCAAATTCGAAGACACCATTTCCCCATAACTTTTCACATGTAGGGCTAAATGGAGGGGTAGTGAGAAGCTGCAGGGGTAGTGGAAGAATTCAGATTTGGCCTAAGTCTTTCACATATTGAAATAGAATTGGGAAAGTAAAGCTAGAGCAAGACTCATGAGATATACACCACTTCAACATTTCCCACTAAGTCTCTTCCTACTGTAGGTACAGTATGCACAAATAAATATTGAAATTGTAAATATTGAACACTGCCTGCTAAAAGCATTTTCATTAACCCTTTAACACTGCAGATGTCAGCGGTGACACCTAAACACGTTTCTAGACTGACTGTAGCTTTTCAACCATTTACGCGATCAACGTAAATCAGCGGATTCTGATGCATACAGGAAAAGTGGCTTTGCATGTCGACTTTGCGTCATTATAGCATGAAAGCCCAAAGTATTATGTTAATTGCATAAATTACAGTAATCAGTCACAGTGATCAAAAGACTGTCAGTACCAGGGCTAAAGCTCTAGTGTTAAAGGGTTAAAGCCCAAAGAGCTTTACTGTCACTAATCAAATTCACCCATGAACACATACACACTGATATTGGTGGAGCACCTACCAGAGCAGGAGCAATGTAAGAATTGGTGTTTTGCCTAAGAATATTCTGACCTGGCAGACAAACTGGGAAATGAACCAAAGATCTTCTGCTAAGTGGTAGACTGCTTCACTGCCACGCCAGCCGCCCCTATGGAGAGAGATGAACTCTAAAGGGAGATGATTCAATTTCTTAATTATGTCGCTCAAGCCAGAAGAAAAAAAAATCAGTAAGGCAAGTTTCCATTTTAGTTACCTTGATCAGTCTTGAACTGATCCTGGCCAGTTTGTTCCTTCGAGTCAGGATGATCATGATAGATGAAACAGCTATGATACGAATGAATACGGTAAGTATATTTTATTGGAAGGGTGACAGTGACAAACTGGAGAAACGGCAGACCTGGCGGCAATCTCTCTCTTTCTCTAACCTGGAGATATTGGAAGCTGCAAGACATGAGAGGAAGTTTGGAGAGTAGATGTAAGTGAGTTAGAACAGATGAGACTTTTCTTACTTGATGACTGACCTGTGAACTGCACACTTGCAGACAGCGGGGACCAGTGACCGGAAGGTAATGACTTTGTGTTGTGTCTCTCCTGAAGGTGCCAGCAAAGGGAGCAGGAAAATTGATCCAGTGAAGAACTCATAGTCCTTCGGAGAAAGTTTTTGGAGTTTCAGGAGAGTTGTTGTTTTTTAGGAAGGTCTCAGGAATCCCCCCCAAAAAAAATTCAAATGTCGACTTGCAGAATTTGCCTGTGAGGACTTAGATAGAGTGTTGACTTGGTTTTAGTAGGCTCCATTAAAACATAAAATAAAGCTTGAATTAGCAGGTAACTCACTACAAACCGACACTAAAATGAAAACATCAAAACATCAAAGCCATAAACTTTATATAACCATTAATGACAAGGAAAAAGTTAGACTTTTTCTATTAATCACTTTGAAGACATGTTTTTAAAAACAATACCTACAACATATATTTTTTAAAGGTAAATTACATTTTATCGTTATAATCCAAAGAGTCATTATTTTAACGTAAGGAAAATTATCATAAATAAGTCCTTTTTTGTTTAAAAAAAAGCAATTCCTTTGGAGATTATTAGAAATTTGACTATTTTAGTAAAAGATAGCTGAACTAAAACTGCTGATCTTAACCGAAGAGGTTTCCCATGCTAATTCACAAATTCCATGCCATACAAATTCACAAAAATTGAACATTTGTGTAGCAAAAAATAACTTACAAAAAAAAAGTAAAAAATCATACAGGTCCTAAACACATTTTTAATTCATCAAGATTGAATTTAAAGAATGTTGTAGATTTTTACAAAACGATGTTCACTTGGGTCAAAATGTAACATCAGAACCAATTTGACTCAGTGTTTTCCTTTAAAAAGCAGCAAAAACACATCTTTTAAAATGCTTTTTCTTAACTCTGTTTATGTCCTTTTTTTATATTTGGTTTTACTTTGTTTTTAATATATGTTTTACTGTAAAGCACTTTGTGGTTTTTATCTTGAAAGGTGCTATATAAACAAAGTTTATTGTTATTATTATTATAATTTCTGGTCTTCAAACGTCAGCAGATTTCTCTCAGAGGATCACATCCAACATCATATCTTTATGATGCTTTGGTCCAAAATAAAAGGAAACCCCCTCCCATGCATGTCCTGTGGGTCGTCAAAAATGCAGAAAACTTCAGCAGAGTGAAAGTTTATCCGGCAAAAAAAGCAATGATACATCATATTAGGTGACGTTAAAAATGTGGGCAAGGAAAGTATACATTCATTTCAAAGTAAAATTGGCAAATGTAATTTGAAGCAGCATGAAAATCTGTGCTCAGAGTTGTCAGCCGAAGGCAAGAAAAAATGGCTGAAGTAGTTATAGAGCTGTCACCCTCGTGGAGGCTTGACTCCATGAGTGGCAGTGAAGGTTGTTCACTTCTTTCATTCCTGCTCTTAACGTTATACAAGTAAAAACTTTTATTTAAGTGTCGCCAACAACCAAACTTGGTGGCTCATTTTCAGTTTTAGCTGGATCAATCATTAGTCAGAATTTCACCATTTGATTGCCTTGTGTTAACAAAGCAAGTTCTTGAAAATCTTCCATTTTTTGTTGAAAGCCTCCACAAAGTTATTTTAGCTCATTAAACTTTGCTCTACAGTACTTTTAACACTGTAACCATTTTTATCTACGTTTTATTAAAGGTGTTAATAAAGCACTGTGCTGCACATGAGTATGCTGGCACTGAGCTGTTATTGTTTTCATGGGTTTCTTTTCACATCAGCTTAAAAAGTGTGAAAAAAAGTCAAGAGAAAAAAAATAAAGATTATGTATAAATGAAGATGTTCAAAAACCAGGGGCTAAAGTTGGCTGTGGTTAAATTTTTTATCATGCCTCTAAATTAAAAATGTGGATGGTCATCACTTATTTGTCAGATTGTCTCAGCTCCAGCGAGAATGTCACTTCAGGTTTGCAAAAGGTCAGGCGAGCCAACGGCTGGAGAGGAAAGAGGGGATCAAAGACTGCTGATTCCACCAAATGCTCCGCAAAACTACCTTGTTTAAGGGGCTTTTGCTCTAAATGGACTTCCTGAACTGTTACACTAAGTGGAGATGACAGGATTTAAAATGTAACATATGGAAGGGCTTGGGCTTACTTATTTAAATACCTTAATGGTCCTGCAAGATTATAACAAGGTATAAACAAAACATACCACATCCTCTGCGATGTATATGCCCCACTTAAGTCTTAAAAGCCTTTAAGTTAATACCAACATGCTCTAAATCAATACCACATTTCTTTCAGTGAATGCATTTTACTTTTGACTTTTTTTTTACATAGAAAAATAAACATTTAAGTAAATTTGCTAGATTTCTTTATTTTTCTTTTGCCTCCTCCTAGATATTAGTTTCTCACTAAATATTACAAAAATGGTAATGATCATTCTTCGTTCCATCTTTACTGAGATCAGAATAAAAGAAAATATAGGAAAAATAGTCGAGCTTGAAAACGGTAAATGTGTAGATTTCTAAGCACACAGCTGCCAGCTACGAGAAAGAGACACACACACAAAGATCCCCTGTGTTCAGGCTGAAAGACGGGCCAAGAAAGGGAGCTAAAGATCTTCTAGTGTATCTTAGCTGTCTAAAGGGTCGATAGATCCTTTCCCTTTAAATAAAGGAGTATAAAATGTTCTTTCTCAGCTGAGGCAGTGTGGCACTCAACATTTAGAAATATAAGAAGGATCAGAAAAAAAAAAAACAGTTATTGAAAACTGCATCAACGCAGATTTGATTTCACAGTTTCAAAAGTCAACATTAAGAGACTCAGATTGCTGTTATTAAAAAACATGATCTGTGTTTTGTTTTTGCACGACTGGATCCTTTCACCTCGCTCCCTCGTCTCCCCTCAACAGGCGAAGAATAAACATCTGTAACTGGAGACGTTGTGATTCGTAGGGCAGCCTGACAAATTGTTTCTGAGGGTGAGAAAACAAATTTTTCTGATGTTAAAATAAAAAAAAAAAAAGTGTCATTTACTACTCAACCATCTCTCTTCAAAATTACTGAGTGGAGGAGCGCACAAACTCCATTTCTTCTTGAGTGTGCATTGGAGGATTGTGGGTTCATCGGGAAACTATTTAAGTGACAATAAAGCAGACTTTTAATGTTTCTTTAATTATGTCTGTAATAGCAAAAACTGAATTAGCATTTGATTTTGTTGTGGGCTCCATCCTTTTTTAATAGTTAAAAATCCAAAATGTAATAATTCTGGTAATATTTATTCCTCATGCACATTCAGCTCTTGGGGATTTGCTGGAGATGCAAAAATAATTAATTCATTTTCCTGCAAGACCAGATTTAAAATAGTCCCCTATTGTTTCTCTCTGCTTTCATGGAAACTCTTATTAGATGACCATTTTTTTCCCTGCAGTTGTTCTTTCTTCCAGTATTTCCTGATTACATTTTTCATTCCAGACTCAACCGCACTCATATTTCTGTGCTCTGTACTTTTCAAATATAGATCCACATCTTCATCCTAAAGAAAATATTTTAGAAGACGGGATACATAATGAATCCTTACCAGTCTATCTATAAATACAGAATGTAGGAGTTTAATCAATTGTATTTTCTTCATAATTTTAGTCACGATTTGAATAAAATGAACTAAAATGAGCAGTATGAAAAAGTTAGAGTATCAAAAGAGATCTGATGCAACTCCACAAAGGCTTATCACCTTTCCTAACTTGCACTGACTGTTTTCCCTGTTTACAAAGAGGGGATCAATGTGAGTTTTGTAAAACAGAAACCTTGCAGGTTCCCTTCAAGGTTGTTGCGACAGTCAGACTTCCTGTTTGTTTGCTCAACTGTACAAAAAAACTCATTCACAAATATGACCTTCACAAAAAAAAAAAAAAAAAAAAAAAATAGATGAAAACTCTTCCTGCATCCTCGCTGTGAAAATAATCACTATCAGAAATTTTGTAAAAGCATCCTCTCATCAAAAGAGAAACAAACTAAAAAAAACAAGAAACAAATCAAATAATGGTGAAAAATGATGAGCTGCAGGCTATTTTAACATCCATGTAACAGATATTCAATTCTAAAAGTTATTTTAGTAGATTATATCTGCAATTCTCAAACACTTTCTTAAAAATATTTGCAAAAACGTGAAAGAGTTAAAACCTTTAGTTGATATTAACATGTTCGTATACAAATATAATCTGAGAGATCGCAGGGAAAATCAACAAAGTGAAAAACCTTGATATAAAACCTTTCTGCTGGTAACCAGAGGCACCACGGTCATCTTCACCTCCAAGCTTTTTCCTTTCTTCCCATGTTTCTTCTTCCTAATGCCGCCATCACTTAATATAGACACATCCACCACAATGCCTTTGCTCGGATTTTTATTCACCAACATGATTTCTGTCAGTTTGTATCTGGAAGTCCCCCGGTATCTTTGCTTTTTTACTTCTCTTCATCTTTCAGAGGTGTTTCCCATCTTTACTGGGGTTGTCAAGTCCAAATTCTGCACATATATGTGCTATTCCAGCCACTTGGTTCTGGTGCTCCATGCATGCTTTTCTTACCAGCATCTTACACCCTGCAGTTATGTGCTGATTGTTTCAGGCATCTCTTTGCACAGCCTACACCTCGGGTCTTGTCTGTTGTGGTAGATCCGATCATTCTGCGTGGTGCTCAGGGCTTGTTCCTGTCTGGCAGGATGAGTGTTTCTGTGCTGTCCTGCAGGCCAGCCCTCTCTAACCATTGGAAGGACTTCTTGATACTTATGGTACATTCTATGCACATTCCACTATTATTTCCTTATGTGACTTTTTGTGGTCAAATGCAGAGCTTTTTATAGTCTAAAACAACCGTTTAACCATCTTTTCTTTCTGCTTTGTCTTCCTGTGCAGGGTCACAGGGGTTGCTGTGGCCATAGGCAGTTTGCCAATCTATTGCGGGGCCACCTAAGGGAGTATGAATATAAAATTTAAATCTCAAATTCATGCATATTTGTAATATAAAAACATAAAAATTGATTCAAAAAGTTATTTTCAGAAATAATGCCTAATTTTAAATTCAAAACTCCTTTTCGAGCATGTTACACTTTCTGTTTATCTAAATATTTTATGTTTGAACATAAAAGGAAATCGATCAAATATTCAAACTAATTTTCATTAAAAAAACCCCAAACCTCATTTGAACAAAAGCAAAGCAAAAGTGGCACCAAGCCTGACTGTTGTGAAAAGAGTATCAGGTGTGAAGCACGGCGGAGGACTAATCATGGGAAAATTGCAGTTACAAAGGTAAACAGGCTTATAAATCAGCCATTGCAAAATATTAAATTGTTGTGAAGAAGACTTTTTTCCTCTATATTTGTTTAAACACTGCTCACAAAAATTAAAGGAGCACTTTAAAAAAAGACATTAGATCCATCAGATCTTAATATGAAGTTGGATATCTACACAAATAACGACAGGTCTGTGAAAAGTACAGGGCGCCAGTGGCGGACTTGCTAATTCTGGTGTTCTTGAGCAAATGCCAGTGGAGCTCCACGGTGCTGGGCAGTGAGCACAGGGCCCACTACAGGACGTTGGGCCCTCAAGCCACCTTCATGAAGTCTGTTCCTGATTGTTTGGGTAGAGACATTCACATCAGTGGCCCTCTGGAGGTCATTCTGTAGACCACGAGCAGTGCTCAGCCTGTTCCTCCTTGCACAAAGGAGCAGGTATCGGTCCTGCTGAGGGTTGAGGACCTTCTACGGTCCTGTCCAGCTCTCCCAGAATAACCACCAGTCTCCTGAAATCTCCTCCATGTTCTGGAGATTGTGCTGGGAGACACATTAAACCTTCTTGCTGCAGCACGTGTGGATGTTCCATCCTGGAGAAGTTGGACAACCTGTTGCAACTTCTGTAGGTTAAGGAATCTCCTCATACTGCCAGTAGAGAGAATTACACAAGACAAAATCAGCATGAGTGGAAAACCAGCCAAAAAAGATCAAGAGGGAGAGACTTGAACTGACCTCCACATGGAACACCAGTCATGTTTGGAGGGTTTTTCTAATTGTTGCCACTGAAGTGCCACCTGTTGTTAATTCCATCAACACCAATACAGCTGAAATTGATGAACGAGGCCCTCAGCTGCTTAACCAACAAGAAAAGGATCAGACAGGTTTCATTCAATTCATGCCAGGCCCAATAAAAAAGTGTTCCTTTAATTTTTGTGAGCAGTACATATACTAGAGGACCAAACACTTTCCCAACTCTATACTCTTCTTGATTAGGCCAATAATTTTATTAGCAAAAAAAAAAAAAACAAGTGACTAGTTATCATAATTTTTTTTTTACATGAACAGATGTTTTAATCATACTATTACATTCCACTGTAATTATATTTTGTATTGTTGAGTTCAAGCCAAGGTCTCACCTCACAATCTGTCAAAAGCTCAGATGTTTGTAACAATTTGTCAACCAGACAATTACACACAGCTGGATATATGATTTAAATGGAATCAAAACCCTATCTAAATATTAATGTTATTATTTTATGGCACCTATTTATTCCAAATGACTTGGAAATTCTAGGACCCATTTGAAAAGCTTGGCTGTGCATCAGTGAAATGCAGGTAAAGTACATTGCTCAAGGGTACAACTGTTCCACATAATGCGCGTTGTATTAAAACAGGTCGTGATCAAATTAACTGAATCCGTGAATTGAAATGAAAAAGGGCCCTTTTGAGAAGAAAATAGATTAGTTTTGCTGATAGATGATAACTTGAAAGGCCTGTGCTGTGAATAAGGAATTTTGACCAGTTGCTGTAAAGCTGATTTATATCATTTAAGATGTTGTCCTGAGGGCCTCTGCAGGGGTGGGGAGATATGGCAATTTATCCGTGAATACATCAAAGCCGTCTAAAGAAGCTTATTACCACAGATATGCTTCTTCGTTGTTTACATTGGCTAACCTTATTTACTTTGAGACAAGTTCCCCAAACATGGTTTTAGCTTTACATCTCCTGGACTGTTTCCTGTAAGTTGAGAAACATCACAGTTGCATGCGTCTGTCAAAGATTTCTTGTGACACCGTGCAAGTCTGGTGCAGCGCTGACCTTTTAATAAGAATATATTAAACTGAGATCCCTCTGGCACTATTCATTATTGTTTTAACACCAGCTCAAGTGCTTTAGTGGAAAGTAGAAATTGTGGTTCCCCTCAACGTAGACCTGCTCATTATTGTCCATGTGAACAGCTTGTCTGATTCATTAAGCATCGCCCGCATTGTGGGCTCGAGAGACCCAAGGAAAGCAAAAAAAAAAGAAGGAGCTGTAGGAGGGAGGGAGCATGATGGTAGGTTGTGGTTTAGCCCGGGTGTGCCTGAAGTGAAATATGATTGATTAGTGCGTTCTTGGGTTGACATGCCCTCGCTGCAGCTGAAACCTGTTAACTCGATGTGCACGGACTGGGCTGAGGGAAGAATCAAACCTGTTGTGACTGCTACATAGCAAATATTATGGTTGGCTGGTCAGGCCACAGTTCAAGAACGGTAGAAGGAATGTAAGCAAACAGTCTACAATGGGAATTGGGGTCTCTGTGACACCGTATCCGCAACTGTAGAATGTAGAGAAAATGTTAAGTGTGATGGTGTATAGTTTCACAAATTTGTAGACAAATTGCTTTCCTTTCTTTAAAATCGTCTAAAAAAATCAGTGTTTTTCAAAACGGACCAGAAAGAGACAAAGTTACACCCCGAGGACCATCGGAGAGAACGAAGTGTAATGGAGGTGGTGAGAAAATGCATTCAGAGTTAATGTCACCAGCCTGAGCCACATTTGTTGGATCACCATAACTTCTTTTTCCGCTCTATTCATTAATCCTAGACGGATTAATGCGGATTTAGCAGAAACTGTGCCAAAGGTCAGATTAAATCAATTCTTGGTAGCGTCAGGGCTTGGTGATTGTGAGTCAGGAGAAATACTATAAGGAGCACCATGATGAGCAGGGATGTGAGGCTTTCTGTGAGCGGCCATTAACTGTTAAATCAAAGTCTCAATGAAATCACTGTCGCTTTCATTATTGCTGTGTGTGAAAGTCTGCAGGGCCAGGTTCCAGATCTCCTCTGACCCCACTGTGCTTTATTAGCAGAGCGGTGCCTCTGCAGCATCAAATACCCTCACAGTTTATTCTACTGGGCCAACACACCCCATTTCTGCTGATAATTAGTGAACAGTAAGGCGTTTAGGGTAGGTGTTCGGAATCCACAGCGGTATCAAACAGAGCATTTAAATCACTGTTCTACAGGCGTCCTATCTTCTCAACGGAAATGCCATTAGCACTTTTATTTCCTTTCCTGTTCTTGATGATGAGTTATCACAAAAGAGAAGTGGAAATCTGCCTTTCCAGCAAAGGTGCCAGCCGCTCTTTTAACAACCTTGTGAAAGTTTCTGAAGGAGCCATCATGTTTTTTCGCCTCAAAAACCTTCAGCTGGGGATAAAGAGGTGCTCGGATAATTCCCGCTGCAGGAGAGTCAGTTGTCACACACGTCTGCATACTGATTTTATCCAGTTCCTGTCGATGCTATGGCACCACAGAAGAAGGAATCTCCTGGACATTTTGTCTAAACACGCGTCTCTGTGGCTGTAGAGGGGGGCATTTGCGACGGGGACAATCATTGTAATCCTGAGTGCAGTGGAAGAATTAGTTGCTTACTGGGAGTGCACTGTGGCTGACACAGAAGTCCATACTTGACAGGCCTGCAATTGAAAACTTGCTATACTGTGAGTGACTGTCCTCTTCCTCCCATCTTCCACTTATCTAGTTTGCTCAGCCACTGGCACACACACACAACACACACGCCGACATGCACACGCACACTCACACAAACTGCTTTTATTCACCCATCACACGATTACCGGCTGCAACAACTGTCATCTCTGTTCTCTGCCCACTCCGGGAAGATGACTTGCGCTTGATGGTCAAAATCACTGCATTGTCTACCTTTCTCTGCAGCAACCACTGCCTAAGGGCGGAGAGTTGGGAGCCCTGTGCTTGTGGCATGTTTGTACCTTTCAAAGCCTTCAGACGCGATTTGGTGCCCCTGATATGTTGTTTTGTTTTGTGGTTTGGTGTGCCTCTCTTAATTAGCTCCACGGACAAACAGTTGGGATGTCCCCCCCTCAAAGCCACCGCAGTTAGTCAGGATTGCTGAGGAGCCAAAGATGAAGAGCTGACCTCAAAGTGTCAACTGGTGTTGCATTTCTTATCGTTTGCTCTCAACTGTTCTGCAGAACAGTGTTCACAATCACGCTTTAGGCTGTTAGGCTGAAATCTGCTTTGTGTCCATAGTTGTTACGTATATGAAAAAACTCAAAAATACCAGAAAAGCCTCATGGCTTATTTTTTATTTAAAGAAAAAAAAAAAAAAACCTTGAGGCTCATTATAGAGAAACGGGCTGAACCTTGACCACCCACGCCATTCATTTGGGCAGCCAAGAGGCTCATTATCCTTTTGGAAAGACTTTAGGTCAGATCACCACAACCTGCTCTCTACAAACGCCACGGAAACAAGTCCAGCAGAACTCAAAGGTTAGGTGATACATTAAAGTTGTTTTTTTTTTCATTGTTGTTTACTCTTGTTTGCCAATCAGAAAAGCAGAGAAGATGAAGAGAATGCAGCGAAACAAGAGATGATTCCAAACAGTCTCTATGTGTTTAGCTGACTGATATAGGTAATGCATCCCTATTCTAAAATTTGTTTTTATTTGTTTCCTGATAACTCCTCACTGAGGGATGCCCTGCGGTTACAGGGACATGAAGAAGAAACGTTCCTGACAATTCCACCTTATTTGTTTACATGTAAGTTGCAAGACAGCACAATATTTGGCACGAATGTGTCATTTCTATTCACTATCATTTTTATAGTTTCCCTTGAAGTCATTAGAAACCATATTCTAGCAATAAAATGATCCTAATGTGTGTAAGAGTGTGTTCTACTCAGGAGGTCATATGTAAAGAAAGTCACATGTGTGATGTGTATGTTACGATGTGATGTTTATTTAAGGAACCCTCCGCATCACTTTTTGACGTTTTGAGAATGTGTTGCTTCATTGGGCACACCAGTACAACTGGTCATTGATAATAATTACTAATTAGCCTAATATATGGCAGCTACTCAATGCATTTAGGCATGTGGACTTAGTCATGGTCAAGATGATGAAACCGAGCATCAACGTGCAAAAACACGAGCTCTGTCGACCCGTGTTCAAGCGGCCACTTTCAATGAAAAGTCAATGCAAACATGAGTAGAGCAGAATTTTGGACTTCCACGTTTAGAATGCACGTAATCGCACGTTGCTACGCGAGTTTTCAAGTTTGGTGGAAGGCTCTACATAGCTGTTATCAAAATATACAACGGAATAAAAAAACTACTTCAATTGAAATAATTTTTTAAAAGTGAAATGGTGACTGTGGATAATAATTTGCATGATTTTATTTGTGAAAATCAGAAAAATTGAAAATTATGGTCATATTTTATTGTTTGTATTAATAAACTGGGAATTGTTTCTGTTACTAGATAAATACATAAAGGGATATGCCTAAATAAGCATTTGTTTCCTCCTCTTTTCAAACGTGTATTGAATTCAGTTTGTGACTTTCTCTTTTTTACATGTTTAAAATATAAATCTAATCTAAAAAAGAAGTCTCATATCAGATTTGTGTGTAACCTCGGTTTCGTGAGTGCGTAACAAGCGATTCATGCATAATTTCAAAAGATTTGCATGAGTCATTTGTTTCAAGCTGTTGTAATTTTAATTTGTGCGTGTGTAAATTGTATTTTTTATTTTTATTTTTTGTACTTAAGCATTTAAATGTATCGTATATGAATTACAAATCAAGAATAAATAAACACAAAACCAAATTTACGCACAACTCAAAAGCTATGCGTGTACAAATCGAGGTGAGTCTATTTTCTCTCCATATTGTTGTTGACCATGTCCATCCCTTTATGACCACAGTGTATCATCTTATGACGGTTACTTCCTGCAGGATAAAGAGCCATGTCATGAAGCTAGAATCATTTCAGATTGGTCTCTTGAATGACCATGCGTTCACCGGACTCAAAGGCCTCTGCAGTCACCAGATCTCAACCCAATAGAGTCCCTTTGGAATGTGGTGGAATGGGAGATTGACATCATGAATGTTCAGCTGTCAAATCTGCAGCAAAAACATGATGCTGTCATGTCAATATGGACCAAACTCTCTGAGGAATGTTCCAGTACCTTGTTGAATCTTTGCCACCAAGGATTCAGGCATCTCTGCAGACAAAGGGGTTCCAACCCAGTACTAACAAGGTGTACCTAATAAAGTGGCAGGTGAGTACAGTATATAGTAAATATATAATATAGTATAGTAAAATATAATATCATATAGTAATCTGTGATGACTTCAATATCTTCAGTCTCAGCAAGTAATTCTGCAGTGCTTGAAATGTATTTATCATTTTCAGCCAAGGAACATGTTGTCATCTGGTGTCAAATGATCGTTTTTCTGAGTCGGTGAGTAAGTGTTGACATAGCTACTTTTTTTTTTTTCTTTTGCAGAAACACAAGTTTGCTGACTGCAAGGTTTTATATGGAGGCTCTGAAAATGACAGCAAGAACTGATCAGTTCTACTTGTCTGCAAGACTGCTGGCAGTTGGCTCTCTGTCTCGTCTAAAATGCATCTCTGCAATCCATTTTTAAAAATAAACAAGTCTGATTATCTCTGAAAATCAAGCTCAGCCGAAACTGGTCCACCACTGCCATCTTTTCATGATGTTTTCACCTGAAGGGTTGTGCCTTGGGAGGGAGCAGTAATTACAGGACAGAACGGCGGCTCTGGGCTGCATGGTGGTGAGCACTGTCACCTCACTGCAAAAACCATCACCTTACGATCATGTTTGTATAATAATACCACGTATGGATTTGCTCCAGGTGCTCTGGCTCCCTCCTGCACTTCAAAAACACTCAGTCTGATTGTTGATTCTGTCTCTGTGACCCCCAAACCGAATGAAGCAGATGTGGAGAATAAATAAATGAAGGAACTTTAGTGCTTGTTCAATGTTGCCCTCGGCACTGTAAGGGTAGACATCCAACTAATAGCAAATTTAAGAAATTTAATCAGGTATTTTTTTAAAAGGCTTCATGGGTTAAAAAAAGTATTTCTGGTGCAAAAACAGTTCTACGAGAGGCACACATAATTACCTCAATATCCCCTCCGGCATATTTCATTGATTCTAGGAAACATGGAGTAGTCTGGATGCTTTGTGAACCGTGTCATTGTGAGAGAATTAGCTCTACATGTCTAAGGCAAAAACATGTTCACTCTTCCCTTATTGTTTGATATTTTGATATGAAAACATTTCCAAAATAAAACAACTTCAGATCCATGTACGCAATGTTAGTTGCTTTTTATGTCTGTTTTTCCTGGCTCCAAATCTTTCTGTTTCTATGACGATTGAACTTTTCTGGCATTTCCCCTGTTTTATGTCCTAGGGTCAAACAAAACAGCAGTGGAGCTCCTCCACGACCAACAGCTGTTTTTTTTATCTGCTTGTTGCTATTGGAAATGACGGCACTCGACACCCAAGGGCCCTTTCTTAGTCTTGATAGAGCTGGCTATCTCTTCCAAACCTCTTGGCTTTTTCTATACCTCTCCTGACTTGATGACCACAATCTATCAGCATGGCCACTTTCACCACCATGGCCTCCTCTTTAGTCTGGCTGGAGGGAAAGGCAAGGAGGGGAATGGTGGTTTGGGTGATGTCTGAATCCCACGGCTGACTGATAATGCAACAAAGCTGCTGTCCACTCGTCTATGTGTGTCAAATGTGCTGCTGGAATAATCTGCAGCAGAGGAACTGGAGCACACGGTTACTTTGGCCGTTGGCTTTGCTAGCCAACGCTGAATCCAAATCCTACCCAGGCAGAGCGAAGAGAAGGCAGGCAGGACTTTACCGAGACCTTGCTTCCCTCCCGGCTGTAACTCACTGAGTTCAAGCCTCGCATATATGTCCTGTCTGAAGAGGCTTGCTCTTAATTGAGTTGCTCACACAGCCACTGGCCCTGAGGGACACCTCTGTGTCACTTCGCATGATTAACCTAAATTTCAGCCGTCATCCAGGACTGCTGCCACATCTGGTAAGTGCACATAGCATGTGTGGAGACATCAACAATGAGGGAGGGCCGAACAGAAACCCAATCGGGTGAGGAGGAAACAAGGCATTTGATGTTTAATGAGGGTGACATAATAAACCTAATAAATCTACCATTTAATATTCACATCCATATACTGAGATTAAAGTGGGAGTTGAGATCATTAGGATCCCTTTAAAAGGCCCAACTTCCCTGCCTCAGCAAAAGCTGTGCTGCATTGATGTCAAACAGTGTGTATTGAGCTGGTCAAGTGGATTTAAAAATGTCCCCTTGTCAGACTGGATTCCATTAAACAGTGCTGGTGCGGACCAATTTGGGCCTTTTACCTGTGGCACAGCTCCAGGGAATACATCCGTAATGTATGAGGCTTTCAGTAACGTTGTCTCAGGGCTAAGATGCTCCCCCCCCCCACTGTATGGAAGGAAAGCCAAGTCAGTGAGTAAAGAGGAATTCTCTCCATTTCTGCATTGAGCCAATCGAACCTTTCGCTTATTGGCACTCTCAGATGTAGTATAAATCACGTCAAACAGCATTGACCACAGCTTTAGTCATGAACAGTAGCTCACAACAACACATAGATTTGCTGTTGTCTTTGATCAATGTGAAGTTATTTAGCAGCTAAGACGGGCAAAGACCAGCGAGCACCAATGTTTTCCTTTTTAGCGTTCGCAGCTTTTGCTTGTGTTCATTTTCACTTTGCTTCCTTTTTCATGCTTATTTTATTTTCCAAACACTTGTGTGCACGGCAGCTCTTGCACTGCCAAGCCACTCATGGAGAAGAGATGGGCATGGGGAGTCCGTGGGCCAGCAACCATGAAATAAATATGGATGGTCATGAGTGAGATGAGTGAGGATCATCTGTTTTGCCATCTGCTTGTATGCGAGTGTGGATGTAATGACTGTAGTCCTGCCTTGCCCACTGAGCCCTCTGACGCCAGGAAGACTCTTGACAGAAATGCACTCTTATAAGACCTGCAAAGTCACACACACACAACACACAACGTTGCATGTATAGTACAGAGACATTCATGTGTGCGCACAGAACAGCATCGGCTCAGTCAATTCTTCCCTCTATAGGGTATAGTGCACACTACTGTCTGCATAGACACTACAGTGGTTTCTCCTTCAGGCTCAGGTAGTCTGGGCTGCTGCATGTGTTCCACTGTCTTGCCTTTTCTGTGAGCATCTGGCCCACTGTGGCTATTAGAAATGACAGGTTGACAATTGGCAGGCAGGATTGGTGTTGGTGATTGTTCAGTTGGCAGTGTCCTGCCATGTGACAGTCTGTTAGTGTCCCTGCATAAAGAACAACATTGGACTTGCATTGGGAGCACTCTGGGCACTGAAGAAAAGAAAAAAAAAAAACTGCACAAACCCACAAGCAACTCCTCCACTCCCCACCTCCCTTTCTCTCTGTTCCCCAAGCAGACAATCCTCTTTTTTCCTTGGATGGCTTCGTCGCTGAGGGCTGGTAACAGTATGAGTGTATGTTTGTGAACAAAAGAGAGGAAAAAAAACAGTCTGTTGAATTATACATATTCCTTATGGAGGGTGACACAGTAGGAGCTCTCAGAATCAATCTTGACGCTTGGATGGAATCATAGAGCGCAAAGAAAATGGCAAACATTGCTGTGGCTCAATGGCCTGATGCTCTCATAAATATGTTTTTATGGCCCTGAATGAGTGGGGCCAAAGAGATGTTTGGTGCTCATAAAGGTGGGTGTATGTGAGACTGGTACAGTAAAATGCCTCACACTGGGGGTTATAAAACAATCCTAATTTAATTAGCTTATACAATATAAAAATCAATTGCGTGTCGATCATAGTTCAGTGTTTTTTATGCACCGTAAACGAAATGAGTGTGAGGAAAACACCTGATTGTTGATGCTATCTCGTTTCTGACGTTGAGATGAAGCTGCTTTGACTTTTTACTCAACTGACCGCTTGCGAAACAAAGTTGCAAATGGAGGTAATGGACCAGAACAATCTCACATCAAAGCGCATCTCTTTTCCCGGGTTCTCCGAGGACAAATCAAACATTCTGCTGGCTCCGACTTTTTGTCCATCCTTTGGGTTAAGTGTTGTCTTGGGAACTTGGAGAAAGCCAGGCAGGCAGCTGCGGGCAGAGTAGGGTGAGGGAGACTGCTAAGAGGCTCTTGAACTACAGTTTACTGTAAGTGGAGAGTGTTGAATGAGAAAACTATCCAAGAGGAGAAAAGGGAGGCAGAAGAAGCAACAGATTTGTGGCTTGGATGATTTGTTTTGCTTGTCTACACCCTCTGAAAGCTGACAGCCCCCACTATCCGTGAAAAACACAAGAAATTGGAAAAAGGCGACTTGCCATGTACAAAGTCATGAGATTTAAAAGTCAAAGCTACTTTATTTCTTGCCATAATGTAGCTTTTTTGCTTTCTGTTCCACTTTTTTCTGTTGTTCCCCATTTCTTTTTGTCTGATTAGAAAACTCACAATGTTCTCTTTGGTAAAAAGAAAAAAAGCAGCGTGCTGCAAAACAACAAAACAGGCATTGAGCTGTGATGTTTTTCTCTTTTATTCAGTTTGAAGCTTCACCAACTGGCACACTGTACTGCAATGTTTTTCATGTTGCCCTGGCACTTAAGCTACAGTGGAGGCACCCTGTGATATATATGGCCCAAAAAAAAAAGAAGAAAAGAAAAAAAAAAATCATATTTACTGATGTGAAGCTGTCATGGGACGCTACCTTGTGTTTTGAGAATGAAGCAATTAAAGGAGACCCGCATGCCCTTTCACTTATTTATCTCTTGTTTTATTGAGCCACAGGGAATTGCAAAGAATTAGCGTTGCAAGGTTTAACTTTAGAATCCAGTTGAGTATGAAGATGATGCGAAGGGAATTCCATCCGAAGCAGATGATCTATGCCCTTCAGCTCTGATTCATCTGCCAATAATCAAACATGCATCACTTTTATGAGCTACAATCTTAACAAAGCCTGGTAAAAGCTTTTGGATTTAAATAGCACAGGCCAAGCTTTGGCACTTGCTCTATCCCTCGCCCCTCACAGGGCTAGAAATAGCCAAGATCTGCCCCAGAATGTCACAGGGAAACTGGGATTAAGTTCAGCTTGATGCTGCCTGTCTCTCCACTGCCCGGCTTTCCACCAGCGCTTTCCCAGCAGCACTCTCACATCTTTGTGGGTCACATCACTGAATCCCTGTCATCAAGGGCGGCGGGTGTTAACGTCAGACCGGGATATCTCCTCCCAAAACCCTTCCCTCTGCCTCTTTCCTTCCACCGATAACGGCTAATCCTTGCCCCACATTAGACTGTGACCAAGATCAATTAAAACCCTGCCTCACCGATAGCGATCTTCCTCTGCTGCAGCCAGTGGTGAGAGAAGTCCATGTGTGTGTGCATGATACACACGTCTGACTCTGTGTGTGATGAAGGAAAAAGCCATGACAGAGTGCCATCTCCACCCTCTTCAGTGGGCTGCAGATGGTTGCCAAGCCACAGGAGGAGCCCGCCATTGATTTTCATCGCCTCTTAACCGAGATGAAAGACAATAAAAACAATAGCTGTGATGATCACAGCACTTCTGGCCATCTAGGCATATAATGATTACCCATATCTTAATTAGTATTTCTTCTGTTGCTTTAATTATTTCATTTTGCACCAGGCTTTTCATTGCTGTGAATTCTGCAACGAGAGGGGATAAAGTTGAGTTTTCTTTCTGTATTTTTACATGCAGCTGTTTGTGGTAAGTAGGTCTACACCCTGCATTTTCCTTTTCTAATTTCTCCTTCTGGAAGGAGTCCACTTGAGAGCTCTTGCACCAACAGACTTTCTCCCTGCCTATCAGTTTTATTTATAAAAAAGTTTAGTGTAAGTGGGCACCATTTCCTGTTGCATATGGCGTGCCAGTTTCACACTCCATGGTTGTTTCCAAAACCATTGGCAAAACAGTGAGACGGTTTGGCAAAAGGGAAAGCTTGATTTTGGGTTGCCAAACAAGCACTGGCAGATGAGAAGGAGGGACGGGTGGTGGGAGGAGTAGGATGCTATGAAGGTAGAGGATACAGAGGGGACGGCACTGAACACGGCAGGACGGGGCGGGAACAGACATGGAGTAAAATCTCCGGCGTGCAGATTGACTGCCAAGCCGACTGTCGTGCCGGCCACAGGGATTGGCTGCTGTGGGCGTCAGGTTGTTTTGGTGTGTACATCAAAAGGACAGACTGTGAACTTGAAAACATAAGTCACACTCCCACTATTTATCAGATCTTTCACATCTTCTGCATCGCTTTTTTCCACCTGCTGTCTTTTACACTTATTTCCCAAGGGAGGGATATGTGAGGTTTTGCAGAATCTTTTGGATCAGCAGGGCAGACTGCATGCCTGCAGGGCAGTCATGATGGAGCAGGAAAAAAAAAAACATGTATAGAAGAGGAAAGGGTGGATATCTAGAGGAGAGGTGGTCAATAATCTGGATCCTGCGTTATCAACGAGGGTGAGAAAAGTCTTCCAACAGGAAAAGAAATTACCGCAGCCAAAAGAAAATTGCCATCTGCTGCCACTTTACCCTCCTTCCAATGTGCTTCAGTTTCATTTTAGCACCACTGTCAGCACTGTTTCAATTACATTCCGCAGCTTATGTCTATACTGGATTACAACAGCTCGGTGTTCATGTGTATGGCTGTGAGCTGACTTGTGCTTCCAGGCTATATAGAGCTTTGTTCCTTTATCATCTAACCAAAGACAATAGTGTGCTTAGCCTGCGAGCAGTTCTCACCCCATCACAGTGCAGTGGAGGAATTAAGATCTGAATGATTCAAATTCAAAACAAAAAGATCCATTTTTGATTTAGTTTTTCTTTTTTTCTATAGAGAGCTTTTTTTTTTTGTTTTTATTTTTAGTCAAAATTGGCTGTGCTTAGTTGTGACCTAGTTTGTTGGGGGGGTGGGGGTATTTGGCCAAGCATTGGGAATCAGAGGCAGATTACTTTCTGTTACTTTTCCCTAGCAGAGCTCCATATGTCAAAGCTGTTGCTATTAAAAATGGGAATCTCTGAGAGTCAAGCAACTTGTATGAGTGAAGTGCTCAGCTTTGCTAAGCAGCCGCATACACAATATGTGCAAAGCAAATGTTATTTGTGTTTGTACACATGGATTGCAGTTGCCACAGGAAACCATAGACACACAAGCTGTGTGTCAAAGCTTTCATTTCAATTCAATTTAATTAGTTTCAGCTGAGTTTGTCTATAAAATTATGATTTTTAAAGCTCCTTATGGAGACAAGAAACAGGTCAAATCCAAATATAGCTCGAGTTTGGTAACAATTCCATCCAATTTACTTTAAATGCATATTTACTAAATCATTACCCATGCATGAGAAAATTAAATACAAAAGCAAAATATTTTTTTTTTTAAAGAAAAAACCCAGAACTTTTCCTGAATGTCTTTGTTTCATTTCTTTCTCTCATATGCTACCAAGATCCAGTATAAACAAAGGGCCATTCACAGACAATAAAAGAAACAGAAACAATGTAACATATGAGTGAAAAGGAGCATGACGAAGACTGGGTCTTCATGGTCATGCCCCTTGAACAAACATTACACAACTTTAGCCATCCAGACGTATACACATACATCTTGATAATCACTTATATGTTCTTAAAACAACTTTTGTTTTTTTACTTTTTAAGCAACAGTTTTTATTTCAATGATTAAGGAATTAAACACATTTATTCCAGTTAACACAAAACTTAATGACATCTTTACAAAAGGTGAATAAAAATCCTTTTTCCTTCTATCATTACAATCAGTAGTCAAATTCATGTTCCCACATATATGCTCTGGAACCAATCTGTTTTTGATCTTCTACATGGACACAACTGTATTTAACTGAACAAGATCTGGGAATTTGAGGGTGTTAGATTTAACAAAAATATCGTGGGTGTGGTCCCTTGGTAGATTTATTATTCTAAACATTTTTTTTTTTTGTAGGTTTAATCTATTACTATAACTTTTGCTTTTGTCATCCAACACATGAGGAACAGGTGTTGGATAACAAAAGCACTAGAGAGGATAAATTATTTGTCAACAGAAATAAACTTATAGCAGAGCCTGACTGAACCATGAAGCTTGAGAATGACTGCATTCCTTAATAAACCCAAATTGTGTCTTTGATGATTTGGTGGCATTTTTTATGATGGAGGACATATAGTAAAAAAAAAATTAGGCTTAAAACTGCATTTCTGAATATTTCTTTTTTCAAATTGTTGTGAACCAAGAGGACACAAAAAGCTTCCTGTTCTGGTCCATTTTGAGGCATCTGCTTGTAGACAAATAGATCAATTTATGTCTGTTTTCCTTGTCAAAGCTGGTATCTGGTTAAAAATTGTTACGCTCGACAGCTCCAGATTGTTTGACATTTCTTGACACCAGTTAGATTGGGGGTGAGGGTCTGTAAGCTAGCTGGAGAGAGTGTAAACAAAAGAATGATGAGAAGTGGAGATAGGTTTACTATCGCACAAACAGTCTCAGCCACAAGTCAGACATGAATTTCTGATGAACTACTGCTGCTTTACTGAAACTACGTCCTGGAAAACAACATTTTTTAAAATTATTTTGCCTAAAAACAGCATCATCCAAATTGAAAGACTGCCGGGAACTCTTTGAAATAGATCAAAAGATGATCGGAGTGGGTCTATAAAGTGAACAGGAAGAAGTCAGTGCTACCTCTATACCAATTGTCTTTCTGTTGAATAAATGCTATTGAATGGACCAAAATTAGCCTTAATTCCTTTTATCTTAAAAAATCCTTTAAAGACGTACTCTTAATGAAACTAAACTTTGGGTTTTTAACATGTTCATATAACATTTTTATCATAACAGAGGACCTGTATAAACAATTTTACAATTAACCCTTGAGCTATCCAAGGTATGTTGGTGTTGGGTGTGGGGTCATCTGGACCCCACAAGACACCATGCCGAACTTTTTAAATTTTTGGGGGAATTTTTGATTTTTTACTGTTGTCCATACTTACTCACTGCCCTTTACGCCTTGAAACTAGGGTATCCAGGTGTATCCAAATTCTTTTAGCCCGGCCTCTGCTGTTCGGCGCCAGGTGATTTTTTATTTATTTTATTTCACCATTATTTAACCAGGAAAATCCCATTGAGATCCACTGATCTATTTTTCAAGGGAGTCCTGGTCAAGAGGCAAAAATAACACACACCCAAAACTGGTCATAGAATTAGAATGCGCAAAAAATGAATATGGTTAAATAAAACACTGTAATTAATTAAAAAGTTACAAATTAGTGAATTTGTTTCCAGGTCCTTCATAATAACATCAAACTGAGGCAAAGTTGTGAGCTGTGAAAGCTGGATTGTTTATTGGAGAAAGTTCCAGTCTGTAGGTGCCCTGTATTGAAAAGCCAACTTTTCTTTTTTCTGTTCGAACATTTTAGGCCGTCTTTTTCTTTTTCCATCTGGTGTCCAGTGTAGAGCTGTTTTTATGATTGTGTTTTCTTCACTCCTAAGTACGTGTCCTATCCATGTCCAGCGTCTTTTGAAGATAATTGTTTACATGTCTTCTTGGTTGCAACAGGACAATATGATTTCTTTGGAGATTTTTTGGGGCCAGAACATCCTTAATATCCTCCTTAAATTTCTGGTGTGGAAGTTGGAGAGTTTTGTTGAGTCTTGCTGTGTCCTTCTCCAACACTCTGCTCCATACAGTAACACCGACAGGACACAGCTGCTGTAGAGTTTCAGTTTGGTCTTGGTGTTATACCAAAAAGACTTCCAAATATTCATGCTGTTAAATGTAACCCTTGCTTTATTAATCCTGTTCTATATGTCCTTATTACTTCCACCATCTAATGTTATGATGCTACCCAAGTAAGTCAAGGTTTCTGTGAATGGTAGATTCTGATCATTGACCTTGATTGGAGTCTGAGATGAAATGTTCAAGGTCAGAATCTCTGACTTTTTCTGGTTGGTTTTGAGACTGACTTGGGATCCAATTTTTAATGAATTACTGCCACTGTGTGTAAGTTAAATTTTAAAAATGACAAAAGTTTTTTAAATTTTGGCTAACAACTTCATAATCGCAATTAAAAGGTCACTGGGAACAATTTTACAATAAAATAAATGTATAGTTGGAGTGTGACTTTAAAACAAGAAATAAATAATTTGGTTAAACTACTTTGGTGCTATTGTGCAAACTTGACAGCTTCCCTATGTGACAATAATTTTGCATTTTTTTCTATATAAATACGAACATCCTGTTTTTTGAATTTGTTATTTTCTCTTGTATACGTAAAACAGTCAGCAATATAAGTTATCTTTTGAAAATGTTGCCATAAAACTAACATATGGAGTATTTCTGTCACATCTTTTCCATCTGCCTAAAGTTGAGACTTCATAAGACTTTTGACATGACACATACTTAAAAATAAATAAACTGTATTGCCAAGATGTTTTGATATATAACCGTCTAGGATGCTTCACCAGTATTTATAGAAAAAAATAAATAATCCCCCCCCTGGACAGTCAGTAGGAATTGGAACTGTGGACACAGCCTCAGGGAAGACATCTATCAGCTAAGAAATCTGAACATTTATGTTGCTACGACAACAGTAGTTGAGTGTGTTGTACATTATCTTGTTATCTGATTTAATGATGTTTACTGCCAGAGAAGAGCAAGTACAGGAAGGAAAGGTGCAAATGGATTTGCTTGATAAGAAAATACAAACAAATCTGAAAATACCGCAATGAAGGAAAAATACCCCCTTCCTTAACTTGCTTAAAGTTTTCCAGATTGTCCGCAAAATGCTCCTCAAGAAGGTCAGTCACAGTTCTGCTGCCCCCCCACATGTTCCTGAGGCCCTGATGTGTACTGTAATTACATTTCTGTGGAGGTGCACGCCACAGGATGTAGGTAGCTGAACACCTCAATACAGAGGCATCACTCAGCCTTAAGAGCATGTGTTTGCAGCTTAATTTAGAAGTGAGCAGAGGCAGAAGGAAATGGATTGTGTGGTTTGTCCAGCAGCCGTCCCCAGTTTTCCAATCCCGATAATTATCGACCCCGCCACCCCTCCCAAAAACACTTGTCAAAATACACAGCAGGTACTTCATTCTTCAATCAAATCATATGAACATTTGATTAAAATTAGCTTTATGAATAAAAACTTGATTTTGCGTAATGTGGTGAAAACACATGAGCAACCATCTGTATACTACTTTGCAAGCTAAAAGCCAAACAGAGAAAATATCTGTCATCTGTTCCACATATTATTTGTTTACTTACCCTTATCTACCCTTACTTACCCTTGCCCAGCGTAGTGGTAAACACTCTTCTGTTATCCACAGCCCTGTCTGTAATTAAGCATGTTCAGGGGTGAAAACCTCATTGGATTGCAAAGCATTTGGAGTCTTATCCAGCTGAAGTCGGCTTACAAAGGAAATTAGGGATCGAGAGTAAATGACAAGAGGATAAAGAGAAAAGAAAGACCTCATGTGTGTATGTAGGGGGTTATTTCGGTATGACAATATTGCAGTGGGGGCTTGTTTGTTATGATGGTTGGCCAATATTACAATTTATATTTCTGTGCTCTTCTTTTCAGTGCATTCTGTAAAGAAACACAGTGACCAATACATGCTTTTATTTCAGAGTGCAAATATTTCATCTGAGCGGCTGTTGTTTTTACATGTACTTTTAAAAATTCTTAATGTTGTAGGGTCAGAAGTGATGTTAAAAACCCAAGTTTGTTGAGTTTTTCTATGATGGAGAAAAAAAAAACCAACAAGCACTGGGAAAAGTCCACTGCTCTTACTGGGGTGGATGGAATTATAAATAAATACAGCAGATATAGTAGAGTCTTTTTTAAAGAAAATTTGTGGGTCATCTGGCAATTGATCCAAAAACTAAAAAAAAAGAATCCCATGCAAATGTAAGAAGTTACTGGAAAACAGAAGTTCGAGGGAAGATGGTTACTATATAAAGACTAAGCATCATTTTCTCTTCATGGAGTGTAAAGGTAAAAGCAAAGCTAAAAATAAGAAACCTGGACCAAGAGTCTTTCTTAGATCCAGTACATTACAATTAACAGTTCTCTTTAGCTAATGGCTTCACATCTTTTGAAGCCTCCCTCCCTTGACACCACAGGCACATCTGGAAAACCACTAAAGCAATACTCTTGAGCACTGCTAATCACAGTGAGCAGATTGCTAAGGGCCATCAAACCCTCACCCTGCTGTGAGCTTTAAATGTACGCCTTGAACCTTTAACTTCTCTCTGTGTCCATTCTCTTTTATGATGTTTTCTGGTCTAAACCTGTGGTCTCGGTACCATAAAGCCCAGGCTGGCCCTGTGGACAAATCATCTATTTACAGTCTAGTAGCCTCTGAATGTATGGTAATGGTGGAAAACCTGAAGTCTATTGAGAGCACACCTGTTTACATTTGACTCCAAAGAATGGTTTGTATTCAGGTGTCTGAATCCAAATGCATTCCCTACCCCTTCAGCTCCTCCCTATTGCTCCAACTGTAGATGTATTTGAAGTGTTAGTGGCGTCTGAACTTGTGTTTTTAGGAGAAAGCCTTAGCGACTGATGGCTGGGTATCCCTTTGCCTGATGGGTGATTAGCATTGTGCTCTCCTGTGAGGCACAGAAGTTTAAAAATGTTGTTACTTACGTTTAAATGTAATTATAAAGTTATAAACCCAACTTTGTTATGTATTTTCCTGGTGCTGGCAGCTACGTAGATGACTGGTGACTTATTCATGACATCATCAAGTGGAATTAATGTTTAGATTTAAGGACACTGTTTATCCATATTTATCTGCTTGGGGGCCTAAATGTAGGAATGGGGAGAGGCCAAAAGGGTTGGGAAGGAATTTGGATTCTGCCTATGTCTGTTTGCACAAGTGTGCAACAGCCTTTTTTGCTGGTCTACAGAATAATATTGTTGTATCCTGATTGAAAATTATGGGAATAGCTGTTCAACAAAATAATGCAACCTGTATTATATAGGGTATCTCTAATTCATCAAAAAATACTTAAAAACATGATGATAAGTGGTCGATCTGGTCTGGTCCTGAAGAAGCTAACTACCTGCTGACTTTAAGTAAAAAGATGAAAAAAAAGTTGCATCTTTTGAAGTAGGAAATCAGTGGCAAGTCTTGCCAGGATAGAGTGTAATCTGGTTACCGGAGTATTACCTGTACCAGAACACACATGGTAATAGAGTACTTTGAGTGCAGCCTGGAAGGGTGAGCAATTTGTCATACTTATGGGCTTGGTTTGGTGCAATGCTGTGCTGTGAACAAGTCCTTACGGTATATTTTGGACAAGGTGAGATTTGGCCCAAGAGACTGCTCACAGTCCTGTGTAGTCATTGGAGTGCAACTCAGTTTAGTTCAGTTCAGTTTAATTCAATTGAATCCCCAGCAGTACATTAAGTGGCAGTAGCAGCCTGAGCGGTCCCCCTGCACTGACCTGGTCCAGTACCATGTTCTACCACAAGAGAGTCTCAGATGAGGTACCTCCAACTGCCCAAAAGTCATGAGCAGCATGCCCCCAAACACAAACCAGCACCACAAAAAAAAATGCCTACACAGTACTCCAGTAAGACAGTTACTGTCGCCCACTCTACAGAGAGTCCAGTGGAAAGCAAAGGCAGGGCCACTCACCCAGGACTAGGGCCTAGCAAGAGGTGGGGTTCCCTGGCATGAATGACAAGCGTGCTCTGACCAGACTCCCATGTCAGGACAATTTTGGAAAGGTAAGCAACATTAAGGTGTGGACCAAAACCAGCATCACAAGGACACAGACCCCCATCTGAGATTTGATATGATCCTTGTCTTATGTCAGGCTAATGCTAAGGGACACAGCCACCACTGATGGATTACTGTCTCCTCCAACAGAGGATGGGGTCAGGAACAAAGAATCAGCGGTGACCACACTCCTTCATTCAATTTATTTTTATTCAATTTAATTAGAGCTCATATTTTACCATAGCTAAAAGATGAGCACAGCATGAAATCTAACATGTTTCCAACTATCTTAACTAAACAGGATCTCAATTTTCCACAATCTTAAAAAGAAAGACACAAACATATTCTGTAATGCCAGGCTTGCAACCAAACAAAAAAGCAGACCATGACCAATTTGGGGGGTACGGCTTCTATGAGGTTGTGATAAACTTACAGAGTGATCAAAGTTTGACCCCAAGGTCAATCCTGTCACACAGCTTACCATGACATTCTCAAGTTCACTAATCTGCTGCTGGAGTAGTTCTAAATGGCAACAAGAGTCGGCACAAAATAACCACTGGGTGTTTCTGTGTGACACAATCCTGAATTCAAAGAAGATTCTAATTAGCTTCCTGGTTATGCAAACATTTACACATTTGCATGGTGATACACGACGCATAAGTGCTCACATCATGTGTTTACACTACTCAAGATGGACAAAATGTTCCCAACCAAATGGTCACAGTGAGAGAACATTTTGAGCAAATGCAATAAATGTTAGCGATTTAATGACTGCTGAGACAAATCACTCAACACACAGTCAGAGCAGACAGAAGCGAAACACGCTAATCAACACGGGTGAGTACTGCAGGCGGATTACTCATCTGTGTCTCACCTGCCCTGTGCCACATGAGGACATTTGGATAAAACTGGCCACTGGCTCTAAAGAGCATCCCCGCGTGAGCGTCCTTGTGTGAGCATGTGTCCGTGAGGATGCGTCGGGTGTGCGGTCTGCCCCTTAAAAAAAAGTACCCGTGGCTACTTTTAAACTTGTATCAGATGATTAGACTTGGGTTGCATCCCAGAACACCGCTCAGCCCCAGCAGGGATTCAGCAGGGAGCATAGCAGCCAATGCATAATCTCTCAAGATGGGGGGAACTCACACTGAGCCAGTGAGTCCCTATCCTGCAACATCAAAAATGTGAGAAGCTTACTGAAGAACTAACTAAGGCAGGATTGCACACATGACAAAGGCAATTGTCTTTTATACTCCTTATGGTGTAATGACAGTCATTTAGCCCCTAAAAGGAAAAAAAAAAGCCCTTTTAGGAACAACAGCAGCAACAGCACAGTGTTATAAAGAGATATAATTTTGGTCTTCTCTGTCTGCCAAATAGAAAGATTGCAGCAGCTTCCACTCATTTCTAATCAACAATGAACAAGTGGGAAATTAATGGTGTGGTGCTTTTGGCATAAAAGTGTTAGCTTTACATCAGAGTGGGACAGTGGACTGAACTGAATAGATACTGCTGGAAAAACGGTAATGAGCCAAATGTTTAAAAGCTTAATGTATTTTAATAATTTCATGACCATTAATTACAGAAAAAAGTGTAAATACCAAGAAAGAAAGATCACACACACAGATATACATTCATAAATCTACACCACATCCTTTATGGACGTCACAAAAATGAACACTCAGGATCATCCACTATTTAGATTTATACATTATTAAAATTACAGGATCTTGTAAATTATCAAATATCATATAAAGTACATAACTACTTAATGTCAAATAACACCTTGAATTATTTATAGTAAGAGAAAATTACCATAATTTAAGAAGAAAAGAGCACTTAAATTTTACCAATGGTATGAACCAACCATAAGGTATTGTGTGTCTTGCGCAACACAAGTTTGGAGTAAATTGGGTTAGAAGAAAAACAATGTCTAAATTCTAAAGTTTAAAAGCAGTAACATTCAGAGAGAAAGAGCATAATACAAGAATATGTAATAAATAATAGCATGTTTGAAGATAATTATAATGCATTAATAATATCAACCAAATATTTAAAATAGTTAGACATGGAGATGAGAACCTGGTACTGAACAGTGCAGGTGAAGTTTTCCAGATTCCTAGTATTTCTTGCAAGATATTCAATAAGGTATGAACAAAAAACAGTAACACTTTAGATGAGGTGCAATGAAACAGTCAATATAATCTTGACAAAGATAGTTAATACATTTGTTAAGCTTGTTAGCAGTTTATTAATTTGGCCTTTGTAGACAATGGTTTCACTTAAGATATGAATGAATCTTAAGTATGATAATAAACCTTATTTGGCTTATTATGTAAATAAATGTATTATAAAACACATTAATTTTGTTTGTTAATATGTTAATAAAGCTTGTTAAGGAATCTTATTATAAAGTGTTACCAAAAAAACAAGTAAACAAGAGTTAATGGCAATTTCATTCCCATTTTAGTGTCATAAAGTTTAGCCGGCAGTTGTTTTTCCACATTATATAATACTTATTGAACATTAGTGGAATGTGATACCACACTATATGGTCACACATGCCTAAATTTAGAAAAATGCAGAGCAGATTTGCTGTGAGTATGCGGGTGCGCATGTGAGTGTGTGTGTAGCGAACTGGCTGCGTACTCTTTCTGATTTAAAAGTTTCACAGAAGTCAGTCCCTCCAGGATTTTACGATGTTGCGATCGCAACTATTAGCACAAACTCAAGCAGAGCTGAGATCTGTACCACACCCTTCTCATGTTACATTTTCATCCAACGTTGACCAATCTACCGCGACTAACAGTCAACGACGCAACTTTTTGACTGTCTCTTCTGACTTCTCTGCTCTTCTATTAACTCTTTAGCTCTTTCTGACTTTGCGCTGAATGAGAGCGCGGGCGAGCGCGCTCTGAGGGGTTGCGCTGAGCGGTTGCACTGAGCGGGCGCGGATGCAGAGCGGTCCGTCATGTGTGGAGCACAATATCAACCGAGACTAAGGATTTGTGACCATTTCAGTATTATGTATAATTGTTTATTTGTATTTATCATATTTGTTAGTAGGAAAATAGACAATTTAATGTGAAGGACAAAAAGAAATCAAACATAGTCTTAAAATACCTTTAATTCATCGTGTTTTAAGAAAAAAACAAAATAAAACTAAATGAAAAATCAAAATTGTGACTTTAAAACTTTGAATTGAATCGAATCGCGGCTTGACTAAATTGTTACATCTCTAGTTTAGACACATCGGACTGTATAGATGATTGATCATTTTTTGCTGCCATTACATGTGTTGTCCACTGTGATGGCTTGATCATTTTAACGTTATAGTAAAATAAAACCTGTCGAAATCCAAATGGTAATTTTCAAGATCAAATCAATCATCAATTAAATTTGAAACAACTTTTTAATTATGTTAAAATCTGTTTCAGACAGATCGATCAGTTTTGATCGTAGAAATCATTAATCGTCATATCTGCATCATATCGACATATATGTGGTGTGTGTGCTAGTGTCATTTTTACCATTGTTATTTTTGTTGATTGATGAAAATAAAACCAATTATTTTCAAATTATACTTATATTATCTGGGAGTGAAATTATAGTTTTTAAGGCTTTAATGAGTTAAGCTTTTCCCTGCTCTTTTTTAACATCTTTTATATTGCCAATAATACTATATTATTGTTGTCATTGTTGCAGTTACTTTCCATTAGTTTGTTTCATATAGATTGTATTCAAATTATTAACATTTGAAATAATCTTAATTTATAAAAATGTAATAACAAAAAAATGGGATGCATATATTGCAAACTGACTGTTTTTTCTCAGTGTTTCTTGACATGGTGCATGACTTGATTCCTGCAGGATTTATGGAGGAAGTATGTGTTTACGCCACTATAAAGGCATCTCTCCTTCTTTTATGCTCATAAATCCAATTTCTAAGTCCAGAAACATGAAACAGAAATTAAAAAGCAGACTTCCACAGTGACTGGATGTGAGCCAGCAGACTTAAAACCAATATTTGCCTTTTCCTCCATTTTATTTTTTTTCAGTATGCAGCAAAGAGCATTTAAACTGAGGGTGATTGCAGCGACCAGCCTGCCAAGGGTTTTAGGGAGAGCAATGGTGTTACCATGGCGTTTGCACCCCTCTCTGTGTTGTAAACAGGAGCCAACGAATCCCTATTGGGAAGATTTTGCACGCAGGTTGGAGAACGAAAGCTGTTGGCCCCCCAAATGCATTCCATCACCATCACCCTAAGGGTCCACTGTTGGAGCCTTATTTCAACCCACAGAGGACAGACAGACTGAAAGATTTGAGGGGTGGGGATGTGAGGGGGAGGAAGGTTTTCAGAGGATTGTGTTGAGGTGAATGGGAAAGAATGAGTTATAAATATGGAGGGGATGCTAGATGCAGTTTGGTGGGAAAAACACTGAGATTAAACACTTGAAAAGTGGAGTTGCAAATTTACATACCTCAAAATGTCACCTAGAATTGCTTTTTCATTGCCTAGAGGGGTATAAGGCTTCAAAACAATTAACCCAGAGCAACTACAAGAAGCTAACATCAGTTGGTGTCTGAGCTCTCTCGGTTGTGTTTGTGAGGCCGCGTACACAGCCCCTGCGTAAGTGATAGGTGTCAGACTGATGAGCAGTCTTGGTGCAATGTGAGTCTGAAGCAAGCCGCTGCAGCAAAGAGGCTGCTGTCTTATCTCAGGTTTGATTTTTTTTTTCTTTTTCATTTACCTTTTAGAGTCCAATCCTTTTCTTTATCTGGGATCTAACCTGCAATGACGAGATAAAGCTCTGCCGACTTTTCCGTAAATGTACTTATCAGAGCATCCAGTGCCAATGAGATAGGCAGGAGGCTCGCTTTTTGCATTCAGTATGCAAGCCCTCACCTACGCTGCCCTGTGTTTCACACGCTCTTGCCCACAGATACACCACACACACACAATACACCCACAGTGCACACCAACTCATACACACACACACTTTTTTTGCAGGGTTTGCAGGCTGATCATGGTAATAGCTTGAGCTTTCAACTATATGTTTATTTATTTATTTATTTTAGTTCTAATCATAATAATAGTGCCCGCTACGCTGGCAAGTAAGAATATCAAACAGCAAACTAAATTCCTGAGAGCCATCTGCACCAATACCAACTTGTAACATGAATTTTTCATCACTTGGTGTGGTAATATTGCCTCATTAGAGTACTCAGGCGGCCATTCAATAAGTGTGGTCATTCTCCTTGCCAAGGCTGGATCAGCAGTTATATAAAAATGTCTCAATTCATTCACCCCTCCCTCGTACACACAAATTTGACTGCCCACAGGCCAATATAAGTACTATACACGCCTTGCACTGATATGCAGTGAGTGTCATGTGTAACAGAAAATATGCAGAAGACAGCAAGTGAGACTTTATTATAGCCAAGAGGAGCCAGGATTTTCTTTTCTTTTCTTTCCTTAAATATTTTTTGGGTAAAGTCTTTTCAATGATGGATCAAAAGGAAACACACATTCTAAAGATAATGCATTTTACGCTCTATGTATTGATATTCCTAGCAAATCTGTGCAGCAGCACTGTGGAGGGTTATTCATCCCTTTTTACCTTCTGCTCACTTGCAGCTGACAGCTGCTGGCGCTTTCGGTAGGTGGAGGTCTCCTGGTGTAGTCAGAAGAAGGAACCATTTTCACCTGGCTGCTGTTTATTTGTGGGTTGAAAACATCTCAGGTTGGGACTTCGCAGATCTGCAGCAGGTGTTCGGCACACGTGTTAAAGATGTCCTAGCTGTTATTCATTTTTACATTTGTTCTCGCTGAGGATCTGATGTGATTTTGTCTCTTCAGCCACAGCGCGGGCCACGTTCTCTGATTACTTTCAGTCTTTTCAAAACAATAAGCCATAAAAATGATGGAAGCTCTCTATGATAAGAGAGAAATAAGATCAGGGGTCTGAGAAATCATGCAAAAACAGAATGAACAAGAAGGCAAGTGAGTGAGAAAGTGAATAAATGAGTGAGTGAGAAGAGAATAAAAAACGGTTTGACAGTGAGACCCAGTTGGGAGTCAGCCGCATCTTTTTTTAGCGTTGAAGGGAATTTGATGGCAAGCTGGGAAAAAATGTCATTCTAATGGGCAGTGGGTGCCTCTGCGGCTCTGAGTGGGGATTAAGTGACACAGTGGATGCTTGTATGTGTTGTGCATCTGCAGATGACTATTTTTTGGACATACAAAGTTTACAGTAGTTGCATTTTAGAAAATGTATGAACACCAATATATTTCAGAGTAAAAATAATCTCAGTTTTCACTTAAAGTATATCTGAACAGGAAATAAATGCATCTTTTTATCTGTGCATAGATGATCAAATCCTTAAAAATTATTAAAATTAATATAATATTTATGTAAATTATTTTGTTTAAGTATATTTTCTTCTTCAAATAGTCATCATGCCCCTGAGACAAACTTAACAATTTGCCATACTGGGTCACCATGGTGACCAAAAAAACCAAAAACAAATTATTTTATAAAGTTTATTCTAAAATAACTTAGAATTGTTATACCATAGTTTTCTGCATGAGAAAGTGGAATCATAGCATCCAACTGCATTGCTGACACAATGGAAAATCTATGACTGTGTGCAAATGATTCAGTGAGAATAGCGTTGAACTTGACCTGAATCATAACCACAAAATGAAAGAAACTATAATAGTGGTTCTGAAAAAATAAATAAATAAAAAGTAGTAAGAGAAGAGGAAAAAGTTAATTGTGTCCTTCTCAAAGGCAATAAGCTTTGTGCAAGACACAGGATACAGCAGTGCTGACCCTAAACAACAGCATGAAACTCTTTGGATTGGATAAAGAAACTGGTTCTCACAGCATTAATTCAGTTGAGAAGTTTTCAGGGTGAAAGTCACAAAAGTTACATGATAAAATTGAGGTCATGAACGTGCATTAAAAATGTACAAAGTAGAAAAAGAGGTGAATTTAAAAACTCATAACTATAATCCGGGAGGTAAAGGGAAAAATGTAAGGGTGGTTTTACAAAAAAAAAGTGTTAATATTAACACAAAGGTTGTGTCCAAATACCTTCTCTACATAGTTGTGCTGTCTGAATATGCATTAAAAAAATACAGTGGCCAAAAAATTTCAAGAAGTCTGCAAAAAGAGAAAGAGCATCAGTGCTCCCCAGATTGCCAAATAGACCACAATGCCCTGCTTTTAAATGATTTTCTCAAATGAAAAAAATAAAATACTTTTTTATAATTCATTTAAGTTTTCTTTTAATAAAATACGCAAGATTTATAAAAAGTATTCGTACAATGATGACTTCATATTTTGGTGATGACATCATATTTGCCATAAAAAAAAATTTAAAAAGAAAAAAAAAAAAAAAAAAAAATAGTAGTGAGCATGGTGATTGAATGTCTTAAAATCCAGGGCACTAAATAGTGTTGCTATTTAGTTTTTAGCAGTTAGGAAGTAGGTGTGGGCTTTGGGTGTAGTTCTGTTTTCTGTTTTACCTTTTGTTTTCAACTCGTTACAGGTGTGTTGATTTCTTTCCTTTTTCCACCTGGTCCTCCTGCCCTCTTAATGGGTGCACCTGTATGGGATTGTCTTGTCTCTGTTATAAGCTGCGGGTCCCCCTCCACTTCTTGCCAGATCATCTTGTGTGCATTCTCGAGTGCTATGAGCCTCTTTGAGTTTATACTCAGCAAAAGAAAAAACAACATTCTTTTTGAACATCCTGCGTCTGTGTCCACACCCAGATCCTGACACACTTGGAAGTTTATTTAAAATAATAAATCTGGGACAATTGTCAAATTCCCATCCTAATGTCTAACTACAAAAAAACTATGTAGTGCAAGACTATGCAGTGCCCTGGATTTTTGAAAGGAAATCAACTACCATGCTGACTTTTATTTTATGACCGGTGGATTTAACCTCACCAATTTCAGTCAAAATGAAAATCTCATCAATTTGTGATGGGTGACACCTGTAGGGTGTGGCTCTGCCATTAAGACTCTTTAAATAGTGTGTGTGGACAGGCCACGCCCATTTCAGTTTGTTATTTAGACCTGGTTGTTTTACATTGTTGCTTCCCTTTGCTGACAGCTTCTTTTTCTTCCCCCCCACCTCCCTCTTCTTTTCTGTCCGGTCCAACAAAAAAAAAAAAAAGACCAATATAAATAAAGTTTAGCAGGAAATACAACAGGGGCGTATACTCAAAAAAAAAAGAAAAAAAACCTCTTTAAATAGGAAGGGGCGGAGTTCCCCAGCAGCACAATTCATGGCTCCACTTGCAACAAATAGGAATATTTTACAACACCTGTTTGTGACTCTACTCTGTTCTGATGATGATAATGTAAATAGTTTGTTAGGAAAAAAAAAAAACACATTTAAACTTTTTTCACAATTTGTCCAAACAATACATTGTGGGTTATATCTGTTAATGTAGTGAGCTTCGATGCACTCTGGCGTTTTGCAAAGACTTCTGGGATATTTCTAGAATCCTCGATTTTTGGAATTGTAGACTTGAACAGCCCAACAGAATGGCTAACACAATATTGTACGTAGGAAGGGACTATGGACATAGCCTGAACAAAAAAAAGGGAATTCCTTTTTTAAAATGCATACATTTATAATAACCCAGATTTTCTAGAAAATATAGTGTTCATTCAAATATGACCCATGAATATCTGTGCCTTGGGCCCCCAAATTGCTCAATCTGCCACTATATAATGTTGTCAGGAACCATGCTAAATGACAGAAACTTAAATTCTTTTTTAAAAACCAAACCTTGGATAAGAGCCACAAATCACACATAAAGTGACACAAAGCAGACGACAGACAAGGAAGAAGTGAAAAACCAGAAACTTAAATACACCGAGGATCATTAACTTAAATCAAGACAGCTGGGGCTCATTAACAACTTAGACCTGGTGTGACTGAGACAGAGGAATGACTCAAAGGCTGAAAACACAACATGTCAAAGAACAAAAAAAAAAAAACTTAATCTCCATAAATCTCCATAAATATTGCATTATTTTACTGCAGAAGATCATTGTGTTTAGTAAATATTTTCACCGTTATTGTCAAAGATGGCATATAATAACAGAAGCTAGATGTTTTTTTTTTTTCTTCTTAACTATTAAAGAAATATAGCTGTGTTAGGTTTTAAGATTGGGCTAAAAACCCAAAATGGAAATTAATCGATGAGAATTTTTTTTTTCTTACGTTTAAAAAAAATTGTATTGCACATCTGTTGGGAATAGATATGTGAGCCTTTTGCTGTTGATGTAGAGATTGAACTGTGGTCATTTTGTTTCAATCAGCGGCTTAACAATAAGGTGTTACTGATGTCCTGTTTAGTTTTAAATGAACAGGGATCTATCAAAGTCAGACCTTAACAGAGCTGCTGAGAGAGTTGTTGACTCATCGTGCTGGAAACATTTGGAGAAGCATTTATCTTCTGTGCTCCCTTCATCCCGCTCAGGGTCACTTGGAATCTGGAGCTTATCCCAATATTCATAATGCGAAATGAAATGCACCCCGGGCAGAATGATGATATCTCATAGGCAACAAGCACCCGCATGCTCACAACATTTTAGACTCGCCAATCAACTATTTTTTTTTAATTTTTTTGAGACTATAGGAAAAAGTTCCCACTGACAGAGTTGCCAGAATGGTAAGATTTCAGGGTCTCTTTGAAACACAATTGACTTTATAAATAATCTGAGCAGTCCAGCACGGTACTGTTCGGTCTGGGAAATGGTGGTACAGTATGGTCCAGTTAATTCTGGCGAGTGTTTCCACTCAGTTAAGCTTCACTTCCATTGAGCAATTTGTTTTCATGGAACATGTGTGGTGTAGATCGCCAGAGTGTCATTGCGTCATTGTAGTGCGACGACTAGAAAAGCAACAACAATGGAGGTCATCCAGCAGCTCGTCTTTTTTTTGCTTTATTTTTTGTACATCATGTAAACAGGAATTTAATGATGTTTTAAAGAAGATTGTGGCTGGCTAAGAAGAAAACCACCTTAAAGAGGAAAACAGAAACGCTAGCTTAGCACTACACTGATGCTTGCTAATGTCATCATCACTTTCTGCCAATCAACTCGTGGCAGCAATGGCTTCGTCCCAACCGCACCCTTCTAGTTTTCAGATCGGGCCCTCAACAAGTACAGGTCAGAACTGTTTAATGGGACCATTTAACAATGGAAACGCTCAAAATTGGGACAGGACCGCTCAGTCGAAAAGAGGCTCCAGGTTACAGGCACCTGGCTACAGGTGTGTCATGATGTGTCTGAATCCAGTCTCATTGATAAAATTACAAAATACAACTGTGCTCTCTTATGGGGTCTGGATGACCCCACCCTTATATTGATGTTTAATCCCTACCATAAAAAATGTGGACAGTATTTTATGTCAGTCACGGACACCAGTAGAGATAAAAATCCTTGAAAAAAGAATTCTGGGTTCCAGATGACTCCCTTTTAATGCAAACATGCCTAGGATAGCACAAAGGTTAATCTGAGGGTAAGATATGGGTTGTTTTTTGGTTGAGTTGGATGGAATTTATGCTATATTTAGACTTTTCCTGGAAAATCTGCCTACAGAAAGCAACCAGGAAAGTCCAGAGTATTAACAAAAATATACATTATATACATTTTCAATTGATAAAACCAGCGCCTCAAAGAAATTTATTATTGATGTTGTAGAAACAAAAACATTTTTTTAAATATTATTAAACTAATCTTATTGAGTTAAAAATAACAGCATAAACAGTTTTTATAAAAGAATCACAACATGTTACTTCCACTTCAAATAATACCCTCTTTCGGGGCAAAGCACTAGGATTTGGAAAAGAAATGCACCCCAATCCCATGATAAAACTATATATATTTGTATGTTTCAACAGGTTTTAATCCACATTACTCGGATTTAACATGAGATACACGGGGATTTGAGAAGATCAACGTCAGTTCAGGAACAGGGAAATGGGGGGAAAAAAAATCTGTCTTTTTTTTTTTTATGTTTTTGTCATCCCAACATCAAGTGAGTTTCTGCGAGTCTAAGTGTGGGGGGTTGCAGATGTTTACTTGGCCTAATCTTTTATTGCATGCTCGCATCAAGTATATTGCAGTGGAAACCTCTCTCTGCTCTCATAAGCCTCAAATCCTTTACCCCTGCTGTTGTCATGTATGCTTAGCTCAGTGATGTTTCCTGACCCCTCCTTTATGTTCGTTGTTGTAATCATTTTATTTACAGGTTATGGTTCCATAAAACTGTCTTCCATGATCTCAGTCACAGGAATTGATCGTCATGAGGAATGACACTCATGATGGAATCAGCAGCGGTCCCCTTACTAACCCGTCTGCAGTGCAGCTCGTCTGCGTGGAGCTGTCAGCCGGCCCCTTCAGCACACTGCACAGCTTTACTTTGCCTCAAGTTAAGTAGAAAGTGTTGCAAAATGCCACTTAACGACAAGGGATTGCCTTCTGCGCTTTATAAGGAGTGATAGAATTGGTCTACAATCATAACCTCAAGAGACCCGATAAGATTGAATCCTTCAGTATCCTCAAGCAATATTGTTCATACATTTTATTTAGCTAAAATAACAATAAAAGTGACTGGTATAATGAAAAGGAAAGTTTCATTTATTAAACCTATTGTTAATAACCTATATTTGGCACCCTACAAGTGTGAGATTTTTTTTTTTTTTTTCAACACAAACAAGCAGCAACATAGTAAGACATAACAGAAATAGGATGATTTGTTTGAGGATGGAATTGTGTTCAGCAGCCGTTGCAGCCTGGCGTCTCGTCCTCTGTCAGCCTTATTGCTTTGGTGCTGTTTCACAGCCGCTCTCCCCTGCTCCAATAAGATAAGATTTACTGGCATGTCCAAATGGGTAATCTTGTTTATTCACTGTAGCCGTTTGGAACATCCCAAGATCACCAGGAGAATTAAAGCCTCCGAGTCTCAGCGGGGGGTCAAGAAGAAAAAAAGAAATGTCGTTTTCCATCTCCATTCGCTGGTCGTCTTGATGTTCATTAGTGTTGTTGAAGGCGTTTTTATCGCAGCTTACCTCCTCCTCTCTTGCTAATCTTATTCTCTTATCTTCTCTGAGGTCTTTATTTTTGAACCCCTCTGAATGTGTCTATTCAAAAGAAACATCCTTACTTTACATTGCTTGCAGCCCTGGAATTCCACTTTAGGTGCAACTGGAATCTACAACACTAATTCCAGCTGGATATTTCTAATTGGTGAGCCAGAGAGGTCTGACAGTGTTCAGAGCAGAAAGGCTGCCAGCCTGTAAGTTCAACGAGGAGGTGTGACCTGTCACATAAGCTTTCTCTTTGTGGAATAAGTCTTCAATTATAAAAGCACCCCCCCCCACCAATGGATTTCAGCAGAGAGGGGGTGGGGTGGGGGTGATACCCTTCAGATCTCCATTTCGATAAGCCTTGGCCTTTAACATTTAGCTTTACAAAGTGAAATCTGCAGACAGTCCGAGTTGATATTCCACTTTTCTCCTCCCCCTCCAATAAATCCTGTGGGTAGACTTTTACTCCAAAGACATTTGACTTACTGTATTAATCCATGTGATTATCCGGACACCGCGCCGCTCTCACTCAGAGACCAGCGAAGGCCAAGCTACAACTTAGCTCATCGCTGGCGCATTGCTGTGAAATGGCTTGAGCTTAATCTGTGATACAATTTCACCCTGCTTTCAGGAGAACAGCACGAAAACAAACCCCGGCTGAGTAGATCTAATCTCGGGATACGGATAGCAGCAATATGTAGCAACCCAACACGGGCACAACGCAGCCCTGACATGGCAGCGCGCGCGTCACGCTACAAACAGAATGTGCCTCTGTCCTCACGGGACTGACAATCTCTCCATCAGCGAAGCGCTTGACTTTCCAAATCAATTCAGCTGTGAGGAAGAAACAAAGTGCGCTGGCAGGACATCTTAGGTGACAAAGAGCTTTTTGTGCATCCTCCCTCCAACTTTCACTTCTTAACAGATAAGGCTTCCGGATCCCCACAGGGGGATTGTTTGTGGTATCTTCATGAGGCTTGAGGTGTGGGTGCAATTTGTTTGGGATTGCATCAGCCACGGTGCTGAATGAGGATTCCTGGATTTCTCTCCTGTACAGTGAGTCCGTTGAAAGGAAACAGGTGGTGGAGTGCGATGAGGGTGAGGGAGGGCTATTGTAATTAATGTTGCAGATGCTGATCTCTGCAGCACATCTGGGAAGTGCTCTCATTTTCGGAAATCTCCGCAAATTCACTGCAAATCCCCACCGGCTCTAAAAATACGATAAATTCTCCACATCAGTTCTTCTTCTCTCTTAATTTTTTTTGACTGTCAACTCCCCCTAACATTTAATGACTTGTCATGAACCTTTTGTTCCTGAATTTTTTTTTTCACTCCCACTACCTTTTTTTTTTTTATTCCTAAAGAAAAAATAAAGTTATTCATTTCCTCTGACGCATTCAGCCCCCCTCGGCTTCATTCACCTGCACCGCATTTAGAAACGTCCACAGACCGGAGGAACATGTATATGCCTTTGATTACTGTGTGTTCAGGATTAGGGGGCAATATGTTTTCAGGCTGGTGTTATTCTGATGTCCCCTGATGCAAGCTTTACAGGGACATCACAGCAGGGCCAGGATGTCACCTGACTGCAAACAATATGCAGAGCGCCAGGTGGGATGCGGCATCAAAGATGGCTTGACGGGACAAAAAGGGGTTCGCTTTCCAGGCAAAAGTAGTTGGGAACTTCTTGAAGTTTGCATAGCTGAAAAAACATCATTGGCACCTTTTGAAGTAAAATACAAGGGGCCAGAGAAAAAAAAAAAAAAAGAATAATAATACACTGTAATATATCATCATCTGCTCTTTTCTACTCCACAGTCATTTTGTAAAACTCCAACATGCAATAGACCCAAGTGGGAAAACCAGACATTCTTACATTTGCATTCATTCACACATCAAGGGCACATTAAAATAAGGGCAACGAATTCAACAATCTTCTAAATTTTCACTCGTCTTATCTCCCTCCGTTCGGCAAGCACTGTGCCAAGCGGAGCACTGGGGGGAAAAAAGCATCTTTGCATAAAATAGCAAGAAGGCAAAAACAGTTGGTGAGGAACTCTAAATAATCACGGTGCTTTCGGAGATGAATGCATTAGCATATCTTAGTCCCAGTGAAGTAATCACTCTTCTCAGGGTGAGAAGATCCCCTCCAGGCTCATCTCACAGCTCCTGCTGCTTCTGTCCCCGAGTTCAGCCTTGGCAGAATGACTGACCTCCTGAGACTTAAGGGTTGACAGGACATTTGGCAGAAAGTAACCAATTCAAGACCCCCGTTGGACTATAGCAAAGTGCCTTTGGCAAGGAAAAATATTACAAGCATATGAAAGAGTATATCACCAATAAACCATAATCTAGACTGTTTGTCACAACATCACAGTTGGTGTAACCAAAAATGAAGACAGTATCTCAAAGTCTCTGTGCTATTGATCAGTTTGTGAAAAACAAATACTCACATGGCAGCAACTCAAAGCCTTTAGGTTTAGATTATCTGCTGTATTTAAATACCCATTTCAATGAAAATTATGTTCTAAGTAGAGAGGCAATGATAGAGTTTTCTCATGGTTCGGTACGTACCTCGATACGAGGGTCACGGTTTGGTACGTATTGACCAAAAAAAATCCTACTATTCCAAAGATTATGATTTCTTTTGCAAACAGAAACAACATAACAAAGAAATCAGATTTTTTTTCAAATGTACAGCTTTTGGCACTTATTGCAGAATCACACTTGAATAGAAAACATTACAACTTGTACACAATTTAATTAAACATGAAAGTGCCTCACTACTTGTAAACATTAATATAATAAACTCCAACAATCTAAGCTGCGCCCTTACGTCTTGAGAGCCTGCACTAATGCTGTCTTTATTTACCAATGTGAGGACCGTCATGAAATGCACATTTACAGAGATTTAGCTCTCTTTTCAGGAAGTGTACGTGGAAAGTTGTGCATTTTACTTCAATTTGAGCACTTGTTCATAAAGACTTGTACATATATATATTCCTGTGAAATATGGACGTGCTGGTACACTATATTGTGGGTCAACTGTTTTTATTAAATGACAAAATCCCTTATTATCAACTACTAAAAATAAGGGTGCAGAGCTTTAGTAATAAACACTCTGATGGTGTCGGATATTTTCTTGTGTTTAACTGAGGTAACACTGTAAGTCTTTTGAAAGATATCTGGGATATTTTCATTGTATTACCTGCTTAGTTGCTCAACTTTAACACAGTGACAGAGCTGGGCGGCCACGTTGGACGTGTATCTCCACATTGTACAATAGATGAAGCCAATCTTGCAGATATTTTATGGGACGCATTTCACTCCCTGATCCTCATATTCAAAGGCAAAACCGAGATGTCTCCACACCGCAGGTTTTAGAGTCTTTAGCGCGTCTTCAAACACGAGCTGGAAGCTGCTCACACACCAGCCGGCTGTGTCGGTGCATTCAGTCAGCACAAAATGAAAAGTCCTCGAAAACGCAAGCAGTCCGAAATTCTGCGTGCGTTTCCACGGAAAGTGGCCGCCCAACGAGCGCCCACGCAGCCGGTGCACGAGCACATGCGGTCACAATGTGCTATGACTGTCGCTGTCGTTTGAGCAGCTAGCTAAAATGCTATGTTTTTAGCATTTGGACTCCGCCTCCGGGGGTTGGTTGGGGGGAAGGAGTAGGAACAGACAGGCTCTACAACGAAGACACAAACACACAGACACATGCTAAAGGCAGCTCACAGAGGAACTGTATAAATAAAATGCATACCGTGAAAAATGACTAACCGAACCGTGGAATGCGTACCGAACGGTTCGGTTTTATATCAAATATTGTTGCATCCCCAGTTCTAAGTGTTTGTACCATGTACTTGTAGCATTTTTCATGGTGGGGGATTTGTATACAGAATATTAAAATTGAAGTGACATTTCCGAGTATTTTTATTTGTGCTGAGGTGAATTAGAAACACAAAACAAAAAATGTTGTTGAGAAACCATAATCAGAAGGCCACATCCACTTGCAGACATATAATGTTTGAGATACATTATTATAGCAAACATTATAGCAAATAACATTTAGAAAACTAACACATTAACCTTTTTGTTTTTTATGTTTGAGGCTAGATAGCTCCATTATTACTCACAATTTTTGTAGCTCCACTAATGTGATAACGTTGCAAGAGCTTAAGTACCAGAGAGCAGATTAAAACAAGGGATCTATGGAAATAAGTGGAGGTTCAGCTTCAACCATCCCGCTCACAGCTCAGAGGTGACATTCTGATGAACTTCTGCCCTCTGCCGCTGCTGCACAGTGCAAGACAGACACTGGAAGGCTACAGTTTAGGAATTACCAAGATTACAAGATGAAAAGAGATTGAAAAACCAAAATCTCTGCTGTTTCCAGTATCTTGTTGAATCTGTGCCACAAAAGATTAAAAGTGTCCAACCCAGTATATATACATTTTGCATATACAGTAGGAATAGCATACAATTTTACCCAATTTATTGAAAAAAATAACTTTTTTTTTTAATCTAAACAATTAAAACTAAAAGCAAAAATGTACTCTTAGCTGATTTCCACTTTAACAAAAAACCTTTTGATATAGATAGATAAAGGCTGAATCAAAACTGCAGGGACAACGTTACTTTCAACTGAATCTAGCTGAGTCAGATAGCGACTAAAAGTGGAGATTTGCGATGGAGCTCCAGCGTAGGGAATACAACGCTCATTCAGCACAGACAACTGAGAGCTTTGTGTATTTTGGTCTGCATTAGCATAGTCTTTCTGAAGTTTTCTTCAGTGACGGGCATGGATACATCACATAAAATAGAGCCACTTCTATCATGCTTGGGTCAGATGTTAAATGCCTTCTGAGACTTTTTACTTCCGCCTGTTGGTTGAAAGCTGACTGATCTAAACAGACGGGGGTTTTTCCGTTGACACGGGTCTCTGTTTGTGCAAAATGAACATATTTAAAGTCCTGAATTCAACACTACTCTGAATTTTTCCACCCATACAATCTTTTAGCATGTCTAAACCTACACTTGGGATTCAGATGGGAAATGAAAGAACCAGCTCAGAAGAAATGTTGCTGGGTCAACTTTCTGGTGCAGAAGTGTGCAACAAAAGCTTTGAATTTTCTGCCAACTTTCCTAAACCTGGCTGCTAAACTTGTTGGCATGTTGCTGCAATTCCTTTCCCAGAGGGATTGTCAAGGCTTTGCATGAATGTGTTTGGTTTTTTTTTGAGATCTTTACAACTTCTCCTCATGCGATTGGATCGGTGGCATGAATGGGTTGGTTTTCAATGTGATTAGGAAAGAAATATGTGTTGGATTACTGGTTTAATGGTGAGGAAAACTGTAAAAAAAATTCCATGGACAGAAGTGAAAAGAGGAGATGAAAGGTTTACGTAAAGTTAGCCAAAGTCAAGTCAACTTTCCGATTTTCCAGGTGCGGTTGTCTGATCCATCCTCTTTTCTGCCGTTTTCAAACACTTCCCCTTCTCTTCCCCTCTCTCACTGCATGGTGTGTAAGCCTGTGTTTCTATGTTGCATCGTCTCTGTTTCCTCCAGCCTGTGTAAATGTCAGAGCAAGCTGCTGCTCTTCCCAGACCACGCCGTGGGAGACAGACCAACCTCATCGCCGTGGCAACCCTCTTTTCTGGCTCAATGAAAGAGGCTATAGAGAAGAAAGAAACTTTTATTCCTTTGAACACCCACAAGTTTCCTCATCCTCCCTTGTCCGTGTGCATTGTAGCTCAGGCCTGAACCATGTGGTCCAACTCCCAGGCTTCACTGTTTGTCTTGAAGAGGGAAGTGTATTAACCGGGGAGCAATTATCCACCATTGAACAAATGAATACAAATAAAAAAAAACAGAATGGACTGTGCTTTTTTTATTATTTAAATCAAACATATGCTTTAAAAAAATAGCTGTGAAGTATCAAAATAATGAAAAGTCGAGAAGAGAAGTCATGTAAAAGTTGAAGAAAACGTCAACCAAGTGCCAAAAATAAGCAAACTAACAGCAGAAAATTGCCCAGAGTAACTGCTTTCTTTGAAGCCATTGTGTTCAGTGTGAATTTAAACTGACCGAAAGCTTCTAGACACCCGTCCTCAGAGTAATGATGTTCTTTTCTAAACTGACTTGTCATCTCCAACAAGAGGAGTACCTCCAGGGACTTTGCTGGTCATAAGGAGTAGCTGTAGAAGGCTGGTCGAAGACTGTCACTCGTTTCTACAATAAAGATTTTTTTTTCTTTTTTGGTGACAGCACAATTGGTTACGGCACAGAGTTGAAAATGCTGAAATGACAGCACTTGGTTATTACTCACACTGAAAGGGGATGTAAGAGATTGGAGGAGAGACAAAAAAAAAAAAATGAGAGGGAAAAATGGTGGACCCATAGTCAACATCTTCACAGACTGTGTTTGTGTATCAAGGTTTCAGTCTTAACGTGCTTTTTGTGTAAATCTACTGTTTGCAAAACTGTGAGTTTTGTGCTGTAAATGACCTTTTACGGTGGCGATAATCGGTTTTTAGAGAAATGTCATGGCATGCTCCCTCATTAGAACTAATCGGCTGCGTGCATGTTGGAAAGGAAAAGGCTTGTCATGGGAAATGCTGCAGGTGTGGATGAGAGAATTTCCATGTCAAATACCTTGTTTTTCAAGTTGTTATTACACCGAATGAATGTTTTTGAGGGTGTGCGAGCTTGCACTCGTTTTGTTAGCATGTGCACGTGACAATGCGTGTCTTCATGGATCGCGTCTGTGCTTAACAATGTTTTCTGCTCAGCTGCCTGTGCCGGCCGGTGTACTCCACTGTTCAGGTAGCACATGACCCTGACTCCGCTGGGAGGTCACAGTCTTTTATGTTTTCTATTCCGTTTTGCTTCAAATCTGGGTCAAAGACAAAAAAGAAAAAAAGAATCGCATGTACTTTTTATGACAGTTATGCACAGTGACACACACTGGCTCTGAATGAAAAATGACTTCCTGGAGATTTGAGTGGTCATAATTGTGTAAAAAAAAAATCATGTTTTAAGTTTTACTTTATGCAGCAGCAAACTCATTGTCCTAAATCCAGATCCTGTCATGTCTATCCAATACCAGCGGTTAGTCATTGCACTACTTAATACCCCAGTTCTCCCTCAAATCTCAATTGACTTCAAAGAGATCAGAAGAGTTTTGCATTAAAAAATTGGCAAATAAAAAGATTAAGAACACAATTCCATCTTCTTATCTAGGTGATGTTTTCTTCTTTGCTCTTTAAGTCCTTCAAACAAAACTGACTCTCCAGACCAACTCACAAAGGAGGAAGAAGCCATGCTGGGGTATTTGTGTCGGTCAGTGTCTGTGTGGATTCTTGGATATGTGTGAGCAGTTCTGGATAAAATCCTGGACAAAAGAAACCAGTGAGCAACTGTAGTCCCCCATGTTGCCAAACAAAATTTATCACTCTTTGGGGAGAAAAAAAAAAAAAAAAAAAAAGGAGGGAATGGTCACTGCTCCAGGACACTCCGCCTTTCTCATAAAATTAGCCATGTGGTTCAGGCATGGATCACCAAACTGTGTGATGTCAAGACCCAATACTTCTCACAGATAAAGGCTGTAGACCTCCTGCCTGTGACCATCTGGTAGGACCACTTACAGTGCCTTACATCCATGCGACCCCCTGCTGAGCACCCGGACTCATCCCTGCTGGGGGAGAAGGAAACCTGACATGACGATGAAGAAGTCTCCATGACACACTTCCACTTTTCAAGAGTTTTTTTCTTTTTTATTTCAAAATTAGTCGAAGACAGAAACAATAGCTCCATCACGTCAATCATTCTTCGCATTCTTTCACAACCTCCCAGTCTATTGTGAGCAGCCGGAGCACTCAGCTCTCCGTTAATGGGAAAAGACTCCAGTTTGTGTCTTTGTGTGAACAGTCATCAGCGCTTTGCAGGGGTCTGTAATGGCTAAAAGGTGGTTCTCTTTGTCAGCCAGCATGTTCCAGCCAACAGAAGGCTACCTGGGTCCTTTGTAAGCACACGTGCATCAGAGTGACAGTCCCATTTGGTGTGTTTTGGCTCTATTCTTTTCAAAAGTTTACACATGCGGCTTCACACGTCTTGCTTGTCTGTTCCACCATCAAACAAAAAAGAAACAAACAAAAGATTGTTCTTTGTTTGAAATCAGGTGAATTAATAATTAGTTATGTAAATATCAAGAGAAGGTCTCTCTGTGGGGCAGGCGAGCTTGATTATTTAATCAGAGCAAAATTAAGAACAAATAATTGCATCTGCATAACGGTAAAGGAATTAGCCAGAATACATAGGCCTTCATTCCTGCAGAAACGTCGACATATCTCCTGTATGAGGTGATATGTTTCATCTCAGATGCAGGTGGAAGCGGCAGGTTGGGTTGTGTTGCTCGTGGACAGAGGAGAGCGCAGACTTCTGATTCTGCTTCTGAGGGATGATAGGGAGATAACACGGGTCTGCATTTTGTTTCGCAGTGCCTCAGGTGGTGATTTTCTCTTTTTACTAAAAGAATCCAGAGGGGAAAAAATTCATTGTGAGAGAGCATGCTTAAAGAGACTATTTGAGGATGTTAAAGATCAACCCACCAGGTTAATACCTTTCCACCCTCTAAAGAAACAAAAATCATAAAAATGAAACTAATTAAGAAATAATATATTGAAATCTGTTTCTGTTTACAGCTTTATATGAGCAAGTAAAAAATTCACAGGGGATTTTATTTCAGTCTCGAAGATATTGTGTTGACTCTTTGTGTTTATTTTAGATGCTAATTTGTTTATCAGCGTGCATATGGAGTGCCTTTCTAAATTTTTCATATAAGCGCAGCCTCCCCACTGTCTGTCAGTGCAGGTTTCTTTGTGGCAACTCCCGGCATTGAAGGGAAGAAGAGGCAGAGACGAGGTGAAAGTCAGAGACTGCGAGTAAACAACATGCAGGAGCTCCCATGTCAGGCTCCCTGCCTCTCCCCCACTGCCTCGCACTTTTCTGCCTTTCCTTTCTCTCGGCGCATTTAAACAAACATACGCAGCAATTGTGCTGCCAAGTTGCTGAGGAACTCAGCACTCCACGGCTTTGCTTCTCAGCTAAGCTTTTTGTGTCTAGGTTGATAATTGAATTGACTATCGCCATGTAATCAATTAGGGTGTTCATCCTCAGCTCTGAATCAAACAGTTAATTGGCTTGTGCCACAGAGAGGCTGAGACTGAAAGCACACTGGTGCAGGAGGGACCATTGGATTACTACAGATGGGTTCCCACTCATATTTACACTGTCTTTAATTGCCTTTTCACTTTGCAGTAGAAATGAATGTGTATAAATATCAAACATTTCTTTATTAAACACTTATTGTTGCTTTAAAAAACTAAATCTCTGCAACACACAGTGAGCTCTGCTTCAGCTGAAAACACAGAGAGCAAAGCAGCCCGTGTCCAAACAATCCAGCATCGATCCATCCTTTACCTTATTCTATTTTATCTTCTCAAACATACCTTTTCACTCTGTTGAGTCCTATTCAGAGCTATCCAATGGGACCTGTGTCAATGAAGAAGCTTGACTTCATTCCGCAGCTTTGGAAACCCCCTGGGGCATAACCATAGGTTGCGAGACCATAACAGACAGGAGGCTAATAGGGCGAAAAATGCTGGATAAAAGAAGAAAGAGGGGCTGTTGTAAAAAAAAAGAAGAAAAGTTTTAAGAGCAGGATACAGCCATCTGCTTTTGTGGTGATGATCATCAAAGCCTGAAGGAGCTCTGTTGGATCTCTCTTTCAGATGGCCGTCCCACATATGGGCTTCATATTTCACCAGGACAGACAGTCAGCAAGGCCCATTGGACTACAGCCGAGACTACTATTCTTTCTCCCCGCATGGTTTCCAGCCTTTGAGAAGAACAGCAAGATTACTTTTATTTCTCCTGAGAAATGCCACTAATAAATGGCCAGGCTTGACCCAGAGGACTCGGGCCGCCACCCCCACCTCACTAAAGGAAGGTACAGACGGCGAGGGGCTCTGTGGGCATGTTGCAGTTGAGAAAAATGGTAGATAAATGGGTCATTGCATGGCTCCAATCACATGCTCCCAGGGTGATTAATTATTAAAGTGACTAATACTACATTTGCCTGGGAGCGCAAGTGGCTTTAGCCCACATTTGTGGCACCATAATAATAATCAGCCCTGCTGCCTTTTTTCCATCTATCTTTCTTTATCACTTCCTCCTGTTTATCATCATTCAACTTTTGCTTCCTCCTTCTTTCTCCCACTCCAAAAGAAACCTCATCTTCTAAAGATGCTATTTCATTCATTCCTTGAATCCCTCTTTCCTGCATCTCTGTCTGCGACTTCTCTTGTTTCCCCGTCTGACACTATCATATCATCTATCCATAACGGAGGCAGGGGAATAAGTGAGAACCTTGATGAGAAATGTGAAGGCCAGACACATGTTATATCAGCGCTGATGGAAACCAACCACTCTCACCTAACTCAGCTTCCTTCTTTTTTTCTTCTTTTTTTTCGCCTTCTTGCTAGACCTCTTGCTAGCCTGCCTCAAGGTAGCATATGGCATTCTCTCACACTGCTGGACTTGTTGGCCTCCCACACAACAGCATGCATCCATCTCCCCCTCACTCACAGCTTCTTTATGGGCTCTCCAACGGTTATTTTCTCCCTTGCCCCTCTCCCATGATACCGTGCACAGCCCCATCCTTCCACATTCTATTTGGCGCAGCCACACTTCAGTGAAGTTCGCTGCAGAGATGGCTCAGGTCTGGCAGTTGGTGAGAGGAGGGCAGTCGAGACTGAAAGGCACAGTCATTAGTTAAATATTAGTCAGAATGGGGCTCTATTCCCTCAGCACTCAGGAGGAGGGGTGCAGGAGGCATCCTCCTCCAAAACAATGGAGCATGAAGGGATTCTTTGTTCCCTATACCATACGTGAACACACACATTCTTCCCTGTTGTCAAAGGTCTAATATTCTTATTAATGCCATTCTCATAAGCTGCACTTCCTCGTGGTGGAGGGCTTAAAGAGTAACATTAGTTTGATTGATAGAGCTAGAATTGATTGAAAAAGCTACTTTTCTTGAACAGATGGTTGCATTTAGTGAAAGCATTTATTTACTGTCCTGTAGGGGGAGGAAATGTTTAATTAAGTGGAGTAATAGCTGCTGCTAACGTATCTGACATGATACAAAAAACACTTTAAAGACTCACTCCATGAAAATTGTGTTTTTGGAGTTTTTAAACATTTTCTTGTGGCATTTTCTCATGACATATATAGGAAAATTAAGATTAAAACTGCATTTCTGAGTATTTCTTTATTTTAATCCTGGTAAATCATCAATCAGAAGATCCTCCTTGCTCTACTCGGATCTGATGAGTTTACTTGTAAACAACTAGATCCATGAACGTCTTTGTTTTCCTCGTCTGAACTGGTATTTGGCTGAAAACTGTATGTGTGGATAGCTCCAATATTGCTTCGTCTAATGCTAAACTTAGAGATACATTTTTGATCAACTCCTCCTCATCTGCAGAAACTATGTGCTTGACAGCAACACATATTTTTTTTTAATTCTGCTTAAAATGCACACACATAATTAGAAGAACACAAGAGTGGGACTTTAAAGGGTAACCAAACCCTTAATCAACTTTATTTTTCTGTTTACCTCTATAAATGGGCTTTAAAGGAGCTGTCTGTTGGTCATTGGCAATTCTTTTTGACAATTTAAAATAAACTTGCTTAATTTTTCAAAATATAGTCAAATAATGTAAGTATGCTGCCCCCTAGAGGTTGAAACAAGGTATTACAGTTTAATTTCTTGGTAGGTCAAACCATTTAAGTCCAATGTCATTTCAGAAGTCCCAAGTCGTGATCTTGAGTAATGGTAACAGTCACAGAGACTCCTGTTCCCCAGCCCCACCCCTCTTACTGGATATCAAATTTTGGCTGTGGGTGAAGTCACCGGACAACTTCCCTGTTTGGTCACCCTTTAAAGTTAGCTTGGTAGTCTACCTGATTTACGAGCTTGAATGGAAGATTCCAATTAACTGTTAACATTGAGATAGTTTTCAAGATAATATGTTAATTAAGAAAAGTGGCAAACATGATCAAGTTTTTGTGTTCAAATTTTCACAATAAAAAATAAAAACAACACTAGTGAGAGTTTCCTGTTTTTCATGAAGTAATGATTTGTCCACGTGTCTCACCCAGTGTGTGTGTGTTGTGTATCTGCGAGGCATGGTTTGTGGTGTGTGTGTGGGAGCCTCAGGACTCATGCAGGCAATGCGCGGGATCCATGCTGTTTGTGTGGTGATGGGTGTGTGGAAATCAAGCTGTGAGATCATCTCATCTCTGTCCAGGAAGCCTCTGGTCAGACAACAGTTATCCCTCCGCATTCCCTCTCTTCTTTGTTTTGTTCTCTTCACCTCCTTTTTTTCAACTGTTTCTTCCCTGTTTTTGAAGTTGCACTCAAAGGCAACATTCAAAATGCAACAAACGTTTTAATAAAGCACGTTTTGAGAAAACAGTGGAATATTTTCTCACATTATATAAAAAATCTATTTTTTTTACATTTATTTCCTCTTTGACACAATTTCAGTCAGACGTTTTGATCTCTCATACTTACATTTTTTCAAACCTTGTCACATTCACATCTTTCCCATCTTGTGCTTCATTTTTCCATAAAATTCCCCTCAGAGCAGACACAGGTGTGAACTATTAGTTGGACTCAGTAATGTACTTGCCTGTGCTCATGCTCCTTCTCTCCTGAGTCCCAGACAGTCCACTGAGCAGGCAGCAGTGCAATTAGTATAATTCGGTCACCTTGATTCATCCAACATCAGTCCAGAACACATTCTCACCACTTGAATAGGCAGTCATGCAGCTAACTAATGCAGAAGTTCAAGGAAACATAAAAATAATTAGATTATGAGTGTAGCCTCAAACACACATTGACTGTTGTTTGTGGCTGTAGGGGTTTATTTTGTATTTTCAGATTTTAACATTAATTTGCACAGACTTTATACATATTACAGAAAACCTTTATTAAAAAACATGTCTGGAGCTTAGTCTGATCAGTAACTGATTCTTATTTCATAATTTTTTCTGCAGAATCATTGGAATTGATTATTTATAATAGCTTTTATCAATCATTAAGTATTTAATAAGTGTCAGTTTTCTTATTATGAGCATGGACTATCTGGCAAGGTCTTCCTTAACTTAGAAACCCCAATTTATTTTTTGAAGTCCCACTCAAATCATCTTCTAATCTATTGTATAAGCATTCCTGGGGGTCTTTTAATTATGGCTGTTATTTTTAGCCAAAAAAAAAAAGCATGTATTGTTTTCTAGTATGTGTGTCTAATATGTATTGCGAGATACACGTCACAATATAATACGTATTGTGATATATCCCAAAACAGTACCAGAGATGTTTTATTTTAATTAAATATTTTAACTTTTATGACTTAGAAAAAAACTTTATCTGAATATTAATACATTGCTGATGCAGCAAGTTAGGGTGAAACAGAGTGCTTGAATAAGATGCTTTATTTCACTGATCCAGACAGTCTGTACTGCAGTACGGATTTTTCTCACATGCGGAAGTAGAAACGTATTCCACTGCTCATCGCCACAATGACGTTTTTTTGTCTCAGACTGTTGCACACGTGACTGATCCATCAGGTCACAGAATCAGAATCTTTTGCTGTGAAGTTCAGCAGAACTTTCACTGCTCCTTCTTTAGTATTTTGACTGAAGATCTGTGGGGTGCGTGCACTGTGTGGGACTGTATATCTGGTCTCACTCGTTCTTACATGGGCCCCGGATAACTGAAGTTTGTGTTTTTATACATATCAGGACCAACTTGGCACAGATTTTCAGTTTGGTACTCATCCCTGAGTTGTAAATGTTTCTATGTTTTAACAACAACTGCAAGGCTCAGAGTTCACTTTGAGTTCACATCTATCACAAGATGGTTTTGAGGCGGTGTGGAGTTTGAAAGAGCTTCAATGGGTTGTGCTGCCAACTAGTGGTTGGGGGTTTAAGTGGAAAACAAAAGTAAGACGCTGAACTACATATTTGCTTATTATTAATTAATTAAATATCGTCTCTGCAGCATTTTAAATTGATACAATTAATGCCAAATGAAATATTGTGATATGCCATTAAATTGATATTTTCTTACACCCCTATTTTCTAGGCATGTCAACATTATTTGCAGGTTTCCCTTTTTTCATTTGCATCCTCGTGTTCCTGCTGTGGAGCAGCAGTAGTTCATTAGAAATTCACCTCTGAGTTTTGGACTGTTGAATAAATCTAATAAATACTTCCCATTATCCTTCAGTTTACACTCTAGCTTACAGCCTCTCCTACCCCAAACCTAACATTACCAGTGCAACAAAAATGGCGAGCATTATTTTAGCCATCCTGCTATACAGATGCCAGCTCAGACGAGGAAAACAAAGTCGTACATGGATCTAGTTGTCTACAAGAGGATGCAACAGAATTGAGCAGAGTGGGAAACTTCAGCCTGGCGTAGTAGTTTCTGTCACAGCTACAAGCTTTTTCCAACCATATTTGTTTATCTGTTTCGGATTTACCACAAGATGAATTATAAATACTCATAAATGCAGTTGTAAACTTTGTTTTCTTAACATTTGTCCATCATGTGAAAAATCCCTTAAGAACATGTTAAAAACATCAAAAACACAATTTTCAGGTCTTTAACTTCACTGAAAATCCGCATACGGATGCTCTAACCTCCAGTCGATGCGGTGCAGCTTTCAAACACTTTGTTTCAAAAGGAGTGGTGGTTCCTCAACATAAAAAAGTAAGTAAGTTTTATTAATATAGCACCTTTCACAGACAGAAGTCACAAGGTGCTTCACAAGTTAAAAAAGTACACTTTGTAGGCTAAAAAAGAGGAAAAAATCCAACAGTCTCAGTGAGAGCTGAGTTTTTTTTTTTTTTGAGAAAAAGAAGTAAAAGGCTTTTCAAGAATTCCTTGCAGTGTAGTGTATTGAATCCTGTCTCAGCTGGCTGCATTGACCCCCAAATAGTTGCTCGATCCAGTTTACTGTGATTTCCTCAAGACGTTGCTTGATGATGTGAGATGGGAATTTTTGCGGTAAAGTGCTGATATGAATCACAGCAGCCAACAATTTAGCTTCAGGATTGTGGTCTCAGCAGACACGCTATTTTAAGTATTTGGAATATTTTTCTTTGGTTTTGTCCATATTTCAAGTGCAGAAACTATGTGTGAGTGGTGGTGGGGGGAGTGGAGAGATTAATGCATTATACCCTGTTTATTGTGATTTAGTTGGGGTTTTTGCCCATATGGCATGTATTTAACATTACACATAATCTCAACAAAATCACCAGACACGTATGTTCAAATCCTTCCAATCAATTTGTCTTTGAATTATGCAGGAATGTCAGCTGGTAACACTCAGGAACCACTCCAGCTTTGTCTCCATTTGAGAAGGAAGCCTCAGACTAAATGGTCACTGCTGCACTCAATCACCCCAACCCCACACATTTTTTCATTCCCTGAGAAATATGTTCTATTAAGCCCAGCCACGCTGACCTTAAATATATCCGAAGAAGTTGCACAAACAAATTCCAGTCATCCAAAAAGACTTCATGCGTTTAATTAAAATTTATCAAGTCGGTGCAAAATGACATATATGCTTCTTTTCATGTGAGAACTATTAAAAGATACCTTCCCTTGTCTGAAAATGAAACCCGCCTGCCAGCCAGCATCCCCACCCCCTTCCCTTAACCACCTTGCGAGATCAGAAATGCATGAACACGTTTAGCCCATAATGTTCTTACCGTTTACTCTGTTTATGCAGGCTGCACACTCATTTACATAACCTTAATTATTTTATTTTCTAATGTGTGTCTGCGTGTGCGCACGCTTGTGTTCTGTGAGAAGGTGGGAAAAGAGAAACCGGTGGTGTAGGTAATGCTGGGGTCCCTGGCACTTTTAATTTCTCCTGATTATGATGGTTTGTGCTGGCTGGCTTATTTGTTATTATATCACCACGCCTGTACGTGTTTATTTTAATAGGGATTATAATGAATGGAACTATTAGAGTGCTGGATTCAGGAATCTGCTGCTCTGATTGCCCAGCCAGGGTTCAGTGTTTTCTTAAAGGAGGGGGGTGTGTGTTACAGAGCGATAGAAGCATATTAATACTCCCTTACATATCATCCAAAAAGGCATCTCAACCATCGCATGTCTTTAGGTGTAAAGCTATGGACGGAGCGTAATACCCTGCTGTGCCTGTTACTCCTGTTTTCCAACAGGTGTTGCGACAAATCTGTTAACTGTTTATTTCTGGTGCATTTTAATCACAGTTTGCACATTTATTATGGTCCTGTTCAAAATATTTGATCAAATTATGCTATTTATCACAGACACAGGGCACCCTTTTAAACAAAGTCAACATAACAGGTTGGAATTGTCAACATTGTTTGCAGCTTTAATTATCTCCTTTCTTTGTTTGTTTTTTCCTGGTTTGCTTACACTTTTGCAATTAAGTAAGAATTTTTTTTTACGCTGATTGCTTAGTTTACTCGCATTCACTTTGTCTGTTGGGTTTTAATTGAGAGCAAAGTGACCTAGCATACCACCCTGTGCCGCGGCAGCTAAGTTTTTATATCAGCGCTATCGAGCATAAACAAAGACTGCTTAATTATGCGCCCTGCACTTTATAAGTCCTTAAGTCATGGTTAACACAAACGCATTGACACACTCGTACAAATGCACGCACACACACACACTTCTAGATTCCATTATACCCCTGACTACACACTGTATTTTTAAAGGAAATATTCTTTTAAATAATAAGCATCACTTGAATAAAAAAAATAAAAACAACGACTGCAGTGCCTGCATGCAGCTTTGTTTGTGTGATTAGGTTTTTTCGGATGCTGACAAGGCAATGGAGCTTGTTAGAAAAAAAATGTTTTCCTGGCTGGAGATCAGCAGCACTTTTCCTATTTAACCTTAATTCAGTCAACCACTGATTTGTTTTTCAGGATAAGAAAAAGAAGCAGATATACGAGCAACATTTGCAGTTCTTGGGAATCCAACTCCAGAAACAGATACGGAGGCACTGATTTCCGATAACTTGTTTACTGGCTTTTGTTTGCTCATTCTTTGTTCCTCTGAAAACTTTGCCCAGTCTCCTCTTCAGGCCAGTCGTCATGGAGACCCACCTTCAAGTGGCACAGAGGAGTGCAGGTCAGTGGAGGTCAAGCTGAGGGACTGTTTTGGCAAACGGAGCACGCTTCATTAGACCTTTTGGCTTGGGGTTCATTAAACCTGCAGGAAAGGACATTCCAGGAGACTCTATTAACCAAGCAGACTTGTGACACGCCATCAGACCAACAGCTTTCAAACATGTTGTGTTAAACCATCAGGCCCCGACCCCCCCACCCGTCCACCCCCAGCACAAGCACAAACGCATGCACAGACAAAAACAAATGTGGACTTCATATACATATGCACAACCACACGCACACACACACACCGACTCCTGTCTCCGCTGTCACACTCCACCCCACACCCTCCTTGCACACAATAGCCTCCATCTGTTGGCCTGCTGAGCTTTCCACGGTGGTCTTTGTGGGTTGCTGTTTGTAGACGGATGGACTAACAGTCACCTATCGTTCCTCCCATGACACAGTTAGATCAAAGCATACAGGAGGGCACTGGGATGGATGGGAAAATGTTTTAGGAGATCACCAAGAAGAAGGAAAACTCTGCATGTTTGGTTAGGGATGAGATTTTGTGTTTACAGGTTCTGTTAAGTATACATGAAAGTCTTGGTCAGGAATCCGACTCTGGACAGATTCTCAGTCATCAAGGTCATGTTATCACAAAACTCCCACAGTTCATCAGAATAATATTCTTGAATAGCAACTATATTAAACCTTTGAAAACAGTTAAAATTGTGTTTTAACATATTTTTGGTTATTAAACCACAATAAATGTCAGCTTAATGCATTAACCTAAAAGAGTTCAGAGTTTATACGAGGTCGGTAGCAAAGCCTGCAGCCATCCCGCAGTCGCTGGGAATCATCTGCCATAGCTAGACCGCTCCTGCGTCACACCTGAGATGTAATGCTACTCCCAATGTCCTGCCCATAAGTCAGAGGTGAATTTCTGATAAACTACAACAGTATCTGTCCTGTAAAACATCACAGTTCTTTTGATTTTTCCTTAAAACAGCATTATCATAATTAAAAGACCACTGGAACACTTTAAAAATAGACCGAACGTTTGATTGGAGTGGTGCTTTTAAGTCCAGTTGCTCCAAAAAAAAGAATCCTATGACTGTTTTAAGAAAGTTGCGCATAGAAATTTCCTTGATAAACATCTTCGTAGGAAAACACAAGAGAGGCGTGTTCTAGTGACCATCACTTAATTTCTTTATGTTATACAAAAACAGAAATTCTATCTGACTGGGCGAGTAGTTACAAGAGAGTCAAAACTTGACTCAAATCAAAATGCAAGCGGTATCACTTCAGAGGGATCCTGTCAGATCAGTGATTTCAGCTATTTGCTGTATAAGCAGGTATAACTGGATTATCCTTGTGTTTCAGTTGGCAGGCCTTATCATACAGGCTCCACGGCTGGTCAGTTCAGACTGGGCAGATTACATTTTGCAGAGTGGAGGTTTAGCCTCGTTTGGGGTTCTGATATGTTAATTAAAGGAGATTTTCTGAAAATGGGACAGCCAGGCTAACAAACTACACCTCAGCAAAGCCTTAAGCCCATCTGCTGGCAGATGAGTATTTGGGACTGCGTGTTCCTTTTCTCTTTCTTTTTCTGTGTTTGCAGGCACTTGTCTTTCTTTTCTTGTAAAAAAAAAAAAAAAAAAGCTTTTGAAAAGAAGCTGTAGAAGTACTGCATCTGTGAGAGGAGATTGCTTAGTCTGTGAGGGTTTAGGAAATATGGCTTGAAAAACTTACCATGGTGTGTGTCTCTACTGTTAAGTAAATGGTATGCTGAATGTAAGATGTGCATAAATAGTTTAGCTTCTTGAACATCCCGTGAGTAAAAAGTAAAACTAAGTAAGTTTCTGAGTAGCATTTAAGATTCTAAATAAACTAAATTCTATTAAGTTTATATAAAAATCACTAAATTTGTGCTTGTTCGGCTACCTGAAACTGCATTTTTACCCCAGATTACTTATTACATTAAATGGTCCACACTGTAAAAAATAACCGTACATTTAACAGTAAAACACAGTAAAACCATGACAAGAAAACCCTGTAAATTATTAAGCAGTCTAAAATTGTTCTTTTTACTTGAAATTCTTGTTTATCAATTAACTAGTAAAATTATTAATTAGTACATTATTTCCTTGGAAAAAATACATAATCCTACTGTAAAGGACTCTAGTATTGTTATTTTAACAGACATTTTCCGTAATTATTTTAACAGTAAAGCAATATTATTTTTACAACTTTTTAGTGGCAAAAACATGTTTTATTGGCTGAATGTAGAGTACAGATAGTGTGAAATGACATTGTGATTTTTGCATCAATTTGAGTGTGAAGTGCGGTGCAGAAATTTTGAGTGTACTGTTCTTCAGAATGTATAAGAATCAAGAACTTGTACTGTCATTGCTGTTGAGAGTTGCTTCACTAGGAATTTCTTTAAATATACAACCATAATAGAATCAAATAAATAAAATAATAGGCCTTAGAATTATGAAATGTACATTTGGCTGAGTTTTTATGCTAAATTAAGCGATCAGAACTCAAAATACATCTCTGACAAAGCAACCCAAAAGCTGCTTTTGCACTGTTTGTGTTTCTGTGACAACCTGGCTGACTGCATTAACTAGAGAGGGGCAAATAAAAATAAGAATAAAATTAGAGGACATTTTTTATTATTTATTGTCTCAATGAAAATTAAGAAAAATGATAAGATTGAGAGTGGCCTGCTTCCTTAACCCGCAGCAGCTCTCTCTGTGTGTTGGTCTGTCACTCAGCCTGCAGACAGAGCTGCAGCCGGAGGGTGGGGCTAGCATAGGTAGCGTGCTCTCTCCAGCCATACGAGCTTATATTACTGTGCTAACCATAGACATAGAAAGATAGACGCCGCATCGCTTGTCGCCCCCTATTGGAGCTGACGTCTCAACGCGCCGCCATCTTGACGAGGTCAAAGTGCCCCTGCAGTGCCATTGTTTCTAATGAGGAATGTTTCTGAGAGTTAAAAAAAACATGTTTTATGCTTTAAACATAATATATCATATGATTATGGTATTTTAATGAAGAAAGAATTGATTTAATATGCAAAACAAGTTTGATAGTTTATTTTATTTATTTATTTATTTGAATTTTCTCCATCTGAGAGGGTTGAAAAACAATTTTAACTCATCAAACCTACCAAAAAACACAGAGAAAAAAACATGTAATGGCATCTCAGTAAAAATGTGTTTCAAATGTTAGGGGGAAATTGTTCAGCCTTAACAAAGAAAATCAAACACATAATAGACTTTATCCTCACTATGGCATTAATGCACAATAAACATTTCAACATCTGCTACGTTACAGAATAAAAATAACGAAATACATTTTGTTTTAGTAAACAAGAAACTTCAAAACTATGAGAACATACATACTTATATACTTAGTTGTGCACAAAATGCCACAACTAAAACCCCTGAAAGAGAACTTGTGTAGACAGTTTCTTGCGTGTGCTGGCACTCTGAAACTCCAGAGTAGTCATTTTTGCCATGTGGTGCAGCCGTACTTTATGAAAAACAGAGTCCGGTCAAAATCATCCGGTTTAAAATGCTCACTGCAGAGCCTGGAGAACTCGGTGACAACAAAATCCTTCTCGTCTTCTCATCGCAACTTCCCATCTCCTCCGTAATTCCACCTCACTGGGAAACCTCGGAAATTATATAAGAGGAAAAAATATTAACAATATAGTAAAATAATACACGAGGGAGGAACAGTTTTTGCCGCTAGCATATTTGCTGTTAGCCACATAACGTCGTTTACGATTACACGTTCAGGTGGCTTGAAAAACTTGTAAAAAACAAAAACAATGTTAAAACTTACTTGTGAAATGTAATTCCACGTGATCGGCTCTGAATCGAGCGCCGATTATTGCATCCGAAGGCTGCACAAGCAAATGGCATGGTTGCAATCGGTTGCGATTCTCCGTTCAGTGGTTCAGTCTATGTGGTTGTGAATGTAGCCTAGCTTAGGTTGACCCCAGGAATATGGCGGCTCCGCTGGTTCACTCAGGATCACGTGATGCGGCGTCTATCTTTCTATGTCTATGGTGCTAACGGCCGGTCTATCCAGCGTGTCCGACACCTCCGCTGCTAAAGGAAACGAATGGAAGTTAAAATTAACACGCTTCCATCGACCAGCCTGTGTATGCTACCCGCGGATCAAGTCGCTGCACGTCACGTGCACAAAGCTGTCCCTGGTTTGGTCGATGCGACGAGGGGATCACGCCAAAATTCAAAAGTTCAAGTTTTCGCTGCGCCATTGATTCCAAACGCGCCGCATCAAAGCGGCCGCTCTTGACCGCGCAAACGGCACCCAGGCGCCCAAATTCAAACGGGCCAATCGGAGCATTGCATCATCAGGCTCCAAAGCAGAGCTCCCCCACCGCTCGTCTGAGGGAGAAGAAGTCTTGCCGAAGATTCTCGTCGGAACCGACTTCAAGCTGCCTTTTACGGACTGAATTTATTTCATTTTTATCATTTTTTTTCACCAACTCCTGCAAGAAAAGTGTAAGTTGTTTTTACTTTGCTTATTTCGTGAGCTGTGCGTGTTCGTGAGCAGTGTTAGCAGTGTTCATGTGTTAGCTAACCTCACGGCGGTGATGTGTGAATGATGTATCACTGTAACATATGCGGAGAACCGTTTCAGTCTGTGAAAGCTTATGTTTTGCATTGCAGACTGCATCGTAATGAACCACGGTGCATTTTCAAATGCGTTGACCCGAGTTGTAAGCAAGTATTTTCTGGCTACGCTGCACTAAAGTCTCACTTATACCGCAACCATATTGGTGCCACATCAGTTTTTCAGGAAGCAAAATGTGACGCATTAAAATGTACCGTCTCTCTTTGTGAACACCAGTGTGAAGGAACAAAAGCTTTAGTTGCACATTTAAAGAAACACATAGAGGAGGGACGGCATGTGTCTTGTCCAGTGAAAGGATGCCAACGTGTGTTTTCTGTAAAATCAACTTTTACCTCCCACATGTCTAGAAAACATAAACATTTCGAAAATTTGATTTTCAATGTGAACTCAGAGGCTCAGTCACAGAGTCCAACTACAGGTGGCGCCATACAGGAAGCTAGTGTCTCAAATGCAGAGGAACCTTGCATGAATGAGTCCAATTTCACTGACCTATATCTTAAAAATGTATGCATGTTTTATATCAAACTACAGGGACAGCATCTCCTACCTGCATCCACAATTCAAACCATTGTTGAAGAAATACAAAATATCCACGAATTAGGACAGATGTACACACTCAATAAGCTAAGCTCACTTCTAAAAGATATGTCCACTTCAGACGAAGACATTAAAAAAATCTGTGATTCAGTAAAGCAATCAGACATGTTCTCGGCCTGTCATACAGGACCAATGAGAACTGCTTACTCAAGGGTTCAATGTTTTAAAGATGTGTTCAAATATGTAGAACCTCAGAAAAGTGTTTGGGTAGAGATGAGAACAGGACAGATAGATTTGCCTATTATGTACCTGTACTAAAAACTTTGAAGAACATGCTGGAATCCACTTTTTGGCAAGGTCTCGTGTCAGTTGATACAAATGTCTCAAATCCAGATGTTCTGAGTGACTGTTGTGATGGTAATGTGTTTCTGTCAAACACATTTTTTCAGGAAAATCCAAACTGTCTCAAGCTAGTTCTATACCAAGATGCATTTGAAGTTGTGAACCCACTTGGTTCTGCAAAAAAGAAGCACAAGATTTTAGCTGTGTACTTCTCTCTGCTCAACATATCCCCCCATGCTCGATCAAATGCTGATCATATGCAACTAGTTTTACTCTGCAGAGAGAAAGACTTCAAGGACTTTGGCCATGACAGAGTTTTTTCAGAACTCCTGACTGATCTGAAGGTGCTAGAAGAGAACGGCATAACGACGGCAGACAAAAAATGTTGTGAAGGGAACTCTCTACTGCATTGCTGGAGACAACCTGGGCTCTCATTGTATTGGGGGTTTTACAGAAAATTTCAGTTCATCAATGTACTTCTGCAGATATTGTCTGTTAACTCGAACTACGTTTCAGGGTGCTGATCCAACCGTCTGTGGACATCAGCGGACACCAGACACCTATAGATCGGCCACAGAAGAGTTGGAAAGAGAAGACGTGTCAGAAGTACATGGGATAAAATTCAGGTCTGTATTTAATTCTTTACAAAACTTTGATGTTTGCACACCTGGGATGCCCCCATGTCTCGGTCATGACGTTTTTGAGGGTGTCCTCTCATATGATTTAGCTCTTTACCTCAAGTACTTCATAAGCAAAAACAAATGGTTCACTTACAGCATTCTGAACAGGCGCATCAAGCAATTTAAGTACACAGGAACAGATGCTTCCTCCAAACCATGTGAGGTCAATCCAAAAACACAAAAACTTAGTGGACAAGCAGTTCAAAATTGGAACTTCTTGAGACTTTTACCTCTCATAATTGGAGACAAAGTGCAGAACCCTCAAGATGATGTGTGGCAGTTGACCCTGCAGCTTAAGAACATTGTTGACTTAATCTGTGCTCAGCAAATTTCGAAGGCTCAAGTCACCTATTTGGATGTTCTCATCCAAGAATATTTAGAAACCAGAAAAACACTGTTTCCTAGTGTCAACTTGAGACCCAAACACCACTACTTACGACATTATCCAGGGCTGATCCTAAAATTTGGCCCTCTCATCAGACTATGGACAATGCGGTTTGAGAGCAAACATAGTTACTTCAAAGATGTACAAGACATCTGAAAAACTTTAAAAAATTTGTGTCTGACTCTTTCAGAAAGACATCAGATGCTTCAGGCTTTCCTTTCTGCTGGGTCAGTGAGTCCTCCAGCATTGCAAACAAAAGAGAGCTCACCATTTTACTCAGAGCTTTACAGTGAACAAGTTAAAAATGCAGTTTTGCATTTTGGCTTTACTGAAAGAAACACAAAAATCCCACTTGATGTTATGTACAATGGACTAACTTACAAGAAGGGCCACTTTGTTGTCACTAAGTATGATGACTCAGTGGAGTTTGGTGAGCTTCTCCTCATTTTTGTTAAAGATGATTCTGTTCTTCATTTTCTCATGAAAATATATGTTGCAGAATTTCTTTCTTGCTACAACATGTACTCTGTAAAATATGACACTGGAAGATTAGAGTGCAGACTCATCAGTGAACTGATTGACTTGTGGCCACTGCCATCTTATGTGAAGAACGAATACCAGATTGTTCCACTGAAGCACAGCATCTTGTCAGACTGAATGCCTTGATGTCGTGTGTCTTTTCATAGATTTGGCTGAATCACATTTACTGAAGAACATGGAAGATGCAATAGCTGGAGTGCTTCCAGACCTTCCCGATGAACTTGTCAAGTCTGTTGAAGAAACTTTGAAAGCACTTGGTGCAACAAGTAGGGAAGATTTAAAGTTCATCAAAGAAAATGATTTGCTGCCTGTGTTAAAGCCCATTCAAGCAAGAAGATTGGTGTCTGCCTGGACCCAAAATGGTAAATTTAAGCAATTCTCACCACACTAGCCAGACTCATTAAACACGATTGTTGAAGTTGGGAAAATAAAAAATAAAATTAGTTTTTCCTCATTCCAAGCATGTTGTCATCTTAATTTTTTAACCATGCTCTTATCAAAGTAGGGATGATTTATAAAGGAAATAAAATTGATATAAATCAATATGGGAATAAAAAATAAAACAACTAATTAATAATATAAAAAATAAATAATGCAAATGATCTTCAGATAGTTATTAATTGCATTACAAGTTCATTGAAAAAATACAATGTAAATTGAAAATGTTTTTGGCAACATCACTTGTTCACTTATAGCAGTATTTGTTACTAATACATCTTTAATTTTACAGCCTCAAGCAGCTCAACACCATCTGCAGGACATCCATCTCCAGTATGTGTCCTTCCATCTTCACCCTCAACATCTTCTTCATCTGGCTCTTCCACCATCACTTCATCACCTTCAGGAATCCAAACACCATTAATACCAAACTGGGTAGAAAGATTCGAAATACCCTGGGAGAGACTTCCTGAAGAGTTGGTGCAGAACTTGGAACGGCAGAAAAGGCCAAGCGCAAGACAACGACGAGAAATGGTTCGTATTGTGGTCTCTGAAATGATGAAGCTTTGTAGGAATCCAACCAAACAAAACACCACAGAAATAGCAAAACGAATGGTGGCCAGGTATCCAAAGTCTTTTCAAGATGTGATTGATGGTGATGTAATTGGACCAGGCTATCATTCTCTAGTAAAGCAACTTCAGTCAAGAGTTGAAAATGTCAAGCGGCCTGACACGCCAAAAGTCATAAAACGGAAAGCAGCATCAGATCATGACGATGACACAGATGAAATACCAGCTGAACAAAAGGCAAGTGTTCAAGACACTTATGGCTGTGTTAGCTGGGAGCCAAAGTATTTGCCTCTCTCTGAAACTGCAGAGAGTCAGCTTGAAAAAAAAGAAGAAATGAAAAATCTGTTCAAGAAAATGAACTACAGCAAAAATGTTGTGAAAGAATTAGTCAAGTGCACATACTACACACAGCGTAAAGACATCAACAAAGGTGCGAGCATCCTGAAACTTAGAGAGGACTGGCCATTTCTCTTCAATGAGGTGGGAATGACAGAACATTTCCAAGAACTGACTGGTGTGAAACTGATTGAGACCTTCCTTGCTAACGTGGATAAAAAGGGGGCACGTCTGCTGAAGTTTCTCAGATTTGTTGATTCACAAAAACGCAAGCAAGTGCTGGATGCTCTTCTCAAGCTTCAGACTGAAAAGGGTCAGTCCAGTGGATGCTCTCAAGAGGTCACTGAGATGCTGCTTCTTTTACTGGCTCATTTTGGTGAGAACGAACAGCTTCTGTTCCGGTGTGTTGAGATGACAAGCCATGCAGAGGAAGTGGAGATGGATGATGTACCACCAACACCCTTCATCATTGTCTGTGGTAAGTAAATAAGAAAAAACTGAAAAGTTTATTTTTTTCTGATGTAACCATTGATTGCACACTTGATTTGTTTGTCATGTTGTTTGACACTGGCAAACAGTAACTGCATTTTCATTGCACACATGCCCAAAACTATATTAAAAAAATGTTGAAAAACAACAGCAAAAAAAAAAAAAAAAAAAAAAGTTTGCAAATGCAAACATATTTTTGGAAGCAAAAAAAGAAAAGGTATATAAGCATATATTAAATATTTATTGGCAAATTATGAATTTTTCATTCTCAACATTTTATATTTTGTTTCAATTTAGAAAATTTTGATCTAAGAACTGCAACTTTTGCTTCCAATATGGTGGCACAAAAATCTCTCCATATATTTCAGTTTATTTGTTGTTTTCACTACAATGTTGGCTCATTCTTGTTGCATGTTAGGTTCTACTTTGAAAATTGTTGGGTCTCGACCATTTCTCAACTAGTTTCCAGCTTTTAATCAGGACTGTGTTCATTTTTTTTCTCTTTCAGGTTCCTCCTGCTTTTCTGCTGAAATGTTCATGCTGAGCATCGACAAGAACATCGTCAATGACAAGATCTCATCCTTCACCTCTGCCATTTGCCTGATGTTTGGAAGTTATTTTTGTTTTAATATACACTACCCTGTGGAACTTCGTTCTACACTGGAGTTCCTACAAAGGTAACTTTGATTTTTTTTAAAATTATTGTTGTAATTTTTTGTGCAAACTTGTCAAACCGTTTATTTGATATCCAAACCAAGATGTATAAAAACTTCTTTGTGTTGTGCTTTTCATTATATGCAGGTGTTTCTTTTCCATAAATCCTGAGAGAGGCCAAAAGGTGGAGTCCAAGAAGAAAAAGGTGTTGTCGGTCAATCCCAGAGTCCTGAGTCTCATCACAGACATTGCTGACCATGAGTGGATCTAGACCTACCCCTTGTCTCTGGAACTTGGTAAAGAAAAACTAGATCACGGACTTTGCAAATGTTTTTCTGTTATAAGAAGCGTCACTGTTTGGGATGTGAGTTGGATGCTTTTAATAAGAGACTGTTCAAGTACTTGCTTAAATTTCTTTAAGATTTTTACTGAAAATTGTGATGAACCTGGTAGTGTCGAGACTTTTTGGATTTAAATACTCTTACAGTTTTAAAGATGTTTCTTTCCTTTGTAAAAACAAACCAAAATAAAGGATGCTGTATCTTTATCGCTGATTGTTAAAAGGTTACAATTTTATAGAACAGTAGAGCTTCCACCAAGGCGAAATAAAAACAACAAATTACACTATAGCATTAACAATTTATTTTTCTATCTGTTATGTAGTTTAAAAAAAATTATCTTGTAAAAAACCTTTCAGATTTACTATGCATTTGTCACAATGTGATTCATATGCTTTTTGGAAATTATAAAAAAAATCTTATATTTACGTTGTACTGCATGATAGTATAATGCACAAAAAAGTTAATGTTAGAGCAATAACATTTTCACATTTTAATATAATCTAGCACTATTTTTCTCTCACCTCAGTGGTAGCTCTACCTTCTTTATATGTAAATGTTAGAACAAAGCTCTTTTTTCTTGATGTTATCTAGTGAAGTTTGAAATATTCTTGTCTTTACTTCAGAGTTCTGTGGTTAAAGAAGTTGAATTAAATGTGTTTTTGGAATTTACTAAATTCATATTTTCATGGGACAAAAGAAACTTTTACAAAGTCCCACACACACAAAGGAGCAGGTTATCTTACCTGGCTAATTCGCACTCACCTTGATTTTTTTCTTAGTTGTTCTTTGAAGAAAATGTTGAAGTTTGCAGCCCCAAAGCTAATGTCTGTAACTGGTGTTTGCCATTGACTCAAGTGCGATTTAATTTTTTTTTGTTAAAAGGCTTAATTCTGTATTGACGCCATATTCTTTACAATCGATGGGCCTCGACCTTTGATACTCCACATGTGCAGTTACATCTCTGAGCTGGTGTATTGTCAATCTTCTAGTCTGGTCTTCCACAATTAAGAGAACTTGTTATAGTATGGCTTCTGAAATTGTTTACAAGAACTCTCTGGTTTATTGTGGAAAAATAAAAAAATCTTAAGTTCACGGTGTCAGATGTGAAATAAAATACTTTATAAATTGTAATCTGAGGTTTGACATTCTGATTTGTGCTTTATTAAATAATCCATACTTTGTGTATTAAGCCTGCAAAAGTCTGAAAAGATTCTGTATTATCTAATAACAGCAATTTAACTACAAAGCTGTCTAGATATTTTGCTTTTATTAATAACATTTTTTTTTACATTAAAAAAATAATTTTTAATGACAAGATTTTATCGTAAAATTAACATTAAGAAAACAAGTAAGTTAACGTGATTTTTACAGAATAAATTTGTATTTTATCATATTTTTCTTGTAACTTTTACAGGGAGAAATTGTTCCATTTATTTAATTCAACTTTATTTTATACATTTTTATTATGTTCATTTTGGGGTAAAACAGTGATTTTTCTTCAAGTAAAAACATTTTTTTCTAAAGGAAAATACTGACCGTTTAATGGTTTTAAAATGTAAAATCAACAACAAAAAAATGTTGCACCGTAAAAAAAATAAATAAAATTACCGTAATTTTACGGTACCATTCTGGCAACCACAGCTGCCAGCGTTTTACCGTAAAAACAACATTTTTTTTTTTACAGTGCAAGCCAAACTATAAGGTACATTAAGCGAGACAACAGAGTCAAAAATAAGTTTGTACATCAGTCACAGGGTTCACAGTAACTCTAAAACTTATTTTTGACATGCAACATGTTAGCTCTGTTAGTGCATTCTCTAAGGAAAATGTGATTTTTTGATATATTGTGATATTTTATTTGAAATTTATTTAAAATGTATTTAAAATGCATCCTTCAGTGTCTTACTTTTGCTTTCCACCTAGACCCCCTACCACTAGGTGGCAGCACAGCACACTGAGCCTCTTTGAGCAGCTCTTAAGCACACCAAAACAACAAAAAGATCTTATGAGATTCAGATTGTGTTAAAAGTTCAGTCAACCTAGCAGTTTTTGTTATGAGATATGTACTAGTTAGTTTTTATTTGGTGGGTACAGAACTGAAACTGTGCCACGTTGCTGCCAGTATCATAAAAATGCTCTGGAAAGGGACTGTTGTTGTGTTTTTAACCTGTTTAAGGACTGTTGAGGCTCCTGAACCATTTAACCCTTGTGCTATCTAATGGAATCCAGATGACCCAAGCCTAACATTGACGTGTTATCCCTCCCATGAAAAATGTGGATGAAGGTAGATGGGAGTTCACATCTGCCACAGACACCAGTGAAAATCCAAAATCATTGGGGAAAAAAAAAAAAAAAATCAGTGCACTGTCTTGCAGGGTCCAGATGACCCCACTTACAAGGGTAAGCTACATTTAGTGTTGGAAATAAGCAGCACTTTGTTTCCTCAATTATACTTTTAGAACTTTTTGGTTAAGGCACATTCATTCAGTTTTTTTTAATACTTAAAAATATTTTGTTGTGGAAATCAGACAATGTTATGAGTTGTAAATTGTGTATTGCGATGCAACTTGTGTCACGATTTGTATTATATTGCAATCCACCACTCACGATATATATCAAATGCATTTTATATGATAGGAGTATAGACTCATAAGTCATGTATTACGATACGTATTGTATCACTAGAGACTAGACTTTTGCCAATGCATAACCCTAGTTTTCATAATATCTGTAACTCCCAACCTTCTTTGCAACACGTAAAAAAAAAAAAAAAAGCAGAATAATACTGTTAAAGCAAATGTTACTGTGACTACACTAACTCCAAACTTTCATAGTAACACACATAAAAACACAGTACCACAGCACTATATCATTGGCACAGTGGCATATTTACAATACCAACAAACCTTGGTTGTAATTTGTACAAAAAACAAAGAAAAACAGAATGACACTTTGACTAAGTTCCATGAAACTCTCGAACCACTTGAATATTAGAAACAACCAGAAATGACCCATATGGTGCTCTGAATTAAAATATGCTGTAGGCTTTAGCTTCTTAAGGTGAGCCTTATAGAGCAGAAAGTACAATATTTGTACACTTTACTGGTATGAACTTCTTTTTTATTGAAAGCTATAGGGCTAAGCTTTATTTTTATGTTATGACCGGTATGTTGTTTACTTGAATTACTTAAATTTCAAATTTGTATGTCTTCCATACAAGTGGGTAGAATTAAGTAAATGTAAGTGAAAGGATCACAAAAAACATAAAAAGGCAAATATAATGTATGTGTTACTGTGTGTAACATAACATAAAAAAAATAGTATAGATTTTAAGGTGATTTATGCAGAGTTTTAAGAAGAAATTGATATCTTGAGCTCTTTTTGTTAAATTCACATCACAAAAAGATGATGTGATGAGCCAATGTTAATTACTTTTCCTGCCAAAGGATTTAATGTTACAGCTGATTGATGTATAAAGCTAATTTACAACCAAAAGGAACTTCAGACCACTGAAAATGAACTAGTTTCACCTCATTACTAATTAATATAGACTGTAGTTTAACTTTAATTTCAGCCTTTGCTCTTCAACAGAATTTTTAATAAACCTTCTAATACCAGCCTCTTTCAAATAATATTTCTGTAATGCTATTTAACATGTGATTATACAATGAAATATTAAAATTTTGTTGGGGAATTGTTAGAAATATTAGACATGAGTTGGAACAGAGCACAATAAATTTTAATGAAGGAGAATTGCATGTTGTTTCTATGAACAAATTGGATTTTAATTTGAAAAACTGCACCAGCTACTTTCAAAAACATGCTTTCTGATCTCCACTGAAATTATGCAAAACTATTTTAGATTTAATCTACTTGTCAGTGTCTTTGATTGTTAGCTTTCTCCAATTTACTTCAGTTGGTCTTAATCGTGTCTTAAAAACAGAGAGAATTAGGGTCAGGTTTTAACTGGATTAGAATTGGAGTAAATATTTTTAACAAAGGTTTAGTAGCAGAAATCCTAAAATCTTGATCTAAATATACAGATATTTTCAAAGCAGGAGGATCTTCTTCAGTTTTTTCCATCTATAAAGAAAATGTTTTGGTTTTATTTGATGGATCCAGCCTTGAAATCACAAGATTAGAAAAATATAGAAAAATACAACACAACCAACCAACTCTTAAAATCCAGAGTGAAAAAAACTATATGAACAGATTACAAATGAGAAACCAAAAGCATATCAGTTGCAACCTTCAGGGAAAGATATTTATATATATATACCAAGACGAAAGTCAAACCTCACTTTATCTTAAACAAATGAATGGATAGTCTGAATGCAGGAAATCACATCCTTATGTGGAGGTAATCAGAAAGGAGGAACTGATGTGGAGACGGAGCGTGATTGACTGTCTAATAAACAGACTTGAAGGAAAACATGGCCAAAAAGTTATCTTGCTCCAACAAAAAAAAATATTTAAGTATTTTTTTTAACAGATTTTATTACTGAAGCAGACTTCTCAAAAAAGCCCTTTACCAGAAAGTGACAGTATAAACTCTAATTATAAATAAATGTATGCCCTAAACACAGAAAAAAAGATATGAAGGATTTTCTGATTGTGTTTCTTAATTATAACTCTTTATTACTTTTTTTCTGTTTGTTTTTTGTATCCTTGAGTAGCTAAAGTTCAAAAGTGTATGAGGAGTGCACATTATAAAAGCACGCTCCATCTTTTCAAAACAAGTCAGCGTGTGGGAGAAGATGGGTAGTTATTGGTAGGTAGGTAGATAGATGGGTAGTCTCTCTATTCTTTTTACACTCCTGAAGTGAAAATTGCAAAACCTTCACCTCCCTGATCGCTTTTTTTTTTCTGGGAGACTGAGATAGCGGAAGAGTTCCACCTGACCTGAGGTAAATGTAGTTAAGGCCATAGTGGTGAGAATGAAAGGCTGGTGGGAGAATGACAGCAGTCTGGAGTTTCTTCCACTGCTGAGACACCAGAGACATGTGCGGGACCCGTACCTGTTCCTAAATGTGGGTGTGTTCTAAAAATTGATTTACAATTATTTTGTTTCTTTGTGATCTTTTTTCTAATGATCCGCTTTTTTAAGATCCACCCGATGCTGTTGCTTTCTGCGCCTTGTTTTTGCCCCAATTTTAGCCCAGCCAGATTTAGCTCTGTTTCATCCGCTAATCTCTCTGTTTTTCGTGACACCGGGAGAACAGCCTGGCTTGTGTGCCTCAGCCCTGCCTGTCAAAGCCTATAACATCTTTCACCAGGATCAAGTTATTGCCTTAGCTCTCTGTGTTTATATTAAATTGTGTGTGATAGAATGATCTGGTGTTGTGTTGGTGTGACAGCGGCTCAATGTGTGTGTGCTTGCATCCATGTATGTTTAATTGTGTTGTTATGGATCATGCGGCTTTGCTGAATAAGTGAAAGTGACACACAATATTCGATACAATAACTGTCTTTTCTGTCCTCAAATGTTATATTTTTTAAACCCCCCTGTGCCTTTTCTACGCTCCCAACAACCTTCATCCACCATATTTGTCTGTCCTCACAGTGGGGTGAAATACTGAGCAGTAAACATGGCAAATGCTAAAGTTTCTGAGCCAAGGGCAGACAGCTCAGGATGAATATCAGCTCAACAAAGTAAGTGTTGGGAATTGTACGCGCTACAGTGGGCAAGGCGTCAGCACTTTCCCTCCCATGCATTTTCACCCAGACAGATTGTGTCTTATTATCTGACCCCACTCCTCTTCCCTCAGTGACCTAATAATATTGTTTCAGCAATCTTGTCCAGCCTGCGACCTCGTAGCTTCACACAAGAATGTGGAAGATGAAATGAGAGAAGCCTGGTCGTTTTCAAGAAGTTTGCCTCATCTGTTTCTGCATGATGACACTCCCACACATTTTTCTAATTCATAACCATAAACTTAACCTTTCCAAGTGTTGCAAATATATTTGTAGTTTACCAACAATTTGTGAGGGTACTTCTGTAAATATGCAAAGAACTGGGAAATTTTAACTTCACAAAAGCCTATAATGCAAGTAAACAAGCATCTGTAAACAAGTACAAAAAAGTATTAAATATGTTACTTAATAAAACAATACAGTGGTCTGTCATTTACTACAAAGATTTAATTCCTTAAAAACCCTCGATAAGTAAAATCTGCAAAGTAGGACTACAGACGTTTTAAGGCTGTAAAACTTCTCACTGCAAACTCTGTGCACTCTTCTCATACAGACATGAACATGTTTACCCTTTTCTCTTTTGCTTAAACTTTCACAGAATGTCCAGTATTATAGAATGAAAGCCAAGACGTGCTCACGATCAACGATTTATGTTGGAGAGAGCTCATCTGCAATGGGAATAGATTGACGAGGTCTCCAGCCAATCAGGCTGACTCCACCCACAGCTGACATTTGAAAATCCAGTCATAGGGGTGGGGCTTGGGGGCTGGACTTTCATCATTACTGGAGCTGCAGATCATGACGTGGGACTTCTGAAACTTACATGGTTTGACCAATCACAAAACTCAACATTAATGCCTCCTTTCAACCTGTAGGGGGCAGCACACAGATGGATTTTGACTATGTTTAAATATAAAAAAAACATTTTAATATATAAAAAAATGGCAATCACCAACAGACATCACTTTTAAAGCTCCATTTATAGAGGTCAAAAGCCAAAAAAAGTTGATTTAGGGCTTGATTATTCTTTAAAAAATTAGTATGCAAAATCATCGCAATCAAAAGAAAATTACATAACAGCAAGACTGCTTTAGGGAGGCGTGTTCGAGCTTTTTGGTGATCAAACTTGGTGAATGGAAAACATTGGAATTTAATAACATTGAAAGCAAATGAACTATTTCATGAACACTTGATTGCAGTAGCATATTTATTCAAATAGAAAACAAATAGATATAAAAACATTTAAACTTAAATTCTTGTCAATTTATTAATTTGTTGCACCATTCCTTCCCAGTTAGCTTGTTGATAGCATGTCTTGTTTGGAACTCCTTAAAACAGCTACAGTCTCTCAAGCACATGAGACAGATAGATTTTAATACTATTTTGCTGAAAAGATATGCCAATTTCCATTTGTCCTGGAAGTGGTACCACTCATTGGAAACTTCTTTTTTTTTAATTTACAAATAACATTTAAAAAAAAAAAAAAAACAATAAAGCATCACAAAAGGATAGCAAAACTGTGGTAACACAGGTTTACAACAGTTTAAAGCATAATTTAGCTAACCATGATCAAGAAACAAAACACACAGTTTTTAGAAAATCCTGGGGGCTGCATTGTGTTACTGTTATGAAAGGATCCTAGTTTGAGGGCGGGGTGCATTTGGCCCATGGGTCGGACTTGGGACATGCCTGGTTTAAGGTGAACCACGTTATAGCAAGGAAATAATGTTCTACGAGTGCTAAATATTTTAGACTACCCTAAGGTTTGAAGATTGTTCCTTTTTTTAGTTTCTTTTGCACATGGATTTTATTTTGAGTTATGCTGTTTTTTTGGCGTTTTTATTTCCTTCAGTCCCCAGGTTTCAATTTCAACCATGAAGCTATTTCTGTTAATTTATCTGCCAGTACATTCAATATCTTGCTTTTCCTAATTTCAGAGGCAGTTCCTCTGTTTTGGCTCACTTTTACTTTCCCTTGCTTTAAGTTTACGATGGTTTAGCTTTGTCGCGCTTGAGTTTAGTTGTATTTGTCATCTTCACGACATAATTACTTTAAGAGACTATCATGCATGCTTCCAAGATCCAATCTCATCATCCAGCAAACCAAAATGACATGCAGAAACTCTGTTTTAAGCTTATATTATGAATAGGATTATAACCTAAGCATAAAACCGGTAATTACAGTAAATTGTTTAAATATATGATTTTAGTTAAAAAAGTATAATTATTTTGCAGAAACACTACAGCAAAAACTTATTTTGCTTAGTGCATCTAAACCTGACAGTGGTTTAAGAGACTCCGATTTAATAACTCAAACTGCTCTAACACCACACGACATAAAAATAAAGTGGGCAAGCTTTAATATCTAAAAACACACATATTTCTTGTTTTTATTTTGTGACTAAGCTCTTTCTTTGCCAAATTCTCTCTCTCTGTCTATTGTATTATTTTTCCAAGACACATTGATACAGGGCAGATCTGTTGCTGCAGCAATTCCACAGCTTTGTGTATTACATCAATGTAATACAGGAGAGCTTTTCTCTGTTGGTGCCTTCTCTAGATTTTTGACAGAAAGTTTTTTTTTTTTCTCTTTTACTGCGATGAGTTACCAGTCACTTGAAAAAATAGAGGTTGTCTGGGTGGTCCCGATAAAAATAAAATAAAATAAAAAGCAACTATAAAAGTGTTGGAAACGTATCTGATTCACATAATGGTAAATTTGATAAAATATGTAAAAAAAATGAAGTTAAAGTACTACTTGTAACTACAGTACTACTTAACACCCCCCTCCCCCTGTTCTGCATCGTCAAGGTCATCCATTAATCCAACTGTTGGGTAAAAGGAAAATGATTTCATAAAGATCCATGAAAAGCTGACACACGGGGAAAAAAAGAACAACATGTACAGAGGATGATTTCTCATCAATTTTTACACCAAATCCTGAACATGAATTTAAACAATGTGCTTGTAAATAATTTGCAAGTTCAGTTTTGAAATAAAAAAAAAACAGTCCTGACATTGTCTGTAGCACATATAGCTGGTCTACTAGACTCACAAAAATGACTCTGAAGGCTTGTCTACGTGATGCAATTTACAGCTCAATTTTAAAGTCGATGGCTGATTTTATTATATTTCATTGGCGTGCAAACCCCAGACTGAAGACACTTGATACCATTTGAGAGGCTCGTGAACACTTTATAGTATCTGAAAGTAGAGGCTGAATGCAGAAACACGATAGAGAACTTTTAGGGGAAATGTGTAGCTTTTTTTCATAGATGCATCTCTTTTGATGATACTATAGGAGTTGGAGATCCAACACACTAATGAGATATAAAAGCCATACAGGGCATGAATCTGTGGCAAGGATGACTCCTGTATGAATTAGCTGCAAATTCCTAACTTCTGGTAACAACCGCGCTTATTAAAGTCTTCCCACTCCCATTATCTTTGATTAATTGATGGTGTTCCCAGTGGTCTTTTAATTATGATTATGCCATTTTTAACCAAAATGAGAAAAAAACATGTTGTTTTTGGGAAAAATTACTGCATAGGAGTTGTAGTTTATCAGAAGTTGTGGGTGGGACGGTTGGTGGAGAGTAACCCTGCGCTCACATCCCGTCAGATGTCATCTTTCAGCCCCTCACAACCAACCTAACATAACCAGTGCTGCTAAAATGGTGATTCCATCTGTACATTTTTAGACTAATGCTAGGTTAGTTGAGGAAAACAAACAAATTATCTGCAAGTGGAAGCATCAGAATGAATTAGAGCAGGGAACTTGTGGCTCACCGAGAATACTTTATGCGTCACAACTAGAAGCTATTTCCATCATCATTTTTTAAGTCTGCGACTAATTCACAACAATGTGAATAAAGGAATAGAAATGACATGTCATCAGAAATGACAAATTGTCTTTATATATATCCTTCATCATGAGAAAAATGCCTCAAGAACATGGTAAAAACACCAAAAGACACAATTTTCATCTGATTAGATCTTAAAAGTCCTCCTCCCATGAAAAACATGTTTTTTGAGTTTTTAACATGTATGTGTGGCATTTTTCTTCTGAAAGAGCGCATATGTAATAAGAAATCTTTTAATTTTTTGCATTTACGATTATTTTTCCCCTTTAAACCGCTGTCAATCAAACTGTCGCAGAAAGGCTTTGTTTGAATTAATGAGCCTCCTGTGCATGAGCCATCGTTCACATTTCTGTGGTCAATCAGCCGTCACTGGACACAGAGCTATGATCATCAGACGGGGGGGGGAGAATTAGGGGCGGAGCTGCTAAACTCGGCTCCAAAAGCCACGCCCCTTCAGAGGAAATGTTGAAAAAAACGGCCTCAGATCAACATGAAAAAGACATTTAGGTTGTGGGATTTTGGTTAAAAACGTCATAACTATAGTTAAAACTTTACTGTGAACATTTCTTTTATTTAAAAAAATGTTGTTTTTGGGTCCATATATGTGTGAATAGATCATAATACCGCTTTGGGGTTGTTTATATACAGTTTAGCTAAAATACTCAAAAATTCAATTTTTTAATCGCATGGCCCCTTTAAATAATGGGAATTTAGCCAAGATTTGTTCCTATAATTCTAACGCTGCCAAAGAAAATGCAGGTTTGTAAGAAGATGAAATAATTAACATTTATATTGCATAAATGTTGTTACTTTACAAGAGTAAACACATTAAGATTTGTTTTGACTGTTACTAAAAGCGTCACTCCAGCGAATTGATGCAACAGATTTCTTGCTAACACAATTTCAGAGGACAAAAAAAATGGATGTGCACAAATTGTCTTAAAGGCATTGTTTCTTTTATTGACCAGGAGTGTTTATTACAGTATCACTAGCAGAATCAAAGCCACATTATCTGTGAATTAACATGGTTATGCAGGAGCTTGTTAGGCAGCCGAGGTAAATGGGGGAGATTTGGGAAATAATCCCTTCCCAATCTGGACACCACAGCTGGTTGGTTCATGCCTTCCCATCCCTCCCAGCACATGTGCACACATTTGCATACACCCTGAGCTCTGAAGTTCATGCGGGTGCCAGCGCGAATAGTGACATACACACGGATGGGGGGATTGGTGAGAACGGCAAGAAGTGTGTTAGTGACTTTAATTGGGTTTTTCCAAATCCGCCTTAAACCTCATACATGTTCAAACACATGCTCTGGTTTCTCTCCGTCTACAGCCACGTGGCTATTTAGAAACACAAGTTTTGTTTTTTGTTGTGTTTTTTTGTGCGTGGAAGAAAGTTCTGTTCAAAGGGATTACCCAGTTTTTGCTGTCAGACTTTGAAAAATTCTCTGAGTTGTGCTTCGTAGCATCATCTCGGTGAAGCCTATCATTGTGATTGATGGTTTCTGATGATACGTTCTCACAGTTTGTGCCTGCTTGGGAGCCAGATTGGCCATGGGGGGGGTGGAGAAAAAAAACATGTTGACCTTGTATACAGATTTAGAACACAGAAGCATCACTGATATGGCAGCTGTACTGTGTCAGGCAGCAGAAGCCCGAGCTCCAATCAGATCATCAGGTCAGATGGCTTTAGTTAATGCTAAAGCTCAGAGTGCAAATGTAATACTCCTCAGCTCAATGCACAAAGACAATTTAGGCAGCCTTTGTTGGAGCTAGGAAGTCTTTAGGGGTTACTGAGGAGCGCTTCCTGAGAGCTTCCTTTGTGTGAATAACATATTGATCTTTTATATCTCTTATCTGTCTTACTGCTGTTAGCTACTTACTGCAAGCCGTCATAGTCATTTTATAATAGTGTTTTTTTCTCCTCTTTCTTTCTGACAAGTGATTGAGTTTGAGAACTGCTCTGAATTTTTTTTTTTAACCATTAAGAATATGCACGCACACCTTCTGCACACTCTCACTGAGGGTGTCAAACACATTAAAGAACAGCACAGATGTCAGTTCCTACTTAACATTTCCGACTCGGACCCCAGAAAAAGACCACGTCTCTCTCTCTCTCTTGCGTCGTGCTGCTTTTGACCATCGTTCCGTCTTCTCTCGCTGCTGAAGCTTTTTCTGACGCACTGGTCTGAGTCAGTAGACTTCCTGTTGGTTTTCAAACTCCTCATGTCAGCCTTCCTTCCGCACATCTCCACTCCCCCTTCGTCTCCTATTTATCACTCCGCAGCCCATTTTACGGTATCTTTCTGCGTCCATCCTGGAGCCATATCTTGCGCTCCATTACCTTGCTCGTTTGTGTCCCCTTCATCTCCCCCCTCTGCCTGTCCAACCTGCTGACATGAATTTTCACCCCGTTACTGTATTTCTCCTCTTCCTTCACATCTTCTCTCTTGCCATTCATCCTCAGTTCCTCCGTCCACCCCCCCAAACTTCCCCATCTCCCCCCACACCCCCCCTTCGTCTGGAAGTGGAGTTGCTCCACTCTTGCTGACAGTGCTGTTTGCCTGAACTGAGTGCTCAGCTTCACAGCCCCCTCGCCTCCCATTCCTCCCCGCCTTCCACCACCTCTCATCCTCATCTTCACCTCCTTCCATCCTTTCCTCCTGCCTCCCACCTACATAACCCCCCAGGCAGGGGGATTAACCTTCCAGCCCAGGGCTGCTGGGCTTTAATGACTGTCTGTGGAGCCAGCTTTAAACACACAACCCAGTTGCTAACATCTGGTTCTCACACACCCACTCACCCTTCCTTTACACCAGCACAGAGGCCTAAATGATGTACCTGCAGCGGAGACACGCACGAAAACACCAATGAGCACCGTGCTTCATACACTGTAAAGAAATAGTCCTTGAATTACCGCCATAATGTTTCTTTATAGTGTTGCACAAATGAATGACCTTTTTCCTCACATATGCAATGGACCAACTCCTTTAGCGCTTATACTGAGAAAATATTCGCTTTACACAGTCTGGACGGAGACAAATCACAAGTGTGGACTATCAGAAAACCCTCTGAAGGACACATACACAAGGAGAATAAACATGACCTTTAAGTTGCTTTGCTGGAAGAGCTTTCAGTATGTTCCACTGAGCAAGTGATGGTATTCTGCAGCCACCATTCAGTTGGAAGTATATAATTGACAAAAGAGGCAGAAGGGCAATACTCAGGAAAAAAAATACTGCACAGTTTAAAGTAGAAGCACTGGCTTGTGTGAATGATCAGGTTTGCATTACAGCAAATCCGCCTATAGCATTCTGTATATGGAATTTGGTGAATTATTTCATTGCTATTTATTATGTATGAAAATAAATGTCACAATCTGGCAACTGTGAAAGTCGTTTTGGATCTGGGTGTCTGAGGGCTGCTTTGCTCTTTCCAACTTGGCAAATTTTAATGTGATCCATTAATACACCACTGGAAGACAGAACGGTAAGAAACTGCAGGCGTGTTCTTCTGCGAAGCGCCTCTGTAGAGGTTCATCAAGCATTTGCAGGCAGACTTTTAGCTTTCTTAAAGCAGGAGCTTTCAGACGTAAATCCTTGACCTGAGACACACTTGTTTTTTTTTTTTTATTAATGGCCATGCCACATATGTTGGTTTTGATGTCATTTTCATTTTCCGCAGGCCCCTCCCAAACGGACCACCACCAACATCTTTGATAGGCATCAACTTCACACACCTTTCCTCATCCTTCAGTCTGTTCTGCTGTTCTTTTTCAGACTGCCTCCCTTTAAGGCAAAGGAGTAAAAGAAGGGAGAGTCCCATTGGCATTCTATAAAATCTCTCTTTCTCCGTTGTGTTCAGAGAGCCATCTGTGGATCAGGAAGACAAAAAGGTGCTCCTGAGCCACAGTGTCACTCAACAGGTAAGCCATTTCTCTCTTTCTCTCATGCAAATTCACACACCTTTTGAAAATCTTGGCTTTTTTTTGTTGTTGTTGTACAGAGGAACACCGTTTGTGTGTGTGTGTCTGCATGCCTACCTCATTCTGGAGCTCTCTGCAGGCAGATGTGCATGAGATGGTTTAAAGGAGGTTTCTTTCTCTTAACTTTTTTCCTGGGGAGAGTGGATTTTTTTTTTTTTTTTTTTTTGCATGCAAGTCATTGTAATCCAAGAAATGTGAACACATTGAGATAAAAGAAATGCAGAAGTATTATTTCTTTGGTGGACTTCTTGAACTTGTCCCTGGATTAAATTAGATTAGATAGACCTTAAAGTCTTTTTCCATATAGAGATTGCTTGTTTCTCCTTTTTGTGTGCCAGTTTTCTCTGCAAGATTTGACTTTCGATTAAAAAAAAATAAAGGAAATTACATATAATAAGTAAAAAAAAAACTCACTGATGATTCCGAAATGCCCTCAGGGAGAGCATGTGGCTGACATGACATCACTTGTCTCTGGTTTCTTTTGTTCCGGACACCTGGCCAGATGATAATAAGGCTGGGGGAAAAATAGATATAAATTCATGCAGAATCATTAGATTCAGTTGATAATCTAATCACAGCAATTACAAGAAGCAGTGATTGGACCCACAGGCAACTGGTGAAATTGGTTAGAGTTTAGCTGGGTATTAAGACGTTGGACCACATCTGAATTGGATGACTGCTTACAGGGGGAAACTTAATTTTCTTACTTTCTCTGGGCTTCGTGTTAAATTGCTGCTGGATTGTATTGAATTGGTTGATGATGTTATGAAAGATGCCATTAAAGAAAAAAATTAAAAAATTACCTGTCGTAGTCACAGTGAATGGTTCGGCTACTTCTAACGTCCTTGCAACCAGAGTAGCGGCCCTTTTTTTTATCTGTGTGCTGAAAGCAAATCAAATCTCAAATCAAACTTTGCAATTTGCATTTGTAAACAGTTGAAAGAACAAGGTCAAAAAACCCGTGGCAACGAGGGCTGCCGTGGTGGGATCTTTTATTTCACGTCTAAAAGCAAATTAAAGCGTAGACGTTTTGTCTAATTTGCGAATGTGGAATCACATATTACAATTATTCCTTGATTGTTGCTCAGTCATACATGTTTCTTGGTAAAATAAAGCTGAAATGTACCATTTAATGAGCATTCAGAGGACGAGCTTAATTTTTTAAAGCAATTAAGGGAGGCTGTTTAAATAGGTAATGGGAATGTGGGGAGGTCAGGCAGGCTGAGTCTGCTTTCATTAAGAGTCCCAATGAAAACGGTGACTCATGAGGCCAGCAGCAACCTTTCTGGGTTGGACCAACATCTCTCCTCCTTACACTGAGTACTCCTTGTTTGAGAATAAATCACAGAGACAGAGATGACTTTTTCGGCCATTTTTTTTTTTTCACAAGAAAAATAAGAAAATTATCACTTGTTATCAAATAATGAATAACTCAGCTTATTGCGGTGCATATGACGAAAACTGCCTGCATTTGGGGATAAAACGATCGTCTGTGTGTTTACTCTCATGAGGCAGAGATAAAGAGAAGATGGGCGTTTTTAACCTCACAGAAGAATTTTATTCATTGAAGAGGGAAATAATTGGCCTTGTGTGTTCAAAGACTTCACTGGGGGCTCTGAAACACACAAAATGTTTTGAGAGCGCAAAATAATTGAGTGTGAGTTCTTTCTTATCAACGCCTGTTGGAGTGCAACTAATCGACTTGGTGGGGGGAAAGATGTGTCAAAAAGCAGTTGCCTCCAATTCATTTTGTCTATTCAAATGAGAAAATATTTAGTTTTCAATTAAGTAAATCACTATTATTTGGTTCCACTCCTGCAGCAGATAAATTGAAGCGATTATGCCCTGACTTAAAACCCACCGAGCGCTCATCCAGGTCAAGAATGTCTCTGCCCACAAGTTTGAATGCCTTAAAACAGATCATCCCCTCTTTGTTTTTACAAGAATAGGACATAATTCTAAATTGAGATGACTCTTATTCCAATTTCTTTTATGTTACACTTAATCTTTTATGAATATTCATTGTATGTGGGGTCATGGGTTGTATTTGTTGGTGGAGGGGAGGAGGAGGGTGATGGGTGGGGTGGGTTTAATTGTGTACCGGTATGTTTTTGTTTTTTCAAAAGTAAAGTTATGAGGAATGCTTTTTATAATTTAAGTTTTATTTGATTAAATGTGATGCTACATTCATTCCACCCCTGGCCACATGTTCCAGTGACCACTTTTTAACGAAATGTCTGCGTAAACTTGCGTGTTTGCGCATTTCAGGCTATCACATTTAAAAATAGCTACAGACATTTTTAAGGTAGTTTTTGAACTTTGACTTTAGAGGCTGCTTTGGTAGTAACATATAATTTTAATTCATGGAAGTACCAACGATTTGAAAATTAATCATGGAGGATGTGAGGGATCGAGTGGCCAAGGAGGACAGCAGAAGATTCATCAAAAAACGAATTTTTTTCAAAAAATGTTAATAATTCACCAAGTGGGACCTTAAAAGAGGTCTACAGAAATAGAATTAACTCAGGAAACACCTTAACTTTAACGTATGCAACTGAACAGACCAAGTAGCAGAACTGAACTAATCCAAGGCCTGGTCCCACATGATTTGACGACCATATCACAGGCAAGAAAGTCTGCCACGTCACGCGCTTAGACGCGTTAACTTTATGCAGGCTCGTGAAATCCATTCCTCTGCCAGAGCACTCCGTAATCGCAAGAAAGCGCATCCTCCCTCGATCAGCCGCTAAACAAACGCTGTAAGCAGCGGATGGCCGGAAAAACGGCCGTGCTGCAACCGTACGAATGCGAAATTTTGGCGAACAAGCGCATGTGCTGGCGTTCGCACAACGGCCCGATCGCTCACTGAAACTGCTGTTGCACTGCCGTTCCACAGCCATCGCACCGCGGTACCACTGGTACCACATGCAGTCTCCCGCAATCTCAATTTTTATGCAGTTCAAAAATTATGTCTAAATTTTGTACAGCGTGTATGCGCGTCAATTCCGCAACTGCATATTGGCGATTGCACTTCTAGTCCAATGCTAACAGCTTCTGTGCCACGGGGATGACATTTTTTCCGTGCTCTAATATGGCCGTCAAATCCTGTGAGACCGGGCCTCAACCGCATACTCTCAGCACTGGCAACACAAAAGAGGTGAAATTAAATCAACAAACCAAAATGAGTAAATCAAACAAAATGTGTTCAACAAGTAAATATAATTATTTACAGCATCTTCAAACGAAAATAAAAGATCAGTAGTTCATGAGAACTCATCAAGAATCAATTGCAGGAATAATTATCGCGATATATTGCAACATTGATATTTCGGCACACCATTAATGTTGACTGAAGCTCCATGCACCGCAGCACAAGCATTGCAATCCGCACTTTTTCCTGATCCTGGCAGCCACGTGGGACAGAGTTTCAGTTCAGTACCCATCCCAAATAAAAACTAAGTAATACATGTCCCATGACAACAAAAACCATAAGGATGACAGAGCATTTGACTCAAGCTGGTTCTCGCGAGATCTCGTTGTTGTAGTTTTGATCACAATGTAGAGCAAGAGTTTAGGTGGAAAACAAACATAAGACACTGAAGGATGCTCATAAACAATTAAGCAAATATTGTTTTGTCAGTATCTTAAATCCATACTAGTATTGCCATATGAAATATCGCGATATATTGCCAAATCTATTCCTCCTAACGCCTCTAGTAACGACAGCTCAATGTGAACACCATATGCTAACGGCACGTTCAAGAACACACTTTTGTAATTATTTAACGCGCTTCACATGCCCGGTTTGAACGTAGCACAAAGTTCTGTGGAAGAATGAACCGACACCAAAACAAAAGATAACCTTTTGATCTTCATATAAGTTAGATATTTGCCACAATGAGCAAGTTATCTAAATCTGAAGGGAAAATATAATTGATGTCATGTTCTTTAGTGACTAAATCAATCAGTTTAGCAGTATCATTCCATGGAATTAAAAACACTCAAGCTAAGTGAATACCATGTCATTTTTGAGGATTTACAGACTATAGAGATGGTTTCCCATAAAAAAAAAAAAAAAATCATCTCCTGAAGCTCTTTATATTCTCAGACCAGCTTGTCCACATAACACGTGCACACACACACCACCACTGCTCCTTCCTGCAGGGTCTGCCTCTTCTCGAATCTGTCCACAAGCTTTTGTCTTTCCATGTAAACATACGTTGGACACAAATTACACTCAATAACATTTAAAACAGATTATTACCATATGAAAGAGCGTACCTAGCCTGAGAGCACAAACACCAAAGCAGACTCACACTGCTCAACAACATGCTTGTTGTCAAGTCTATAATGCTAACATTTCTAATAAGCTGCACCTATCCCACTTTGACACAAAATAGATAAAAAACAATTTTTCTAAGATTAATGCTGAGCTTTTAAAGCCTTTCATCCAGGAAGAAATTACATTTTTAGCATTATGCCTCTATCACATTTTAGTTTGGTTAACCTCAGACCTGAAAGTGTTTTATTCTCCTATGTTTTGATTTAGCTTTGAGAGGTTAACTTCAAAGCTGTTCCAAAGTATGCTGCTTAATTGTAAAGGTGGATTCACTACTGATGCACTGCTGGTGCTCAACTGACTCTACTTCCATTACACAAAGGGAAAAAGCAGATTTTGCCTGCTAGTTTGAAGAATAAAGCACAAGGTTAACAAACGGGATACTAAATCTTTTGGGAAAGAGGTTTAAACTGTAAAATGCTGCAGAACCCAATGCAAAAAATCCCCTGAATGGTGATCAGGGTTTAAATTTGTTTTTTTTTAACACGTGGTGTTTTTGTGTTTTCGCTTTTTTTTCAGGATATCCCCGGGGTTTTGAAGGTCAGGTGTCAGCGGTGAAATGGAACTCTTGTCAGCATGGATTGTGTCTCCTTCCACTCTACCCTTTCTGTGTCTCATTTGGGGTAAGATAGTCAAATGTCACCGCCGAGCTTTCATCACGGTAACTATGGCCTTTTCAAGACCCATCTTTGTTTAGACCATTTATCTGAGTGGTTAAGAAACTTTGAAACTCACTTTTTAATTTAACAGTAATTGTCACCGTCTGGGTCAAACATTATTTTGCAGAGATTGGTGTGCTTGCCATTCGTTCCAGCTAAAGTAATCTTTGGAGTACCAACATGAACTCATCTACTGTGCAACCTTTCAACACCCGATCTTCCATCATTTGAGTAAATTACTAATCAATTATGAAATAAACTCAAACAGAACCAAGTTTTTGTTTAAGTGGGCACTGTGTTTAATGATGAAAATCATCTTATCTTAAACTTTTATGTGTTTGTCATGACAGTAAACCTTAAAACAACAAAACTGCAGAAAGGAAAAAAAAGAAATGTTTCAAACGTGCACTGTCAGACTTTACCTATCCACATTACGGTAACAAGCTGGCAACACTATCGCCAGCATCATACCGTGACTCTGGGTCAACAGTGACATACCACTGAGCGTTGTTCGTGGAATGATACTGTAAGATTTTTGGCTGTATAATACTCTCGCACCACATCACGGTAACTCACTGCAGAACCCTCTCAGGTATCTTACTGGCAACAGCGTTGCCAGTAAGATACTGTGATCACTTAAGATGCGCAGTACTGTTTGTTAACGTTACATCACCGCAAGCTCAATTCAATGTACTTGGTTGCAATAAATTTCCTGGTAATTTACCCTTATAGCGCACTTTTGGTACTGCAATTTCTCAGCTGTCAGATTGTACCGTATTCCTACGAGCGGTTATTTACCTTTTAACATTAGCTATTTACTATGTTCTGGGTGAACAGCAACATACCGTACTAACCAAATATATATATATAGATATCAGAGAAAGCATGCACCCAACTGCACGCATGCATATACATTTGATTGTAAGTAAGATATAAAAATCAAAATGACAATATTATGCACTGGATATTCATTTTCTTTTAATTTGATTTCTCTTTTTACATTGAAATAAAAATCCCACCATAAATCAGGGGGAGCCTCCTCTAGAGTTAGCTCAAAACGTGCAAATTATGTGTTGGTAGAAATAAACTGTGGTACATAGAGGTAAAAATACATAAACACAGTTGCAAAAAAAGAATTAAACTATACAGCCAGTTATTTGCAGGGTGCTGAGGTGGGTGGCTTCTTCACGTGTTGCCCAGAACACTGAGGCGATTGGTCATCTGATTGGTCATCTGATTGGTCATCTGTGGAGACAGTCCCAAAAATGGACACAACTACACTTTAAGAACACATTCTGCCTTGAAGTATCTGCTGTATTAAACTCAAGTTAGTAAGAATGAAACCAGTCATACCTAATTTGAAGTTTTCCACTCAAATTACGTCAGCCGTTGGAGGAAGGTTGTGACATGGGGATTAATTTGAACAACCTTTCTCTTGACCACATTCCCCGTCTTTCTGCTCGTGCCAACTTTCGAGGTACATTTTGTCCCTTCTTCAAGGTTGATCCTGACAAAAAATTCTAAAATAATATAATAAGTTAGTGCATTGCAAGAACAAGAAGTTATGTTTGTTATTTCATTTGGAAATAAATGATTCAACATATAACAATAATAATGTATATGTTCAAACTTACCTTTGAATCAGCTCCAATGTGGTGCATGCGGCCTCTTGGTACTCCAGGTTGAGCACATAAAATGATGCAAAGAAGACCGACAGTGCATCAGCAAAGGTGTTCTCTTTGTCCAGCTCAAAGATAATACGCCCCTCTGCACTGACCATCCAGCTGGTGGCCACACAATTTACAAAAAAAACATTTTTTCTATGAAGTTAATTAAATCAATTCCTGTCTAAGGATAATTTCAGTAACACAACTAGCAATATTCGGTACCAACAGATTGTTTTAACTTGACATAAATATTCTCAATGGGCCTGAAAAATGTAGGACATAAAATAAGTAGAAAAAAATATTCTCACACATTAACCACAAAACAACACCTTTTATATCAAAGTCTAGAGAAGATAATCTTCAACAAGTCATTTAGCACACAACAGTATTTAGACAACCAGCAGTTTCAACCAGGAAGCATTTACTTCTTCTTGTGCAGTTTTATAGCAGATGCGCACTGCCTGCAAGTGAATTACTGCCATCTACTGGCATGCAGTCTGGGTGAGATACTTACTGTTTTCTTCTGTTCTTTATGAAGCGTCTGTGTGCCTCATGCTTTTCGTTTGGTGAAAATGATGAACTGCACTTCCAAGTGGACTAAGGATACGTACCAATACTCAACCAATACTCAGTCTTAAGTTGGTACCAGTCACGAATTAAAATATCTTAGCCACAGTTGCATGTTCTCCTTCACCCTATAAATCAGGGGTCTCAAACTCACGGCCCGCGGGCAATCTGCGGCCTGCGGGATGATAATTTGCGGCCCCCGTCTTCATATGAAAGATTACTGTTAGTGCGGCCCGCAAGGCTGATATGAATGACAGTTGTTGTGTGCTGAGCTGAACGAACCAATCACGGTAAGGTATATGGTTCTGGAGGGCGGGACATCAGCGGGCTGTTCAGAGCCTCCTCACTCTTTAATTCATTCCTCCAGTCAGCTGGGCGGAGGAGGAGCCATGAAGCTGTGAAGTGCTTTCTCAATGAACGTGATTCGCGGCCCCGCTTCTCTTTCGTCACGTGACAACACGTGATACACAGCCTGCCGCTTGTCAAAAAGCGTGTTCCTGACGCCGCGCACGCATCAGATATTCCGCGGACAAATCAGACCCTCGCGAGCGCTTTTTCCTCCTCCACGATCAGAAAAAGTTCTTGCGAGAGAGACTGACTACTTCAGCGTGCGTGAGTGATGCCCGCGAGCGAGCAGAATCTTCAAAGGTGCTTTCACACCGGCCGCATGTCTGCGCGGGTTTATGAAGGCACACTCAGCAGGTGGTATCCACACCGGAGCAGCGCGGTCACCCACGCAGCAGCAGAGGAGATTCTTCTTCTATGGTGTTTTTACCGTTCATTAGCGCTGCTGCAACTGTGCGTGAAATATTGAACCGGGTTGCAGACTCAGAGCGTGCCTGATTTGTGCGCAGAGCTTGAGACCAGAGTTAAAAACTTGCGTAGCAACGCGCGCTCCAGACGCGGAGGCCAGGAATTCTGGTGCGCGCGCGTTTGCGTTGAGCTTTCAGTGAGCGCGCTGCTGTCAGCTCAGAAATGAAGGAGGAGCTGTAAATACAGACATACAAACTGAATAAAAATAGTTTTCTCTAGTCCAGTGTTTCTCATGTATTTTCTCTTAGACACCCCCCCCCCCCCCCCCCCCCTCTTCAGCTGAAAACATAATTAGTATCAGTTAATTTGGTCAAGTTAAACGTATATCTCCTCAAAATATTGTACTTTTATTATCATTAAGAATTATAATAAAAAATAAACTTCTAAATAATCCGTTTTATTAATTGTTTTCTTTCTTTTTTTAGAATACTTCCAAAACTTCCAGACAAAGTAAAAACAATCTTTCCTTGTTTCTCTCCACAGTAGTGATGGAATTCTGTCTTTTCTCAGAGATTCAGTTCTTTTGCATTGGTTCACTGTAAAAGCGACTCTTTCTGCTACCAAATTGATTTTAGTTGTTTTTGCTATATTTAATTTACAATCAACTACTATGTAGGATTATGCACAATATTCATCACTAAGTTAAACATGTTTTTTATTCGCATTCCCTCCAGGGGGGCGCGCCCACCATTTGAGAAACACAGCTCTGCTCAGTCAGTCAATATGTGGTTTCTGCAGTCATTTGTGTCTGCTGTATGGTCATTGTTATTATTTTAATTTTTAATGATTCATTTTCTGATTCATTTTTAAATTAATTCATTCATTCATTATTTCGTGTTAAAACTAAAGATATTTGAGAACATTGGAATGTTTTATCTGCAATTTTCTGTGGAAATCCGGATGCAGCCCGGCCTCACCCAGGACTCTGCCTCCAGCGGCCCCCGGCTGAATTGAGTTTGAGACCCCTGCTATAAATATTTTGGGAGAAGACTGTGTCTGTTGCCTGACTGACTGATGTGTGGGCACATCACTGTAAATATGAAATATCATTTTACGAAGTTTCATTTGAAACTGCAACAGAAGTTTTATTTTTAAAATCTACATCATATTTCCTGTTTTTTGTGACTTTTTTCGTACTGATAATGAAACTCCTCAAGCTTGTGTTGCGTAGCAGAGGTGTTATTCAGAGGGAGTCATTACTGAGGCATTGTAAACACTCAAAGTGATTAGTAGCTCTTTTATTTTTTTGTAAAACACAATGCAACGACGAGAGACCGTGTAAAATCCCATGGGCATCATTCTAGAAAATTATCAGAATAGAATAGAATAGAATAGAATAGGATCGAATAAGATTGAATTGAATTTGATTGATCCCACAACAAAGATTTTAATTTGTCACCACAGGTCAAGAATGGCTGTAGATTGAAGCTAATGATTCTTATAAAAAGTAGGAGATGCGAAATTCAAAAATGAAGGTGTTCAGTGTTTCAGGCTCAAAGGGACCACTCTAAACAGAGCAGATTCTCTGCACCAATTTGTCAATCTTTTCCTGTCATACTGACTGTGACAGAAACACAAATATCCAAATGGTGTTGACATGATGTCCAAGGTATTTTGCTGTGTGTGTTGTGTTAATACCTGTTTTTTTTAGGACAGTGACATGCATTGAAAACTATGGTATGTCATAGAATTTAGTTTGCATAGATATGCAAATTACTGTAATACACTGCAAGCATACGACAGGGATATTTTACTGTACTTTTACAGTAATTCACTATGGCATTACAACAGAATATATCATCATGCTGCTTATTGCACTTTTTCAGCTAAAACAGTAACATACCGTGGAAACTATGGATAATGTTTTTTTCAAGTTACATTGACATGCAAATTACAGTACTAACACCGCAAACATTATTTTTAAAATATTTTACTGTTAATTTTACAGTAATTCCCCATGGGAATTACAGCAAAGGTGAACAGTGTGTTCAATGCAATTCTTATTATCTAAATATAGGTTTACAATTAACACCATACGTTTTGAGACTAAGTAAAGGTTAATGCAAGAATAAAAACTTGTAAATAAGTGCATGAACTTAAAAAATACTATGCAACATACTTTTTCTTTTCAGATCAAACTTTCACCTTCAAGATCAGCTGTCATATTGTAACTACATTCATACACCAAGAGAAAAGTTGCTTGCTGGTTACAGGAAAAATGTGCCTCTTGTAAAGCTCTTTAACCTAATTATGACCTCATTCATTCCACTCTTTAGATATTTTAAATTATATTTCTTATGGCTTGTATCAACAACAAGGTCAGGTTGTGAACAAGGACGTAAGCTGATAAATCTCCATGTCTGTAACATGGTCTTTGAAATCTTTAAACTTCCAATTAAAATAGAGACTTTTGCTTTTGGAGTAATAGAAATCATTTTTTAAAAATGTCTGCAATTGTGGGTAATTTTGTTTCTTTAAAAATGTTTCATGTTTCACATTTTTGCGCTACATAGTTGATCATGAACTGAAAGGATATAACACGTTTAGCTTTTTTTAAATGTTATATTACATTACTGTCAGGTTTTTTACAAAAATAAGAACAAGTAATGAATTCTGCTTGTAGTTGCCTTTCACGAAAATTGGGATTTGGAATAAGTGATATGTAACAATTGACAAGATTTGCTCTATAGTCCCAAAATATGCCATACTTAAAGTGTAAACAATTATAGACAGAAAGAGACTACAGCCAAAGCAAATGACAAAGGGATTAAGGAAAATGGTGAATTACTAATGTTTGTTTTGTCAAAAGCAAAAACTCAAAAATGTAATTTGATATAAATAATAAAATTTAAATATAACAAGTTACAAAACTTTTTTGAAAAGTACCTAAAAATACTAATTATGGAAAAAATTCCCATCGTCATATTCCTAACTCTTTTTACAGTGACACATGCACTAGAAAAAGAAAAAAACAAAACCAACAAAAAACAGATGAAGCAGATGAAGTCTCAGATCTCCAAGTTCTCCACATAATCTTGCCCTTTATCTATTTCAAAAGATCACTGGTGAGTCACTGGTTGTCTTAGAAGAAGACCAAGACTTTGAGGAGCTGATCTGTTATTTCCTGTCAGTAATGATCCTCTCTGTTTTGGAGAAGGTTCTCTTAAGTGTCTGTAGGTTTGTTGTGGAGGAGCTTCTATATGGAATTATTTCCCTACAGACTGTAAATTCTTCCTTTGTATTGTCAATTTCCAGAGTCTCTCCGTCTTTCTCTCATAACCTACTTGGTTCATGTCGTGCTGTAAGTGTGAGCAGCACATGACAAATCACTCCACACCCAAGCCCGCTCAGCGCACTCCCACCCCGCCGCTTGCACCTGACAGGGTGACCATTTACGCGCACCTTGTAATTTAGAGAAAACTAAAGAGCGATTATAAAGAGCACAACTCCCAGGAAGAAGTCAAAAGGGTAAATGTCACAAAGCTACCAAGCAAACATTTCAATGTGGGCCCCATATGGTTTACCTCTGGGATGACTTGGTGGGCCGCCAGGTGGGTGAGTCCGCGGGTTCCATTGTGGCCCCACCTGTGTTTGCCCACACTGGCTTGAGCAGGCACTCGGTAGTCTGGTTTACTGCTTGTTAGGTCGCTACTGTGGGCAAACACAAATGGGCCCACCAATTCAGCCCAAAAGTAAACCATATAAGCCCGCTCCAAATCGCGGGGTTGCTTGAATTTGGGTTTATAGTTGCGATCGCAAAATCTTAGAGGGTCTGTTGAATGCAAATTTTGTTAATTACTAATTTAATTTTTTTTTTATAAAATTTCAGATGGTGGGTAAATAAAATACTTTTTTTTCCTCTGAACACTCACGTTAAAATAACATTGCTTTGAGCTAAATCTTATCAAATCATCCTTGTTTAAATATTCTTAATTTATACTATATCTACTGTATATGTAAATAATAATAATAATAATAATAATAATACATTTTATTTCAAAGCGCCTTTCTGGTCACTCAAGGACACTGTACATTACAATGAGAACGAATAAAATCAAGACAAATAAATACATCCTAAAAACATAAACACGATAGAATCTAAAAAACAACAATAAAATCAGCCACAGGATAAATGGTCGTGAGATCAGACAGAAAAGGCAGATTTAAACATGTATGTTTTGAGTTTGGACTTAAACACGGGTAAAGAATCAATGGTCTGGAGATCAGGTGGGAGTGAGTTCCATAGTGTGGGGGCCGAGTGGCTGAAGGCTCGGCTCCCCATGGTGACCAGACGGATGGGGGGTACGGAGAGTTGGAGGGTGGAAGAAGAATGAACACTAATAGTACAATTTTAATTTTATCAAGGGGTTTAAAAAAAACAAAATTTAAAAAAGAAAGAAATCAGTCAATTCCTTTACATAGTGGGATTTACAGGGTTAATGAAAAAATATGTTCTTCAAATAAAACTCAAGAAAGTTACACCTATAAGCGTACAAAGCCTTCAAATATGATAAATTGACTAAGCGCATGATTTATTGCTAATAAATTCAGCGTCTACATTTTCACTTTACCGTATGCTCTTAAGTGTTATCACTGTGGTGGATTTCTTTATCTCAGAAACCAAAGCGTCCGTTCTTGGGTTTTGAATATTCTTTTACGTAAACTGTATGCAAATATGCACGCATGTTTGGTTGTTTATATGCACCCTCTGCAATGGCCAATCTTGCCCTTCAAATTTGACGTGAGGTGACTGGTCCAGCCTTGATCGGAACGCTTTGCCTCTCACTCATGTTGTCAGATGCAACAAAGCATGCACTTCACAAATAACTTAGTTCAACCAAGGTCAAGATTTAAGCAACGCGGCTGGCTTCTCTGCGGGGCATTGTTTAAACGAGATTCCTGCTTTGATATTAGGCGCTAATTGGAGTAAGCTTTCGCACTGAGCTTCAAGAAATGAATTTATTCATACGCTCCTGTGTGTAGTAATCATATAATCCTATTCCCAGATTTAAGGGCCAGTGGGTTGTCTGCTTTAAGGTTACCAACTTGATTCAAACTCACTGAACCACAGAATGTCCCCTCACAGTCTGCCTGAAGGATGGCCAACACCAGCTATGACAAACAATGGGGATTAGAGTGATAATCATTACTCTTCTCTGGAGGAATTAGCTAGAGGGACATCGACATTGAAGAAAAACCACAGGTGAACAAGGTCCCTGATACCTCATGCTTTTTTTTCAAACTCCTCCCTCTGCGCTATCTGTGTGGCCAAGGGGGAGATTTAATTTGGAGTAATTGCTTTATTGATGCATTTTCGGGGCCTTATCACTGCAGTTTCCTATCAATAACGCATATGCCAAGATGAATAATGCGACCGCACACAAAAGGGTGCCTTCTCAGACAAAAGGGCACCGGACAGCTTTCCTGAGGTGTATGTTTATGTCACGCTCTGTCGGCTTCACTCATCTCCTTCATAACACTTTCCAAACACACAGCCTTTTTTGTTCATCTTTTACCTTTGAAAAGCGAATTCCTTCCCTCCCTTTGCTCTGTCTGTCTCCAGGCGCACAAGCCCAGCAGGCATTTAGGACCGAGCCCAGAAACCTCACGGTGAGGATGGGAGCCACAGCTGTGTTGAAGTGTGAGGTGCTGCGGGCCTCTGGGACCGTGCAGTGGGTGAAAGATGGCCTCCTCTTGGGACCGCAGAGAAGCCTTCCAGGCTTTCCGCGCTACAGCATGATTGGAAAGAGAGGTAAACAGCAATAATTATAAAATATGGTCTACTGCTTGCCGGGGATTGATGGGCCTGTTTGAAATAAACAACCACGTCCAATCAAAGAATCACAGAATGACAACAGGATTAATCACCACCGTTTCTTTTTGATCGCACTGGGCTTTGTTGCTTTGTTTAAAGAGCATAAAATCTGACACGAATGTTCAACAGTGGAAAATGTTAAGCTAAGGTGTGTGTCAGAACATGTCACACTCGGAAAGGTTACCCTAAAGTGCATTTAACAAAGAAAGCAAAACTGCAATAAGCACAACAGCATCGGATACATCCCCACTTATCCTGTCACTCACATGAAAGGATGGAAAAAATAAAAATGAAAGCAGCAGAAGTGTCAGCTAATCACCAAAATGTGGCAGAGAATAAAATGTGTTTCAGAATGTGCACCCGAGTCTATAAAAAGTAATAGCCAATTAGAAGGCAACCCTGAGTAGGGAAGAGCATCTGTTCCTGATCAGCCCGCAACCAGACAAGACGCACTTCACTGTTGCAAAGTGTGATGGACCACCGATGAAACGTGCACTCCGAGGGAGGCACATACTCATATGTTCACCAATTATCAAACAAGATTGTTATTAATGAAAACTGAGTGCAAAAACAAATATATAGTAAGTCTCAAGAGTTTTTCATGTTCAAACCCAAAAATGACTTTTTTATTTGTCTGATGATGAATGTTGGAATTATGAACTGCATTGCAGAAGATGTGGCATAGCAAAAAATCATGCCATTTCTTATATTTGGATTTCTAAAAAAACCAGAACGTGTACAAAAACAAACAGGCTGCCAAATACTCAGACGTTCCTAGATGAATAAATACTCATCAGCACAGGTACACTTTCCAGAAAAAGAAACTGCAGTCTTCAGCCTGATGTATGCAATCACTTAACATTGCTCCGAAAGAGCAAAATCATTTAGGATGACACTTGACTGCACTTGATAGGCCAGCAGCCTTGGCTGATTGGCATCATCAGTGCTGTTTATTGATGCTTAAAAAAGCCTGAAATCACACATTCACAAGGAACAGGAGGGGCCACCATTGATTTCAACATACACTTATTGAAAATGTGGCACACCGGGTTTTTCCCCACCCTGAAGACATGACATTAATGTAGACGGATGTGGGTTAAATCTCATGTGGAATTTCACTGATCTTTTTGACAACTTTTGGTAACACAAGAGCAGAATACAAAAAAAAATTAAGCTTGTTTAGGACTCATAAGCATGATCTATGTCTTCTATAATTCATTTTCAATCACGAGCTCACCAGCCGTAATTTAATTGTCGAACCGAGACTGGACACAGTCAAGCAGACAAAATGTGATTGTTAATGAACAGCAAAAAATAAACTCATATAAGATTTAGATTGATTAATTAGTATTCAGCCTCAGTGAATTGATAAATCAGGCATTACAATATGCTGCTCTGTACAAATTTGAAAGGGAGCTTTAAAGATAAAATATACATTTCTTTATCTTTCAGGATACTATTTTATAGAAAAGATGATTGTTAGGCATGAGGGCTTTATAACTTCCACTTTTCCCTAATGTTAAGATTTTTTGAACTCCAACAAGAGAACAGGTCATACGTGTTTTGAAATTGTTGCCGGTGAGATGACGGTGTGGCGATATGAGCGCGATGTGAGCGCGTGTCTGTGGATGGAACCTGAGCGCGTGCATGAGTGGGAAAAGTGTGAAGCAGAAGTTTATAACTGCACAGTTTTTTTTATATGTTCATGTTTTTGGCGTTGCTGACATTAATGAAGTTATGTTTCCACAGGGAGATCTTTTGTATCGGTATTTGCTGGTTTAGTCTGTGTTTATATCCGCGGGGTTCGCTCATGTTGGAGCGGTTCGGGTCCAGCATGCAGCACCTGTAGTGGACCTGTTACTGTCTGGTGATGATCTGTGGTTGATCTGCTGCTGGTTTAAGAGATTCCAGAAGCAAATGGGTGTTGGTTTTAATTTTCTCCTTTTTTGTTATTTAATGTTTGTTTTTCATTGTAAAACTCTCTGAGCTGCAACACACGAAAAGTCATTTTTACACATAAAGATTGATCGATAAATTCAGTTTGTTGAATGATAACCAAACAAGGTCAGATTAAACTCAGACTTACTTTCTGTTATGCCAAATGTTATTATGTAATGTAAACAGGTTCTGATGTATCTAATCATATTGCTGTTGGTGTCACATACCACAAATGCAGTACTTTTGGTTTTTAAACAAACATAGTTGGAATATATTTAAACTATTTTCGTTTTTCAATATTATTATGACAGTACAATTTTGAGCTAATATGTTTGAAAAAAAAAGCCTTTTGACCTGCTGTTTGTGAATCACAATTTTTTTCAGATATATTGATTTTTTTTTTTGCATTAAAGTTCACATCACAGCTAGAGGTGGCTGGATAGCTCAGTTGGCTGGTGTAGGACCTGGGTTTGCAGGTAACACGGTGGATGGATGTATATATAGAGAGTATGGTGGATGGACATCCACTGAATACTGGAAGGGGAAGTTGGTTTTGTTAAAAGCAGAAATGGTTCTTTGACAGTCAACTTTGGGTAAAATACTGATCAATGCGAGCGTTTTGAACTTGAACTTCCATCTATTTTCTTAACCTGCTGGCGTTGCGAGGTTACTGGAGCTCATCCGGCTAGTGTTGAGTGAAGATGGGATGTATCCTGGACAGATCGCCTGCCTGTCAGACCCGCTGTGGCTCTCTGTCTGCAGCCAGCCAGCCTCCTGGGGGTCAGCGGAGCTCGCTTGCCTGATATGCCGGCAGACAGAGAGCTGCTGCGGGGTGGGAAGGCTGCCTGCTCGGGCCATCTCAACTTTGTGATATTTTTCGTATTTTCATCGAGACAACAATGTTGATTAAAAAAGGTCCTGTAATATAATTTTTGTTTTCATTTTCCAATCTTGAATAATCCTGGACAATGAGCCTTCAAATTCACAGTCACAGAAACACAGTGGGAGGAGCTGTCATACAAAACACAGCCCAGAGTGAGAGTGAACTAACTCCTGGAATCTCAGAACAATCATATGAACCCAGACTTGTAGATGTGTAATCAGTGATTTTGTTGAACTCTTCACAAAGGGCCGTGAAAATTTGTCTTTTGAATTGCATATGTGGTGAATTACACTTTGGTTATCCAGCGACACCCTAAACCAGGGGTCCCCAAACTTTTTCTTGTGAGGGCCACATATCTGTTTTCTTCTCTGTTGTGTTGTAGGCTAACAGCAAAAGGGTGATAGCCAAGGCCTAAATGTAAACATTTATGTTTTTTCTAAAAGCCACACATAGCCAAATTTTAGATAGTTCATTTCTGTAATCTTCACAGAAAAAATAACAACAAAATGTTTTTAAAATTAAACCAAAAGTCTTGTCTCATTGTTCATATTGTAGAAGGTTGGAATAAAATGTCAAGTTCTATGAGGATCTCAATCAACCAGATAAGAAGGAAAAAATGCTTCTCTGATAGTGCTTTGGGGCAAGGCCAAAAGTGGGGAAGGGCCAGATTCGGCCCACGGGCCATAGTTTGGGAACCCTGCCTTAGATAAATAAATTAATACATTTTACATTAAAATGCATTAAAAAAATAGAAGTACAACTAAAATTAAAAATGACATAAGAAACCCTAACAAAAAAACCTTTTGATATAATACAACTTGCGTTTGAGACATCATGATATCGGCATTTACCTGCATCTGGGTGGTCTTGCGTTTCAGGAAGAGTCTGCACTGCCAGAAACACCCCCAGGCTAAAACACCCCCCCCTTTTCTCGCAGAGCTAGAAGTAAAAAGCAGTTCTTTTATAGGCGCATACCATATATCTACCTCATATCTTCTTATTGCGTCTTGACTATTATAGACGGCGTCCCTAAAATACGCCGGATCTCGAAGTTGTTGGTTACTTTAGATACCGGTCTCTAATAGTGACTGGGCTCCTTTAAAAGAGTTCACAAAAATAACAAATTTTTCATAAATATTAAGTTCTTTAGTGTATCAAAAGTAATATATGATCATGTATGAGTATACAGTTTTCACTGAAAGGCTTTAAGTGAAACTAAAGAGTACCAGGATATGTTTACATTTTTGCAAAGTTTAAATAAATTTCTAATAAATGTTGGTGGAACAATATTTAGGATTCTGCTTTAAAATATCCGTATTTAACTATTTGAAGGAAATTTATAAGAAAAAAATTGGAAAATTAAAAAAAAAAAAAAAATTGTAAAACAAACATTTTCAATTCAATTCAATTCAATTTTATTTATAGAGCCCAAAATCACAAAGAATTTTGCCTCATTGGGCTTCATGCAGGTAATTTTACAGTTGCAAAAAATAGTCATGAACAAGAAAGATCACTAAAGACTAGACAGACTAAATAAACTGGATATCCTTGCTCTTAGACCCTCCCTCTCGGTAAGGAAAAACTCCTAAAAAACCTGAATCAGGAAAAACGAAGAAACCTTAGGGATTCCCACATGAGGGAGAGATCCCATCCCAGGACGAACAGGCGATACCAGAACTGGTAAGGGAAAATTAGCTTCTAAAACTAGGTATTTGAATAGAATTCATTCAGATAAAGCTGCAGATAGAGCTGAGGGACGAGTGGTGATGAAGTCCTCAGTCAGACGAAGCAGAAGTGCAGTCCACGGCCAGGAGCAGGAGCGTGGGGGATCCACCTGGGATCTGAAATCACTCCCGCTCCCCAGAGGGGAGAGAGAGAGAAGAACAACAAGAGAGAAGAACAACAATTGTTTATTAAAGAGTCAGCCCATCAGTAGCCGGGTTAGGCATCTGTGACCCCGTGACCCCGAAAGGGACAAAGCGGCTAAGAAGATCAATAAAAGAAATTTTGTGAAATATTTTCCATGCCCATTTCAATCCCTGTAAACTTCTTGCATTTGCCATTAATTTAATGAAAAATGAACAGCTGGGTGTTTTGAATCAGTGTAAATGCACACAGTTTGATTTTTTTTAATTCTGCATCTGATTAAACTAATCGTAGCCCAGGATTTTAGACTCTACCAATCTTCAGTTAGACAGATTGTGTACAAATGGAAGAAATTCATTATCTTAACTTCAGACCATTGGAATGATCATTATCAGTCAACCAACAAAGATGTCTGCTGCAGCCTGTGAAGTATCAAAAGAATCCAGCATAACTTTCTCAGCAAATAGAACATCTCTGAAATCCCAAAAACAATGCCAGAATAGAATTATCTGGTAAATAATTCTTCTTTTCTTTCTGCAGTTAATGATAGCTTAGATGTGAAATTCGCTGCTGCTTGGTTTTAATCATCTCTCCGTTGTGGTTGACACATTCATTTTTAGGCCTGAGCACTCGTCAGACCAAGATGCTATTTTCCACATGTTGGTAGGCTGTGAGCAATCAGGAGCTGGAAAGCCAGCAGTGAGCATCATCTAATCCCCATAGGTTATGGCAGTGCATCAAACAAATCAAGCCCTGTTGGCATGCCAGACTATCAGAGGAGAGATGCAAAGTGAGAGGCTCTGTCTGGCATCAATTAATAGACAGTTTATTAAGTAGGTGTTTTAAATCTGGGATTTGTTTGTATTTGCTTCATTGAAAGCTCCGACTGAAATAAAATGCATACCAACTTTTTGCACATCAATAGAAATACCCGCGATTACAAATTCATAGAGAAGTTGGTCTATGTGACTTAGAGCATTGGTATATTGGTGCTAAAATATTGTGGCAAAAACAAGAAAAGAAAAGTTTCAAGGAATAAATACGTAAATATGGGTCGTTGAAAACAAATATTCAGTTGAGGCACTGATTTATCACCAATTTACTAATCAGAAGACATAAGGAGGGAACTGAGAAATTTGTGAGAACTTAGATATTAACAATTTCCCTTTGCAACTTCATTTTGTTGGGAATTCTACACCCTAAAGAAGAATTCAAAGACAAGCTGAAAAACGTGTCATCATCCAAACTTATTTGGACTTATTGCTCCAACAAAAGGGCCTGCATGGTGGTTAGCAGTCTTACCAATAGGAGTCCCAACAGGGACCTTTTGTGTAGTTTGTATGTTCTGTTTGTGGGTTTCCTACAGGAACTCCAACTTCCTCCCACAGTCCAAAATCATGCTTTATTAATTTATTGATGATTTCTAACCATCCCCAGGTGTAAATGTCAGTGTGTGTGGTTGCGTAGCCCGATGAATGGATTGATGGATGGCCTATACAATTAACAGTAATCATAAAAAACACCAATCAATACTGACCAACAATGGATTTTAATTTTTTTAGTCTGAAAACACCCTCTCCTTCCAGCCATCTTTGTGTAACTTTCAAAGCTTAACTTCTTGTTTTTGCAAAGAAAACTAAAAGCATAGATGCAAAAAAATTTTGTTTTGAAATTTTCATGAGATGTGTTTAACTTATCAAGAGTAGCAGTTCATTTGTGTCTACCAGAACATCTAAGATCTGATCTAATCAAGAGAATTGAAAATGCACAGCTGGAAGATGACACTTTCTACGAATGCCAAGCGGGACAATCAGACATCAGTGACGGAATCATCTCTGATGCAGTCTGGCTTAATGTACTAAGTAAGAAAAGATCCAAAAAATCAAAATGTGTTAACAAAAGGGAAGAGGGCTGTAAACATGATTGTGAACCACAGCTGTAAAAATCGACATTGTTTTTTCCTAAGTAGCAAAATGTTATGCCTAAAACGTGACTGTGAGCACCCACAGTTCTCCAGTAAAGCACTCGACCTCTTGACCAGTAATCAGCATATAGAGAGCTGTTAAATATTCATTTCTATTGATAAAGATCTTTACTGATTTAGAGATAAGGCAATGCGTGGAAAAGATTACAATTAGTTTGCCTACAGTAAGGCTCAACAGTTTTCAACCCTTTAACCCTTTAACACCTGAGGCGTAGCTGGTGACTCTTAACATACTCTAACTTTTTAACCGTTAACTCAATTAATGTAATTCCAGCAGATTCTAAAGATTCTGAATCTACTGGAATGACATTGAGTGTATTAATGGTTGAAAATTTTCAGTAAATCAAAGAGCATAAACACTGGAGGTTAAAGAGATATAGCAATATTCATGAAACTGTCAGAAAGGAAATTGCAATGAAGCGCTTTCAGGGCCGAATCTTTCCCTATCCCTATTGTTTCTCCCTATACATTAATTGTGGTGGCATTTTGAAGGGTTAGATTGTCTTTTAAGGCTTAAAAGCTGCAATGGTCTTCTGTATTGCACTTTTACGCAGAGGAGAAACATTTTTCTTTACGTGGGCGTGCTCTGAAGCACAGAAGTTTACATTTAAATGTAAGTAAGCACTTTTTGTTTTACAATGAGCTTATAAAGTTATAAAACCAATGTAATGTATTTCCGAGCGCTAGCAGCTCCGCTCTAATGCAGCTAACTGGCGACTATTGATGATGTCATCGAGTGATAGTTACTTCCGGATTCAAAGAGACTATTTTTCTATAACTCTCCGTTTGGAGGTTTAAATGTAGAGGTAGGGGGAAGCCTTAGGGGTTGGGGAAGGAATCAGTTTTGGCCCAATAGTTTTATTCATATAATTGAGAGCCAGAACTACTCATATTTGCTTTTTTAGATCCAAGCCTTTGTGAACCGCAGCTCTCTCCCAGGCCTAAGGCAATTCCTGTGTCTGCCCCACACAATGGTATATGCTCAAAAACAGGCTGACACACATGCAATTGTATAGCTAGACTCCACCTGTTGATGTTCTATAACAAGCGTTCTTACGGTCTTTCATCCACCTTGCTGGCGGGAAGTAGCCCATATGTGCTGAGGAAAGAACTCTGGCAGAACTTTTATTCTCCAGCTCTGTTCATTTGCTTTCACCCCCTCCCCATTCCCTCCGTCACACCGGTTCCCCCTCTGCTTCACGCTCAGGCTTTCTCTTTGGTGAACACTGAAGCAGAGGGGGTTTGGAAAAAGGGGTTTTGCTGTGGCAATTGTCAGCCTCGCTCTGCTCTGGGAAGAGAGCAGGTTTTTCTGACATCAATGGGTTGGCAGGAGGGATGGCGGGTCATGCGGGGCAGGGAGAGGCATAGACGGCCTGCAGACGGCTCTTTCAAATGACTACACACTCAATTCCACAGTGCTGCAGTGTCATGTCTTACAGCAGGCCTACACCTGCAGTCACAGCAGGCTGCACTCCCACATTCATTACCTCTCAAATGTCCACTGCATGTGCGCCCACGTTCACAAAGTCAACACAGAAAGGTCAACATAAGTGGGAATTGCGTTCGTGCTGAATCACGGATGTTCCCGGCATGCCTGGATATGAATCCTATCGGCACATGACAGCAGGAGACTTCGCTCAGTCCTCTTGGTTGTTGATAGTTTAGGATGGACAGTTGCTGTTGCTGGAAGGGGTAAACACTGAAAGAGGGATTTAGAAAAAAAAAAAAAAAAACTGTCTGCAGCCTTGGTCCCAAAGGGTCATTTGTTCCGCTCCAAGAATTCCAGTGATTCAAAATATGTGAGTAATCTGGGGCTTGATAATGAGCTGATGAATCCAATCTCCTGTTAGTGCTGAACTGGGACTGGAAACTGTGCATCCTTTTTTGAAGAGCACTGTCTCTGATGAGTTTTCCATGGACCTCTGCATCAGGCGACTATAGCTCCCAAGGCCCCACACCCCTGTCCACTCAACCATGGCCATATCCCATTAAGCTCTGCATCAAATCAAAACACTATAAAGTCTTTATGAGGAGCCAGCATAGGAGAAAAGGAAGGAGTTTAAAAACAAAATTGACGTTGGTGGTTATAAAATTGATATCATCACTGGCTAATTCAAGATGGATCACCACAGACAGTAACTTTAGAGCAGGGATAAAGAAAAATATCAATAAGCCTCATCCGCGGGCTTACAAAGATGTGTTTTTAAGACATTTCCGTTGCTGTAACAGTACTCTTGTGTGTTTTTGCTTTCCTGTGGAGCTTAGATTGGGGATTACTGCAATAGGCAGATCAAGTGGCACTGAGTAATCCATGACAATAACAACCTCCACCCCTCTTTGCCGAAACCTTCTCCTTTCTCTAAAAACGTATCCTACTTTGCGTTCATCACACACCTGACACATTCTGTGTCTCCGTTTATACCATTAGCATTAGCATTTAATCCTGTTAACAAACACCCCTCCCCCATCCCCTCCAAACCTCTTTAGATGCCCCCTGCAAATGTTCAGGACAGTCATTTGATGTGACTGAGTTACTCATTCGACTGTGTCCTACAGAGATATGTATGTCTGGGTAAGTGTGTGTTTTTGTCTGTGTGTAAGCTTATGTTGTCAGGCTTGAGGAGGCCATCTTTGAAAACTGGGCTGTGGCCACGTTTCAGCAGTGGCTAATGAGTTTAACACATGAAGAGCATATAATGAGCCTTCAATTTTTTTTTTTTATACGACTTGGAACTCTTGAGAAGAAGAAACATAGAACATGACTACTCTATTCATTCTTGTTCTTGAAAACTTTGCAGATTTACTTGAGTATCCCACCTCGCCAGAGAGGGATGTTTCATGTGCACACCGACAGACATTAAAGAGCTTGTATCTGTCTTTACAATTATCATGGAGTGTTTCTGCTTATGGCAAAATGAGACTTTTAAGGGGTTGCTTTTAAATCCCTGCTTGGTTATTTCTTGATGGAACTATGTTCTCCCCGTTCAAGTGCAGGGTTTCTCCCAGTGCCCTCTCACCGTCCAAGAACATGCTTTATTGGGTAATTAATTATTATAAATTGCCTCTTAGGTGTAAATGTGAGTTTTTTTGAATGTTTGTCTCTCTGTGGCCCTGGTGAACTCTCTGCAGTATAGTAACACTAACTGGGTTGGCTGCAACCATAGACAGTACATAGAGAGAACTAGACTGATCCTCCCCTCCTCCCTCGTGTTCCAAATAGGAAGTACCTGCTGGTTCCAGAAAGCCATAGACTTCTATTGAGAAATAAACAGCTATTGCTAAGACATTCTGTTTGTCAGAATAATCATTCTTGCTCTGGTATCTCTGTTTAGCATGTTCTTGCTAACCCTTTTTTTTTGGTATCATATATATTTTTATCGCAAGTTATTCTCAATCAGAGCCTCAATAATTGTATTGGACTAATCACTATTTACTAATGTCGTCTGGTCCCAAAATAGCGAAATCAGACACTATCTGTACCACAGAAAATGGCAACTGAATTGACTTCATTTTGTTGGGGCCCGAGGTAACAGCCTTGTTTTGTTCATCTTCATTTATGCCAATAGCTGGAACCCTGTGACCTTGAACAGGAAGTAGAGGTTTAGAAAATAAATAGATAGATGGTTTTGAAGTTGCTGTTGATCAGTAGGGTTGAACAAATCAAATCAATTGCTCAGTGGTTTTAACCCCCATCATCCCTTGTGCTGCCCTAAGAATGTTTACATTACAAGTGGGGTCATCTGGACCCCACAAGACAGTCCACTCAACTTTTAAAGGAATTTTATCTTCACTGGTGTCCGTGGCAGACATGAAATCATGTCCACTCCACATGTCATGAGAGGAATAACACAACGATGTAAGGGTTGGGTCATCTGGACCCCATAAGATAGGGCAAGGGTTGATGTCAATGGGCAGGAGACTTTGTGCTGGATTGCTTTCATCTGTAAGAAACTAATAAGCTGGTTTCAATAAAACCCTCCTCTTAACATTTTTAAACACTGGAGCTGTCGTCAGTGACACCTAACGTACAATCTTTATCATACGTAACTCCTCAATGTTTACATAATCGAAGTGAATCAGCTGACTCTGACACGGAGTGGCTTTGCACTGCTTCCTTCTGCAACAGAATCAGCTGATTTACATAGACTGCATATGCGCTTCACTGCTAGGAAGTGTCGCATATCGGGACAAGGTTGCTTTTCTCTGCTTCAGAATCCACTGGACAATAATTGCATAAACGGTTGAAGACTTACACTCGTCAAGAGAATGCAAACACTGGAGCTAAACCTAAGATGTAAAATGATTCTTGAACTAATTAATGTTATAATGAATGGTTGCTTTGTTAGACATTCCTTGCAGAAAACAAATTACTTCAAGTTTCGCCGAATCTGAATTCTCCCCCTATCCCTACCGCTTCTCCCCACTCCTACATTCAGCCCCCCCAAACAGAGTTACGGCCAAAGAATGTCCGTTACCGATTCATACTCCTCAAAAACACTTCTGATCATTCTTTATAAATATTTATGTGGCAACACGAGCGGTTGGGGCACCAAGGGGGGTTGAACACACCAAATTTTATAAGCGCAGGATCACACAGGGCACGGACGCAGTTCTGGGAGTTTTAAAATATATAATTTATTACAATTAAAATGTGCTCAGCCTTCCTGCACCTACCAGACCGGGTCAACAGGTGGGGAGGGATACCCAAAATAACAAAATCACCCCACACAATAGTGAAGGACAGGGGAATCCAACCCAGGGAGCACAGCACACGTAGGTCCACTCCACCACCTGAAACCCGGTTCTTGCAGGGGGCTGGCTCTAAAATGGATTAAAAGATAAAATAAAGATGATAAAATACACAATCACAAGAATAAAAGCAGTTAAAATGCTGGTTGTCCTCCGAGTCCTGGGTGGTGGCTGACTCCTCGCCTCAGGGCAACTTTCAGCACTGCATGCTCCCGAACACTGCAGTGGTCCTTCTGAGGCGGTGCAATGATGCCGTCAGCACACCCAAGGTCCAATGGAGTGAAGTGGAAGCCAGTTCCTTGTCCAGTGAACAGCCAAGGTAGTCACCCCGCAAGCATCCTGCTGTCCACGCCAAGGCAGCCGGCCAATGGTGGAGTGAAGGGGATACAGGCACTTGGGTCCACGCGGAGGCCAGTCCACTCCCAGGCCACAACCAGAGTGTAAAAAGGAATTATAAAATCATAATAAAAATGACCAAAGCCACACAAGGCTACAAAGGCAAGACAGGCAAAACAGCAGGGGCTCACAGTCAGACCCTGTGGAGGACAGGCAGGATGTCAGAGCAGCACCATTACATTGAAGCACAGGGTGAATGGCCAAACACATACCGCCAGATGAATACTGCGGATCACATGCCCCTCTGATGCAGTGGAGAGGGGACCCTCGTGCCACAGGTCCACACACACCCCGTTTCAGGTGCCCACTGACTGGGCCTGGAACCTGTAGCACAGGGTGGTGTCCCCTCTTTTGAGTGCAGTGGCAAGTCAACTGCCTTTTATAGGCTCCACCACACCCTTTTGACAATCTCCTTAACTGCCATCACCTGTGCAGCAGGTGCAGCCCATTGCAACCTGCTACATTCAATAAAGGAAAGTGCTGGAGTTTTGTTCAACATTAAGCATTTTTTTTTCAATCCAGAACAATAGTACTAGCTATGCTTCCTTTCTGAGTCAGCTGATGCCATTTCTCCATGCAGGCTTGCTGTGGGTGTGCGCCTGTGTGTGTGTGTGTGAAAAACGAACAGACTGGCATGTTGTTCAACTGCTCTCCCTTCCTGGGAAATTCTCGCAGCTCCTTCGGAAGCAAATGTTTCATGCAAGTATCTTGAGTTGTCTGTGTTTTTGTGACGAACCGGAAGAGTCACGGGCCTGAAAAAAAATCTGTGAATCCACGAATTAAGAAACGGGAATAAGCAGGGGAACTCTGTACTTACATAATATTTGATTCTGCTCAAATCACTTTGTTTGCAGGAGAATAGTAGTATTTTTATTTCTTTTACATAGTACATGGCTTACATTACGCTAAGAATTGTTAAAAATATTTATAGCTGGTTTTTACTTAGCATTGATGAGAACAGCTCTAAGCAAATGACCATAAAGTTAAAGCATCCCATTTTTTTTCCCCTTGTTTCATTTCTAAAATATATAACAGTGCAAGTGGGCACCAATGTCTTTTTTGGTCTTTCTTTTATTGCATGGTGAGGCTGCGGGGCTTCAAGTAAAAACCAAGCAATTCTGGAAATCTGTGCTAAACCTAAAGTAGTTATATATAAAATAATATATCAATATTTTAGAAGGAGATGTACTGGTGGCAAAGTTAACTAAAGCAATGTAGCATACACTTGGCGGCTTTACTTCTCTTTTTAGTCCAATTTGTAGAATTGGAATTGTCTTTCTTCGGTTTAATTTTTCAGATGATATATGAAAAGAACTTGAAAACTTGAAACTTCTTTTTATTTTAAATGAGTGCTTCACTGTGGCTTCCGGAATAATGACCTCTGCAAGAACACGCTACAAACCTTTATAATGTTTTTTATTTTTGTGAATTGGTTTGATGTCAGCTTCTACTATGAATATCTGTTTCAGTGCACTGACATTGGCTTCTGTTGAACTATGAAGCAGTTTTTATTTTTTCACATCTGTGTTGCAATGCTGTTAGCTGTACCTCCATCACATCACTTGTGATAGGGTTTTTTTTGTTGTTCTATATCCTTGCTTCTGCTGTTGTTCATATAAATAGGTTTTCTGTTTGCCGTGTTAAAACCTTTATTTTTCAGCCTCTTTAGATTTTTAGATTAACTGCTTGAGCGATTCTGTATTTTTGTTTTTGTTGGCAACTTGTGTTTTTTTTTATCTTTAGTCTTCACCTGCTTGACTCCTGCATTCTCATCATACATTTGGGTCCACCTTCACATACCACAAAATATTTTTCAATTAAATGCCCGAACACCAGGTTAAGTGATCAAACACATTTCACTGGGTTTGAAGCTAGAAAAACATAAAAAAGGAAATTAAATAGAAGAGGGACAGATTTTTTTCAGATTCCATTTTTTAAAGTGGTGATGCTGAGTTGCTTCAGACCTCAGATGTTCTCTGTCTAGCCTGTTAAGCCTTTCAGAGACACTTTGTCTTCTCAGCCAGTTCAACTCAGAAAATAAAGTTAGTTTTGCCAAAAAAAAACAAGCATGCGTGCTTTGAAGCACGTTTGAAAACCTTATCAAATAGCTGTTTGCACACTTTTTTCTTTTGTGGAAATGTGGTTGCTCATGCAAAACCCCATATACTTTATAAATCATCTTGGGGTTTTTGTTTTAAAGGAAAAAAAGAAAGCGGATAGGTGGAAAGATCTGCTTGTGCATATTGATGTGTGTCTGCTAATCTGTTCCTTATCTGCCTTATCCGTCCATCTGTCTTGTATTTGTCTAATGAATCAAATTTTTGCAGCTCACTGTTTGTTGGAACTCCTGGAGCAAGTCTCTGCCTATCTATTCTAGCGTTCATATAAGTACCTTAATGAGAGCAATAGAGCTAGAAAGGAGAGGCACAACAGAAAAGAGCTGACAGGCGAGTATACAGAGACGAGACAGAAAGAGTTAATTAGGAAAACACGGTGTTTGTTTTCTGTTCTTTGCTCTGGAAGCATGTCATGTGTTTGTTTCCTCTCTCAATTGCTTTTGTCCAAGTGTTTTCACATCCTTTCGAAAAATATGGTTCTGTGTGCCTGTGCATGCACTGTCACTTTTTTTCCAGACTGGGCCCACTGGGTCACGTGCTTTTCCTGCGTGGAAGTGATGGATGGCAGGCTGTGAGTCCCAGTCCAAGCCAGAACACACCTTTCTTTGCACTTCTGCAGTTTAGCTGCAGTGGTCAAGAAGAATAGTATCAGGGAAAGAGAGGGGGGGGGGGGGCGGGCTCAGCCTGCTACAGAGGGATGATGAGGAGAATGAAAGATACGAGGAACAGGCCAGCATGAGCGAGCGAAGAAAAAATTAGATACCTGCCTGCCTCATTTGTGGACATATCATTATTCTTATTTTAGGATTTGTTAGGCTGCCAGACACTCCTCGAGCACAACAAGTGATGCGCCTACGTGAATTGTGTGGGCTTGAGTTGATTGAGAGTGCAGGGGCTGTCAATAGATGCATGGCCCAGTCATCTTCTCAGGAAAGAGGGGGGAGAAAAACAAACAAATGCATCTCATTATTGCAGCGCGCGCCTCTGCAGTGCTCTGGGTAACCCATCACAGTCCACACAGATTCAATTGCTTCTTTTAAATCAGTTTGAAGCTGCAGCCACATCTCATCTGTCTCAATAGGAGACTGGAGCCAAAGTGCCACTCTGTGCACGGCAACAGCTCCTCCTACTGGTGGAGAATCAACCGGTCTGTCTTAAAATTGTGGCAAGGAACTGTTGAATGGTTAGCCAACTTTCCTGGTTGAGCTTTATACTTTTTATTGGAAATTCCTCAGCAACTGTCCTCCACATTCCCTCTGTTCTGGCTCTTTGTTCACGACATATGCTCTCACAGGTCTTATTGAAATGTGCTCCCCTGCAGGTCTTTCATTTCCTTCTCACATGCAAGGCTTACCAATTCCCATTTTAATTCAACCTATACTGACGCTTCAGCGCATCTCCACTTTCAAACTCACTAAAAATTAAAACAATAGGCTGCTCCACTTAAGATACAGTATAATGGGCAGTTTTAGCCTTAACAAACATTTCGTCTGAATCTCTTTGATGATTAGTTGGTGACAGATTTCTCAGCTCGCTGCTGAACAATTTTGGTCCCTTGAGTCAAAAAGGTTTGTTGTTGTTGTTGTTGCTGCTTTTACTGAAATCCCCATTCATGGTCAGATAAAAGGGTTGTAGAGAGCCGAAGAGTGCTTTGATCAGTCCGGAACGCACATACTTAGCTCGAGGGTGATCTCGGGAGAGATACATTTGGTGCTTCTGAGATAGATCAGTGAATCAGTTTAATCTGTTTCCTCTCTGCATTCTTCCCTTGTCTACAAATTGCATCCAAGCACAACATATCATCGAACTTGCTGGATTGGTTGTCCCTTTCAAGTGTTCATGAATTATTGCTTTAAATCTAAAATGAGGTTTTTATTGGCTCTTAAACTTTTTTTTTTGTATGGTGCAGTTCCGCCGTCTAACCCATACTTCACCATGGATGTGACAGCCTATTGGGTTGCAGGGCAGAGCTATGATGTCACCTGTGTGGCTCCTGATGCCAAACCTGAGGCTGAAGTCTTCCTGTATAAAGGTGCGTCACTCGTCAACTTTTAAAAATAATTATTTATTTATTTTTTTTAATTAAGCATTTTTATAGCTAGAAACAGGAAAATGAACTAATGAATAAAAAGCATTTCATGTTTCATTATTTTTCAAAGGAAGGAGAATTAAAGAAAAGAGTCTGCGTGGGAGGAATTCTTAATTAACAGAGAATTTACAATTTCATGTTTAAAGAATGACTAACAACTTATATTTAGCGCATAAATAACTACAACCTATCTGGGGCTGACACAGAGCAAGAAATGTTTGCTTTGTAATTACATTCTATTGTTCTGCCCCAGGTCTATGGCGTCTCAATGTTGTGCTGCTACACATAAATCTTAATTGTAGTTGGTGATTAAACTGTAGCCTTGCTACGGTGATGAAATAAGATCTAAACTCCAAGATTTGATTTTTTTTATTGTCCTAGAAACTGTGAAACGTCATGTTTTTTCAGTGTTTATTGCTGCGAATGGCATTTAACACTGCTTCTGCTTCACATGAACACATTTTACAGACAGTAGTCCTCCTATCTGTGCACCTTTTTCCCATTGTTTCTTTCAGATGGAGTCAAGCTGACAGGTGTAAAGTCTTTCCCCGTGTCTGGCTCAAAGGATAAGCTTCTGAACACGCATGCTGAAGTAACGTATGTGTTCAAGCGTCTGCCACACTCGCTCTTCTCAGCAGCCTGCTCAGTCTCTTGAATTCTACCTTAGCTTCTTGTTTCCCCTGTTTTCAGTGAGCTCTTATTTTCTCCTTCTGTCTTAGCGAACACAATGAAACATGACAAACTCCGAGGGGTTGTATTAGCTTCTGTCAAATACATAAAATTACATTCCGGTGGCGAGACAGGTTTGATCCTTTTGCAGGTGCCTTTATATTAAACAGGGCCAAAGATTACCTTAATCCTGAATGTCTCCTCCATGTCAGCGATAATAACCTCTTGTCATATTTTGAGATAACATTCACACAGGAGCTGCAATGTTGCTGAGTTCTCCTGCAGAAGAGCCGAGGTCTCCGGCAATATTGATGCCCTGTCTTCACACACGCTCTAAGTCTGCGAAGCAGCTGGTCTTGTTTGTTTTTTACAGCTGTCATTGTGCAATTGTTTGGCAAAGAAAGTATAGACAGGGAAGAAAACAGAACACAGAGCAATTACATTAGGCATCTTTCTGTCTACACCAGAAAGGGTATTTCTGAAGAGTTCTGACATGAAGCCTTCTGGCAAGTTAAACATGTATCTGTGTAAGATAGCAAGAGCTGTTTTCTTACAGAAAGTGTGCATTTACATTTTTAAGCTCTTTTCTTGAATAAAAAACTGTGGAGTTCTCAAAAAAACGACAACACATTTTAATTTATTTAGCAAAAAGACAAGCAAAAACAAATAAACCGAGAAATTATCTCTGTACAACTTCACTAATGAAATAGTCATCAATAAATACAGTCATACTTTTAATAGCAGAAGCTTAATATGTGTTAACACCAAAAATAATCAGAAAAAAATATTAGAGAAAATTGAGTTAAGGTAATTTTCAAATCAAACAATAGGAACTCCAATTCTCATGAATTATGATTGGGAAAACATCCAATTTTCAATCTAGTTATGGCTTATAAATATACTTAAGCGATTCAAGACCAGAAAGAAATTTGTGAAGTTATAGAGGTATTAATTACTTTTTTTTTTTTTTAATTTATGGTATCTAAAATTTCTGTCTTAGAAAAAAAATTGATAAAGAAATTTCACAACATCTTAGTTTAACTTGGCAAAACTCCATTTGAAAAAAAAAACAGAGATATCTAGCTGTAATGTAAAGCATCATATTTAGAGAAGACCAGATAATATTTGCACCTACATCTTATTTAGTGTCAAGCACGGTGGTATAATGATAATGATCAGGGCTTAGTTTGCTTCTGCAAAACCAATGCTCTTGAATGTTTTGGCCCCTCAAAAGCAAAATGAGAAACAATTGGTCCAATAATCAAAATGTTGTTCTAGCTTAATCAAATGTCAAAACCACAGAATGAAAGATACTGCCATTGGCCAGTAAAGATTATCGCACTGGCAATAATATTTAAACTAAAAAGCAATTAAGGTTTTTTACCTTAAAAGTTTTTTTGTTTTTTTTTGTAGTTTGTGACATTTAATTAATTTTGGCTGTTACTGATGTCCTGTTTTATAATGTAAAATTTTAGTCTTTTATGTTTCATTTAAATTTACCTTCCTGCTTGAGGGTAAGCCTGCCATTTCTAAAGGTTTTTCTATTCTTTGGTCTTCTCATTTCTGTTTTTATTTTGTTTATTCATTTTTCCTTCGCTAATATATTCCTAATTTGAATTACATGTATTGTGTCTTCAGTTTTATTGGGCTTCTTTAGTTAGTACTAACCTCACAATTGAATTTATCCTTGTGATATTAATTAAGTTTCAATTCAGTTCACTGTCTTTGCTTTTCTACAAAAGTTACACAAATTTCCATTAAACTCTTGGTTGTGCCCGAATTCCTTTACCATTTACTAATTAGTGTAATGTATAGTGAGCTTGACATTTTACAGTGCCGTCCGAATTTAAATCCAGTGCCCTATACATTTCCCAAAAGTCTCTGAACCAATTTACATGAATGCTAACTAGATTGGCAAATATCGACCACAATGCATTACACTTGAAGGATTTTGTTAATGTAAAAAATATATATATATATATAAAATAATCCAAGTTTTGATAATCAAAATACAGTACATTCATAAAATGTTCATATTTATGTGGTTCTTACTACTGGAAATCAATGATGTCATATTGGCCGTTTAAAAAAAAATAGTGCGTATTGTGTCAGAATTGCTTTTAAAATCCAGGGGGCACTACATAGTGTCGTTCTATAAAGTATTTTTTGGATGTTAGGGATTAGAAAAGGAATTCATTCATTGCTTTTGACCCTCCATTGTTTTAGTTTGCAATAAATATGCATTCTCTACCATGGTAATGCACAAGTTATGCTAAAATTGCTAAATTTGAGAAATATAAACAAGTTCACATTTTATTTTGTTGCAGACAAAATTAATTTTGTAAACAAGTTTTTTTTAAACATTTATGTGATATGGGACACTTGTTTTATGAAAGTGTTCAAGACTTGTTTTTGACTGTGCAGGATATAGTGCATATAACTTTACATTTACCATTATCAACTTTGACCTGTTCAGAGTGTACCTGTTGACTGTATATAGAGAATTGGACTGAACAGGTGTGACATCACCCATAGAAATGCCTTACCTCTGGTTCCAGTGAAATGAAGTCTATTCAGTCGCCATTTTTTCATGAAACGAACGTCGTCATGTTGGAGCCAGTTGACAGGGATTGGTCCGTGTCAGTTTGATTCAACGTTCCTATGGCAACTACTGTCGCCAATCATGAGTGAGCTTGTTTGAAGTCCACCGTTCTTCCACTGAAAGCGGCTCAGGAGAATCTGTCAATCAAACATTTTCGATGGGGGCCAGTAAGCACCACATACTTTTACTGAGGCACCTGCTTGATCAGTTCATAGCTTGAATAAGTTACAATAAAGAACAAATATCTTGAAAAAAACACAACAGTTTAGCAAGAATATATTAAGAACAATCTATCAGAGCAGAAATGGTTATTTAGACAAATATGTTGACTGAATAATAGCAGTTTATGGGATTTTGGCTTCTTGGAGCCAGCAGGGACTTGTTATTTATAAAGCAAGTGTGGAGAGGTCACTCAGTCCAGTTCTTTTCTACAGTCCGTTGGTGTACCCAGCCTTCACCCAACACTAGCCGGGAAAGGCTCCAGCAACCCCATGACCCCAAAAGAGATTGAGCGTGTTCCAAAGATGAATTGATGGATTATCAACTTTTTTGTTTGTTATTTCCAATAAGAGAACTCTGAAAATATATATTTTAAGCAATTTATTGTTTGTTGTATTTTACTTTTTTGTTTTTTGTTTTACTTCTGAAAGGGTGACCGCTGTGAGCTCTGACAATGGAAGACTGTTGGCATGCCACGCCAAGAACGCTGCCTTGTCCAAGCCTGTGGTGACCACGGTGACCATGAACGTGTACTGTGAGTGTCTGGAGCTGTCTGTAAACTGCCAGTCAACACCTCTCTTCTGCTCAAACCCAGTGTAGCTGGAAGCACACAGCACAACACAGGAACCCAGCTGTCTTTAGGGAGGCCCAGGGGTATCCTGTCTTGTGCATTTATTTGTGTGCAGCGCTTCCAGGAGAAACATTCAACTTGAAGGCAAAGTCACACCCAGTTCAGAGCAACACTCGGCAGGGGCAGGCTTTCATATCTAGTTTCCAAGGCAGCTTCTGGTAAACTGAGATAAATAGGACCAAACCGGTGAGGTGTTTTCTTCCAAAGTGTGCAATAACACATATTTTCATAACGTTTATTGTTTTATTGAACAAGATTATTCCCATATTTACAAATTGCCCAAATGTTAAACAAATAAACTAATAAATCTTCAAATAAATTATCCTGGCAAGCCTTCTGATAAAGAGTTTTTAATAATATTATAATGAGTAATAGGCTGGGGCCACCTCACTTAATGATAATAAATCCTACATAACTAGCCCAGCAACGTTTGTGCTCATCAGCTGGAATTAAATTCAGAATCCACGCAGGCAGAAAATGAAGCCAGTTTCTTTGACTTTTTCATGTCATTGTCTCAAAGCGTATTGTATTATGCTCTGTAATGAAACTGGTGTTGCAGCGCATGAAGGTTAGTTGACACACATGCTGTCTCTGCATCTCACCGCATGTGACGTCCTTTGTTCCTCTCATTTGGCAATGCCACAGTGAAATCTGCCGAAGCTTAATGCCCAAGCAGCGTGACACTGAAGCTTTACTACAGGAGGCTTAATATTTTCTTCCCTCTTGATAAGCAGAAGTAATTGATAGCTGAGGGTTTCCAGTTTAGGCGTCTGTGTCTTCAAGAGGTAAATCATGTTGTTGATTAAAGTGGAGCAGCTCCGCCGACACTCCCTCCGGTTCAGCTGCTACATTATCAGAAGCCTGACTAGATACCTCATGTTGTCTCTGTCTGTTGTAACCTGTTCCACATGAGATGCCTCTAATACTCTTTTAATAGACAGCTATAGCTGAGCAACCCTCCCTTCCTCGTTCCTTCCATGAAACATGTGCTATCTGCTACAGTGCTAGTGTTGCAGAACTTTGGAGCAGACGTGAATCAGTATGCCAGCCCATCAAAGCCACGCGCTGGCCATTTCCAGCCAGCCAGACTGTTAGCAAGGTGGCAATTTGTCATGCTGGCACAGACTCCGTAGTTTGCACTCTGAAACTGATTGCAGCAATAACAAAGACCCATCCTCTTCTAATTTATTTTACTGCTTATATTTTATTTAAAGACACTGTAATTTATTCATATTTCACATTCCCTTATTACTGTTTGAACATCTGCTTTTTTGCTTTATGGACTGGATCTATCTCCATACTCCCTAAATACTTAATGCTTTCATCAGATCTGGACCTCTTCCTCACATTCATGCTGGATGTGACCAGTTTATTGGCCCAGTCTCAGCAAATAGGAACACTACCCGTTCAATTGCCAAGAGTGTCGTTATCCCTGCTTTTTGTGCTGCCTTATTGACTGTCACTTAGTCATTTGCTTTTTTCAGATTCTCTATGCCTGCCTTTGTTTGTCACCTCTCCATCTTCATCGTGTTTGCCCAGCTTGCCTTTCCCGTTTTGTTAAAGCCGTTTTCTATTTTTGGCTTTCATGCACTGACAGACCCACCTGACGCTCCGCTTATTGTGAACCTGGATGGAGATGAAGTCAGAGCGGGGAGACGCTCATGCTGGAGTGTGTGTCAGGCAGTGGAAACCCCCTCGCCGCTCTCCGGTGGACTAAGGTACTCCGTGTAGCATTGTTGTAATGACCCAGTGAAAAATGAATTCCTTTTTACTTAAAGATCAATAAATTCCTCACAGTTGTGTGCTTTACAGATTGTTTACCAGGTGTAAAAAAAACATAGTTTTTTGTTTGTTTTTCAGAATGGAGAGATTTTCTCTACGACTTGGGAAGAAGATGAGTTTGCTCGAAAGTCCAGAAGTGTCCTAAAAATGCAGATCACCCCTGCAGACAACAAGGCAGAGCTGAGCTGTGAAAGCTTCAACGTGGTGTCTCTGTCACCTCTGTCCATCTCTCACAAAATAAACGTCTTCTGTGAGTGAAATAACACGAAACTCAAAGCCCTGGTTGGACGGCCTGATTGTGTATTAAGAAAGAACACGACAACGGAGAAGGATATAATAATTCGTTCAGTCACTATGAAAATTCTATTAATATCATTAATGAAACTAATGGTTATTATGGCTGCAGCCCATATTTCCGACTGCCTCCAGATTACTGCATGCTCTTTTATAGCAGTTCCATTAATTTGGCTGAATTGCTTCAGTGCACAATCTGGAGGCAGTTAAAGTTACAATTTGAGCAACAGTAACAGCCATGGTTAATAGATTCTACTTTTCTTTCTGAATATGAAATGTTTATTTCAGCAACAATAATTCAGAGTTAATAATAATCACCTCTGGCGCACTGACCAAACAATTGCCTGATTTTAACTCCCAAGTCAGACGGCACAAGAAGGCTTAAAGGGGGGGTATCTGGAAAAAGAAAAATTCTTTTCTTGAGAGTGTTTATTTTAAAAAGCCATAATCATGCCAGACACCTGGACTCTAAAAGTTACAAAGCACAGCTGCCCTACTTTGTCTGGGGCCAATGGAGTCCTGCAGTGTGTCGTTAGAGGAGCTGCTCAGACCAAGATGGGAGCTGAAATGTTCAGCCTCTCCACCTTCATCTCCAGCCAGTTTCATCTCATGCTTGACTCCCAGCACCCAGTAACCTGTAAAACCAACTCCAAATGTAACATAACCATAGAAAAGCATGAACAGAGTAGTAAAACATGAATAAAAAAAGCATTTTGATCTGAGGATTTGCAGTGGAGCGGCTATATTTTCTGGGGGCCCAAGAAAAAAGTAAGATGGCCCCCCTGTAACAATATGCATTACATATTTAGACATTTATAAAAAACGGTTAAAAAGTTAGCAAAAATTATAACTTTTAGTTAAAAAAGTAAAAAAGATAAAAACAAGAGCAATAACAGGAAAACAATAAAACAAATGTGGATAGCAAAAGAACTTCACTAAATAAATAAATTAAGGTTGAAGATAACATTATATAAATAAGGCACTTAAAAATAATCATTACTGGTTTAAAAATATGCATAAAAAATCACTTTAAAAATAACTGGATGACATATTTTGAATTTAATTAGACTCCAGAGGCTTTTGTGATCAGGATCCAGAATTGTATATTTGGACCAAACATTTCAAAAGCATTCAGTTAAAGACCCACTCCACTGAAAATTGTGTTGGTGTTTTTAACATGTTCTTATGCTATTTTTCTTACAATGGAGGCCATATATGTAAAAAAAAATATATATTAATAGGATTAAAAGTGTATTTCTGAGTATTTATTTATTTAAATAGTTGTGAATTAGGAGTAGATGAAAAATGCCACTGGATGAAGCTTGTTGCTGTGATATAGAAGTTTCAAATGGGAAGCCACAAGCTCTTTGCTCCACTCCATTCTGATACATCCACTTGTAGATGAGTGGATCCATGAGTAGATCCATGTCCGTCTTTGTGAGCTCATCTGGCTTAAAACCGTACGGCTGGATAGCTACAACATTGCTCGTCATTTTTGTTGCACCTGTAAAGTTAGGTTGAGATGTGAGGGGTTGTAAGCGAGCAGGATAGTGTGTAAACAGAAGCATGTCAGGACAACACATTTTCACTCCCAAGTCGTCACATATTGATGTTTGGTTAAGGGCCGCTCCGCGTCGCTTTTTGACGTGTCCCGTGTCTCGAAAAATCAATCAATCAAGGGTTCACAACCCTCGGTAGCGGTACCCTAACTATTTCCTGGAACTGAACGCACTACCAGACACGGTCCCAGATGCAGTACCGTACCCGACCTGGTACCAGATATGATTTGCAGCCTGGAGGTGGGACCTGTCAAAAAACAACACGTTGGGGACACCTAAAACGTCAATTTTTGATGCGGAGAGGTCTTTATCCAAATGTCAATGTGACCAGTTGGGAATTGGAGTGTGTCAGTCGGGAAGCAAGGGCGGGCTTACTTAGCACCAACACTTCCGCCTACAACTCAGAGGCTAATGTATAATAACCTTCTGCTGTGCAGAAACTATATACTACAAATCAAAACTGTTTGGTTTTTTTTTTTTTGGCAGAAAAAATGGCTCAATCATAATTAGAAGCACTGCGAACAATTTTACAAAGAAAGATGATACAGTGGGACTTTAACTATTGCAATAAACCGTATTCCTTAATGTAGAAAAGCTTAATTAAAACTTGCCTTGATGAAATTGTTCTAATAAATGACGGATAACTGTCAGAAATGTCTGTCTGCAGCCTCTGAGTGATGCATTCAGAGATGAACTGCTGACTGACGCTGGTCTCAGCTCCAGCAGAGGCTGCAGGCTTAGACTCTCAGGAGATATATGAAAAAATCTTTTTTTCTCCCTGTGCAAGACAAGAGTAACGTATCTTTATGTGGTATTGTGTCATGTCAGATGAGCACAAGTGTGCAAAACAGTTACATACATGGCTCCCCCTCCCCTGCAGACCTCCTGTCAGTCAGTTCAGTCCCCCAGCCTCTGTATTCCCCTGAAGGCTTTATACAACTGCATCACATCGCCTGCAGCTGTTGTACCCTGCTTCCCCCTCTGGTTAACATGAAGCAGACTTTACAAACCACAATGAAAGCCTCCCAGGAAAACAAGTTGCCACTCAAAGTGATTTTCACTTTCACCCTTGATACAGCTCTGCGTCTCACATCCTAAAATAGTCCCGCTACTGCTGTGATTAGAAAAGGTAGCTGTTGAATGTGCTATTCAATGGGGGGGATATTTTTACTGACTTATCTGTGCGTGTTTGCCTGTGTTCATTTTCATCAGTTGATCCTGAAGAGCTGACGCTGTCGGGTTCATTAGAGGCCATTGAAGGGCAGGAGGTGGTTCTGAGCTGCTTCGCCGCCTCAAGTAATCCTCCTGTCGACATCCGCTGGTGGTTGGGCTACAAGGAACTCAACAACACCGCTTTCATTCGGGAAGAGGTGGGCCCGCACAATGGACGAGTTGTACAAACACGAAATCCATCTATCTGAGCTGGTAGAAAGGTGGTACAGTGTGCTGTGCAGCATCTCTGGTGACAACTCCAATTAGTCTGAGCCACACAAGCTTTTGTTGATCTTCCTCGCAAATAAAAAGCAAAAAGAGAAGATATCTCATTTTAGTACCGCTTCATTTAAATGTACTCAGAACAAAATCTATTTAAATGCTTCCCACTGGTTTAAAAGAATGTTCTTGATGAAGTTTGACCTCATATGAACATTTACAGATAAAGGAAACAGTATGACCATGAGCAGCCCCCTGAATGAGCCTGCTGCAGCAAATGAGTCAGCCGACTCCAAAAAGAGTTTTTTTTTTTTTTTTCTGCAGCTCCTCTCTCGTCTTTTGTGTATGTTAATAAGATCAAAGTGAATAAAAGCTGACACAGAGGATGAGTATTATTAAACAAGCTCTTTATTCATCTGGCAGCAGCATTTTCATTTGATCTTACTGAGGGCACTCAGTGGGCTGGATGTGAGCCTTAATGCATGTGAAAACAGCGTGAGTTTAACGAAGACTGCCGCTCCTGTTCGCCGTCTTTGTTAGTCTTTCTGACTGTGGCTTTTACCATAATCACCGCAATAATGACTTTAATAAACAAATGTGCTGCATAGGCATGACCACTATCAGGCAGGTGCAAACTGACACTGTGCTCAATTTATAACACGGCGCAAAGCAGGAGAGTCAAATGAATATGCTTATTTATCCCAGGCCGTGCACAACATCAGTTATTACAGCAGCTAATTTGCCATCTGCATTCACCAAGACGGCGCAGTGAGGTGTGTTTTTCCCCAGATTTTGTTCCTTTTGTCTCTGCCGAACAACTGAAGATGAGCGTCCAAACCTATCTGTGCCCACGCTGAAGTGTCTGTCTGCAGGGAGACAACGGGGGGATGACGACCGTGTCCAATGTGACCCACCGGTTCTCCCGGGAGGACAACGGACTGATGCTCAACTGCGAAGCTTTCAACAAAGGCACACGCTTCTCCAAAATCGAAGCTGCTAAAATCAGTGTCTACTGTAAGAAATATCCCTTTCTAGTGCAGCAAGGCACACTATTTCTCCCAAAAAATGTTAAATATATTTGGTTGGATGGATTTTCAACTCTTATTATAAATAAAATCAACCTGTCCTGTCAAATAATGAAGCTACAGATAGATAAAAGCTGCATAAATCTGCTCCTGTTCCTGCTAAATAAACATAAAAAAATTTAAAAAATGAATTTTTACTAGAGTTGAGATATTAGATCATTTCATACTTTGTTGTTGGAGGCTTTAGCAGCATTGAGTAAACATTAAAAGAGAAGCTGACATTTTTTTCGCACATGACACCATAACAACAACAAAGCAGATAAAAGCCTTGCGACACATGCAACATAGTGCATTATGTATTAGGCTGGCAAAACAAAATCTATCAACCCACTTTGGAGTATTTTACCATTTCAGTGAGTAAAGTGGGGCAGAAAATCCCTTTTTTTAAGTTTAGTGAAAGTTTATCAGCAAAATTAGACCAAATCAAATTCAGGTTTTAAAGAAAACATTGATAAATGCCTAATTGTCCCTAAAATAAAGCCAATTTCAAAACTTTATCTTCGATTCCAAACAAGATAATGCAATAATTGTCTATATAAAACATGGAAAAAGTTTTTTCACTTCATATTAGCAACGAGTAATAAATTCTACTTCTTCTAAACTTACTGTCCGACAGATCCCCCTCAAAAAGTGTGGCTTGACGCTCCAGCTCAAGATGTTCCCCTTCACGCAGGCACTAAAGTCACTCTCATCTGTCATTCTACTGGAGGAAATCCCACAGCAACCTTGACTTGGCTCAAGGTGAGACTGTGCTCTAAAATTCTGGGTGCGCGAAGAGAATCTGCCTTTCTGCTTAGTATCACTCATCCCTGTTCTAGAATGGAAAGGCGGTGGCCCACGCACCCAAACAGACATCCTCTGACATGGCTGTAGCCAGAGAGCTACACCTGGTTCTAACAGCAAGTGACAACATGGCCACCTACAGCTGTGATGCCACAAACAAGGCAAAGAAGACCCTCTCTGCACACACTAAGCTCCTAGTTTACTGTGAGTAGCACTGAAGCTTAAAAACCACACTCAAATCAATCTTTATTTCCATTGTAGTCAGCTGAAAAAAGGTGTATTAACATCAATTTGATCCAAACTCAGTGGCGCTGAAATGTAAGCGGACGATTTAATCTGTTTCATACTGATGTAGCCAGAATTTGATTTTGCAGTCACAGCAGTGAGCATGAAGATCACAGCGCAGCAGGAGGTGCTTCGCCAGGGTGAGGTGCTAACACTGGAGTGCCTGGCTGAAAGCAGTAACCCAACAGCAAACATCTTCTGGAGCGTGGGCGCAGTCAGGTTCGGCGTGACATCGAGCACAAAGCATCAGGCAAAAACAGGACAACAACAACCAAAAAAAACAACGAAATGTTGTGTGAAAGGGAAGTCGGGGAATGATAAAGAACTGTCCTAAATAGATGATTTTGTGACAAGTACATTACATGGTTAAAATTAAACGGAACCAAATCCTGTTAAATCTGTCAGTGTTCCAGTTTGACACTTCAACATGAAATCCCCTCATAAATGGATTTATTGGTTGTGGTGTGTTTTCTAGGTTCCAGAAAGCTGAGCAGACACACAGCAAGGATGAGTCTGGTGCTGTCACTGTCAACAGCACTCTATTGCTGAATCTGACTTCGCAGCACCACAAACAGAATGTGATTTGCCAGGCCTACAACCCCGTGTTAGAGGAAGGGGCTAACACGTACTACCAACTCAACGTGCTTCGTAAGTGCGATCTAAAGTTCACTTTTGTTTATGTCAGGGTCATTTATTATTTTTTTTTATCATTTCTAAGTGACCGAGATGCAGGGCAAAACATAATTTTAAGTGAGCCACGAAGACATGACCAGCAGCTGAGATGAAAACTGCTCTACCCGTGTGTTTGTGCAGTATGTGCATGTGCGTGTTTTGTTTACAGGGAACCTTTGTTGTGATTTGTGGGTCTGTTGAGCTCTGCGGCACTGTGTCCTAATTGTGCATTTGCTTTGCTGCATGGCCATGTTTGCCTTTGATGCCATTTCACAGGCAGCAGCCAGCCTCTGCTTCAAAGCTTGGTGCTGTGTTTGAGCATGAAGGAATGTCACTGTGTGTTTGCGCAGATCTGCCGTTGGACAACAGTACTGTCATTCGTGGTTTTAATGCCTGTCCCTCTCCCTCCCACTCCGCCTTACTCCCCTGTTGTCTAAGTATGTGAAGTTGGTTAGATCTGAAATTATTGGTGGGATGTCAAGTTTCTATTGGTTTGACTCTCATTACTGTCTCTTTGTGATTTCTTGCTCAACGTGTTCTGTGGGTTTTTCTTTCCCCTCTTGTTGGTTCTCATCACTCCTGTGTATCTGTTTGTTTCGTGTGTATTTTTGTTCTCATTCCAACATACCTTACCTGGATGGATGTGTGTGCGTTTTCCGTGTCAGACCCGCCAGAATTCAGCTCTGCTCAGCCAACACAGATCCAGGTGGAGGAGGATGAAATGGCAACGATCCCACTGCTGGTTTCAGCAAACCCAGAGGAGGTCTCTTGTGTTTGGCTGCATCGCAGGGAGACGCTGGTCAAAGGTGATCCAGCGCTGTGTGATGGCTCTATAAACCAGGTTCTAGATGAGCTGAGCCAGCAAGTCAGCACTCAGCTCTGCCATTCAGGGCCTGAATAAAACATGGCAGGTTAGCTAGTGTGGGACCCTGCCAAATGTGATTCTCATTACAGCTCTAATGTATGCAGCCTAAATTAGGATTGCTGTCTGCCTAAATACAACACAACGGCTCTGAACCTGGCTTCTCCTTAATGGCAGTGTCATCAGGGCCCCCACTACAATTTTGTGTTGACTCTGCGAGTTCCTTCACGCAGACGACAAAAATACTTATTTTTTATGAATTTAAATTTAAACATGTATGTGTCATTTTAGGTGGGGGGATTTAGAAAGTGTCTCTCACGCAGTCTATTGTTGGCTTGACTTGGGAATCCAGCCAGGGCAATCAATAATGCAGGATTAGATGTCACTCCGAGACCAGTGGCCAGAGGACAAGCAGTTGATGAGCATGTAATGAATACTTAATTTACTATTGGTTTGCATGTGTGTCTGCGTGGCTTTCTGTGCAGGGGATAATCTGCACCACCACTGGTTGGAGGATGGCTCTCTGGAGATTAGGAATGCGACAAGGAGAGATGCTGGACAGTACACCATCAAGTGTGAAAATGAAGAAGGTGTCAGCCAAACTGCCATCACCTTGGATGTTCTTTGTAAGACCCTCCACACAAAGAACAGATTATTTAGCCTCGTTTCCACTGAGCGGTCCGGTCTGGTACAGTCTGGTATGGCATTTTGAGCATTTCCATTGTAAAATGGACCCATTAACCAGTACCAACCTGTACCTCTTGAGGGCCCCCATCCATTGCAGGTCCATAGAAAAATACAACACAACGGTTTGGATGGAGTCACTGATTGGTAGAAGGTGATGATGACATTAAAATGCACCAATATAGCACTAAGCTAACGTTTCCGTTTGGTGGTATTCCTCTTTAGCCGCCCGTAATCTTCTTTTAAACAACATAAAAAAGTAAAGCAATAAGGACGAGCTGATGGATGACCTCCATTGTTGCTGCTTTTCTAGTCGTCGCAGTACAATGACGCAATGACACGCTAGTGGTCTACAGCATTGTACCTTACAGGACCGTTCAGTGGAAACAAGGATTTAGTTTCCATTGGAAACCTTTGTTGTGATTAGTGATCATGGGGTTCTAAGTACAAAAGAAAACAGAAAAAAGGACAAGAAGTTGGAATAGTCAAGGAAGCCATAATAATAGCCTAATATTGTCAAGTTTCTGTAAGTTTTAAGAAGGTCTGACTTTGAAACTCCTCCAAACTGAACCGCATCAACCTAAAACAACAAACAGTACACACCGGTCCTGTGATGTGTGTTATAGAACGCGCTAAAATGGGGTTTTTGAATGCGTTTTTAGCATTTATTGTCCACACTGGATAGTTGCTACCCAATACTAGAGCAGGCACTCACAGTTGGAAGAATGTCAAATCGGTCCAAATCTCGTGAATCTTGATCCAGGCTTTTTCTTTCACGTCTCTAAGACTTGGTGTCATAGAATTCCAGCTGGGCACAAATCACAATTACACAATTATTGATTTCTCCGTCATGATCAATTTTGAACGTTTGTACTTCCTGTAAAGGACACTATCTATAAGTCACTACCAAATCCGAGTCTCTGATTGGTCAAAGTTTACATGGTTGAACTTTAGACGAGTGTTCAGTGGTACATAGAGCACGAAAATTGACTTAAAAACTTCAGTTGCAAGAACGTTACAGTTTTGAACATGGAAATCCGAAACAGGCATATACACATGTTTACATGGACTTTTCAGTGGAAGCGGTTGCTTGAACTCGTGTTTCCAATCCTGGTGTCAACATAACATAAGAGATTGACTTTCAACTCTTCCCAAACTCGTCGTTATTAGGCCCTTTATGCAAGGGCATCCACTTCTTCTGCTGCCTCGGGCCCAGCCTGAAGCTCCAGGCCCCTGCTGTCTCAATACTGATGATTTAATAATGTCATTGCAGAAAATGTAGGTCTGCCTGATTCACCAAAGCCCTTGGTACACGCCTAATGGGTTCTGCCATCCTGAAATGACTGCGCTTGACAGTTGTAGATATTCATTATGTATGGGGGATTGTAGTAGCTTTTATATGTGGCAGTGTTGCCCACTTAACAATGTCGGCCTTGGTTAGGAGACCAACATGAGTGGATTCTGCTAACCCAGAGGTCTGTGTCTTGCCACTGTTCCCCGTCACTGTTCTTTAGGAGTGAACATAGGTCCAGACAAGTCGGCGCTAATGGCCTTACTGTTGCATGTACACGGCACCCACGGGAAGTGTAAAAAGCATGTGAAATGAAGGCAGAAAGTGGAGCCTTGCTGACTGGGAGAAGAGTTAAGTTGATGAATAGACGGATAAAGAGGCAAACAAGGCAACGGCCAATTGGTCACTCTGCCAAAACCAAAATGTAAAGGGCTTCACGGGTCACATGCCCAATTTTCAATTAGACTGCAGAAGTGCCACGGCTCCAATATATAGGGAAGTTAATAGTTTTTGTCTTTCAAGCAAAGAGACCAATTGCAAAGGGGTTATGGACACTGTCAAAGGCAAGCAAGTTCAAGAGCAATTATATTGTAGCAAGCAACATGCCTTTTAATGGATGACTTGTATCAAGCTGACATTAGCCCTGCTTTAGCCTTGACCCCCTTTTTCTCTTCTCAGACGCTTGTAGTGTCACTGCAGAGAAAGATCCGGTGTTTGTTAACTTGAGAGGAACAGCAGACCTGATATGTGTGGCAGATGCCAACCCCATTATATCTGCCATGTTCTCATGGAAATGGCTGGTAAGAGCCACACACACACACACTCACACAGAAAGACAGGAAAAATTCATCCCCCTAAATTATATTTCCTTTATCTGCCTTTCTTCGTATTATCTTCCCTCTTCTTATCGTTTATCATTGGCCTTTATAAATGCACTGATGCCATTTTTCACTGGCTCTAACTATCCTTCCACCCCACCTCCTCTTGCTTCACACTCGGCCCAAATCCAGAAAAATAGCTTTCATTACGGCTGCGTGACTAAAGGGCACATTCGTCAATGTGGCGTGGTCTCTGTATCTACGGATGCTTTCTGCATTCGAGCCCACCTCCCAGCTGAAGAATGTGTTCCGCTTCTTACCTGCATCCCCCCCCTCCTTTCTTTGTTTGTCCTGTTGCTCTCTGGCTATTTCAGTCTCTTTCCTCACAGGTTCTTCCTCTGAAAACACACAACCCATCCAAGTGCTCACTGTCGTACAAACTGTCTTGCCCTCACTAAGCAAGACAGGTAGGAAGCATCCTACAGCAGGAAGGGGAGCGGGTATTGAGGGATAGTGGCTGTCTTCTGTTTATTTCCCCTCGCTTTGTCTTCCACAGGGAGAGGAGGAGGTGGAGATGGGAGAGGAGACACAGGAAGACGAATCAAGCCTTCTGACCATCAGTAATGTGACTCGGGCTCATGCTGGTCTATACCAGTGTACAGCTAATAATGGCATCGGACTCTCTGCGAGTGTAAATGTGCAGCTGGTTGTGCAATGTGAGTGTTCATTTTTACTGTCAGAAGTACAAAATCAATTCCCAAGTGACTATGTGTCAGGATTTGCTTTGTGATGCATGTCGTCTCCATAACAATCATGTTTTGCGTAGTCAAACCAGAGCTTCAAAAGGACCCCAGTGGAGGAAAGTAGCGAGCAGAGGGGATGGATCTACCTCGGCTGAGTTGGTGTGCCGGGCAGAGGGTATCCCTCGCATCGACTTCTCTTGGGAAAAAAAAGGGGTCCATCTGGATTTGGCAAACCCCAGGTCAGAAAAAAATCTAACTTTGTCTTCACCTTTTGTTTTAAATCTACTCTCTACATAGAACATGTGTCCAATGTAATGACTTTGACTCTTTCTTCCTACTCAGCACTCTCCCTTTTCTCTTTGTGCATGTGTGGGTGCTCCTGCTGCAGGTATGAGGAGAAAACAGTGAGGGAGGGCTCCTTCCACACCAGCACGCTGCGAGTCGTAAACGTGAGCGCAGTGTTGGACTACGCCGTCTTCAGTTGCTATGCTCGCAACTCACTTGGGGAAGACAAGGTGGACATCCAGCTTGTCAGCACAAGTACAGTATCCTCATACATTTCTTTCCCTTTTGTGTTTGTGTATGGGTGTCTCCATGTGACTGGGAGGCAGTCCTTTGTTAGTATTCTGTAAGAAACCTGGCAACCCCCAAAAATACTCACTTTTCATGAGCTGGAAAAAGAAATCTGTCTGCTTCACTTAAGTAGAAATTTTTCTTTGAGATCTTCTCGTGCTTCTTTAAAAGGACCTCTCATTATCACCATCTGATCCAGCAGTAAAAATGTATTATTGAAATATGATTTCAACACATTATCTTTAACAACACATAAGAGAAGCAGGCAAATGAGTTACAGAAAGTACACCGGGATGAAGCAGAAATAGAAAACTGTCTACCTGCCTTTGTTTCTCATGTTTGTCTGCACAACAGTCCAGCTTTTGTTGGTGTATTTTTGCCCTCTAGTGGACGAAACTTCCCAAAAACTGTTTTATTATTAGAACTAAACTGTCAGCCTTTGTGTTACAAATCAGATATGATTTCCATCACTTCCTCAGTGACGAAAGGCTAAATTTGAAAAGATTTTAAAGGTAATGCCATCATTTCCCCCTTGTTTAAATAGCACACGATCTTGTCAGTAGCAGCGCAAAAGCTTATGCAAACAGGAGCCTGTAGACGGCAAATATTCAGCCCTGTGAGTGAACTTTCTCCGTTGTTCTACCTCCGTCTTATCATCTAGCCCGTGGTGCTATTTTCAGTTTCTCCTCAGATAATTCCACATTGATACGCTCGACTCTCCTGCCACGCTCAGACTTTTCTTCCTTCCAGCTACCAACTGCATCTGCACATTGAAGGAGCACTACAAGCAAGCGAGCTCAGCTCTCAGCAAATGCCAGCAGCTATCAGTGGACACATTTAATATTTATCATAAAAACCATAAAACACAATCCGATATTGGCCCTGTTTCTCTCCCCTCATCATTTCATCAAGCTGTAAAAAATTCCTAATCCCAAGCAGTAATAATATATTTAAATGCTCCCATAACATTTTGAAGCCAGAAGCAGAATGCTTTATTTATTTACTTATTTTTACCACAATGCATTTTTGCATTACAGGAAGACAAGATCCAAAAGCAACTGACCTCTTTGCCCTAAAATCTTATGAGCTGAGCTGAAAGTTTGGAATTGTTGACAAACCGGGCCGGCCCCGGAGCCATACATGAGTTCAGCATCCCCTTCCTATGTGGTTATCCTCCACTTTCTCTCCTTTTTTCTCCCTGACTGAGCTCCTTTCAGCCACAACCCAAATCCCTTTTTAGCTCCAAAACATCCAAAATAATCCCCTTTCCCTTCACTACCTTCCAGTGTTTTCTTTTTATCAAATTGAAGGTTTGGAGAACTTGCTATGATCATTATTCTTAATATTGAAACTGTTGTAATAAAGAGGCAATCTTTCATTACAGAACAGCACATGGATAAATTTAGAAAATTCTGCACCTTTTTGTTCTTGAAGGCACCATCTAAAGCCCTCCTTTGGTGATGAATCACAAGTCAAAATAAAAAAAAATGAATTTTTGAAAGTCTTCTGAAGTAAGCTGTGATTAAAAGTATAAAAAGTGTTTAGGGAGGAAAAAAATGAAAGTGGAACCTCGAAGATTTCCTAGTAACTTTTGACCATGCTGATCTCATCTTCTCTCTGGTTTAATTTGTCATTTTTCATTGTTTGTGAGCAGCCAGTATAATTAAGTCCAAAAATTGTCTGGCTTATTGTATCCTCAGAAGTATTTAGCCATATCCTGAAATTACAATTTGAAAACTCCATAAATCCACTGACAAATCAAGCATGTTTGGTAGGTAATGATTTATTATTCCTCTTTGGTACTTTGATCTCAGAAAAAAATGGTTTCTTCACACAATTTTACCATCAAAATAAAAGTATTTATCCCCTTTTTGAAAAAAATAATAATAATGTTGAAATATGAGCATTGTATTTTTTCAGTCTGAAATTGCTCCTTGATAAAGAGGAAAGTCAAGGAGGGGAACACAACCCTATAATCAGATGTAGATCTTCATTTCTCTGCAATTAAAGCCTTCTCAAATCGCTTCCTGTTGAGTGAAGGGATTCAACCATCTGAGAACATGCCGATCATCTCCTCTTTCATCCTCAGATCACCCGGACCCTCCCTCAATGTTTCGTCACGTCAGCAGCACCCATGACTCTGTTACTCTGGAGTGGATTCCCGGCTTCAATGGGGGTTCGCAACAGAAATTCAGAATAAGGTAAAAAAAAAAAAAACAGTTCTAAAAACAACCACCTTTTATGACAAGGAAGCTTCACACGGCCTCTCGGTTGACAGATACCAATGGGATCAATCTCTCAGCTTCCAGTATGTGGATGTTTTCCCGCTAGATGCAACAACCTTCACAGTTACTGGTCTGCAGCCTGTCACCATCTACAACTTCTCCATTAATGCCCTCAATGCAATTGGAGAGAGTGATTATGCAGACAACAATGCAATACTGACCATCACCACCATGGGTCAGTTTGGAGTAACCTTAGCTTCAGATCTAAATAAGTGTATATTACAATCATCTATCAGTCAATGAGCCATTAAACAGGAGTGTTTTTTATTTGTCCTCCATGTTTCTTGTTGACAGACAGACCAGGAACAGATGAGGAGAGTCCGCCTGTGGAACCACAGAGTGAGTCTTTTACTGTGAAAGCAGCTTGATGATTTCCATCTGCAGAACAGTAGCTGTCCGTGATTGAAGCATGTTAGTATGCGTGTTATTAGCGATAATCATGGCTGTTTTCATGTAATTTTTTGTTTACTCAAGTCAATCATTTAAACCAACATAAGACTAATGGTTTCATCATCTTAAATTTCTTCATTTCTGATAGTTGTGTTGATGTTTCTAATGTTTGCTCAAACCAGGTCCAAGCGAACTGCCCACCTACATGACTGCAATCTTCACATTTGTCATCGGAGTTGTGCTGGCGTTAAACTTACTGGGGTGCTTCTTGGGACTGAGGTGGAAAAGGAAATGTGAAGAGAGAAGTAATCAGTTTTTTAGTTTTTTTTTTTTTTTTTTTAATTATCAGCTCAACACATCTTCTGTTCTCTTTGTTTCTTCTTTTTCCTGTCTTCTCACCGTCTTTTTATCTTGCAGGCTTCTATCTGCTTCCATTATAACTCATGAAAAGGTGTCACTTCCTGTATATTGAATCCCTTTTGCCTGTCCTTGCTCCAGCTCCGTTTTTGTCTCCTGACCATATAACCTTTTCTTTTAACTCTTCTTCTTTGCTTTTCTTAAGTACATGTCCTTCTACATTTCTGCTTTCTTCTCATTTTTTTCGCTCCCATTTCTTACATGCAAATTCTTTCCGCAGTCATTGTGTAGTTATGTTCTCCGACACTTCAGAGCATCTTCTCCTCTCCAGGTCCACAACATTTAGCCTTTTCTCCTTCTCTTTGTGTGCTCCTGGCAGGGGCAGGAGGGGGCAGCGAGGTAGATGGACAGAAGAGTGAACTGGATGGGTAAGATAAGGTTCAGCTCAGTCAAACTAATTAAGACACGCACCATGAACCCATCCCGGGAAGTCTGAGATCGTTTCCGGTGACTGATCCCGAGACAGGAAAAAGTCAGAAAAGGGAAAAGACGAAATCTGTATTTATATATAGTCATCAACCTTGAGCAGTCATTTTTATCCATTATGTAGAAGCCACACAATGCATTTTAATAAAAGCTGAATGTTAGCACAAAATCGATTTTGAAAGTGCTGAGTGGTTTGTACTTCTCTTGATTCATGCTGGGAACTATATTTACTTGAGCAACCATTTAGCTGACAGAATATGATTTCTCCTCGCAGGTCAAGTCAATCAAGCGTGAGAAACTCGAATAAGTACGAGAGCGGAGAAAAGATCAACACCGCTGCTCAGCGGACCCTCATCATCGACTCTGGATCTGAAACTGAGAGCCACGTCTATGAGAGCTGCGCAACGGTAACAAAAGGGAGAGGGGAGACAAAGGGGGCACTTGAAAAACACGCAGACACGGTGAGGGATGAGTAAACAGATGATAGGAGGAAAGAGGTTAGTCGAGGGTGAGGGGATCCGACAGAAAAGGAAGTCTGGAATTCGGACGTAATAAGGAAAATGGATAGATAAACTAATGAAACCTTTAGGGGAGCACAGAGACGGAACATTGATCAATACCTCACAATTAGCATTGAAAATACGCATCGATCTCCTTGGAATTATCATTTTGTACTTTCAAAAAGGCCAACGAGCGTTTGAACCCTGAAGAAAACTGTTTAGGAAGGTAAAAGAAAACAGATAGCACTGTGCTGTCAGAGCATAATGAATCCCCAGAGGTACACTTTCCCTCTACATTAATTTAACTCTAAAAAATGTCGCTGTTGTGTGTAAATTCAACTCGAAACCACTTTTATCTTTACATACAGGTGTGGGAGGAATCTATTACAGAACCTCTGAGATATTTCTGTGGAGCACAAAGTACAGTAAATAGTGGCTTATCGGTGCAGTATTCCATTTCTCAAGGTCGGCGAGAAAATAATTTGGTTGATCCGCCCTTCTGAGAGTTCACGGTTGTCCCTTCTATTCCTCAAAGACACGGGAGCATGTGGAATAGCCATTTGGAGGGTATGAGGTAAAAGCCAATTTGATGTTATCTTTTCTGTTTCACAATTTTCAGGAAGAGTCCCATTATTATTATCATCCTACCGTTGAGTACAGGCCGACTCTCCGTCCCCTTGCGGAGGAAAGACGTGGCCTTGGTGAGACCCAATTATTTCTGTGAGGAAACAACAGTAAACACATTTATCACTTAATGATGCATTCATTCCTCATTTTATGTTTTGTCCAGGTGTCCACAATGTTGCCCACCTTCCTGTGAACCCTGACAGCCATGTGTATGAGGATGTCACGGAGGCGGGAGTGTACCGGGACACAGTGGCTCCGGCCCTCCCTTTCCCTGACCACGAATTGACTCAACAGCGGAGTGACTGGAGGTCAATGACCTATCGTCAGGTCTGTTAAAACCTCACCTACAACTTTAATCATTAGTTTCACATTAAAGTGAAAAAAAAAGAAAATATTCATAATATTGTGAAATAACTGAAATGCTGATCTTAATGTGTCTGTTGATAGGGTTTCAGTCGAGTGGGGCCGTCTGTGGATGTTCAGGCTCAGAAGGATCTACCTTTTGAACTGCGAGGAGAATTAGTCTAAAGAGAGAGGATGGTCATTAAATTTAATGTTGTATAACAGATAGACCTTTTTTTGCTTACATCTTAGCACACTTTTGTACTAAAGATAGACGAGGCAAATACTGTTAGGTTTTAAAAAAAAGTACATCTAAAAAAAAAGGATGCAGCTATGAAAGCTGATTATTTATGTTATCATTGCCCAAAAACAAACAATATGTGATGCTGTGTTCACACTGGGCTGACGACACACACTTGAACGTGGGTGTAGCCCATGGCGTTCACACTGGACAAAAAGGAAGGATATTCTTCTATTTTGTTGCTGCTATGTACTAGCGCATGTCCTCCACCTATAGTTGGAAGAGAATTTGGTGCGATATGTCAAAGTAGTGCAAATCTTGCTTTAAGCTTTTTCTTTCACAGCTCTATTCTGACAAACAAAAGACTTGGCGTTGCATGATTCTGTCTAGGCACAAACCGCGATTATTAATTACTCTTTCATGATCACTTTTCAAATGGTTAAGGACTCCCTGATTGGTCAAAGTGCAACATGATTTAGCTTTCAAAGCACTTACATAGTCGTAAAACAGTTGTAGAAACATGCGTAACAACGCATGAATGTGAGAGTTTTGATAACTGAAACCTGCATACATGCGCATTCATAGACTTTTTAGAAAGTGATCACTTACTAAGCGTGGTGTGAATGTAGTTCAGCTCTTGTGCTTTTTTTTGGGGTCCAGATTACTCCACCCTTACGTGGCAGTGTTATCTAACAAACGTTGACAACAGGATTTCATGTCTGCCATGAACACCAGTGAAAATCTAAAATCCAGATTATTCCAACTCCCAACGTTAACGTGCCTACGATAGCACAGGGGTTAGTATGAAACACTTTCTGCTCCTGCTACTAATAAACACCAACACTTCCTGACCACATTTGAACTCTGGCACCATGGTTCACTTAGTCAAAGTTAAGGCCCAGGGGCCGGATCTGGCCCTCCAAGATCATTTTGGAGGGTAAAGCATTGAAATTAATTTAAGGTTTAAATTGATTTATTCTGGAATAATATTCTTGCCTGTTTTTCCATGGTAATATGAAGAAGTTATCTTTTTAAAGTTTTAGTAAATTTAGTAAAGTGTGTTTTGGATTTTCGCCCCCTTGTGGTTGAGTTTGACACCCCTGATTTACAGAAAACTGAGACCCCTCGTGTTCAGGGAGACCAGAGTTTTTCTGTGAGGTCTACATCAGAGTTTGGACAGTCTCTCACACCTACCCAAAGAAAATTGACTATTTGAGGACACAGGCAATCCATTATGAACATAAACTAATGATCACATATAATTAACTTGTTAAAGCTGTAGAATCTGAAGTCATAAAAAATCCACTTCACCTTTTTTTCCTTTTTTGTTTTTTGAATAAGCTCATTGCTAATATTTCCTTTGAACACTTGAGAGTCTCCAGTAATTAAGTTATTAGCTACAATGATGAAGAGTAATATTTTTAGAAAGCATGTATTTTTAAAAACAGAAAGGAGCTTTTATTGAGGGATGCAGACCTTTGATCTCGCAATTTCTTTATCTTTATATAAACTCAATTTTTCTGTTATTGTCTCTGTTATACTTTTGCTGTTTCTTGGAGCCAGGTTATGGTCACTACCCCCAGTATAGTGTTTGCCTGCAGCTAGACGTGAATCAGTTGAATAGAGACAAAACCAGACTGACGTGTGCGTGGACGGCAGTGGAGCAGAAGCAACATAGACGCGCCGCGCCACCCAAGCAACCATCATCCTCTTGACCCATCTGACTTCAACATTTTCCAGCATGTACCCAGATGAAAAGCTGATGACAGGACCCCGCCCTGCACCCCCCTCCCCCCAACTGGTCAATTGGAATCTCTAAAATGGAATCATATTGAGTGGGGTTTAGCACAGTTGTGTGTTCAGGAGGATAAGCCAAATCTGCGTCCACTCTTTAATCCTGTTTTCTCTCAGAGGGAAGTTCAGCTCACAACACCGGTGAGGGGGAGAAACCATGCCGGGAATTTGTCTCAGAGGGAGTGGGCAGACAGAGAGAGATTGGGAACAGAAGAGGACGGCTAAGCTGCAGCAGTAGCCACCACTGCAAAAGCAGACCGTCCTTCTCTGCTCGTAGGAGATACGTTTTACTGTTTTCTTTCTCTGCACAGAAAGTAATATTATAATGGTGATATTTATTTAGAGAGGATCAGAAAATTCTGTATCTAGTCTATAAAGTGAGAAATGTCAAATGAAAACAAAATAAAAAGGGGCACAAAAAACCAAGAATGTTGTAGAAATTGTTGTACAACTGAGTGGGGTCTCGTGAATGTCAATTATTTCCCAAGTTTAACCTCTTATGCTCTGTTCAAACTTATCACCTTTTTCAACAATTCTAGGTATAATTTCTTCATTTTTTTATATTCTATGAAAGTCATTTCTCTTTTTCTTTTCTTCTGAATTATCTGTTGTTTGACTTGCTGTCACAGTTTTCAAAAAATGGTCACATAACTGATTTGAATTTGATACAATTTTATGAAAATAATTAAGATGATTGTGTGGAATAATTACGGAAAATGCAGAAAACGTATTTTTATTTTAAAGCAGTTTTTTTAATTTCTTTATTTTTGCTGCTGTGTACATATTTTATCTAATAATGCAGTCTAATCACATTCATTTATCTATAAGCTATGTCTGACACTCTAATTACCACCACTTGCACTGTGTTTTTACTTTTTATTATCAATACATATATTTCTAATAATAAAATTGTTTGACAATCTTACTTTTATTTAATTTAATTTATTTTCAAATATTTTAACAAAACAATTAGATTTTTGGTTAACCCAAACGGTGGAGTTGTTGATATGATTTCTAAAGGATAATCTGACATGCACCTTTTTGCCACAGAACTGCCCAAACGTTGCAAAACACACAAATTAAAGGGAAGAATTGAGTGGATTTTAAAAGTTCGATAGGAAATAAGACTTTGTGTTAAAATCCCACCCCAGTCATCTTTAGATCTATTGTAGTAGCATTCCCAGTGGTCTTTTAGTAATGATTATTATTAGACAAAAAAAGTAGTTATAGTTTCTGCAAAGTGGCAGAAGGTCATTAAAAAATCACCTGAGTTGGTCGTAGGGGTGTTTACATACTCTCCCGCCCCCTCACAACCCTAAACTAATGTTACGTGTGCAGGAAAGATGGCGAGCAATACTGGAACTACCCAGCTGAAAAGTTTTGAGCCAGATACCAGCTCGGACAAGAAAAACAGACGTACATGCATTAGAATGGAGAGTAGCAGGGAGCTTTTGCCTTGCCACATCAATTCTATTTCATACTTATAAGCATTTTCCATCTGGATTTTTTGACTGCTCCTGATACACACAATTTGAATAAATTTATACTCAAAAACACAATTTTGAGGTTAATAATTCTTAATATATATCCTTAATCATGAGGAAAATGTCACAAGAACACATTAAAAAACACAATTTTTACCAGAGTAAGTCTTTAAATAACCTGGAAGAGACTGTAACACACCACATTATTAATTTAAAGCCACAAAACAGTCAAAGCAACTAGATATTAATACACATAGAAGATAAAGAAAATCTTGGATTGCATCAAATAATAATTAATTGAGAAATCAGTGGGTTTTGATGTGTGGCTTATCAAGATTCAGATGCTTTTATAATGAACATGAAGCTCTAGATGACTGGCTGTCAAAGTTTCCATAGCTGTGTTCCTACACAGAGGGTTATAAATACTCCATGTTTCCACTTCCAGCTACTGCGTCTCTCTCAAAATTTAGTGAGTCAGTGTCACCCGGTGCACGCTTGTGTCTGCACATCCAAGATAACAAACATTGAAATCATGTAATTCCTTCCCTAAATGCTTTGTTTTTTATTTATTTTTAATGAAAATGCTCTGCAGTCACTTCTCTGCAAAATTAAGCGCAACGTTTGTGTAGAAATATTTACCTATCCAGGATGAGAGATGACATTTGTCAAAACCCCAAAATTGTGTTTCCTCAGCGGGCCTGACTGCCTGCAGATAAATCTGAATATTTCACTGAGATCTCTTTCCTCACTTTGGGTCGCTGTTCTCCGTCATGAACTGTCAAGGTATGTTTGTCTCATTATGGAACAATTGTTTAAGTTACTGTCTAACTGACTGCTGTTTTCATACCAAAGCGTGTTCATAATACTTTATTTCTGCTCAGGCAAGAACAGTAATCTGCTGAACCTGAAGCCTGACAGCTCAATGCTGCGTGTCAACTCCTATTTTTCCTCACTCGCCTTGTGAACATCTTGATATGTTGTTTTCAGAAGAATCTCAAGGGAATTCTAACAGACAAGCGGATGGAGTGCACAATTAAGTCAAAAGAAGAAAAAAAAAAGCCTTTCATTACCTCATCTCTTGGAGGGTTTTCTCATCTCTGTCTATGATCAAATGCAGGAACTTTAACAGGTTCTGCTACCTGTGCGAGATGGAATATGAATGCAGCGTCTCAGATGTTATTATTATTATTGTAGCTGCTCAAAATTGTCATTCAATCCAGATGGAAGTCACACAAAACACAGCCATAACTTAAACAAATTGCAGGCTGATTTGGCTGGAAGCTGTAACTCATGTTGTGAGAGATGGAAATGTAGGAACAATGTTCTTCTCACAAAGTATACAACTGAAAAACAAAACAAAAAAATAAGACCTAGGATAAAGGGGAAATGTAAAAAATTACTAATGCTGATAATGTATGAAAAGGAGAACACGCTTGGACATTGAGTATATAATGTGACATGTTTACTGCATAGAGTCCCTGTAAAAAAAAAAAAAAAACACGTTTTCAGTTTTAAATTTAAAATCCTTCCCAGTGTTATTTTAATTATGATTATGCCGTTTTTAGAAAAAAAAAACCTCCAGCATTTGATTGACAGATTATCTAATTCGCTGACTTTCAGTGGGAGGGGTGTGGACTTTGAACAAGCTCATTAATGATTGCAGACTGTAGTTCTCCTAAGAAACGTGACTCAGACAGACTCAGACCAATCACTTTTGACGGGTTTCAAAATAGCGGCGCCCATAATGCGAAAAAATCATTGACAGATTTGGTTTTGTTTTGCAAGAGCAAAGGCATTTTCTTCGCCTGACGTCACACCTCAATTCGTCCAGTAATAGTAATATAGAGTATGGGCGATCCAAATTCCTCCCATCCCTTCTCCTTCATTTAAATTTCATTCAAATGGAAAGTCATGAAAAAATAGCGTCTCATAGTTTAGGCCTCACTTTCGTTCAATTACATCACCAATAATTGCGGTTCCGTTAGCTTTAGAGCAGAGCTTCCAGCGCTCAAATATACATGACAACAGCAGTTTTACACCTTTTAAAAGGTCATGCTACAACAAAAAGTCAGAATATCAATAAAATGTTGAATAAATTTGCTTTTGTCAAATAAATTTGACACAAACAGAGCGTGGGATTTTACTATGCAATAGATTTTAAGTTACTTTAAAATTTATTTGAAGCAAATCATGTATTGAAATGTCATTTTAAAATATTGAATTGTAAATTGTAAAATGCATTGTCATTTGAATTATGACATCAAAAACCCATGGCAATATACAACGCAATTGATTTTGATTTTATTCAATATTTTATTTTTTAAATTATGATATTGAATTGTAAATTTTAGTATCAATTTGTAAATTACAAAATGAATGATCATTTTGCAAGCCTGAATTGAATATTGAATTGCAAATTGAAAAAGGAATTTTCAAATTTGAAAATTGAATTGAATAATGCATAATACTTTGAATTATGAGCAAAAAAAAACTTCCATAGTCAGAGCCCAACCACAAGAAGAAAAGTGCTTCTCTTCTTTACCCTTGTGACATAGGACATTATATCCCTCTGCTAGGAGGGTCAGATTTAAAATAAAAATATTCCAGACATACTTGCATTAAAAATGCTCTTTCAAATGGAGGGGAAGGGAGAAGGGAAGAATTCGGATTGGGCCTGTGACAATGGATTAAACACTCTCCCACTAGTTTACAGCCCTCCACATCCCTAATCTAACATCACCAGTGCAACAAAAATGGTGAGCAACACTGGAGCTACCAAGCTTACATCTATCAAAGAATAGATCTTCAAACTCATTGAAAAAGGTCCCAATTCCTTTCAGATTGCCATATTTCTGAGCTACAGTTTCCAGCTAAATGCCAGCTCAGATGAGGAAAACAAAGATGTAGATTGATTAATTCATTCGATTAATTTTTCCAATGGCATTTTTCATCTACTCCTGATTCACAACTATATGAATAAGAAAATATTTAGAAATACAATTTTAATAGTAAATTTTCCTTGTATGATTTCACCAGAAAAAATGTTGCAAGAACATGTTAAAAACACAATTTTCATTGGAATGGGTCTTTATGTTATCATGCAAAACCAACATGTTATAAAATACAGATTTTATCAGGTAAAAAAAAAAAAGGTAGAGATCTAAACGCTGTATTTGAAGAACACAAAAGGTATCTGGCACAGAAGAGTGCAGCTTCTGTAGTCTAAAAGTTGAATGTTTTCATTTTCTTCAGGATAAAATATTTAAGCCGTCAACCGACCCAGGGCAAAAGGTGTTGTGTTGTTGGTTTCTCTTCTGGGTCAAATACTTTCTTTGCCGGTCATTTCACTACCAGCACTGTTTTTGCAAATCTCACATGGTTGGAATTCATGCTGAATATGTTTTGACAGGAAAAATGCTTTCTTTGGGGGCATTTTCTCTTTAAAAACCACATGCAGCACAATAGTGTGACGTTCATTTATCAACTCCATGGAGGCATTTGTTCACTTCATTTGCATCAGTTGCATTTGCATGTCAGGTGAGATAAACCACAGCGGTAACTCACAAATATTGTACAAAGTACAATGAAGACTGGAGGGTTTTATTGACTCAACGATAAAAAATCACTCAGCTAACAAAAATAAAAAGATCATCTAAACATAAATGACAGCAAACATCAACAGCTTAAAAAAAAAACACTTCCGTTTGATTACTAATACAAAAATATTCAAAATGTTTCTATAAAATCTAAATTCAAATAGACATTTTTTTATTTTATTTTATTAAATATTTTAAAAGAAATAATCATAAAACGTTTGTGTGATGAAGGAAAATAACTGAACAGCTGACTAAAAACGCCCCCAGCACTGTAGACAATGACTGATTCATCTATTCAAGTGGACAAATTGTAGTCTTTGTCCACTGTAACAATTTACTTTTGTGTATTTCAGTCTGATAATGGTGTTAACACATAATCTTAACTTTCACTGGTTTTAATTCAAGTTATAGAACCAAAAGAAGAAACTGGAAAGTAAGAACGATACTTGTTGAGCCAAAGGCTTTTATTGTAATTTCAAGTGACTAAAAAGCTGACTGATGTTCCAGTCAAAGGGGGGGTGAGTAATAACAGAAACTGTGAAATGAGGATGTTTAATGAACTTGTTCTCTAGTCCCTGTCAATAACACTGCTATTCTCCTGTTACAAGGTTAAACATTCATGTTTGTGAGCCAGCGGCGAGCACATGCATGACAGGTGGGACAGTAGACAGAGGAGAGACAGCAGCCACAGAACACAGAGCGGAGCCACTGTTCTGCCACACTGCTGACAGAAATCCCAGTAAAAGTGAAAAACTGGAATCCAAAGAGCTTGCAGAAGCGCGCCGCGACACAGAAAGAGAGTGGGTGAGGAGGAGAAGACTGAAACAGAGTTGAGACAGTTGGATGAGGAGGAAGTGGCAGGGGTGAGCGTATGGGTGTGGCCGGGCAACAGCTTCCTCGCCGTTTTTTTTTTTTTTCTTCAAAAGTGACAGATGAAGACAGCCTGCGTGGATGAGGAGGCTTTTGGATGCGACCCGGAACACAAATGACTCACAAGATGGACTTTAAGGTAAGCATGATAGTCCAGATGAAGGACTGCAGATTAAAAGGCTCAGGGTTTCTTGAGGGAAGCGAACTGAAAGAAAATGATGAAGGACGAGAGACAAATGGATGAGCAGGGAGATGGAGAGCGAGTGAGAGTGCTATTTGTGACAAACAGGTAGATGGGTCAGGGTAGCAAAAGGGAAAGACGCCTGTACAGCCCAGAGGAAACAGGCCTCATCCTGACATATGCTCTGGAGTGAGATGAAGATTGGCATGACCTGCTAATCTGAGCTGTCAAAGCTCATGACATCCACAGACGCTCGCCCGTCACTCTGCTCCCAGCCTGGAGGATGAGCTGCCATCAGGAAGAGTCAAAGATCAAGATTCATTTTCTGCTGGGAGGTGTACTTCCTGGCCAAGACTTCCATCTGTCACCCTACCTGCTTTTGTTGTACCGGTGTTTCTCCTTAAAGCTGCAGGATCACAAAAGGTTGGACATGATGTTCAATCTCGTATAGATTTTTTGTAAAGCTACAGGCAATATGAGGGGGTGGTGCACGATTGGAAAAAAATATAACACAATAACAATTTTTAATTGGTGACAGCTTTCAAAAATCGTGCAGCTTTATTTACACTGCTACCCGACTCAAACGGGGAAATGTAGTGAATGTAGGAGGACTGAACAGACAAAATATGGTCTCAATCACTCAGTTTTGACAGATTGAAACAGATTTCTCGTGTTTGCGTTTCAAAGTGCGGATCTGTTTTGTGTCATACTGGGAGTAGCATGAAGGATGCCGCCACGTGCTAAATGAGGAAGGAGAAGCAGCCATGTGTTGCAAAGCCTCGATGAACACATCTTCCTGTTAGTGGAAATGTTCCATCCAGAGAGCTCAAGAGTAATTCCCTCCCTCATTTATAAGAAACCTCATGACACGGCTCTCATGCTACCAGTCATAGACTCATTATATGTTCACCACAATCGATTTTGATATAATCAAATAAATATTTAGATAAAGAATACTGTTGCATTCTCAATTCTTGCTATTTTTACAAATGTTGTTCGAACAATGTTTATTTTTTTATTTTTAGGTCTCTATGGCCACCCTAGTATTGTTCCTGTTCATCATGCTTAAAGGTGAGTCCTGAAACTTCAAACTAGTGTGGAATTGGTTGACAGTTTACTGCAGCAGTGGTGGGTAACATGAAACCACCTACTTCTTAAATTTAAAATTTAAACCAACTGAATGTTAACAAAGGCATCTTTTATAGATTTACATTTTTCCACAACCTATAGTCCTCAGAGTTTGCATGTTCTCCATGTGCTTGCGTAGGTTTTCTCCGCAGCACTCTGGCTTCCTCCTACAGTCCAGAAATATGCATTGTTGGTCAATTGGTGAAATTGTTCCTAGCTGTGAATGTGAGTGTTTGTGGTAATAGTTCTGTGGCCCTGTGATGGACTGGCAAACCGTGCAGGATGTATACAGACCTTACCCAACAGTGGCTGGGATAGGCTCCAGCATCCCATGACCCTAAACGGGATTAAGTAGGTTTGAAAAACAAATGGATACAGTCCTATTTACATCTCTTGCCAATAATTAGAAAGATAAACAGGCAAATTATAAATTAAGTTAAATAAAACATTCACGATTCTACTTTTCAATTTTTTTGGACTCGTTGTTTGACTTTAGTTAGTTTCACTCCAAAGCTAAGTGAGTTAAATATGTTTGATAAATCTATTTTGATGGATAAATTGTTTTCTTGAAGCCAATCTAATTCAAGCCATATTGTTTTGACAAGCCCTTTTTAAAAAAAACTTTTTTTTTTTTAGTTTGCAACTATACATATATTTAACCCTTGAACACTTTCGCTATAAAAAGTTACACCATCACTTTTGCTGGGTAATGTTCACCCGATATAATATACCCAATGAAAGGTATTGAAAAATAAATCCAAATATGACAACTCAGGATAAATTAGAGTATCTTTCTTTTATTTTTTAACTCTGGTTTACTTAAGAACATGGAAAATATAAGCAGGAAGATCCTAAAAACATGCTTGAAAATGACTAAAAAATTAGGGATTTGAGAACAATAAATAAATAAATAAATAATGATACTGGAGATGTGGTCTTTGGTTCACCAATTCCTGAGATCTGTATGTATGTATGTATTACCCAGGGACCATGACGCTCAGAAAAATGCAATAATTATGTAAATCATGTCAGTACTTCTGCTCGGGGGAAAATCCCCCGGCGATAGTGCTCTAGGGTTAAAAGAGCAAATAACTTTTTCTTAAAAAGCAAAAAAGTAAATGTTATATTATGTTACATTTGAATGAGAATTCTAGTTATAAAATCTGTACAAAAAATTACAAAAAAAATAAAAAAGTCAAAAAACAGACAAAAAAAAACTTTGAAATCATAATTACAAATGGTGTGTCATTTTTTAAATATACTTTTGTTTTTCATGTCAAAAGTGGAACATTATGGGTAGGCAGGTCAGGAGTTCAGGGTCAGTCTGTGAACATGTTCATTATGAAATTGTTGCAAAATGAAGTAACTAATTTCTAATTAATATTTGAAAACACCATTTGGATTGAGGTGGTTGTTCACCTTTTGTCATATCCCTTCGGTCACCGGGTACACTAAGTTTGTTTCACTATAACATTAAACCTAAACAACCAATGCTCCGGTTCTAGTTAGAGCGCATTAGAGGGACCACATCACTCCCCTCCTGGCTACCCTTCACTGACTGCCAGTGATTTCTAGGGTTCATTTTAAAATTCTTTTGTTTTTAAATCTTAAAACAATTGTGCTTCTCTGAGCTTCTCTTTCCTTACACCCTAACCTCAGGTTAGCTGATCAGCTTCTCCTGAAGGTACCAAGAGAAAGCTCAGAGGGGAACAAGAATTTTCATTCTGTGCACCAGATCTGCGGGACAGACTCCCTCTAAGCACTCGGCAGGCATATTCCATGACGTCCATTTTGTGAGAAAAAACGTCCTAAAACCATTTTATGACCAAGCTTTTGACACGGCATGAGATTTGTTATTTATTTTTACTTAGTCTTGCATTTATCTGTGTTTTTGTTTCACTACTGGATTTATTTTTACTATTTTACCATCTTTTTTTTTTATCATTTTAACTTTTTAATAGTGTATTTGTTGCTTGTGAACTTTATTGTGCACTTCATTCACTTTAAGTTGCCATATACTGAATAAACTATAAAACTATTACCACCATTACAGCAGACAGCACACACGTGTGATGGCAGCATGTGTGGAAACAAATGAAATTTTGTAAAGACATATAATGTTATGATGGTATAATGGTCTAATAAAGTTCAGTTTTTATAAATTATGATGTGAATCAAATTGTTGCTAACATGAATTGTTGCACTCCTAGTATGATGCTCAGTATTGCAAAAGAAAATAATTATCTATTCAAGCACCAACATTATATAACTTCTCAAGCATTATTAATTTTGAGTAAGAAGTCACACATTTGGTGTAAAACAATAAAATTAGTAAAATGGCCAAAGAAGGTGAACCAAATCTCCAAATTTAATGATTATGCAATAAATCTCAAACATCAAAAACTCAAGAATTAGCTACTAACAAATCCTTTGACTCCATGATTGTGTTCATCGACGAGTATTTATTCAAGCAGGCAGAATTGCAGCTTTCACCCTGCAGTGGGGCTTTTTTTTGTGGAGCTTTAGCTCTAATTGGAAGGTGGTGAGTGAGTAAACAGACAAGGGGCCTTCTGTCCCTGAGTCTCACTCAACAATCTGGCTCTGTTGTACTCTGAGGTTGCCTCACAGCCGCGCTCACAGGAATAACACTGTGACATAGCCGGTGCATCTGCATGACCAGACACATTCTGCAGTCTGGCTTTTGCCAGAAATGACAGCGTTGTTGGAAAAACTGTCACATGAAACACAACCATGTTTTCATCCTCCTGTGAAAGAAGTCTGCTTCTATTTGGCAGCTAGATTTAATTTGTGTATATATTTTTGTTCCCCTGCAGTGTCATGGGCTCAAACTACCATTCCAGTAACTCAAAACACACCTGTGCGCAACATTACTGTTCCCCTACTACAGTTCCCACAGGTAAAACACTTAAGAAGTTCATTTTCTATAGCTAAGTTTGTATTTCATGATAAAAGGTCATTTGCATGTGATTTGTTCTTTCTTTGTAATCAGAAGGAAGCGATGTCACCAGAGAGACAAACTCCACCCAGGAAGCTATGCTTGCCGAGCAAACCACAAGCCAACAAACCCTCACCAGCAACTCAGTCAAGAACACCACTTTACAAGCAAGCACGAAAGGTAGCGCGGTGTGACACATGTGTAATACACAACACTTGTAACGTAATTTAATTTGAAGATTTAGCTGTTACTAAAGAAAAATACAAAGCTGCAAGCAACAGCCATGTCAAACTCTGATGATTTACACGTTCAGCTTCCACATAAAAACCTCAGGTGGTGGTGCTGTTGAGTTCACTTCTTAGATTAAACATTAACTTTTCATCATACTTTTATTATATCCACATAACTGACAGCTTTTGTTTCACATCAGAAGACAGAAATCAACCAATATTAGACTATCTTTAACCTGTTCCCATTGAGATACATTGAGTAGGATCAAAATTGCTTTTTACATGTAAAAAAATACTAAAATATTAGTCTAAATTTCACAAATTTAGACTTAAGCTAAAGAAAATGTGTTAAAATGGTGTTAAAATGAACCATATTTATAATTGAAATGCATATTTTTGATAAAATCATAAAATATTTTACTTTGAAAGGAAATCCTGCTTTTTATCTAAAAAAAAGTAACTAATTCTTATATTTGTTTTTCTTTGACTAGGAACATCAACTCCATCTCCAACAAGCACCACCCGCAGTGTTACTCGTGGTACCTATGGTAACCTATTAGATTTTCCTGCTCTGAATTTACCTCAAATTCCCACTTTCATCTTGGTTTTTTAGAGTTTATCGCGTGAATCCCTGACAGCATCACACTTCCCAATCTCCCAAATAAAAGCCACGGCAGAGTGGCAAAACAGAACACCTCACTTCCTTTTGTGGCAACAGATTAATCTTTGATTGATCCTTATGCTAAAGGAGATAAGATATTTGTGTCCTGATGTGATGTGCGGGTTTACTATAGATAGAGTTCTGATACGGCATCAGCAGCATGTCAGCAGAGCGAGTAGATCTATCATTCCATCGCTGACAGCTTTTCCCCTGTGTGTCTCTTTTTTTTTTTTTTTTTTTTTCTGTTGATGCTTCCTCAGTTCAAGAGTAAAACTTAAATCAATATTTTCTTTTACTTCATATAGATCCAAAGTGGGATAAAGATTTTAAGTATGGTAAGAAATATATTTCATTGCTTTAAAAAAATATGTATTTTAATCTTTTAATTTGAAATCCAAGACTGTTTTTGGTTTTTATTTCCAGATTACGAGTCCCTGCGATACGCCGGTTGATTATTGCTGCAGTACTTTTTGTAATGGGAATTTTAACTATTAGCTGTAAGTCCATGAACATTAAAGTGTTTTTGACTTTTATTTTCTATAATCCGTAATGAACTTCAGTCTTTTCTCTTGTCTGATTGGCTCCAGGTGGAAAGATGTGTCGACTCCCCAAGTGTCGCAAGAGGTCATCAAAGTCAGTATTCACAACCGTTTCTGAGCAAATGTTGATTTCAGAAGGAACTTTTTTTTTTTTTTTTTTTTGTTTTTCAATGGAAAATATGACAAAATGCTAAAAAAAAAAAAACTACAGCATCCGCCTTTCATTAGATGCCTGCAGGATGAGGTGGAGATTAGGCGATGAGGTGGCGCAAAAATGTTTCCTGTGGAAATTATGACAGAAATGAGAAGGAGTACATTGAAAGTACATCAGGAATGACAATGGAGTGCCCAGAGCAATGACAGCACACTTAAAAATAGGGGGAGTTCCACAATGCAGGAAAACACGAACTTCCTCTCTGGACTCAAACAAGATGTTCATTTAGTTTGTGCTTATCTTTAGATAAATCGAGACAATGACAGCTCTGATGGTTGATGATAATAATACAGTCCATTATGCATTAAAGAGAAGTCATGTTTCTCCCTTCTAATTGGCAAACTGCTGTTGAATGATTTCAGTAATTTCGGTTTCAAGCTGCTGGGTGATCAATGGCAACAGTCAGGCACTCGTGACACGTTTAACAGAGTGAAAACTGAGATTTTCTAATGATCCATCAATCAAAAAGAACTGACGTTAAGTTCTTTTGGAGAAAAAAAAAAAACATTAAGCAACCTCAGATTTTTTTTAATTTTGCGATTTTTTTTTTTTTTACAGGTCATATCGTGTTGTCCAAGGATAAGAAGATGAGTGACAGTTTCCGAAAAAATAAGAACGCCTGGCTGTTTGGATGTGGACAGACAGATCGACATGTTTCCAGCTAAAAAGTCATGGGAATAAACACAATGACTGTTCACAAGTGGAAAAAAAAAAGCGGTTGAATCATCGCAATTTTCTCCTGGATTGTAAAACTGCTCTGAAGACTAAGCTATCAGAAGAAATAATGGGAAGTTGATTCATATTTTATTCACATTGTCAGCCATGAAGCAAGGATGATTCAAATGACCTTTGTATCTTGCTGTTGGCAGTGTTTCACATAAGATTATCATTAAAGGTTACGAGACATAACCTCCCATCATCTCATTTCTGACAATTTCCTCTGGGGTTTTTTGTCACTTTGCTTTGGCAGGATATTAAAAAAAAAGTGAGGTTTCTTCTTCCCCACTCAAGAACAGATGTTTAATAATAGTGCTTATGATTCTTAGTGATTCTTTTCCGGTGAGTGACACCCTAGATTAAAACAGCATCCGTCTGCACATCATCTTTTACAACTTTGTCCCACTGAAATAAAATAAAAAAAAACAAGACAAATCAAAAACACTTTAAAAGATATTTAATGAGAAAATAAACCATCCAGATTTCAGCATTGCTACACAATATAAAGCACTTTTTTTTAAGTTTTACTGCTTAAAAAAAAAAAAAAAAAAAGACTGCAGCTGTGCAAACAGAGTCATCACGTTATACCGTCACTTAACTGCAACCCGTTTGTTATGAGACATCAACACACTGGAGATTATTTTACCACCAAAACATCTGTCAGAACGTAAACAAAAGAAAAAAAAAAAATCATAAATCTGAATTTAAAAAGTGCATAAATGAGCAAACTTATTTATTTTCTTTGCTCTAATAAAACCACCGACAAATATCTTAGGATAATAAACTCCAACCCTCATCAAACTTTAACCTAAATGCTTTTATAATAAAAAAAAAAGAAGAATTAGATACATTTCTACTCGATGCTTTTAACCCTTACAGAAAAGGGAAATAAAGATTTGTCATAGGTATATACAATAACCTCGGTTGCTACAAGAGAAAAAGAGTAGTGTCACAAAAGTACACAATAGATTATACAAATGTTTTATAATCGCATTTTTTACTCATGTATTTTTAATCAAATTTTTATCCTTGAAATACTGACACATACTGAAGGCTTTTTGAAAGGGAAAAAAGGCCATAACGTCACGCTAAGGCACAATGCTATACACTGAATATATGCATTAACAATAAATATTTTTATTTATTTTTTAAAAATTGGGGAGTGAAATAAAACTTATGTTCCATCACTATTTTGTGCAGAAATAAAGGTTTTTGTCACGCAACAGTAGAAAAGAAGAAAATATCAACAATGTCGTTTTCCATGTGAGTGAAACAAAAACACTTTTGGTGTTTGGTTAATCATTGCAAAGTAAATTCAAACCGGTTTTTTTTACCCCCCTCTCTCTCCCCTACACACTAAATTTCCTTCTTCTGAAGCTGGAACTTATTGACCCAAGTCTGAACTGAACTGAGAAAACAGTTTACACAGTCAACCGACAGGATTTCAAAATGAAAGAGGTGAAACTAAAAACCGGTCCCATTGGTCATTTATGCAGAACTGCAGAGAAGTGTTTTCAAAGGTTATGCTTTCCAGTGGCTGGGATTTTTTTTCTATTTTATTAGTTGTTATTTTTTAAAAAGGTACAAAAATGGAGGACGTGTGACAAACGAACAGGAGGGGAAAGCGAGCGCTGAGCCGGCTTATTATGGATTAGAGTGGTTTGTCTGTTTGTGCCTCATGGATACAAACACAAAATCTGTTCATAACCAGTTAAAATCATTTTCTCAAAAAAAAAAAAAAAAAAAAAAAATTGGGGTCTGAATGATCTATTTTGTCAAACAAAGTGGAGCCACATTTGCAGTCTTTGATTTGAACTGTAAATCCAGGCTAAACTCTGTGTGGACTGAGTCCAAGTGTAGCATGAAAAACAAAACAAAAAAAGAAGTGGCACCATAAAGAAGACGCATTTTGCAAGTGCTGAGTGAACTCGAGGGCTGTGTGGGAGTGAGCGGGGAACGGAGCAGGGTCAAACAGGTTGTCGTGCAAAGAAGTTAAACCGTCCTGAGTCAGAGAAGCAGATGACATGGCCTGATGCATTGCCTCTCCCACAGTGATGGAGGACTGCAGGTGGGTCAGGAAACTAGATGGGTGTTTTGTGGTTCTGCTCCGTGGGCACAGTGTAAATCCTACGAAGAAAGAGGAGGCAGCTGTGTTTAGATTCGTCTTCAGTTGTAGGAGAAGCAAAGAAAGATGTGCATCATGGAGTAGAATTTAAGAATTATCCACCTGACGCTAAGAATTGACAGGTGTTTGCACCACCTGAAAAAGCACCTCATGCCCAGATGAGGCTTAAAAACCGGGCGGAGAACAGTTGATCCAACAAGGCAAAGGTTGCTGTGTCATTAAGCCTCTTTTCAACAGAACAATCACTCAGCAACAAACCTGCACAAGCTGACTGCCACCCCAGGAGGCAACTAATAATCCTGCAGAGGAATTTAACCCTTACGGATCGGCTCAGGTGTCTTTCCAGCCTTCCTAGCTCTACAATTGAAGATCTCTATTTGCCAAATTTATCCCTTTGACCAAAATCCCAAATTGCGCAATTTTCTTTTTTTTTTACTTCTAAAACTTCCAGAACAAAGAGTCCTATTACTCTGTAAAGCTCTCTTTGCAGAAAACTGCAGCTGTGTGCAGAAGTGAGGAGTTTTGTATAACTGGTTTAGGCTGTTCCCCAGTCAGATCGCCTTTGGCTGACAGTTGTCAAGATCCCAAGTTTCTGTTTACAGGCTTGTTTTTATTTCTTGGAAGAGCCTTGACTTGTGACACAGTGTATGAGGTAAGCTTTGAGCAGGTTGAGTCCTGTCCTCTTTGGTCGTACAGAGCTGGTGACACTGTCTGAAAGCCATTGTTTGATGGATAAGCAGGGAGTGTTCACAAGACTCTTCTCGTAATATTAATTGTTGTACAAGTTTAAACTGGCTCTGATGGGTGGATGCTGGTGGTGCTCTCGCTCATGTTTTTTCTGGTTTGATATGTTTTTCTAAAGAGTGCAAAATAGAACACCAGCAGAAACACAGTTACCAACCGGACTAGTTCTGTCGCTAAGAATCTGACCGAGAGTGAAACAGACGTGTGTGGGGAAGCAAAAAAAGAAAACCTACCCCTGCTCCCGATTCTGCATTCGCCTTCTCACACACGTAACAGCTAAAATGACAACAACAACAAAAAAAAAGAGGGTTGATAAAAATCTTGACAGAACATTTCAAAACTGCAAGTCAGCTTTACTGTACAAATGTTAATTCCCAGCATGCACCGCAGGAGCCAGAATCTTCATCAGATACACAAATGTAAATTTCAGATTTCCTGACATTGTACCAAAGGAAACCAAAAACTTACCGACTATGACTATGGTTAGAACCAACACCGCCACAGCAACAACGATAGCAATCACCAGAACCTGACCTGAAAAAACAAAACAAAAGAAATCACACAAAATGGTTAAGGTAAGAAGAACTCTACAAGAAAGAATTTATAAATGTATACTTTAGAGCATGATTTGTGAAAGCTGGCTCACCTTCATTTGAGTTTTCTGAACCTGTGGACTTATCTGGAGCGTTGCCCAATGGAATATCTGAGAAAACAACAAAGACATTTAGATTGAATCAAATGTTCCTTTCTTGCAATAAATCCTTCATAGTTTAAGATTATTTGGGCTATTTGACAACTTAAAAAAAAAAAATTAAGTTTAGCCATGTTTCCATGTCAGAAAATTGAGGTCCCTGCAGCAGGCAGGCTGCAGCTCAACCGTCTTAAAAAAAAAAATCAGTTATTCCATCAAACGTCCATCAGAGCGAAGATGAGGAGTGACAGAGAGGTGTGGAGCGAGAATGAAAATGCCAATGTTGATTAGATGACAAACAGGATGGTGGAGATGTCAACGCGCTCATTGGCCTTTCAGCAGAATCCACTGGGCTTCTCCGGAGAGCTAATTGATTCCATTCAGGCCTTAATGACCGAAGGGAGGTAGAAGCCAACAGGGGCAGCATCGCTCCCCACAACCCACTGGACAGGAGCACCCTCCGAACAATGCTACCTCACTGACAGTAATTAGGGGCCATGACCTTCACATACTCTGCTCTATGTGTGAAGAGAAAAAGTAGGGATAATCTTGCGATGCCGTCTGCTGCTTAGTAACAAACTTACTTGTCATTGGATTTATATCATCTTCATCATCTGAGTCTGTTATAAAAGACAAAAGAAAAATTCCGATCATTAGTGTTGGTACTTTCTGACAAGTAAAAAGAGTACCTCTACAGTGTACCAGTTGTCAACATCAAATCTTTAACAGGTTTATGTCTTAGTGGTTGAGCGTTTGGGTTAAAGTCTCACTCTGATCATCTTTTGATCTACTGTAAAATAAAAATGCCACAGATATTAGTTAAAAATGAAAAGACAGTTTTCACATGAATGGGTTTTTAAAGCTAATGTCAAGTCAAACCAGAGGCTTAAAGGGCCTTTGTAAGACAAAAATCCACTTTGAGCTTTTAGGTGAATTATAATGTTAATTCCTCACTAAAAACAACCCCATTCACGCATCTCTGAGCATTCCTATAAAAGCCTGCCCTCTGAGCACCAGCCCCTCCCAATCCACCAAAATGAGTGGGTCCTCACATTATGATGTCACATAGTGAGGAACGGCCTAACACACACACTCACTTTCTCCATACTTTCCTTGTATGTTCACAATATGTACATCTAACATTGCAATACTTTCAATATTATTTGTTTTTGTGGGTTATTTTGTTCTTTAGTGTGCCATAGGTAATTTTATAAATATGGAATTTTACTCTGAAAGACTTAAGTAGAGCATGATTTATAGTGAACCATATGCTTCTAAAAATGCAGTAGGTGTGGCTTATTTAGCATTGATTAATTTTAACTAGTTATATTTTTAGATGGCGCACAAATGATAAACTAAACTATTTTAAATTTTTGGTAACCGCCGCTGACAATACACTACCTACTATAACATTTGCTAAATTTATGTGTGACAAAAGGTGTCTTATTTTGAAAGGAAGTCATGTAAACCTTAGATTATGTAACAACCAACCATCTCACACTTCAAAAAGTAATTTTCTCTTTTGTCTAAGTTTTATTTATCCCATAAAAACCACATAATTTATACACAATGGCATCAATGAAAATTTGTGTTTTATTTTTCTAAAAGGGGAATAAAACTTTGTGGCTACAGGGTTGTGATTAGCAAGAAAAAGACCTGAATGAATTAGCAAACTACCAAATAATCCCTAGCTATAGCTCAGACTTCACCCCACTGCTCCTGCAGGTAAAGATCAAAAGCAAATGACAACTTACACACGTTTGAAAAAACAAAACAAAACAAAACTTAATTTTACCCAAATCTTTTAAGTGAGAGCTGTAAATTTAATGTAAGGAAATGTATGTAAAGGTCATAACATAAGAATGTGCAACTATTACTGTGCTCTGTAAATGCAATCGAGGTAGATCTCATTAAAATAACATCAAAAATGTTGGTGTTTTTAGAAGAAAAATTAAAAAGCGCTGTAGATGATCATTTAAAATAAGGCATGCAGAACTGAATTATTGATTTAAGATGAAGAAAATTACAATAAAACATGTTTATTGACCAAATAATTAAAACAGACCATTTAATTACCTTTTCTGATTGGTTTGTGCTTAAAAATTTCAAATAACTTACAAGGAAACACTCAGCTTTACAAAAAAATATGTGTTGAGTAAATAATTTGAATGTAAGAAATAGATAAATAAAAAATATTAAAAATATTAGAACAATCTAACGATTTCAGCGAGTATATGTGCTTGTGCGTGGGAGCTTAACAAAAAGAAGCTGGTTTAATATCAGAGGCAACAGTAGATTAGTTGGTTTTTTTTAGTTTATCCTTCCCTGAGGCGCCATTAAATCTTAAAGAAGAGCTTGCAAATCGCGGCAAACCCCATACAAACTATTACATCAGGTCATTTGTTTTTACCATAGCGACTAAAGACCATCCAAATAATTCTGTACGAGGGTTACGGTTAGATCCACTAATCCTGACCTTGTTAGTGCAGCAATTGCAACACTTAAGCATTAACAGAAAAGTGTTTTGTCAATGTATCATAAAGGGTGTGGTTTCAGCTGATGGAGACGGTTACCCTTAAGAAAATAAACAGCTTTGGTTTGAAGAGTCAAGACTTGACAGAATACATGCACTGAAAAGCAGCTTGAGTTCTGAATTGATGAACATTTTTTGTATAAATAAATGTATGTGAGAAATTTCAAAAACGATTACATACCATAGGGGGTCGACCCTTCATAATCATTTGAAAGAGCTGCAGAAAAAGAAAGCAAAATATTAAAATAATTCAAAATACAATATACACTTGGAATAAAATATTTAAAGTCCAACTTTGATTATTTTTCAACCAATTTTAAAGAATTCCAAGAGGTCTTTTAATTATGATTATGCCCTTTTTTTGCCAAGATAAAAAAATTGTTATTTGAATTTCACCTCTAAGTTAGGAGCGGAACTGTTGGCATAGAGTAAGCCTCCCTCCACTTCCCGTCATCCACTTGTTTAAACACTCTTCCACTTGCTTACAGCCCCTCAAATCTCCAAGCAATCATGAATGTGCAACAAAAATGGCGAGCAGGAAAAAAAAGACGTATATGGATCCATTTGTTTACAGGTCGATGCATCAGAACAGAGTGGAGCAGGGAACTTGTGGCCAACCAAATGCATTTTCCACATGAAAAACATGATCTTCTTCAAACAGCGATTTTCCGTCTGCTCCTGATTCACGACTTAAATAAAGAAATACTTATAAGTGCAGTTTTATTCTTTATGTATGTCCTCCAACATCAGAGAAATGCTACAAAAACATGTTGAAAACACAATTTTCCTTTAAATGAAATCTTTATAATAATAATAATTATCTTACTTCTATTATGCCAAGAAGTTATACTCTGGCATTGATAATTTCTGGTTCCAAGGTTCATCTATTTTCTTTCATCTTATTCCTGTGTTGTATGATCGAACAGAATTTTTTTCCTCCATATATATATATGCGCACACATGTGCGTGTGTGTGAGAGAGACAGAAAGTGTCAGTACATGTAGGTAGTCGTGGGGGGAGCCTGGATCAGGTACACATAGACCCTGATTAGATGTTTATCACCTGAAAGCTTCACATAGATGAGAACGTACCGGGGGTAGCTGGCAGCAGCAGCAGCAGACTCAGGAACAGCAATCGCATCATCTTCAAATGCTGCAGGAAAAGAAGAACGAAAAAAAAACACACCCAAGTTAAAAATATCTACCATTAGCATGCAGACACTGATATGTGTGAAATCTCAATGTTTTGGTTTAGAGATGGGGCTGTGACAAGAAGCAGATACTCTAAAAATGGGGCTTGGCTGACACTTTTCGGGTTTCATCACAAAGTGGAAGTCAGTGGAAAAGTACAAAATTTGAGCCAACGAAGCCTCGCGCCGTTTTAACCGGGTTAAAAAACAACAACAAAAAAAAAAACATGTAGATTGCAATCCGAGATATAGGTGCTGACGAGAGGGTCAAAATGATAACTATGTTTCCCCTAACGCTCAGCAGAAAAAAGAAAGTAGAAACACAAAAACAAGAACAAGAGATTCTGTAATACTCAGCAGCCAACAAATGTCAGCTCAACACTTACAAAGCCTCAGGGGGAATGAGAAAAGAACTTTCCAGAAATCTGTAGGTTTATTTTTTATCCTAACAAGAACTCCAAATGATTATATTTATCATTTAAAATAATTACAATAATAATTAAAAAAAAAAAAAACTTTTACAACTATAAATATTGTCATTTTTATGACTTATCTCCTGGAACAAATCTGTCTGCATTTTGCTGTCGTCACTCCAACAAAAACAAAATTCACAACTTCCTTGTGGCCCAAGCCCAACTCGTGCCTCATCTCCCTTCCCTAATGCAAGCAAGTAGACGTGAAGAACAGATGTGCTTAACATGGCAAACAAAGGCCCAGCTGCTTACACCACAATAAAGATGCTGATATTTTTAAAATGGGAAATCATGGGAATGACCCCTGTTCCAGTTGAGGTCTCTAAAGAGGTTTCCTAGTACAGTCTTAAAATTGGCTGGAGATCAGGAGCCAGACGTTTCTCATGCTGCGTTTCATGAGAACCCCTAACTGACCTTGCGCCTGTGGTAACACTGCACCCTCGATCTTTTGTAAACAGGTAACATTATGTTCCTAATCCTTCACAGTTTCTCACTATGGTGCAACAACTAACCTGCTTTTTTGAAGATCGCACCCAAACCTCTTGATGTGACCAATTTTTCTGTAGTTCCTTCTTCTGATGTATTCTTAGGTATATCATTTTTATGATTGCTTGAAATAAAAAAGATTTTCTAAAAAAATAAATAAATAATACTAACTCCTGCTGCATTTTCTTGACACGTTTTGGTTTTGGCTTTCACGTTCACACGTAGCTAAAAAAAAAAAAAAAAAACATTTTTAAGACTGTTTTTGGGTTCTGTACAAAACGTGTGCCCATTGAATGAACATTAAAAGTTAGATCTTAGACCGGGGGACTCTGATTTGGTCGAGATGCTTGGATGGCATCACTCTTAATTCACTGACGTGCCCATCGTTGGAAAATTGATCATGGAGGAGAAACATATGATGCCATGTCTTTTGTATATCGAGATAGAGTTCTGAAAGACTAAAAACTGGAGCAAGATTTAATAGATTTGCAGCCCTATGACAACTGTGAGTGGTGGACGTGCTAATAAACAGGAGAAAAAGTAATAACCCCTCCCTGGTTGTCCAGTGTGAACACCATTGGGTAAATGTGCGTTAAAGGACCCACTACGCTCTAGATATGGGTCCTTGGACATATATTAAATGCTTTATATAAATGTAACTTAACATTGCAGCTATCAGGCTTTAGTAACGATGAAAGGCATCACTTCATGGTCACCTTTTTGACATCACTATTTATAATCCAGTCGTGCTCAACCTTCCCAGGCCACTTTTACAGCAGTTGAGGTTTATCACTTTTTCTGCAAAGTCAAAAGTCCACCCAGTCTGTCTGCACAAACATGACTGTAAACCAAACCACAAGATTATCCTCAGGCAGAAATAGCAGAAGAGCTTCGAGAACTATCTGGGCTGATTGTTTTGGGAGAAAGATGTTAATTACACAAGCAAGGCTGATTGGAGAGGGAGTGTAGTGTGTGGGCTGTTCTGGCCTATTGAATAGCTCAAGTAAATCTCTGAACGCTTCCAACCTAAGATGCTGCAAATAAAACCCCGTTCTGTATCCAATTTGCTTCTCAGAGTCCCTCTGGGTGAAATAATAAGCTGATCCAATTTGCAAATATTTATCAACCCAGTCCACTGCTTCCGTGTCCAAAAAGCCGCCTGTATTATTTTTCAAATTGGGTAATATATTCTTGTGCATTTGAATTTGCCATTTCATGCCAAAACCCAATTTGCAACGTATGATAACCAGCAGCATGCTCGTAAACCCCCCACGCTAGAAAGTCCTCTGCAAGGAAGATCAGCGGCGATAAATGAAGAAACCAACAAATCATGCGATTGTAGTGCTCTGCTGCAAGGCAGTAATATACCATAGCAGTGCTGGGGGGGTTCTGTTTCCCCTTCTTTCAACACAGATTTCCACTGGACCTCATGCCTATCAGGCAATGTTAGCGCTCCTAACACCTAAATCCTGTTAACCAAGGTTAATTTTTTATCCTAAGCTTTCACTCCTAACCTGCACAATTGGACACTGAGCAGAGCAGTTTTCTGTTTGTGCAAAGAAAAGCACAACCTGCTATTTATTTACTACACAGATGTCACAGAAACAGTCACAAATGTTCAAAACATTTACAAAAAAAACCCCCAAGAAATTTAAATGTACTTTTCAAATGCATTCAAAAACGTCAATCATTTCTTATTCAGTGCGAGTCACAGAGAAATGTTTACTCCTCTGCTATCTCTGCACCTGCTGTTTGCCTAAGTGAGGTTAACTCAAACTCCACGCTACTCCATTAGACTGTAAAGCAGCCGTACAGTGCACAAAAACAACAACGATTCCAGCAATACTTACCTTTTTTCTCCGTTTGGATTCCACTGCACGCGACTAAAAGAGCAAAACTACTACGGAGCTATCGTGTATGATGAATGAATGGAGAGTTTCTGAGCATCAGGACTCAAGTGTGTGAGCAACAATGAAAGCAGCTAAGAGGATATGACTTTATGTCTCACAATGGCAACCCAGCTAACAGCCTGGAAACACACACATCCTGTACTGTATTTCCCTCTTTGCAAAAGTGTGTGTGAAGACGTATAAGACCTGTGAACACACAGATTATAAATCCAGGCTAAAGTGCTGCTCCACTTTGACCCAAACACGCAGAATGAGGACATGCAGCAAGAATACAGCTCAGCTTAACATTTCATCTGCTCCCTTTTTTTTTTTTTAATCTGATGGAGACAAAGTTGTCATTCTTTGTGTTGCTACCAGCGTCTGCTCACACAGAGGCTTATCCAAAAAAGTAATTTCCTTTCTGCAACAGGCAAAAACTGCAAATATAAATACATATGGAAGCATGTGCATGCAGCAAAAGAGGATGTGGCGGAGCAGCAGAGGTTATTTTAGCAGCTACTCTTGCATAACAAGAGTCTGACACTCAAAACTTCTGAGTATAAGGGTCTGCAGCTACATCTGATTTAGAGTCAGGGGATAAACTGAACTCCACAGCAAAAAATAAAGCAGGAAGAGTTGTTGCAGCCTTCCATATAAAAAGTATCTTTAAATTAGATTATTTTAAATATATATGTAAGCATGTAAATATTATTTAATTTTTCTAAATTGAAAGTATATTTATGACGACTCTACCTTTTGACGCACAGATGCTGCGCAGTTTGACTCCAAAAAGTTACAGCTGAGTAGGCCAGAATCAGGTCAGAAGAGTGACTCTCAACTCATGCGGGGATTTCACAGTCACCTCATTTCACGCACAACAGAAAACTACACTTTCACAGAAGAGTGTCTGTGGGGCTTTTTGGAAAATACCCGTGGCGGGTTTTTTTGTTCAAAGCTGATTCCTACCTTTTCTCACGGCTCACACAAACGCACGCAACGCACTTTTGAAATTCTTGAGAAAAAGAAAAAAAAAATGACACCCAGCCGCTCCAGCTGACTATTTGTACAACCTGTGAGGTTTCGGCTTATGGACGTGTGTTTTCCTGGTGCGCCTCCTCGAGCACAGGTGCGCAAGTTCAGGTAGGAAGCTTTCATTTTATGTCATTTTTTTTGATCTCGTCCTTTCTGTCTTTGTCTAAGAATCATTGCACAAGTATTGGGTTACTTTTCTAAAACAGAAATCTGATTTCAAAAGTTTATTTACAGCCAGAGTTTAGTTTTTCTCAATTTTTTCTTTTACAAATGCCTTTTTACTAATGTTTTCCTTTAGCTATCTTCTTGAAGATCTGTCTCCTTTTTGTGTACCTAAGCCTGAAGCAATGAAAGATTATGATCTTTTCACCTCTGACTGTACACTACACAACACACGTCTTTGAAATAATGCACTAAAACCCAGTTTTCCTTCATTAAAGTTCAGTCCCTTAAAATAAAAGTTGTTAAATGTTTGTTCAAAAACACATCAACACACAAAAAAAACTAGATTGCAGAGATCTAACATGAGGCACATAAAAAAAAAAAACAGACCCACGCTTAAAGAAAACTTACATGAAAGTGAGCTGATCCACAGAGATGCCTTTGGACTGTGTGGTTTTTTGTTGTTGCTCTCACTCCTAGATCCTTACAAGCATGGAAACTGCCAGTGTGTGCACATTAACACAGGTGTACTCCGTCACCGTCTGCAAACTGTTCCGCATTGGCTTGCTGAAATGTGACACCACCTCTTATCTGTTCTTTAGACTTGCTTTGCATGTTGTGAAACTTGTTAGCAAAGTGAAACCGGTGCTAGTGGGCTGTGTGCAACCTTAAAATCATCACTTTGGCTCCTCTTTGCTGATTCTTCTGTTCTGTTAAGCTTTCTGTGCAATCATTATGTAATTTTTAATTAAAAAATAACTTGTTTTTTTTTTTTTTTTGGGGCATATTATAAGGCTTGTAAGATGTTTCCCCACGATATTCTTCTGTTCACTTGTGCCTTTATAAGAGAATGGTTAAAAATAACTTATCTGATGTATTCAGTGACATCAGTACATCTCATCACAATTCCATGATGTGTCATTTGCATCCAGCCTTTTCCTGCCTTCACTCCACATTACATTACTCTACACACAACATTATGAAGATTACTACCTTGGATCACAACACAGCTGTGGACATCTCTTTAAAGACGCAACATCCTATCACAAAGGTACCCAAGCCTGCCTGAGTGCTTTTGGGAAACCAAAGTGCTTTTAGCATTTAGCCATTTGGATATTTCTGCAGCTTCAGGTTCAGAGGGATGCAAGGCAACATCACCGCCACATTACTGCGGATACAGTTTGTATGGCGATCTTAGCTGCACTGATAAAGGCTAAAATTTAGACCTCACCACTCCATAGTATTTCAACAATGTTTTATGTTAACTATTAAAAAAACGATTTTTTTATGGAATAGTAGAAAACAAAAAAGGAACAAAAAATATATGAATTGTGTCAATTCCTTACAATTATTCTGTAATTCTGCTTCTTTACTTCTTCTTTCTTTAGGTTTAGTCAGGAGACAGTTTCCAGTTAGTGCTTTGGTGGGTTTTTTTTTTTTTTTTTTGTAAAAAGAGAAATGATGATGAACATTTAACCAAATTTTAACAGAAACAGCCTTAAAATAATTTGTCTACAAGTTGTTATCTGAAATTCTTTCTTTTTTTTTTCATCTTCAGGCTAAAAAAAAAAAGAACGAAAACATGTAAATGGTGTATTTATTATATACATGCATTTGCTTGAATTTTTTGATTACTCAAAATTATGATATGGATGCTCAAAAGGCAACATATTTTGACTCATCAGTAAAAACCTTGTTTTTTGTTATCACTGTATTATTGTTTTTTAAAGTTTTGTTGCACTTTCTATAGTAAAGCTTTATAGAAAAACACAGAACTGTTCTGAAACTCTCATCCCATTTTTCTCCATCGAGATCAAATAAACAGCAAAGGTTTATCCACAAAATCTAAAAAAAAAAAAAAGTAGAAAGAAAGTAGGCTGATATGCAATCCTTTGTTGTTGGAAATTTTACGTAACTTTGCATTGTTCCGACCAATGCAGTTTTGACGGCTGTCTCTGCCGTCCTCACCTACGACACATATTCCACTCAAATGCTCATTTTGTTCTATACAGTGGCCATTATCTGTCATACATTCATGTCTTTTGTAGGAAGCCTGTATAGAATAACACTGTTGAAATAGATAACAAATAGAATCTGGATAGGAGGATCATGTCTCAGTCAAACTTTTTAGTAATGTTATATCGCGCACTATCATTATGGAGCCATATGTGTGACTGTAGTTAGCCTCACTCCTTATATGGGGATTCTGTTTTTTAGGGAAGAGGTCACAAATGTTTGTCGGGTGTCTTGGCCCGGATGGGCTAAAAGTTTTTGACCACACACATGCAGGCGTGTCATGTCATCCATGATGCATGTGTGCACATACAAAAAAAGGCCCAATCCGAATTCCTCCTTTCTCCCTTCCCCTTAGCCCTTCCCCCAAATTTGAAGTGGCAGTTTAGGTGCAAGATGTTGTAAATGACAATGACCCTGTTTATTGGATTTTTTTTTTTTTTTTCGGTCATTTTTCTTTTGATGAATTAAAAATTATTTCGGTTTCATAAGGAATTAAGTGTAAGTTATAAAAGAATGTTTTAAACACTGTTACGGCTTATTATGTGTATTTTAATTGTGAAGACTTTTATTTTGAAAAAGTCGCTTTCTTCCGGTTTTCCGTGAAGTCTTTATCCACGCATCAGAGACTGAGAGAAGGATGATGGCTGATGCTCATGCAAAGGAAACAGGATAAATATCGTTTAAAATCCATAATTTTTTTTGTTTAGCATCTAGCTGGAAGGCGAAACAGGTATGATTATTGTTTATGTTTTTGGACTATTTGCAATTTATGTTCTATGTAAAGGAAGCGTGTTTAGAGCTATATAACAAGCTAACGCTACTAGCTTAGCTAAAGCATGGCTGTGAATCAAAAAAAGGGAAATTGTAATAAGTTTGTTTTTATTTTCTTTAGCTCTTACAGTGTGACTATGCCTATGGAGTAAATAAATGGGTTAGAATACCCCACCATAGTCCATAAGTTATCATCATGGAGTCCATCGTCTGAAACAAGTCCGGCTGGAATGCTACAGTCGTATCGGGATAATTATTTTTTAAATTTCACCCTCCAAACAGAGTGGTCCAAAGTCCACCGTTGCGAGGGTAAAAGTTGGTACGCTCTGAAGCACAGATGTTAACATTTAAATGTAAGAAATTACTTTTTGTTATAGCATGACCTTTTTAAAGGTACAAAAAAGCTGTTGTTATGTATTTTCAAGCAATGGAAGCACTGCGCTAACGCTTGCAGACCGACAATTATTGGTGAATTCATCGAACAAAAGTAATGTCCGAAATACTAGACAAGTTTTTTTTTCCATAACCTTCTGTTTAGAGGGCTAAATGAAGGATGAAGGGGGAGAAGGGAATAATTTGGATTGGGTCTTAGGCTTAGCTCTTTTTATATTAGTCAGAAACCCTTTGCCCTTCTGGGCCAAAACACCTGGCAAACATTTGTGAAGCTTCCCTTAAATACAGAATCCCCCTAATGGGAGTAAAGTGAACTACAGTCACACATATGGCTTCCATAATCAGTTTTACTGGTAATTACAGATAAGTTAAAGTTGATTATTCAAATTAGTGCATGTTTGTTTATTCAAAATCTGGCTTTCTGTTATGATTATTTTAAAAAATGGCATGAAATGTGGCTCTCTAACTGAAATATCCCAAAATCTTGTTGGTCCACTGACAGAACGCTCCATAAAAGTTGCTCGGTAAACACACGCCGTGCCGCATTTATAAGAACAATTGGTGCTCCAGCTGAGTTAATCATGTGACTAAGTTAGTCTACGTTCTGCCAGTTACATGACTCACTTTCTTGGGCAAAGATTCATGTCTGTAACTCTGTCAAATGACTAACATTGAATAACTTTTTTGTGCTGCTTGTTTACTGAGTTGAGCAACACGTTCTGTGACTCACTGCTCTCCGTTGAAGGGAGCACGTCTGTGGTTTTGGAGATGCTCTGAGATATATACCTACTGTACAGTGAGCACCTTGTTTTTTTTTTATTTATTTTTTTTGAGTCTGTGTCTTACCCTGTAGGGGCAGATGTGCACCCCCACAAGTCCCCCTGTGGCTTTACAAGGTCAGACCCATTGGTGGTTTTGCTGGAAGACACTTCAATTAGCAAATCTGGCACCAAACCTCGAAACACTTCAGGCTCATTTTGCAACTTTGCCACTGCTGCATTGAATGTTAATGACTGTTGCATGATACATCTTTAAATAGTCAATTAAATGCTTTAAATCTCCATGTTTTCCTAAGAGCTCAAGGCTTAGTGCTCTGCTTGTGACCCTTAAGTTAAAAAATTGTTTAAAAATACGTATTTATGGTGGTGTTTAGTCTAGAGAGCCTCCAATATTAAAATATTAAAACGTCATTACAGTTGGACTGAAAGACTGATTTTGTATTCTTAGCTTCCTTCAGTTTTGAAGAAAAAGGATTTTTCTCTTCCTGTGATTTGGTTTGCCAATAACTCAGAAGGAAAGTAAGTACTTCAGAAACTTGATGAACCATTCCCCATTCAGATACCACAGCGCAGTCTCCTTGAGGATTTAAAATCTTCATTCATGCGGTAAATTTTTTGAAAAAAGGACTCAAAACTCACCTTTAAATTCTGTCTCAAGACAAAATTGTGGTAATTATCTAGATATGAGAAGGCTATTATGGTCTATTAGTCAGGAATGTGTTTTCAAAGGACCCAAAAGCAGCGGACAGACTTCATGAATTCAGCAGGTAAACTCCAATAGAGTATGACGATGACGTGACAAAAACCACGGGGGAAACCAAACGGCTGGCAAAGCAAAGTCCCAAACTGGAACTACAACCAAGGACTAACACAGGCAGAGGAACAATCGACTAAAACAGGAACAGTTAATGGATGACTGAAACTGAAACCTGGTGTGACAGTGGTCTGCGAAAGCAGAACAAAACTTGAAAGGAAAACATTGAAAAGACTTCATCAAACACAGAAAACTGAATGGAAGAGGACATCATTCAGCTGTTTGTTTATTTAGAAATGTTTTGTCTTATTCAGTTTTAATCTTCAGATATCCTTGCTATTAGGCATTATCTGAATTCACCTATTACTCTGAAAATATTAAGACATGTGGGACTATCCAAAACCATGGATTTCCATGCAGTTCGGACACAAGCTCACTACTTTTTTTTTAAACATGATATCATTTCATGTGTTAAAGTGAAATCTAATACAGCTGCAGGAGAAAATATATGAGCCTGTTGGAACTACTTCGCTTTTTGCTTGAACTGGACATGATTGCGTTCAATAAAAATTTGAAAACATAAATTAGTGTGATTTAAGCAGGCAATATTTTTCCTCCATCATTGTAGTTCAGATTGAATATAAAACACATCATATGGAAATAGAGGTACTCCCAAAGGGTTCACATCCTTTATTTTGCAACTACACAAACATTTTACAAAGGCTATTTGTGAATCTGTTGTATTCTGATTATGAACTGATTAAAAAAATAATAAATAAAATAAAAGTGTTCAAACATAATTCGTAGTGGTCTATATTCACCAATCTAATGAGCATTGATGCACCATTGACATAATTTCAATGGACTGCTCAACCCCTCCCCTCTCGTGTTCTAAATAGGAAGTACCCGCTGGTTGCAAAAAGGCCAAAGTCCCAAAACTTCTATTGAGAAATAGACAGTTATTTCTCAGACATTTTATTTGTCAGAGGAAAAATTCCTGCTCTGATGCATTCTTTTTAGTATGTTCTCTCTAATCCTAATTTAAAAAAAAAGATATATTTTCTTTGTCCCCAGTTGTTCAAGTTACAAACTGACCAATCAGATGCCTCAGTAAAAGCATGTGGTGCCTCCTGACCCCATCTTGAACGTTTGATTGACAGATTCCCACGATCCGCTTTCAGTGGGAGGGGTGTGGACTTCAAACAAGCTGGAACAAGCTCTCTCATGATTGGCGATAGTTACTCTGAAAACGAGACTCAGGGGTTGCAATCGGTTGCAATGTGGCGGTAGATGTATCAGAAAGTGACAGCAAAGGCTCTGGACTTTGCTGATTTCGCGTGGGCTGGAGGTAATGCGTTTATTACGGGGGACCTCAACACTTTTTATCTCCAGTTCTCATTAACGGCCTATGATGCACACTAGCTATTTGCAAACACTTCTGAGAATTTCAAGGGACTGGATGTTGGAATTGTAGATTTGGACACTTGGGGAGCAGCGAGTGAATTCAGACACCGCCTTAGTTTTTCACTTTGTATTTTACCCATACTGTTCCAGAAAAGTGTTACCATCCTGCTAATTGATATTTGTGCCTTTGTGTCTCCATCTGCACAGCTTGCTTCAAGGATCAAGGCAGGATTTGAGCATTTTTCCCTAAAGAGTTTTTTTAATTGTTGAGAAAGTTTGGCAGTGTAAACAAATACTGGCAGATAGCTGTCCCATACTAGTGCCATTTGCCAAACACTAATGCACAGTGTCTTCATGAACTATTTCTTAATAAATCTTTTTATACTTTTGAGATAAAAAAAATGTATAGAGTGTATGTACTTGGTGATTTTCAACCTTCATTAAGGTCCAAAGTCCTTGACAGTCAGTATTCACCCATGCATACTCTCCTTCACGCATTGATAGTGATTACCAGAGCAAGATGGGGTTTAGTGTTGCCAGAACAAAACCAGCAACTCTTTGAGGTTGACTGCCCCATTAAAAGAGATTATTTATAGCCGTTAAATTATAATAGATAAATGGTAATCATTTATCTCAAGTACACACAAATTCACTTATGGTGACTCCTTTCCCACACAAGGCTCTTAGTAACCACTAGGCTCAATGTAAGGTTAAGTGTCTTGCCCAGAGGCACTTTGTCACACAGGCAGGTATGGTATGAACCACACATTCAACCTTCAATCAAAGATCAACAGGTTTGCCTCTGTATCACTTCCACCTAGATATGTGTTTGTGTGATATACAAAAATTGCATGTGTGGAGTTTTTTCAATAATATAATAATAGCAATTTATAATAGGTAATGTAATAATTTTTTAAATTATTTTATTTTGTTAAAGTGAATTCAGATTTATTCAAATGACATTCAAACTCCCTTATAAATAAAAGTGTTGCATTAAAAGTTTGTTTAAATGACTTGCACCTTGTCTACTCGTGTCTTCTTCATTAAAGTTTACCCTCTATCGATCAACGGAATCAACAAAACCTCAAAAATTTCAAGTCAGGAATATTGCGTGGATTTTCTCCGGGAACTCCAGCTTCCCCCCACCGTTCAACAACATGATTCATAGATTGATTTATTACTCTGAGTTGTCCCTAGGTGTGAATGGGAGTTTGTATGGGTGTGTGATTGTAACAAACTGGTGACCCGTCCAGGGTGTATCCTGCTTTTTCCCACAAGTGGCCGGGTTAGATTTCAACAGCCCCATGACTCAGAAAGGGACAAAGCGGGTTTAGAAAATGGATGGATGGACAAAATAAACAAACTTCATGGATTGGAACAACTCTAAATAAAAAGAGGAGCAGAAACAAGCTCATTCAAATTGAAGATGCCATCAAAATCAAGATATGCAGAAACAATGAGGGGACACGAGTTGCTCCTCTAGACGTACAAAGCTGGATTTTACAACAGCACAGACGAGGGGGTCGACAGGAACATCTTCACAGATTTTAAAATGTTCAAACTCACAGCACTCTCCATCAATAGACTAAGAGGAGTGTGTAGTTAAAGCAAAAGTTCCACTCAGTGGTTACTGTAAGCAGATATAGGAGAAAGCATCCTTTTAGCAATACACTAATTAGATTTATTATGTTGGCGTGGCCACACAGCGTAGAGGGCATCTATTAATTCCAGACTGTGGGAGGCAAAACCCTTTACTGGATGTACAAAATATTCAAATATATGATGAATTAAGTCAAACACTGGACATTGCTTTGGAAGAAAAATCAATAAAATTAAACATGGTCAACAGCAATGTTATTTTTTTCCTCCATTTCTAAATCCTTTTCGAGGCTGTAACTGGGAGACAACATTTTTGTAGAATAAAATCTGGAAAAAAATTTCAGAGTGGTACAGGGAGAATAAATTTTACTCCCAAAATATGCAAAATACTTTAAGGAAAAAGTTTGAAAGCGTTGTTTCTGCTCCTAGCTTACCATACCTGCATTCCTCTCCGCTACTGCAAGTATGCTGTGTGGATTGTCAGCAAATTCTGAGTCTTGGGGAGCCATTTTCCTCTATAATGTGGATCATTTTCCTTTTCTCACATGAGTCGTTTCCTTCCCACTGAATAGCCATTATGGGTCCTGTGGCACAGTCTGGCCCGCCACCTGTGAAACTCTGATCAGTGCGAGACCCTGTAACCCCCGGCCTTCGGGCAGATGTGGCTTTTCCACCCTGGGATCATCTGGATGGTGGCACCTGTCACTTTGTTACACTGTGGGTCTGTTTACAACGGCAGCTGTTGCCTCAGCAACCATTCATCAGGGCTGACGCAGGATGCACTAAGCAGTGTGTTAGTCATTGCCGCACCCAGTGGACACAGTTGTGCTTGACTCCTTTCTGCTTTTAAGAACGCATGCTGCCTCAGATTGAAAGTAAGAGGATTTCAAAGTTTCTGTCTGGACTCATCACATAATCATTTTTGATCAATATGACACTAATATGTACAGAATCTGCCAATTCCAGGGCATGCTGAGGCAGAATCTTGACTTTGATGTGACTGAGGTTTGTGTGCAGACAGGCAGACAGAGGGAGTCAGTGCTTCATGCACTGATGAACCTGTGTGGGGGAATTGGTGTAAAAGGTTACTGCTGGTTTTCAAAAGTCTGCAGAGAAAAAAGCGCTTTTCTTTCCAACATTATACAAAAAATAAAAAAACACTCCACTCATTCAGTGTTAATTGTGTGCAGCGGTTTTCTCTGTAATCCCTCCTTTCCTAAAATCCTGGACACTAAAGAAATCGACAGAAAAATGCGTAAAGAAAAAATAAACCTTTAAAAACTTTTTATTGCCTAAACACAACCTTGCCACCTTATAGAGGTCGGTATGGTTATTTTGGCCTTGGTGCAGCAATTTTTCAACATACAACTTTTCCTCTCACAAGCTCTGAATGAATTCAAAAGCAACTTATACAACCCTTGACGGAAAAAAAAAAATCCCTGATGTGTCCAAGATCATCTTGGGGCCATTGTCCAGTTCAGGCTGCTTCTTTGACCCTGAAGCTCACAAGAAGATTCTGGAAAGTAATGGACCATTCAGACGCTGTCATGTCAAGGTGGAATCTTCCAGCTTTTACACACCATGCACCAGTGACCTGTAATCCTCTTAGAGGTCCCCAACCCCCCCTTTTTTGTGCTCCAGATTGTCCAGTTGTTTGGTTACCCTACACGACTCCACTTTATGTCTGCAGGAGCCCCCAAAACTCCACTGTGTGTGTGTGTTAATGTGCTACAGTTCGGGAAGTGAATTAAATTAATATCCTGTGCAATTGTAGCCATGCTATTTCGAGTTCAGCATCATTGCACAGCAAATGAAATATGGAGTGATTGAAGATGCCTTTGCAGGCAGATAACATTTTATCACGCTGAGATTGTTGACAGGCTTCACAAAAAAACAGAGTGAAAGAGACCGGAGATTTGCATACAAATCAGTCGAACGCCTGTAGGTACTTCATGTAAAGTTTGTGGGTTTAGAGTAAATTGAAAACTCTGGTAAATAACAGATGGGTGTGCTTTGATGCATTAGTATTGAAGATGCAGCCTTTCAGGTGCCATTGGGCCACTAGATGGTGGTAATGCATCACTGGTCAGCTCTAACCACTCCAACATTTTGGCTCTCCCACTTTCCCAGGTGACTGATGTATAACTGCAGACATGCACAGACCCTTCAGGAACTCTGAGTCTGACAACACAAGTTTCACATGTGCCTCAACGCAGTGGAGTATTTTAAAAACTCTTAAGGAACACAGTCTGTGGGATCTCCCCATTGCATCAATAAATAAGATTCAACTTCAATTATTTGATGTTAAAGAAACAAAAACTGCACAATCTGGCACATGTGCTCCCTTAGGACTCACAGCAAAAAAAAAGTCAGAACAGATCAAGCTGCAAGTCAATAAAACTCATATTTTAAGCTTCTTTTTTTCATTCATTCAATGGCTTTCCCCTCATTCAACATGATTTATTTGTCTCTTTCTGCAAACCAACCAGGCCATATTTTATATTTGTGAATTATTTCTCCCAGCTAAATGAAATTTGTGCAAACCTGCCATTGTCAGCAAACAACTCAGAAAAATGAATGGACAACCGTAAATACTTCTCAGTCAGTACTGAATTTATTTCTGAGAGGAAAAAAAAACCCCACACGTTCTGATGAGAATTCTAGACATTTACTACCAAAACAACCTGGACCACTGACCACTGCAGATTTCCAGTAGAGCTTTCATTCCTAATCTTACAAGTCCGGGGCATCACAGAAAATGGTGGCACCTGACTTGGCATGCAGACACACGTCTGATGATACCCATAAAACCTGGCAATCTCACACAATTCTCCAGTGACTCCACTAATGGTCTGTGATGATGATGAAAGCTCATGATGATGTGTTGGGCAATCTGTCCATTAAGGTGGGTGGACAAATGATTTGTTCTCCAGGTAAACATCCTGAATCTAATGACCTGAATTGTGTTTAATGTTGTCTTGATAAAATTGAAGTGTTCAAATATTTAAATTACAAATTAATTCTTTTGCAATATGTGCTTAAAGCTTAGCACCAACCAGTTTTTGAACAAGTTACTGGAAAGGCTAGCGTCACTATCTTTGTGCGGGCAGTGAGAAACGATGGAATAAATAAGGTCATTAGCTTGTGACACTGTGGTAAAGATTTTTGTTCATAACTTTATGTAACATTCTTGTTTTACCTCCTCAGTAACTGAATTCCGATGTTCTTTATGGCCTTTTTTATGCTACTATTTCCAGGCTTATGAGAAGAAATCTTTACAGGTCTGGGCTGTTTATTGCACCTATTAGACCTCCGATCTCAGAGCAATACTTTGGTCTTCCACTGCACAATGTTATAACCATAAAGATGATGAGCATTTGAATAGTTTATATTAATTAAATCTTTGTTTATTCTGTGGTCTCTTTGGTGATTGGTGGCTGTTTGGGCATCGGATGAGGCGTATTGACAATGGTGTACAGACAAACAGTTAATTTATAGATCATATACATACTGTGTTTTTTGGACTATTATTGGCTCAAGAGTATAAGTTGCAGCCTTAAAAAAGCACAATAAAGACGAAAAAAAATCATTCGTAAGTCACACTTTTGAGAGAAGTTTATTTTACAAAATACAGAACCAAGAACTGACATTTCATCTTCAAAAGCAAATAATAACGAAATAAATGGCAAAAATAGACTAAAATATTCAGTTTACCAACATACCAAAAATACTAATAAGTCAATTAAACTCATACTAATTATTTCAAATCATTAAATCCATTGAAGTATTCTTCTTCTGCGTCACTTTGAAAAAATTCCACTGAGGCCATGAAGCAGAAGCCTTCAAAAGAGACATCAACGAGACGAAATAATTCAGTGTGGATTCAAGTCATAAAAAGGTTTATGAAAATGGAGCGTAGAATTGTTGTCCATGTAATAGTGTATGGTAACGTTTTTGACTGGTTTTGCATTTCTTCTTCTATGTTGCCTTCTGTTTGCAGTAGCAAATGGCAATATAAATACATACATCTACAGTGCCCTCTAGTGGTTGGTACCATTTATTATTATCTTTTAAATCACACCCCTAGCCAAACTTTGCAAGAAACAGTGACTTTATGCTCCAAGGAATATACTACATTGTTGTTAATAGTTCTCATTTTTATGTATCAAATTTGATCATCTATCAACCTACTCTGTATTTTTTTTATTTTGTTCTGTGGCTGAAGAAGCTGTTTCAACAGGATTCAAACCAAAAACACTCTTGCTGAAAAGCAAGTGATAATTATTGCTTTACTATGTTCTCTTGTGTTTTAAAATGGCTAGACCAAAAAAGAAAAAAAAATAAATTTTGAGTTTTTCAAAATGTGTTCAAGCATTTCAGACTAATCCTCTAAATAACACTGAGAGTGCAGTTAGGTTAGCAGTTATCAGCAAATACTTTTATTTTAGATACACAGCACCATATATCATCCAGTTGTGTCCTATCTTCAATAAATCCCAGCTCTAACGGGTGTTTGTTGCCAGCCTCAGCCCTGGGCTGCATGGCACCCACACACAAACACAGACACATCCCCCACACCCACCAATACATAGTTCAAAATAATAACCGTAGCTGTCTGGAATACCTTGCAATTTAGTGCCCCCTCCAGTAGATGGCACCCCAGGCAGCCGCCTAGGTCGCCTTTGCCCAGACACGTTGCTCCTTTAAGAGACACACACCCTCCCACACGTGCTGCACAGTCATGCAGACACAGAGTGTATTTGTGTTGTGAACCATTGTAGTGATGGGGGTGGGGGGCGACTAGAGCCAGATTTATGGTATTTGCTTCCATCTTTAAAAAAATGGGGATGTTAATTATTTTCGCTAGAGAAATGCAGACTCGCTGCTAAAGCTGGGGCTCTAGGATGACATCATGAAATAGGCAGCAGTAACACGAAGCGGCAGGCGGAGCCTCAGGAATCGAGTTGTTTTACTTCCTGGTATAAAAAAAACTCACAAAACAACTAATATTTTATAAATAATTTGTTTTTTAATGTTCCAAAGGTAAAATATAATCATATATATGGGTATACTCTGAAAACCTTAAGAAAATCATGGTATGGTCCCTTTAAATTACTATAGGGCCTGTATAAGAGGTTTTGCACCAGTGTCTTACAAAAATTAAAAACCACAAAGAATAATCGACATAATCCCCAAAAACTGAAATGGTGAAAGCTTCTCAAAAGTCAAGTTAATGCAAGCAAGAAGACTGACGTTCTGCCGTGAGTGCATGGATCAATAAGCAATCTGTCCAACTCCCCTTAATTCATTTTCTATAATACAGATATATTTTTTGGCTTGCAAAGAAATAAATGTCAATGGGGGTTGGAGGAATGTGGAGGTTCATGCTGGATGTGCTAGAATGAGGAATGTCCTTGAGCGATTGCAAGATTATGATTAAATACTATATCACAGTAAATGTTTTTAAATATACAGTATTCATAGTAAATACCAAAAAGTGGATTTTTGTGTGTATTTGTGTGAGCCTATAAGCTGGGCTTTAGGAAACTGCTGTAACTGAAGCAGGGTTCAGGAAAAAGTAGATGCTGAACTGAGTAAACAGGAGTTTCTGTTTCTCTGTTTAGGTCACAGATTTCCTAATAAAAGCTAACTTTACATCTTACAACTTGTAGACATAAAAACATAATTTATATACATAAAAAAACAGGGACCTAAATTTAAAACAAAAGGTGCTGAGGAAAGTCTTTAGAGAACGTCTTACAAAGAGTAAACCATCCATACCCTGGAATTAAGTGTTAATTCCTTATTCAAATGCTCCTGTGAAGGTGTTGCAGGTTTTCGGTTGTCCAGGCCCATGGACTGCCGTAGACACATTCAGCCAAATCTTATGGTGATTGCAGGTGAGGCCTCATGACATCAAAGAATTATCAGGAGTCATGAAAATGGGACATACAATAATTGGCATGTGATAAGTGTATTGTGAACATTTTTGTTTGGATAATTTGTTAAATTCACTTACGACAGACGGGTGATGCTGTTTGAAATGGCATTTAAAGTTGTACCATTTGACCTTCTTTATTTTCTAAAGGTACACACAGACTTGCATTCTCAAAAAGAGCAAGAATGATTTATGTGAAGCATTGAACGGTTGGTATCTCATTTGAAATATTCAGTGATGATGGAGAAGTGGATAGAAATATTAAAAATCGTGTTGTCGTAATGTTGAGTAATTGCCTCTCTCAAACCGTCATTTAAATCCTATATGATTTGCTCAGTAGACAGAGGCTCATCACAAAAGATGAATGTAAACTCAGTTCAGCTATGCCTAAATGAAAATTATGAAAGTCATGCTGTTTTCCTAAAAATATGAGATGCTTAAAGGGAAGAAGCTAGGTCAAAGCAGTTAGAAACTATAATAGCAGCATGTTTCATAATCTTTTTTTGGCTTCATTTGAACAAAGCTGTTATTAAAACAATAAACCACAGTTTTAATTAGGAAGGATGCTTAATTGTGAAGAGAGATTTTCCCTTTCTTGACAAAATAGAACAAAAATTACAAACAACTGTGGCTCTGTCTTGTGGCTGTCTTGTTTATGTTTTCATGCCAGGTTTTAAAATCATTCCCAGGGGGTCATTCTGAAGGAATACAAAACAGTTTCGTCAGTCATTTTTGGCTTAAAAAGCTGGACTTCGCAGTTCCCTTTTCAGAGATTGGATCAGAATTTTTACCATCAAAAGGCCATTTTTCTGATCTTTACTAGAAGCAGTGGCAGACTTAGTAGTTTGGGGGTCCCTGGCAAACAATAACAAGGGCCCTCTGAAGTGCTTGTATTAATTATTTAAGACAGGTTTTACTAAGGAACGCAAAAGAAACAAAAATACTTAAAAAGTAACTATGGGGTTGCATCAATTAAAGAGAAACCGAAAAAATCTAAAATTACAAGTTTCTGCTCCTGCCACATTTGGATTTTTTTTTCAAAATAAAGTTTTAATTAAAAATTTAAAACAATTTTATTCTTGAGAAATTTTGACCCTTTTTCCACAATTATAAGATTTTGTCTTCATAACATTTGTTTCCATAACATTTAATTCTGGTCTGTTTTTTTGCTTTTATCAAGTATTCAGCTTGAGGGCCCACAACCCTTGGGGGCCAGGCGATCGCCTACCTTTGCCTAATGGTAAGTTCACCCCTGACTAGAAATTCAGTTCCAAATATTATGAATTACCATGCTCCCTCTTTCTAATTTAAGTGACTAAAACAAGAAAATACTAAATATTACAGTTACTCAAAACTGTAGGTAGACCACTGTAGGTATTTTTAAGGCAAGCAATTTTCTATTGACTTCCATAGTAAAAAGTTCAAACTGACATCTAGAGTTAACCAACTGTATAAGTATATTCTGGTTTTGGATGGACAGTGGTATAATGGTTAGCACTTACACTTTACTGGATTAAGGCCCAGGTTCAAATTCCCGCTGGAACCTTTCTGTGTGGAGTGTGCATGTTCTCCCCATGCATGTGTGGCTTTTTTCCAGGTACTCCAGCTTCCTCCCTCAGTTCAAACATATGTATTGTAGGTCAATTGGTGAACCTAAAATTGTTTGAGTGTGTGGCTGAACTGGCAACCTGTCCAGAGTGTACTTCACCATCGTCCAACACTAAGAGGGATAGGCTCCAGCAGCCCCTTAACCCCAAGAGGGATTCAGTGGGTTTACAAAAGAGAAGGATGGATTTTCTGAAGCTTTTTCATGTTCACAACAACTGTGGGGAGCTTTTCAAAATACTCTGTTATGAATACATTTTCTTTGATGTTTGATGAAAAGCAATGTTATTAAGGTGACAAGACCTTAATGACAGTTAATAATTTTACCCCTTTGGATGAGCTGCAGCTCAGAATAGGAGCTTGTTTCTTTTCATCTTACTTGTAATTGAGACATAATATAGAGGTTCGATTTTTCTGTCCTTCAACTCAGCCAAATATCCAGGTTTGCAACATTATTATTAACCAGACAGCTTTTAAACAATTGTAGTTGGAACAATTATCCTAAAGACTTGGCAGAAATGTACTACAGCCCTATTAAACTTAAATTATAAATATTTAGTTTTTCTCTGTAACTGTTCAATTGTTGCATTCTCTCAAGACAAACAGTTCTAACTGTCTTCAGCAATCCGCAAAATGTGATGTAAAACAGCCATTTCAAATTTGTAAATTAGTATTTTTTTTTAATAATCCATTTTTGATGCATTATTGCAAGTTATTTTTCTGTTAACGTTAAAAAAAGTTCATGTAATTTTCTGTATTTCCTTATAAACACCATTTATGTTTTTTTAATCATTTAATTTGAACTTTTGACCACTGTTTCTTATTATATTGACCACTTTTCCCTGACAGGCATGTGCTTATAGAAATGTCCTACTGACGTTAAATAATGGACAGTTGGAAAAACAGTAATGAGGGCACACCTTTTCCTAAATCCTGGAGAACAATACATGTGCAATAGCTAAAACAAGCTCGTTGCCTTTCCCAGCAGCTTGTGCACACCAATTAAATATTTGAGTTTTTAATCTGTTTTTTTAAACAGTCATATACAAACTGTAAAAGCCCAGATATATTGACTTTCTTTTCCATTGCCAATGATTCTTGCACCCTCTGCAACACATTTTTATTCTTTGGGTGGCTCAGAAAACCAACACAATCTGCCCTTTTTCAGAGAAATGTTAGCTTAATGCTTGATGCATCAGCTCTTTGGGATCATCCACCCATTATGCAAGCTTGTCATGGGACACATTTGACAAGCATTAAGTAGCTTAAAGTAAAGTGTTATTTGTGCACTGAATAGAACTTAAAAGCAAGAAATCTGATGTGCATCTTTCTCATAAATTATTAGCAAGCACTGATGCATTTAAGAAATAAAATAATAGGAATGTTGCTGAGAGAGAAATCCCTCTAAACCGAACTTCCAAAGCCATTAATGTTGCTGAAATGAGAACAAGACAGCTGATCCCTCTTTGAAATGCAAATCCAGAACTCCTTCCAAAGACCCATTTTTTCCAATGGTAGTTTATGTATTTTACAATAGCTATATATTTATATATATTTCATTTTTGCACATTTTTTATGTATGTGCTTATATTTATATGTTTTTTTTTAAATTGGATGTCTGTGAAATGGAAAAAGGATTTAAGTCTTAGCACCTCCGACATTCTCATTTCAAAATAATTATATTTACTTATCACAGAATAAAACACATAACTATATCAGCATGATTTTTAATCATTTCTTTTTTCAACTGAAAAAAATTCACAACGGTTTTTGCAACCATCAAAATATTTCAATTCTATAATTTGTTCAAAAAATTGATTATCATCTAAAGAAATCAAACTTGACACGACTGAGTTATCTTTCAACGACATACACAACATACGTATGAATAATATTATTTAAAAGGTCACCAGATATTTCCCAACCGATTCCCGGACAAAATGACAGGATACGCATGTAGGTGGGTGTGTAACCCTGCACAAAATAATGATTCAGTCCATATATGTAGTTTGTATTAGACCTCACACCTATGTCAATATACAACAGGACCTGAGAGTATTTTCCAAGTTGTGTCTGTTTGTTTTAGAGGAACGGTATGGTCAAGCTGTGAGGTTTATTCATGGGTGACTTTTCTTTGTTCGTCAGTATATAAAGGGATGAAACTGTGAAGCATCTCATCCCATGCCTCTCAGCAGGTTCGTACTGTTAGTTTGAGATGCTGTGAGCTGCTTGGCACTTTAATGTGTCTGTTTGATTTACATAAATGCATTTTTAAGAATTTTAAGAAATGATGTGACAATCTCTTTCTTTTTATAGCCATGGGGAACCTGTTGCTGCTTTGCGCTTTGGGAACTTTAATCAACTGTAAGTAAGATTGTTTTTACTATTTTCAGTATGTCATATGTATTTGCATTGTCCATCTGAAAAATTATTTGATTGCATGGGCACAAATATTCTCATCATTTTTTGTGACATTTTCAGACAATTTTCAAAGATTTACCACCTTTGTTTCAGATTTCACCTGAATTATCACTTTCTTGACAATTTTCTATCTTGTACCCTCTTTCAGGTCCACTCATTTCTGGTTGGGCAGGGAGGGAGTTTGCCCTGTCGTTTATGGAGAATTATGCTCCAAACTATGGTAGTCCTTCCTTTCAAATATACATCACAGCTGTTCAGGACGGTACCAAAGTGGCAGTCCAAGTGCCTCCTCTCAACTTCAAACAAGAAAAAACTCTCAATGCAGGGCAAGGCGTCACCGTTAATGTCCCCACTGCTGTTGAGATGTACCGCAGTGAGAAGTCCTTCAATACCATTCGCATTCAAGCCTCTGCAGACGTGTCTGTAACATCATTCAGCTATAAGTTATACACAGCTGATACCTCTGTGATATATCCAATCTCTGAATGGGGTACTGAATACTATATATTTACTCCTCCTGGAACCCCCTTTGGCTCTCATAAAGAGTTTGCCTTAACGAACGGAAAAGAGAACAACAAAATTGAGATTTCTCTAGAGGGGACAGTCAATTTTGAGGGTCGTAGTTATGGTAAAGGTAGTAAAATGGTGATTGATCTCAAGCCATATGAGAGTGTCCAGCTCCAGAGCAACGATGACCTCTCTGGTAGCAAAGTCACCTCCCAGCAACCTGTTGCTGTTTTTGTTGGCCACACGTGTACATGGCGTTTCTCAAAATGCAACCATGTTTATGAGCAGCTTTTACCAACAGGCAAATGGGGCACCAGTTTCATCATACCTCCTCTGACCTTCCAGACAAAATTTGACTCAATCTACCTCCAGGCCTCCCAATCCACCCAAGTCACTCTCCAACATGGCAGCAGTAACTACAAATTCAAACTCTCCCAAGGGGAGACAAAGGAAATAAACCACGACAACACTGAATCATTGTTTATTCTGTCTGATCGTGGCATCCAGGTCCTCCTACTGTTCAATGGTGCAGAATATGGCTGGTTCCAATACTATGATCCATTTCTGATGACCATTATGCCTACAAACCACTTCTGCTCTTCATACTCACTACAAGGAATTAAAGGTTTTAATAACAGAGCCTTGGTAGTGGCACAGACCAGTGCAACTGAGATGTTGCAGTACGACAATGTAAACCTGCCACGAAATGTTCAATGGAAAAAAGTAGCAGGGACAGATTTTTCCTGGACAGAAATGTCTTACCCAGAAACCACTGGCAGCACTTTCCACACTCTGTCCAGCTCTAGTTCAAGTTTTGCTCTCTATAGTATAGGACTGAGTCAAATGAATGGTTATGGTGCTCCGGGACATTGTACAAAGCAAGGTAAAAGACACTATTTCTCTTTTTTTTAATAAAAATAAATCATAAATGAAGTCATTTGTAAGCATTGTTTATTGATCTTCAGGAAGTGGATTAAAGTCTTGCAGCCAGATTCTCTGTAGTCCCAGTGAGGAGTGCGAGATGAAGAACGGTTCTCCCTTGTGTGTTCCTAAATCCAAGATGGGTAGCTGCTGGGCCTCAGGAGATCCTCATTACCGGACTTTTGATGGGCAACGCTTTGATTTTATGGGTACCTGCACGTATGTTATTGCTAAAAGCTGTGGAGAGAACAGCCGTCTCACAGCTTTCGAGGTCCACGCCCAGAACGAGAACAGAGGAAGCCGCAGAGTGTCATACGTTGGTCTCGTCACAGTTAAAGTGTATGACACCACCATCACAGCAGTTCGATCCGAGACGGGCCGTGTGAGGGTAAGCTTTCCTGCTTGTGCTGACAGTTCTAACATTTACTATTGCTTGTTTGCATGAGTGACCCTTAATTCCAATGTTTATGCTTTTATTTGAGCAGGTTGACAATAGCCTGTGGAGCTTGCCAATGGTCTTGAACAATGGCAAATTGAATATTTTTCAAAGTGGCCGATCTGTGGTTATTGAGGCTGATTTTGGGTTAGCTGTCCGCTACGACTGGAATCACAATCTTGTGGTCTCACTGCCTAATACTTACACTGGCCAGACTTGTGGTCTCTGTGGCAACTTTAATGGCAATCCCAATGATGACTTTACAACACCTTCTGGAGCAAAAGCAACGGGAGCATTGGCCTTTGGGACCAGCTGGAAGGTTCCAGGGTTGGTAGCAGATCCTCAGTGCAGAGACGACTGCGTGGGTGGGTGCGGCAGCTGTACAGAAAGTCAGCTGAATAAATGGGACAATGACAGGTCCTGTGGGATTATTACCCGTAAAGAAAATGGACCATTCAAAAATTGCCATGCTGTCATTGACCCACAAGCATATCTAGAAAACTGTAAATTTGATTTGTGCGTGGGAAAAGGTCTGCGGCAGTTCCTTTGCAATGCCTTGGAGGCTTATGCTGAGGCCTGTCAGGCTGCTGGGGTCCAAATTGGCGATTGGAGGGGATTGGCAAAATGCTGTAAGTAGAGTTAACAAAAAGGAATTACTTATTTTTTTGTATTGAAGTATTTATCCGTTTATTTTGTCTTTCTAAAGCTCCTAGATGTCCAGCTAACAGCAAATATGAGCTCTGCGGCAGTGCTTGCCCTTCCACATGTTCTAACCCTGAGGCACCATCCAAATGTCAACGCCCCTGTGTGGAAACTTGCACCTGTAAAGAAGGCTTTGTTTTAAGTGGATCCCAGTGTGTACCTGCTGCTAAATGTGGTTGCACATATGCTGGGCGGTATATTCCAGCTGGGCAGACATTCTGGGCTGATCAGAATTGTAAGCGACTGTGTAAATGTGTGGCCGGAAGCAGGCAGGTAGAGTGCCAGGACAAAGGCTGTGGGGCGGGGCAACAATGCAAAGTGGTTAACGGCATAAGACAATGCCAGGCATTGTCCTTCAGCACCTGCAAGGCCACTGGTGACCCCCACTATGTGACTTTTGACAACAAAAAGTACGACTTCCAGGGAACATGTGTGTACCAGCTTGCTGCACTCTGCTCCAAAGACACAGAGTTGACACCTTTTGAGGTCCTGGTGCAGAATGAACATCGAGGCAGAAAAGTGGTTTCCTACACCAAGCTAGTCCAGATTAAAGTGTATTCCCTCAACATTGTCATCACAAAGACACACAATGGCCTTATCATGGTAAGAGATTCAAATTGTTACAAATGTATAAAAAAAATGAACCAAAATTAACTCACTTTGATTTTATTTTGTAGTATTTTCCACAATTAAAATAATGTTGAATTTTATCTTTCAGCTTAATGACCAGTTGGTCAACTTGCCCGTCAGCCTGGTTGAAGGAAAAGTTTCTGTGTTCAAAAGTGGCTGGTTTGCTGTACTCACCACTGATTTTGGCCTAAAAGTTTCTTTCAACTGGTACAGTGCTGCATTTGTAACCCTACCAAGCAACTACATGGGGGCAGTTTGTGGCCTTTGTGGCAACTATAATGGCAATATGCAAGACGATCTGACCCCAAAGAATGGAAACAAACCAGTGAAACCGACAGATTTTGGTACCAGTTGGCGAGTAGCTGAGATACCTGGCTGTGTTGAAGGCTGTCAAGGAGTGTGCCCCAGCTGTGACATCACCCAAAAGCTACAATATGAAAAGGAAGACTTGTGTGGAATCATAAGAGACACCAAAGGACCATTCCGTGACTGCCATGAAAAGGTGGATCCTGCTGGGTTCTTTGAAGACTGCGTCTATGATGTTTGCATGTATGAAGGCAGACAGGACGTGCTGTGTCAGGCTGTAACGGCATACACAGCTGCTTGTCAAGCTGTGGGGGCCAATGTGTACAGCTGGAGGACCAGTCAGTTCTGTGGTGAGACATACATGTTATTCACAATTTTATTAATATCATTTAAAAAATGTTTTGTTTATGGGATTTTTTGATATGGTATTAGTTATAGTTACTTTTCAGTGTGTAGTTCAGTTGCTGTTTTCACTGAAATAAAATATTAACAGTATTTTTTTTTTTTTTTTTGTCTTCACAGGGGTGAAGTGTCCCATCAACAGCCATTATGAAATTTGTGCAAGTGCTTGTCCTGCGTCCTGTGAAGGTTTGGCTCCCCCTCCAGGCTGCCAGGCTCATTGTGAGGAGGGCTGTTCTTGTGATGAAGGGTACATCCTCAGTGGAGATCAATGTGTTCCCTACTCACAGTGTGGCTGCCTCTACAATGACCTCTACTATCGCATCAATGAAGTATTTTATCCCAATGGACAGTGTGAGGAGGAGTGCAAATGCACCCAAGATGGAGAGGTAAGGAAAAATTAGACTCTAAGAATTCAGAGAATGTGTCCCAAAGTAAACCAATTGAATATCAATTTATTTTGAAAAAAACATTCTTTTTTCCTCCTCTCTTCCCAGGTTCAATGTAAAAAGTTCAAATGTGGCCCTAACGAGAAATGTAAAATAGAAAATGGCATTCAAAAGTGTCACCCTGTTGGTAAGGGTATATGTCGGGCTTCAGGTGACCCTTACTACACGTCTTTTGATGGGCAAAAGTTCGATTTCCAGGGCACTTGCACCTACGTTCTCTCCAAGAGCTGTGGACTAGAAGACACACACCTGGAGACCTTCTCTGTCCAAGTGGAAAATGTTCAGTGGGACCGGATGAGAGGAAAGAAAAAAGTTTCAGTTACCAGGCTGGTTGCTGTGGAAGTATTTGGCTTCACTCTTACCTTGAGGAACAAGATGTTTGGAGTACTGGTAAGCAATTTGAAACAATCATGTTTCTACTGTATTTACCAACTAAAGTAACAAAGCTCTTTTTTTCAGGTAAATGGAGAATTCAACAACCTTCCACTGAATCTTAATAATGGGGAAGTTCAGGTCTATCAAGAGGGCACAAATTATGTCATTGTGACAAATTTTGGGTTGCTTGTTACGTATGATCTGGTCTATCATGTGACTGTCACAGTCCCTGGTAATTATCGTGACAAAGTCTGCGGCTTGTGTGGAAACTTCAACGGAGACAGAAAAGATGATTTCCAGATGCCAGATCAGAAACTAGCCAAGGACATCAATGTGTTTGGAAAGTCATGGAAGGTTGCCATTCCGAATGTGGTGTGTGAAAATGGTTGTCAAGGGAATGAGTGCCCCGACTGTGACCCAGCTCACAAGGACGTCTTTTCAAAGCCCGCTTACTGCGGTATTCTCACAGCACCCAGAGGTCCATTTGCAGTCTGCCATAGTAAATTGGACCCACAGCCATACTTTGATGACTGTGTGTTTGATGTGTGTGCCTCCAACGGGGATGGAAAGGTGCTTTGTGACAGCGTAGCAGCCTATGCCTACAACTGTCACATGGCTGGAGTTAATGTCAACAACTGGAGGACTCCCTCTTTCTGTCGTAAGTGACCCAGACTTTTTTTTTAAATACGATAGTAGTTTCATGTTTTAGCACAGATAATTTCTTCTAGTGACTCCACCTATTTTCTTTTGACACATTTCTTTAGCAATGCAATGCCCCGCAAACAGCCACTATGAGGTGTGTGCAGAAACCTGCACCTATTCCTGCCCCGGCCTGTCAGACATGGTTCAGTGTCCTGAGGGCTGCACAGAAGGCTGTGTATGTGATGCAGGCTTCCTATATGATGGTCAGACGTGTGTCAAAGAGACTGAATGTGGCTGCTATGACAGGGGGAAAACTTACAAGGTATATTAAACCAACTTTGTTTTGTTCTGAACTCACACTTGATGAAAAAAATGTTGTAAAACGCAACATTTGTTTTGATCTGTTTCTAGCCTGGTGAGGTCTTGTATGAAGATGACTGTTCGACAGCATGTTCCTGTAATCCAGCAACAGGCCTCATCTGCGAAGAGTATTCCTGCCCAGCAGACACCCAATGCATGATCAAGAAAGGAGTTAAGGCATGTTACAACACAGGTAAGACATTAAAAATATCTCTAATTAAAACAGAAAAGTAACATTCTTGTGCATTAATAATTCTAAAGTTTTATCCGTTGTCAAAAGTTAAGAAAACTTAGTAAATTGCTGTTTTAGATGGAAAATATTCTAAATTCTACAACATTTTGTTTTGATTTTTTTTTATAAATATCATTTTCCTGCCGATCACAGATCCCTGCAAAGATGCCAACTGTCGCGTGCAGGAGACATGCCGTGTTGAGGGGGGTGAAGCTGTGTGCATACCCAAGTACACGGCCACCTGCTGGGCTTGGGGGGATCCCCACTACCACACCTTTGATGGTTTTGATTTTGACTTCCAAGGAACGTGTAAATACATCATCTCTAAGACCTGCGGGAACCTCGATGGCCTCGTTCCATTCTCTATCACTGAGAGAAATGATAACCGAGGAAATACGGCTGTTTCCTTTGTCAGAGAGGTCGATGTGTTTGTTTATGATTACAACATCACCGTTCGGAAGAACCAAGTTGGTCAAGTTACGGTAAGAGTTTTGATTTGCTGTCAGCTTGGCTTGTTATGCATTTTGAAATCCACTGTAAACATGATTTTATTTTCAGGTCAATGGGGAGCTGCTGAACCTTCCCTTTCAACTGGGTGACAATGAGGTGTCCGTATTTCAAAGTGGGTCCTCTGCAGTGGTTGAAACAAAGTTTGGCTTGATTGTGTCTTACGATTGGAACTGGCATCTGGTCATTAAGCTCCCCAGCAGCTACTACAGCAGTGTGTGTGGTTTGTGTGGCGACTTCAACGGCAATAAAAATGATGAACTCCAGAATCCATCAGGCAAATCAGTCCCCTCTGTGATAGAGTGGGGTAAGAGCTGGCAAACACTTGATCAAGACAAGGACCATCCTTGCTGGGATACGTGTGAAAAAAACTGCCCTACCTGTGATGACAATGAACGGGAACTCTACGAGACTCAGGCTTTCTGTGGAGGTCTTGCAGCTAAAACCAATAGTGTATTTAAGAAATGCAATAATAAGCTAGACCCTCAGGCTTTTATGAACAATTGTGTGTATGACATGTGTTTAAATAAGGGGGACAAAAGAATGCTGTGCCAGGCTCTCACCTCATATAATAAGCAATGTCGTGATGAGGGAATAATAATCAACGACTGGAGGAAAGAATTTAACTGCCGTAAGTATTAAAAAACTTGTTTTTCACGATTTTTAGTGAAGCATTCCATTGTTTAAGTTGATTTGTATGCAATATTGTTTTACATGCAGCAATGAATTGTCAGCGCTTCAGCCACTATGAAGATTGTGCCAGTCCTTGCCAGCCATCCTGTCCCTTCCCTGAGCAAAAGCAGACATGCAGTGGTGCATGTGTTGAGGCCTGTGTGTGTGATGAGGGTTATGTCCTTAGTGCCGGTGTTTGTGTTCCGGCAAAAACATGTGGTTGCTCTTATCAGGGTCGCTACTACACGCCAGGCCAGCAGTTTTGGGCCGATGAGGCTTGTAGTCGCCTTTGTGTCTGTGACACCACCCTGGGCATGGTGACATGTCGTGAGGCCTCCTGCTCTGCCAATGAGAAATGCATCATACAGGATGGAGAGCGAGTCTGCCAACCCATCAGTTATGCCACATGCACAGCCTCGGGTGACCCACACTATCGCACTTTTGATGGCCGCCGGTTCAATTTCCAGGGGACTTGTGAATATCAACTGGCTGGACTGTGCTCTCAACACCCTGGGCTGGTGCCATTCAACGTGACTGTGCAGAATGAGAACCGGGGAAGCAAGGCTGTGTCCTTTACAAAGGCTTTCACATTCTCCATTTATGGCTCCACTCTCACTATCAGCAAAGAAAACCCCTATAAGGTCTTGGTAAGTGGAATTTTCAAGGTATGGATAATCCAGATGCTATGTAGTAAGAGATTAGAGTGATCTGCTTTTGTGAGCAAATTTTAAAAGGAAAAAAATAGGACAGAAAACAAAACCACCACAGAGGCTTTCATCTCCTCTCATTTCAGAGGATAATAATTCCTTTTCTAACTGTGCTAATTCTGACATTCCTCATACTCTTCCACGTATATATTTAATAATTGAGTATTACAATTTTGATCCAGGCGGTCTAATTAATGCAAGATTGAGCCGCACATTAAAAGGGATTAGCTTGATCTGTAAAATTAAAATATTCGTAGTCTCCTAAAAATATTCTCTCCTTTCATACCTCCTTCTCTCCTCAGCTCAACGGCCAGCTAGCCTCCCTTCCTCTGGAGTTCAAGGATGAGCTGGCTGTTTTTCTGAGTGGCCATCAGGCTGTAGTTGAGACAGCTGCCGGTATCACCGTCACATATGACTGGTGGAGCACTGTGAGGGTTACTGTCCCTAGCAACTACCATGGTGTAGTGTGTGGCCTGTGTGGCAACTACAATGGAAACACTATGGATGACATGACCATGCAGAATGGCAAGACTACCCCTGATGAAACCAAGCTTGGCGAGAGTTGGCAGGTGGCCACTGTACCCGGCTGTTCATCAGCTTGCCAAGGGCCGTGGTGTCAGGCCTGTTCTGACTCCCAGAAGAAGGTTTACCAAGCCTCCAAATTCTGTGGTATTATTGCTGATGAGACCGGCCCTTTTAGAGAGTGTCATAAGTTTGTGGACCCTGCTCCATACATGGAGGACTGTGTTTACGATGTTTGCCAATATCATGGGCACCATGGCTCAGTATGTAAAGCTGTGGAAGTGTATGTGTCTGCTTGTCAGAGCGAAGGAACCACCATCCACCCCTGGAGAACAAATACATTCTGCCGTAAGTCAAAGTTTTTTTTTTAATGTCATTGAAAAACAAAAATAGTTTTGTTTTTGTGTTTTGAGTGCCTCTGTTTTGATTTCCTCCTATTCCATAGCAATGGAGTGCCCTGCCAACAGTCACTACAGCCTGTGCGCCTCAGGTTGCCCAGCTACCTGTGCCAGCATAAACTCCCTCACCACTTGCCACATGCATTGCTCTGAAGCTTGTGAATGCGACCAAGGTCACCTGATGAGTGGAGATGCGTGTGTGCCTGTGCGGGACTGTGGATGCTCCTACAATGGTCAATACTACAAGAAAGGGGATGTTTTCTACCCTACGGAAACGTGCACAGAGAAGTGCACATGTGGGGAGAATGGAGCGGTTTCTTGCCAAAAGGAAAAGTGTCGCAGAGGAGAAACCTGCAAGCTGGTGAACGGAGTGAAAGGCTGCCACCCAGAGGAGGAAGGGAAATGTGTGGCTTCCGGTGACCCACACTACATTTCCTTTGATGGGCAAAGGTTCGATTTCCAGGGCGCCTGTGTTTACGTCCTGGCTAAAGTTTGTGATGACGACAATGACCAACTTACACCATTCACAGTCACTCAAGGAAATGCAAAATACGGAAATGGGAAAGTGGCTGTAACCAAGTCTATAACAGTGAATGTTTATGGTTATAGCATCTCCATACACCATGGAGTGCCTATGAAAGCTATTGTGAGTTCAACACTATTCTAAACAGTTTGAAAGTCATTTATTGATATTTTTCTCACAATTTAATGAAATGATTATCCTCGTTTGTATTATTCCAGGTAAATGATGAAGAGCTGAACCTTCCTCTCTCTCTGGAAAAGGGGCGTCTAACAGTAACAAAAGAAGGTCACAATACATTTGTTCGAACAGACTTTGGTCTTAAAGTCCTCTATGACACCGTCTACTATGTTGAGGTCATCGTTCCTTCTACATACCAGGGCAAAATGTGTGGTCTTTGTGGTAACTACAATGATAAAGACCGTGATGAATTCAGACTTCCCGGTGGAAAAAGAACAAAGAACGTTAATGATTTTGGAAAGTCATGGGCTGTGGACCTGCCTGAGCAGATTTGTGGTGGCTGTGAAGACGACTGTCCAGTGTGCGAGAAAGCCAACTCTGTTTTGTATGAAAAGTCCGACTCTTGCGGCATCATGAAAGCTCCTGACGGGCCTTTCAAAGCCTGCCACAGTAAAATCGACCCAGCAGCATATGTGTCAAATTGCGTGTTTGATGTTTGCGCCGCGGGTGGCAGCAAAGATATTCTGTGTAACAGTGTGCAGGCCTATGTATTGGCATGCCAGAATGCCGGAGTGCAAATCCAGCCGTGGAGAAGCAGCTCATTCTGTCGTAAGTTGCAAACTAAATGACAGGAGATTTCTCCAGGATTTTTGAGCATCAGAGTTTCTTAAAATCCTTTTGTCCTGGTTTAGCTGCTTCCTGTCCTCCAAACAGTCACTATGAGGTGTGTGCTGATACCTGTAGAGGGACATGTGCCAGCTTCATCCAGCAACTCACTTGCTCCGAAAGCTGTTTTGAAGGATGCCAGTGCGACGGTGGCTTTGTTTTTGATGGCTTCCAGTGTGTGCCCTTGGAAAAGTGTGGGTGTGTCCATGACGGCAGATATTTGACGGTAAAGCTTGTTCAAATTTTGTGCTTGTGCATAAGTGCCTCTGTTGAATCATAAAGGAAAAAAATTCCAAAAAGTATTATTACAGAAATCAAAAGTAAATAGAATGGTAGAATTATATCAAATGAAAGCAACTTAACAATAAAAATTCTCTACTTCAGGTGAATCAAATAGTGGTGGACAAAGACTGTCAATCCAAATGTGTGTGTGAGGCCTCTGGATTGGTGAAGTGTCAACAGCTGTCCTGTTCTAATACGGAGGTTTGTGATGTAAGAGGCGGGCTCAGGGGTTGTCACATCAAGCAGGCCCACTGCACCATCAGCCACGCCGGCCAGCTGAGCTCCTTTGATGGCATGACTGCTGGAATAGAAACTCAAGGGGCATTGGAGGTGGCATCTCTGTGTGACCAGACCTCTGAGAACTGGTTCCGTGTCGTAGTCGATGTCAGGGTTTGCCATAAAAAAGCACCTTTCGCTCCTGCAACTGTGCATGTGTTCTTCAACGAGGCTACTGTTACAGTGAACAGCCAACATGAGATTTGGGTATGGATTTGTTTTCTTAAAGAAGCCAATACTGTTTGTGGGTTAATATGGTCTGAACGCTTTAATTTCACTTTGTTTGTGTTTTCCAGGTAAATGGCAAGAGAGTGTCTCCCCCCAACACACTGACAAATCAGCTGTCAGTGCAAGTCTCAGACAGGAGTGTGATCATTGAGAGGAAATCAGCTGTACGTGTGACCTACTCCGTCTCACAGGAGGTCACTGTCACTGTCGACACCAGCCTGGCTGGTAAAGTGTGTGGTGCCTGCGGCAACTACAACAGTGAGTTAAAAGATGATTTGAAGACGGCAGATGGAAAAGTCACCACTGATGTGTCGGTGGTTATTGGTTCGTGGAGTGCTGGAGACTTTTCCAGATGGTGAGTGCTAAAACAATGCTGAAAATAACCATATTAACTTTTTTTGGGAGATATGTCAATACTATATTGCTCAAATTTTTGTGCTTGCATGTTATTCACAACTGATGCAATAGTATCATAACCATCAGCCCTAGCATTAAAGCAAAGTTAGTACTTGACTTATGCAAACTTCATTAGGCCGCTCGAGTAATCAAGTACATACAAGAGGGATGAGATGGTGCTATGACCATTAAACAGCCTATTCTCTTAATGTAAGAAATAAACAAAGACTCTGAGGGGTCCTTTCAACACAATGAGAGTATGTTTTTAATAGCATTTGGCTCAATTTAATTAAGAAATGCCACAGGATCCCCTGTGGTAATTTCTAATTAAAAAGCAGGCAATGCTGACAGGCAAAAGCCACCAAGCTTGCAATCCAAGGACATTTAGAACTCACCTGCGTGCAGCGTTTCTTTGAGCCCTTGTCTTCACATTATAGTCTCAAGGTAACCCTTAAGTGAGATTTGGGAGGTTTGTTTTTGGACTGTTTTCTTAAAAAGATAATAATACCTTCAAATCGGGTTTCTTGTTCTCAAACGTGTCTTTAAAATGACAACTTTCAGATGTGTGACTTGTAGTCTTTGTACCTGAACAGTTTTTCATTGTTCTCAACTTTTTCTTCTTTTCAGTGGCCTGTAAAGATGCTGTTTCTGCTTTGATGAAGATAAAAAAATCATAAAAATATGAAAAAATACATATTCACACAAAAGTGCTCAACATCTCTTCATTTTCATTTGTTAATCTTAGCATGTTTCCAGATTCAAGGTGATTTGTTTTTTTTCTTGCTTTCCCTGGCATTGTATCTCATTGTTGTGCAACAGCTTCACCTAGTGGAGAATTTAGTTATAACCTGTGATGCTTGTAAGTAGCTTGAAAAACTTAGAAAACCTTTAGTTAAAAAAGTTAATCCTGTCCTGTTAAACATTTAGAATGTGTACTTTTAAAGAAAAAAATCATTTCTTACTCTTCTGACCACTGAATAAAGATTGTTTACCTCACAGAGTGTGTGCACAAGTTCTTCGCATTTCTCTAAAATGTACTTTTTTCCCCCCAAAAATAAAAAAGGTAATTAAAGCCAAAAATGAAATCTAACTAATCAAATTTGAAATTTCTGCACTTGTTCCTGTCTTGTTTTTGAGTTGTTTCTGCTACTGTTGCTAAAAGAAAAGAAAAATCGTTTATCTTCCAAAGTAGACTATGACCTTGAGAAAAAAAAATGTGCGTTTTTTGGTTTACGTAAGAATACAATAACAAAATTCCAGAAAGGCCAGCTGAGGAAGCACAATGCCCTATTGACTTGTAACCAGCTTGGAGCTGCCAAACACAAATTACTGTCCTTGGATTAAATTTGAGGGTGACTTTGTTGCACTAATGCTATAGACACAATAATGTCTAAAACAAGTTCAGGAAGTTATTAAGGCCTGATAATAATTTTAAAACATTGTGTGTAAAAGCCATTAATCCTGGAAAACTTTCTCTATAAAAAGTTGCACCACAACTTATGCTGGATCATTTTTACCCAATATAAAATACCCAATTAAAAAGTATTTCTCATTAAAAACAGATCAAGATGTGACAACACATGACAAATTTGAGTAATTTCCTTTCATTTTAAACTATGCTTTCTGCAACAAAGTGGGGAAAAACAGCATAGGATCCAAATAACATGCTTGAAAATGACTGAAAAGGTAGGAATTTGAGAAGAAAAAAAATCCCCAAAAAATAAACAATGATACTGTACACTTGGCCTTTGGTCCACTAATTCATGGGACCTGTGAGACTTTACCCAGGGACCCATGACACTCAAAAAATGCAACAAATTAAAAATAATGAAGATTTTTTTGTTTGGGTGAAAATTACCCGGCGATGGTTGTCTAGGGTTAAAAATTATAATATATTTACAAAGAAAACGAGTATTAAAGACGCATTACAAACATTTAGAAATATATTTTTCAACAAAGTGTATGCCCACATTAATATTCTTACTAAAATTGAGAATGTTCTTTCTTGTCATTAACCTAAACATTTAACATAAAGTTGTTGGGTTCACGTAAACCAGAGATGTTCACAAGTCTGAAGTTTTTGCTTTTGAATCCAAGTTAAGTCTTAAAGCTGATATTTTACAGCTTCCTGTTATAAATGGTCATTCTACTGTTTTATCAGCTGGTCAAAAAAGTCATTTTTCATTTTTTGCATTGCCAATGCAAAGGTGTTATAAAGAAACCATTATTTTTAAATCCGGATCATAAAAAATTAACAACGAAAATGGTTAACAAATGAAAATTGCTCAAGTCAAACCTCAAATCTTTGAGGTTGCATCTAAAATCTATCTCATGTCCCTTCACATGAAACAAAAGTACAAAGTCTCCATCTCTGATGTAAACAGTCAACACACGGACTACCATGTGGTGTAAATACAAAAGGGGTCAATTTAAGTGTTCTATAAGTCTACTTACTCTATGCGAGGCAGTGTACTTGAAGTTAACTTTTTTTAATGCTGCATAAACTTAAAATGTTCCAGTTTAGTATGCAGAAGCATTCAGTTAGTATGCTTCCTACTTTAAGGTCTATAGCATACTTGCTGTACTTATTCTCAAGTGTAGGACTCATTCTGCCTCTTTTTATCTTCCAAGTGTTCCAGCGGTCTTTAATTATTTTTAATCAAAACCAAAAAAACTGTTGTTTTCTAGTTTCTGCATGACAGCAGTAGTTTATCAGAAATTCGCCACTGAGTTCTAGGTGGAGTTTTGACGTGGAGTAAGCTCGCCCCCACATCCCATTAACTTGCAATGTCTCCCACTAGCTTACAGCCCCTCACAACCTAGCAGTGCCGATGCAGCAAAAATGGCTAGCAATGTTGAAGCTAGCTAGTCACAAGCTGGGGAAATGTGTTTGTTAAAAAAAAAAAAAAAAAGACATGAAAAGTACTCCTAAAATTTTTGTTTTTATTTTAAAACCAAGTTGTTTTTTTATTTTGTTCCAAGGTGAAGTTCCCTCTTTATCAAAGTGCGCCTGCGCAGAAACCACTCCAGATACTCAGGCACATGGAGACTTCTGCAGACTTTAGGAAGACTTCGTGTAGGTTTTGCATCAAGACACAACATGAAACTTCCCCGTTAGGCGCAACAGAGCTGCCCGGCTCTTCCCTGAGCTGACTGACTGTGTGCGTGTGTGTGTGTGTGTCATTTTGGGGAGTAACTTCAGCAGCACCCTCTCCACCCCCTCCAGCCACCCCGCCTCTGCTGCTTCAAGCTTCAGACCGCACCAAGACGCTGCAGAGTCCCCCAGCAGAGCAGAAGCTGCAGAGATAAGACTTTACAAAAGAGTTTGGTGTCAGATTTATCTTCCAGCTAGAGTTGTTTTGGGCGGAATTCCCTTTTTGGAAGCGGATTGACGGTGAGTAGACGTTATGCTATAGGACTTAGAAGCTGCAGCGCGATTTTCTTTTTGTTGCATTTATGAGAAAAAACTGCAAATACTCGGAACTCGCAGCCATAAATGTTTGTCTGCAAAGTTGTTTTGGCTCATTCCCCCTCCCCCTCTACCAAACTACATTCCTACTAAGTAAACATGTGACAATAGTTAGTTAAATGAGCCTCATTTCCCTCCATGTTTTGGCTCAAATGTCATTTCTCTGTTTTGCACATTCTAACTGATCCAGAGAGGCTTCTACTGTAAAATGTCTTTCTCCTTCATAGTCTGCTGATATGTGGTTATTTTCCACAACGGAAACTATTGGAATATGTGTCATGTGCTGTTTGTTCTTCACTAAGCATGTCAGTATTTTTGAGCCAGTTTTCTCCACGAGTTCTGAAGAATTGGCCAACTGTTGCTTTCACTGAGGAGTTCCTTATCTCACGTTTTTGATTCGTCCACATCTGGAATGGTTGAAACCAGATTTGTCTTGCATTTCTTTGCTGTAAATTACTCCTTTCTCCTCCTCCTCCTCCGCAGTCCCACGTTCACGCCCCAAACTCCATCACAGAGGATCTTCTGGTTCTGCTAACTACAGGCTCTGCCCTTTCTCAGAACCACAACGTGTCATTTTTGTGGATTAGACCTGCAAAATGCCATGTGTCTGAGTGGAGTTTGTGTTTGAGTCAGGTCTGGGGTTGTGCTGGTCCAATGCCAGAGTTCACCAGCGAAGCCTCTCCAAATCTAGAGCCGTCTTATGTCACTCTGTCCCCCTGCAGACTGGTCTGTAAACATATGGGCGAAACAGAATCCCAAGGAATGGCCTACATAGTAGAGATAGGGGACCCCCATTCTGATGATCCGGCAGAACCGAGAGCCTGTTACCAAATATCGAGTGCAACTCAACACCCCTCCAGTGCCAGCCTGTCAGGGGACTGCTCCAAAATAGCCCCTCTTTCTCAGAACAAACAAACTACTGTAATTTCTGAGCGTTTAGCATCATTATTTGTCAAATTGGAACATTTCGTCCCTATTTCACTGAATTGTTTCCATCTTGGTGTTGTTGGTTTATGTGACATGTTAAAAGTGTCAGGTCTTGTTGACTTAAAGACCCACTTTTAACATGTTCTTGTGGCACTTTTCTGATGACAGGAGACATATATTGTATTTAGTCAGACCATTGTGAATCAGGAGCAGATGAAAAAATCTTTTGGAAAAAGCATCAATTTGTGGTAAACAGATGCATTAAGTTTTTTTTTTTTTTACTCAAAGCTGTACGGCTGGATATCTCTAATATTGCTCATCATTTTTACTATTGCACTGGTAATGTTAGTTTAGGGTTGCGAGCTAGCGAACGATGGACGCTGCGCAATGGGGACGGCCTTACTCTGCACTAATAGTCCCACTCACAACTTGGAGGTGAATTTCTTACAACGACAATTTTTTTTTTTATTTTGGCTAAAACCAGCATCATCATAACTAAAGGACGACTGGGGACACTTTTAAAATATCACAAAAGATGATCAGAGTGGGAATTGAACAGCTCTTTAGCAATTCCTTTCCCACTGCATAACAATGAACACTGCTTTGATCAACTTGTTTTTGTACCGTTAAAGATCTCGCAGTCTCAGCGTTTAACAACCCCAATGTCGTTTTAAGGACTTGCTCCGAATTCCTTTCCTGTTTCCTCTGTACAGGTACAATGGATCTCATTGTGTTGGTGGCATTCAGCTCCTGGCTAGCTCCTGCACTGGGTGAGCATCCTCTTTGCCAGATGTTCTCCAGTTTGGCTCTGGGTGTCTCCTGTCATTCTGTAGCTGTGTGATAGATTCCTCCATGTGTCTGTATAACAGGGTCAGCATTTGGCAGGGCGATGTACGGTAAGCTTCCTGTCTCAGAGTGGCCTCTGTGATGCATGGACTTAAATTCATTCAGTGTTTGCCTTATTTGTGGCACACTTTTTATGGTTTTAGCTAAACCATTTATAACACTTATTTAGAAGGATTTTTCCCTCCATAAGTGATAGTTGGCAGGTTTTCCATCCATTCACGCAGGTCTTGGCCTCTGACTTTTTCCGTCTTGTGCATTCTGTCAGATGTGCTTGATATTTGGCAGACTCTCCTTCAGCGAAGGATTTATATTTTTTCCTATCCTCCTGTGTGACTTCAGTCAGACTTTATTTTTAATACTTTCCAGAATCAACATGGCTAACATGTTATTGCCCTATTAATGAAAAATTAATAATATTTACATTTATTGTTTTAAGTTAGGTCAAAGGAAACTATCAGCCTCACTCTTAAATAAAATATTTTGCAGATGATGTTTTAATGTGATGTATCACCTTAGAACATTTATTTTGAAATCTCCACTTCAATACCCACACTAAAGATCATGCAAAACTTGGAACATGCCCAGCTAAGGCTCAAATTAGCCCCCAAATTTACTGAACATGGAATTATGTAAAGAATCTGCTGAGAGGATGTGGAGAGTGAAAGTAAAGCTCACATGCCAGTCTGCTACTGCTGCGACTTTTCACTGTAAACATCAATCCTCCCGCAAAACAAAGTCTGCATTGTGTCCTACGGGAGTCCACTGGAACAAGATGGCTGTTTAAATGAGTCTGTTTATCTTTTAAATGTCGCCTCTGAAAGAGGAGTTAGTGTGATCTGTTTCCTGCCAAGCTTCAGGTTTCTTTTGTCTTCTTATTTTTTTTTTGTTATCCCAAGAGAGATCTGAAATTAGATGAATCCAAGCAGGTTTTTTTCCCCCCAAAGGAGGAGATCAAGTGAATAAAAGAGCAAACAAGAGAGTGCAGCATTTGGTAGCAAAGTGACGGAAGAAATGTTTTTGGTTCCCTTCACTTTCGGATAAAAAAAATACAAATCAACTGAGATATTTTTAAGTGATTTCAGTTGAATCGACTGTTAACCAGATGTTTGCTGTATGCTAAATATAAAGAGTTACACATTTTGATGCAAAGTTGGATTTAAAGGAAATGTTTCACCTTTCTGGAGCTAATTTTCCTCTACTTCTAAACCCATTTTCTCTTTGTGACACAGCAATCCAACTGATAAACTAACCGTTCCTGCTTCTCTTTTTACAGCGTCAGCAGCAGATTATGACAAAGGTGAGCAAAAGCTTTGGAAAATAAGATTACTGGTAAAATTATAGCCAAATGAAGTTGGCATATAAATTAGGTTCTGACTTGAGTGTGAAGCTTCAAACTTATCTGTCATATACTTTGAAGCTTGACAAATCTTATATTTTTCTCTCTTTTTGCCTCCCCAGACCTTGACAGTGCTTTTCACTACGGTGAGTGTTTCAGTGGTTGACCCTCCACACAGGAAACATCTGGGAGTTTAAGACAAGTTAGCAGTTTCCAGAGGGGGTGGAAACATGTTCCTCTCAGCCTAAATCCCTAACACAAAAGACTTGCTGTAGATCCTGTTTGTTTACTGCTTTAAACTGCACAAAATGACAAAATATCTTCATTCTTGCTCCATTACTTAGGGATTTTTAACCTGTTTTCTCTGTTTCCTTTTTTTTTTTTTTTCGAGCCTTTTGTCCGTTTTATTATTTTTATTTGGAACGAAGAAAAATTCTCAAAACAAGATAAGATTTCTGCATTTTACTTTCATTCTTGTGCAAATGAAATGTTTCAGTTGTTCAATTCAGTCTATTTATAATTCAAATCATGTCCAAGGTTGTCTCTGTGTGAACAAAGATACAAGAAAAAATCCGACACAATTACCTAGAACTGTAATAATTCAGATTCATCTAACAAGCCTTAATTTAAATTATGAAATTGAAATTTGAATCCTATAAGAAATGTATGCATTACATCAAAGGATTTTCAATGTAACTTGTACTAAATTGGCTTCGAGCCAATTGGTAATTTTGGAGTTTTTTTTAATAAGATCATTAAAAATTTTGCACGTAAAAAAATGTGTATATATAAAAAAAACATCTAAGAAAAACTATTGACTCTGTTACATTTATGCTCTTCTTTGTAATACATATATATATTTTTATAATGCCTTGGTGATGAAATGGTGTCTGCCCCTTTCCTGAAATAATTTTGATACATTATAAATAATCTTATTTCTTGTTTAAATTACTAAAAACAGTCAAGATTACCTCTAAATAAGCATCATAACTTCATAGATTACAAAAGTTTGGTACAAATTTCAACATGTTGGACATTTTGATCCAATTTAGACATTATCAAATTTTGACAAGGATTTATAATAAAGAAGACTGACAGAATTTTTGTGTAGTTTGTTGTTTAGGGCATCAACTGTGTCAAATATTTTTGTTTATTTTTAATTAAATCCGTTATTTCATATCTGCAGTTTTTGTGTTGCATTCACCTTAAATGTTTCTGAGAAGGTTGTGTTGTTCACCTACAGAAAATAAATCAGTCACTTGCCTCATAGTTACAGTTAATACCACTAAAATTATCAAATATTTGTAAGAAAATCATCTGATCTAGAAAATAAACAGTTGTTTAGCACAAACGTCCGCCATTCAATATTCTGCTATTTTTTTTTTTTTTTTTTTTTTTTTTTTTTTTGTTTCTCAAGAAATGATCATGTTCCTGCTGTCCTGATACTCTGGATTTATCTTAGGGAGTCGTAAAATAAAAATGAAGGATAAATCTTAGTTAAATGACCTCGTTCAGGTGTGTTCAGCCAAAAAGAACATGCCAGGGTTAAGACTTGATTCGTAAATGTGTAAAACTTGACTTTTTATTTATTTTTTTTTTTTCCTGAGGACTCCGGCAGATAGATTGTGATATTATTTCTTATTTTAGTCTATTTTTTTAACATCTTTTCTTACAAATTTTTGGACATTTTTTTTAATAATTATTCAATCCTTCTAAAATTCTGACATGTAACTTCAAACAAATTATTTTCAGCTCACAATCAGAAATCTTAAAGATGACTTGGATTGTATCCATTGCATTTTTAATAAGTGTTAACATTTGGGAAGATTATTTATCATTTTACATGTTAATGAACATTTGAAATTCAGAAATGTCATCTTTCTCCACCAAAGATGTTCTATTGGTGTGAATAGTCTACATGCATAAATATGGGCATAAATATGTCCGTAGATGCTCTTAAGTCAAAAATCTCACTCCAGTTTAAAGCAAAAGATTTAGAAACTTTATATGTTTTTCTTATTTCAGATTATGAATCTCTGCGAATTGGTGGGTTGGTGTTTGCAGTCCTACTCTGTCTCCTGGGTATTTTTCTGATTGTCAGTAAGTACGGAAAGTTTTGAAAATTGTGTCACCGCCCTGGAATGTTTGCACCTTCCCTCAAATTCATACAGCTCTGCAGTATCTCTCTGCTCTGTCAGATCATTTTTTCACTCACCGCTTTTTTAATCTTTAGATCTTTAATGCCAGTTTATGCAGCTGCCTCTGCACGAGCTCGCATGTCATCTACGGCTCTTTAAGTCAGAAATCAGCTGATAAATAATTCAGGATCACACCAGGTGTGCAAAGACTGTAAAATCAAACACATTTTTAACTCTGCCACAGAAGGAACCAAATATTTCCAAGATGACAAATAAAAAGAGACTTGAAAAGTCATGAATTATTTCTTTACAAATATTAAAATGACCTATTTTTAATTCAGAAAGAACTTGTACTATTAAATAGTTCATTTGATTTTTAGAAAGAAAAATAGACAAAAGACAACAAGTATAGACTGGATGATAATATATAAAAGCTAAAGATTCACTAGCATTGTAGATTTTTCTTCTATTATGGCATATAAATTTAACTTTAAATGTAAGTTGTTTTTTTTTTTTTTTAATAAATAGCATAATTATATAAAGATTTTGATGGTATTGCTATGTTGAATAAACTGCATTTGTCATGATTTAGTTCTTAGCAAAGCCTCAGACATTTATGAAAATGTGTCATATGAGTGACACTTGTCCAAAACTTCAACAAGCTAAACTAAAACATAAACCAGTTTAAGACTAAATCAGTTTTATGTGAAAACATCGGAGTGTGATTTCACTTTTTTTTTTCTTTGTGTTTTTTTTCCCCAAAAATAGGCAGAAAGTGTACATGTTCAAGGAGTGACAGATCGAGGTAAACTAAGTTGGCATCTATTTTTATTTAAAATAATTATATTTTGTTGTTTGCTCACTCATTTATTTTTATTTTATTTCTTTTAGATCTCGTCGTCCAGAAGTGTAATCTGTTGTTTAATGAGGTAAACCATTTATTTATGTTGCAAGGATTAATACTAAAATAGAGAAAACTATTAATCTAAAGTTTTTTTTCTGTAGGTTAGGAAATCCTGCAGAAAAGGTAAGTTTCTGGCAAGCAACTTGGAGTAAGTTTTAAAAAATACTTTTTAAAATCTTTTGTTCCGCCTCTTTCACAGGTTGACTGATTGTCACCACTAGATGGCAGCAAACATTTTGATCACAGCACAGGACAATCTTTCCATAAACACATGGAGTTCTTAAGACACCAAAATGTTTCTGTTTCTTTCTTTTTTTATGTTTTCCTCATGAGTAGATAGTGTTATACTGTTATGCATGAGCTTCTGCGTAATTTTCACTTGTATTTGTGCGACTCTTACATTCATTCTACAAAATAAAAAACAGTTTTGAAATGATAAATGTCTTTCTCTGTAATTTTCTATTTTTGTTAACCTGATGTTGTGACCGTGGTGGTGAAGCCAGCCCTCTGCTATGCTGCTCTCTAGTTTCTGCTGACAGTGCAGACAGTTTGGTTACACATGCAGTAGTAACCATCAGCAGTGAGGTGAGGCTGGACTCACTGATCTGCTGCATTGAGCTGCATCTGAGGAGACGTTGTAAGAAAAAAAGGGGGGGATAAAGCCCTTCTTGTATGCAGTGTTTGCTTTCTGTGCTGTTAATTGGCAGATTTTCCATTAAGAGTGAAGAAGGTAAAAGCTGCATGTGCATGCTGAATTCTCACTGGAGTTGCAGGAACTGACTGCACTGCACAATAGATGGAGACCGGTACATCTTGGTCACAAAATCACTCAACTTCTGCTTTTAAATTAATATTTTTAAAACATGTATTCTAAGGGAAAACTTTCATCATCAACTATGACATAAAGTAGATGATTTTTTTTTTGGTGCTTTTTAAAGATGCTGCTTACTCCAGGCCAAGCTCTCTATTTTTTATATATTTATTTATTTTCGCTCAGCTTTGGGCTTACCCTGGATTGCACCAAATGCGTTCAGTGTAATGCAGTGCTGCACCGTCACCAGCTGGAGCGCTCTTTTCCCTCTGCGGATGCATTGAGCTGCTCTGCCTGCTGTATTGTCCAGCTCCTCCACCCAGATCCAGGCTTTACCCACATACCCAGCAACTTGCTAATCCGGAGCTTCTCAACACCTCTGCAGTGCAGCCATGGCCACCACAGGTTAGTTCATTCTAAATTGTTGTTAACCTTTAAGAGCAGAGCCAAAAGAGTTTGTAATATCAATATTTAAACTTAAGATAGAAAAAAAAAAGATTTAAATGAGACTTTTAAAGTAAAATTAAATGAGAAAAAAAACTTGCAGATTCCTGGGATACTGTGAAGGGAGTTAGTTTAGGACTAAAACCGCATGAAAGAAAATCTTAGGGTAGCTACAGAAGTGGAAAAAAATGTAAAACTTACAAAACTGACTTCATGGCAACCAGGGATCCTAACAAATTGGCATAGATTTAAGTCTTTAAGTCAAATAGAACAGAATTCTTGAATTAGTGAAAAAGAAAACTAACTCCACTGACTTCTTCCATTCATTTCCCTGACACTCCTTTTTTTTTTTTTCTTCTTTTTTTTTTTTTTTTACTGTGATGCCGCTGCTGGCATTGAACCCATTTTATTCTGCTGAGCCAAGATGCTGCAGTGAGCGCCTCTTAGTGGGAAAAAAAAAATCTCTTGCAGGAAACAGAAGCTAAACCTGCAGCTACAGTGAACCAAAGATAATTTTAAAGTCTTGAAAAAACAGAAAAAAAATTTTAAGCCTTTTTTTTTTCATTAATTTAAATGTTTACTTATAATATTCTTTCTTTTCAGAAACCATGTTTCCAGACCAAAGTGATTTTGATTATGGTAAGTGTTTTTTAAGTACAAATATAACAAATACTATTAATTCAATTCTGATTAGCATATTGCATTCAGTATATTGGCTGAAACATGCAACAAAAGCAACTATTTATGTGTTAATTATGGTGAAAATGCATAAAATATTTTCCCTTTTAGACTATGAAACCTTGCGGACTACAGGGGTGACCCTTGCAGTTATTATGTTTGTTGCTGGCATTTTTATAGCTCTGAGTAAGTTGTAGACTTTTCTTTTTATAAAAAATTTCCCCTAAACCAAGATGTTTACTTCCAATCTTGATCCATTCATTCTGTAATGTATCTGTTATTCCCCAAACAGGTAAAAAAATTGGAAAATGTGTAAAATCTTCTTCCAAGTAAGAAACATGCAAGATTTAGTGGTTGCCGGTTCATGCATGTTGTTTGAATTTGAAATGATAACTTAACAACAGTAGAGGGTGGGGAAAAATTCATTTGATTTAAGATTAAAAAATTGAAAGAAAAAAAAAGTTTTTGCTTTCCTCCCCCTGAATGCAATAAATGAATGAGAAATAAAAACTCCTCTTTTTGCTCACCAAACATACACTTCCAACACATAAATGAGTTCTTCCAATTTTAAATGATATATTTTTTAATAATTGATACTTCCTTATTAACTTTGACGTTTTCTTTATGTTCCTACTCATGTGTTGGTTGTGTATTAGCACCTTTTGCTCTCAGTCTGTTGCATGCTGCTTGGATGGCAAACCAAAAGAAGTAATTGTATATTTGTTTCTAAAATAGCACAAAAACTGGTTTATGAGAAGAGAAGTGCTTGAAAATCTGTGATATTTACGACTTTGTGTATTTCTGCATAACAGTGGGCTCAGATATCATCAGATCCATAACAGCGTAGTGGCTTTGAGAAGAAAAACAAATTGAGCTGGCATTGGGACATAAGCGTTTTTGAGTGATTGAATTATCCTTTATGCAAGGCATCAAGAAGGATCTGATGATATGAGTTTAAACAATGTCAACCGTTGCCTTTTTGGATACCACGTTTTCAAATACATTACCCAGCTCTAATAAAAGACTTAAAATGTTTAAGAATGAATCTGAAACTCTGCGAAAAGTGTAAGAAACCACGGAGGAAAATGAGTCACAATCCTGTGATTCAAGGGCTTTTTTGGAACACCTTTAAATAACTAAAGGAATGATTCTCTCACTTGTGTCATATGTCTCTGACATCATTTGGGTAAAATGTAACTTATTCTTCACAATGTTGCTTCCATCAACTGAGGTCATTTTAGTTTGGTTGAAGTCTGGGGTTCACCTGGATTTCTGCAAATCAGGCTTCATTTTTTCTTAAATCATAATGTGGTATGAGACTCAGCATTAAATGGCTTTAGCTTTAAGACACAGACTCACTATTGTGAAAAAATATTTGGATCAATGGTACACTTAAGAATAATCATCCCTTCTTGATGGTGAAACTAAACTTTAAACTTCTTCCATGATAAAGAGCATCATTAAACACTTCTTTAATAATTCTGTCTTTTCTGTAGCTTTATATATACACATTGAGTTCTCAAAATCAGCAAACTAAAGCAGGTAATAATAATAATCTAATTAATTTTGTTTTGACAATTTATAGTTATTACTTTTTTCTTCATTACTTTACATAAGTTTTTTGTCAGCTGTTTCCAAGTGCAGCAGGTTTATTAGCTCAGATGGGAGTCGAGTACAGCTTTAAGTCCAAAAAGCTAAATCAGAATCAGGCAGGCAGAGGTCAAAACCAAGCAAGCAAACATCAAGCTCCAGGCAAGGGTCGGGACAGGCGGCAAACCAACAGAATCGAAGACGAAGCAGGATCAGGTGAACAGGAGATCGGGTTAGGAGGAAATGCTCAGTATGGCATTCACTCGATACTTCGCATTGAGTGAAGCTCTGTGTGCTGCATAAGAAAAAGGTAGGTGATTATCAGATTGGACCCGGGGCAAGGAAATCTGGGGACTTCGCACTGGGGCTTCTTGGGAGGTGTACTGAGTTAAAACTCTGGAGATGCCTCCCCATAGTGAAAGGGGAGACAGAGCTCCAACTCCTGACAAATTGACATTATTTTGTCTTTTTCTTTTTTTTTTTTTTTTTTTAACTGAACGGGTGCATAAAGTACGGGTTAAAAAAAGGATTGTGCCAGAAAATCAGGTCAAATATGAATTTCAAATAACGTGAAAGTAGCTAAACATTTCACTTATCAGCAGCACTGAAAACTGAAAGAATGAATGGCGTGCTTTATGCATGAGTTATCTTATTGGCTTGGATTTATGTTGTTTGAAAATTTGAGTGAACGCCTGATGTTCTTGGTCATTTATGCAGAAATATGTAAAAAGACTCAAATGGAAGTTCATTCTACAGTTGACTTAAAAGCTTGTAACCCTGAGAATGTCAGCATTTTTAATCATTACAATCATTTTTCTTTGTTGCATTCATCAATTCCTATAACTGCATGTTTTTTTTCTCCTTCTTCTCACTTTGAATCAATTTAGATCCAATTCCAACGGTACTCAAATTCCAAAAACAGAAGGTAAGACAATTTTACCTAGTAAATTAATTAATAACTTAAGTAAATTAGTAAATTAATTAATGACCTCTTTTTATTCTGTTTCAGTTCCTCCTCCAGCTGTATAAAAATCCCAACACAAGTTTGAAAGAGATGATGATGCATTCAAAGGGTCTACACCACCAACTATGCACCAGCTGCTCTGTGGCAATTCCTGCACAGGCTGATATGGTCTGCCAGCTGGATTATTTATCTCCAGGAACTTTAATCTTATCTTAACCTCAGTATACTGAAAAAACAGACTCATGCACACATGGAGAAAATGTGTATTCTCTTTCATTGATTTTATTGTTGCACAAAAACATACTTACAAGCATGATTTGTTTAAGTTATATGATTGAGACAGCATGTTTTAGTCAGAGAACACGAATAGCTTTATTTATTATTTTACTGTGTTCTCATAGCCAGGATTTTTCTGTGACAACGAACATAATAAGAGTAAAATAAATAGATAAAATATTGATTTAAAAAAAACATTAAAAAGACAACAGTGTAATGCATTTTAAGGTTACTTTGGCTTATAAAACAAAAAAAGAACAAAAACAATTGCTTAGACAGACAGACTCCATAGAAAACCCTGGATTATTATATGAATATTTTAATAGTTTCTTTGAAATTAAGATTGTGTCTAACAGTTGCTCACATCAACTCTCGTTTTGCTTGGAATAAAATAGTATAGATTATGTAAAGAAAACATGGTTTACTACTACAGCTGACCCTTGTGCTTTACAGGAACTGGCAGCATGTTTAAGGTCAAAGATGACACACTCCTATGAGATTAAATGACTTCACCGTCCCCTCAAGGGTTTGATTTCACTGTCAAATTCAGTAAAAGTAGGTGGAAGGAGTGCTTGAAAAATAAACACTTCTTTGTGAAAGTCAGATGTTGTTCGACTCATCTCTGTTGTGATGGTATTTTTTTTTCCTTTCTCGAGCTAAATGTAAGACTTTCCAAAGACGGCTCGAGACACCAAAACAGTCTGAAGTGTTGCTGCACCGTTACTCATGACTCATGAGAGAAATGTACAGTGAATCAGACCCTGCGTGCGATGTCTCTTTGATAAGAAAGAGCATTCTTGGTCACCGTTGAAAAGAAGAAATTTACATGGTAGTTTCCTTTTTCACAACCTGATGTTTCACAGAAATAGGTCAGCGAACAGATAGACAGTTAAATTATGTCGTAGAGTAATTTCCTCTGAAACACATGCATGAAAACTTAACATAAGTACACATGTTCACTGAAATCAAAACACATCATTATGATGCCTTAAAAATAAAGGCAGAAGGTGGGGGGAGTCCATGAATTCAGGGACATGGTCCTGAAGTTTAGTTGAACGATTTCATAGAAATCAACATTAAACTGGGAGATAAGCCTATATTAAAACAGAAAATATTACATCATCCTGAAAATATTTTTAGATTCAAATAAAGTCCTATTTTAAACACTTAATGTTAGACTTTTTATAACTGTCTTTGGAGAAGAAAAATGTTAAATTGAGACAAAAACTGTCAAGCATAAGACATCTTTTGTCTCTATTCCATACTATTTTGTTTATCATTATATAAGGCTGATTGTCCCAAAACCTTTTAAGATTAAAATATTACACAAATTCTCCTAAAAAGAAGCACAGTTGAGTCTCACTCCCTACAAATGGGGATTACAAGTGATTTTAGTCATTCCTGGTCCTGCAAGGACACGTTACGCCGGCGAGAGTTTCGTTTCTTCAGCATCAGCTTAAGCTAGAAAATAAGAAATAAAAAATTGGTGACAATGAATTGCTTTAGTTGCTCGATGAGGACGGAGGTGAAGCGATGCGGCGTACCTGCTCTCCATGCATACCGCTCTGCAGCAGGTGAGCTGGCTGGTCGTTCTCCAGGTTGCGGATACTGGGATCGGCTCCTCTGCTCAGCAGCAGCTGCAGGATGTCTTCCTGGTGCGGGTTACCATGGAGACCAGCTGCCATGTGTAAAGCTGTGTGGCCATGAGCCTGTGCGGTACGGGAAGAGGAAATGCAGCGGTAGGCTGTTAAAGACTTTGTAATTTACAACTACCATAACTGAGTGGCCTGGGGTGTGTCTGTGCTCCCTGATCCCTCAAGGGAACGTGTAGAGCAAAATATGCAAATCTAGTGGCACTTTTGCTAACACGTTTTTGTTGCAGATCTTGAAGACCCGCTCTGATTCTCTTTTTATTCATGATAAAAGCATTTAATTATATTCTTGTCATAATTGTTATTTTTTTTCAGACATAGTTTCTGCTTGGTGGCAGTAAAAAAAATTTGCATCCCACCCCCGCTTCCTCTAACTTCTGCCCCTCCCCCCAGTGTATTTTCTGCTTCACAGATACACTCTTTTAACTGCATTTATTCCAACAATTTGGATAAATAACCACTCAAAATCTCAATTTTGAGCGTACTTTTCTTAATATATGTCCTCCATCAGAAAAAGGCCACAAAATGTTGAACCCTTTAACACATGACGCGTCGCCAGTAAACTCAAAATCTTTAACATTTCAATTATTAACATGATCATTGTATTTCCTGCAGATTTTGAATGAGAAAATCTACTGGAATAACATTGATTGTGTTCATAATAAAAAAATGACAGTGAATCGAAGAACATAAACACTGAGGCGTTCAGGGGTCTCTAACCCCTAAAAATGTCCAGAACTATTGTTCGCTCTCCAGGCTGTCCAAATAAAAATAAACTCCACCGACAACTTATCAGATGATCATGATGTTGAATAATACACACAAAATCATGTGAACTGCCACAATTGTGCACAATATTTGTGTGTATATGGGTATTGAAAAATTGTCTCTTAATCGAAAGATTCCAACACAGATCAAACTTTCACTTGCTAAGCCTTGAACAGTTTAAGTATTTTGAAACCCTTCGCACATGATAGAATTTCATCTAAAAGTCAATCAGCATTAGTCACCCTCTTAAAATTAGATGACTAACTATTGGGTTATTACAGCCTGTACAGTAGTTTCATGTTAGAGTGGGAGTTACCTTCATATTGACAAAGTCTTTCATATTAGCCAGGGGACTGCTCAGCAGATAGCGCGCCAAATCAATGTTTCCTTCCTTGACAGCCAAGTGCAGCACCGTCTTGTTGCTTTTGATTTCCTGGAATTGCAGAATTGGAAGTGATGGGAAAAGCACAGTGAAACCACAAAGCAAAACTATATGTCAGCGACGAGCAAGAGCAGACTGTGAAAACAAAAGAGAGAGTGTGTGTGGGAGGGGGGACAGCCACGATGACATCATAATACGATGAACCGTGGGCACTTCCCTCTGGAGAGCGCACTCTCACTGAGAGTTATAGTTTAGTGGATTGAACTCAAAATGCGTCTGATCGGTGATCTGGCTTTACCTGGCTGAGAAGCGATGCCCCCGCTCGAAGGAGCATCTTCACGCAGGAGAGCTTCTCGGCAGCTTTGGCCTGGAGGCTAACGTCTGCCGGCGCAGTGCAAGACCAAGCCTTCATGGTGACGCTGTGAGAAATCGCTGCACAGTGCAGGGGGGTCATGCCTGAGACCACAAAACATGCAATATATTGTTGTCAGCAAGGTTACAAATTACATTGTATTGTACATTTGTATTAGATTAGCAGTAAAACATTAAGTTACCCTCAAAATTTCGAGCCTCCAAGTTTACGGATGGTCTGCTAGACAGAATTGCCTGAAGGAAGAAGAAAAAAATATTAAGTATTTTTATTTAAAAAAAAAAAACATTAACACAGCAGTGAAGCATTAATGCTTATTTACCTGTAGAACACCTGGGAATCCATAGTGAGCTGCCAAATGAAGAGCTGTTTGTCCTTTGTTGTTGCAAGCATTGATCTCAGCACCTAAGGACAGCAGATCCTGCACGATTTCTGGTTGGTTTGCCGTCACTGCCACAAGTAAAGCAGTCTGCACATGCACATGTTTGTCAGAAATCATTAAACTCCTGCACTATGTTTGTGATTTGCAATAGTTTCGGTGATACCTTTCCATTGTGTTCTCTGGCATCGAGTTTCCCGACATCCCTCTGCCTTTCTGCAGCTGCGTACGCGTACTCCCTCAGCCCTTTGGCGGTGTAGATGTGCAGGATGCTGACAGAGCAAGAGCAAAGCATGAATTACTTATAAACGATAGTGCACTCATTTTATTTAATGTTTTAAGCTTGTTATTTCATCGATAAGCACTTGTATGAGTTTTCTACTTCATCTAAGCTATTCTGAAATTATCCAACTGAGCATGCTCTACATTCAGACATTGAAGCACTTTAAACTGGGGAGGTTGTGAAACCACCATAAGTGAAATGTCAACCATTTGTTGCAAAACATGTAAAGAATTATTAGTTTGAAATGCTATTTCTCAATTAAGCATTACTGTTTAAGGGAAATGTGTGCATTTTAAGACTCACGTGTCTCCATCTTCATCCTGACAGGTGTAGTCCATCCCATTGAGCAGCATCCTGGCCTCCTCCAACTTGCCGGCGTCCATTGACGGAACAAAAACATGCCGTGCAATCTGACTGGAACCAAGAAGTTCCCATGACGAAGATCCACTGGGATCCACTGAGCAATCCTGCAATTTACAAGCCAGAAGCACTCCAGCATGTTAGTGAAGTTGCATGCAGGCAAGTGACGTGTTCAATCAAAGCATGTCTCGTACATATGACTGCGACATCGTGTCTCCAAATGCAGGGATCTGGTGCTGTGCGCTGTATGCGGATGCCATCTGGAGGTCGAAGGTTGGAGCATAGCTGGGGCCTGGGTGGCTGGTGTAGTAGCTGAGCGCCGGCTCAGGGGATGGGGTCCACTGCTCACAGCTCATTGCCATGTCTGAATAACTGCTTGTTGCACCTGGAACAGAGAGACAAATTGGTTATCATTAAATTCTTACAATAATGTATGATTTATCGTTGATATTTTGCATAGCTCTCCTACCTCTGCAGGTAAATGGCTCTGATGGGGACAACTCCTAGGGAGAAGAAAGCAACAAAAAGATGAGCTGCAATAGTTGTCAAAGGTGCACAGAGAAGCTGAAGCAGATCTATCATGAACGGGTTATACCATACTAACTCTAATCAAAGCTATATCATTATCTGATGCTCATGAGGAGGTTAGTCTGGTGTAAGGTTGACTTACTGAGAGAACAGCTGTCGCAGCAGGACTTGTGTTAGCTGTAGTGCAGGGGGGTTGCACGCCTGACGTCTCACGTCTTCGCTTCTGCTCCAAAAGCTTCTTCACTGTGGGCAGGGTGCAACACGGCTTCTCTTTTGGCGCTAAGAACAAAAAACAAAAACACCAAACAGAAAATTGATTTTAGTCATAAAATAGTCATATTTTTTGGGGTTTTTTTGGTCGTATATGGCAAAATTGGCAGAAGAACACAACTTTTTGAATTTAAAAGTATGAATGATGAATCATCAAAGACCTTTTTAAGTCCCACTCCAATTAGCTTTTCTAGTTATTTTAAAAGCCTTCTCAGTGATCTTTAAATTTCAATTTTTACCCCATATCAGAAAGAAACTGCCGTTTTCTAGGACACAGTTTCTCCAGAGCGCCAGTAGTTTGTTAGAAATTTACCTCTGAATTGTGGGTCGGACCGTTGACATAGAGCAACCCCGCCCCTCTTCCCTTTCCCTTTGCTTGAATGCTTGGTGCAGGGAGCTCGGCATATTTTGAACATTACAAATAGGCTCTTTTTGTCTGCTCCTGATTCCCACCAAATATGAATAAAGAAATACTCAGAAATGCATATTTAAGTTTAATTTTCTTTATATATCATTGGAGAAATGCCACAAGAGCAAATAAACATAAACACCAAAATCACAATTTAAGGTAATTTTCATCAAGTTATTTTCTCTTCATTAGATTATTCTTTTAGTGTGATTTCTTGTCCTAAAAATCTAATCTTTTAATTTATGGTTCAGCGTGAACTGTCATGTTTGACATAACCTTAAGCACAGTTAAAGACCAAGGCTTAATTTTTACAGAAATCTAAAATATTGTAAAGAAATGAGTGACGGCTTCCCAAGAATAAAAGAATATTTTGCTTTCAAACAAAAATCAGAAATAAAACGCCCTTTTTTTTTGTGCTGTGAATCTAGGTTAGATGCAAATCTTTATGGGCATCAGACAGTTGAGATAACTGAACAGACCCTGCCTGTCCTCATTTACAGTGTGCATATGTCTTCCAGCCAGTGGCCCTTTTTGCTACTCTTCAAATTTTGCATAGTGTCGCCCCATTTTGACCAATTTCCTGTCTGTAGAAATGTCTAATAAAGACCACAAGTATCAAAAAACTCTGGTTGGAGATAGAAATCGTTGAGGGTATTAGCCAGCTCAGCTAAAAGGTGCACTTTTTATCTCCTTAAATGTGTATTGGAAAAAGTACACATGAAAATAGACATAACAGAACTATAAATATTTTACTGTTACAAAGATAGATGATGAGCTTTCATTTCTTTAAAAGAGGTTATTATTTTTTTGTTTGTTTTTTTTAGCTGAGACACATCAACAGGTTAATATTTTTAAAGTTTACAGTTTTTTACAGTACAGAGTCAATGATACAATTTAGTCATAGATGTAAACTTTAAAAACTGACACCATTGTTGTCATAGAGATGATCTCCCTGTTAAGCTTCTCCATTGTGACATTTTCACAACACCCAATCATTTCCCCACTTCTTTTATCAAAGTATCATTTCCACTGAACAGGTAAAGGAAATAAAAAAAGGACAAAAATACACTACAAAAGAGAATTCTGATGTTTCCAGCAGACTCTGTGTGACCACACAGTCTTGTTTCCTCAAAAAGTTCACCCCACACGTGAAAGATTACGCCTTGGGTCTCTTTCCACCCTTTCTTTGGAACCAGAGAACAAAGCTAAAGCGATGAGAAACCCTCTCCATTAGGAACACACTTTATGTGGCCATGCAAAACCATCATCATCAGAAAACCTTCAGTATGGGATTGCCACTGTTGATTTTCTGTGACACCTTCCTGTCTCACTCCGTTACGCTATAGAAAAGAAACCACTTCCTTTGGTGTTTCACAAGCATGTCACCTCAATACATGTTGCCCTGCGCTTACTGTTCACCTTCATGCCAAAGACAGTTATTTTGCCATTTTAGAGTGTTTTGGGTGTTTATACACACCAATCTGTCCTCAAAAGTTCACAATAAGTGAAAGTAGAACAAAAAATGTTTTAAATATAAGTAAAAATGAGAAAATTAACAGATTCAGTGGCATATCATGCAAACTGTGCTGCTTTTCAAAATAAAATAACTTTTTCACTTTGATGTGTGAGGCTGTCAGAAACAGCACATCCTTGCGCTGCTCTGTGTCACATTAAATGTCCCAGCAAGAGATAAAGGTCATCAACAACAATAAAATGAACTATGACACCCTTTTGACATTTCTGTCTGACCAAGTTTCATTTTCAGACTTAGAAGGTGTTACTACAGGTGAATTGATCCTTACTCATTTGACTTTTTTTTTTTTTTTATTTGGCATTTAAATGGATGATGATGCAACATGACTCTACAGCAAGGAGCTTCACCACATATAGACATTACTCATTATCTCACATTATAGTCCCACATAAAAACAGGAAGCTAAAGGAGGGCGTTTATCGCTTGTCCAAGAGAAAAGGAGACCACAACATACACCAATCTAGGCTAGACTAACCTTACCACATAAGCTAGTCTATGTAAAATTCAAATAGGGCTGTGGAAACCCCTGGACATTGAGTCATGTGCGTGGGAGGTTGGGGATTCCAATGACCTTTCTCTTTAGGTTTGATCCTCAGAGAAAGAAAGAAGCAGTGCATAACCAGTTTCCTCATTTTGAGGCTAAACAGAAACAGAGTGCACGGCAAAACGAATGATCACTCAGGCAGGTTTGGCAGAAGACAGGAACGAAAAAGAGAAAAGCATTAAGTAAAATAAGTTACACTTTCACATCAGATGACTTGCTTGACTGGCAGTCACTAAAAAAGGGAAATGAAAGCGTGCAGACAAGGGTGGAGAGCGCCTCAGGGATTCCCAAAAGCAGGTCTTGAATTTGTGATGTCACAAAAACATCTGAATGAACAGTTTCAAAACTTGCTGAAAATAATCCTGTGATAGATGATAGTGTTGTTTTGAAATGCTGTTGTATTGGTAGGTGAGGTTATTAATCCAGAATTACAAAATAAAACCCCATAGAATAAAATATACATTTTTATGAAGCTGCATCTAATACATGACAGCTAATTTTATAAATAATAAATATTTACCATTTCAGGGGAAAAATACAAATATTACTAGTAAAACTATTATATTTAAACATTTAAAGAACCAAATGTAAAGAAATCTTTTAGCAGGGATGATAGAAACACAAACACATACTCACTTTTATCAAAGTGCATGTCAGAAACGGGTTTCTCTGAAGTCTTCGACAGTCACCAGTCCGTTGAAAGGGAACTTCTGCAGCTCTGTGGCGCTGAACTACGCTGTTGCGCTGGTTTCTGTTGACTGATGCTGCAGTGTACACACAGAGCACGTTGTTGCCCTCAGAGCCCCGCCCACCGGCCGCCCCGCGGGACCGTACGGGACGCTCACCCATGTGTCTGTGACGTACATGGAGGAAGTAGCAAACCCCCAAAGATAAACACTGATGGAATGTAGAAAACATTTGAAAGAAAATAATTACAGACCTCTTACAAGTTGATAGCTTCATATTATTAATTGATTTTTTTAAAGCTTTTGACGCAGAATACAAATTTATTATATAAAAAAAACTATTTACTTTTATGGTTTTGGAAGATATTTTCATAATGCCATTCAAACATTATACAATGGTTATTCTATCTCTGTAAAAGTCAGAACAGGAACGTCAGCAAGATTTAACATTTCACATGGTATTATACAACACATCCTGGTATCCCCCATGTTTGTTTCTGTTAGTTGCTCAGACAATGGCCACACACATAAAAATGTCTCCCTTACAAGGTGTCAATGCTGTAGGTAAATTTTTTAAAATTTGCCAATTATCAGATAACACGGCAATCTTCTCAAAATATTCACATCAAATAAGAACTGCAGTAAACTGCATTAAAGAGTTTAGTGATGTCTTGGGTCTGTTCCCACTGAAAAAAAGTACTGTAGTTTTGAAAGGATACCAGTTAGTGAAAAAGTAACCTATCTTGGAATTATTTGTAAAGATAAAGAGGAACGTCACAAGTTAAAATTTGATCCAATATTACATAAATTTATCCAGTCAAACATACATTGAGGAGATTTTGAATTAACATTTGAGTCTTTTGTTTTTTTCACTCGAGTAAAGAGACAATTTTTCCTTTGTTCTTTCTCTGTTCTTATACCAGAAAGTTTTGGTGGGATTTTGAAGACTATTTAATGACAAAACAAAGAATTAATTACAAGATTTATCATCATTTATTAGTATTTTAGATGTCATGTTGTATTTTTATTCATATGGTTTATCCAATAATTTAATTTTTGTTATTCAATCGTTTTTTTTTTTCTTTGGTAAATTCCATATTCATAAATGTAAATGGTCAAGTTCACAACCCTATCTCAATTTATTTCATCTGGACCTTAAATTATATTATAAAATAATACAATACATGCAAAAATTTAAGGCTTCAAGAACATTTAATATTTTTAAAAGAACTGCAAATTTTGAAAAAACTTTTTTGAGTTTAAACAAATATTGTAACTCCCTGTTTGTTAATTTTGTATGTTGATGTGCTGGGTTACACTGTGCTTTTAGTGTTTAGTGTTTACAAACTATAGACCTATTTCTCTCCTTTTACAATTCCAAAAATTCCAGAAAAGATATTTGATGATAAATTAGCTAAATTCGTTGATAAATAAAATATAATAAATGAAAGCCAATATGGTTTCAGAGAAAACAGATCAATGGCGATCATTGAGGCTGTAGAGGAAATGACAAACCCGATCTGGAATAAAATAAATATGCAGCTGGAATCTTCATTGACTTAAAAAAAAGCCTTTGACACTCTCAATCATCACATCCTACTGGACAAACTGTAAGAGTATGGGATCAGAGGAGTAGCGCTAAGTTTTGTCAAAAGCTATTTAACAGGAAGAAAACAATTTGTCAAGATGAATGAATTTACATCAGAGGCCAAAGGGATAAGTTGTGGTGTCCCGCAAGGATCAATTCTGGGCCCGCTGCTGTTCAATATTTACATCAATGATATATTCAATGTTTCAAAACTTTTAAAACTAATTTTATTTGCTGATGACACAAATATATTCTATTCCACAGACAGTCAAAGGGAACTTATCAATGTGTTGAACACAGAGTTAATCAAAATAAAATCATGGATGGATTGCAACAAACTATCTTTGAATTTAGATAAATCCTAATTGATTTTTTTGGTAATTACAAAGCCAATACAGAGCTCTCAATTAAAGTTAACAATGACTTAATCGAAAGTGTTACAGAAATTAAATTCTTAGGGATTGTTATTGATAACAAACTGAGTTGGAAGCCACACATCAGACACATACAAACTAACGTTTCAAAAAGTATTTCAATAATAAATAAATCAAAATATATATTAGAATACAACTGTAGATATTTATTGTACTGCTCCTTAGTATTACCATATTTCACCTACTGTATATAAATATATATAGGGCGATAATTATAAGAGTTCACTCCATCCTCTCTTTTTGCTTCAGGAACTTTATTATACATAAAGCCGGTTATCTTGATCACACAAAACAATTTATTTTATCAATCCAGAATTTTAAAACTGTATGACCTTGTTGAGTTTTACTTTGCGCAATGGCTAGCTAGTGGAAAAACATTACCATACAATATCCAAAAAGTTTGCATAAAATGAAGGAGGACACAAACTGAGAGGATGCAGGAACTTCAAGGTCAGATTGACAAGAACCACAAAGAAAAGTTTCTGTGTTTCTGTGTGTGGCACTAAACTCTGGAACAAGTTAAGTAATAAACTCAAACTATGTTCAAACATCTATAAATTCAAAAAAATGTATAAAGAAACTCAAATTTCACAATATGAAGATAAGACGAATTAAAGATCAACTGGTGTTTGGATAAATGTGTGAATTTCTGAACTTGAATGTGATGAAATAATCAATGCTTTTTTTTCTCTTTTTAAATTCAATCAATGAGTTTTACATTTAAACACACACAACTGAATGTAAATGTGATCAATTGTAAATTGAAAGAATGTTCAATAAGTTTATGAAAAAAAATACTTTGAAAAAAAGTCTTTAAAAGAAAATTATAGAAAAAAAGTGAGAGTTTTAGAAAATAAAATAAAATAAATGGAAGACTGTGAGGGGAAAAACACAAAAATGTAGGACAAGTTTTACGAGTAGCCAAAACTAAAAGTGAAACATTAATAGTTTTCATCTAATTAAATTTTGGGTTCATAGTTTTCTCAACTTAAAATGTAATTTGATACATAAAAAAGCTGTCATTTTTAAATGTAAAAAATAACAGAGCTTTTCTTAACTGATCCAATGTTTCACTTTTTACAGTGTAGCCCATCCGTCAATAGTTATTTAAAAGATCCCTTAAAAAAAGTTATATTTTACTTTTGCATTCAATACTTAAGAATTTTTATGTTTTTATTTATTTTAATTTATTTTATTTATTTATTTTTTAAATAAAATGGACACTCCTCTTTTTTGATTCAAATGTCAGATGTAGTCACTAATGAAACATCATCTGTTCAAATGTTTCCACTTTTAGGTTCCCTGTCTAGACACAATCTTCCAGGAAAATCTGAGTCACTTCAAGTCAATCAAGGCAAGTTTCTCTGTACGGCACATTTTGTGAATAAAGTTATTCATATACAACACTAAAATAAACAAAAGAAATAGAAAAATTAAAAATACAAATTAAAAATGTCAAAAAGAAACAGATTTTAAAGCAAGTTTAAAGTGACAGTGTGAATAAACTCTTCATGACAAACTAATTAAAGGCATTTGAATTTCTGCCTCTGGCAGACAAACAACCAGTTTTAAGACCTCAGAACTGGATTCATGTGGTATAAAATACTTTTTTGGTTCTTATGAAAACTTAAGCAACAGACTTCAGAATGAGCCTTAGTTTCCTAATTTTTTTTTATTTTTTTGTATTCCTGTAAAAACACTGTTACAGTAATCAAGTCAACTAAAGATGAGCGTATGAACTAGTTTTTCCAGGTCTTGCTTAGACATCAGATCTCTAATCCTGGAAAAATATTTTTGAGATTATAATAGACTGATTTTGTGACTGCTTTAATGTATTATCAAAATCACCAATCATTACTCATAACCAATCCTGGTGTCAATGTAATATATATCTGTGTGTCATCTTCATAGCTATGCTAACTAATGTTAATGTTCTTTATAATCTGGGCCAGAGGAAACATTTAGATATTGAATAGAAGTGGTACCAGGATGGAATCTTGGGGAACTCCACGTGTTTTTTTTTAGCTTGGATATGAAGTTACCATTTGACATAAAAGTTACCAGTTGACAAAAAATCAACATCAAAGCATCTCTCTTTAGCTTCTCTCTCTATATTGCTGTCTTTCTTTTCCTTAGTAAATGATTGATGCTGCATGGCACATAGAAGATGCCAATTAGGCTGCCTTAAAGGACATAATTATTATTTAATCATGGAAGGAAATATCTAATGAATAAAAAATAACTGTTGAAAACATTGAGGGCTTGCTGATACGAAAAGTAGAAACTAAAGAAACACAAGGTAGATTTAAATTTTATACTTAAATTGTGATTTTAGCTTAAATGTAAGATTTATTTATTTGATTGTTACCATAAAAAAAAATTTGGGTCTGTATTATAAATGTCAACACGTTCTGTGATGTATCAATTCTTCACCATTTTTGTCCCTTTAACTTTCTGCTCAAACAAATGTAAAAAAACTCATTTTGTAAATATTATATTTTAAAAACATTGTTTTTATAATCCACCAAGATTTTTTTTATTTTTTTTATTGCTATATATCTTAGTTGGGTTGTTAAAGACAGAGTAAAAAATTTTAAAGACAGTAAAAAAATGGTGAGGGAAGAATCAAAGTCTAAAAACTATTTTTCATGGTGGTAAATTTTTACTTCCCCTTCTCTGTTTTAATCCATGAAGAAGACACTCACTAAAAATAACAAATCAAAATTTCTAATTTAAAAAAAGAGATGCCAGAACTATTAAATGCAATAAATGATTTTCTGATCTTTAAGAAAAAAAAAAACAGTTATTCAGTGTAAGAGTATTTTGAACATCTATAAAAGAGTTCCCTTTCATTACTGATCAACAGTCTTCAATCTTATGTCTATTTTTATGTGAGGGAAGTTTGATAATTAAAAGAAAAAGACAGGAACTGAAGAGTCAACTCGGTATTACTAAAATAGAAAAGAAAATTAGAACCCCTCCAAAAAGAAACATTTAAAAGTAATTTTTTTAAAAGTCACTTTGTATCGATCTCAAAATAAACGTGCTGTTTTAGCAATTTAAAAATAGGATTAAAACATTCTAAGACTGCTTATTAAGCAAAGCAATACTAAAAATAAAAGTAACATATATGTTTTAAGAGTATTTGAGAACAAATTTAAGCTCTTCTGTTCTTAAAAGGAGATGCTATGGTTGTTTTTGTGTGGGTACATTTTTGCTACAATTCCAGATTGAGAAAATACATTTCAAACTGATTTTAATATTTACTAAAGTTTTCTTGATAATTCGTTTTTATAAAGTCTGCAACTTTAAATACCATCAAGAATCCTGTTAATTTTCTAAATCAATGTTTTTATTGTTGTTGGATTAAAAGACCTATTGCAAATGTATATGATTGTTTTTGTCTCACTAATATAAAAAGAGATAGTTCTCCACAACAAAAACTTTAGATCTTTTAAGCATTTTTATTCCAGGAACTTCAAGTTATTAACAACATAATATACACATTTTTACTTTGTCTTTTTTTATATATTTTGAATTAATTGACTACTTAGTGTAAAAAACTGTTAGAAAAATATGAATAAATTAATTTAAAAGACAAAAGTGTGTTTAGCATCAGTTGGTGAAACTTTCAGAAATGGCTGTATTTCAATTTCCCAATAAGATTTTTAAAATAACATTTAATTGGCTTTTTTGAAGATTTTGTTTTCTGTGTATAGATTATGCACATAAGATACCAATATTTATATTTATATTTATATTTATATTTATATTTATATTTATATTTATATTTATATTTATATTTATATTTATATTTATTTAATACAAATATGTTTTACTTATTTTTTATACTGGCCATGAAGTCAAAGGGAAGAGGAAAACATTTGAGAAGTCAAGCGGCATATTGACCACAGCCTGATTGGCACAATGTACAACACAGTCCTGTTGTGGTGCAGGAGAGGAGAGGAGGATCAGTCTGTTCTGCAGCAAAACACTTTCTACTGAGTTTGCCATGATCAGCCCTCTAGCTCCCTCTGCTGGTCACCAAATATATCAAAAAAGTGTAACTTTTTTTCCAAAAAGCCAAACTGAACCCAAACTTCAACCACACTGGTGAAGTAAATATTTGGTTCAAGTTTGGGACCAGCTTTTGCTATCAACAGTTAGTTCAGGTGAACAGTTGTCTATTCGTGGTACTGTCTAAACATTAATTGATAGAAGAAACTTTTCCTGACTAAAAATTAAAACATCTCACCTTCAGTAGCTTGATCTGTTTTTAAAATTAGATTTGTGCATTTGAACCAAAACAAGATCATGCAGAATTTTCTAAAACATTTAGTCGACTTATTTAAACATTTTAAATGATTACCATAATGATAAGAGTCAAACATTTGAGTGATTTGTGGAGAGAAGATTATGAGTACAATTAACCATTACAGATGTTTTCAACATATTTAAAAGTTTTGTCTCAAACATCTAAAGGCTTGACGAATTAGCCAATAACCGGATGCTTATTTTTTGTGGGTTTCACACTAAATGCATTGAGCCGCCGTCCGAGCAAAAATTTGACACTTCAACAACATGCTGACATTTTACCAACCCACACACTTTCTCGGCCCGGATGAATTTCTCAGCAACAAGGACACTCCCCCCCCTTTTTTTTCTTTTAAACTAGCATTTCACGGAATTAGTCCATTTTTAAAACACAACTGCTGATGTTAAAACTTGAGATTCTACATTCAGTGAAACAGCATATAAACAGAGATAAATGTTGAACATCTTTCTAAACATAATTTCTGTCACTTTGAGAGAAGTAAAGTGGGACAAACTCCCAAGTCCAACTTTTGCTGCCTTTTGGCGTTGACACAGAAATCTGTGAACGTGAACCCCACACCCCCCAAGAGGAAGTTCAACAGCCTTAACTTCAGATGAAAACCAAATTTTGACTGCGGAAGACAGATGAGCGCAGGCGGAGCAGGGACGAGGCTCTTCACTCTTCACTTCACTTTCTTGTTCTCGACCGTGTTTATGAGAAGACCTTGGCTGGGGTAAGTCCAGGAATTCTCCCCGACTTGAAAAGCTTCACTGGAATATATTGGTTTACTGAACTTTAGACAAAGTTTACTCCAAATTAAAAGGTTTTTAAACAATTTCTACGCATTTAAATCAGAAAAACATTTGATTTCTTTCATTTTCTTTAGTCTTTTAAATGTAACACGTCCTAATGCAGAGACTGAGACTTCCTATAATCTTTAAATGAAAATAAAGTAGTTTAACAGTCTTTTAACCTGTACTTGTAGATAAGCTTGAACTGTTTTTATCAAGCACAGTTTTTCCTGTCTGTGGAGCTAAATTAATAATGGTTAATATATGTATCTTTTGTATTTTACAGAGAATAGATCTGAATTGAATCTCTAAATGATGGCATTTATGAAACCCTTCATCACTCTGCTGCTTCTCCTTTGCAGTAAGTTTAAATTCATGATGTTGTTGTTCATTTTTCCACATGCAGAGATATTAGCGTGGTCTTACACAGGAAGATGAGACCACAAAGCCGTTTGCTGCACGGAAATTTCTAAACGGCACTGTTAACACATTTCCCCACAAGCAACCCGTTTTTGTATATTCATATGTTGTCTTGTTTTTTTTTCTGCCCATCTCCAAGATCTCTCAGTGGCAGTCACGGGTACGTCACCTATAACGCACAAACATCACCCTAAAAGTGTCTGCTTCATATCTTTACATGAATCACAAATGGAAATTCAGAACTGATTTCAACCAAGGGGATTAATCATTATTTTTCCAGCCATTTAGTGTCTTTTGTCTAGACGTTCATTCTATTTTTGTCTCTTTTTTTTCTCTTTAATGGCCTGCGTTTGCCAGAGAGTGCTGTGTCCTGCTACCGAATTGAGCCGGGGACAATAGCTGGGATTGTCTGCGTGGATGTGCTGCTGACCCTCATCATCGTAGCTGTCACCTACCGCTGTGCCAGTTATAGACATAAGAAAGTAGAAAATGGTAAGACAGGGGGAATGAACGCCATTATGTATGCTAAGTTATTGTTTTCACGTCAAGCCAAATTTTTATGTTTTTTATATATAAAATGTGTGAAAAATAATATTATCATTATAAAAATTTGAGCAAAGTTGCATTATTTTCTAAACTGTATTACAAATCTTTAATTTAAAAGAAAACTTAAACTATTAAAACCCCCAAAACGATTTTTCTTGTTTTAATCAGAAATTCACTGAATTAATTGAGTTTTCTGCTAAAAAGAAAAATAATATAAAAACTGGAAAAGAGATACTTTTATCATGCCGTTCTTCTAATTTTTACTTTTCTGAATTTGGGAGCTTTTTTATATTGTTGTGTTAATAAATGGAAATTCTGAAATGACACCAATCTTACAATCAGTTTAGCTTCAACATCATTTATGTTTTTCTAATATGTTGCATCTTTTAAAGAAAATATATAATTTTTATTTTGTTGAGCTCACGCTTTGTATTGAGGCCATCAGCCGTCAATACATACTGATGTTTTTGTCACATTATAGATAGTTTCCATCCTCACACTCAGAATCATTCTAGAAAGTTACACAGGACAGATCTTTGTACTGTGGCGCTCTGCTGTCGTCTTTCTCTAAAAATATTTTGAGCACAAGTTAGGCGTCAACTTAAAAGGAAAAAAAAACTTTTTAAGAATCCAACACCTCCTGTTAGTTGTAATAAAAAATATTTATTTAAAAACAGTTTAGAACATTTGCTGTTTGAATATGTTTGGTAAACCGTTTTTCAAGCAAGCTTATAACACCAAATTGTACACAATTTCTCCTGAAAGACAGACATTTTTAATTTTTACTTCAGACTAAAATCTATGATGTAACTTCCGCAAACTGAATCGAGACATCTGTATTTTTTAAGTATTTCTCTTCCTTATTTGTCAAAAATTTTTAAGACCTGTCCTGAATCGGCCCCCTGTCTCCCCCTCTGGCTATCATGTATCTCCAGAGATCTAACACTTCCTGATTCTCTACACCTCACTTCCCATCAGCCCTTACTGTCACTCTAGCTCAGGGGTGGGCAATGGTTTTGACTCGTGGGCCACTAAGGGTTCTAAAATTTGGCATAAAGGGCCGGACAAGGAGAGATGGAGGAGAGATTGTAATCAACCTCAAACTAAAAAAAATAATATGGAATTTAGAGAAAAACATGCTTTAATGGATTCAAATTTACTATATTAATTTAAAAACAGAAAATTTGAGTTTTAATTTCTAAATTTTGATTTTTGTTCTCTTGTGGTGATCCAATGGGGTGATGTTCTTCAGAGGAAATTGGACTCAAAGAAATGCTGCATTTATAGTGGTGTCAGGAATAATCCGAAAGATCACCATCTGAACTCAGAAAAGGAACACAACGACGTCAGAAAACAACACCATCATGAGAAGAACCAGAAATACAATGAAATAAAACAATAATTAGGGTTTTTGATTCAATGTATTTTAATTGGAGGCCACATTAAGTAGCTTAAGGGGCCGCATGTGGCCCCCGCCGGGCCGTAGTTTGCCCACCCCTGCTCTAGCTATTAGGGCTTAAAGCTGTGCTGTCCAGTTCTCCTGTCTGTGCTAATAAAACCTGCTGCTCTTGGATCCAACCGCTTGCCTGTTTTTGTTAACAACATCGCTTTTGGATTGATCTATTATTTCTTTTTTATTCTTTCTGTACAAATCTCTACTATTAACAAAAAAAATAGAACTGTTGTCTTATTTCTTGCATAAATGTAAAACAATTTTCCATGGTTTTAATCTTTGTCTATTTCTTCTTGTCTTTGAATTCATTTACAGCTAACAAAGTGTATATGAACGTCCGGGCCAACTGCAAGAAAACATAAAAATGGACTCCACAGTTTTTGGCTTTTTAACTTTGTTTTTTTTTTCTTTCAATAGATATAACAAACTTGTATACCAGGTTACTTAAAAAACTTGCTCATAAGACATTTTTAATATATGTTTGCTCAAATTAACCATATCTCTTGAATAAAGAATTTTGAAAATTAAAGAAGCCCATTATATAAACTATTATTACTTTCATTCAAAATGTCTTTGTCTTTTGCTGAAATGTTTGCTTTTTGAGGTCCTTGCATAAATAAATATTCCATATCTCCTGTGTTGGGTCAAGTCATTTTAATAGTTTTGCTTGCATTATTTATCATTGCATATTAAGTTATTTTTCTCACATGCTGCAATGTGGATTTGCAGCAGAGTGAGCTTGGATTGCAGGAAAGAAAATACTTGATAAGTTGAAAATTCAAGTATAAAAATTTATGAAAAAGAAGCTAACAAATTTAACAAAAGAAGTTTTGAAAATAAACAAAGAAAGGATAAGACCTTTAACTTAGATTTTGGTGTCAAACCCCAAATGTCATATCAATCACTGTATCTATTTCTTGTGGTTTAACTACTTTCAGAAAAAATAAAACCTTTAAACACAGTCACCATGCATCGATGCACTGATTTCAAATGATGCTTAATCTTTGTGGGTGGATGAGAGCAGCTGAAACATAAAAAAAAAAAAAAACTCTTCAAAGTCACTTCTAAATCTGTGTACTGATCATTTTTGTTTGTTTAATCTAACTCTAATAACTCTCTTCTCTTTGAGATTAGTAACAAAAAAGTACATTTTTCTCAATAGAAATCAACAAACACTCTCAAATGTCTAATTCTGAAGCTCCTTTGTCCTCAATTTATTCAAAATATATCTTTTTAAATATTTCATATGCAAACATTTCAGGAAAAGTTTTATTTTTGCACGCCCACTTTTATCATTGCATTCATTTAACCATATTATAATGTAACAGGTATAATAGTATTTAGGGTTTTTCTTAAATATTGACCCCTTATTCCCTGATTGTATTACAAATTATTAAAAAATAGTTTTTTTTCATGTTTCTTTTTTTGTTTAAATTGATGCTAAATCAAGTTGAGTCCTGGATTTAACGTTACATTGGAATTTAGCAGCAAACAGGTAGAGAGAGTCAGTGGTGGGAAAGTTTTATTATTGTTTCTTTCAGATGGACAAAAAAAGATGTACTTTCGTTTCACTGATAGAACAGTTCAACTTTAGCTAAACCTGTGGTTAAAGGACTGTATATCGAGCAGCAGTAATTCTAGTCGAGTGTCTGTGCTAAACCACAGGTTCTCAGGAAATGCTCTAATGTACAACAAACTTCAATTGAAAGGGCAAACTGGTCATATGCACCAATATAAACTACACCATTATATAAGAAAATGTGTTTAGAGCCCATATTTAACAGCTGACATTTTAGTTCTGGAAAACAACAACCCAATAAGATTTTTGTGTAACTGAAAACAACAAAGCAGAAACACCTCCTCCTTCTCTGAATGGACTCCTCCTGTCACCGTCAGACAGGAGGTCAACCACGCTTTCTGCTACTTCCATCATATCGCCCGTGGACTCTTCTCTGGCTGGCCACTCTGTCTCCAGCTCACACCCTCTTGTTTATGGGTGGAGGACATTTGCTTGACAGTGAGCCGAGGGACTGACAGCCCCCAGATTCTCATTTCCTGCTTCACTTCAACCTGAAGACGATGCCCGGCTATCTCTGTTTTACAGGTTCCTCCTTCGGTAGGTGATAAATGATCGATTGATGCTTTTAAACGTTGATTTTGTGTGAACAATTGCTTTGTTTTTGTCTTACAGGCTCAGAAGAACAGCCAGGTATCTTAACTTTCGACACATTTTTGACTCACTCGGAAGGAGTTGTGGTGTTAATTCAAACCCTCTGCTTCACAGGCTGTGATGGCTGCTATCTCATAAGCATGACGTCTTTAATCGCCATCATTACCTCCGACATAATCTTGACCATCTTTATTATTATATCTGTCTTCTGCTTTGCAACTCACCAAAGGAGAAGACGAGAATGCGGTTCTCTCGATGGTGAGTGCCCATTAACTCTGCTTTCGTGTTCAAGTGTGGGATTGTCGTCTCACCATTTCCTACCTGTGTGCAGCTAAAAAGAACTCACCTTTGTCAACGTCGAAGAAAGTGCCAACAGAAGTCACAGAGTCTCCCTACCAGGTAATATGGACCCAAAATCTGAACTCTGTCATTCGATTTTTATGTAGATGCTACCACTAACTGCTTTGCTTCCTACTATGTGATGTTTAGGAGTTACATGGAGTCCAGTCGGACGTGTACAGTGAACTTCGACACTTTAGAAAATGACACTTTAAGTTGAACTGTAACATTAGGCTCTAATTTAAAGCATGTAAACTGCAGCAAACAGTACATGATCCTGTACATGTGTTGCTTTGCATCATAATCCAGCACAACTGTAGGTAAATGCCTCTGATTTTAAAGCACTAAAAGGAAATATGTACAAGTAAAATATTTATGTAAATATGTGTGTGTTTGAAATAGTTTTTCCTGCAATAAAGACATGTCTTAATTAAGCATTTTGCAATCAAAAATGTTTTATTTTTAATGTATAACAGGCACATGTAAACTCATTTATTAACCAGTGATAGGGTCGCAACATTTTAATTTTTTTAATTTTTTTATTGGCTAACATTGTTGAAAAAAATTCTATTTATGGATTAAGGAAAAATAAAATTCCAGAGCATCTGTATGAGGAAACAGCCTGTCTGCGCCTGATGAGTCAACAGATGATGGATCTTGACTCACGTTGAGGGGAAAAAGATCTGTGGGTAAAAAAAGAAGAAAAAGAAAAGCAGGAAAATGTATTTAACATGCAGGCAGGAAGGGTCGACAAAATAAAGAGACTGTTACATTGAAGAATTAAGTGACAACAAAGTCATTTTGCTTCTTAAAACACTCGTAGAAATCCTTTTATTGATAGAGGGAGAACAAACCTCCAATATCAGGCGGCTTAGCTGGTGGCTGGAACAGCCGGGAGGCGGTTGGGTCCTAAAGCTTAAACAGAAAGACAGAAGTGAGCATCACTGATCAGTGTAAATCTGAGGAGAAGGAACTCATACTCACCAACAGCAGCGTGCATTTCAGCACTGAAGCATTCTTCAGTTTCTGTTGGGAGATGTACAGATTTGTTCACAGATTGTCCTTATATAACTAATGCATTGTGGGTATTATATGTAATCTTACCATCACAGTTTGCATGTCGACTGTTGTCCACAGCCGCCACTGCATCCCGATTGTTCTCAAAGCTGTCCCAGTCTAGCCTCTCCTGACTTTGGTCAGGGGCCGGTCTGCCACGCATCCGGTCATTTCTTGTATTTGGTGGCTGTTGTTGGAGACTGATGCCGTGTCTCTCTCTGTTATCTTCCACCATCATTTTCTCCTCGCTACTGAGATCGCTCTCCTCTTCCCTTGGTTGTAGTTGTCCTTGAGGTCCGCTTTGCTTCTGGTCCTCAATCGGTCTGCTCCTCGTGTCAGGCAGTTTCAGGTCTTGTCCCGCTGGTCTCCTCCATGGAACCGCCTGTTCTGCCTCACCTCCATGAATCAGGATTTCATCACTATCCTTGAATTTCTCTGGAAAGAGTAAAAGTTATTATACTTTTAGACTTTAGAAGTGATCATTTGCTTTTATTTTCACTTTCAACCAACTTCTTTGACTTTAATTACATTTTTTAATAAGCTTTAAACATCTTTCGTCCCTTTTGAAATTTTTCTGCTTTCTCAGAGGATTTTGATTCAGAGAAATCTATTAAAGAAAAAACTGTCATTTTTTTCAATAAAATGTTGCTCTGTTTTGTATTTTTAAGAGAAACACAGAAATAGTTACTGATTCAAATGATGCAATAATCATGAATGAAATGAAGAAACGTGCACCTTCTGAATCCTGCTCTTCAACTTGACTGCGGTGTGGGTTTCTGTAAGCTATTAAAAGAATAAAACAGCAACGTGATGATAAAGACTGTTTTTTTAGAGATAATAAATCCAATGAAAACTGTTTGAAAGAAAATACCTAAATATTTAAGCGGGCAACAACTGAAAAACCTGACTTCCATATTTTTTTAAGTTTGTTAAACAAAACTATATCTGCTTTTAAGGGAACTAAGATCACAATGAGGATCTAGCGAGAACAGCAACCTGCATCAACTGCCGGTCAACTTTACAAATGAAACTAGGTCGACCTCACCAGGGACTTTTGCTGTAGCGGTCTTCTCTGTGGTTGAGCCAAATGCCCCTAAAAGAAGGATTTAAAAAGTTTGGATAATCTTCATAATATTGCTTTAAAGAAAAGCATGACATTTAATCCGTACTTACCTTTTAAAAAGTTGACCACATTTTGTCTTTGAGCTTGAAAAGTGAAATAATAACAGAAATTTAAAAAAAGGAACAACGAAACTTTCCGTCACAGTGTCTATTCACCTCGGACTGGAGCGTTTTCCACCTCGGCAACAAGAGGAAGCAGCAGGAGACAAAAGACGATGCTGAAAAATCAAGTCATTTTTAAGCCAGAATCAAATGTTAACATTTAAATAACTGTTAAGTTTTAAACTTACGTCTTCATTGTTAACTTGCGCCCGAAGTCCTTTGCCTTGTTTGCCTCTGAGAGTGCCGTAGGGTTTTTATGTGCTGCCACATCAAAGTCCTTGCCTCTGTTAATTATAGAGTCTGGTAAGATGCTCCAGATTGACTTCTGGTTTGATTTGATGGCTGTGTGTTGAACAGTGCATTAGTTGTGGGTAAAGGTGCAACAGCCAGGCTACTTTCTGCTAAGTATACAAAGGTCTACTCATCTCTGAGCTAGATGAAACGGTCATTCTTCACATTGAAACTCTGATTTGTTTGATCTTATCCTCTTTTATGTTTTAATTGCAGGTAGTGGGTTACTTTGAAAGATGCCCCTGGCTCTTGAAGTCTTTTAAATAATGAAGCGGACCATGAATTTGGTCTGTGTGTTGTCCTTTTTCAAGTGAAGCTTTTTGTTTTCAATGCCAAAGGACACATTTAAAGCATCTCAAGGACTAGTTTAAAGCTGAAAAAGGAAAAGTTCTAAAAAGTTGCAAACATACCAAGTACAACAACAATTTTATAACTGTTAAAGACCGACGCAGTACGTTATCAAACCAAGTTGAAATGAAAGAACTTGAATTAATTAATTTGATATGTACGACAGCCGACACGGCTCGGGTTGATGCAAAAGCCACAACGCAACGACAAAAGCCGAAGCACAACAACAAAAGCCACAACAAGACGACAAAGGGCAAAAATTGTTGATAATTGAAATGAATGAGCCAACAACAAAAGCGGAAGCACGATTTTGGTTGCGAACCATTTCCGTTGTGCTTCAGCTTTTGTCGTTGTTTTGTGGCTTTCGTCATTGTGCTTTGGCTTTTGTCGTCGTGATTCCCCTTTTGTCATTGTGTTGTGTTTGGCCGTTTCAGCCACCGTAGATATGTACAACTCCATATCCAATCATGAAGCTTTGTTTTTGGTCATCATTTTATTAATAATATTAAAGAAGTCACTATTTAAAGCACTCAATTTCTCTAACAGAACAAAATTTTAAACAATCTAGTTTATTAGAATTAAAAGTTTATCCAAAGCCCTTTGGAAGTACAAGTCAGTCTTGCACCCATCAGTAAGATAAAACAAAATTAATTTTTCGTCTAGACCATGTCTGTATAATGCAGGAAGCATACTAACTGAGTAAATTATAATTTTACAATAGCATATTTATTTATTTAGCACAATTCAGACATGCAGCATATAACAATAAAATGCAAAGGAGAACAGAGCATAAAATTGTAAATGGAAAAATAATAAAATGAATGTGCAGGGAGTGGAAGAAGCTAAAAGACTTTTAACCCTAGAACACTTTCTCTTTGAAAAGTCACTTTTGCTGAGTAATTTTTTACCCGATATAATATACAAAATAAAAAGTATTTCTCACAAAAAATAGTTCAAAATACGTGAAAAACACATGTTGATTATGATAATTTTTAGTAGTTAACTTTTTTTTTTTATTTTTTTAACCTGTAGGTTTATTTAACAAGTATGAAAATTAATTACTGGGAAGCTTGTAAAACCAGGCTTTAAAATAGGCAAATATTGATTCTAGCATACGTATTGTTTTCTATTTCTTAAGTAATTAGAATACCAGTTGTAAACTATTTGTATAAACCCATATTTACAGAGCTTAGAAAGCAAAATTTCATGGTCAGCTGTATCAAACTCTTTGGACAGTTTAAGAAAAACACCTATTGCAAACTTATTGTTATCTATAGCTGAGTGGATTTTATCAACAAGTTCTGTCAGCGCCGTCCAAGTAGCCAAATTGTTTTTTGGATAACATGTTATTTCTGGTCAGATGATCTCGAGGTCTTTTGTAAACAAGTGTCTGTAGTATTTTTGAACAACACGGCAAAACAGATATCGGACAGTGGTTGCTAAATATGATTATATCGCCTTCTTTATAGGTACAACTTTGGCAATCTTTAAATCTGATAACACAATGCCAGTTTTTAAAGAATAAGACAAATTAAATACAAGTGGATTAATAATTATTGGTCTGATATATCAGCGTATAATATACCAGATTGCATTTCATGATTTAAGGAATTAAATAAAATATTATCAATCAGCGGTCTAGTGAGTTAAGTTATCACATGGGGAAAAAAATTGCATTCACAGAATTTAAGAATTCCTCCATTAATTGATGTGTATCGTTGAGTGGATTTATGTTGAAATTACCAAGGATACAGCACAATTTCTTTTCTTTATTTGTTAAATTTAAGGTTCTTGCAAGACATTGGTTAAGCATGTGCAATGTCACTAATTGTAATTTTTTAATTTATTATTAGTTAATAATTCTACAAAGATAGTTTCAAAATCAGTCTCATTGAATTGAGCAGACAGGTCTTGACGAGTCTTAAAATCTAAATTGTTGTGAAAAAGTATTGTAACTCCACCTCCTGGTTATCTTTTCTGACTGAATGTATAGTATAACAAATACAAGCTCTTTATTCTGTTCAGTCAGCCAGGTTTCTGTTAACGTAAGTACAAAGAAATTATGATCAAGTCAAGTTGAAAAGTGCTTTGATTCTTACAGGATATGTTTAAGTTAACATATTTTTTTTGTAAATCTAGACTATTATTTATGAATCTGTTGAAACTAAGTTCATCACAATAATCACAGGAATTTAGCCTATTTAAATGGGGAAAAAGTTTATATCTGTGTCAAAATCCCATCTTAGTATAAAGACTAGGCTATACTTTTGCGAAGGGAAAAAATAATATCTCTTTTAAATAGAAATATAAATAAAAGTAAAAGTTTGGTCTCTCAGAAACTTTTCTTTGTGTTACATTTCTTTGTATATACACAAAACAAACCAGTTCTTGATGGATATCTTGTCTGCCAGCCTTACTTTGTGGTTTGGTAATTTTAAGGGCATAATGAGAAGATTTCAAAGATTTCCTTTAAAACCTGACAAGTCATGTGTTCTAATGCGACCCCATAGATTTCTGCGTTTTTTGTCTAAATGCTGTAATTCATCAGTTGGACCGTCTAGAATCCATTAATGATTGCAGTTGTGTTCTTATCAGTTTGCCAGACGGGTGTCAGTTTCTGGACGTCAGTCGGGTTTGTCAGAGGAAGCTGCCGTCTGTCTATGAAGCCGAAATAGGAGAGCGCCCTCTGCTGGGGAGGCTGTTCGCACTAAGCTCTTGATCTCGAGCATCGCCATATTGACGTCCCAACAACGCTGAGAGGTAATCGGGTTATTTAACCGCAAATCGTCGCTGTTAAAGAACTGGTAGTGAGATCTAAACGTGTAAAGAAATCCTAAAATTAGATAATTGGACCGTGGGGCCCTCGACGAAGGTGTTTGTTGGATGCTTTTTCAAGGCGTTGCCAGCCAGTTGCCTCGCCAATCAGCAGTCTATTCACTCCCTTAGCTTACTAGCTTAGCACTTTTTATATTATTTCGAAGGATAGTGTGTGGGTCCACATAGAAGGGGTTATTCGAACTCCAGTCGCGTTGTTTCGAAGGCAACTGTTCATTTGTTCCAGGTATCGCCTCGCAGAGTGGTCAATAGGCAGTTGTGACTTTCCACCCGGCTTTTCTCTCTGCTGTAGGCGAGCTAGCGCGCTAGCGTGTCTCCCTGCTTCCCGGTTCGGCTGGCAGCTAGGCGCTAGCTCAAGTGCAGGCCGTGGGCCACAGTGCGTCCGCTCATCCTTTCATCGAAGGATCAAGCGGGCAGGAGTCTCCTAATTGAGCGTGTGACTTCTATTAGGGAGACACTTTTCGATTGAAAGCCCCCCCCGTGGCTGGACACATTTAAAAATAAAGTGGACTAGCATTAGCCTCGTTGGCTCGCCAGCGTTAGCTAACGCACTTCAGTGCTGTTTGCCTAATTGACTCGATTGATTTTAATCAGCCTACTTTTTGCCCCCTTCTTTTTGTGTTTTTTTTTCTTTTTTTCTTTTCTTTTTTTTTTAAACAGGAGGAAGTTGTTGTAGCCCCCAGTGATGACCGTACTGAACCCTGTACGCCCTGATTAGACCGGTTGGATGCCCCCATTTAACAGCCAGGTTTCTCCATTTTATACGTCGTCATATGCAGGCACACCATGCACCAACTGTGTAGCTTGTTCACTTGTGGTTAATTTTGAAGAACTGGTTTAAAAAAAAGTCGTTAACTAACAGATAAGCGCTAAAACATGATGGAGTGGCATCTCTTGAAACCTTATTTCCAAACATTTGTTGCTAAGTACAGCCTCTAACTTTTAACAGTTGCACATTTTGGTAAAATCCAGCTGTTTTAGTTTTATTTTTCTTAACTTGAATGTTTTCTCTCTCTCATTTAGCTTTAATACTATAGAGGTGTCTCAGACGTTCATTTCCACCTCACCATTATCCTGGAGTAAACCACCCAGGTATTGTTTTGTTTTTTTACCTTTGAATCCATCATTAACAGCTGCTGACTTTTTATCCTCCCTCATTTAAGCTTTTTTTTTTCTTCTTTTTTTAACTATTAGATATATTTTTCTCAATATAGCAACTTTCTCACCTCCACTGAAAATTTTAATATTTTTGTTTGTATTTGTCTCTTTTTTTCTCCCCATTTTGTCATTTCAGGAGATTTAAGTCAAGAACCTGTGCAGAATATGTCTGGGCCTGTTCCAAGCCGCTCACGAGTTTACCCCGATGTAAACACACAGAGACCCCGCGAATACTGGGACTATGAGTCTCATGTTGTTGAGTGGGGGTAAGGCCAGTTTTGGGCTTTTTTTTAAGTTTTTGTTTTGCCTCAAAGAACACTTCTAACCCCCAAAGAAATGTTTTTTGTTTTTGTAGGAACCAAGACGACTATCAGCTCGTCAGAAAACTAGGAAGAGGCAAATATAGTGAAGTTTTTGAAGCCATAAACATCACAAACAATGAAAAAGTGGTCGTCAAAATTCTGAAGGTAAAACAGCCCCATATTGCCAAAAAAGTTGGATATTTTGTAATGGAAGTTTAAAAAAAACGTCTGTTTTCCAGCCCGTCAAGAAAAAGAAAATCAAGCGAGAAATAAAGATCCTGGAGAATCTGCGGGGTGGCCCAAATATCATCTCACTGTTAGATATCGTCAAGGATCCTGTGGTAACTTTGTAGTTTCATACCACTTCGTAGCGCTTCAATCTATGGTTTAGATTTGACTTAATTTGTCCTTTTCTTGTTTTAGTCTCGAACCCCAGCTCTGGTCTTTGAACATGTGAACAACACAGACTTCAAGGTTATTATTATATTTTATTGATAACAAATATGATTAATTGGTATCAGCTAATTTGCATATTATATTTATTTTTTTAACAGCAATTGTATCAGACTCTCTCAGATTTCGACATACGGTTCTACATGTATGAAATCCTAAAGGTAAGCCCAGTCTTTTTTTTAAAGCCAGCTCTCTAAAAGGATAGAATTTTGGAATAATTATTTTTTTTCTGTTTGTTTGGAAGGCCCTGGACTATTGTCACAGTATGGGAATAATGCACAGAGATGTCAAGCCACACAATGTAATGATTGATCATGAACACAGAAAGGTATGGTTTTTTTTCCCCTTCCTCTTTTTGATGACAGCTCTCTGTCATTTATTGAGAACTGCCGTCTTTATCGCCACAGCTCCGTCTAATCGACTGGGGTCTGGCCGAGTTCTACCACCCAAACCAAGAATACAACGTGAGAGTAGCATCCAGGTATTTCAAAGGACCTGAGCTGCTGGTAGACTACCAGGTAAGATCGAAGGCCGCCGTCACTGTTCGGATTTAGTTTAACTGGCACAATGAGGTCTGTGGATCTGTGTTAGAGCTCTTCACGTTGTGTCTGTAGATGTACGACTACAGCTTGGACATGTGGAGTCTGGGTTGCATGCTGGCCAGCATGATCTTCAGGAAGGAACCCTTCTTTCATGGTCATGACAATTATGATCAGGTAAGAACATATTCCTTGTGACTTATTTGCCCCCCCTAAAACAACATCAACTTGGCAGCAGTTTTTTATTTTGGATTTTTTTTTTCCCCCCAAAAAAATGTCCTAAAAGACTTTGCAGAGCAGATCTTTTTATTTATTTTGCTGAGCAGACTTAATGGCTGTTTGTTGGATGCTTGTGAGATACGAGGCATTCAGGTTTTTCCCCTCCAGTGTCTCGTCATAAGCTTTCAAGGATTAGGGCTGAGGGGGGTGTTGTTTCTTCAAATTATTCCTCAAGTCCTTCATCTCCTGTTGAATCTCCTTTTATATTTAGATTTATATCAAAGCCTCCTTGTTACACAGGTTTAATTTTTTTCCACTAACTATCATTGAAAGCTAGAGTAGCTGTGCAGATTATTTTTATTTTTCTCAACTTGTTTCCCACAATGATTTGCTGCGTGTTTGATTAAGTCATCAGAAAGTGTTACTTGGAATTTTAAAAGTGTCCTTTTTTTATTGATTTGACTGGAATACTGTAATTGAATGGTGAATCCTCTCTGGAATGGAAAATAGCGCTTAGCCTCCTGACGTGCAGCCGACCATTCCGCATTCCTGCAGATCTGATGCAGAAATGCGTTTTTTACAGCATCTTATATTCTTTTCTAACTTTTCAAAGCTAAGGCGGCTGCAGTCAGAAGGGACTAGTGCGACTTTGCCAGTTCTGCTCACACCTTCCTAGTTGCGATGTACTTCTTTCCCATCTTTTTTTTTTCCTTTTGTTGTGAAAGTACACAGGATGTGTGAACGCCTGTGGTTTTTTTGTCTTTCATTATACTACAGCAAACATTTCATTTAATGGCATTAGTCACACAGTTCTGCCAGATGCCTGCAACAGCAGTCAATTGAACAAACAACCACATTTTTTTTTTAAAGGAGGATTTGATAACTGTTATGCAGCCCTGCTTTTCTTTTTCTTTTTTAACAGTTTCTTCCAAACAGTAAAACAAATGAGGCTTTCAGTAAAAATGAGGTTCAGTAGTGGGGTATAAATCCACTTATTTGAGAGAATTCCCCTAAAGCAGTGAGCTAACAGGAAATAAAGCTTTTAGTGACCAAGAAAACATGAACCTAAACAGGAGAAGGATGATGTATTGTCCTATTTATTACATTTCCCACTGAAATTTGTGTTTTTGTTTTATTTCACTGTTACTGTATTAGGTTTAACTTTACATTTTCTCTTTGAAGTGTAACCTTGTTCTCTTTAATTTCCCTCACACACCTATCATAGGTGAATGATGCTGAAATTTACAAAACAAACATTTGTTACGTCCTTGATCTGACCCAGGTGCTCTTTAGAGCATACTTGGATCTTATCCTGGTGAAAGTTCTAATTTCTTTCAAAAAGTGCCTTAAATTCTTTTAATTATGACTATGCTGTTTTTAGCATAAATCAACAAACCTGTGTCGTTTTCTAGGAGGAGGAGTAGTTCGTCAGAAATGTGTCCGAGTTGTGGACACGGCGCAACCCCACCCCTCTTCCCCTCCCCATTAACGAGAGCTCTCTGTTTGCACTTTCTCCCACTAGCTTACAGCCCCTCACAACACAACTTAACACTAGACATACATGGATCTATGTCTGCAAGTGGATGCATCAGAGTTTAGCATATTTTCTACATCACAATTTAGCTCTTTTTTTCCATGACATTTTCCCCTTCACTCCCTATTCACAACAATTTGAATAAAGAAACACTCAAAAATGCTATTTTAAGCTTATTTTTCTTAGCATATGTCCTCCATCAAGAGAAAAATGCCACAAGAACATCTTAAAAACATAAAAAAATACAATTTTGGTTGGTCTCCAGTGTATCTATGTAAAGCCTCATCATTTCTGTATTCCATCGTCTAAATGCTGAATGTTTTCTGTGAACCCACAGCTCGTGCGGATTGCAAAAGTACTTGGAACGGAGGACCTGTATGACTACATTGACAAGTACAACATCGAGTTGGATCCACGGTTCAATGACATTCTGGGAAGGTAAATCACCGGCAGTAATAGAGCGCAGACGTGTACACAGACTCCTTACAGGAGGCAGCTTTAATTAAAGTTCTTTTTTGTTTTCTGCGTGGGCGTGCGTGTGAGCAGACATTCTCGTAAAAGATGGGAGAGGTTTGTGCACAGTGAGAACCAACACCTAGTCAGCACAGAGGCTCTAGACTTTCTGGACAAGCTGCTGCGCTACGACCATCAAGCTCGCCTCACAGCCAGAGAGGCGATGGATCATCCCTACTTTTGTAAGGTTTTTTTGCATCACGTTTGACTGTTTTAATTGAAGATACCAGTGGGGTGAAAACTCTACAACTGTTCCCTCCTAGTTCCCATCGTCAAGGATCAGGGAAGAGGGGCCACTCCTGGAGGCATGGCTGCTAGCTCTACTCCCGTCAGCTCTTCAAGTATGATGGCCGGTTCGTACTCACCTACTTCTTTTTGCCTCACCAAATCAATTTGGCGTTAAAGTTTACGACTAACCCAAAACGGGGCCCCCTTTTCTCCCGCTGTCTTTCAGGCATCACCTCAATGTCCTCTTCGCAGCCTCTGGCGAACATCGCTGCATCACCCGTCATCTCTGCCCCCAACACTCTGGCCACACAAGTCCCCGCAGCCACCGGGGCCCAGCCCTGAACCCCACCTCCTCACCTCTGTTAACTTGTGCTCATGACCATGTCCTGGCCAGCTCGCACCGCGAGGACTCCAGGCTCGTGGCTCCCCTTTTTATGTTGAAAATAAAGATTTAAATTTGCTTTTCACGTTCAGTTCTATTTTGACACCTGGACTTGACAGAAAAAGAAGAAAAAAAACCCGTGGTTGCACCTGTCAGGTTTACTAGAGTTAATTTGGGTGTGTTATTTGACGATGCCATTGTCTAGAAATTCTAATAAGATGTAGACATAAAGAGAATGGATAATAAAATTTATTTTGTATGTTCCAAATATACAGTCTTGCTTGAAACTGTTTGATGGGGATCCTGCTGTATTACACTGTGAACTTCCACACGACTTCACAAACTCGAGAGTCAGGAACCTGGCGCGCCCCCACGTTCTAACAGTGCTCGCTGGTTGCACACAATGTAATGTGCAGGAGTTGTCGGTGTTTTGAAGTTGTTAGATGCTATCATTCTTTAATTGGAATTTTGTAGATATTCTACAGTTACTGTCAGGTTGCATGCACCCGATGCTGAGTTTCACAGGGTCAATAGTTTGCCAACTTTATGTTACTTTCACTTCTGTACGTGTATGTATGTGTCCATGTTTGTTTTTTATGAAGTCTCTTACACATGATTTTGATTACATAGACAATTTTGTAACCTTTTGTTTTATGTTGGGAGGAGTCATCACTTACGGAAAACAACTTCAAAAATAAACAATTTAAACAGGGGTCTTGCAGGTACTAAATCTTATTGAGTATACTTTTGCTTGTTCTGGGGGGAGTTGATGGAAAACTTTAGCTTTTTTATGTTCGAGAACAGGGGTGCCCAGTATGATGAGTGCAAAGGAAGTGTACGTAGATCGCGAGTCATCAAAAATAAACCAAAAAATCGAACATCCTCTGATACATTGGTACACGTGCATTAAACTAGGCGCCACATTCCGCCAGTAGATGTGGAGTTTCTCCTCTTAAACTTCAGAAAGGTGCGAGCGTTCAGAGTCCAAGTGCATTATTTTTATTGATTGGCTTGAGGTCAGGCGCTCAAAAAGAACCTCAAACAATACGCATACAGAACGTTTCTGTACTTGGTATACGCTGGTATGCACTGGTGACATCACAACTCCAAAAAAATGTGGTACTTTTTTATCATTTAATTTTGCATATTCAAAAAATTGTCTGATTCACTTTAAAATCTTTTTTTCAAAATAAGTGTATTTAAAGGTTGACAAAGCCCTAAATTATTATTATTATTTTTTTTGACTGTTTACCTCTATAAAATGGGGCTTTAAAAGTGCTGTCTGTTGGGCACTGCCAAATTTTTGAAAAATCTAAATCAATTTTTGAATTCTTGAAAATATGGTCAAAAACCATCTGTGTGCTGCTCCCTACAGGTTGAAATGAGGTATTACATCTGAATTTCGTGATTGGTCAAACCATTTAAATCCCACGTCATTTCAGAAGTCCCACATCATGACGCTCCAGTAATAGTAATATAACAGTCCTGTTGCCCAGCCCCACCCCTCTGACTGGATTTTCACATTTTGGCTGTTGGTGGAGTCGGCCTCCAATTTCTCTGTTTGGTTACTCTTTAAGTACATAAATAGGATTGTTTCAAACTTGGATTTTATTATACAGTCTTTTATTCAATAAAAAGATTGGTCACTTTTTTGGTGTATCCCATCAGGGGTAGGCACAGCGAATCAGCTTCCATCAATCTGCAAATTTGGTTTGGCAGTTTATGCCAGATCCCCACCCTGATGCTACTTTCGGGCTAGGGACCGGCACAGGGAGACCCACAGATACAAGATCTCAACTTAAAGTAATGGAAGTTCATAGATATAAATTATGTTTTTGTTGGTAATTGTTCCTTCTGTGAATGATTCCCGTAGTTGAGCAATTGGGTCAAGGGTCAGGAGGTTAGACGGTAATAACACCTCGTACCTTCAGCTGAAGATCATTTACAAATCTCTCATCGGTTGAGACTTGCCTGTGACCAAAACCACATTCATGCACACAAACAGCTGTTACTTGACTGCTTTTTTTTTTTTTTTTTATCTAAATTCTCAAATATATTGGTTCCTCGTGGTCGGTATGTTCACGGTTCAGCAAGGACAGCTGGGATGTGGGAAGGCCAAATGCAGACCTTGTTGGACAACAAACTACTTCATCATGCGCGGCAGCCACCCTGCAGTGCAGCTGTTGGAGGTGCTGGTATACAAACATGATGCAAGAAGGCCTCTGCACACATACAAACACATTAAATAAAAACGTCACTAACCTCTTCATTCATGTCCCTTTTAATACATTGTGATAATAAAAGCCCTTGAATTTAGATGAATAGCATAAAATGCATGAACACCAAAACCGGAAGAGATTAATTTAAGGTGTAACAATAGTGTCCAACAGTCTTTGAATGCAGCATTATTCTAAAAGAGTTTTATGAACCCGAAGTTGCAAACTTTACAGTTTAGTGGTCCTTGCTTACCTTTGTCACTGAAAAAATGTGCTGAAAAAATTTTTGTTTAAAGTTAAATGTTAGAAATGTCTTAAATCGCGGAAAGGTCCATTGTTTGCAAGTATTTTTGCAAAACAATGATAATTTTTTTTAATTTATTTTCTTACAGCATCAATTTGAGAAGATTCCAGAATTTCTTTAGATAATAAAAGTACTTATAAATATAAAAAGAGAAGCGTAAATACACTTGATTTTTCATGTTTACTATTTTGAAACAAACATAGAAGCACAACAGTGTATGAGACCAAAAATGCTTACAGCTGATTATTCAGTCATGGGTGGAGCATTTATGCTGGCAATAAAATATAGGCTGGAATAATGTAATAAATGGTTATAACAGTTCATATCTGCTGCTAAAGTCCAGCTTCAGCTGTGGGCCATGCAACTCCAGGATGTTCATTCATGAGCAGAGTGGCACTTTTTCTTTCTCATCTAGCTGATAAAGTGAATGACTGAGCGTTTTTGCATCACCAGACACTCAAAAACAAAAGTGCAAGACTTTTTGCATGAATACTTTACTTCACTGCAAAAACAGTCTCCTGAAAAAAGAGTTGAAAATTCTTAAAATTCAAAAAATGTTCTTTAAATGAAAAAAAAATGAGTTTAGAAAAATTGTCTAATCCAGAACTCTTGTTTCAGAAAAAAAATCAAGTCACTTAAGCATTTTTTCTTAAATTAAGATTATTTTGCTATTTAAGAACATTCATGATAAGATTGTTTTCTTTGAGAGACTGAAAATAATTTTCTGGGAAATCTTCTTACGATTGAGTTTTTAGTGTTGAAACATTTTCAATTCTACAGATTTTATGCATTAAAATTACTTCAGGATTTTTACATTTCACAGGACGAAAAACTTAAAAAGTAGAGAAATAAAACAGGACACTAATTGAAAAGCAGTTTTTATTGCAATCACGAACAATCTAGCAGGGATCCATCAACACCATCATCTCAAGAACCAACAGATCCAACATTTCCAGCATGTGGAACATTTGTTTTTCCTGGGTTGCAAAAGTATGAATTCAATCATCAAATTTAAAACTGACGGTAGCTAACTTCCATGTCAATCTGACTTTTCAAAAAGTTACCGATTCAGAAAAGGTGTCATGTCATGTCATAGTGAGATCCAGCTTCACTAGATAAAGAATACACAGTTGTGTTCACGAGGAAGCTGACCCAGGGGTCATCCTGCGGCCTTGTTCTGCAGGGTGTGTGGTCTGAGGATTTAGGTTTCTGCAGAAGAAAGAACTCAATTGAAGCTCTGTCTTTGGTCACAATGAGTGATCAGTTGCTTTTGAAATAAAGAAAAGCATGGAGATCAGGAGGAGGGAATGATTTAATTATGTAATGCAGAAAGATTAGAATGATGTGGAGGATCAAAAACAACCTAACAACCCTTTTTGTTAAAGGATGCTTTTCAAATTAAAACCAAGCATTCACCTTTCAAAGGATTAAATTGGATCTTTTGTGTTTTAATATTTCATTCTTTTCTTACTAAAATAATAATAAATTATGGTAAATTTGGTTCTGCTTTCAACATTCTTCTAAATATGGCAATAAAGTAGATGGTTTGGTGTTTAAGGTTACAACTTGCTGCTTAGAGTGTTGGTTTTTGGTGCTTCCTGAACAAAACATCTCTGGAGGTTTAAAATTTGCAAAAACAAAAGTCTTTGAAATTGTCAAATTTGACGGTTTGAATTCTCTAAGGTTAAACATTTAAACATGTCAATGTAAAATTCTTCAGGTTGATAACAGAGGAAATGATCCAGAGGATTTTAGAGCTCTTCTGGTAAAAATAAGAATTATTTTTGCTTCACACTACAGTAATAAAACAAAATATGATTAGACCGACCGAACCTACGGGATGCAACAGTCCAGTTCCATCACCGTACATCATATCACCGTATCAGTTTGACGACAGAGCAGATTTCAGAGAGAACTTCAGGGAAACCTGGGCTGAGATGAATGAAGTCAGTCCAGAGGTTAAGGAGGGATCGGTGAGTGTGTCGTCATAGTTCTGTGTTTACAGAGGAACTTCTCAGAATTCTGTCAGCCTTGTGACACTTAATCCACAAAGTGTCCCTCCTCCTCTCTGATTCATTGACTGCTGTGTTGACTGAAGGATTGGACATCAGTGACCTCTTCTGTCCTGCTTTCTGACATTCTTCAGTTGCTACCATGGCGTTGCTAATGCTACAATATTATTAAATAGTCATGTGTTTTTCTTCTCTAGATGGATCGGTTCAACTAAACCATTCAGTCTTCCTCATTTGAGACACAGCTAAACATAGAAAAATCACATGAAATCACATATTAGCAAATAGTAGGAAAGTTCAGGCTTTGTTCCAAAAACTGATTAAGCCAGGATGCACTCTGAGTTTTAAAGACTAATATTTTTATGGTTGTACATTTTAAAACATGTGTGGGAAAAGTATGTGCTTCATTAAAATATGTAATCTGCAAACTGGAATAAATTGTATTGATAATCCTTGTAAATGTATTTTTTTTTCTCTCCTACCTCTGCTCTAGAAAAATGGTTCAGTACCACAGGAGGTATTTGACGGAAATAAAATTAGAAAAGTTTATACACATATAGTTTCAAATAATTCCTTATTGGCACAAATGAGCTAATTATCCCAAATTGACAAAAATAATTAACACAACAGAAACAATATACTTATCTCATATATTTAGGCAATATACATTTATTTTTATTATACATTTATTATTTATCCTTTTTACCCAATCCCCACATCACTTTTAAAAACATGTTATGACTCCTTTGGGCCTGAGCTCCTAAACATAGTTAATTACTCTCTTCAAACAGGGGTCTTCTCCTCTGCCTTTAAAACAGCAGTAGTGAGGCCTCTTCTGAAGAAGAGTAATTTAGACCCTAGCAGTTTAAATAATTATTGACCAGTATCCAACTTGTTGTTTTTAAGTAAAATGATTGAAAAAAACAGTTTTAATGCAATTGAATGCATTTTTAAATAGAAATAACATCCTTGAAAAGTATCAATCTGGTTTTAAGGCAAACCACAGCACAGAGACAGTTCTGGTTTAAAATAGTTAATGATATTAGGTGTAACCTGGACTGTCAGAAACTCTCGGTCCTGGTGCTGCTGGATCTGTCCGAGCATTTGATTTGGTAGATCACAAGATTTTACTTAGTAGGCTAAGAGGTCCGGGCATCTCTGGTACTGTTCTGAAATGGTTTCTAATATTTATAATTTTTATACATATTATATATGTATATTTTAAATTGCTAGCGTGTATGTACAGATTAATACATCTGCCTTGCATGAGTTTACTGTAAGTGACTTGACTGAGGAAAATAATTGCTTTACTGTATCACCCTCTTCATGTGGAATGGAGGGAAAAGTGTACAAATTTCTGCTAGTTTTGAATGCAGCATTACTTTGGGACCCCTTAGCTCTGAATGAAAAAAGTTCAAAAGTGACAGAGATTTTAAGGGGCTGCAAAATGATCCAGTGAGCTAAAAAAAAGAATTAATAATTGTTTACCTTTGGTTGGGTAGTAGATAATCACCTACCCAACTGTGTTGATCTTGAGAATCTCACCACAACAAATCAACAAACAACCAACCAAATTTGAAGAAATTTGAAAAAACTAACAATGTTTGTGGGTTGTTGTTTTCGTTTTTAAAAAATCCTCATCGGAGATCAATAGTGTGAGTGTATGTTTTCATATAATCACTTCTGCAGGTGAAACTGCTGTCAGGAGGTTTTTATACACAGGACACACACTTTAATTGACAGTAAATAAAGTTTTTATTATCCTTGGCAAGTTGGGCTCAAAATTTGAATGCTTTTTGTCCAAAAATCTGTAGCTTAAATGCAAAAAAAATAATTGTACTCTTACAACTGGACATTAGCTTCAACAAACTGTCACATCCTAGTTTTACTCCTAAAGATTCTTGAAGTTAAAACAGCTTTCCCATGTGAAATAACACACATCTTAAACAAACTGAATATTGGCAGACTTTCCTGGGTGTGACACACAGAGGTCTACAGTTTTATTGTGCAACACATTTTAATCTGAGGATCAAACAAAAGAAGGCAGCAGCTGACACCTTAAGCAAGCGTTGACCTTTTCTGTCATGTTTTACACCAAGGTATCATTTATCCCAAACAATGTACCTTCATTACTCTTCAAATGTGTTCATGTCAGTTTGTCTCAGAATCCCATAGTATGCTTGGTGCATGGGTAACAATAAATTATTGTGTGGGAATAAATGTACTGATAAAAGATGGGTTTTTACCTCTAAAACAGTATTGCAATCAATTCATTTTCCTGTAATGTGAACAATAGTGTTGTTCTAGGACAGATTCTATACCATAAATGATCACCACCTCTATGATGAATTTCTCAAAGGTTTGGAGATGCTTCTGCTTCAGTTTTGAGCAACGGTTGTGGAATACAGTCCTCCAGAGATTAAAATTGTGTTTAAAGTCCACTGAATATATGTTATATTGTATAATAATTTCTAGTGGTCTTTTAATTATGATTATGCAATTTTTAGCTAAATTGGTTATTAATAGCCTGTATCATTTTTTAAGACTCCAGCAAGAGGTTATTAGAAATTCACCTCTGAGTTGTGGGTGTGACTGTTGGGTCTGAAGTTAGCCTCAACTAATTTGAGATACGTTTTTGTACTTGGTTCTAAAATAAATTTTTACTAACAAGTATAAATAATTGAAGCAATATATTTATATTTTTTGAGTTTGGAGAAACTATTTAGAGAACAACCATGGAAATAAGGCTCTCATTAAACACACTTATAGTGAACATCTCTTTTTAAAAGGGCAGAAGGATCGGACGGGTTGGAGCAAAGAATTGTTTGATATTTGTCTGAGAGAAGGTTGTTAAAATTACTTTTATTTCAATTTAAGGATCAAATAATTCATCAGATTAAAGTTTTGCTATTTTATGCTGAAAAGTTTATTTATTTTACTGAAATAAGGAATTTCAAAAACACATACACAGATGGGGAAAAAGGATCTTATTTTTCTAAGTATAGGGGTAAAAAAATCTACCTCCCCTATTATTTTTCCTGTCTGAAATAATGACTGATAGCCCTTTTAAACTGGTTATTTTGGTTTGGCAGGTTTTTCTTTCTTTCTTTCTTTTTTTTTACACCCATGATGGCGTCATCTGGAGGACAAATACTGACTCTTCAAGAGTTTATTCTGAAAAACAGTGGCTGTTTTAAATATAAATCTACATCTAAAACCAAGTATGAATTTTGGCCAAAAGAGAGCCAATTTTAGAACAAAACCTTTATTTACATGAACACAAGGCATAAAACATATCTGCATCTCTTTCAAATGGAATCAACAAATGGACTACACACCAAAGAACAACCAGCAAAAATGGTGACATTGTGATCTTTTTTTTTTTTTTAAATGAATGATCTCCCATTAGCGACTTGAAAGACATATTTCCAGAATTGTAATAGCACCTGTTCCAGTCTGGGTGTGTTGTTGGGGAAACTTTGCTCCAATATTTAGGAAGGGATGGTCCAAATAAGGGCAGAAAGAGTCTATTGTGAAATATGAAATTAATCTTGAAGTACAAAACTCAGTTATGCAACAACAGTTCACAGAACATGCCATGCATGTACTAAATGTGTTAGAAGACTGTAAGTAACAATCAAGATTTCATTTTTTTTTCTGAAGTGCTATTAAGACAGGGTCAAAGGTCCCAAGAGGTAGTGTGAATTTATTGAGTTATTCTTTATTCCAAAAGATTGTCATATGGTTCCCACCTTAATTTAGGACCCGCCCACTTTCTTAGATAATACAACAAACTGTAGTGATCTCTGTATGGAACAGCTCATCTCTCTGACCCTCAACAGTCACATATGTGGTTCCTTCAACTATTGAAAAATAAATTCCTCTCTAAGAAATGAATAGACAATGCCAAATTATTTATCCAGATAATTGCAAAGTTGCTGAATACAATCCAGCGAGCGTATAACAGGAATAAGCAGGTGTAAAAAGTTAACAAATAAATTAAATAAAATCTGATGGTTTAGCTGCGATCAGTGGATCTTATTATGTTTGTTTATACTGACCTTATTATGATTCCGTGACAGATTTCCGTTGTGGTGTTTAGAGCAAAACAAGCCTCTTTCTCTGTTTGCTCTGTTTTCTTTAGAGGTTGCAACATCCCATTAAAACCAAAACCAAAGGTCAAATGTAAAGAGCTACATTAAAACTTTCACTCAAAGAGTTGGTCAGTTTTAAATATGACATTTTTTTTAAATCTAGCAAATCTAAATAACCACGTACCAATATCATTGTGGAAAACATGGAGAATTGGTCTCTGTTTATACCATAAAAGTGCCATTCATTTCAGTCTTAATTTCAGATTCAACCCATGAGAGCCACAGTAGACCAATACGAGGCTGCTTTATTTGACTGGATTAGGCATTTGAATAAGACCTGACGGAGATCAGAAGATGATAGGTTTCATGTGTCCTGGGGGTTACAGGCTGGTGCCAGTGTGATAGACAGTAGAGCTATCGTGAGTGTGTGAATGTGTGTGTGGGTGAATGTGACTGCAAAGAACATTGGGCCTTCAAAGGAGGTAAAACATTTCTATATTCTATTTACCATGTAAAAGCTTTTCATCCACACTGTACACATGCTTTAACAAATACTGTGAGAAAGTTTTTTTTTTCTTTAAAGATAGATAAAGATAGACATTTTAGGTTTGAACATATGATAAATTAAGAAGAACAAAATATGTCAATGTTTTTTCTATTAGGTTTAGAAAGTTTAAGGATCAATGAGATCAGAGTGCATGCAATAGTAAACTACATTATGGGTTTGTAGTTACTGCCAGGTTGTTCCTTTATGTTCCAAATATACTGATAAAGTTTCATAAAATCTAATACTGTCATCATTGGCTCCTATTTCTATATCTACACCATGACACAACAAAAAGTCTAATTAGTCATTTTTACTGGCATGAACACAAATTAATTACTATTGCAACATATCAGATGATTGGATATTGGAAAAGAACCAACACTGCCTATGGGGGAAAAACATTTCTAGTAATTTTGACATATGAAGTGTGTTACATGTGTTAAATTTATATTACAAGAAGCTGAAAACATTTTTTTAAAGTGAACAAGTAAATCAAAATTTGAATTTATTGTAAATTTGAAGACCCACTCCAGTTATTTTTTGTACTGTTGTTAAAGTGATCTTTTTGTTATGATTATGTTGTTTTGGGGAAAAACAAACAAACAAACAAAAAAAAACTTGCCTTCTAAGTCATAGCTTCTGCAGAGAGGCAAGAATTCATTAGAAACTCACCTCTGACAGAGTAAGCCTGTTCTTATTTCCCATCATCCTTTTGTCTGTCTCCTGCTATCTTTCAGCCGCTCACAACCCCAATCTAACATTACTGATGCAACAAGGATGGCGAGCAATACTGAAGATATCCAGCTCTACAGTTTGACCCAGATACCAAATCAGATGAGCAAAACAAAGACGTAAATGTATCTGTTTGTCAGAAAGTGGATGCATTAGAATGGAGTGTAGCATGGAGCCACCTACGCCACAGCTACAAATATTTTTTAATGACTTTTTTTATTTGTTCCTGATTCAAAACGATTTGAATAAAGAAATACCCAGAAATGCCCCAATAAGCTTAATTTTCTTTAGATGTGTTCTATTGTGAAAAAAATGTTACAACAACATATTAAAAACACAATTTTCACTGAAGTATGTATATAAATAACATCGTAAATACTGTTTCGACCACAAATAATTAAGTATTTTCGGTGGAGACACCCCAAAGAAAGTGCAGCGTCCCCTGAATGCGACAGGGTAGTGAGATGTCCAATAGTCTTGAAGGCAGCACCAGTCTAGCGCGCGCGCGCCTTGCATAGACTGCAGTGTTTGGGGGGCGGGGTTCTTTCTCAGCTCTGCAGTCATTAGACGGTTGAGTTAAAAAGTTCACTTTTGTGTTTTGAAAATGGGAAAGTTGACTGTTTTCTCGGTTGTAGTATTGGCGCTGGCGTTGCTGCTCGGTGAGAGGTTCATCGCTGTTCGGTAATCTAGACAGAAAATGCACTTTTTAAATATTTTTGTCGGAATAAAAGCTTGTTGATCTGAACAAAGTTTGATTCAATCTACAGAAGGAGATTCCTCGTCGATAGGGTGGTGGCCAACAATCATCTGCAGAACTGTGTTGAGCTCAAACATCTGGGTGAGCGACAGTTGCACACAAAGCTTAGGTTTTAGTTTGAGTTTTGCTAATTTTATTTATTTTCTTGTTCCCCCCAGATCATGGGGCTGAGGATATAACCATCGTTGGAGACGGCCTTGCTTTTATCAGCTCTGTCAGTGTTTGAGTTGAAACCCATCCAAATGTACTTTCCTGCAGGTCAAACCCATTTGAAATTGGAAAAACAACCCTAAAAAAATGTATTTTATTGGTGAAACTTCCCAAGTAAAAAAAAAAAAAAAAAAAAAAGGGGGGTATAATTATGAGACACTTTCCCTTTAAAATAATAACTCATGAATAAGAAAATGTGCAAGGAATTTGATCCTTTATATTAAATCTGCTGACTTTTATGAAGGAAACAAAACTATATTTTTCCTTGGTGTGAATTTACCATGCAATGAAGTTTCACCACATATTTTGATCTTTTGAAGGGTCTGAAGTACCCTGGATTACCAACATCTGACGTTCCTGGGAAAATCTTCACCCTTGATCTGAACGATCCTCGCCTGAAGCCTGTGGAGCTTCGTTTGCCGTGGAACTTTGATGTGGAATCCTTCAACCCTCATGGCATTAGTGTATACATCGACCCAAGTGGTAAAAACTGTTGTATTTGAACACATCACTAACAAATGTTGACAATGTACCTCTTTAAAAATAATGCTCCAATACCAGTAACTGTCAAAATAGTTTTAATTTTTGTCAAATTTTAAAACTATTCTCAAACTAATCTTCTAATAGAGCATGGTGGCCTGCTAAGATGACGTTTTAATCCATATGGTTTGTGAGCTCACATGAGTATGTAAACAAATCTTAAAGACTGTGATTCACTTATCACATAGGGTTTCACAACCCCTTTTTATCTTGAGTGAGAGTACACAGGAATAAAGCAGTTTACCATTTTTTGTTGTTTTTTTAGAGGCTTTAGTTTGAATTTCTTTGTCATGCTACATGCACACAGGCCTGTGTGGCGACTTCAAAAATTTGCTGAATGTGTTTTTTGAACAGGCTTTTAGCATGTGGCGTTCACACAGGTCTGTCACTTCCCAAAACTTGCGCATTTAATCAAAAAAGTTGATATTCTGACTTTTTCTTTCAATACTCTATTTTTATATATGAAAGACTTGGTATCATATGATTACGGACATAATTATTGTCTCCTTCGTGACTAATTTTCAAATGGTTATCTTTTCCGTGTTCTGAAAAAGACTCTACCCATACTATTCTATCAAATTTGAGTACCTGATTGGTCAAAGTTCAACTGGTGTAACTTGAGGCACTCACTGGACATGCATTTTGTACGTAGAGCCTGGAAACTGACTTAAAAACTTGAGTTGCAACGCATTAACATGAGTTTTGAATGTGGTAGCCTGAAACGCGCAAATACGTATGTTAACAGAGTTTTCATTGAAAGTAGCTGCTTGATTGGACGTTTCATTAACCTGGTCTGGATGTAGCTTTAGAACCACATCATATCAGCTCTGTCATTTTTTTTCTTTCTTAAACGTTTCCTTGGTTGTTTTCTTGTTGCTGTCAGATGATTCGGTGTACCTGCTCGTTGTCAATCATCCTCAACATAAAAGCCAAATTGAGCTGTTCAAATATAAGGAAGAGGATCGCTCCCTTTTGCACATCAAAACCATTCAACATGAGCTGCTTTACAGGTGACTAAATATGTCATTTCTGTGTTCAGGAAGTCCAAATTTAACCAGATCAGTTCCAAAGAGTGTGTTTTTAACATTTTTGTTTGTTTGTTTTCAGTGTGAATGATATCGTTGCCGTTGGACCAGAAAGCTTCTTTGCCACCAATGATCACTACTTCTCCAATGAGCTCCTCAAATATCTGGAGTTTTTCCTGCTCCAGCCATGGACCAGTGTGGTATTCTACAGTCCAAAGGAGGTTAAAGTGGTGTCTGAGGGTTATTACTTTGCAAACGGAATCAACATGTCTCCAGACAAACGGTAAGAAATTAAGAGAGATTATGATCCTTTGCGTCCACATTTCTCTAATCTCCTTCATCGTATGCAGACACATGTATGTGGCTGATATCTTTGACCACAACATCCATGTTTTGGAGCGGAAAGAGGACAACATGCTGACTCGTGTGAAGGTAATTTTCAGGTTAAATCTCACTTTTAGGTTTTCAAATCTCATTTATTTGTCATTTTGTTAATAGTTTTTGCTCGATTAGTCATATTATTTAGAAAACAGTCACAAAAGAGGTTTTTTGTGATCTGAATTATTGCACAAAATACATGCAGTAAAATTACACAGTTTGTTTTTAAGGTTTTCTTTTCTTTCTTTACTCCTACTGGTGAAACATCATGTTAAATTTACAACAGCATCATAATAATATAAATATTATACTTATTTTTTTTTTACCCTTGAGATGAATTTTAGCATTGTCTTAAACAACTTAACATTATAGCTTTAGCTCCAGTGTTGATGTTCTATGAACTACCTGGGGCCCGTTTCAAGAAGCAGGTTTTGTTGGAACTCGTTCGCGAACTCCAAATTCAGTAAAACTCTGAGTTTTCGGTTTCAGAAAGAGAGATAACTCAAACCCGTGAAAGTGGGCGAAACCAAGCCCGTTTCAAGAAGCGGGTTAAGCTGAACTCAGAATCAATCACTGTGGCAACTGAGTCTGTGAACGAAACCTGGTCTGGAGCAGTTTTTCTTCAGGAAACTTAGAGTTCTCTGCGGTCTCCGCCCCTTTTTAAAGTGAAAGATGTTCAAATCTGAGTTCTTCATTAATATTTAGAGAATATTCACATTAGAGACGTCACGTTTCCACCATGCAGAAACCAAAATGACATGTCCATTCATAGAGGATCATGTAGAGAGGAGGCTGGATTAATCCAGAGGAAATGTTATTTATGTCTGGAGAGGATTTGAGGACACGAGTCGATTGATGCAGTTTCTACGATTCAGTTTTATTTGAGCGACATTTTTAAATAGTGAGTTATTCCAGGGATTTGCTATTGATAATAAGGAGTTTTATTTTCATCATTTGAAACCCTTAAAAATTGAAATCATTAAATCTCAAAAACCGGCACGGGCTTTGTACTCGTATAAAACATAAGTCACATGACAAGTATTAGCTCGGTTGTCAGCGACGCTGCCTCCGCTTCTGGCGTCCCAAGTTCTAATCCCGGCCCCAACAATTTGCGTTTTTGTAATAAAAAAAAAAGCTTTTCAGCGCATATATTTTAAGTCTTGAGAATCAAATTTAAGTAAATGCTTATTTTTAACATATCTCAGGCAGCTACAGTGTTTCTTTTTAGCGTGCAGATCTGTGTGTGTACGTGGTGGTGGGGGTGGGGGGTTGAGGAAAACGGTCATTCATGCGATTACGGAGATGACTGGTTAAATTATTAACAGATCAAGAACCATTCCTTACTTAACAAGTGACAAAATAACCTTCCTGATATTATTATTTATTCGTTATTTGAAATGATTCAAATGTAGACGTTCGCATTAACTCTGCAGATGTTTTCTCTCTGTTTTACTGCTGCAGCTGTGTTTTTTTTCTTGTGGAAAATGTTCTTGTAGTCTCATATGCTTTAGGAACTTATCAATTTCCGTCGCCGGAAGTCTCGTGTGTGTTCTCGTTGCCATGGTGAATCGTGCTGTCTTTGCTCCATTGATCAGGGCTGTTAATGGTCGCGACGCTCGCACCTGATTCTGGTTCCAACAACTCCAAGTTGATTGAACCAAACATTTTCAGTTGTTCTGAAACCGAAAACTCTTAAGTTTGGAAATTTTGAGTCCAGTGACTCTAAGTTCAGGTTTCAACTCTAAATTTGTTGAACCTGCTTCTTGAAACGGGCCCCTGAACTCCTCGACTCTTCAAGCAATTAAGATAATTCCAATGGACAAGAGCTAAGAAAAGCCGCTTTGCTCTGATATGTAACATTTTATAGAAAAGCTACTTGGTTGTAATGCTTGTAAATTTTTCTCTGTTTTAGAATCTTTTGAAATTACATTATTTACATAAACGGTCGAAAAAATATTGAAGGTAAAAGAGCTTGTGTTATGTTGTTGTTTCCAGCCAAATCTCCAGTAGGAAAGGGTTAAATATGATGCCATCATCAGCGTATATATTCATTTCTAAAAGTAGCATAAAGATACAAAAAAGATCTGTTAGTTGAAAAACTGTATTCCTCGTACTGACCCCTGTAGGGCCCCATTGTACACAGAATAGACAAAAAAGGTAATATTATATGACAAGCAAAACTTGTTTTAATGTCATTTATGCAGAAAAGAGTTTCCTAAGTTACAGTAAAAGTTTTTTCTTTAATTGTATAATGTAGATCAAAGAAAACAGTTTGAATATTTTTTTGTATTTTAAGAGTTGCTTTATTTATTTATTTAAGTACAGCCATGTTTTTTTATTTGTACCCCTAAGTGATTTATTTTTGCTGCATTACCAACAAAAACAACAGTAGAATTCTCTGTCTTTGCATCTTATTCCAAATCTTGTCTTAAATTAAAACAAAGCCAACTGAATATATAGTAAAACGGTTGCAGAACTGATCAAAATCTCTTCAGTTAACATCACACACTGTATATACTACCTATGACATACAGTTTAAACAATCTGTATCGAGAACTCATGTCCTCCGATGCATCCTCATCAGACAGTAGATGTGGCTTCACTGTGTGACACATCGAGGTTGATCCTGAGTCTGGTGACCTCTGGCTTGGCTGTCACATTGACGCAAAGAAGGTTTTTATCTTTGACCCTAAGGACCCACCTGGATCCGAGGTTGGTCTGATTTTTTTAATTTGGAAGGTGTGTAAGATGCTTTGCAGTTTCAAATAAGTTTTTTTTTTTAATGTCTACAGGTTATCCGCATCCAGAACATCCATTCTGATCAGCCAGTGGTGACTCAGGTGTATGCAGATGATGGTCATGTCCTCATGGGCTCCTCTGTGGCGACCGTCTATGGGGACAAGCTGCTCATTGGAACCGTTTTTCATAAGGCTTTGTGCTGTGATTTCAAGTAAACAATCATTTCCTTTGTGAATACATTGCAATAAAAAGAAAAGAATTCTCTATTTCTTATCTTTCTACTGCAGAATATGACCATGAAAGGAACGGGGTCAACATTAAGAACACCAGGTGTGATTAGAAAAATGAACATAATGAGGGTCTGATCACAAAATCAAATTTCTGGCGCTAGTTTACTTTTAATAGGAGAAAAGAAACTTGAACAAAAATAGTTTTTTCACTGCTCTGGAATTTTTTTTCACTGAATGTTTACATGTTTTCTTAACTGTGGTTTTCTTCTTTGTGTTTTTGACAAGAAATAAAATGTACAACTGGACAAAACTATTGGTATCTTTCTTTTATTAAAAAAAATATTGGCTATTGAAATAACTGAAAACTGCCTGAAGTCAAAGTAAATAAAAATGTTATTAAAAAATAAACTGGGCTTAAATAAAAATCAGAGTGTAGTTTTTAAAGCCTGTTTAACAGAATCCTAAAATAAGCAAATGAAACAAGTCTGGACAAAATATTAGATATTGATATGATATTGTTTTGTTGCACAACTTCTAAATGGAATTTCCTGTAATAAAATAAAACTTTAACTGAGAAAAAGTATTTTTGACCGATAGCTTGTGGCAAACTACTATAGTTATATAAGGTTTGAAGGATGCCTTCTCCATACATGTTTCACCATCTTTCATGAAGAGATTAGAAGTGCTGCTAGTATAAAAATATTCTAACATCTTTTTAAATACAAAAAAAAAAAAGCATTCTTAAATATAATCAGCCCCATTATGTTTTTCCTATCATTACGTTGTATTTAACTCATTGACTGTATAAGGAAGAACTTTTACCATAAAGTCAATGATTTAACTCGGCTTCTTCATAGAATTGGGCCTTTGTCATCTCAGCGCCCCCTCTGGTGGAGTCACGTAAATGCACCCTGGCATGTAAAACATGGCCGCACTGAGGAAAGCGCTGATTGCTGCTGCTGTTGCTGCTTTTGCAGCGCTGTTGGGACGCGCATTCCTGCTAATAAAGTAAGTCATTAAATATTTAAGAGGGGGCCTGTATATCCAGGCTAACAACAGAGTTTGATACACTTTCACGTTGATACATGTGTTTTTAGCGCGCGTGTGTGTTGTTTCCTCAGGAATATAAGTCTCTCATCCCGGGAAATTCCTGTGAAACGCCTCAACTGTCAATACCTAAAAAACATCGGTATTCCTGTTGCATTCACGTATTCAGATGTTTTCATTTTATTGCATAGTATTTAAAAAATAAGCGTGGATGTGGATCAGTTGTGCAAACTGATATGTGAAAAGTTTGAAGTCCACTTCACAGTAGGTCAAGTGTCAGTATAACAAAGGAAGTTTATGTGATTTATTAATTTATTTTTTTATTATTATTTGGATCAGATTATGGAGCAGAGGATATCACTATACTCAAAGATGGTCTGGCCTTCTTCAGTACAGTATGTGAACCTTTATTAAATATTAGTACATGAAAAAATTATTGTTCTGTGCATTTGATGAGTTTATGAAATACTTTTAAATAAGACTTGAGATAATATGGGTTTTTTTTTTTCTTAATTTATTTACTTAGGGCCTAAAGTATCCTGGATTACCATCCTTTTCTGATGAACCAGGAAAGATGTATGTTTTGGATCTGCTGCAGCCAAAAATGACCCCTGTGGAACTCCAGATCAAAGGCCAGCTGGACCTTAGCTCCTTCAATCCTCACGGCATTAGTGTGTATGAAGATGAGACAGGTGAGGGGCTGTGTGAGTCCCCTAACATTATAAAATAATAGGGGATTTTATGGCAGATGGTATCCTCATCTGTTCCAAAATAAGATGACACTGTGACATTTTTAATTGTTTTGTTTGTATTATTTTAAACAACAAAAACAATCCTCCTGTAAATCCTCTTGAAATAAGGTAAAGACTGAAATGCTGTCATGCAATAAAAAAAGACTTTTACTGTACACAAATTCATCAGTTGGTCTAAAGTTATTTTTCCTGTCTATCTGCTACAATAAATATTGTAAAGTACTTGCTTCTTTGCAGATGACTCCATCTATGTGTTTGTTGTTAACCACCCTGAGCACAAAAGCCAAGTGGAGATCTTTCGCTTTGTTGAAGAAAATACTCTTGTGCACCTAAAAACCGTTACTCACTCTTTACTGCACAGGTATGTGTCAGATATCTCATAAAGCTGCTGTATCGTATTAATTACATTGAACTTGTGCCGTTCTCCTCTCCATCAGTGTGAACGACATAGTTGCAGTTGGAGTTGAGCACTTCTACGCCACCAATGATCGCTATTTTCAGCACGAAGCTCTTCAGTTGCTGACCTTCATCTTCAACTTGTACTGGTGCGAGGTGGTGTACTACAGTCCACAGGAAGTGAGGGTGGTGGCAGGTGGCTTCAAATCTGCAAATGGAATTAACATATCCCCCGATAGACAGTAATAGCCATTTAAAGAGAAAAATATATTTATTACAGATTTGTCAAAGAAAATAAGACTTTTTTTGTCTCTTTTTTTTCTTACAGGTTTATTTATGTTTCGGATATCATGGACCACGAGATAGATATTTTCAAGAGAAACGAGGAGGAACAGTTAGCATACGTCAAGGTGATACTGCTTTGTCCTATATGTCATCAATTAAACAGAAAAGTAAAAAAAATACTTCAGTAATTTCTCGTATCAAACTCACATTAGCAAATAAAGTTGTGACTTTTGACTCTTAGGACACTGGTTAGCAGCACTGTTTAAAAAAAAAGTTGCAAAACACACATGTTCCATGCAAATCTGTTGTAAAAGCATTCCCAGTTGTTTTAATAATGATTATGTCGGTTTTAGCTGGAATCAAAAAGACCGATCGTTTTCTAGCACAAAGTTTCTGCAAATTTGCCTCTTAGTTGTTGGTGTGAAGGAACCACTTTCCCTCCCGTTGCACAGCAGAGAGATTGTCACAAATAAGCTCTTTTTTAAGCACAATTTTTCCATCTGCTCCTGATTCACAGCAATGTGAATAAAAAGTACTAAGAAAATGGAATTTTGAGCTTCATTTTCTTCGTATGTGCCCTCCGTCACCAGAAAAATGCCACAGGAACATGTTAAAAACAGCATTTTCATCAGTCTTTGAAGAACCTCTCATTGGAAACTTTATACTGAAGGCAGTTATTTTCTATCAAGTCCCACTGACTGTGTGCTTGTATCTTAACAGTCTGTGGCTGTTGGATCCCTTTGTGACAACATTGAGGTGGACCACAGGACAGGTGACATATGGCTGGGTTGTCATCCCAATGGTTTAAAACTTTTAAAGTTTGATCCTGAAGATCCACCTGGCTCAGAGGTTACTCTTTTTTTCTCTATTCAAAAAAAAAAAAAAAATTTCTCTGTAGTGTTCTTAACATTTTAACTGTTTTTACAGGTCATACGGATAAAGAACATTCATTCAGAGCGTCCAATCCTGTCCTTGGAGTATGGGGATGACGGGCGTCAGCTCATGGCCTCCACTGTAGCAGCTCCGTATGAAGGAAAGCTACTTATAGGCTCAGTTTTCCACAAAGCCTTACATTGTGTTTTATGATGATTTTTGTTTGTATGAACCTCCAATGAGAACTAAAAGATCTGGATAATTAATCAATAAAAAATGTGTTTGTTTCAATTTCTTAAGTATTTCAGTCAAAAAAAATATAAAACTTTCTAACAAAAATTCACACGATTAAAAGTTGGGCTGAAACATCATCTCCTCATTACAGTCATAGTCTGTCATAAACGATTGAATCTAAAGTAGAAGGATTCTCTGAGAACGCATCCATCGTTCAGTTTTAGGAAATCTAGAAAATGTTCTACCCTGTTTTGCTGAAATATTTTCATCTTTTTCAATGGTCAGACAGAAGCTCAGCTCCTGTCTTGGTGACAGAATACACACATCTTACCCTTTATCATCACAGTTCAATGGGAATTCTCCTCAGCCACCTTACATATTGTAAATCTAGTGGCCCCACCGTCCGGATGCTGAACATTTTCCTCCTCTTTCTCATCAGCGTTGACTGATGCAGAAAACTCCAGAACATCGCTTTCAGCTCCGAAGACGCCGTCACCTTTTATCTTCTCGACATCTGAGGAGTCGAGCTCTTGAAGGTTGTCCTGCTGCAGAAGCGCCTCCTCCTGCTCAATTTCATCTATCTTGGCATTGAGAAACGCCTCACTGATGCTGATCATGCGTTTGCGGCGCGGCGAGTGTTCCAGGGTCTGAATGGCCAGGATGTCACTGCAGCTTTTTGAGCGGTTGATGTTCTCGGGCGCCTTTTTAATCCTCGCCGTAATTCCGATCTGTTTGATGACGGTGCTGTAGTCTTCCTCCTTCTCCGACAGAAAGTTAAAAATGTCGATCACAGACGGCTTTATGTCTAGGTTTTGTTTTTCCACCAGGGGCTCGGGTTCAATCATGTGTCGGCGCCTGTGTCGTCTTTTCTTTAGCAGTTTCTGAGCTTCCACCACCATGTGGACATTCCAGCTGAAGAACAGGGATAGCCAGGCCAGCCCCATGTAAATCCATATTTCTGCACACACTCTGTACAGCCGGGGGTACTGGATATCCGGATTCACACCTAAAATGATGGTCAGTGTTTAGACGTTGACAGCGGTTCAAATCCAACAATGACCTAAGCTTTTCTTACCTGCAACATAATCACCAAAGCCCACTGTTGTGAGTGTGATGAAGGAGAAGTAAATCCCTTCCAAATAAGTCCATCCTTCCACAGACATGAAGACGAAGGGAGGGATCACCAAGTGAACCAGCAGCCCCCATAAGAGGAACAACGCTGTGCAGGTAAACTGGACCTTTTTCTACATAAAAAAAAGACGTCTGTCAGAAAAAATATTCAACTTTATTTGATAGTTTCCACAAAACTGGTGAGACTTACCACTGATATGCCTTTACGAATCATAACCTGAGATAAACGTTTGGCTCGATCTCCAAAGAAGGAACCCAGTTCACTGAGCCACACCAGACAGAGAGGGATCCCACACAGACCGTACAGGATACAGAACAGACGGCCACCCTTTGTTTTGGGAGCAACATTTCCATAACCTGTACATTACAAAAAAGAAACATTAAAATTGAAGGAAAACATCATTACTTTAACTAATAGTGAAAAGGAGAAGAAAATCTGTACTAAAAGTGAAGCAGTATCTATGTTTGACTTTCTGACATTTTTAATTAAAGTAAATCTGCTGCAGCAGAAAGATTGTGTTTGACCAAGGCTGTATTTTTTTTAAAGGAGCTTATATATGTCAAAATTAAAAGAAATTAAAATAGTTAAAATATACAAAACTATAACAGTTATAATTAAACTATTATAAACATTTAAAAGCTAAAGAAAATGTATTTTCTAAAGACTGAGGTGGGACTTTGCAGCTCTTTGGTCAGGAAGAAACAGGACTAAAATAATCTTTAGAGTTAAAAGTGGCAGACTCCTGGTCTGTAGTATACTTGATATACTTATTCCCAAGTATACTTACATCTAAACTTAAAGAGTACTATTTTTTTCTATATGGTAGTTAGGGAGTATATGCAGATGTACTCCAATCACAAATGCTTGAACTGTAGTATTCCTTCAAGTAAATAACAAAGTTTAGTCAGTTATCTGAAAGTGTTGTGGTAAAAAAAAAGCTACGGCACCTATAGTGGTGACGATGGTGGCAGCAAAAATGACAGAGTTGACCCAGTCCCACGTGTTGCGGTGATTGTCCCCGGTGATGGCCACACCTTGGCCTGCAGCCTCTGACGCAACCTAACAGACACAAACAGGAAATCCCGGTGAAGTTCCCACCACCAATCTAGATATCATATAATACTAGAAGTTTTATATGATAACTGGGGGTGTAATTATTCGTCTCAACAACAATTCATATCATAATTGCCAATCTGATTCAGACTGATCCAGGTTCATTTTGAACGATCTGATCTAAAATTGATCCAGGACATCTTTAGCCAAAAATTCAACTGACTCAGCAATAAAAACCTGGTACTGAACAGTGCATCTTAAATTTTCCAGATTATCTGTATTTCTTGCAATATGATAAAGTGTAAATTAATCCTTTAACACCTGAGGTGTTGCCGGGGACGCATAAACACAAAATCTTTGACATACTGTAACTTTTCAACCATAACACAACGTCATTCCAGCAGATTCTGAAGGAGAAAAGCAGATGGAGCGACAAGTTGATTGTGTCAACAATTTTAAAAATTACAGTAAATTAAAGAACATAAACACTGGAGCTCAGGTGTTAAAGGGTTAAATATGTGTACAAGTAAACAAGAACGAACGACAAATCCATTCACATTTTTGATTTCATAAAGTTCAGTCCACTGTTGTTTTTCCACATAAAAATAATACAAAGAGAACATTGTTAGAGCATTTTACCACACTATACAGTCACATGTCTTTGCAAAATTCCACACATTGGACTATCATGATGGCTTGATCATTTTTTGCTGCCATCACATGTGTGCCGTCTGCTGTGATGAGACTCAGCCGTTATTATGTTATAGTTATTATGTTATAGTAAACCAAACATGATTTTTCTAGGATCGTTTATCGTGTTATCAAATTTTATACAATCTTTTAATGGTACAGGCCGATTTAATTTGATTAAATTTTTCCTCAGACAGATCAATCTTATTGTAGGAATAGAAATCGATTATCAATTAATCGATTAATTGTCACAGCACTAATGATAGACTAACTCATCCAGGATGTCTCAACAGCAGGAAAAGGGAAAAAAAAAAATATATATATTATATTTTATTATTTATTATATATATATATATATATATATATTTTTTTTTTAATTCATACGGATCTTATTTTTAAAATTGTAGACGTTTCACACATTTTCGGAAGGTTTTCCCCATAGTATTGATAAGGTAGTCATTCACCTGGCTATTTTCAGGTAAACCCCCCGGAGTGTAAATAAACACGCCCCGTTTCAACATTCACTTTTGTGCGTGTCCGTGCATGCGCCGCATGCCTATGGATAAATGATTTTACTGAGTTATTTTCCGCTTTCAACTTTTAAGAAATTAAAGCAATCGCGCCTCTTTACAAGGTTAATTTTCCTGAACAACCAAACCGTGTTTTAGCGCGACACAAAACCACTTCCCGCGCCTCCTCCCGGGTTTCGACTCCATTTAAAACCAGAAGTCTGATCGTTTTCACTGATTTATGGACCTTTAGTTGATCCAAACACACACTTTCATTTACAACCCCATAAATTCAAAATAGCCCGGGTTAAACCCTCCCCACAAAGATAAGTCTCATACCTCCAGGATCTCATCGAGATCCTCCAGGGTCAGACACTGGTAGTTCTTCAAAATGTTCTCCTTCTGCTGGATATATTTGTCCCTGACGGACATCCAGTTGGGCTCCTCGAGGATTTGGAAAACGGCCGCGCCGATGGATAAATAGAAGATGATACAGGAGGTTAAAAGAGGACCTTTATCGGCCATGCTGAGGTCATAATTTTACCCGCTGAAGGACGCGAGGATCATTCCTAACAACAGGGCTCTCGACTGCTTTCTTTCTTCCTGGTTCTTCTTTTTTTTTTTTCTGAGTTTGCAGATGCAGAGTTGCGCTACTGCTCTCAGTGGGAACATAAAACATGGGTCTATTGTTCAGATCCTCAGGTGATGTCAAACTTCTGGCTTTCCTAGAAAGGAGTTTGTGAGAAAAAAAAAAAAGTTCTGCTGCTTTTTTTTTTTTTTTTTTTTTTTTTTTTACTGTAATTAAAAAAAGTTTCAACTTCAAAAGAATTCATAGTTTCAACCTTTAAAAAAATGTTTACACATCAAGAGAAAATGGGCTATACTTTGTATTTATTTTTATAATTTTTGAGAGTTATTTAAAAGAAAAACAAGTGCCTTTAAAACAAGAAAGAAAAATATATTTTAATATATGACAAAAATAGAAAAGCTGTCACAAGTTTAGAACATTTACAAAAAATGCAGGCTTACCATACAATGATACACAAATTACTGGGGATATTGGGGGAATCAATTTGGCGATATATCACAACATTTCCTTTGGCGAAACTTGTATCGATGAAATTGATGAAAATATTATATCTAATAAATTGTTTATGAGCTTCCTTCAGATTCTGACTTTTGCTTTCTGCCTAAACCCTAAATATTCAGGAAGTTATTTTCTAAGTCATACTCTAAAAACAAATAAATAAATAAAAAACTGTTCTGATACAGTCTTGGGATTTATATTGCAATACATATCGCATCGTGATATACGTATCACTCTCACCAATATACAGCCCTACTAATTACTAATTACAACAAAGTAGTCATTCAACTTGACATATATTACACAACTGTTTTCTTCATGAATTTGCATTTTAAAACATTGTCACTTTTCTGTTTTAAAAAGCTGCACAAATAGTGTAGTGGTTAGCACTCTTGACTCACAATGAAATGGCCCTGGTTTGAAATCCCAGCTGGGACCTGTGTGGAGTTTGCATGTTCTCCCCATGTATGAGAGGGTTCTCTTTGGCACTGTGGTTTCCTCGAACTCCCCAAAAACACATGCTCCATTGGTTATTGATGATTCTGTTCAGACTGTACTCTGCCTTTTCCCAATTGTCCGTGGGATAGGCTCCAGCAGCCAGAGAGCGAGTCAGCAGGTTCTGAAAAATGAATGGATAACGATGCAACTGTATGTGTGTATGAATGCATGGCTCTGGACCTGTTCATGGTGCACCCTACCTTTTCCCAATAATCTATAAATTCCAGCAGCCCCGTGACCCCAAAAGGGATTCAGCAGGTTCAGGAAATAGATGGATAGAGGCCGATTAAGAAACTAAAAAATAAATGAACTAAAAATAACTAACAACTGCGGTGCAACACCCAGGCTGGGATAAAGGCCAGCTAAAGCACATTTGTCCTCCCAAAATAGAAGCAAAACCGAAGGGTGGAGCATAGAAACTCGGCTTTCCATAAAATCACCTCCTTTTGGGGTCCCTTATACTCCCTGATGTCATTTATGCACTATTCTGTTCAAAACAGATAATACTCCTGTTAGTCTATACAAGGGTCTATCTAAGCTTAACTGAGGCAACAACAGAATGTTTTGGCTACTCTGACTGAAGGAAAAGCACATGTGCTTGCAATTTACAGCCTCCAGTTAAACTCTCAGACATGGTTTTAGATTGAGGAAGGAAGCCAGAGTGCCTGGAAAAATGTTAACACAAAGAAGTGCATTTTAAAATCTCACCAGAAGAAACTGGATCTGTTTTGCTGTGATTACAATTGGTAACATTTCTCCACCACTCTACAACTAACATAAAACCAGGTTATATTTTCTTAAAATTACCTAAAAAAATATCCTTAAACAAACGTGTTAACAAATAATTTTGTTTTAATGAAACTGTCATGTTTTTCTTGCTAACATGTTTAATGAATTTAAGTCAAGCAGCAGCTACTAAGCACAGCTTACTGTTCTGCTCAGTTCCCAAATTAAAGTACACTAAAACAACAAATTATGAACTTCTTAAATGATAAAAAAAAAAAAAGTAAATTAAAGGGGACAAAATAAAACTAATGACACATGAAAAAGAGCGACAAAAATGCACTGACACTGAAGTTAAAAACACCTTTCTGTTAATTATTTATAATATTTTTAATTAGTTTCTCATTTTGTACATTTATTTAATGTGTGCTTTCATTCAAAACAGTTTTTTTTTGTAATTTGACAGGGTAACTGAGGTGGAACTGTCTAACAACAAAATGTTCGCCTCAGGGTACCTTCAGCAGAGGGCAGTGTGTCTTTAAAAAACACTAAACACAAGGAGGTTTAAACTATAAACACCACTGAAATTTGTTAGAAGTGGCAGTTGTAGAATCTTCTAGTCAGAAAGTAGAGTTGATCTCTGTGGGTGGATCCTGGCTGTTCTGTGCGATAGCGGAAAGAGGCGTTGTTCACATTTCAGTGGTTGCATGAGAGACAAGTTTTCTGAAGGATATTTTTTAAAGACTGAAACATTTCTAAATTTAAAAATCCATCAGAGAAATTTGGCAGCTAATGAAATGTGATCTCTCAAAGCTAGCATTCACATATCAGAACACCAAACTAATATGTTTAGGGGTTATCTTGATTTTTTTTTTCATTTTATATACATATTTTTTTTGCCTTATTAGAGTTATGAATACCTCAATAAAAATGATAAAAAATAAAAGTAGGACACCCATGGGGGTATACATATAAGGTCAGATATGTTTCACAGTGAGCCACATGGTTTATATAACCCAGAAGCAGATGTTTCTGCTGCAGCAGCTGCAAAACTAGAGCCATCTTTTGGGATTTAACAGCTTTTTAAAATTTATTTTATTTTTTTAGAAGTCATATGCAGATGCTACTTACATTTTTACCAAGGGGGTATCACCTGAGCAGAGTTAAGTCAATTAATGTGAAATAATTAATTCATTACAATTGTACAAGTGTATTGAGCATTTAGTTTACAACAAAATGCCTTAGTTAAGAAAAAAATATATTAAAAAATGTATGATTCGTGTCAAAAGTGTAAATCTGAGTAAAACTCCTGAATACAGATGAAAGGATTTGTGGAACAGCAGTTTGTATTAGAAAGCTGGTCCAGTGCTGGTCTACGGTGAAACCTGATCGGAGATATTTAGTGACAGGACAAATCATTTCTGACGTCACGTACAGGAAGTGGTGTGAGTATATTAACCTTTAATCCACACAACTTGACTGTTTTTAAAATATTGTGGGACAGAGTTAAGTGAAAGTTTTTGTTGAGTCCGTTCACCTGTCAATCATAAATAAGTTTCATTTCACAGTAGCGCAGTTGTCATTAAATGAAAATGATAAAATAAATATATAAAAATAAGACAATACAGACATGGTTAATTGTTGTTGTTTTATTGAAACAAAGAGGTGAACAGGATAATGCCAGACAGCATATGGGAACTGGACTGAGTGACCACTCCCCCTTGCATTCCAAACTGGAAGTACTCGCTGGTTCCAAGAAGTCAAAATCCCATAGACTTCTCTTTAGAAATAAACAGCTACTACTCAGTCGTTTTATTTGTTCAAATAATTTAAAATTACAATTTTTGCTCTGCTAACTATTTTAACATGGTCATGCTAATCAAAATTTTTCACACTTTTTTTTTCTGTTGTGCAAGTTATCAAAGTCATTAACTGGCCAATCAGATATCTCAAAACAAGCAGGCTGTCTTATGTTTGAGCGTTCAAAATGTTTGATTGAGGTTGTGTCCGAGTTCCTTCCCCAATCACTATACAGTGCAGTATATAGTGCATTCACTATTTTCTAAAGCTGTCCGAATCTACTTACCGGTATTCCAAAATCGAGTACTCGAAATTTTCTGGAGGTCTTTGAGACCAGATAGACTAGCTCACTAGATTAGGGGAACATAGACCACAATACATTGCAGTCGAAACAATTTCGAACAGAAAACGTGTTTAAATGTAATGTTTGAATAAATTATCCACATTTTCACCATCACAACACAGGAAAGTCATAAATAATCATTATGAAATGTTCGTATTTATTCAATTTACACTTTGTGAAATTGGTGACGTCATATCCGGTGTTTGGAAAAAACAAAAGAAAAATAGTGAGGATCGTGTCCAAATTCCCTTTAAAATCCAGGGCACTATATAGTCTAGCACTATAGTTGTTTAGCAGTTGGGGGGGGGGGGGACTTCTTACAAAATCAATTCTGATTGGCAATAGTAGTTGCCATAGAAGCAATGACTATAATTGATTATCCTGCTGCTTACTGACGTCTGGCTCCAACATGGCAGTGCTCATTTCAAGAAAATATGGTGACAGAATTTACTTCCTTTCGTAAAATATTTTCTGTGAGTGACGCCACACTCACTCGCCAGTGCTGCGTTTGACACAGTCGACCACGCAATACTACTCAGACGACTGGAAAACTGGGTGGGTCTCACTGGACCAGTACTAAACTGGTTCAAAACGTACTTAGAAAACAGGAAATATTTTGTGTCAATTGGTAACTTCACTTCTGAGCCAACAGAAATTACATGTGGAGTGCCCCAAGGCTCCATCCTGGGACCACTTCTATTTAACATCTACATGCTCCCACTGGCCCAGGTTATAAAGAACAACAACATTAGTTACCATAGCTATGCAGATGACACACAGATATATATTAGACTGACACCAGGAGACCGAGGCCCTGTACAGGCTCTTGGTAAATGCATTGAGGACATTAATGACTGGATGTGTCACAACTTACTTCAATTAAACAAAAACAAAACTGAGGTTATTGTCTTTAGGGCTAAAGAAAAAAGGTTAGACGTCACTACAGAGCTTCAATCTATTCAACTAAAAACTACCAACCAGGCCAGAAACTTGGGTGTAGTGATAGACTCAGACTTAAATTTTGATAAACACATTAAGGCAGTCACTAAATCAGCCTATTATCATCTCAAAAATATCTCAAGGATTAAAGATTTGATGTCTAAGCAGGACCTGGAGAAACTAGTGCATGCTTTCATCTTTAGTCGACTTGATTACTGTAACAGTGTTTTTACAGGACTACCAAAAAAATCCATCAGGAAACTGCAGCTTATTCAGAACTCTGCTGCTCGGGTTCTCACAAGGACCAAGAAAGTAGACCACATCAGTCCAGTTCTGAGGTCTTTACACTGGTTACCTGTCTCTCAGAGGATAGACTTTAAAGTTCTGTTACTGGTTTATAAAGCTTTGAATGGTTTAGCACCAAAATACATGACTGACCTCCTGACCCAGTATGTACCAGCCAGACCTCTCCGGTCATCTGGATCTGGTCTATTATCAGTTCCTAGAGTCAGAACTAAACATGGAGAAGCTGCATTCAGCTTCTATGCTCCACAGATCTGGAACAAACTTCCAGAAAACCTTAGATCAGCTGAAACACTCAGTGGATTTAAATTCAGGTTAAAGACTCACCTGTTCTCAGTTGCATTTGATTAATATGTATTCAAAAGTTTACGTCCGCACTTTTTATCTATGCTTGTTTTAAATTAAAATCTTTTTACTTTCTTTTAATTTTATTTTAATGATTTGAATAATGAATGACATTTTTACTATTTCTTTTGATTGTTTCTTTTAATGTTTTATGTAAAGCACTTTGAATTGTCTCTGTACATGAAATGTGCTATACAAATAAACTTGCCTTGCCTTGCCACTCAGCCCAGTTCTATTATACAGATGAAACCAGCCCCTGGTGGCCATTCACGGAACAGCAACACTTGGTAATTCTGGGAAGTGGAAACTGATGACAAATAATTAAAAGAAAATGATAGAAAATGAACAGGAGGAAGCATAACAAATTGATATTTTATTTTTAATGAGTATATATTTACATATTCAAAAGTCAACACAGTGAATTTTACAAAATTCATTGTAACCTACAAGAAGTTTACAAATATTTAATGTACCAAAGGTTTTGTCAGGACCTACACAAGCATGTTTGAGACCACCAGTTAGACTACAAACTAGTGTTGTCACAGACTGATTACCGAAGAGCAGACTCGGCTAAACTGGAAGAAAGTAGGCTAATATAGTTGAGCCTTTAAACACATTCCTTGAACGTCCAAGCCCAGCCTTCTGGGGCATTTAAAGACCTGCTAAATGGAGGAACACACACAACCATAACGAGCGCTCTCGAGAGCATTTTACTTTAAAGTAAACAACTCATTTTGGCTTCTGTGAGTCGAGCTCCAAATTCTGATCTCCACCCATCACCACAAAAAGTGCTTCGTCATTTTATCTGCGTCACCGCCTCCCCAGCAGGAACCTGATCTGTTAGTTTCCCACCTGACTTGAAAGCAACAACCAGCAAAGCGGAGGAATGAAGGCGGGGACATCCCTCTATGGAATCCTGCTGAGCGCCCAGGTATATCCGTCTTTCCCAAACACCCCCATCTGAGTTTTTGCACCTTTTTCCCACCTCTTTTTATCTGTATTTTCTCCTTTTGGGGTTGCGGCAGTGCGTGAGGAGTTCACTGTTTTTCGCGGGATTATGTGAAACGCGGTGAGGTCAGAGAAACCTGTAGGGCTGAACGGTGCGGGAAATAAAGACGCGACGCCTTCACGACCGCATCGAACCGAAACATTAAAGATACCACACTTTGGACAAACTCGAGCTGAATAAATGTTTACAGGAACTCTGTAAAACGTGTTTAATACTTAAATGACACTACTAAAAGACATTTTTATCAATCCAGAACACACTGACTTTATTAAAAAGGGTTGTTTTTTTTTCCTAAATGTTTTGAAGAATTAAATAAGTTCTAATAGTGTCATGTGAAGTATGTTGTTTGTCTCTCAGATTAACTGATGTGCTTATTTCTCCCTGTTTTTTCATGTTATCCTGATGTTCTCCACTGGCACTGAACATGCACAAATGATGTGAGTATGAACTTTTATGGTTCTAAAAGACACAATAGATTGGCTATGATATGTCAGTGAAGGATTACATTAGAAAATATTATCCATTAACTTTTATATAACTTATTTTGTGTGCATCTTTATATATTAAACAAAAGCTATTCCATTCAAGCTGTATTTCAGCAATATTTATATATTTATTGGTAAAAGTGGTGACTTTTACGTTTTCAAAATTATTAATTTTTTTATGTTAACCAGGACAAAGCATTAGAGCTACAAATGAAAATAATGCTAAATAAATACATAAAAATTTGAAAAATAAAGATACCAAAGTAGGTGCCCACAGCTGCATTCTGGGAGTGGTTTCAAGACCCTCTCCCTAAAGCTTTTGAGCGCAAACACTTGTTTTATCTCTGCAGACCACATGTTCGCTTCATACATCACCCTGCTGTGATAAACTGGTGTCACACTAAAAAGGGATTTCCTCATTTGAGAATATTTTGGCTTCACTTGAACACTTGTTATATCATTTTTATCATTAGTTTGACAATAAATCCTTAATGAAGCAATTTGGTTGATGTTTTGATCAAAATGATAGGATTATCAAGATTGGGGTAAGGTTTGACCTCTGTCATTCCCATGCATGGATGCTTGACATCTACTGCATCCACAAGGTGGCAGCCTAAGCCCAAGCAAAAAAAGTGGACACTTCAGTTGGCTCCAATGATCAAACATAATGCACTTTAGAGTGCAGAGTATCTGCCACAATTTGTTTTTTTGCACCACATGCTTTGAGTTGTCTTGTTTTAGTCGTAAAGATCAAATCATATGCAGGAGGGAAGTGTTGTTTCCTTAATCAGCTGTTGTTGGATGCAGTTTTCTGCCCCCTCTGTGTGTGGTTCAAAGACTAAATCCTAAAACTGGTGAAATAATAGGAGGCTTTACCCTGCCTGCTTGCAGGGAAGGAGAAACACGAAGCATTCCTGATTCATAAATTCTTCATGACATAATGGTGTGCTATGAATATTGATGCACAGTTACCCTCCATCCTGTTGGTGCTGCTGAGAGCTCAACACAAGTAGAAAAAAAAATCCCTTCAGCCAATGTCTTCATTGCACACCAGCACATTTTCAACATCTTCAATTGGTCAATGTGTAATAATTGAATGGAAAGGTGTAAGACTGAGATGAGCTGCAAGGTAAAAGGGGATGATAGGGGTGGTTGAGGTTATGCAATCATTTAGTGATGATTGATGCTGGAGAGGGATAAAGATGTCCCTATAACAAACATAACCCCAAGCACTCAGCTGGAGTGATGCACTGCGTTTGCTTTTGAACAAATGAGGAAGAGCGGCGGGGCGGAGGCTGGATGTTTACCTCAGTGGTTTGGGTGTGTCTGCTGCGTGAGTGCAAGGAGTGGGTCGTCTCAGTGTCTGTGGTTCCAGGCTGTTCCCGTCTCCAGGGACTGTGGGTCTGTAAGTGCTGCTGCTCCTCTCCTCCTCCTCCCTCCGTCTCCCCTCTCCTCTGGGCCCAGCTCAGCACCTGCTCCGTGCAGTCGGCACAGGCAGGGCTGGGCAACGGTTTCCAAGCAACTAAAGGCTTTCTCTTCTCACACCTTACCAATCTGATCTACCCATCCGTAGAACTGGCTTAAACCAATAAACCTCAACTATCACCTAACTTTTTAGTTTGTCTGTGCATGGACTCCCATAAAAGCTTTTATATTTTGGTAAATGTTTAACGGCGCTGATTATTGTGCCGTTTTACCTTTACATGTTGTCACTTTTGTGGCAAAACTTAAAACAAATTAACAATTAACCTCCATTTCCACCTTTTTTTCTCCACACAAGTTTGCATTTTCTGTGTTGCATTCATTAGCTCTGAGGTGGTCAGAGATCTGCCATGTAAACTGAAACAAAACATGACCCAGGAGCGATTTGCATGCCAAGCCAGCCTACCCATGCGAGACAAAAAAAAAAAGTGTTGGTGCCTCATCCCGTGTAGTAATGAGAATAATAACCAACCCCCTCCGCCTATAAGCCGTATGTCCCTAATGGGGTCAGGCAGATGGGTGGGGAACATGCTGGGCTTCCTAAAGACTTCCAGTTTGCTTGAGTGTAAATGAAAGCGAGCATGACTCGTCTTTTATTTGCTTGTTATCAGTTTTTCGTTGTTGTTTTAAATCCCAAGTTTTAATCTCATAAGTGGGTTCAAAACTTATCACAGACATATTGATCTCGCTTCTGTGCGTCCCTACCGTTACTGGACATTGTACCCTGTTAATGATTGCTTGCTTTCCCCCATTATCTCAGGGGTCTCTGTAACTGGGTTGAACCACAGTTATGAACAGATATTTTACTTAAACTTTATATTCATTTTTTAAATTATTTTTAGACAAAACTTGGGCATTTTTAACCTAAATTTCATTGATTTTTTTGGGTGAATCCTGCACTGTGAGAAAGTTGTTTCCATCTCCAGCATCGTTGTGAGGCGTTGCTGGGTTGGTTCAACTCAAGTCCAAGCTTCAGCTGGAGGCTCCGCCCCTTTACGAGCATCGGACACCTTCGGCACAACAAAGCATGCGTCGCCCCGAAACATTGTTTCTCTGTTAAACCAGCGGAATATCGCGGGGTTCTGTGGGATTTTTGTGCCGTTTTCTCCTCTCTTGATGCCAAACATAGAGTAGGTAAGCCCGTTTTAAGGGGGTGTGTTTATCGGGTGAAGCTGCTGTATGTTTTGTTTTACATTCGGCGCCATTTTCATACAGAGATTGTTTAAATACCCTGGCACAGCGGTCCGATACAACCGCCGCTCGTTTGATTTAAAAATACTAAGAATGATATGTAAAGTCTTGTAGCCTATTTTTTAAATCTGATATTAATATGTATTTTTTCTACATTCATTTCAGTAATTAAAGTCATACTTTGTGCTTATTTTAAAAGCTTAACGATAGTCTTGCAGAATGTTAAATAAAAGTAGTCCCTGCTGGCGGAAGCAGCGATTCGTTTGTTGTGGTTGTTTTACATGTGCGAGTTATTTGTCATTTTTTTAGGGAAGCTAACGTGTAGCAAAATTCAGAGCAAGATCTGTTATTTTCCCCAAAAAATAAAATATTACTTTAATGTCAAATAACTAAATCAAATCTGTGTTAAATAAAGTTACTAAAAAAAGAAAAAAAAAGAAACTCCATAATTGTTTTCGTTTTTGTTTGAGTCCCTTAAACTAAACCTATTTAGGGTGATATTTTGGACTCTTTATATGTTCTGTTTTTTGATATATTTTTAAAGAATTGAATAATGATACTAGTGAGATGGTCTGCTTCAATTTCCCATTCTGCTTGATGTGACTTGCTTCTACTCCCTGGAGGAATCTTTGGGTTAAAAATACCCATCTTGGCTCAAAAGGGGGAGGAGGAGGAGTGGGGGTATTATTATTATTTTTGAATATGTTTGTTCCTCCTGCCCGTGTGGCTCCTAATGCACTCAAGTGAAACTCATCCAATAAGCCTCATCTCCGATGATGATACTGCTGAATATATATAGTCAGATAATCTTTTGCGAGGAGCTGCAGATGTGACGTAGAGAGGATGAGGCAGAGGCTAATGCAGCAGAGCTGTGGTATAAACGCTGAGGTTTAAGAAGTGAGAGATCCAGGTGCTCGGGGTCTCCTCCGCTGTGGAATAGTGATGCTGCATGTAACACAGATGCAGTAGTCCTGAAGTGATGTTGAGCGATGTTTTTGCTCCCGCTTTTGCAAGAGTGAGGTCATCTAGGTCCCAGAAGAGCTTGGTGGTGTAATCCTCTTTTGGGAGTTATGATGCATTGGTACAGTTAGACTACCACTCTGCGGTGCGAGTACAAGTAAAGCTGGGATGGACAACACATTCCTGAAACGGCTCTCAAAATGAGGATTTTAGCGGCCGATATTAACATACAATTACTTAATCTAGAATTTGAATACAAATCAGTCCTATTAATCAATAAATTCATTCATATTCCAGACTCCCTTCAATTTACTCAGGCCTGAGGGCACAAGGGTTGTGATCAGGCAAACTGTGACTAATTGACAGTTTGTCACAGAGATAAACTGTAAATAAACAGCTGTGCATGCTCTCATTTAAAGAAACACTCTAATGAAAATACTGTTTTTGGTGCTTTTAACTTGTTCTTGTAATATTTGAAAGAAAATTAAGCTTAAATGAGTATATATTTCAATTAAAATTATTGTGAATCAGGAACATAAAGAAAAAAAATCAGTTTGAAAAAGCTTGTTGAAATCGTAACGCAAAATCTACAATCGCAGGACATAAGCTCCCTGTTGCACTCCCATTTTTTATGCATCCACTTGTAAACAAATACATCCATGTGCGTTTTCGTTTTCCGAGCTGGCATCTGGTTCCAAACTGTTACGGCTATATTACTCTCCATTTTTGTCGCACCAGTAATGTATGGTTTTGGGTTATTGGGACTGTAAACTAGCTGGAGATAGTGTCACATATGGATAAGGGGAAGTGGGGGCGGGCTTACTCATCACGCTCAGCTTTGAGGAGAATTTCTAATGAATCACTGCTGCTCTGCAGAAACTGTGTCCTAGAAAGTAGTTTTAAACTTTTTTTTTTTTTTTGCTTAAATGGCGTAATTATAACTAAAAAGCCTTTGGATCAAAAGATACTTAGAGTGGGACTTTAAAAGCAGTAAAATAAGCGTTCAAACTAAGCTGCTGGTCTGTGCAGGGAAGGAGCCCCTGCATGCACACAGAGAGTATTCAAACTCCAAACGTTTTATCACAGTTGTCCTTTGAAAATTTTAAAATGTGAAAGTTCCTGTAGAGCTAGTTTCTTTTTGTGATTGTGTAACCTAATATCTTTCTTCATGTGCCATGAGGTGCTGGAAGCTCCTTCTGTAATGGGCTCTGGCTGGGCTGAGACTTGAAATGGATTCAGAATTGCTTTCAGGGCAGCCACAGTAAATCAATCACACCACTTCATTGTTTTCCCATGTCGCCTCATGTTACAGCATCAGGCTAACAGACCATCTGTGCATATCGATTAGTTCAGGACTGGATTTGGGAAAGGCTTACACTCCGATAACTTACTGCAATAAGCTCTTGCATCTGAACAGAACTTTGTAACCTTAAGAAAGAAAAAAAAAAGAAGTCTGAACAGTGTTTCTCTATGTCAGAAAGAGAATTCGGAAATGTAACTGTGTTGCTGGGCAGGTTTGGGAGCTGAACTAACTGTTTCGTGTGACACGTGGTAGCTTCTTGGTCGGCATGTGTGTCAGTGTTTACTTAGGAGCCACCATGTGGCCAGAGCTCTGAGATCTTGGCTTTTGTTTCATTTTTGTTGATTTTTTAGTCATGTAGGCGGGGCTCTGCATAAAACCATGAATCAGCAGAGCGGATCACAACCACCAGCTCTTCTGCCCGTCTCCCACAGACACAAACTTCTGCACTCACAAACCGAGACCCGGGCAGTCAGAGCGGAGGGAGGTGGTGCGATAGATGCTTTAGGCAGGTAGATGGAGATAATCTGACTTGGTCACTTGAGGGACTGATTATCTCTAAACTCCTTTTAATTCTTTAAGCCTGCTCTCTGTGTCCAGGAAACATGGTTTCTGCATGTTCGAGTATTCCTCCGAAAGCACTTGCAGTTGTTCTTCAGTCCAGGAGAAATTTTAATGAAGAAATAAAACCTTTTTTTTTTCTTTCAAGCACGACTTTGCACATGTGATGTAGCGGTGCACACGTGTGCAAAAATAGAATCCAGGTTGTCTGCAAAGGCCAACTATTAAGTCGCTGCATCTTGCGCGCATGTACGATAGCTATTTATAGACTTCTCCTCCCCCTTTGATGCTAGCATTTACTCAATCTGATTCAATTGCCCACACTTTTATTATCCACCAATAAACAAACTTTAGATTAGTAAAATAGCATGCATTAGATCTTCTCGAGTGATCATTATGTGGATGCATCAAATGAAGAGCTCTTGCAGCTCTGAATCAAAGCTCCAGTCCTGGGATTGGCATCTCAGCTCTTTGTGAGTAGACTCTCACCAGAGGGTGGCCCACTTCATCTATAATTTAGCTCATTACAGACTCTAATTATGCTGCATCCAGGGCAGCAACCCTTTGAACAGAGCGGCAATATTTAACGCTGCTGCCATCCCATCAAAGCGGAGGAAACATTTTGTCGTCCTCCGATAGATTGATGGCGCACTCGCCGATCCTGAGGTGGGGCCGCCCGTGCGCCAACGGGCCCGCGATGTGACTGGGCTCTGCTCAGCAGGCCTACTGCGGAGATGTTAGATAAGCGTTGCAAAATGGAGGAGGAGGCGGCAGACGCAAGCTCAGCTGGTCCATTAGGAGTGTGTCTGTTTTCTGACAATCAGAATTGAGATGACGGAGCATTAAAACACCCAGAGGAGTTGGTGGGCATTGAGGCGTGAAAGGTGTGTTTGTGTGTGTGGTGACCTGGGATATGGACCTATAGGAGGAGGTGGGGGGGGTCTTATGGGGGGAAGGGCAGGTGGGATTAGTAATAGAGTGCCACACAGTTATTGGTCACTGGACACAAACAAAGGAAGGGCTAAAGAGGATTTGTTGTGTGTGCCCCCCTGCCTCCTCTTCCTCTCCTGCTGTCCTGTAGCGGGAACTGCGTGGTATGGAGATACCCTTTGGGGCGTCCCTGTACATCTGGACCATTGGTCTGTCTGCTTGTCTGGTATTTACTCCTCCCCCCACTCCATACAGAGTTAAGTGGGACTTGAACTACATATGGAAGAAACAAACACAACACCAGTTAGGTCAGAAAAGAAGCATTCCACATCTATGAAGAGACAGTATGGAAGGATTGTATGGATGTGGTCAACTGTGCTGTTTATTTATTTATTCATCTTTAGAGTTGGGCAATATAGTCATTCACACCAAACTCAATTTCTGATTTTAATCTATATCTTTTCACAATCCGTTTCCTTTCTTTAATAAAAATTACGAATGAGTTTTAGTACTTTTATTTTAACGCCTCCTTTGGAAGTTGGCCAGAACACAAAGTGGAACTAAATGCAAGTTATAAAAATGCTTTTAAAGCAATGCAGCAGGTGTTTCGGGAGTTGCTGCTAGCTTGAGCATCTTGTAAAGAATAAAGCTTCTGGCACTCGACAGATTACCCCTGTTTCAGGTTTAAAACTTGTTCATCGTACTCTGACTTTTGGCAGCAACTCCCAACAAACAGATTTTGCAGCGTGTGGTTTGTTGATCTAAGTCTGAAATCATGAAACTGAAGAGAATGTTGCTGTTTTAGGAACAGACTCCTAGTAGCTGGCTGCAAAGGTTAAAACCTTTGCTGGAAGTGAGAAACAGGCAGACATGACTAGGAAAATAAAATCCACAACAAAGAAATCTTCTCAAATAACAAATTTATCAATTATATCAATGTATTGCCCTGCTATAGTGTAAGAGGTTGCAAGCCTTTTGCATTATGTTTGTAAACTTCCAAAATATTTGCTTTGCCACATTTTTGGCCGTTATCACATTTTTTGTGAGGTTCTCATTATCTTCATAACAATTCCAAAGTTTTGGACTCCACCCCCCAAAAAAACTTACTTTCTTGGAAAGTTAATTTCATATTTGCATATTACTTATCTTATTAGCTGGAAAGTGTGATTTTAAAAATGGTAATAACCAAGATTTAATGAAAAAATGTCAGTTTGATAGATTTCTTATTTTCATTATTACTTTGGACAAAGAATAGAAGCAGCAGACCCGCCCACTTAGGATGGACATGTGCAGCGTGGAGAGCCAGCAGCATGGGCGGATGACCCAGGCAGTGCTAATAGGCAGATCTGGAGCAGAATGCCTCCTTTGTGTGCTTGGAGTCTAATGAGCCTGTGACAGGCCTTCAAAATTCGATGTAGATTCTCTCTTCAACAAGGAAGGCTATTGTGTGTTGAAATAACGTTTGTGTGCCTGAGAGTCCTGTTATTGAGCTAGATTGTTATCTGTGGGTGGCAGTTAGCTTCATGTTTCACAGAGGAAGTCTGGTATTCCAGTAAGAGTATGCACCAGTAAAGGTTAATGATAGATTTGAGATATTTTTGAGATGTTTTTCATATAAATATTTAAGTGAAATGCATGAACATAAGTTTTATGAATACTTAGTATATTTTTTTGGTTCACAGTTTAAAACTGAGCTGTATGTTAAACCATTGAACTGAATCACGAGGAAAGATAATAGTTGTGTGTACCAGTATGTTTACATTAGAAGTGTCAGATAATATGCTAAATGTTAGGAAGATTTATTGTTGATCATTTGATTAGATTACACCAGACTTAATGAGTCAACTGAAGCGTTTTTCTTTATTGTTTCTTGCTTCATAAAACTGTTTCCCAAAAATTTTTATTTTGTCCTATTTTTAGTCAAGTTCCTTATGTTTGAAATGCTAGCAGTACATAATATTCACCATCAAATGCAAGCTTCATGTATTGCTGACGTGCACATAAAGTAGCATCTAAATGCTATCTTGCCACAGCCGGATTATCCACTGCAGAAGCCGTGTGATTATGTAAAGTTCAACATCACGTCAAATATGTGCTACGGGCCTTCTGTTAGTGTATTACTAATTTCTGTAGATTACTGTTTATCTACTCAGAGGCTTTGTCATTCCTCCATGTGTTAAATCTGAAGGAGCGTTTTTTTTTTTTTTTTTAAATCTGTCCATACGTTTTTGCTGTTCTACTGAAGCAGACCCCTCGTTTGATCATGATTTTTTTTTTTTATTTAGTTTAGCAAAAATGAATGTAATATTCATCATGAACACACATAGTACAACACACAGTGAGATGTATTGCACATATATAGAAACAGTTGTTACGGAAGCCGACTTCATTTGCACTGGTTGTGTTTGTTAGTTGGCTGCTTCTGTCAACAAACAGAAGTTTCATATTTCCTGGTACAAATATAGTTTTAGAGGATTCTGTAGCATCCACAGTGAACATTTCGTCATCCCTGACTCCTTTCTGTTCTCCTTCCCAGTGGCTACAATGACAACAGAGGCAAGTGCAGTGAGCGAGGCCGACACTGAGGGCAAGCAGAAGGCAAGCGGTGCCACGCCTGAACCAGAATCGGAACCGGAGAAGCAGAATCAAGGAGCCACAGCATCTGAGAAAGAGGGAGAATCCAGCAAGAAGGCCCAGGAGCAGGTAGCTGAGCCTGGGCCTGCAGATGCAGCTACGTCTCCTGAGGAGGAGCAGCTGAAGCCTCGCACTCGGACCTCGGCTGGCAAGGGCCTCTCTCGCCTCTTCTCCTCTTTCCTGAAACGCCGCTCGCAGTGCTCGCAGGACGGTGAGGGCTTCGAGCCAGAGAAGGCTAAGGACGAAAAAGCGGAGAAAGAGGAAAAGGCTGACAGCTCAGGAGGGGAGGAGAAGGTGGAAGAAGTGAAGAGTGAAGGCAAGGAGGTCAAAACCCCTGAAGAGAAAATCGAGGTCAAGGAAGTTAAGAAGGAAGAAGAGAAGCTTAAGCAAAAAGAGGAAAAAGTTGATGAAAAGGTAGAGAAGAAAGGCAGTAAAAAGAAAAAGAAAGAAGCAAAGAAGAAGGTAGAGCAAAAGGTTGAGGAAATAGTGAAGGAGGATCAGTCAAAAAAGGCTGAGGAGAAGACAGAAAAGAAAGACGAGACAAAAGAGGAGAAGGCAAAGCAAACTGCTGAAAAAGAGGAGGCAAAACCAGAGATAAAAGACGAAGAAAAAGAAAAGGATACTGCAGAGGTGCAAGAAAAGGACGCAGACACCGGAAAGAAAGAGGAGGAAAAAGTTGACAAGAGAGTCGCCAAGAAAAAGGAAAAAGAGGACAAACTAAAGAAGAAGGAAGAAGAGAAAGCAAGAAGGAAAGCAGAGGAAGAGGAAAGGGCTAAGAAGAGAGAAGAGGAGAAGGTCAAAAGGAAGGAGGAGGAGAAAGCTCGAGAAGCGGAAAAAGCAAAAAAGAAAGAAGGAGAAAAGGCTAAAAAGAAGGAGGAGAAGGTGAAGGAAGAAAAGGCCAAGAAGAAAGAAGAGGAAAAACCAAAAGAAGAGAAGACTAAGAAGAAAGAGGAGGAAAAACCACAAGAAGAGAAGGTAAAAGAAGAAAAAGGAAAGAAGAAAGAGGAGGAAAAACCCCATGAGGTGAAGGAAGAGGATAAGAAGAAAGACAAAGAAATAATCGAAAAGACTGAAGAGAAGCAGCAGGAAGAGGAGGAAAAAGGGCAGAAAAAGGAAAAGGGCAAGAGCAAAGGAAAAAAGGAGGAGAAAGAGGAGAAAAGCAACGTTGAGGAGCAGGTGAAAGCGCCGATTGCTGCTCCGGAGCCCGAACTTAAAACAGAGCCGGAACAGGATGCAGAACAGACGCTGGATCAGCAGTCAGTGAGCAGCACTGAGACACAGGTAGCAGTCAAGTCCTTTAGTTTAACACTTTGTTATCAGGTGCTGTGGACTTTTGCTAGAAGGAAACAAAAACAAAAAAGAAATGACATTCAAATCTGGCAAATGATGGCTGATTAAAAGAAGGTGTTTGTCAAGAATTTAAAGCCTCAGAGATGAAAGTACAGCAGTCCTTCGTTTATTGCAGCTGTTACCTTCTAAAAATAACCCTCAACAGTCAAAATCTGTAAAGTAGTCGGCTTTATTTATTTATTTTAGCAATTACTACAGAGGTTTTAAGGCTGTGAAACCCCTCACTACATTCTTTAAACACTTTTTCAGACAGACATTTAAGACCCACTTTGTGGAAATTGTGTTTTTAGCTTGTTCTCGTGGCATTTTTCTGACGATGGAAGACATGTATAACAAAAATCAATCTTAAAATTGCATTCCAAGATCATATTTGTGATGTAGAAAATGCCCTGGACAGGCCACAAGCACTCTGCTCCGCTTCATTCTGATACTTGTGGACAAACAGATCCATATAGGTCTTTGTTTTCCTCATCTGAGCTGACATCTGGCTCAAAACCGAATGACTGATCAGTTCCAATACTGTTCACCATTTTTGTTGCTTCAGTAAACTTAACTTGGGATATGAGGGACTGTAAGCTAGCAGGAGAGCGTGTAAACAGAGAGCTCTTAGTAGCAAGAAGAGTTCGCTCCTCACCAACAGTCTCACCCACGACTCAGAGGCAAATATCTAATGAGCTCCAGCCGCTCTGCAGAAACTATGTCCTATTGACATGGAGGAAAAAAAAAAAAAAAGCCTTAAAACATCATAACACAATACAAATATCACTGGGAACACTTTTTTACGAAAGATGATCAGAGTTGGACTTCAAAAGTTTCATACTTTTGTCACTTGTTTAAACAGTCTCAAAGTTCAAACCCTCATAGAAAAATGTATAAGGATTTATCTATTTAACATCAAAGCCCCTAAGGTATCGGTATATTGGGGGAACACTGTACAATACAAACCTAAATGAGTTATGCAAGGAAACCAGGTCATTTTGTCAATTAAAACGCAACTTCCACTTAACTTTTAACAAATACCAGACACGAATTCAATACAATGTTGATCAGTTGCAAATTCTTGTTCACTGAAACAAGCAAGGTTTTAAAATAATCAAAACCATTTATAGCGTCAATGGGGTAAAAAAAAAAGCAAGTATTATTACTATGCTTATTTCCCTCGAGAGCAAACGAGTTAAGCTTTACCAGAGTGATGCCAACATGTCAAACCTTGGTTACTGTCAGTGAAAATACTACTTTTCAGAGAACTTTCTGCTCTGTATCCATGATGTGTAACATTTTATTATTTTCCCTTTTTTAAATCAACACAAACCCTATTTGTTTCAGGATTGGATATAAGAATGTTATCACCAAACTCCTCTGACATGTAACAGCTTCTCCTTGCAGATTTAGGTTTCTTAGCAAGATGTAAAAGAAAAACTACATTTTTTTATAACAGATTTTAATTTATTTATTGATTGCTTGACAAAAACTTGTGTTTTTGCATTAATTCGTATAGATTTATGTATATTTATTACATTTCATCAGTATTTGACAGACAGCTATTTTCGTGTTTCTGCCTTCAGCCTGCTCCAGAAGAACAGAAGGAAGAATCTGAGATAAAGAAAGAACCTGAAGTGGTGGAAGAGGCGAAAGGTGACGACGCGGTACAGAAGGAGGAAGAACCAGCAGAACAGGGGGAAGCAATCAAAGGAGAGGAAAAAGCAACCGAGGTGACGAAAAAGGAGAAGCCTGTGAAAGAAAAGAAGACGGAAAAGAAGCCTGAAAAGAAGACTGAGAAGAAGGCGGAGGAGCCTAAAGGCGCCAAACGTCTGAAAACCATGCAGTGCAAAGTCACCTTACTGGATGATGCTCAGTTTGAGTGTGAACTTGATGTAAGATTTGCTCTTTTGGGTTAGCTCTGGTGTTTTTTGGAGTTCTGTTGTAATTTATGTTTCCTTCCCATTTAGAAACACGCCAAAGCCCAAGAGCTTTTCACAAAGGTGTGTGATCATGTCAACCTACTGGAGAAGGATTACTTTGGCCTCGCTCATTGGGAAACTCCAACCAGCAAGGTAAGCTGGGGCCTATCAGGACAAAAACAGGAAAAGAAACAGATAAAAACACTTCTAACCTCTGTTTTTTCTCCTTAATTCTGCAGACATGGTTGGAACCCACCAAAGAAATCAGGAAACAAGTGCCAGGAGCCGTTTATGAGTTCACATTCAGTGTGAAGTTCTATCCTGCTGATCCTGCCCAGCTCACTGAAGACCTTACTAGGTAAGCTTCTAATGTTAAAAGTTAAAAATTCATTTAAAATATCACATTTTGTGAGTAAAAATGTCGGTGAAGCCAGATCCTGTTTTTTTTTATTTTTCCATTTGCAAAAATGTTGTTTTTGAGCCTGACTCATTTCTTTTCCTCTCATGTCTCAGGTACTTTCTGTGTCTCCAGCTGAGAAAAGACATTTTGCGAGGTGTTCTTCCCTGTTCCTTTGTTACGCTGTCCCTGCTGGGCTCCTACACCGCCCAGTCGGAGCTGGGAGAATATGACCCAGAGCTTCACGGCACAGATTACCTGAAAGACCTGAGCCTGGCACCTGGACAGAGCAAAGAGCTGGAGGAGAAAGTGATGGAGCTGCACCGTACATACAGGTTATTTAAGGGCCACTTCATTTTGTTGAATCTTTTTTTTTTTTTATCAATTTGCAGATGAAATAAGGTGCTTATTGTCTGTGCCCACAGGTCAATGAGTCCAGCACAGGCAGATATGCTTTTCCTGGAAAATGCCAAGAAACTTGCTATGTATGGGGTTGACCTGCATCAAGCCAAGGTGACATTTTAATTTGATGTTTTAGTAGACCAGTTTTATTTTATTTATTTAAAGTGTTACAAGTAACTTCTAATGCACCATATTTCACAAAATCCTATAAACTTAAACCTTTTTAAAATGCTTGTCAATATATTGCATCAATATTTAATTACAGAAGTAATATTGTGCTTTATTTGAAAAACCCAAACTACAAGGGGCTATCAGTTGAGAAATTGTGCCTCCTAGTGATCAATGTCAGAAGTGCCATTGACATACATTTAAATACCAACTGAGGCTCCTTTGAGGAGCTGCAAAGGAGAGTTTCTCTGTCATTTACACCCCTTTACAAACAAAAGGTGTTAAGAAAACACATGAGTCTCACATTGTTAAATTAAATTAAAAATGATTTAATGATGGGGTGAGAGGGCGTAAATTAGATCAGAGGCTTGTAGGAACAGCTAATTTATTTATTCATCTTAATGCAGGATCTTGATGGTGTTGACATCACGCTGGGGGTGTGCTCCAGCGGCCTGATGGTTTACAAGGACAAGCTGAGGATCAACCGTTTCCCTTGGCCCAAAGTCCTCAAGATATCCTACAAACGAAGCAGCTTCTTTATCAAAATCAGGCCGTCAGAGGTGAAAACACAAAATTGCAGTTTTTATGGAGATCATTCATAAATGAACTTTTTATATGTTTTGCTTTTTTTTTTTTTTTACTTGTCGAATGAAACTAATTCGTTTAGTTTCTGTTAAATGCAAGACGTAAGTCAGCCTTCACCTAATTTGGCAACATTTTTTCTTTCACGATCTTTTTAGCAAGAGCAGTATGAGAGCACCATCGGCTTCAAACTGCCAAACTACAAAGCCTCAAAGAAGCTGTGGAAAGTCTGCGTTGAACACCACACCTTCTTCAGGTAACGCACTGTCCTTTCCTTGATGAAACTTTCCTGCTCGGCAACTGAAGTCGATCTTACGTTATTTTTTTTCTTCCTGCAAGCTAATTGGTCACTGTTGCTTAAGACTCAAATTGGATTTGTAGGTGAAAAGCCAATTGCTTGTGGTCAAACCATCCGAGCTCAATCTTTTGACCTGCTTAAAGAGATAAATCTGTAAACTTGTTACATAAAATGAAGACATCTGGAGTTCATTGTTTTTTAAGTTTACTCTATGACTTATTAACGATAATATAATGATAATAATAACAGACGTGTGGAAGTAAAGTTCTCCATCGTTTGCAGGGTTTCATCAGTCGAACCTCCTACTTCCCGTCGCTTCCTTGTCTTGGGCTCCAAGTTCCGATACAGTGGCCGAACTCAGGCGCAGACCCGCCAGGCGAGCTCCATGATTGACCGCCCCGCCCCTCGCTTCACGCGCTCTGCAAGCAAGAGGCTCTCGCGTAATCTCGATGGAGGTATGACCCAGTTTATGGTTCAAAGTGTTGTTTTTCTCCAGAGAAAATCCGTTTCGGTCACCTGCTTTCTGACTTTTTCGCAGCTGGAGAAGAGACTCTCCAGTTTCTGCTAAAACTCTCAGCATCGTCCAGATGTGAGATTGATGATTGGTCAGTGGTGATTGGCTCTGACAAACCCCAGTCTTCTGCGACTTCCCCAGGTACCAAGAAGTGTGTGGAGCCATGAGAAATGCCTTTTGGCATATTTGTAATGCTTGTGCTCATCAGTCATCATGCTTTCTAACTTACTCATTCGTTCGTACTCGTTTGCTTTTACACGCTTGTCTTTGAGGATGCAATGTTTTCTTTATGCTTGACATGCCTGGAAGGTGGCGTGTTGGTCATGACACGGATTTGTCCTTCCTCTGTGATGACTCGGAGCCTGTTATTGCCGCTTCAGACTTGAGGAACAAAACAAAGATTCCTGTCACCTTTAAACATGCTTGGGCTTTTTATTGCTTTATTAAGTATTCTATTATTTTGCTTGAAACAGATGCGATCTAACCTCTTCGCAATCCGACTCACCGATCCTTTGCTGCAGCGGCATCGTCTCTTTTGTTGTTTTCTAACCTTGTCCTGCAGGACTCTCCATCATCCACTGCAAATGCTTTATATCTCATAAGGCTTCAGAAATGCTTCTGAAGCACCTAACCGTCATGCCAACGAAGAAGCACTGCCTAGTTTCCATCACCTCGTTCTATCTTTGCAGCCGAGTGGAAGGAGGGGCCTGCAGAAAAAGGCTCTCGAACCATGATGCAGGAAATCAGTCATCAGAAACCTGATGAGCTGAGAAACCAAGATGATTGGTCTACTCTTCTGTATCATCCTCCAACTCTTTTCCCGGCTGCACCTCTTTATTATAGAGAGGAGCCAGGTATCTGCACCGCTGATACTTACAGACACTTTTTCTCTGTTTTTCTGCTTTTATTCAGAATTGGTTTGATACAGAAACATTTTTTATGCTTTTGCTGGTTCTATCATCCATCAAACACATAAAGTTACATCATTTCTTGCTCTGATCTAAGCAGCTACTGTCAGGCTGGCTATGAGCTCGTCTCTCAACCAACTGTTGCAACCAGTACAGAAACAACAGGACGACTGGTTCCTGTACTTTGAGCGAGCGGTCCGCTCCTCTTCTACCAGGGGGGTTGATGTTTCTCCATGTGAGTTTCTGTGTCTATAAAAAAGAACAGCTTCCAGTTTGACTTCAGCTGTAAAAGCTTTGCATTCTTCCACATATCATTTTCCTTTGTACTCCTTTCAGTCTCTTCCGTAGACATTTTCCAGCTCCAAGAAGAAAAGCAGAGTGTGACTGTGGACGAACAGGAAGTGGCCACTAAGAAAGTCATCAAAAGGCTGCAAGAAACAGTAACCTTAGTAGATAATTTACAAGAGGCAGAAGTGTTGGAAGACAGACTCAGGAAAGTGAGGGACCTGGAGGAAAGGCTGCAGGAGGTGGATGAGATGGCAGAGAGACTTCAGACAGTGATAGAAGAAGAGCTTGGAAAGAGGAGGTTCAAAAGTTGATTGAAGAAGAGGGAAATTGGAGCGGGAACAGCTATTTAAAAGTGAAACAAAGGTGGTGGTGACAAAATATGTGAGGACGGTGGAGACAAAGGAGGAGGATGAACTAGAGGAACAAATAAAGCAGGTGTTTTTGAAAGATTTGCTGTCTGATGAGGAGGAGGACAGCGAAAAGGAGGAGCCACAGGAGGGTCAGTTAGATGACAGCTTGAGGGAGAAGCTACGAAAGATGGAGCAAGAATGGCGTGAAGGAGTGAGTGAAGTGGGTGGAACAGCTTCTGTAGAAGGGTATCAGGTGATGGAACGTAAGGCCAAGAAGGTGACTCTTATCAGAGGGAGAGGTCAGGCTGGAGTGAAGTTGGAAAAGCATGAGGAGGGGATTCAGGGGGTAGTCACAGAGAGGACTCCAACTCAGATCACAGACCAGGACGACTGGTTTCTGCTTTTCTACCGGCCAGTTTTCAAACCGTCAGGTACAGTATATTTTGTGTGAGTTAACAGCTTTGGAGCTTCACTAATCTCCCTCATACTCTAAAGCCTTAGTCACAACAGCCCTTATGGGTGGATACCGGCAAAAAAATTGGCAAATGTGTATGGCCTGCATGAAATAACAAGATCGTAGACTGCTGGAGGGAAAATGTTTGCGCACATTTTTTTTTTCTGTGGACATAATTCAAGCGACAGGTTGTAGCAAACACTTAAACAACATGTACGAGTGATGTAGGTGAGTCGCAGGTGTGTCTGACGTGAATGTTAAAAATTAGAGTGTAGTTTGTGTGGGCGAAGAGCACTCGCGCATCATCAGTATGTGTACGGGATTCAGGTGAGGTCGGTGAGGACCAGCACTCAAATCTTTATTCAACTACAGTGGTCCCACTTTTATCATGGGAGTTACATTCTAAAAATAATCAACAAGTAGGATTACAGATGTTTGGGGCTGTAAAACCATTTACTACGCACGTTACACATTTTTCTTAGACAGACATGAACATTTTTCTCCCCTTTTTTTTAACCCTCAAAGTTCAAACAGAAAAAAAAGTCTTGAATTATAGAATAAAAAAAGATCTGTTTGCGATCAAAGATTGATGTAAATTTTGGAAATCTGAACTGTACAGGCATAAATGAGATTAATTGACTAATCAGGATTCAGAACGCATTGCATTGTTAAATAAAAATATGCAAAATTGCGTTTTGAAAAACTCCACAAAACAGTGAAGGGTGAACCGTGATATAGCGAGGGAACACTGTAAAGCCAGGGTCTATATCTGGTGGCCCCCAAATTTGCAAATTTGCAGCCACATTTGCGGCCCCCAAGTTAATATTTTGCGGCGCTCGCCTAAGCAATATCTTTTACATGTTCACGCTTCTTTGATGAGAGCTTTGCATTTGCTTTGTGATGTTTCAGCTTTCTTCATGCTTAAGACTTTGCAGTTGCTATTGCCATTGGATCTGGTCGTCAGAAAAGTCCTTAGCGACAGTTGCTAGCATTGTTAGCTCCTGTCGTTTCACAGGCCATGCAGAAGACATTTCTTAGTTAATAGACATGAACAAATGTTTAATAAACCTGTTCAGTTAGATAGACAGTGGACCAAAGATATAGACAGTGGACGCAAAATCATATTTTTGGCACAAATGAATTCCCATACAGCCCTACCTCAGCCAGACTCTGCCTTCAGTGGCCTTAAGTAAATTGAGTTTGAGAACCCTGCTGTAAAGAGTTTTATAGACCACCACACGACAGCATCGCCTATACGTCATAAATGCCTGCAACTTCCATTAGCCTTAACAGATACTCAACAATTCACTTACTTACCACATACGACAATCAAACATTCAATTTTCAACAACGTCCCAAACCTGAAAACACACCTGCACTCCCCCTAAAGATGTTAAGATATGGCAGCTCTACTCAACGACCCTCTACGCACCATGACAACACAAAAACCCACACTATGTGACGAAGATTTTAGGCTGAAAAATAGCCAGATTTACGATAAGCAGCAGCAGCGTTAACACACTGACCATCTAGGATTTTTCTGTGGATCCTATCTGCTCTATACTTATCATGTTTTTGGCATATTTTTTTATTTTATTTTTTACAAACACCACGCCTTGCTTTGCTTCTCATACAGTAAGCTTCATGGAAGCGTATGTTTTCCTTTGCGCTCAACATTTTGTATTTTCATTACGATGATCAGCTGATGGAGCTATCTTGGATGGACGCGACTACATCAGCTCAAAGGCTGAAATGGCGCTGAGGTTAGAGTGACGGAGAGGCAAATGCATGAGCAAATCCTGCATGGCCCGACTGTTTTAGGCGGGGAGGATGACTGGTTCATGTTGCTGGAGGTAACTCCCAGAGGAACACCTCAGACTCCACCAGGTATAACTTCAACACTTCCGGCAAGCGTCCTCCGTGCTCCTGCCTGCTTTTAATGTTGCCTTTTCCTAACTTGTTAGTTCCATTGAAAGAAAGGGCGCAGATAGAGGAGAAGGTCTTTGTTTCTGTGGTTGGAGCTGCAGAGGAGGTAAGAACTGCTGTTGAAGAAAGCCAGTTGATGCAAGAGGAGCCATCAAGAGTTTTCAAAGGAATCTCGCAACCATCAGTGAGAGGAAGACAGGACGACTGGTTTGTTTTGCTGGCCTCCACTCCCAAACAAACAACGTATGAACCACCAGGTATAGGCTAAAATTTTAAATCTTTTTTTTTTTTTTTTTAACCGCAGTGTACTTATTTTATTACTTTTAGATGGTATTACTTAATTTTTTTTTTTTCATAGTTACTAAAGTAACTACAGTGAAAAGATTCCCTGTAACTGAAGAAGCAGCCCCTAAGAAGAGGGAAGAGATTATGGAGTTTGTGGGAAAAGTTACAGAAATACAACAAATGCCTATCATTGAAGATGATTGGTTTGTGTTGCTGGCTATTCCTCTGAGAGAGCCATCATTTGTACCTCCAGGTACTCCAGATTTCCTTTTAGTCACCCTCTAAGGCTGTTTTTTTGTTTGCTCTACTAGCTCACAAGGATTTATCCCTTTGTTTGTTCCTAGTTTCTCCTGAAGAGGAGCGTGTTCAGGTCTATAAAAAAGTAAAAACTTTTGCTGTTGTGGAAGCTGTGACCGTGGAGTCCAGGAGGGAGATTGTAATTGAAGAGAATTTGAAGCAGAAAGAAGATGTAAAGCCATTGAGGGAGAGAGATGATGACTGGTTTCTCCTGCTGGAGGTTGTTCCCAAAGTTGTGTCTTATGTGGCACCAGGTACATCTATCATTCACCTGCCACCTTATTGACATAACCGCATTATGAACCAGGTTATCGTTTACGTGTGAATTCTTCTGTTCCAGTTTCTTTGCCATTTGCGCCTAAAATCTATGCAGACGTGTCGACTAAAGCTGAACACCCAGAGTCGAAGTATTCGACTAACCTTGTCCAGATCAAACCACAGCCTGTAGCAGACAGAGATGATGACTGGTTTATTCTGTTCGATGTTGATCCTAAAAAGGCACTTACAACACCAACAGGTATAGCCCAAAGTACATTTGGACCTCAGATATGTAGTCGGAGGACTTCCTTCAGCCACTCAGCTTCTTTCACGCTTTGTTCGGCAGAAACTCCCAGAAAAATGATTCCAGAAATCAAGGAGACATTGGAGCTTGAGGTGACCCGAGAGACTAGAACGTACAAGAAAACAGTAATTGGTGTGGAGAGCAGGCAAGACAGGACAAGTGTTGCTGAAATTAGACAGAGCCAGATGCCACAGCAGCCGGAGAGTGAAGGAGAAGATGATTGGTTTGTTCTGTTCCACGCTGCCCGAGAAGCGCTACTGTCAGAACACCAGGTACCGCTCAGGAATCTGCAAGAATTGAAACGTTAGCACCAGACTGATTTGAGTTCTTTATATTTTTGCATCAGACGCCACGATCCAACCTGTTGTCACAGTAGCTTCGCCCACTAGGCCAAAACCGACATTTGTGATGGAAGATGTGAGGGCACCTGTGACTCTGGTTAACCAGCCACAGTTAAGAAAAGTGGATGATGACTGGTTCTTCCTGCTGGAAATTACAGAGAAAGAAGTATCAGGTATTCTGCCGTTGTGATTGGCTGTTCTGTTGAGACTAAAATAACTTTTTTTTTTTTAATATATGATTCCTACAGAAGGATCTGAACATGCCAACAGTAATTATGAGAATTATCTGGAGTTTGTTTTTAACTTTTGTCTTTCTTTTGCTTTGTGCTCATTTTTTGTCAGCTGCTTTGCATGAGCACATTTACTTAGGGCAAGTTAAAGAGTTTAGGGCCACAGAGCAGAAGGTGCAGCAGACCGTAACCATCATAGAGAAAACATGGCAGCAGAAGGAGCCCACTCTGCTCCGTCCAGCAGTTAAGCAGCGAGAGCTGGAGGATGATTGGTTCACTCTTCTGGATGTGGCGCCTAAAACATCAGGTATCATCTGAAGACCACTGCTGTTCTGCTAAACGGAGCTTTTTACACAATAAAACCTGGTTGTGTATTTGTGTTAGTCTCTGCCCCTGAGCGCACACGGATCCCCGCTAAGGTCAAAGTTCCAGCAGCCCCAACAAGAGTCAGTGTTTCTGTGTTGAAGCCACAGTTTGAGAAGCGGATCCTGGAGGAGAGGCGTCCTCCTGCACATGTCAATGATGATTGGTTCACTCTGCTAGATGTTGATCTCAAAGGTATTCTATTCTAAAGCATTTGGTCCTACTCACACTTGGCTTCCCGTGCTTCATGAAGTATTTACTAACGTGTAAAAGACATGCTACCATTTTATTTTTTTCTGAGGAGTATTCTTGAATGGCTTGATATATTTGACTAAAAAACAAACCAAAGCAGCTGTGACAGCAAGCATGTTTGCATTTTGAAGAAATAACGCTTTTATCATTTTACTGGCTAAACCACGACACGCTTGAGATGTTGCCTAACAGATTGTTAGCACCTCCTGCTTCATTCACAACTGGATTAAAACACAACAGAGAACTCTGGAAACTTCTCTGCTTCTTGCCTAACTCGCATTTTCCTTTTTTCCAAGACTCTTTAAAAAAAAAAAAAAAAAAAAAGGTAAAGTATGCTTTTGCTGCGTTGGCATTTTCTGATTTACAGCTAACCTAAGTATGGTAAGTATGCTCTGTTTTCATAGTCATGCTTTCCACCCGGTTCCTGATTCCCCACATTACTTATGTCCTTTTATTGATTCCTCTCCTCTCTGGGTTTTGTCTAGCGGTGAGCACACAGAGAGGAGCGCGTCCTGTCAGCGCCCCCGTCTTCTCCCAGGCCGCTTTGGCTGAAGCAGGGATCCCTATGGCCCTCCTCGACCAGCCGCAGACGTCCACTCCCATCAAGGCCGGTCGTCAGGAGGAAAGGAAGCTGGAGGTCACCGTTGAAGCTGCCGAGCCCTCAAAAATAGAAGTTGAAGCAGAGGTTACGGTATGTCTTTTATGTCTTGTGATGCCACAATGAACACTCATTACACAGTTGGAAACATGCAAGGCAAAAGAAAAGTCACTAGTTTCTCAGAAAAGGGCCAACAATTGAAAGCGGCATGGAGATCAGAGATGTCTAAGGTTGAACTGTGTCTCTGTCTCTGTGGAGCAGAGGGAAGTAGACTCTTCACTGATGTCAACCATCAATGGGGACGTTCAGGTTAGTGTCAGACACAGGCCTCTCCTGCATGTCATCCTTCAGAGAAGGATGCTAACGCATATTCCTCTGCCACAAATTTAGCATGAATCTGAGAGGACGCTCACGGAGGGCGTGCAAATGCGAAAGGTCAGAGTCTGCGTTGAACGTGTGGTTTTTGCTGTTTCTGCCCACCTCCCCTCTGACGATGCAGCTCCTCATCTAAAAGCCTTAACTGCAGCCTTTACTCGTGCTCTCATACAGTAAAGGCGATTCCATTCTCATACATTATGTGCACAAAGGTAGAAAATTCCATAAATGATAGAATAAGTGAGCAGTGAGTATCCGGCCCTTTATAGAACGCTAGAAATTCAGTTGGGTTTATTCATAACGTTTTCATTCTGTCATTACTTTCCGCTGCTTGCCATTGTAAACACTTGGAATGCACACACATGCATGACTGTAGCGTTTGTCACTATTTTATTTCACCCTTCTATCATCTTCTAAACATAGAAATCTTAAGCAGGCTCTCTTCATTCTGTGCTTTGCTGTTGTACAACAGCTTTGAGCCCTGCAGTCACTCTACATCCAGATATTTGCATGAACTGTCGTATTAACATGTCGGTGAACTTCATAGTGAGCATGTTTGAGGTTTATTCTGCCAGGACTAAAACCAAACCCACACTTTTTTTTTTTGTTTTTGTTTTCCTTCATTCTTCACAGAAAAGAGCTAAGAAAATTGAGGGTGACTCAATTTATATCAGACATAGCCTTTTAATGCTGGAGGTTTGTATCTGTTTTTGGTTTTTTTTGGAGGTGTCGCTCTCCAGCCTGTCTTTTCTTGCACTTTAGCTCTGGCTGTTTTAATCCCACGCTTGCATGCAGCACGATTCACACTCTGCATTTGTGAGGACTCACCGTGTGTGGCATCTTCAGTCTGATCTGTTTGATTTAGAGGTTTGCTTCAGCAAATCAAACTGGGCTATAATCAGGATTCTACTGCAACCAAACTTGTTCACTTGGTCACCACCGATCACAATTACAGCAACTTTTTTGGGGTTCTGATTTAGCCTGTTGAGCAGCTTGCTTTAACTCCATATTATTCATTTTTAAGCTAATTTTTAGTTTCACATTTTGCTACAATGATGGAAATTGAACTTTGGCTGGGAAAGTAAAAACTTTAATAATTAATAAAAAACGGTTTTTTTGTCAACTTTTAATAACAGCTTTATTGTTTCTAGCATATTCCTGAGTCGTTTTATGAACTAATTCATACAAATCAGCAAAGTTCAAAATGTTTTCCCTCAAAATGCTTCTGCTGCTGTCAGTTCATTTGTTTAAAAAATGAACAGGATTTGCGAAAGAAAAAGGAAAAAGAACTCCAGCTCCACTGTGTCTGCTTTCATCGCCTCTTTGGTTTTGCAGCAAACACTCTTGAAATGTTTAGCTTCAAGCGGAGCGCAGTGAAAGCAATACTTAACGCTGTATGCGGTGCTGTGTAATGTCTAGTTTCTACTGGTGCAGATAATTTTCAGTTTTGATAAATCACTGCAACCACTCCTCAGTCGGTTTACTGCCATCAACCGGCAGCCTGAAAAGGAGTCGTTGATGATCTATCAAGAAACAAGCATGGACATCAACAGCCCCTTAAGTTCCATAAGAATCATAAATTCAACCTGCTTCTGCTTTTTTGTTTAATCTGCAGTAAATAAACACATAAACAGATTATTTATGCCCTTCAAATAATTTATTTTACCACTCCTCTTCCCATTACATCCTCCATCTTCCCCCCCTTATTCATTTTTTTCTGTTTTTTTTTTTTTTTTTGCAAATTTGCCTGGTCCTTTCCCGTCCTCCCCTCCCCTCTGACTTTTCTCCGTGCAGGAGTTTGACAAGCCTCAGGAGGACCTGCTCAAGCATCACGCAAGCATCAGCGAGCTGAAGAGGAACTTCATGGAGGCTCTTCCGGAGTCGAGGCCGAGCGAATGGGACAAGCGCCTGTCCACGCACTCTCCCTTCCGCACCGTAGGCATCAACGGCCAGCCTCTGCCCAGCGCAGACGGGGTAGGTCTATCACCAAAACACTGCAACATCTTAAGATAAGAAGTGAAACAAATTAGTTATCTAATCCTCATGTAGGGATTTTACTAAAATCAGAGCTCTGTGTGCAAAAACTCTTCCATTCTAAAGGTGGTTTTGGGAGTTTTGCACCAAAGTCTCTTTTTTTGTTTGTGTCTCTTGCATTAAGCTGCAGTAAGTCAGCCTCATTCAGCTGCCTCTGAGGGTTGTGTATGCATGCAGAGTGGCATGCGGTATGCAGTACATGCATGTGTATGCAGAATGCAGCTGGGACTCATTGAACAGAAACTCTTCTTTGTTCGGTCACGGATAGGAAAAATGCTGAGTCATCTTTCAGACGGGTTATCCGGGCCTCTGGAAGTCTGGGTTACATTTATCCTGAATGCTGCTAAAAAACAGTTTGTTGCATGGTTTAAGGAGCAGATGGTGAACACTGCCTGCATGACTACTGTCATGGAGGTTTGCACTTCTCCTTGCATCCTTTCATCTTTCTCTCTTTTTTACTTTTTGTTCAGTTCCTTTTGCTTCACCTTGTGTTTGGCTGCTGCTTTCTTCAGGTTTTTCCTTTTTCCACCCAAAGAGATAACACTTCAATCACAATTGCATCAGAAGGTCTTAAAGACCCACTCCGTTGAAAATTAGATTTTGACACGTTTTTGTGGCATTTTTCTTATTATGGAGGACATATTTCAACATAATTAAGCTCAAAATTGCATTTCGTAGTGTTTCTTTGGTCAAATTGTTGTAAATCAGGAGCAGACAAAAATATCCCATTAAAAAAAAAAAACCCAGCATATTTGTGACATAGAAAAAAACGCAAGTTTCTTTCTCCACTAACAGATTTTGGGAGAGGTTGCAGTAATGCACAGAAAATATTTAGCTTTTAAGTTTGTGCTAATGTGCTAATGAGCTTAGCTTAGCTTACCTAGACGATGATCCCTCTTCTACTGCACCTGTGTGTAAAAGACAAAAACAGATGTGGATTTAGAAGCATGCAGTGTAGTTTTGAAATAAAACAAAAAAAAGAAATGACTAATCGACTATTAAATGAGTCGTTAACTATGTTATCAGTCGACATAGTTGTGACGTATAGTGGCAGCTTATAGACACTCTTTTAAAATGGATCAAATATGATTGGAGTGGGACTTTAACATCAATCGTCTTTTTCCAGTCACTTCCTAAAAGCTACACATTAAGCAAATGGGTGTATCTTTTCAAAAAAAGAAACAGAACTGCCAAACCTTCAAATCTTTAAAAAGAAGGAAGGGATGTCATTCTGTCTTTTCCTAAAATAAAAAAATGTAAATAGTTGGACATTGAAGACAAAATAAAGCATGTTAGAATGCATGTGTTGTAAGGACTCCCATGTTCTGGATGAGGAAACATTTTCGGTTGAAAATTTCTGTTTCTTCACAATTCGTCTGTTGTATCGTTAGTGTTTTTAAGTTAAGCACTAATATCGGACACTAGAGGATTTTTCAGAATTCCTTCCTCTCATTTCTCTTCCTCCCTTCCTCCTCCTCCTCCTCCTCCCCCCTCTCAGTTTGTCATCCGCCTCCCGCGCGGCCCCCTGCTAGACTTCTACTCCAAACGCAGCTGAGGGGCTGTCTCAACTCTGCGGAAACCCCCCTCTCAGGTGTGAATGTGACCCACGGAGATCGCACCCAGCCCATCTACCCATCAGCCTCTTAGCTTTTCTTTCTTCTTCTCCTCCTGTCCTTCTTTTGCCTCCTCTGCAACATCTCTCCAGCATCGTCATCCCCATCCTCTGCTCCACTCCAAACGCAGCTTTTGTTGTTGTTTTTCCAAGTTTCTGTTGAACAAGACTTTGGTTCCGTCTTTCCGCTGCTGCTGCACCATCTTCCTGCTCTCTCAGCCACTTACAGACTTCTCCTCAAAGATAATTAACTGGAAATAACTCATCACCCGATCTCTGCTGTATGTTTTTCTGCAATGGACTTTAAAAAAGATGAGTTTGATCTCAGATAAACCACAATCCTTTGGACTGTGTCATTTTAAGCCTGTTTTTATAGCCATGCTGAGGTGCATTTCTATTGTCCAGAAGTTGTGAATTTTCCTAATCAGCAATATAATCATTCATGTTTTAATGAGGCAGCTCCTTTCTACTATAGTGATCTGGCAGTTTGTGTTCAACAGTTGCAAGAGATTCCTTGTTGCATGACTGTAACGACAATCAACTTTGACCAAAGAGTAAAAGCCATTCCATTTACCACATGCGTTTTTATTCTTCTCAAGTGTTTTTGAACACAATTAGTGCATGGATGTCACAAATGAAGCTTTGTATGAATAACTATTATGATAAAACCTCTATAACTCACCTTCTTCTGTCATGAATTAAACTTTGAGCAAATCTGTAAACTTCAGTGATTCACATTTCAGAATCCCAAAGATAAAAGCACGCTATTGTAATAAAACCACATGAATAAAGTCATGTTAGTGACAGAGCTGTTGCATTTTACTGTTAGTGATTTGAAGTTTGTTTGATTCACAGTTTATTATTGTAGTATCTCTTTTTTTTTTAATTTATTTCTACATTTTTTGTGTATTATTTTTATGGTTTTTAAAGTCAAGATTTACAATAATATCAATATCTAGAGATAATAGTTCTCATAATTCTTGTGGATGTGATTTGATTTGAATATACAATCATGAGAATTTTAAGTGGGCTGTGTGGACCCATTTTTAAAGGTTCAGAGGTTGTTTATCAGCAAAACAAATTCATTTTTAACTATAAAATGGAGAATTGGTGTAATATTTTAGTAAATTTTAATAAACACCAGTTGGATAAGATCTGTATCTCAGAAATGTACAAAACTCTCAAGTTTTAAAGACCCGCTAGGATGAAAATTGTGTTTTGAGTATTTTTTTTTTTTTTAATTGTTGTGAGCAGACAAAAAAACAGCTTTTGAAAAAGAGCGTATTTGTAGGTAGGAAATCTGCTGGGCGGGCTACAAGCTAGATCCATGAACGTTTTCCCCGTTCAAGCTGACATCTGGCTCAAAACTGTATGACTGGATAGCTCTGATATTGCTCACCATTTTTGCTGCATCACTACTGTTAGTAGCTGTAAGCTATCGGTACAGAGTGTAAGGCAGGGGTGTGAAGTTTGACACCCCCGGTGTAAACAAATAGCTCTCAGTTTTGGGTGACATTAAGGGGGGCAGGGTTGCTCAATGTCCACAAAAAACTGAACTAAAATGGCAACCATAGCCGATTGTTAGAGGACGAATGTGGAGCTGCAACAGCAGTTCATTAAAATGTGGGCGGATTAATGCAGGCTCATTAAAACAACTTCATCCATATTGCTTCTCACTGTTTTCCCAAAAATCTATACGTTCTAAACACTTGTTAGCATACCTTGTAGCCCTAGCGTCCCCTGCACTGCCTTGCAGTTTGTTTTCACTGAATCAAAGCAGCAGTAAAACAAATGTTGAACCTGGCTTTCATACAGACATTCAGTTTGAATAAGCGAACCATTCTGGCAAACTGTAACACCTCAGCATCTCCATCTTTTTATTTTTATTTTGACACACCCCCCTTAGTACTTTCAGTATTAAAAGTTATTGTCTTTTCCAAAAAAAAAGCACATACAATGGGAAAATTAAATCCAAATTGATCTGAAATGCGTAATAACAATCATATAATAAAGGATATTGAGATTGTGAACCAATGCTAGTTTTGTATGTAGATCTATCATCTTGATAATGACTGTGTGTGTTTATTGTGATGTTTTTGCATGCAAATCGTGATGGAAATGTTGTCGTTCTAGATGATCACACAGTGATTGTGTTTGTCTTTTTTTAGACTGAGTGCATTAGTCCACTGTACAAAGGTTCAGATTCAAAGGCTGCTCTCGAGGAAGCCGCTGGTAATTTGGGAGTTTCAGACCCGTCCAGTCCCACTGTGAGCCACCACAGCCAGCCTGATGGTGCTGAAGCCTTCGACTGTCCTCTTGAGGAAGAGTCGCTGAATCAGGAGGAGGTCGTAGTCTATGAGACGCACTTGGTGCCGCTGGTAGAAGTGGAAGCAGCACAGCTGGGTCCTCCCTTTGACTCCTCCTGTAAAGCTTTAGATTTGATCCAGGAGGAGGACGAGCCTGGACAGTCAGAGTGCTCGGAGGGGATAGTCGGATCCTCCTCCGCTTCCCTTTTCTGGAGTGATGGTCCGCAGGTCGTGCGCTGCTTTCAGGTAGTCTCCTGACGCCATCGGGGCTGGCTCTCTTTCTGCCTGACTTTTGGCTGCGACACTCTTCCTTCGCAGCACGACGACAAAGCATGCAAATCACACCTGCTCTGTGAATGATGGCACAGGCTGCAGAAGGATTCCTCCGCGGTGCTCTTAAGCTCTTGGCTCTGGTGATGGATCGCTCTAAGAGCAGCACGCTTCTGTTTGACTCAATGTTAACAACAAGCTCACCCTTCGAATCACTTTTCCTAGCTTCTCATAACGTTTGGTGGTAGGAGCAACATTAACTGTAATTGCCTTAATTCAAATAAACCTACTTTGGTGAGATGAAGTAGATGGTGGAAGGGGAATGCATGGGATTTTACTACTGTGAAGTAGCTACCCAGCAGCTCATGGGGCTGTGCTCCCGTTCACAGCCCCCTTTGGTGCAGACCCAGACTGTCACCATCACAGCTGCCTCCACCTCCTTACCCAGTGACATCTCCACCACAGAGGTCCCTATTGTCCCCACCAAAACCTTCACCTATGAGTCTACAAAGGTAGGGGGCTCCAGCGCCTGCTCAGCCAGGAACCTGTTTGCAGATACAGGTGTACTTGCAGGACACGCCAAGCTGGTACTAAGATAAAAATGTGTGGTGAAACCACGCTGAAGCACAAGGCAATGCTCCGCTCACTGGGATGACAAGTCTGCATCCTTTTCACACCAATTGTTACTCACTTTTTCTCCCCTTGGCTTCCCAGGTGATGGGCGACGACGAGGACAGGGATGACTCGACAGTTTCCACTTCGAAGACCGTCTCTTCAGAGTCGACCTGTGGAAGCACAGTCACCACCACTAAGATCTCAAAGGTCAGCTGCGCTCTCCTCGCCTCTCAGATCCTCTTCTTCACACGTCCCGCTCATGTATTTCCTGTTTGATCCTCATTCAGGTTGTAAAAAGCAGCTCCACAGAAACTCGTGTAGAGAAGAGAATTGTCTTAAATGCTGAATCTGAAATGGACCAAGATCAGGTACATGCTGTAAGAAAAAAAAAAAACAAAACAAAACACTGTTTTCTCTAATTCTAAATGGCACCAAACCACTTTGTACTCCTTTTTATCATTTTGGATGCACACATTTCTGTGACCCATATCTCATTAGCATGATTTAATTTCCCTTAAAAATCCATTGAATATAACTTGTTCCATGTTTTCTGTCCTGTAATTCATTATCATTCCACTAGAGGGAGTAGAGGGGTTTTCCTGCTCATTTCAAAATGGCTGCTTTCATGAAATCTCAAAAACCCTTTTGGAGTGAAAAAGTTTAGCTAATTATCAAGACTTTTGGGGAGAATAAGTCATCCCTTTTTAAAATGACTATTTTATGTATTAAAAAGAACTGACATTTTTTAAATATTTTATTCTGTTTAATACTGTTACATCATGTTAAAAATCTGTAGATCAAATTAGAGACAGTTGGTAAATAAGTTACTTTGTCCTGAACACTCATGTCAATATTTTTACATCCTATGCTAACATTAGCAGTGTTTCAATTATACATATGCGCAAGATTCTAAACTAAATCATAATTATCCGAACAAACACAACCAAACTTATACATATGTCATTAAAAAACATGGCAGCTGATGTTACTTTGATTTAGGCTACAGCAGATACATTAAAATTTCTGTCACTAGCACTATTCATCAGTCAAAGGAGACGTCAGCGTCCTATTTAGGCTATGGAGCGGCAAACTACGTAGGAAAGGCTACGGATGAAGTGGTTTTGGGAGATGGTGGTTTTATAGAGGAGTTGTGGATCCAACAATTACACATGATACGCTCAACTTTTGATGAGCTGTGAGAGGCTGTAAGATTCTGTGAGACCTCTATTGGTACCTATAAGCGTCGTGTCCGGTGTGGTAATTGGTCACATTACTTATTTTTTAAAAAAAGTGTTTCCATTGCACTTTTGCAAAACATGTCATTTTGACATGCCCCAAAAACCACCTCCTCCAAGCGTAAAAACTATTTTTTTAAATAAATGGGAGTTTTTCCAAAATTGTTTTCATAAAGTGAATTTATTATTGCAAATCCATTTTGTGGAATTTCCTAGTTAATGGAAACACATTTTGTGTTGTGTGCAAAAACTTATCCAATCATCCACCGCATCATAATTGATACCATCTGTATGTCTTTAAAAAATAATATTGCAAAAATATTTTGTGGAGTTATCTTAACCTGGCTATGGATATTTGGTTTATGACTGTAATTTCTGCTTCTTAGTTATATTTATTTTTTGTAAAAGTATCTTACAAAAAAAAAGTTAAAGTGACATCCTTTTTCTTATTTCGCTTCTGCTGACTGTCCTTTATTGAAAAACATATATTGAGTTAAATCATGTTATTATCTGTTCCAGGAGAAACGTGGGGGCGCCTCAGCCTTGTAACTACGCCCTCTGACTGACCGCCACCACTTTCAAAACGCCCCGTTTGACTGCAGTGCTCCACAGAGACCCCTTTTGTTCATGCACAAATGAAAGATCTTAGAAGTCTGCACCTGGAATGAGTGAAAACTGACTAGATTCCTCTTTTTAGACCGATTTGTTCTGTTGTTTTCTCCCGCAGCTGAGCCCACATATGTATTTAGGGCTGCACTTTGCTGATCTGGATAACTGGTTTAAACACAAAAAGTAACACCTTTTTCTGATGAGTGATTTTAAACTTGTTTATTTGAAAAGCTTTTATTTTGCTAGTCCTTTTGACACGCTTTGGTTTTTTTTTTTTTACAAATACTGCTTTTTTGATGAGTCATTCTTTACAGCATTTCAGTACTTGGTGCTGCTAAGAACAGCTTAGAGAAATATATTCAAGTAAACTCTATTTTTGTTTTGTTTATTTAATTCAGGACTTTCTTTTTTTTTTTGTTGCTTTTTTAAAAATTAAAGTGCGATACCTTTCATGGATATATGAAGGCGTATATTCTGTCCTCAAATTTGGCCAGTTTTCTTTCCTTTTGAAGGCTTGGTTCACTCTCAGGTACGAAACTTGAAACTTCTCTCATTTCCAACCAGCCATGAACCAGAAGCCTACGCATTCTTGTAAAGTCTGAATTCAAATGGATCTATTTTGAGATATTTCTCTATTTTTTAGAAGTGTGCTTTTTTATAGTATTTGTACAAATTTGAGGTTTTTAAGTTATTCATATCCATCTGCTAACAAAACTGCAGGGGTCATTTCGAGGATTCAGTTCTTATTTACAGTCAGCTGTCCTCTTTGTTGTCCAAGTGGGTCAAACTTTACTCGCTGAGCTTCAGCACACAGTTCCCCGCTCCATTAAGGTTCTGGTCTGTTTAATCTCAGGTTTTGATATGATTTGTAAAACCACAGACCTACACACCAATTGTATGAGGAATGTTCATGTTTTGTATATCCATCTCTCTTGTAAATGTGCATTTATGTCTGGTCAAGTGAGGTCAATAAAGTTTGTCACTAAAGTCCAACAACTGAATGGGATGAAGGCAGCTGCCCGAGTGCTCGTGGCTCCTCCCCCTCCTCGTCACTGGAGCTCGTTTTGTCCTGCTTATACATTAATTTATTTGTAAAGTAGTAATTGTTTCACATAACTGTGATGTACTGTGAAGTCGCGAGCTGAATTGAAAATGTCACATCACCCGAGCTTGTAAAGCCTTCCGTAGTTTGAAGTTAGATGCCCCCACTTGTGTTTCTCCAAAGCCTTTTTTCTAGATTTGACCCTTTATTTTTAGAAACCTCATTTTGAACCTGATCCGAAGCCATTGGTATTGTAGCTACGGTAATAAAAACACAAACTTCTCCTGGAGGAAAATGTAGACTTTCACATAAAAGGGAAAATAGTTTTTAGCAAAAGAAAATATTGTTGCTTTGTGACTAACTCCTGTCTTTTTATGAAAAAAAATAATAAAAACATGAATGACAAAGTGTGATGTTGGACCATCTTTACAGCACACGCAGCAAAACACTTCTGTTTTTAAAGTAATATACATTTATTTATCATTCACTTGTTCCATAGAATACAATCTATCATTTTGATACAAATACAGATTTAACAGGAAAAATAATCTTCAAATAAATAAATTCCTCTAAGCTAAAGGAAAGAAATCTCTTATATGGATTTACAGCTTTTCATGGCACCTTTTTTATACATTACCAAGACTTAAGCACAAGAAGTACATTCTATAATCCAATCCGTGTGATTTATCTAACTTTAAATAAAAATTTAAAAATAATTTTAATTTTAAAGCATCATTAAGGCAGTGGTTGATCATCACAACATAAACAAACCAGCCTTAAAGGTCTTTCATTCCTGACGAGTCTCCCAAGAGTCAAATGATGCACAAACATCGTCGCTGTAGCGTCACATTTAAATAAAAAAAAACTTAAATATTTGACAACTGTGCTGCTATTTTCATCAAACATTTAATATACTGCTTTGACTATTATAACAGTAGTAGAGTTCATGTGCGGCTTTAGCGAATCGTCTTCACCGGGCTCTTGAAACTCGATGCAGCTTGAAGCTGAAGCTGATAAGCCATCGGGTGAATTTTGAAACCATACAGCCTAAAAGACAACAAAAAGTTATTGAGTTTTAGAGGATTTGTGATTCAAAAAATTCTGCACTTCATTCTCATGAATGTCCTTGTTCTTTTTTTCTTCTAGTTGTGTGAGATAATTCCTTAATTTTAATTATTTCTATGACTATGAGAACAGTGTAGATATTAGTTTTGTTACTTTGCTCTCAATACTGACCTTGGCACAAACTGGTTGGCTGGACGCTTTGGCCGATACTCCGGGTGCACCATAAACAGCATGTGAGGGAAGCCGGTACCAAAATAGGCTCCGTCTGTGTGGTGGTGTCTGGAGGATTTGGGCGTGTACACATCCATGCATTTTGGACAGTAGAGCTTTACCATCGCTTCTCCGGGGATGTCTGACAAACCTGCACCCACCGGATGAGAAACAATTTACTCAAATCAAGTTTAGTAGAAATAAAAATAAGGATTTTATTAAGTTCAACTTACCAATCGGAAGCATTGGCTGATTTTCACAATAAACTCTAGGGCAATAGCCAAAATCTCCTTGTTGATATTTTTCAAGCTACAGACAAAAAAAAAGGAAAAGTTAATTAATGAAGTCTTAAAATGCTCAAGAATTGGAAAAGACTTTGCAAGAGATTACCATTTGGGCGATGCCTCTGTTGGTGAGGATGTAGCGAGCATGAATGAGTCCATACAGCATCTCTGCAGCCTGCTCTATCAAATCACTCTGGTTTGGATTATCTTCAAGTTCCTCATCTGGTAAGAACAAGTGACAAATTAACATGAAGCTACTTTCAGTTTAACATGAGAATTGTAAATCCTTCACTGCCCACCTGGCTCCAGGTCAAGAATCATGTCAAGAGCCTGCCGATAGTGAGGCACCTGCTCGTTCAGACCGGTCAGGTTGAATTTATCTTGAATGTAATCCTCGTCAACCTGCAGCAGAAAGGAATGAGCAAAAACTGCAATGATGTGAAAGCATTACACAAGAGTATTTCAGAGCACAATGAGGTAATAAACAATTTTCATACAAATGTGAAAACTATGTTTATTTGTTCTAATAATATTATTTTTATCCAAATTGTGTCAAGTGACATAAGGAGTCTGTAGAGGGAAATCAATAAGAGTCCAACAGAAACTAGACATGGAGTGTCCTACAAGTCTATGGTAGTGATTAATAATGGTTGAATCAATAAGAAAATACTGGACTGGAACCAACCTCACAGAAGAACTCATTCCCTCTGAGTCCACAGAACCAGGATATCCAGGACACTTCCTCTGAGCTGCTCATCCTGTTCACAAACAGCGGCGGTGAGCTGATACGCTGATTGTACAGTCATCCATATGCTAGCAGGCGAACTATCGCAAAAGCACCCTATACTCATAAACACAAGCGCTTTCTCAATGTTACGAGAGTTGAGTTTAGCTGTAAATGTGTCTTATGGGCGATAAAACAAGTTTTTTGCTAACTTCGCTAGCTCAAAACTCACAAGCTAGCTACCGGATGACGTTTTTGCTCGTTTATGTTGGGATCTAATTTTTTTAAAGTAACATATAACGTGCTTTTCCACAAATAAAAAAATGAATAATAAAAAAACGTTTATATTAATAGATTAGTACCATAAATTAATTTTTACTTACTCTCCGAGTTGTCGCTGAAGCTATGATAGCTTCCGGTTCCTACGTGACGTCAAACTGTTATTTTTATTTTTGACCCACTATCGCCACGAAATGGAATGGAGGGGAAATGTACTGACCTTAAACACCGAAATTATAGTATTTATTCATCAAACTGGAACATTGCTAGAAAACTATGTCTATTTTGACTGTTATAAATGAATGAATGAATGAATGAATGAATGAATGAATGAATGAATGAATGAATGAACATCCTACAAATTTATTGTGTTTTCCTCCTTTCAATTGCACATTTACATTACACACTTATTTTTAATCACAACAGTTAATCACAGTTAATTTGATTTCCATTTATTTTTTAAAGGTAACTGCACATTTTTGATCACAAGAATTTAATTAGTCAAACTATCGTTTAACAGTTGTATTCTCCCACTATGTTTAAAAAAAATGCAAATACCTAATAGTTTGAGAGAGTTAAAGCACACTTACTCATTGAAAAAGTTATTTATGTCTTATCATTAAGCCTTTGAACCTTCCATATATCATTAAGCGCAATCTATCTCTTTGACATTATGGCTTGCCCACAGATAAACCACTTTTTTTACACTCAGCACGTAAAACAGAGTTCACAGAATTTCTGCCCCCCCCTTGCTGGTTTAAAAAAAAAAAAAAAAAAAGCTAGTTGCCATTAATTTCACATCCTTTTGACGTGTTCAGGGCAGTTCTGAAAAGGTTTTGCGAGTGGGAGGTCCAACATCCTTCTGCTCCTTCTCTTTCCCCATGCCTTCAAACATCAAAATCCTTAAACAAAGAAAAGCAGGTCTATGACGCTTGTGGAAAACATTTTATATGCAGGCTATTTTTTCACACTATTTCAAAAAATCTATATCATTTGTTAAGATCTGCAGTTTTTATACATTTTGAGTAATATCTTATAAAGTACACCAATTTCTTCGTGCTGAATCAACCAAAACTAATAAAGCATTTCATACTCACAGCTTGAGAATTGCATTTCTTTTCCCCAGCATCATATTCAGGAAGTCAGAGTAGCTGATGGAGTCATTTGATTCATTTCCAGCCACTTCTGACATCATCTTCTTCAGCTCCAAGTGAGTTTTTGCTAATCCAAGCTTTTCCAACATTCGTTTTAACCCCATCATGTCTATGGAAAAAAGAAAAATATAAATAAATAAACAAAAAAAAAAAAAAAAAAATCAAAACAGCTACAAGCACTTTTGATAAAAGGGGAAGTCTGATCTGCTGGTACCTATATCTCCTTTGTCATTAAGATCAAACTCCATGAATTTTTCTGAAATTCAAATGAAAAAAAAAAACTATTGTGAAATTATTAAATATTATTGTTAGTAAAATGGATAAAAAAGTATAGCTCTTACTTTTAAATGCTTCAAGCTTTGATGCCAGATCCTCCTCATCCACATATTTTGGATCTAAAAGGAACACCTGAAAATAACACAGGTTAACATCTTCACTTCTTGTAAGTTTGACATAACCATCATTTTAATAATTTCAGCTGAACTTCCGTCCTCACCTCATTGATGGAGTTTAGCTTTTCCTCCTGTTTAGACTTCAGAAGACCGAAGGCTTTGCCTCCTGTGAGAAAGTAGCAGTCAACCACAGCACTCATCCATCAAAGCAAAACGGGACATCCGAAAGAAAAGAAAAACCCCACTAACCTTGAGCCCTGCTGTCCATTTGTGTGAGCTGTTGAGCGAAACGGAGAAACTGTCACAATGAGAGGTTATATTGCTTTTTCTGTAAATGGAGCCTGAACGGGAAGTGAAATGACAAACATCAGTTTGTACTGTGTAGTTTCCTGAATTGCACGCTCTTTGCAGCAAACTGAGTTCTAAATGTGTTTAGAACTAAAAAAAAAAAAAAAAAAAGAACTTTCATAATGAATTTCATCAGAAAGGAATGGAAAAGATTTAATCATTTAATGTTGGTTAAGAGGTGCGTTATAAAACGATTAGACATTTTTAGAGAATTAAGTACAAATACAAGGGTAAAAATAACCTTTTTTATGTTTTGTTAGTTGAGAGTTCAGCCCATGTGTGGAATTTAAGTCTACGACTTTAAATCTGACCATTTTCCTGCATCGTTTCTTATCCATCTTTCACAAAAACACAAAAAAAGGAGAAAAGGAGGCACATTTCCACAAAGTATTTATGGTTTCAAAGTTTTAAGGTCCTGAATTCCCATCTGGAAAGGAAGCAGTTTTAAAGTAAAAATGGACAGCCTTGGATTCAGTGTGTGTGCTTTTGCTTGAGCAGTGAGGTCAGCTTTGTCTGAATTCAAAACTCTTCAGTTCCTCTTCTGACCTCAAAGTGCTTCAGCGAAAGTGGTCTGCGTGTGAGGCTTGTCTCTGATCTGTCACTCAGCCCACCACAGGATTTTTTTTTAACAGTTGGACTCCGCAATGAGGAACATGCAAATGCTCAGGCGAGCGTTGTTTGTCAACACTTCCGTGCATTTGAATTCTTATGCTTTACTTTTGTTTAGAATACCAAAAAAAGTGGTTGATGGTGAGAGAGCAGCTCTTTTCAGCCCCTCTGAAATGCTCCTCAGCCAGTCATAAAGTCTCTTCTGTCATAAGGATGACCCAAAACAAAAAAGACTTGGTTTAGTTTCAGGTTGAGATTTCTGTAGAACTTGGGGAACTGAGAAGTCCACACACAGATCTAAAAGAGAATCGCTCTGTTGAGTCTGAGGCCAGAGCGTCCTGCATGGACGATGGAAAACTTTCATTTCCAGCTGATCGTCTCAGTCTCACTTCTATATAATTTTTTAGAAAAGTGTAGTGGTAAGTCACTGAATCTTTTTCTTTTACTACAAATCAACCTGTGTTTGATGTGTCTTCACGCTGTGACTGTTTGACAGGGGCCTCTGCAAGTCCTGAACTTTTAACAGCATTTTCAGAGAAAGAAGTAGCTCTGTCCTGCTTGAATTCAACCCTAGTGGCTGACAAGAGCTACAGATTCAGATGGAGAAACAATCTCACCGCCAAGGTTATTTTTGAGTGGCCAAATGAGTCTCTGCAAACGGAAAAGGTAGTGTGGAAAGCAGACGGAGAAGGAAATATGTGTGTCTTTCTGGAGAACCTGGATCAGTCGGATGATGGAACATACAGAGAAGAAGTCTGGAAAGCATGGGGTGTGGTTCAGGAAAAGTACATACGTTTAAAAGTCAAAGGTAATTTCCCCAAAGTACTGTATTGATCAATGACTGTAGTTGTTCATTTATATGATGTAATCACGTTTCAGATTGTAACTTCCTTCAGCCTGTGAAGGCTGCATCAGGCTTGCCTGCAAAGCTCCAGTGTGAAACAACATCTGAGTCTTCAAACATCACCTGGGAAAAATTAAAAGGAAAAAAAGAAGTCACGACGGCAGAAAATATCAATGGCTCCTTGGTTTTCCAGTCTGTGAACAGCACTGACGGCGGCTGGTACAGATGTACCTTCAAGCTCAGGCAACGCCAACGTTGCTACGACGTCAACTTGATCATCCAAGGTGTGATCTTTCTCATATCTCATATCATGTTTAGCTTTTCAACTCAGATTCATTGATTAAAGCTTCCTTTAATTATGCAGAAAACATCTTTGAGGTCACGACCGTTCCAGTTGCCGTGACAACAACCGAACAAGGTCTGCACGTCCTGCATATCACACACTAAAACCTCTTTACCCGTGAGACAGCTGACTTTTGCTCTCGCTTCTCTCAGCACTGGAGGTCACTCAGCCGGCCTCCTCTTCAACTTCAACAACGTTTGTGGCTTCAATAGTTAGTGTGATAATAATCATGACTCCTGCACTGATAGCGTTGATCATCTACTTAAAATCTCAGACCAGAAAACCCCTTTCCCAAGGGAGAAGACAATCTCCAGGTAAGATTTATAAAAAGATATATATCTTCTAAAACATCAACATGCTTGGAAAAGCAGCTATCTAACTTTGTTTACCTGGTTTTCTTGAAGTCTGCATGGACATCTATGAGAATATCAGTCTTCCAGATTCACAAGGTGAGGGCTTTTCAGAACAGGTGTGTATTAGCAAGAGATATACATACCACGATACATGTGTCGCGATATGATAAATATATCGATATGTCCCAAGACAGTAACAGAGACAATATTTCATTGTTTTTTTGTTTTTTTTTTAAGATTCTGACGTGGAAAATGACTATGAATAATAATACACCTTTTGGAGTGATAAATGGTAAAATATGAACATTAAGCAACTGTATCTCATATACAGGTGAATTTTGACCAAATAAAATACATGGTGCTTTTCTTTTAGTAATGGTTTCTTCTTTCAGACCATTATACTTGCAACTCAGACCAATCAGATTGCTGAATTAGAATCGTCAGCTGTGAAGGACAGCAGAACTTTGGCACGCTGTGTCTTTAGCATTTTGACTGAATCTCTGCGCACAGTGTGTCTCGAAATCTATGTTTCTATATGATACTAAAACAAACTTGGCACAGATTTTCGTTTAAGTTTTCACCCTTCATTAAAACTGACTTGTACACGTGTCATTTTTTTACTATGTAACAACTGGTAACAACAACCATGACGCTGATGACTTGAGATTTTTCACGAGTTATTGTTGCTTAGAAGAAACTCAGTGCGTTCCCAACGAGCAGCTGGAGGGTTTAGAGGAAATCAAAAGACTTCGATTTTACTTTTTTAACTTACAAATACATAATTAAATAAGAATAAATAAATCGATGCGAGTTTCGCCAATTGAAGTATTGTGATATTTCACTGAATCGATATTTTTTTACTCCCCTATTTTTTCCGTCACTTTCAACTGATGCTAGCCGTACTTTCGAAAGTGCAGTTTGGAATACGTTCATCTCACATCCATGTGTCTGCCGCAGATGACAGAAAGACGGTCAACTCTTTGTACCACTGGGAGGAGGAAAACATTTCTACTTGTAAGTGTTTCTGCTGAAAAAATTCACTTCTCATAATCATAATATATATATGTATGTATATATATAAAATATGTATGTGTATATATATATATATATATGTATATATATATATATATATATATATATATATATATATATATATATATATATATATAATGTATTTTCTCTGTTGCAGTTCAGCGCTAGAGGAATTGCAGTTCCAGATGGAAACTACAGTTTTATCTCTCCTTTTTATGCTTTAACACCTAAACATATGTACTGGTATGTATGTAATGAGAGTGTTATGTGATGTTAGATGTAATCAAGTTTAAATCGAATGTGAACAGTCATTTTATTACAAGTTTGTTTGCATAAGTGGGATAACAAAGAATTATGACTCAAAAATAAAAAAAAAAATCAACTTTTCATAGATTTTTGATGTTATCTGTTAAAATATTGAAATGTAAAGACCAACTTTGAGGAAAATTGTGTTTTTGACATGTTTTGTTGGCCTTTTTCTCTTGATGGAAGACATAAAGAAAATTACACTTAAAATGTAATTTCTGAGTATTTCTTTGTTCAAACTGGGAGCAGATAAAAGATAAGATCACATTTGTGACGTTAGGTCCCAACAAGCTCCCTGCTCCGCTCCATTCTGATGCATCCACTTGTAGACAACTCGAGCTTTTTTCTTCATCTGAGCTGGCATCTGGATGAAAACTGTGCTGCTCGTCTTTATTTGTTATTTGTTGTGAGGGGCTGTAGGCTAGCGGGAGAAAGTAAACAGGTGATGCTGGGAAGTAGGGGGGACTTACTCCATGCCAAAAAATGAACTACTGCTGCTCTGCAGAAACTATGTCCTAGAAAATGACAGTTTTGGCTACAAACTTCATAATCGTAACTAAACGACTACCATAAGAACACTTTTACAATAGATCTAAACATGACTGGAGTGGAACTGTAACAGCTCAGTTCACAGGCTGTAATAAGTCATAGGTTGCGTTGGGTGGTTCATTTTTGAAAGGCCTCTGTGGTACCTCATCCAGAACGATTTCATACACATGACCCTGTGTAGAAAATACATCATTGTTAGAGTCAGTTTGGCAGGAATCGAAGGTGAATTGTCTTCTTACCATTTCAACAGTTGGTGAGTCCTCTGCTGCGTTAAGAGAAGGGTGAGACGTGTTATTGGGCTTTCCCAAAAGTGTGTAATAGCTCCAACACTTTCAGTACCTGCATTTGTCTTCTGCTTTCTCTTCATGTACATGTAGACTGCTACAGCCGTGCAGACCAAAGCCCCAGAGGAAGGCCTAACCAGGCTAGTGTTTGCAGAGCTGAGGACATTCCATTTTTGTTATTTCTCTATAGAATTTACAGCTTCTGTTTGTAGCGGGTAATATGTGTGTACGTACGGTGAACAGAGTTCCATTTCTTTGACGTCATCAGCGCGCCTTCTCGCTGCACGGAGCAAAGTATTTCCTGTGAACTCGGTGGCCGAAAAGGAAGAAGGAGCCTCTTTGTGAGGGTGTAACCCGCAGTGGTTAGGCTGCTCTGCAGGCCGTTTTGGTTTCTCTCAGACCACGTTAAGTTGAAATCTGCTTCACATTTTTCAGCACAGGTGAGAATACAAGTCAGGTTAAGATTTTCTTCCTCTGGATCAAACTCTTCTGTAACTGTGGAGACAAAAAGACAAAAAGTAAAAACAAAAAATTTTACAGTCAGTGAACGGTTTTGGATTTTTGGCCCTCACCATCAAGGGTGTGCAGCCTGATTGTGTTGAGCACGTTGTGACTACCACTGGACTCTAAGCACTGGTAGTCCCCAGCATGAAGAGAGTTAACTTTATTGATGACCAATGAGTCTTTATTGATCTGAAATGTCTGTCGGAGTGACGCGTTTGTCAGGGGGTTGTCATTTATAGTCCACTTTATGTCACTTGTGGAAGTGAAAGAGAAATTGCTGCTGCATGGAAGTGACACTGACTCACCCACTGCAGCAAACACTTCCTCCAAACCATCTGCAAGGAGGGAAACATGCAGTCACACTCACGCAAAACCATCTTTATCCTTAGTTAGGAAGTTTGTACCTTTTATTGTGGATGTATAACTGGTGCTGGCTTTGACTTGGTCGTTCTGGAAAACCTGGCATTTCCACGTTCGGTGATGGTCTGTTTTTTTTTTAGTGATAATCAGTTTTGATAAACATGTAGAGGAATTTTGAAAGCTAAATCTGTCTCCTTGTAGACGCGAGTTGTCCTGATTTGTCCACATGAGACGCACGCCTGAGTTGCTGCCGCAGTCTTTAAACCCTTTACGAACGTTGAGGTAACAGTGAAGCTCCAGTGTGTTTTCTGCAGCTTCAAGCCTTTTTTTAACTACACAAACAGAGGAAAAGGTGTCATATTATATGATACTCAAAATATTAATAGACAAAAAAAAAAAATGCTCCTACTTTCAAGACACCAGAGGGAAACGGATTTATTAGTCACACCGTCACTGCACATGTACAGCTGTGCATCTTCTAGCAGCACAGGAGCAATCTCCAGAGAGCAGTCCTTCAGCACGCGGTACTTGCCATCTTTTGGAATTTGGACTTTTCCTGTTTTCACCACCTCCGTATCCAATGGAAACCTTTCTCCCATGCTCCAGTTTATAGAGGAGCAGGTCTTAATTGACGGTAAATCACATGGTATTTTTAAGCTTTCCTCCCCTGCAGCAAAAGTCAGCAAATTATCTGTAGAAATAAAAGATAAACAGTTTTAAGATTAGATTTAGATGCATAAATGTTCGATTTTACAGAATTAAAAAGAAGAAAAAAAATGTTGTTATAACCATATACAGACATAATCATTAATAAAAGAGTGTTGTTTGGTTAAAATGTGCAGTTTTAAGTTGATACTTATACACCTTAAAGTTTGATTTAATATAATTAGAAAAAAATTAGTTGTGACAAACATAGACGGACATAAATATAACCAAAAAATTATTTGTTTGGCTAAAATGTAGAGTTTTAAGTTGATATTTATACACGCAAATGTTTGATTTTACAGAATAAAAACCAAAACAGTTGTTATAAACAAATTTGTACAAAAATATTTATAAAAGAGTGTTTATTTGGTTAAAATGTTGAGTTTTAAGTTGATATTTATACATTTAAATGTTAAATTTATATAATTAAAAAAACTGCTGTTATAAACATATTCAGACATACAAATTAACAAAAAAGTGTTTTTTATGGTTTTCTGTCTATAAAAAGCCTAAAAGCAAATTGAAATCAGGAAATGATCTTGATAAATATAGAAAATCTAAGCGATCAAAGAGTTGTTCAGTTTAAACCAAGCTTACATCAGTGAATGACTTTGCATACTCTGCAATATGAAGATACTATTTAGATTTTTTTTAACACACTCAAATTTTCTTAGAAAAAAGAAATTAGTTAATAAACCAACTTCCCAGCTGAATCATCGCACAAATGTTGACTTCTCTCTCAAAACCAAGGAGGAACCCATCCACAAGGGGGCATTTGAAAATACGTTTTCTTCCTTTTTACTTTCTACTTGCTTTATATAAATTCCCATAATTACCAGCTCCATCCGGTCCTATTGCCCACGTTAGAGAAAAGGTGAAAATGAATCCAAGCAACACAAAAGAACACATTGTTCTCTCAAGAGGCATCTGATGATCCTACATCCTTCTTGTCTGTTGCTACATATAAGAGGCGAGTTTCGCAAGATGGATGACCAGGAAATTACATTTTAGCTTTAAAAATCTCCTCTGTGAGTCACTACTGAAGGGCTCTAACTTGAAATAAGTTCAAGGAAACATAGCGTTGTCATAATCTGAAATCAAATCGTTCTTTTTTTTTGTTTAAACTCTTAATGTGTGGACATCACGTATCGGGTTAGATCACTAGCTCAAATAATAACAGGTTAATACAGCTTAGACACTTTTCAAGCATGTAAAATGAACAGACATTAGTAATCATAAGCTAGTGGATTACTTAAACACATTTAGACATGAGTGTCTTCTTTATTATGATGTGGTTGCAAAAGTTTTTATGCCAGAAAATATTTCAAAAAACACAATTATATTTATTTCAGTCATTTAGAGGACAGAGTTAGACAGCCTGGATAAAAATGACAGAATTGGGAAATGCAATTTGATGTAAATGTTATGATTTAGTTAATAGTGCATCAGTAAATCTTTATATTAATATCTTTTAAACGTGATTTTAATTGATTAATTCAAAAGATCAATATTGGAGTGTTGATATGGTTGAACTCTCTTTGTTAAAGTGTTGTAATTTTTTGATAAGACACACAAAACAATGTTTTCAGTTATCATTGTCATTGCTTATCCACAAGATGGTGCTGTCTGGCTTATTAAAAGTTAGAATGGAGCTTCTACCAACTGTGGAAACCAGGGGAGTATATGAACATAATAAAATTCTGCTGATCAATCCTGTGTTTTATTCTTTGAACCATAAACAAGCCCACTGAAAAGCTTTTTCATTCCCACAGAAGTGAACAAAAAGGATGGAGAAAATTCCACCGAACACACAGCCACTGTTCTGCATCAAGGACCGGTTGCAGGTCTTGGACGGGCTATGACTGTGTAGGGCTTGATCTTGAGAACGACAGTAGCAATCCCTCTCAGGTCGGGAGGGAAGGCGTCGCTCTCAGGGAGGATGAACTGGAAGTCTCTCAACAGGTATGCCGTGAAAAGAAAGAGCTCCATTTTGGCCACGGACTCCCCCAGGCAGAGCCTGGCTCCCCCTCCGAAAGGCACAAGGGCACGGGTGGAGCCTCCTCCACCTTCCAGAAAGCGCTCTGACCAAAATTGGAAAGAGAAAGAAGGAGAGGAAGGACTTTATTTGAAGAGGGCTCGGAGTGAAAGGACAGTGGTGGCAGTCAGATGTGGAGCGGGACCTGGTTTGAAGCTGTACGGCTCAGACCAGACTGCAGGATCATGGTGAGCTCCAAAAAGATTAGGAATGATGACGGCATTCTTGGGGATGAAGAAACCTGCAATACTAAATAGAAGTATTACAGTAAATAAAAATGGCAGTAAAGTAATTCTATGACAGCTTGTTACAGTGTGGCTCCCCGTGAGAAGTTATTAGTGGTTGGCTTTTAACCTTCAGAGAGGAAATCTGATGTAAATCAGGCTGGCAGATACTTAGGTCAACAGCAACCTCATGAGAAAAACTCTACACAACTTCATAAGAACATAAAAAAAATTGTTAATCCTTTTTCATTCATGGATGCTCAGCTGACCTGCTGTTTCTGATGGCTCTGTGTGGAACGGCTAGAGGAGCGACTGGTCTGAGTCTGAGCACTTCGTTGACCAGAGCACACAGCACAGGCAGTCTCTGTCTGTCGCTGTACTTTGGATAACGTCCTTCAGGAACTGTGCACAACTCCTCATACACTTTGGTTTGTATCTGTGCGTTAAGCAGAGACATATTTTAGGGAATATTTTTGCACAATTGTCTTTGTGAAAGAACTTTAAAACAACAGTGCCTCTGGTCTGTGCAGCAGAAAGGCCACAGTCCAGTTCAACCAGGCTGCCGTGGTTTCAGTTCCCCCTATGAGAAGATCCACCGTCGCCATGTGAACGTGGACATCCGTCAACAGCTGGAGAGAGATAAAAGTGTCATTTTTCATCACTTCCTGGCCCATATGTCGCCTCTAATGAGTTGGCGAACAAACCTTTCCTTCTTTTGTGTTCTGGTGTTTATCAAGAGCTTGGAGAAGGGATCCTGTTATGGAGTCTTCACTTTTATGGCCTTGCAACTGAACAAAGAGAACAAAATAGTAACCCAATGAGACCCCTATGTCTTTAGCATGATTTAAACTTTCCATAAAAACCCAAACTTGGCTCATGTTTTCTACCCTGTAGTTCATCATTATTCCACTAGGGGCAGTGGAGGGGCTTTTCCTGCTCATTTCAAAATGGCGACCTCAGTGAAATCTTTAAAGCCCTTTTGGGAGGAAAGGTTTTGCTCATTTTCAAAACTTTATGGTGAGAACAACTCAACTATTTCATTTAAAATATACGTACTGTAGTAAACAAATGCTAATTTTGTTGGATCAAGTTTGAAACAGTGGGTAAATAAGAAACGTATTAGCTTAACATTATTTTGAGCAAAAACTTACCAAATGCACCATAATTGATACTATCTATTTTTTGTAAAATAAGTAATATGATATTTTTGTGGATTTAATCAAAGGTTTTAAGGCATCTTAACAAAAAATATTAAATCTAATTTAAATATTCTTTTATATGATAGGCTTTTTAGAGGGTAATTCTACAGAAGGAGTTTACATTTGTGTTGACTCACCTTATAATTATCAAGGTGTTGCTTAATAATTTCATCTCTCCTGGCCACTTCTTTAAGAAGACGAGCAAATACAGGATTGGGGAATTTCTTTAAAAGAACAAATGATCACTGTTATTTGGGTTTGATAAAATAGCACGTTAGTGACGTGTTATTACTGACTCTCAGCAGTGGGAAGGAATCCAGAGCAGAAATCCAAGAGGACCCCCACAGAGACACGATCTCGTTCAGACAGCTGTGCAGCTGCTGCAGCTCTAATGAGCTCTTGTCGTACTAAAGAAAAGATGAAAGGCTGAATCACAACCAGACGGCACATTGTGTTCACCTTTATCCAGTACAGATGTCCAAATAGAGAAAGCAAACAGTGACTTTGTCCATTCCTCCAACACAAACACATATCTAGATACTGGTGTGATGCAACATCTCTTGGATGTTGGTTAAAAATCAAATCCTGGAGAAATGATACTCACTTCTTTGCCGAAGGCCAAAGTGGTGATGACATTGCTGGCTGCCACAGTGAAGTCTTCAGAGAGATCCACAGGGCTGCTTTGGTAGCCCATCAGAACCTAACCGGTAAAACAAGCTGCATCTTATCTGTTGTGTGGTTACGTTGGAAATGCCCCAACGTTTGCGTGTTGGAAGAGCTCCGTGTGCTCTGTACCTCTCTCAGATGCAGAGCCTGCCGCTCGATCACACTATGTAAAGACTGCTGGCAGCAGCGCTGCAGGGCGCCGTGGACGAGGCGGCGATGTGCCCTCCACTCCTCGGTATAATCCCCAAGAGAAATGTTCTGTCCTCCCCCAGACACGATATCACCTGATAGGCGAGAAGAGGTTCTGACTGCGATCAGGATTAATAGAAAATGAGGCCAAAAGGGTCTTCACCTGTGTATGAAATTGGCCTTCCAGCAAAGTCTGACCATTTCTTCACCAAAGCTTCCCTTATCAGTTCCCCACTATTAAGCACCACCATGGCTGAAAGAAGACATCCTTTCAATTACCATGAATCAACATCATAGCATTATACATAACCCAAAACTAGACGATTACTTGTGTTTCCACATTTGAGGCGGTAAATGCTTCCATAGCGTTGGGCGAGGCTAGTCAGCTGAATTGGTAGGTGGTCGTGCATCAGCTCCATCATATTCCCAATCAAGAAGCGGCCCGGAGGGCCAGGAAGTGATGGAGGTGGAGAGCGAAAGAGAAACTGATACAAACCCTGCAGAGGTCCAGATCCTGCTTCTATGTGGAGTAAGGAAATGAGTTAAGAATGATCCACCCAGAAATTTTACATTTCAATAAGCCGATGTTTACTATTAGAAATACCTGTTCTTTCACCTCCTTGTTGACACTTTTTTCTTTGACAAGAAATCAGCAACAACAACAACAGAACAAGCAAGAGCACAGCCCCAGCACTGACCGCTGACAGTTCTGAAGCCATTCTATGCTGTGGTGCTGGCGCCCCGTTTCAGAAAGCGGACCGGCTCGCCGCTCCTCGTCTTTATAGTCGTCACATTCCCTCAGTTTGATGTGATGTTGCCCCAAAAATCAAGGATGTCAAAATATTTTCAAGTCACCAAATCTAGATGACTGTAATCCACATGGAAACATCAAGAGTGATAAACACAGCAGAGGTTCATTGAAGGACACGATAACACTCCAGTGTCTATATAAACAGCACGCTTGCAGGTACTTTTCCCACAGATGTTTTTTTTTTTTTTTTTTGATATGGCCTGTGCAGTGGTGTAGTTGTAGGGTAAAGGAATAAATATGGACAAATTAGTTAGGCAACCCTCTCTGTTCAATAATGTTGTTTATTTTTTATATATATATTTTTAAATAATAATTGATCTCCAACATCTAAAACACAGCATTCAGCATGCAGAGTGTAATATTCTGTCTCGCCACAAGAGGGAGTTTCCCTAAACTGAGCAGGCAGGGGAACTAAGTTTAACCTGGCCTGCCATTGAATTAAACATCGACGAGACGACGAGACAGAGATTTAATGTATGCTGTATGTATGTTCCAGGTAAGCTGCATAAAAGAGATAAGATAGATAAAGTAAAATGGACCACAAGAGGGAAGACAATACAGGAAGTTGGCCGTTGTCTGTGTTATTTTGTGTCGCTGTTCATACTAAAGGTTTTCTTGTAATTAGCTATATCGCTAGCACTTAGCAGCTAAAGCTAACACACAAACGGGTTATTGTGGTGGATAGCCTATGGAGTTCTGAGTATGTAGTTAGCCATGGTCACATGGATATAAAATGGAGAATTGTTCATGTATTTTGCTGATAAATGTGAAAAACTAAGTTTAACCTGGCCTGCCATTGAATTAAACATCGACAAGACGACGAGACAGAGATTTAATGTGTGCTGTATGTATGTTCCAGCTTTTCACTAAAGGCCAAAAATTCCAAAAAACCCACATTTGTCCAGGTCATCCTTCCAAGTGTGCAACATAGTGATTGGCACTTTCTGCCCAGGGCGAGAAGGCCCTTTCTGTTTAGAGTTTGCATGTTGTCGTGGGTTTTCTTCCTCTCATAGTCCAGTAATATCCCTCACAGGTTGATTGATGAGTCTAAATTGTTCCTGGTTGTGAATGGGAGTTTTTTTTTTTTTTTGATTGTGTGGCCATACAACAGACAGGTGATCTGTCCAGTGTGCTCTGCTTTTACCCAACAGTACTTAGGATAGGCTCCAGCACATGTTTTTACTTAATAGCTTGAATGACTTGTAATAAAGAAAAAATATAATGAAAAAAAAAAAAGGATTAGCTTCTTGAGGAAAGCAGGTACTTCCTGTTTGGAATGTGAGGGGGGGAGGGGTTCTCTATATGCTCAATGGGTGTATCCCACCTTCACCCAATAGTGGCTGGGATAGGCTCCAGCAGCACCATGAACCCAGAAGGAATTTCAGAAATTGAATGTACTTTTACCCAAATAACACAAAGAGACCCACGTTAGCCTGATTTATTTCCATGCAGTAAGACAGTGCATATTTAGTTACAGCAGTAGTGGGCTGTCAAACCATATTGGTGAAAAAAAAAAAAGAAATATTTCAAAGTAAAATAGAAAACACACAGAAAACTGCACTGACACTGGATTTCCACTTCATTAGTACATCTAGCAGAAACACAGATAAAAAAAAAAGAACCAAAAAACATGAGCTAAAGAGGGCAGGTGCAGGTTCAGCCAACAAAATCCCTGCATGGACTTTTAGATGGACAGAGACATGCAGCCGTTCTGAAATATTACATTTCTGAAGCTCCGGTTGTCTTGCAGATCGGGGGACTGTCTGCCAGTAGAGAGTGACCCATTTTAGCCATGAGTTGCAGAGAACAAGGAGGGTCTGAACTTCATCTCAGTGAAAGGAATAGAAGAGTCTTTGCCTTTCCAGTCTATCCAAACGATTCCCTGCAAGAGAGGACGGAGCTTAGTGCCGTGTGAGCAATGGCTTATCATAGTAAGTAAAAGGAAATACCTGATTTTTGGTGTGAGCGCCATAAAGGCCGTTTAGATTTGCCCTATAGCAGTTCTTGTACCACCAGCCGCCCATGTAAAGCTTGGCACAGTGGTTTTCCAGGCGATCGGGGTCCTTGTCTCGGGTGGAAAATGGTCGGCCGCTGTGTAACTTCATTGAGTTGCCTGAAAGTGGAATTCACATGCAGTAAAATGCAAATCTTCAAGTGTTTGTTGGGCATTCTCAGAATTTTGCAGTTAAACAAGGAAGACTATAAAATTTGTTTTGAGTAGTTTAACTTCCTGTCATTGTTTTTTTCTAATTATATACATACAACTGCAAATTTTGTGTTTAAAGGCACCTGCTGTTCCTGTGTATCCAGACACAGTAAGAGTGTAGTTCCTCTCTTCTGAAGCTACAGAGAAGTTGGTATATTGAGCATACGCCGTGTCATTTCCTGACTGCAAATCCACTCTCAGACTCACAGGCCCAGCACTGGTCAGGTTGTGCAGGAGGTCATTACCTGGCCACAGTAAGGAGTAGAGATCAGTTTAAACTGATAGAGTTACAGCAACATTGATCTAGATGCACTTATTAAATAGAAAAAGAGCTTCTTCTGAATATACCGAGCCAGAATTCTTCACTTAGATTTCCAAACCCCACACTGTATTCATGCCAGGTTCTGTAAAAATCCGTTTTTCCATTCATCCTTCTCTGGAAGACCTACAAAAAACACAGGCTCAGCTGTGAGACATTTTTTTAAATGCTGGTCTGGTTTAAGGTGTGAAAGACACAAGCAGCCTGTTACCGTCCAACCGCCTCCATCGGCTTCCATGTCACAGTATACCCTGACTGCCTCTCCCTCTTTCCCTCCTGGGTAAATGTCTACTTCTCCAGACTCTGAAGCTCCATTCAGCAGCTCTTGTGAGCAATCCATGGGAAAAGGGAACCGCAGTTTTCCTGCTTGGTGAAAAAAAAATGTTGAATGCAACATTGATGCATAAAATACGTACATAAATGAGATGTTGAAGATAAAACTACATATTCAAACAAATTAGTCTTTGGGATAGTTCATAATTTAAACGATATACTGAGGAGCAAAGTCCAGCATCACCACTGTTATACAGATTCCAGAGCACCATCTAAAACCTCAGGTAAATTTTTAGGTTCAGGAACCTGTCCCATGTACTTGTGCAGAGTTTTTTTTGGGGGGGTGGGTGGGGGGGAATTACGGAAGATGCTGGCAAAAGATTTAAATTCAAATTAGCAAGGAGTTGTTGGAAGCCTAGTGCCAACTCCCAGTACCTGCTAGGATCTCTTCTAGGAAGCAAATTCTTTCTATTTGGATTAAGCTCAAACAGAGGATATTAAATGAATGTATTTATTCTATATTATCAAATATTTACCCAGATAAAAGCCCATTAAGATCAACATCTCTGTTTAACCTGTTAACACCTAAACACCAGAGCTTCAACTGTAATTCTTGAATTAGATTCTTAAGTAGAGAAAAGCAGCCTTGCTAGTTATGAAATACTTCACAGTGATGAAGTGCTTATATAATCAACATGAGTTAGCTGATTCTGATGCTAAAGAAATCAGTTTTGCATCATCACGCAATACTTTACGTTGATGTCTTGCATATTGCTGCAAAGCCGATATAAATAGTCGCTTTTATTCGCCTAAGAATCAGTTGATTCATGCTGATTGTGTAAAAGGTAGAAGAGGTACACCTGGTTCACAACAATAGTTTAGTTTACACCAGACGCGAAGCACCACGGCTGGCTTGCGCCATGCAGAGATATTATTTTAGATCTGGTCTATTTTTTGCGCAAGCGATCTGTGTCAATTCTGGCAGGAAGTTACGCCAAGAAACACGAGAAAATCCGGGCAATTTTCAAAATATAACCAATTTTTAACAATGAAATGCAGTTATTGAAATACAATCATATCTTGGTATCTAAACAGACTGTAGAGATGAAAATAAACTCACAAAGCACAACACACAAAAGCAAACAGACACATAGAAACACTGAGTCACGCACAGATCAATGAAGTTGGCTGACTACAGAGCGGGGGTTGTTTAGGGTGTCTAAAAACACAGGTCATATCAAGTGTAGGAACTGTAAATAACCACATCTGAGTAGAAGTGCTTATTGACTATTATGGAAAAATGCGTGTCTTTAACTGGAGGTGAAGCAGAGACCACACGCACTCTGAGTGCATACTGCTTTGTGGCGGTGTGGCGTCTGGTGTGAACTAGGGGCTATGCCAAAGAAAGTGTTTTATTGAGGTATGACCGGCGATTATCTTTGTGCTAAAAAGTTAGCTAATGTCATAAAGCGAAACCAAAACAAAAAAACAAGACAAATAAAAGGCAGTAAGGAGAGCTTTAAAAAAATAAAATAAAATCAAACATTAAACAGGGATTCAGGAGTAAAATAGTTAATAAAACTAAAGAGTAACAAATGAGAAACACTAACAAGGATTTTTGGTTTATTGAAATATAATAAAAAGTAATATAATAAAAAGTATTGAAAGAAATTAAGAAGCAAAACTGAAAAATTGTTATCTAAAATTGGTTCTGTCACGGAAAACAAGCAAACAGGAAATGAGCAAATGTAAAGACTTCAGTAACGACTTTTTACGAAAGACATTGACAGAAACTCTTTTGACATAAATTGCGAAACATATATTGAAAAGAGTTCAAAGAGATGGACAACAATACCTGTGATGAACTCTGAGGTAATTACAGATGTGTAGTGTCCATTTTTCTCCCCTTGTACAACAACGGTGTATCGTGACATAGGGAACAGGCCTGTCAGCTTATATTCATTGACAGTGGGTGGCAGGATCACCTCCTATCACAAACACAATCCTTTAGTACCTTCGTATTTTGTAAATAGACTAGGTAAGTGTCAGGGATCCTCCATCTAGTTCCACGTCCAACCACCAGAGGGACCCCTCACCTGAGTTTTAGTCAGCCATCTCCTCACCTGTCTCCCTCCTGCCATCACCACCAGCTGGTTCTCATACAAGTGCTCATTACCCCCAGTGGTATTTAGTCATCCATGGACCCAGCTCCTTGCGAATGTATATATTTCCATGTATTACATACCTGAGCAGTTCACGCCGTTTGCCTTCTTGTGTTTTGACCTCTGCCTGTCTCCTGACTCCCTGCCTTGCTCCTTGTCTGACCTTATGCCTGGATTTTTGACCTCGCCTTGTTTTTGCCCTTATCGGATCTTCTGCTATTAAACTCTGTTTGCATATGGATCTCAACGCCTCACCCTCTTTGTTACAGAATACTTCGCCAGACCTAGATCCAGCAACAGGAGTTCTAACACCAGCCAACCATGCAGCTTTCACAGCTCTGCTTCTTGAACATGGCAGACAACTCCACTGTTTGACAGCCGCCACCAACGCCATTGTGGAGCGGCTTTCAGCTAGTCCAGAGGCACCCCCGACTCCGCTGGCTCCAGCTCCACCCAGGTCAACCCCGCCTGACGTCCCTGGGTCCCTCTCCGCCCGCAGGCCAGTCTACTTCCAGCCCATGTCTCTCGTTACCGGATAAATTTACAGGAAGACCTGAACAGTGCAACGGGTTTTTGATGCAATGCCAGCTCTTTCTACATCAACAAGCTCAGGCATATCCCACAGAAGAATCTAAAGTTTCTTTTTTGTGCTCTTTACTCACCGGAAAAGCTTTGGAGTGGTTAGCTGCGCTGTGGACTGGTGGTTCTTTGCCTTTCAATTCTTACTCTGACTTCACTCGCTTGCTGCGCTCTGTTTTTCAGCATGCTAGCGACGGCAAAGACCCAGGTGAACAGCTTATGGACATCCAGCAGGGTAAGGAGACGGCTGCTGCTTACTCCCTGAAGTTCCGGACCCTTGCTGCTCAAACTGACTGGTCTTCAGGTACACTCCAGACAGTTTATCGTCGAGGTCTTAACCTAGACTGCAACGTGAGCTAGCCTGTCGTGACGAAGATCTGGATCTGGATCGTCTAATCGCTATGACCATCCGCTTGGACAACCTGCTGCGTACCCGTAAAATCAGAGACTCTAGACCCGAGCTTCTTCCCCGGTACCTTCATGTGAACATCGTGAACCCATGCAGTTAGGATCTACACGCCTCACACCGGAAGAAAGAAGCCGGCGCATGCGCGAGAACCTGTGTCTCTACTGTGGTCGGCCTGGTCACCTGCGAGCTACATGTCCCGATCGTCCACCAGACGATCGGGAAGCCTGGTGAGTGACACTTTTCTCACCTTTGAAGTACCAGTCACTCTCAAAGTAGCTAACAGAATTGTTGCCACCACTGCTATGATAGATTCAGGGGCTGCAGGAAATTTCATTGATTTATCATTTGCTCAATCTAACTCCATTCCACTGCTTACCTGCGACTCGCGGGTGGCAGTTTCTGCCCTAGATGGTCGTCCCCTGGGTTCCGGGAGGATTAATTACGTCACGTCGGACATCCAACTTCACGTTCAACCCAGCACCAAGAGCGCATCCGTCTCTTCGCCATTGACTCTCCTCGTTGTGCTGTTATTTTGGGACTTCCATGGCTCGAGACGCATGATCCCACCATTGTGTGGTCCACCAAAGAAATCACATTCAACTCTGCCTCCTGTCTCCAGTGCCACCTCAAGGAGCAGTTTAGCCTCCCAAAGCACCTTTCTTTATGTCACCTCAACACCACAGAGTCTGCTCTGGATGATACCTCTCCTGAGTCTGGCATCCTTCCACCTCAATATCAGGACCTGGAGGAGGCATTCAACAAACAACATGCCACACGCCTGCCTCCTCATCGTGAGTACGACTGCGCTATTGAGTTGCTGCCCGGGGTCACCCCAACCAGGGGAAGGGTGTTTCCCTTTCACAGCCAGAGACCGAAGCTATGCAGGCATATATTCAGGAGGAGTTGCAGAAGGGCTTCATTCGCCCTTCTACTTCACCAGCCTCAGCAGGGTTTTTCTTTGTTAAAAAGAAAGATGGTGGCCTCCGGCCCTGTATTGACTATCGTAGTCTCAATGAATGTACGGTTAAATACCGTTACCCTTTACCACTGGTTCCCCCAGCCCTAGAACAGCTGCGCCAAGCTCAGTTTTTTACCAAATTAGACCTGCGGAGTGCATATAATCTGATACGCATAAGGGAAGGAGACGAATGGAAAACAGCGTTTTCAACCACCACGGGGCATTACGAATACTTAGTTATGCCATTCGGACTGTGCAACGCTCCTTCAGTGTTCCAAGCCTTTGTGAACGATGTCTTCCGTGACATGCTCCAGCATTTCGTCATAGTTTACCTCGACGACATCCTCATTTATTCCACTAGCTTCGAGGAACACGTTTCTCACGTCCGTCAGGTCCTTCAGCGTCTGATAGATCACCGTCTATATGCCAAACGAGAAAAGTGAGTTTCACAGAATGACCATCTCCTTCCTGGGGTATGTCATCAGCGCTCAAGGGGTGGCCATGGACGAAAGCAAAGTAAATGCAGTTCTGCAGTGGCCTGAACCCACCACCGTGAAAGAACTACAGCGCTTCCTCGGCTTTGCCAATTTTTATCGCCGCTTCATTCGAGGTTTCGGCTCTGTAGCAGCTCCTCTCACCTCCCTCCTCAAAGGAGCACCCAAACGTCTGCACTGGACCTCGGAGGCCGCCTCAGCATTCAAAACCCTGAAACAACGCTTCTCTCAATCCCCATCCTGCGTCACCCAGACCCGACACAGCAGTTCATCGTGGAGGTGGATGCTTCCAGCACAGGGCTCGGAGCTGTGCTATCCCAGCGTTCAGGTCAACCTCCCAAAATGTTTCCCTGTGCTTATTTCTCCAGAAAACTCAGTGACGCAGAAAAGAACTACGACGTGGGTGATCGAGAGCTGTTGGCGATGAAAGAGGCATTCACTGAATGGAGACACTGGTTGGAGGGGTCTTCTCATCCATTTCTGGTGTTGACGGACCACAAAAACCTTGAATATATCAAGGCTGCCAAGAGGTTGAACCCACGTCAAGCCAGGTGGTCCCTGTTCTTCTCCCGCTTTCGTTTCCAGATCTCCTTTCGACCAGGCTCTAAAAATGGGAAAGCTGATGCGCTGTCTCGCCTGCATGAGACTACAGAAGACTCGTACCACACCATAGAGTCCATCGTGCCTGCCCAGCTTATCCTGGCTCCAATCCAGTGGGATATTATGACGGAATTGGCCGATTGCAACCGTCTCAATCCACCTCCTCCATCCTGTCCTGCTAACAAAGTCTACGTCCCACCTCCTCATCGGCAGCGGGTGCTTCACACTGTGCACGACTCTCCCGGCCGCGGGCCATCCAGGTATGGCGGGCACGAAGCACTCATACAACAAACCTTCTTGGAGGCCCACCGTACAAGCAGATGTGGCTCAGTTTGTCACCTCCTGTGCCTCATGTCAAATGGCTAAGAGTCCTCGACAGCTTCCATCTGGTCTCCTGCAACCACTGCCAACTCCGCAACGGCCATGGTCCCACATAGCTGTGGACTTCATCACGGACCTCCCACGCTCGCAGGGTACACCACCATCCTGTCAGTAATCGATCGTTTTTCTAAAGCCTGTCGTCTTCTTCCCATGCCTAAGTTACCCACTGCAATGGAGACAGCCGAGCAGCTGATTAATCATGTCTTCCGCACTACGGTCTCCCGAAGATATCGTCTCTGACCCGGGCCCACAATTTACATCGCTGTCTGGCGGAGCTGTTGTAAAGGCTCTGGAGATCAAACATCAGCCCACGTCCGGTTTATCATCCCCAGTCCAACGGCCAGGTGGAACGCCTTAACACAAGAGGTCACAAGGTTCCTGCGGACCTACTGTAGCCACCATCAGGAGGACTGGAGCCGGTTCCTGGTTTGGGGCAGAATATGCCCAGAACTCATTAAAGAAGGCGTCCACCGGTCTTTCTCCTTTCCAGTGTGTGCTAGGGTTCCAACCTCCTTTCTTCCCCTGTCCGGGCAGCCTACACAGCTACCAGCAGTGGACAACTGGTTCCAGCGTTGTGAGGAGACGTGGGACGCAGCTCATGTCCAATGCAGCATGCTATCCGCCGTTTTCAAGCACAGGCCAACCGGCATCGCAGAGAAGGTCCTACTCTCCTACCTGGTCAATGGGTCTGGCTGTCCACTCGAGACCTCCGAATGAGACTACCCTGCAGGAAGCTCAGCCCTCGGTATGTAGGCCCTTTTCAGATCTTGAAACAAGTTACCCCTGTCTCTTTCCGTCTAGACCTACCTCCTGAGTACCGGATCTCTCCCACATTCACGTCTCCTTGTTGAAACCTGCACAAGGACCCACTGATGGGGCGCCTCAACCGGACTCCTCTCAGACTGGTGCACCCCCGCTGCTGGGTGGATGGTGAGGAGGCTTACATGGTCAATAGCATCCTGGATTCCCGGCGTCGGGGTAATCGACTTCAATATTTGGTGGACTGGGAGGGGTACGGCCCAGAAGAAAGGTCCTGGGTCAAACGCCAACGACATCCTTGACCCCTCCCTGATTTCGGACTTCCATCTGAGTCACCCGGAGACCGGCTCCTCGACGTCGTGGCCGTCTCCTCGACGCCGTTGGACTTCTCGCTTCCGGAGCCGCTCGCAGGGGGGGGCTCTGTCAGGGATCCTCCATCTAGTTCCACGTCCAACCACCAGAGGGACCCCTCACCTGAGTTTTAGTCAGCCATCTCCTCACCTGTCTCCCTCCTGCCATCACCACCAGCTGGTTCTCATCAAGCTCATTACCCCCAGTGTATTTAGTCACTCCATGGACCCAGCTCCTTGCGAAGTATTGTATTTCCATGTATTACATACCTGAGCAGTTCACGCCGTTTGCCTTCTTGTGTTTTGACCTCTGCCTGTCTCCTGACTCCCTGCCTTGCTCCTTGTCTGACCTTATGCCTGGATTTTTGACCTCGCCTTGTTTTTGCCCTTATCGGATCTTCTGCTATTAAACTCTGTTTGCATATGGATCTCAACGCCTCACCCTCTTTGTTACAGTAAGAGTTTCACAGCCCTGATCTCCATTGTCAGACATCTCTTAGTTGTCCTGAGCGTCATAGCATGACCCAGGGTTGGAGAACACTGTTTTAGGTATGGTATGTCAAAGATGAGGAATCATGAACACCTTTTTCTCTTTTCCTGGAACTTCATAGATCACTCTGAAGCTCTTATAAACAGTGGGCGTTTTCCAGGCAATAACCGCAGAGCGAGCTCCAACTTCACTGGGTTTAACCACTGAGAAAGAAAACATACCTTATGGGTTGAAATCATCAAACGTTACTCTGGATCCTGTTTAATTCCATAGAGGCTTACCATTTGCTGTAGTAAAAGATGTTGAGATGGTTGTACTCTTCAGACTGTCTTTTTGACTCAGCATTTTGATGGTATAAACAGTGTCTTTCTGTAGACCTTTCAGTTGATGCTCCACTGAGGTTCCAGACAGCATCACTGTCACCGTCACATTAGGAGCTGTGGTCAAGAAAATAAAATCAAGGATTATTTCATTAGCAATCAGCACTTGGTGAAAAATGATCTATAGACACTCACTCTTGGAGGACTCATAGCTGATGATGAAGCGGTCAACTTTTCCAAGACTGGGAGTCCACCGTAACAAAGCTCTGTTATGGGTCACGTTGGAGATTTGAAGATGTTTTGGAGGGGCAGGGACTGCAGACAAGAGATAATCCACTAGATATTCATCTCATTGTTTCTTAAAGTAAATCCATGCAAATAAATATGATCCTCTCTGTGAATTTACCAGTGGTTATAATGGATGTGAGTTCATCACTCTGGGCTGTGCCTTTAGTCGCAGTGATGCTGATCATGTAAGACGATCCAGGAGACAACTTGGACAGAACAACTTGAGACTGCTTGGATCCCAGTGTCACAAATCGACTTGCCCCTGAAAAAGAAAAGCATTTTAAAATATGATTATTTTGCTCTGGTAAGAACAAAATTGTTCGACTGTTTAATCTAATTGGAAAAATTTGAACAAACCTGACACAATGTTGATGTATGTAACTCTGAAGCCTGTAAATGTTGTCTTTGGTTTAACCCAGGAAACACCAACAGAAGATTCAGTGACATTACTAAAAACCATCCGTGTTGGGGGCTCAGGGCCTGTCAGAAGAAAACAAACCAAAAGTTTTCTTGAGATTTTTTATCTTCATTTTTCCACATCTCTTTGCTTTGTTGGGTTATTTTTTGAAAGTGTGACAGATGGTTTTAAGTCCTGCCTTGGTACAAATGCGTAAAACACTTTATCTACAACAGGAGGCCAGTCCTGGGTATCCTGAACAAAAGTAGGGAAGGAGGCTATAAAGATTCACCCAAGGATACTGGCTCATGCAGTTCTATCCCGTTTTGGACTTAACACAATAGTTACAAATCTTTCTGTCCTCACAGACAGTAAGATTTCTTGGTCTTTGCTGACTCTCAACTTGCCATGGTAGGTAAGATATTGGTGCGAGTCAAAAGCAACTCTATCACACACTGACCCACCTGCTCAAACCACTCACACCACAGTGTGCTAAACAACTTAAACTGGAACACAAACATTAAACATGGTTATGTACGAAAGGGATTGTTTAAAACAATTATGCCCAACATGTGCCATTGTTCTAATTACCTGTAGTTGCTGTCACTCTGTGAGTTTTTGATCGACTGTTTTCTGCTGTGCCAAAAACTTGCAGGACATAGAGTGTGTTTGCCTGAAGATTGGTGATCTCCACAGAGCGTGATTCACCTGGCACCATCACAGAGGTCCTCTTAGCTCCAACTTTTCCAGAGAACAGAGTTGTGCTTTCATTTTCCACTGTAGTAGTGTTCCTCGCAGTAGAACTTATGTCCTGCTCTTCAACTCTCAGGGGCTCATTTTTGTCACCGTCTGACTGTAGCTCTCGTTTGGTCACTGTAAATTTTTTGAACATCCCTTGTGGAGCTAACCATGTGACCGTGAGGCTGTGGGAGGAGATGTTTGACACCTTCACCGACCCTAATCCTCCTCTCTTCCTGGTCACTGTCTCATGAATGGCTGTCTTGTTCAAGGTGGTATTGTCTGGTGCTGGAGAAGTGGTTGCATTAGAAGTGTTCTTTGTTTCAGTTGTAACAGACTTCGTCTCGTTGTGATGGGCCTCATTATCTTGAGGTTCATCTTTTGGGTGGTCAGAATTAGGGTATTTTTTTGCAGGTCCTTCTTGGTCATTAAATTAGAAAAAAAATTGAGTTACATGAGACAGAATAAAACTAGAATCTGTACCACCTGTTATAACAATAAAGGAAATGTGTACTTACTTGTATTACAATCCACCCCTTGTTTACACTTACTGCAGTCTTCACCCATGAACCCCTGCTGGCAGACACAGCTCCCCTTTTCACACCTTCCATTTCCACTACAATTATTTGGACATTTAGTAGAACATGGACCTAGATGGTCAGAAAAAAATGCTAAATTAAAATCCAGGGTATAAGATATTGGATTAAAAAAATAGTGAAGAATACATACATTGTTCTTTTAGAAAGGACATCTCTTTTTCTAGTCGAGCTACTCGATCTTTCAAGGCATCCAACTTGGCGTCATGTCCCTCAGTGCAGCCCCCCGGCAGCAAGCTTATCTTATGGGTCACCACCAGAGGAGTGCCAGGTGACAGCTTCACTTCTTGGTCCTTGTTGTTGCTTGGGTCACAGCCATTACAGATGACCACCGTAACTGGCTGTGAATCGGTTGGTTGTTTTTTGCTGGCGGCACTTGGAAACTCAATTGAAGTTTTGTTTGACTTCACTTTTGCTTGAGGCTTCATGACAGCAGGGTTGTCATTGACCAGGGGATTGGTAGAATCATTCTGACTGTTGCCTTTGGTTATTTTAGCATTGGTCTTTGTGGGCGGAACAGTTTGAGTAGAATTGTCTTTGCTATTCTTTGGACCAGGTTTATTTAAAATTTGGGGATTGTCTGATTGCTGAAGTTTGTTTGATTTTTCAGATTGAGTTGAAGGAGATTTTGTGGAAATTGGCAGAACATTTTGAATTGTCTCATTTTTGACAGCCTTGCTATGAGTGGGTGAAGCAGATTCAGTATTTTCTGTATGATTGTTCGATTGATGAAGTACGGTGTTGACAGGTTTATCAGATGGAGTTGAAAGAGATTTTTTGGAACTTGACGGAACATTTTGAGTTGTCTCGTTTCTGACAGCTTTGTGATGAGCAGATTCAATAGTTGCTGTGTGGTTGTCCAGTCGCTGGGATTTGGTTTTGGAAAGTTTTGTGATCTTGACTAGAGTGGTACTTCTGGTTTTTGATGAAACAGGCTCCGCCACTGTTGTCTTGCTGCTATGGGATGAATGAGATTCATTTACATCTGTTTGGTTTTTTGATGGTGGAGGTTTATGTACGATGACTTTGACGCTGTGAGATCTTTTGGGTAGTGAAGGACTTGTCTTATTCATGTTATGACTGGATAAAAGAGGTACATTTGAAACTGGAGGGTTGACTGTTTGCTTTGGCTTGTTTCTGGTAATTTTTTCCGTGCGTACTGAATGAGACACAGTTGATGATGATGAGGCATTTTGCGTAGCTTCATCCTTTGATGTCTTCCCATGATTTGATACAGTTGGAACTGTGGAATTGACAGGTTGCTGGGGTTTGTATGTGGACAACTGAGCATTGCGGGCTAAGGTAGACTTTATAGGTGTTGACTGAACACTTGTTGCTCCATTGGAACTAAGCTTCCCTTTTCTACCCTTAGCATCATGAGTCAAGGTCAACTCTTCTTTTAAATGCTTCCCTTTGTTGGAGACAGCTCTATTTGTCTTTGGATTTTTCGCTGTCACTGATGGAGCATCTGTAGACCTGGATCTACTTTTGCTAGCCTCAGTAGTGTTGTCTTGTTGAGGTTTTAGTTTAGTGGCTGAAGTGGATAAAATGGTCTCATTGACTATGTTTGGTTTGGGGGTGGGGTGAAAGACCTGCGTTGAAGCTGGGATTTTTGGTTTTGAAGGGTTGAAAACTTCACGGAATTTAGTTGTGTTTCGTTCTGCGGCGTCTCTCTTCAAGTTGGTTGTGGTTTCAAAAGAGGCAAGAGGGGTTAGAAGGAAAACAAGTCCTAGAGCAAATAACATTTTGAATCAGAAGCTGTGACCAGCTGTAACAGCGTTTTTGATGGACTTGTATGCAGCCAAAAAAAGATAACTCCCTCCTTTGTACTCCTGGAAAAAGTTGTCGGGAGATGGACTTTGCCAAGTATTTCCTGGAGATTAAAAAAAAAATTCTCAGTTATTTGTTCAATAAAGGAAGTCCCATAACAAGTTAATTCAGAACTGAACTGTGTGTCAGGGAAAAATACTCTCTTTTAGCATTGATCAGCTCATTTTAACAGAGTTTCCATTCATACCTCTTGGATAGAGTAAGTACTCAAAGGCTGATATTGCACCAGTTCCTACATTGATGTCTTGTCCAGAAGCTATGCAACATTTTACAACAAATTGCAATGATTGCATTCTCAGCATCTTCAACCACAAAGATTCTGTTTTAAAATGACTATTTTAAAGTAATGTGCTGCATTTAGTTCTCTGAATGGAAATGAAACTTCTGCTTTACCATGGAACAACTTTATTTTATAAAATAAATTAAAATAAAATAATGAATATAGTTTCAATTATCCTGAATTATTGTTTAAAGTCCAACAAACAATGGTATTCCATTTGAAGTTTTTAATTTTACCAAAAAGTTATTGGAAAACATGTTTCGGAAATACAACTGCAGAACCCTTTGGTGCTTGTGTGTCCAGTTTATGCATAAACTGGACACACAGTTGTGTTCAATAAAAACGTAGACATAAATTGGTGTGATTTAAGCAGATATTGTTATTCTCCATCATTCTGATTGAGATAATAATAATAAAAAAAAATTACAAAAATTCTCCCAAAGGGTTCACATACTTTCCTTTGGCACCGTAAATTTAGCCAGATTTTGCCAAAATTGTAAAAAAAACATTAATTGAAACATAAATCCAGTGGTTCAATTGAACATCTTGCTAAAACCTTATTGCTGAACAAGATATTATATTATAAAATAAATATATAAACACATACATTGATAAAAAAAAAAAAAAAAAATTCTAACAGAAAACATTGAATGTATTGGATAAAAGGAATTTATCATTTACAGCTGTATATTATATGGAACACTATGCTGCAGGGCAACTCACAGAATAAAACTTTCTTAATGTTGTAGAAATACATATTTAGATATATAAACTTTCATATGCATGTGTATAGATAAGGATTCAACGCTCCAGAAAACTTGTCAAAATTACAAAACTTGATAAAAACATGAATTAAAAAAATAATAGCAAATTGCACAATTACATTTAATCTGGCTGCAGTTCTACCACAATTTAAAGAAGAAAAACTGAAACTTACCTGATAAATTTGGGCTCTCGCTCCAAATGATCAGGGAAACCTATTTAGCAATAGTTTGGAAGTGAAGAGGTGGGAGAAACGACTGGAAAGACAGAGTGAGGAAGACTGTTCTTCCATACTGACACTCCCCTGCACACACACATTTTATATGTACACACTCACACCTACCACCCTTACCACACCTCACGGCTGCAGGCTCCCCAATCATGAGGGAATGTTTGAGTTGGACTTACAGAAAATGTAGCATTTCTTACATAAAAACATGCCAGGTCTGCTCAAAGCTTTGAAAAACATGATGGACACTAATTGTCCGTGGAATTCAAAAACTGATTTGACACAAACTTTTTTTCTCTCCTCACATGCTTGAGACATTCCTGAAGCAAAAACTTGCTAATTCTGAAGCACAAAGTCTTCAGTGACTGATTGTGGGCTCATATCTCAATCAATACACGACAAATACAAATTTCATAAGTTAAAAATCAATACTTGATTAATAGTTATATAAAATTTTAGTCCAAAAATCTTGATATAACTCAAATATGTCGGTCCACACTGTAAGTATTCACTTGCTCTCTTTGGGGGACAGAATCCTCTCGACATATGAATCAGCAGTTTGTTTAAAGTAATGACATGTAACTACCTGGGAGTTATGTAAGTAACCAAATAACCACCAGATTTAAGGAGAGCTTTGTGCGTGCACTGCATCCTTGGCTGAGTGGCCACCCACCATCCCTCCTTTTGTTAACCACATGAAGGCGTATGTGCTGCCCTGGAGCTCAGGGCAAACAAGCCTTGAAGATAACATTTCCCACATGAACCTCTATCTACGTATCTGTCCATCTGTGGGTGCAGAGCTCACCGGAACTCTCACGGGACCAAACTAGTGAACTGGTCCTCTTGAAAAAAAGGGTCTTGGTTCACTTGCAAGTGAACTCCGGTAGAGTTAAACCAAAACAGGCAATAAGAGCAGAAATGAAGTCTATAAATTGTGTTGCTGCTCTAATGATTTGGGACAAAAGCAAATAACAAATTAGATAAGCTCAATTTACATGAAAGTGATTAATTACTTGTGGATAAACATGGTGTTCTGAGAATATACAGATACTTGTTGGGGTGTTGCTTTATTTCTTAGCCTTGATATTGTTTCATGCGATACTGACCCTCAATGGGTAGCTTCTGTACCTTCTGCATTATTCCAGGCACTTGAGTCCCCTTTTTGTGCTCTTAGTATATGGCAACCTAATTAGGGTGCAACATTGATCAGTATTTCCACTCGTTGGCACCAAATCTGTGGGGCTATTCATGATTTGTTAGAAGTTTATTTGGCAACTGATGATTAGTTCACTAGTTTTTTTTTTTTTTTTGGAATTTGAATTGGTTTGTTTAAAGCAATAAAAATAAAAATACTAAAGAAGACAAACAAGATAGATATATACATCTATACATAAACTAATCCGTCTCAGCGTGATTGGAAATATGCAAAATAAAAGTGAAAGACATACATCCACTTATACATGTAAATGATCCAATTATAATTATCATCCATCCATCGTTTCCCAGACTCCCCTGTCTCTGGCCACTTCTTATACATACAATATACAACCCATCGAATCAATTAAGTGAGAAGCTTTTCAAAAATAGTTTAATTAATTGCTTGTGAAAAAAAAGATTACCGTTCTTGTTGCAATTTACCCTTGTAGATCCTGCAAGATATAGATCTGTTTGAATTTCTTTGTAAATGATACTACAAGAGAAAAAATGGAATGTTGTCAGTTAATTTGCAATCATTCAATTATTTTTCTACTTTTTTCTTCTAAATGTGTCTGCTAAAATAAAAATAAATAAATAAAAACCAAAAAATTAAAAGGGACTGGAAAAATGTTAACACTGGGTGGTCTCCCGTCATCTGCTGGTAGGATCTTTCTACTGCCCTTTCATCACCACAGACCACCCTTCCATCTCTGACCTTGAACTGGCCCTTTTGAAATATGCTACAGTACACCTGTGAAAATACACCTGAACACACATACAAACATTGATGCTGATCAAGCACATTACATGTGTCACGACTGGTAAGTGTGTCATTAAGGAAAATTCGTATCTAAGTGGAGCAAATTAAGAAACTCAATGGATTTATTTTTAAAAAATACATTTTTGTCAAGTCAGCATTTCATCAAGCGTTATTAACAACCTAAAATGTTCTTTAACTTTTGTCAAATTGCACTCATATGTTGCTTGTAACAAATTCGCTGCTATTTCTACAAATTTGACAGCATTTGATGCACCAGGCAGTGTCTTGAACATGACAAGTTTTATGACAAGACAACATAGAAAGATTTTCGTTTCAAATTGAATGTTGGCTACAAAGTAATCATAGGATCTGCTTATTTATTTCTTCAGATTGAAGGAGAAGTCTAATGCTGAAGCTGAAACAGTGGAAGCGTTGAGCTGGCTCTGATTGAAGTGACAGTCAGTCCCCCTGTGTTGCTTTGGTTGGACCGGGCCTCATAGATTAGAATAATATGTGCACAGAAGCCTTTCCTTATTCCCTCACTCTTCAACCTCACTGCCCCCATTCCACCCCCACTTCCCACCTCCATCCCTCATTTTTTTTAAATAATGTAATTGCCCTCCGTGCATCACGACTCACATTCGGCCACATTTAACTTAAGAAAACTTTTTCTGAGAGGGAAATTTCATCTTTATGAGGCTGCAGCGAATCCAAACCCTGCACTTCAGCAAGAGCACGGGGCTTAGTCTCATACCACCCCCTCTTCTCCATCCCCCTCAGCCTGTATATGTCACGTAGGGAGGGGGTTAACTCTGACCAAAGCTATGCTGAGTACAGAGACCCTTCTCAGATCCTTTGCTGACCATAAAAAAGTGTGGAGGGGGGATGAAAAAACAAATATATTCAACAGGAAAGCTAAATCAAGCAAAGCTGAATCACACCACTGGGCAAGACCTGAATGAACAAATGCACATTTTTCAACATGAAGCTTTAATATTTTCTCAATGCTCTTTAAGCTTTTAAATGGATATGTCATATTTTGCAAAGAAGTCTAAATACACAACAATATGAAGTGTTTAAGTAAAATGAAACTAAGCATGTGTAAAGAAATAATGCTCCATAGAAAGTTGTTACAACACACAGAAAATACAAATATTTAAAGCCATCAAGAGGCAATCATGATTTTTGTCTTACTAAAAGATCATTCTTATTGCATATTTGAATAATGCTGGATAGCAGAGGCAAACTAAATACGGGTGCAGGCATATTACCAGGTTGCATTTGCTGGGAAATGACTGTCTGGATTACAGTTGAAGTCATGGTGCTTTCACTGCGTGCAGCCATTCACCTTGTACTCCTCAATAAATTCAGTCAACTGATTACAGTTATACCTATTGGAGGATTTTTCACAGACTTTCACTGAAGGCATTTTTTCAACCCAGGTGTTCGACTCCAGCAGGTACTGCATTCTGGAAAAAAAGACAAGAAAATATTAATCAAACATTTTACCCAATTCTGATGACATTTTACGAGAAATATACTTTTAAATACTCAACTTGAGAACACGATTTGTGTTCCATTGCCATCTGTGATGTATTATTATTTTTTTAATCACTATGAGGCGCAGATTTGGAGGTCAGGGACTTGTGGTAAGTCTTAACAAGAATGCTTAGTGACAGCAGCTCTACAATGAAGCTAAAGAGGATTATCGTCTTATTAACTTGATTTTTTTAATGAATTGCACTGCTCAACCAATGTAAACAGTTAACACTTATGGATACGTTTTCATTTTATGATCAGAGATTAAAATCTGTTTCTGCAAATCAGACAACCTCTTTTTACATCATGTATGGCTCTATAGTTTACGTAGAAAAGTATTGTTATCAATTGTTCACTGTAGTATAAAGAGCAGTGTGTTTCTCAGTCCCTTCTGTGATAAAGCATGTCTATTTTTCAACAAAGCTATTTTTAATCAAGATTTTTTAAAATACTATTAAAAAAGAAAGTAAAAATTATAAAAAGTAACTTATAGTTGCTGCTTACATTTTGATTGATTTTCTTTTCGTTTTTTTGTCCGGTTTACAAGCATTAAATCAAAAGTGGTCAAAAATGAAGAACCTAAATCTTTGAATATATATTTATATATGTATGTATTTTATTTTAGATTTTTTTTCGTCAAAAGAAACAAAAAATATTATTTTTAAAGGCCCACTTTAACTATATTTCTTTCTAATGTAAAATAGTTCCCAGTGGTCTTTTAATTATGGCTATGCCGTTTTTGCCAAAATCAAAAGGCCTGTTTGTGGAAGTTAGCTCCGCAAATATCCCATCAAGCCTTTGTTTACATTCTATCATGCTAGTTTACAGCTTCTTCCAACATCAAGCTAACATTAGCATAATGACACAATGGTGTGTAAGATTAGAGGTACAGCTCAGACGAGGAAAATTAAGGTGCTACGTAGATCTATTTGTCTGCAAATAGATGCTTCAGAATTAGAGCGGAAAGGTAGGCTTTTTTTTCAGTAGCTTCGTCATTAGTCTGAGCATTTTTCAAGTATCTGGTATTTACACTCCTGATTTGAATTAAAAAAATACTCAGAAACGCAGTTTTAATCAACTTTTCATAGTACATTCTTTAATATTGATCCTCTACTATGAGAAAATGCCACAAAAACATGTTAAAAATGCAAAAGACTAGTTTTATTGGAGTGGGTCTTTAATAGAATTCAATTACCTTAGTTTGGAAATGGTTAACCCTTGTGCTATCCTAGGCATGTTTACATTAAAAGTGGGGTAATCTGGACCACACAAGGCAGTGTGCTGAACTTTTTTTTTTCCAAAGAATTTTTATCTTCACTGGTGTCCGTGGCAGACATAAAATCCTATCTGATGGGGTCATCTGGACCCCATCAGATAGGACAAGGGTTAAATCAAATTAATTAAATAAAAATGTCAGGAGAGGTAAAATTCTTGGGATAGAAAAGTGCCAATTTGCATTTTATGTGAATTGTGCTTTTTTTTTCTATTGTTGAGAAACACTACAAACATCTAAATATAGTGATTTTTTGCTTTTAATGTGATATCTGATCATACTTACTTTCCATCTGTGTCAGTTGTGGAGCCGTCTTTGCCCATGATAAGGTACTGCTCTCCTATGTCCAGCTGGCCTTTACACTGAAGCCTCTTGGCAAAGACTCGAACAGAGTTTTCATTCTTTTTAAAGACATCTCTGCCTAATGCGCAAGAAAGAATCAAAATATTAGAAAAAATAGTTGGATATATGGAAATGCTACTATTTCAAGGTTGTTGCTCCAACACTGAAGTCTCATAAATTACTTACTTGTCTCGAGGACATCAGTTACCACAGCTTTATACAACTCAAAGTTGCTCTCCAGGGACACATTGTTGACAGTCACTATGTAGGCTGCAATCCAACAACAGTCCATGAGTACTAAGTATAAATTCTAATTGATGTACTACATTCTTTCCATGCATTACTGACCATAATCCACCACTGGATAGAAGCAAGCATGTTCAAAACGGACAGTCTTCTTGACTTTTTTAGTTCCAGGCGATTTGAATGTCTCTCTTGTTTTATAGCAGGGTCCTAAAAGCAATGAAGGAAAATTTGGGTTTCAAAAATCTGTAATTCACTTAGTAAAGCAGATATAACCAAATCTTATATCTTATTTTGTTACCTGGTAAGTTTTTTGGTACTATTTGTTTACAGGATAAAACATAAAAGGGTTATTATGAGGGGTTAGTTCTGGTAATCATAAGTGATGAGTTACCTAAAGGCTATGGCTACTGACTGAGTGCTGAGTGTGTTTGTCCTCTGCAGAGATAGAAACTGCTGCTAATTTTTTTTTATTTTTAAAATACATATCCTAAAAATGTATGAGGAATGAATATGTATGGTTTTCTCATATAATCTCTTGGTGACTGATGTTTTAACTGGCCCTGTTTAATTAAAGAGAAATTTTCAACCTAATTTTAAAAACCGCTCATAAATATCAGGAATTAGAAATACAGATAAAATAATGCCCAAATGTTACAAATTTATCTGATTTCCAACTTAAAATATCAAATAAGGAGAACATTTCCAATAAACATTATAAAGGCATTTTAATTTTTGACAGGTGTATCTAAAAATATATTTTTTAAAAATCCTTATGAGACTTAATGCATGAGTAGTGATATGTTTTAGCTTACTTTCTGCACACTGGCACACGTCCTCTGAGCATAGCTTGGAGACTATCTTGCTTCTTCGTGGTGCAGAGTAAAATATTCTACACTTTCTGCCTGCAGACATAAACACCAGTTATATTATAAAGATTAAACTGTAATTACTTTTTCCCTGTCTTTTGAAAGATCAGCTCACCTGGTTCATAGTAATCATAGAACACAGCCGGTGCTGGCTGGAGAAGGCCAACTGGTACAAACTGTTCAGCCTCAAATGCTATACATTCTTCCTGTGCAAAAAGCTAAGGAACAATTTTAATACAAACATTTTAGTACATATAGAGAACAATACAATCATTTGAATTGATTTGAAGTGCACCTCATTGAAGTAGATCACCACTTTTCCATTTGAGAGCTCATAATGGGTAATATACTGTTCAGGTGGCAGCTTTAACTGTGAGGAAAAACAATAAATGAATTTTTAAACAAATTCATAATATATATTTTTTACTTTTAAATATTTTAGGATTTTGTTGTCAAGTTAAAACTAGTCAGCAACCAGCTTTTAAGCTGTGATTGAAATTGTAAGCACAAAGTTGCTCACATGAGATGTAGAGATTAATATCACATTTAATTTTCACTGACTGCGTTTCCATTAACTATGACATTGTACAAATTGGATTTGCAACAATAAATTCAGCAGATGGAAACAGGTCAGTTTTGGAAAAAATGCACATTTATTGAAATTAAAGGAGGTAGAGGTGGTTTGTTAGGGTCATCGAAATTGACATATTTCGCAAAACTACAATGGAAACAACTTTTTCAAATGAAATGAGTCATGTGACCAACAACCGAATACCATCATAATAGATAATGATGAGCGCTGGTGCGGTGGCAGAAATATGAACGTATCTGCTGTAAATTAAAATATTGTTCACATCTCTCACCATGGTTTTAACGCGTGGGTTGGTTTGCGTTTATTTGCTTATTTATGATCTAATGGAAACAGTATAATTGTGAAATTACGTTTTCTCTACATTTCTAGAATTTTGATGAAGTTTTGCCTATATATGGAAACGCAGCTACTGATAATAAGTGATAGGAAGTCGAATGAAGTTAACCTTTTCCAGATCTTCCTTTTTAGCCTCAAATCCACTAAGTAATGTGATGTCAGCAATGGCCATTCCTGTAAGATTCCTGGTTGAGCCACGACTGCAAGAAAAAAAAAACTAAGTGAACGTCAAAACTACAGAACCCACCAACAGCTTACCTTGCTTCTATTTTTTTTTCACATTATCTTATAATAAGTACATAACTTTTCTGTATATTTTTTGTTATGTTGTTATCATGTGAAAACAAAGTTCATTATGTCATAGTAACATCTATATTGTTATCTTCAGAAACTGTTTTTTTTCTCATCTTTTAGGATAGTAGATGTTGTTATCATGAGTATCAAAAGTTCAGCCGTTCTGAGAAGAACGTTTCATTGCAAAGCTTTTATCTGTAAATACTTGTAAGAAAAAAATCCTTATTACGATCTCCTTGAACTAACCTGACACAGACCCTGTAGGTAACAACCATGGCTGCATTCAGGTCGTTCTCAACATCTCTCCTGTTTCGTGTGTGAGAATCAAGCCAATGATCTGCCGATCGGGAAACTCGTGCACCATCTTTGTCCGTTTCTTCATAGTCTCCATAGTCGTAGTTTTCCAGGATCTCAGCTGCAAAGATACATTCTAATGATTGGAGGGGCTTTGGGATTTGTATCTAGTTAGAAGACTCAGCTCACCAGTGTATTCCACCTTCCCCTCCACTGTGACTCTAATGGAAAGATCCATGCTGCAGTCATCCTCAGGGTCCAACAAATGGAAAGCTTTGACAGTCTAAAAAAGGACATTCATATGAAGTAAGGATACTTTTCATTGAATAAACAAGTCAGGAACGAATCAAATTTACTTTGAACTTGATGTTTCCTGTTCCTGTCAGCTGCACAGTAATTGTGTTCCCTGTTAGAGACTAAATTAAACATTCATTAGTGAAAAATCACAAAATCTTTGTCAGTATTTAGTTCTTTATCAAGTGCATAAAGAATATTGTCTATGATACCTTCAGCTCTTTTTCCACTTTCTCTGTATTGCTTATCATGGACAGTCGAACAACTTGATCCCTTCCTGGCACGGTGAATTCTGCATCCACATTTGCTTCAGGGCAGGAATCCTTCTTCCGCTCGTACTCTGAAAGGGCCTCCAGGGCTAAAGTGGTATCCTGTGGGTGACAAGATACTGCAATCAAAATCTCTGAAGAAAGGGACAGGTTTGAAATTAGTCTTAGCAACCATTATATTTACATGTGTTGATCTGAAACCTCCATTATAGTTTTCCTGGCTGATTAGCCATTCTGCTATTTTATCTGCCCATTTCCTGTCTTCAAGTTGCACTGCAGTTAGGAGAGCGTATGCAGTCATCTGTATCGTAATCCCATCTGCCCGTTTTTTATTCTCCATGTTGGGATCATCAGACCAGAAGTAACGGTTATTGTCGTCTAAACATTTAAAAACAAAGAATGTGTTAAATAACTGAATAAGTACACATAACATACAAATCTTTGTTTTTCCATACCTGAATATTTTACTAAATAAACAAATTGCATTTAATGACAAACAGTTGAGATATAAGTACTAACTAATCATTCCTGTCAAAATGCCTTTAGATTTAACATGCCTTCTTTCACCATTGATTGAAGTTTTCTCCATGCAGCCATGTGGTTTCTTTCCTCAGCCTGACAAGCTGAGAGGCAGTAGGAGGTAATGGCCATAGTGTAAGGGTGTGTGATGTTTTCAACTTGTAACTGAAGATACTGGGTTGCTTGTGAAATGTTCATTATCTGTTCAAAATTAGAAGTTTAGAAAAGGGGTTTAGTCAAACTGATGCAGATTGATTGATTATATTTACTTTGAGTTCAAAATTGTTTTTTCGTTTTCTTTTGATGGTGTGGTTATCCACATTGCCAGAGTCATTCTCATTTTGTCAGTCTTACCACATTAGCTTGTAGTTCAGCTGGCAGAAATTGAAGGGAACGGTTTAATGCAAGGGTAATAAAAGCTGTCATGGCAGCATCTTTGTCTATTCCTATCTGTATCAAACACAGAAATATTATTTTTAAATTGTAGTTTTTCATTTATCTAATGAAATTAACAACACATGATTAATATTTAAGAAATATATCTTGATAAAACCTGAGATTACCATAGTGTCTCTGTGTATCATAGGATATAGATCATCAAATCTGCCATCATCATTTTGAACTGAAAGCAAAAACTTGACTGGTTCTATGATTTCTTCTTCTGGTACAACTCTGAGAATCTGAGAATTTGGTCCAACAGCAGTGCTCTGACGCTCCGTCACCAGGGACAATATTTTCACCACAAGAGCAGTCACCCTGAATAGGAAAGAAAGTTGATTTCAGCTGCCAGTTTACACCTCCTTTGAATGTTTTCATTGCAAATTGTTACCCAATTCAAAATCAAATAAACAAAAAAAAAACTTACCAAGTACTGTATGGTGCTGATCGCCATGGACTATAAGAACCAGTTCCTATATTTTTAAACTCAAGAATTCTCATATACCCTGAAAAGGCATTAGAAAATGGTTACATTTAAAAGTTTTACATTTTTAATACGAAAGCGTAAAACAATTACAAAAAAACCCGATTACAATAAAAAAAAAAAAAGAAAACGAAAGTTAAGCAGACAAATTCAAAACTAATTGCAAAACTGAACATAAGCAATAAACCAGTACAAACTCATCACAGTGGCAACATTTTCAGGAAACTAATTTGTTCTTTAATCCTCACCTGCACCACACTCTCCTCTACCTAGTGTTTAAATACAGTTTAGCAAAGATATTGCTTTTTTGTTTGTTTTTTTTTTGGTTATAGCTGAGAAAGCACTTTTATGTTAACTTTGCCAACCAGGCTATTGTGGCACAAGACTTCATTTATTCATTGTTAAGATCCAATTCTTTCATATAGGCAGCTTGCAGGTATTTTGGAGTTACAACTTATAGATATTGCTAATCATTCTTGCTCAATAACTTTTTTCCTCCATGCTTTCTGTCTATGTTTCTTGTACGGTGTTTATTAGTGAGGGGAAAGTATTAATTGTAGTTAAAATAACTGAAAAATTAAACTAAAAAGAATATTACTTTTTATGTTGCTGCATGTTCAACTTTTATTTACACCAAAAAGTGGTCAAAACCATATTGTGTGAGAAGTTCTGCATCTACAGAGGTCTTGCATTTGGGGGTCATTTTGGGGCTCATTAGATAAACATTTTTTGCCAAATTGTTCAATTTTTGTGAAAGTTTGATAAAGATGGCAAACTTATTTTCAATTACTTTTCATAAAAGCCTCCTAATTAGGGTCATTGTTCTTGCAAGAGTTCTGTTCAAGTCTAATTTCTAATTTAGATTTTATGTTTTTGATGATGTTCTGACTTGCCTTTAGGGTTGGACACCGATTCGGTTTTGTTCGAATCCGGTGCGAAAGCGGCCCTTTGGATTCGGTTTGGGTCCTAATCGGTGCCTATTATGGTACTTCAGCAATAAAAAATAATGCCTACATCTTCCCAAGCCACCAATTTTCATTCCCGAGTCGTCACAAATTGACACATGGTTAAGACCTTAAGATGGTTAAGTTGTGTGTCCGGATGATAGCCGCTTCCACTGCATTTCTATGTCGCAGAGTTTGAAGACTTTCCCGCATTAACCTAAGAGGGGGGAAAAAATAGGGGACCTTTTTTTTTTATTGTCTCGAAGAAAATAAGAAAAACATCACAGTTCAGGAGACCCGAGCAGGCTCCCTTCGCTTCCCGCAGCACCTATCTCTCTCTTGACGTGTGGAGCGGGTGAGCTCCACTGAAATCTGGCTGCAGTCAGACAACCGCCGCAGTGTAACAGGACAAAGTGTATTGGATTTGTATTTTCCCGCTGATCGGGTCACTGAGAACGTCATGTGCCCAAAGCTAAGTTCCTGATTGCTGATGAAACGCAGTAACCTGTCAAACTTCTGTGACCTCCTGTGGAATGCAGTCAGACATTCGAGCCCTGCGCGCTCTCGTACTCACCCCATCACCAGTTTTAATTAACCTGCCCACTATCGCAGGGAAGGCAAAAAGGATTGTAGAACTTTAAAGTAGTGAACAGAGTAGAAGGGATTGACATGTCCTAAGAGAACTAAACCTTCAATGAAAATATGCACCAAAATGCTGAATTTATTGCTGCAGCTTCTTGTGGTTTCGGTAGAGCCATGTCAATCATAACGATTCCTTCTTGGAACTTATTTCGATGCCAAACCTTATTTGTCTTTTGTCAGTCTCACCAGTTTTGAGTAAAAAAAAGAACCATAGTTGCCTTCATTTCAGTTAATTACCTTTAGTCTATTTAAGTGTCTGGTTTTTAGGTAATCTGTTTGTTTTGTCACTCTTGTTGCTTCCTCGGTTTTGTCATGTTCAAGTTTGCTCATTAAATGTTTCTGCCATCAAACCCAGACTCCTGTACTATGGGCCCATTACAGCAGTTCCTGACAATCACAGTCTTTAGTTTTAATAAAGTAATTTTTAAACGTATTTAAAGTAAAGACATTTGAAAGTTTGCTGTAGTCTTACCATGTTCAATGTTGTAAAGAGCCACATCTCTGGCTCCCGGTTTAAGACCAAACCACTGGTCGGTCAGGTCCAGATAGCGCATAGCTGAAACTGTTGGGGCAAGCTTTGCCATTGTCTGTTCTAAGCATCCTTTGCGCAGTTTAATCAGGTTGGAAACTTTCTCCGGAATAAGAAGATTTTCAGCTTGAGAAATGCAAAATCCAGTCCCTGTGAATTGAATCATTTGTTGTTAGACTCTTCTAGCTTACAAAGATGCATGCTTATATGATAATCCTCACCTTCCATTGAAATGAATATATTGGCGCTGGACTCTGGCACTGTGTTCTCTGGTAAAGCGCCATTAATATATAGAGTCTTTGTACTTCCTATCAGAACGAATATATTTTTCTTTAAAAATACCAACACATCAGCAAAAGTCAATTAGATGTGATCAAGAAAATCCTAATACTTGCCATTTAAATGAATAACTTGGGTTTCCTCCTGTCTATTTTCTGATCCTTCTGCCTGTAAAGTAATTGGTTGATTAAATATTTGGGCTTTTGTTTTCAGTACATAACACTATTATATGTGGACCAGTGCATTGTGTCTTGACCTCTAACCTTCACTAGCAAGTTTTTTTGCGTTGCATCAATTCCCCATTCGCCCTCAATGTCAAAGAGTCGTATTTTGATGGGTATTGAGCCTGTTACCATGGGAATGGCAGAGAAAGAGACAAACTGCGATGAGTGTGGTTTCACAACAGTCGTCACAAAGGAACTTTGAGTGGCTGAAGCAGGTGAGCAGAGTCCCTCGGTTTGTTCCATATGCACAGCCACCTGTAGATGTGTTCAAGGAAATATGAAATATTATGACTTTGATTTTAACTTTGGTGATGACAGTCTCCAGAACGACTCTAATTGTATCTACCTTTAGTTCTCTGTCATCGTAGTTGTAGATAATAGGTGTCACAGACAGTTGCTCGTATTTTTTCACTGAGTATGGCAACCTCAGAGACACAAATGACTTCTTGAAGGCTCTAATCTCCTGTGGTTTTACTACACATAAACCTTAAATAAAAAGAAAAATAAAGACAGAGTGGGAACGTAGAGTCCAATAACAAGTTCTCAGATTGTAAAATGAAGATGAGTCAAGAGTTGCTCTCACCAGATGTAGATGAGAAGGTGGCAACTTGAATTTCCCATGTGGTGATAGAATCAGGCAGGGCCAAAGACTGTCTAAAAGATTTTACACAGTATCAGTTACGTTGATTTCTAAAACAATTTATTTGACTTATTCGGATGCAAAAAACTATAGAAATTCCAGAATCAAGAGAAAAAAATGCATTTCAGGAGATGTTTTTAAAGCAAGTTTTTACCTTCCTGTTTTATTCACTTCAAATTCTATGAATGCAAAGCTTGGTGGGAAATATCGGCGAATGAACTGACTAGTAGTGTCCCTGAAGAACTGCTCGATGTCAGCGGTATCAGCACCTGGATGTGTGCATAAAACATGCATTTTGAGAATACAGTATGAATGTCTATAAACATATGTTACTCCTGCCTCTTACTCCTGCCAAATCCACTTTGGCCTTCCTCCCATATCTTTCTCCGTCTCAGCTTCTCAGTCTCCATGCAGCATTTTTCAAAGGCCTCAGCACAGACTTTACTGGCTCCCACCAATCGGACTCTTGCTGCTCTTTCTCTGCACGTTCGTTTCATGGGGATCGGAGAAAAAGCCTGAGCACAACAGGATTGAAGTTCCGGATCTTCGTAGCCTGATTCTGAAAGGGAAGTAACCCAAAAAACGTTTGCCATGTGCAATATATGGCAGCTCATGTTTTCATAAATAAAAGTGGCAATAGCAGAGATCTTACTTAAGGAGTTCATTTCTTGTTGAAGGTCAATGGAGCGTCTTGGTCGCCTTCTTTGACCAGGACAAGAAGAATCTGGATTGATGGGATAAAAGACATTTTAATGAGTTAAAATATTTACTTGAAAAGTTTTCTTATGACAGTTGCTCATTTGTAAATGTAGAGAACTCTCCTTTTTTGGTTGTTGCACAGCTCTTAATTTGTTATTTTCTCACACCATGTTACTTACCGTTTAATAAGAAATAAAACAATGAGCTTCCATGTCTTGCACTTTTCTGGCTGTGTCTAATAAACAAACCTTAGCTACAGTCTATGATGGCTGTTAGTTTTAGGGGAAAGTCAATCTGGCACAACAAGGACACATCAGACAAACAGCAGCCAATGCCAGAGGCTGATAACGTTATTCTGACTCAAAGCCTGATAGCAGTAAACAAAACGAACGTGAATGACTGCAAAAGTTACACTTAGAAAGTGCAAGTTCTGCTTCAAAGCATTGAAATTCTAAAAGCTAAATTTAAGAAAACATGAACAACAGTAATTCTGGTTAGCAATGTTTACCCCTTTTTTAAAGTTGATTGTGTTAAAAATTGAGGGTACACCATGAAGCTCTAAATCGGTTTTAAAGTCAGCATCTCCTTAGCAAGTGGCAGGATTGAAATGTATGAACATATTTCAAATTAGTAATGAAAAATAATTATCATGGTGTAGATCAGGTCCCCAAACTTTTTCTCATGAGGGCCATATAACTGTTTCCTTCTCTGATGGGGGGCCATGTCGGTTTGTAAGCTAACAGAAAAAGTGTAACAATCTAAACGCTTGTCTAAACGTAAACAACTGTGTTTTTCCAGAACGCTACACACAACCATATTTTAACAATCCTTTTCTGTAATCTTCACAGAGAAAATGAATCAAAACAGTCCAAAAAGTAATCCAGCAAATAGAGAATCCTCTCCTGTCATGGTTCTTTGAAGACATTGGAGAGCTGCAGCTCCTCACACATGCAGGGATCTTATAGCCATCTGGATCTTTTGGCTCTTTAGGTTGTTTTTTTTTCAACTATAAACTCATGCACAAAAGGAATAACTGATGTAAAAAAAATGTTTTTATATGTATAAGTGTAAAATATGTTGTTATTACTATGCTAAATTCTTTATTTTCCTCCCAGATAGAATGTACAAAAAAACATTATAAAAATAAAAAAACAAATATTTACTATTCAACTTTTATTGTTAAACAATTCAAAACACCCCAACCACAACGCAAAATACTAATTATATGTACAAAGTGAAAAAAAAAAAGAAGAAGAAGGTTTGTAAATTATGATAAAGGTATTTAGAAATGGCAAATATCTGAACTTTGTGAATCTGATTTGGTTTCTTATGTCAGTATTTGATCTTTTCTGGAGAAAGTTTTTCTCATGTCTGCAGGTTGGTTCTGGAGTCGGTTCTGTTTGAAATTTTTTTCTTACAGATTCTAAATTCTGTCTATCAATAACAATAAATTCCTTTCTGTTCATTTTTGAGTCATTCATTTTTTTAAGTTTGTGCGTTGATGTATTTCTTTTTTTTTTTTTTTTTTCAATTTTCTGTGACTTAAAGAAAATAAAAAAAATTAAAAAGAGGATTCGGGACACAACTTGATAAATAAATATAAGCAGCTGGGGAAACAAACAGAAGATGAAACTTATATTTTCTCGGTTTTTGGAGGAGTTGCGTTATAAAACTGTGAAGATGAAACCTGCTAATTAAGATTACAGATGTTAAACTCCTCCCTACACTTTTCTCAGACAGACATGGACATTTTTAAATCCAGGATTATAGAATAAAATCTAAGATCTGATCGCATCACAGAATTATGAAGGTCTCATGCAAGAGCTGCGAATTTCGGCGCATCGAAAATATTGATTGACAAGGTCTCCAGCCAATCAGGACAGAGAACAGGGTGCACTGTTTAAAAAAAAAAGCCTCAGCAGGATCGTATTGAGAGCAGGAAAACTGCAGTGTGGAAGGAAAACTCTGTATTCTGATCTATTTGACGGGGATTTGGGAGTGTTCAGAGAGGCACAGTAGAAGGGTGGAATAAAAAGGCTCTCATAAAAATCACAAATGACCTCCTCCTTGCAGCTGATTCTGGACTCATCACCATCCTCATCCTCCTTGACCTGAGTGCAGCCTTTGATACAATATCCCATTCCATCCTCCTCCATAGACTTTCTTCTCTCGGAATTACCTCCACCCCCCTCCGCCGGTTTCAGTCTTACTTCTCTGACCGCACTCAGTTAATCCAGCTTAAATCATTTCGATCCCAGTCATCATCAGTTTCCACCGGTGTTCCCCAAGGTTCCATCCTTGGCCCCCTCCTCTTCATTACTTACCTCCTCCCCCTTGGCAATATTTTTCGTAAATTCAATATTGATTTTCATTGTTTCGCGGATGACACCCAGCTCTACCTGTCCAGTAAACCTAATTCCTCTCTTCCACCCCCGTCCCTCTCCTCCTGTCTATCTGAAATAAAAAACTGGTTCACGTCAAACTTCCTTAAACTCAATAGCAACAAAACTGAAATACTACTTGTAGGCTCTAAATCCACCCTCTCTAAAGTGCCAAGTATCACAATTCCTGTAGATTCAGTTTCTGTGTCCTCCTCTCCTCAGGTAAAGAGTCTGGGTGTCATCCTTGACAGCTCACTATCATTTCATAACCACATCAATAATGTTACCCGAGCTGCCTATTTCCACCTGCACAACATAAATAGTCTCAGCCACTCTGTTACGGTCCACTCCGCTTCGATTTTGGTTCACAGTTTAGTCACCTCCCGCCTTGATTATTGTAATTCCCTCCTCTATGGTCTCCCTAACAAAACCCTCAATAAATTACAACTGGTCCAGAACTCAGCTGCCCGTATAATCTCTAGGACTTCAACCGATGACCACATCACCCCTGTCCTCCAGCAATTGCACTGGCTCCCAATTACAGCCAGAATTCAGTTCAAACTCCTCCTTCTGACCTTTAAAGCCCTCCATAATCTGGCACCTCCTTACCTCTCTGATCTCCTCCAAATGTACTCCCCTTGTCGTTCTCTCCGGTCATCTTCTTCTCTCCAGCTCTCTGTACCTCCTGCGCGCATGGTCACTATGGGGAGCCGAGCCTTCAGTCGGTCGGCTCCCAAACTCTGGAACTCTCTCCCTCCTGAACTCCGCAATATTGTCTCCCTACCAATTTTTAAATCCCATCTTAAAATTTACCTGTTTAAATCTGCCTTCTCACTTTGATTTTCTGTGTACTCTTACTGATTTTATTTTTTATAATGCTCTGTTTTTATGTCTATTTATTCTGTTTTATCATGTACAGTGTCCTTGGGTGACATGAAAGGCGCTTTAAATAAAATGTATTATTATTATTATTATTAAAAGTCCCATTCTATGAGGGTCTCGAACATGTGGCCAGATTGACCAAAAAAAAAAATAATAAGGGATCTCTGATAGTGTTTGGGGGCCGGTCCAAACGCAGAGGCGGGCCGGATCAGGCCCGCGGGCAGTAGTTTGGGGACCCCTGGTGTGGATAACAAAAACTTTTAACAGATCACTCTAATCAAAATGTACTTATGTCATACCTTTCATCCAGCCAACATTGGACTGAGAAAAAAAAGCAAGCCCTGCTTCAATGAGCACTGATTCAGTTTCTGGTCCTCCGCTATACGAGCAACCAATGTCATGGACTGCATGGAAGTAAACACCTAAAGAGTAGCAAAAAAGTCCTAGCTTGAAATTGTGTCTCTTATAATTTCCAAAGTTTTAATGAAGCTTAAATACAACAAAAATTGTGCAACCTGTTGGGCGGTGAGTTTATTGTCAGCTTTCAGAGCATAGATGGCCTTATCCACTGCCAGTAAAGCCACTTGAGCTGTCTGACCATGCAGATCAAACTCCAGAAAAGCCTGGGTTCCAGGCTCTTTTCCTGCTGGTGCCTGCACCTGAAATGAGGTTAAACAGTTATTGTTTTTTTTAGAAATAGTTAAGTATAAACTTGGTCAACCATAGTAAAAAAGATGCACAGATGTAGGGGACTAAACATTGAAGTAAAAAAAAAAAACTATAGTTTTGTCAGATTTAGCCAACTTTTCAAACATTTGTTGCATTTTTATTAAATTCATGCTCTAATTTACTATAAACAGATATGTGTATGCCATAGTGGCATGCTGCTTGTTGAACTTCAAATGGGCCAATCTTATACAACAATCTAGATGCATTTCTATTAGTAAATGGTAAATGGCATACACTTATATAGCATTTTCAACCTTCCTTGAAATCCCAAAGCACTTTCGTCATTTTACATTTTTTTTTAATTTTACCAAAAAGGAAAAATAAAATGTGGCAAATTTCAGAAAAGTAGCTAAACCTGTCAACGTGTCAGATAATTCTTATTAGCTGAAATTTTGCATTGAAGTTGCATTCTCAGACTGACTTGAGTTTAAAATACTTTACATGATTAGAAATTATTTTTAAGTTGCAGCAATTTAAAGTGAGTTTCTCAAGCTTAAAATAAATTAAGTTACAAGTTTGTTCTTAGAACAAGATCCTTTTTAAAAGATGATCAAAAACTTAATTAAAAAAATATCAGATTCAAGGCAAAAGTAATCAGCTCAGGGAAGGTTTTAGCTGCACTGTAACGTATTTCTGTAAACTGGGCAGTATTTTACTGCAATGTCAGCAGTAAAATACTGTAAAAAGGCTTTACAGTACTTTACTGTAAACACCAATGAACTATGGGAATTTACTGTAAATGACAATGGATTGTGGGAATTTTCATTTCTGTAATTACGTATAGTGAATCAGAATAGAGTGAGAAAGATGCCCACAAAAATATGGCCAATCACATAAATACAAAACTCAAGTGAATTGTTTTATTTTCTACGATCATTCAATGTTTGCCAAAAATAACATGAAAAAAAAGTTGTGTTGCATGATTTTAGACTGGGTATGAAATTCTATTAGGAATTGAACTTGTGATCTTCATCTTGTGAAGCTATTATGCTCACCACTATACCATCATACTGTCTCTCAGTACATTAAAATTGAATCATCTTCTCCCAAAATTGCAATAGATGTTTAGCTAAGTCTCTTGATGATGTGCATATTTTCCATTCCTAGTTATACCTTCACCTTCAATAGTGTATTTCTAAAAGCATGTTATGTCACCAATGTTTTAAAGAAAACCAGAACATAACATCAACTTTTGAACCCCAAAACAGGTTAATTAGGGTATATTTGACTGGACACATTTGGTCCGCTCAAAGTGAACCAGAGTTTGATTCCCCTGATAAAGCGCAACAAAGTTTCAGTCTGAATATGCACAGACAAATCAAGGACCAGGAACCGGTCTCTGAACCATCTTCCAAGGTGGTTTCAGTTCGTTTCCAACTGGACTGAACTTCAGTTCACTCTGAGATTCCTCAGTCTGAATAAAAAAAGAACTGAGAGGGGAATAACTTAACCAAAACGGCCACCATAGCCGCCAGTCACGTGATGTAAAAACGTTAGGAATTAGGCAATTGGTGAGCCATGGACAAATGTAGAGCATTAGGAAGTTTTGTTCAACTAATTACTGGTTAGCGTTTTTTATTTACAAAACCTTAGAACAATTAATACTGGGCGTATCGTAACGTTACGTGGTATGAGTGCGGGGAGCACCTATGACATCATCTTAAGAGCTCTATTGTAGTTCCTTAACAGAATTCTCTTAATACCAATGCCAGAACACCACAACGATGAGACACAGCAACTCATTGAGCACAAATGTGGTCAGATGAATTTGGGCTTATTTGGGATTTTTACTTGTGTGGTTTTGTTTACAATGTTTTGTCCGAAACAGAAATCTCTGGTAGAGGCCAGTCTGAATAAAAACCAGATGCAATCTTCAGGACCAATCTGTAACAAATAAATGGACTCAATCCAAACCAACAGACATTCTCAATCTGAATATACCCTTAGTTTCAAAGAAGAATCAAATTTGCACAACTATGCCAATTTATGTTTTAACTATGCACAAAGATTATTTGTTACAGTTTGCGACACTTCACATTAAAAATCTCCAAATCCAATTTTCTTCAGCGGAACTTCTAATGTAAAAACCTGTGATAAAATTCAAAGTTTCTTGTCACCTTTCGCGTAGCGCAACAAGAAGATAAAGAAAACTGGCAGGTCTTCCACTGGGTATAATTCTGGACTGGTGGCCTTTTAAAAATGCCAAAAAGATTTTGTTTCGATACAAAAATAAAAGTAAAAACAAATATACTATCTGGCTCTCTTTTTCAAAAGCAGGAACTTTATTATATCTCACCCAAGTGCAGTTTAAGCTAAAAAATGTATGTAATTTATGGTAACTACAGGCATCTGGATGTCAGCAACCAACTATTACATTTAATTTTACAGAAACACAACAGTAAAATTAACTACACTACAGTATCTGTGTAGTGTGATTCATTTTACAGCATTTTTACTATAAAAAAGGACAGACATTTACAGAAATAAAGCTGTAAAATGCTTCACAATAATTAACTGCATCCATCTGATAATAATTTTCTGTTAAATATACAACAACTATTTTACAGTGTGTTTGATATCCTGCTGAGCACAGCCTGAACTCTCATGTTTACCCACCTTGACCTCCAGCTCGCATTCATCTTTGACATCAACCCAGATGGAGTCTGCTATGATGTTTCCTTTATCATTGTAGTAGTAACCCACCAGACGAAAGGATGGAACCATTTCAGCTGTTATTTGTAGTGTTATTAAAGAGAACACACCAAGTGCAACATCTCCAGTGCTTATGATGTTCCCACGACTTAGAATCTGTATGACATGTAATTTATGGTTAGTAAGCTTGACTTATTTTCCCTGTCATTAAACAGTTTTCCATTACATCAATTTCTCACCATGTAATAGATGTTGCCACCTCCTGGAGCATTGATGGTGTTGAATGTCACCTTGAAGTTTTCCTTTACAGAGTACACCTTGTTGGTATAAGTGATGTAGAGATAATTGTCTCTTGGGGAAGAACGCTGTATTATTTTGATTTTCCTGTTGACCATCTGCTGTCACCTAAAGTAGGAGTAAATTGATTAGGACTGAACCAGATAAAATGTGTTACCTCTTCCCAACATCAAGGATACTAACTTTAAATACAACTCGCTGAACATCATTTAGGCTGAAAGGAGCAACCACTGTTCCGTCCTCATTAGTGGTCAATTCCTTGGACTCTCCATCCCTTATTTCAATCCTTACTGGCACTTTAGGAGCAGGAGAACCATCTGGGAAATGTACATCCACCTATAATTTCAGCAAAAACTGTATTTTTGTAGGCTCTTTCACAAAGACGTGCCCACATTGATTTTTTTATTTGTTTCCTACATACCACTACATCCAGTGGATATCCGTGAACAAAGTGAGAGCGAGTTCGAGAAAAATCCACAACATATTTTTTGGGGTAGACAGGAAGGTAAACTTTTGCTTCCTGAATTTCACCACCTAACAAAAAAAAGGAAAGAAAGAATGGCAGAGCAAAGTTAAAGCTCAGAGAAAATGTAAATATTCAAAGGTTTTCAATAGCAAGCAGAGTTCACAAAATATACTGTATCCAAAACCTCTTTTTAAATGTTACAATTATGCTTCATTTTTAGAAATGGTGTGTTTATTATAGTTCTTTTTCTGAAGCAACTGGATAGCTCAATTTAGTACAGGACTGGAACATGGCACATGGGAAATCGGGGTTTGATTCCCAGGGGATGACATGAGTTTAATCCAGTGTGGTTCCTTACACAAGACCCTTCACACTAGTGCCTAACTGTAGCCACAAGACATAAGCACAAGTCTGTTTCCCCCTGCGCCTGTCCCCAGCCCGGCTACAATACAGGGTTTCATTGGGAAGGGCATTCATCGTTAACATCTCTGCCAAATAAAACACACCAATCAGTGAAAACTGATTTGATGAAAACCTCTGAGGCAGGGACACTAGGGATTTTGGGCCCCATGAAAATAATTTTTATATGGCTCCTAACACAGTGACAAATTTCCATTTCCATATGTATTTCATATTATTTATGATTCCCCCCTTCATTTGAGCTCTTTTTGATGCTCATAAGGAAGCTTGCATTTATGATTTCTTTGGCAATCATACATTGGCTCCAAAATTGGGGTTGGGGCTAAGGTTTTTGCTAAAGGGGCAATTGCCTCCCTCCCGCCCCCCTGTAGTTACGCCCCTGAGTTTAATTAATAGTCCGATTTTGTATTATATAGTGAAAGTATGCCACTTACTTTGAACGTTGGTAACAAAGACTCCCAGAAAGAGTTGCTGTTTGTTTTTCACTAACTCCGAAAGGGTGAGGTTCAGCTTTTCCTGCAATTTTGAATTTATTTTTTCCAGAGGCAGACTAATCTCTGCAGTTCCATTCTGGACCTGTAAAATAGGAGGTATAATATAAGATTGCAATAAACTGACGATAGGTCAACCATAAGCAAGATTCTTCCCAATCTAAAAAAAAAATTGAAGGTTAGACTGTTTTAAACTTTCTTACCGAATTTATCAGTTCAAGTCCTTTGATCAAACGAGGGGTTATTTTTTCGCTGTTGGTTTCTCCTTTCTGAACTACTCCGAATTGGCAGTGGTATGCACCTTTAACTTCCTCGCCATACGAATACCTGGAAAAAATAAGCTCAACCAGATTTAAAAAATGGAGAATTGGAAAAGTTCTAAAATGGCCAATTTTTTTTCTGAGTTCCTGAATATTTCCTTTTTAAAAATTGTTTTAGCTAATGAAGAGAAGAGCCTCCATGGGATTCCTGCTGTGTGCCAGCAAATGCACAAAAAGCATTGTAACTGTAAGTTATGCAAATTCTATGTTATTCTAAACCAAAAATACCAACGGACATGTTCATTGTTGTTTTCCACAGTTGTTTGCATATATATATTATATTATATATATATATATATATATATAATTATATATATATATATTATATAATATATTATATATATATATATAAAAACACTGTAAAGCTACCTTATCAAAGAATTAACAGAAGATTAAAGTTGCCTTGAATTAATATGTTTTTAAACATTTTGATTAAATCCTCAAAAAAAAAGTTGTAATACAATTTTATTTCTGAGGTGTAGATGGTATCAGTTATATATAGGGTAATATGGTATTTTGTATTCACAACAATGTTAGTTTAAGATGCAAAAATACTGTTGAGTGTTCAGGAACAAAAACCACCTTATTTACCAACGGTCTTAAATTAGGCTAAAAGCACTGCAAAACAGCTACTTAAACGAGGAGAACTGAACATGGGATTGAAGAAAATTTTGAAGCCGATTTGATGGAGCTCAAAATTGCACTCACAGATATTCAAGGAAAACTTACTGCTTTTCTGCATGAGGCTAACTAGCGGCTCTGCTGGAGCTTGAAGCGAAACTACCGCTGCTGCAACTCGTGGAAGATATCCGACAGGAAAAGGCACGTAACAAACAATGAGATAATCACTAAGATCTCCTGGAAAGGGGAATGTACAACCACGATCAACAAGCACGGATGAATAATGTGATTCTCACAGGACTTCAACTACAACCCAAGGCGCGGCTTGGTGCTACTAACGTTAGCATGGATGCTAACGGAGCTGTGATGGCTAACACGACCGTGGAGAATCAAGTTGGAGTATATCTTGACTCTAAAGGGATTTCCTTATATCTAAATACTGTTGAGGTCTGTCATTCGCTTCCTTGGAGAAAGAACACGGATAAACCAGCGATCCTGATCAGGTTTGTGAATCGAAAGCACATAGCTCTGATGAAACAACGCAAACACCTGAAGGGTTCAAATATCTTTCTTAATGATCATATCTCCAAATACCATGCTGATCTGGCAAAACACGCGAGAATTCTGCGCCATGAGGAGGCAGATCCACAGCACGTGGATCCAGAACTCCAGAATCTTTGTCAAACCTCTTGACCACCAGACCTTACGAAGCCTCTGGTAGTAAAATCCATAAAAGACTTTGAGAACTGTAGGATTACACATGTTTGAACCTTTAATTCAAGCAAAATGTGAAATGTAGACTCAGAAACTGCTGGTTGTGAACTCTGACCCAATTCTGAGCTGCAGAACTTGAGCACAATTCCCTTGAAATGAGACCTTCACAGTCTCTCAGTAATAAGAACAAAGAACGTTTACGTGGCCTTAAACTTGTTCCTAAACTGTGATGCAGCACTGATTCTGCTCCTGATCTTTTTTCTTTTCAAATTGTTACTTTTTGTATTATTATAATCATTCTTTGATAAATACAATCTGCACAAATTTTTTTCAATGAGCATTAACAAATTAAGATGATTTTTACATATTACTTTTTGTATTATTAAAATAATTCTCTGATGAACACAATCTGCACAAGTGTCTTTTTTATTACTTTTTTTCTTATTACAGTAATTCCTTGATGAATACTATCTGCACAAATTGTCTTTTAATGAGAATATTTAGAATATTGTTACAGATTAATATAAATGATTTGTGTGTGGATGTTTTGAAATGTGGTTACATTAATGATATTAATGATTCTTCATAACCTAAATGTATTATTGCAGAGTTTAAATATTTGATGTTAAGTCCTGAACCGGATTTTGATAATTCATGTGGAGAAAATGGTATGGTCAAGCCAGGGTGGGATTATATAAATTTGCTTCCTCCCACTCCCTTTCAAGCGATCTACTTGTGATTCAATGTGGTCTTATTTTTTTTTTTCATTTATTATTCTTGATTGCTGTAAATGAACCATTTCATTCATTCATTCATTCATTCATTCAAATTTGATCAACACATTTTTAACTTAGTGTAACTATTATAAAGAATTAGTTATTCATATTTTTTTTTAATACAGCAAATCTTCATTTTACAAAAATGAAAAGAATTAGAAGAAATTTTGTCATCATAAAGTTTTGAAAATTAGCTAAACTTTTCCCGCCAAAAGCGGTTTTGAGATTTTGAGGAAGCAGCCATTTTGAAATAATAAGGAAATGTCCTTCTACTGCCCTCAATGGAATGAAGCTGAACTACAGGGCAAAAAAAAACATGGAGCAAGTTACTTGCATTGGGTTTTTAATGACAACTTGGAACATGCTAAGGAGATATGGGGTTTCCGAAATGCATGCATCAGATGTGACACTATAATTATATTGGGTTAACTATGGAAACAGGACAATTTTGGAAATGTCCTTTTTTTTTGTAAAACTACATTAGCCCATACCAAGTCCCATCATGATTTAATTTGACTATTAATAGTTTTGAGTAAACATAGCACAAGCATTGAGGCTACTCGTGTCTGCTGTGATTAATGAATACGTTCTAAAATCAGCAGGTCCTATGTCTCAATAGTCCAATGGAACAATCCCTAAAGAGTACCTGGCACATAAAACTGTTCAGCTTTAACAGAGAACATCTAGCAAATTTTTCATGGGTGCGACCCAAATACTCAGTTTTACTGCTCATACCGCAATTGTGTACTATTATCAAGCAGCGGTTGTTACAAAAAAAACACGGTTTACCAAACACACATTTCTTTGCTTTTTGTGCTAATTTTGCTTGTCTGGAACAATGAAAGAGTTTGGAGAATTCAAATAATGATAGTTATTTGTATCTCTTCATTAAATGCATTTATAATTCTATGACTCAAAGCATAAAAAACAGCATCATCTTCATGACAGTTGCTAGTTATATTCTAATTAAATAAGGTAAGGAGACCAATGAGTTAATGGATTAACACTTACATTGCTGAGATGGTAAAGGTCAGATGTTCATCAGTCAACAAAATGTATTTCTTCTTCAATGAAATGTTTACATCAAAACTTGGCATGACTAGGAAGAGGAAAAAAGGTTTTTCAAAAAAGAGAATTCAGGAAAACAATTCCAATGTTGACATTATTGTAACTCTTACCAAATTGTTCCACTTTGAACTCTCGAACAGCAGTATCTTCTTTATCATTTTCATAATGGGCTGCAATCTTCCACGTACCCATTCTTTAAAAACAAAGCCTATGCGTCAGGGCTGCTTTTTAATTTATATTCCATATAGGTGCAAATATGTTTAAGCATACTTAGAGACACTAGGAATGGAGAACATGTCCTTGTAAATGCCTCCTCTTTCAAACCGTAAGGACTTGAGTATTCTGTTCCCTGCAGCGTTCTGTTTTAAAACAATATTGCACATATATTCTAATCACAAAAAAGATTTCCTGTGGTCCTTTTAAGTATTATTTCACACGTAAGAAAAATTGATGACTTGCATATATTGAAATGAAGATTGGTTCCTTGCTGGGTCTAAAACTGTGGTCAAGTGTAAATATCCTGTATTTCACTGAAGACAAAAAAAAAAAACACCAAAGTTAAATTTTAAATGAAATAAACAAAATTCTTGAAATTGCTCTGATATAAAGGAGCAGGCTCATTATTTACCTTTCTGTGTTGGGTTGTAGATTGGCTGATCAGTCTGAATGAATATGTATCCTCTTTGTTCTAAAACCAGGACTTTTGTTGACTTTCTTTGAGGACCTCTTCCGTCGACTTGACTTTGAGCCCATAGATTAAGGTAGAGTCTACTGGGAGATTTTTTAGACTGTCTTTTTTTAACCTCCAACCACCTCTCACTGTTTATCTGTTAAAATACAAAACAGGACTTCCATTACAGCCTTGTATAAAGTTATTGACTTGTGCACAAGAATGTTCTCATACCATCAGCTCAGCTATTTTGGTCTTCTCATCTCCATTACAGCCAACATTTGCTGTGTTTGACACAATGCCGCCTTGCTCATACTCCAGCCAGAGATTTACCGGTACACAGTCTTGGTCATTTTTTTTCTCAAACTGGACAAAAACCTTCTCTTTAACGCCGACATGAAACATGTTTGGGGCTGAAATAAAAAATCTGGAAATGCATGCAAAGACACAATTGCACACGTTTGCACCTTTTCCTTTATTTTGCATTAATTGATTTAATTGTATCAATGTATATACACTTGCAAAGCAGGCTACTTAGTCTTTTCCAACATGGGATCAAAATACCAAAGATAATGAGAATCTGTAGAATGATATTAAATGACTTGACTAGTTATGTCATTTAAGAATAAATTCTTAGAATTACCTGTCTTCTGTTGAAAGAATCCCTTTCAAGAGCAGGAGCAGACTTAAAACAGTGCAGCCCTTCATTGTTCAGCTGTTTTTGCATGCTCTGACGGAGACTTTGGAATATTTGGTATTTTATGAGCACTCCACCCATTTATTTCGCAATCACTTCAGCTAAGTATTTCCCCCCCATCATCTTTCTTTGATTCTTCTACGACGACAACATCAATGTCTACTCCAATACTGTTTGGATTTAATACAGAACTCTGAGCTAATTTCTTAAAATGTGTTCATTATGTAAGCTGCATTCAAAATACGTGTTTGCTCGCTCTTCAGAAATACAATTTCTGCATAAAAGTATTCAGACAATCTTACTTAAGAAATAAAGGTTTTGTACAACAGATCAAGTCAAAGTGCAGACTGATCTGTGGCACATTAGGCCTTGGAAATGTGCATCATGCTTGGCTAAAAGCACTGGAAAAGTTGGTTTCTGTTTTCTGTTAAGTGTAACTGTCTTCCCATTGGTCAATGCAAAAGCCAAAATTCCCCCAAATCATGTGATTTACAAGAATTCAAGTGCTGTCTCTATGTTTGGCTTAGAGTGAGTTCTGTATAAACAGAACTTTTTTTGTGATAAGAACAAAGTTCAGCTGAAGCTTCACAGCCTTTTATTTACTTGTGATTTACTTGCTGCTTTTGAACAAAAATAATTATTTTTATTGTGAAACATTTCTGACAACTTGTGCATCAAATTACAACTATTTTTGCTGTTTTTGTGCAAAGTAGCCTTTTACTGAGCTGCCAAACTGAGAGTGTCTCACTGTTTTATTGTTTTTTTTTTTTTTTTTTACTTTTCTCTGTGTTCATCATCTGACACAATTTACTTACAACAATCCAACTGGGATGTTTGAGCATCTGAGAACACTAAAACAAAGTGTATTTTTTTTCTTTTTCCTTAAAAAAAACCCCAACTTCTCAATAAAAGTAAAAAAGATTTATTTTGCAGTTCACAAGCAAAATAAAGAATACAGCATGTTGACAAAAAATGTCTGCAAAATTTCCAAAGCTCATGGTACAGATAGTTTCAGCATATTTTTATTTTATGCAACTGTTACCCCAGTGAAATAAATATTCACTTGTTGAAATAAAAGCACATGAGTCTAGAGAAATATTTGAAAACTGCCTTTCACCATGGAGATGTATTTCATTTTTGTTACCTATCTGAACTTCTAACCTTTGCATGATTCTTTAAGTTTGGAATTATACTTAAATTCATCTCTATATAAGTCTTAGATTGAGCAAATAAATAACATCATAAAAATAAGATTAACATTTGAATTTTAAAAATTGCAAAAGTTGAAGTGCACTTACATACAAATATTGACATTTTTACATATAATTTGGGCTGGTGACACTTTAACTCCTCTTTCAACATTTCAGTTCCATGAAGCAATAAAATGGATGAATACTCTTAAGCTGAAGTGATAGCAAAATGATATTACCAGTTTTTAAGAGATTGTTTAGGAAAACTAAAAAAAATCTGAAAAGTCACTTATTTCATTGAAACAGAGTAAAAAAAATGATGACAAATCCCAACCAATTATAGAAAAAAATGAATTATTTAAAGTTGTTTCAGGTGCTTCATCCCATCTTTCATGCTTTAATCATATCTTTACTTTGATGAAAATTCAAGGCAAGTTTCACTTAATAAGAAAACAGAGTCCTCTGATCCCTGGTCTCATTTGCAGTCACTTCTTGTGATGATCACTATGTTGAAGTCAGTGAGAGTTTGGGGCATGATGTCCATCCACAACTCCTGGATGTAGACGGACCACAAGAATTGCGTTTGGACAATCAACACCAGACTCCCAGTCAAAGGTAAGGTGGGCAGCATTGGCATCCTTGGAGTCTTCAGAAAAAAACCTGGAATGGATAAATGATTTGTTGAAACTTCTTAATCTGCAAAGATAAATACATCAACTGAAATGTAATTTTTAGACATTTTTTTTTCATTGAGAAATAAAAAACAATACAAAGTTGGGTAAAATGAAATCAGATATTTTTTCTTGATGGTCTCTTTCATTGTATAGTATTCTGATAATAAAATGCATTTTGATTTTATCTAATATTATTTCCATTTCTAGACAAGTAAATAACTCTCAGTACTTACATGTTCCATCAGTAATGTAGTTGGCAATATTCCCAGAGAAGCAGATCATCATATTTTTCTCCAAATGTATATTCTAATATCTATTTGTTTTTCCATCTACCATCAAATGAATTAAAGTCCGCTCTTCCTCATTGTGCGCCCATTCTCAGCCACTGCTAGTTCACTTTGCTTGTCCATGTCCTCTTCTCTCTGACGGCCCCTCTATCCATCTCATTTCATGCAGGATTGGGGTTACCTAAGAGACAGGCCTTCAATGGGGACAATCTGCTTTTCTACAATTAACTCCAAAGTGACAGAAGGAAGGGAAGAGAGGGTTGCAAACTCACTGAAGAACGAGAGAGACTCAAGAAACAAGCATGCTGATGAGAAATGAAGAAAGGTCGTCACAAAAAAGGTTATTATCTTATTAGTTCAGATTCAGGAAATTTCAAATCCTAAAAAGCCTAAAAGGCTGTTCAGTTTCCCTTAACTGTTTAGATACTACTTGGTTATAACTTAAATATGTAAATATTTATCAATTCTCTTAATTATTTTTTTACCGCAAATCACCTGTGAAAAGAATATATATATATATATATATATATAATATATATTATATATATATATTATATATATATATATAATGTGTGTGTGTGTGTGTATATTTAATTGAATTCCAACTTAACCTCTAAATATTCAATAGGGATGACCAATGGGTCTACATGGTGAGAGGTGCATAAAAGGGTGTGGCGTGGGAATCTTTTCAGGGGTCAGGAGTGAGGGTGGAAAAGGTCATGGGGTCAGAGCCAGCTGGACAGCACATAAGAGGAGGCGAGGGTGAGAGAAGAAGGGGGTGAGGGGGTGTCCAGGGCTGACTGACCACACGCAAAAGGACATTAACATTGAACTGAGGGAACGCTCGATGATCGGTTTCCATAAGTGACCAGATTTCCATTGTTGTTCATGCAAAATCACCAAACTGAATACAACAATGGATCAGACATCACACAAAGAAAATGCTTCAGCCCTAAAATAAAGTTATGAATAAAATGTGTATAATATAGTCTTGGAGGAACTTTAATAAACCAAAAAAAAATTTTTTTTTATAAGGTTCCCACCAAAATTTTATGCCATTTATTGTTTTTTTTATGGTAATTGTGCCTTTTTTATCTAGAATGTAAGCTTGCTAACTATAAAACACTTAATTTCACAGTATTTTCTTAAATCATTATTTTCAATAAAGTCTAAACTTGATTTGTAACATAAAGAGTTCAAAGCAAACACATTTGTAACAAACAAAGCTAAAAAGCTGTCAAAGCTGCATCCACAATGACAGTTTTGTTGCACAGAATGACAAACATACAGGTCTGCATCCCAAAAGAGCTTAAAGATGTCTACAGTTTTACTTTTGAGAGGTTTCTTTTCATACTGCTACATAATACCTGGTCAGTAAGGGCAAAGCTAGTATAATTTGAAATCAGAGGAAGCAGGGTGGTCCCAAAAAAAAAAAAGGCTGATCCAGCAAATCATCTGTGCAAAAAAGCTTAATGCAAACAGCACAAGGGAGATCACTTTTTTCTTGATTTGTTTATCCTGAAACTACACAACTCTACATTACATTTTCTAAGCAACCAGCTGTATGTTACTAAATTTACTTTAAGAATTGAGTCAGCATAAAAAAAGAGGAAAAAAAACCCCAAAAAACGAAAGTTTGAACAAACGTTCAGCAAAGGTCAGGGATCAAGTTTTTTGACTGTCACATTTTTCCAGAACTGCAAAAAATTATTTAAACAACAATAATGATAGATTTTTATTTTCATGCTGCAAGATAAGCCAAAACATACAAAATCACTTGCTCTCCTGTTTCTATCCACCATTTCCTGAGCAGATGAAGTTCAGTTCCTCTGTCTCTGCTAAACCAGTCCACTGCTGCCTCCCGGTGGCCTCAACAGCTCCACTTGCACCACACTCGTACACCATTTCAGGCCCTTGGCCTGGCATCCAGTTCTGGTAACAGCTGGGAGTTGTTCCTATCCAGAACCAGAATTGAAAAGTACAGCTGTAGCGCAGGCCCAGCCAGACGTACTGTGAAGTGGCATTTTGAGCTATTTCAGCCACTTTATCCTGAATGTCTTTGCTGTTGATGACGACGATGTCGACATAGTGCTTTTGGCAGTAAGTCAAAGCTTCAATCCAGGTCAGGTTTTTCTTGATTAATATCAGGTTTTCTTCAATGAAAACAAGAAAAAAAGCAGTTAGAACTTTTTAAATCAAATTTGGGAAAATAAAAAGAAAGTCCATCAGTATTCACCTGACTTTGTAAATGAACTGTTCTTTTGAGAAGTCACAGAGCTAGATTGCAAAGTACTTTGAGCTAAAGTTCCTATTTGTGTTGGAAATGCAGTAACACTGTGCTCAGGTGCTGAAGTAGTCATGTTAGTAATGTTCAACTCATTAAAATGAAAGGTTTCTGTTGCAGCTTGAGGTGCATTCTGTTGTGGAGTTGTCAAGTTTGTTTGCAGTAGTTGTGGTGTACTTTGGGTTGGTGTGGTTTGTGTTCTAGTGGAGGAGGAAGTTGATTCCAGCTCTGCAGAAAAGCAGTGTTCAAATACAAAGCAATAAATTAGAAGTAAAAAAATTGAAAGCAATCTATAAGAAGAAGTAACAGCATACTTACCCTTCTGACAGATAAAAGAAGACTTTGCTCCACAGTTCCTGTTACTCCACTGCCCCCCATCTTTAAATTCTGCAACAACACACTCCTGACCGTTAACATATTTAGGTTGATTGGGTTTCCACAAACGAAATGATGAGTTACTCCCAGAAGACCATTTCCAGGGATCTCTGAAGAGGCCAATCCACACAGTTTCAGATGTAAGCAGGTTCCTGACATCTGTATTCTCCTCTGCTGAGTGTATGCTAACTAGATCAGAAGACAAGCTCCTGCAGTAACTTTGAGCATCCCTCCAGGATTTGGCGTCAACAATAAGCATGTGGCTGCTGGCATCACTGTAGCCTGGAAAGTGAAAAGGTTGCAAAGGTAGTACAGCTGCTCTGTCATAAAACATTTTTTGTGATGTAAAGCACTGCAAGGATTAGGGCTGCCACAAGCAAATATTTTATTAGTCGATCAATCACCGATCATTTTTTTTCAATTGGTTGACAAATCGGGTCATGCATGAACTGGATGTAAACCTCACATCTTAAGGTGCTTTCACTACAATTTGCGCTTCAATGTTAAGTCAATGGTACGGGCGCGCTCTGAGGCAAACTGAAGCCCACGGCACAATTTGAGCAACGTGAAAGTCTGTCAGCAGCTTGATTCAAGCAGCGAGGCGTAAATCGGGCGGCACAGCCAAAATTTTATCTGAAGTTTGACAGGTCACATCAACCAATCAAGAACTCAGCTTTGGGGATTGTGATGTTTTCAGTGACCAGATCAGCAGGTAAAATTTAATGCGAGCATTTTGTTCAGTCACGCCGGGACAGAATTAAGCGGAGCTCGCTTCATTCACAGGGAGAGCTACAGCTTCCTTGGATCTCCTGAACTGTGATGTTTTATTTATTTTCCTCAAGACAATAAAAAAAAGATACTCTATAGCACGGAAAATCAACTGCTTTAAATTTGAAATAACTTGAACTGTACGATGGTCTTGCTTGTAGCCAGGAAAGTTAACATTAGAAAGACTTGATCAGAGAAATTTCACTCTGATGGGATACAGGTTGCAGTGATGCACCAAAAACATTTAGCTAATATGTTTGCTCTCTGTTTGCGCAAATGTTAGCTTAGCTTACTTAAATGATGATCCCTCTTCAGTGTCATAATACTCAGTCACAGCATGCTTCCTCTTCAGGTGCTCATAGATCGTCGTAGTGCTGCCATGCAACACAAGTTCTTCCTTGTAGATATTATACTGGACACTTTTGTCTTTTATTTATTTATTTTTTTATGTTTCCCACACTTTCAAGCTCCATTGGCGTGTTGTTATGGTACCGAAGTCTTTCCATAGCGTCCTGTGACATCACTACTGACCCGGATTAGCACTAGTCAGTGACTATTTTAATAGTCAACATAGTCAACAATCGAATAATCATGGCAGCCCTAGTGATGATACATACTATTGTACTTACCATGACAAACAAAGCTATGCTCTTCTTTGCAGTCTTTCATTAACCAGGTTCCGTTGTGACTCATTGCTACACATTTCTCCATGTTCGATGCTTGAGTTTCTTCTGTCTCCCAGTAGAAATAGTCTGTGCTTTCATCAGCTTTAGACCAGTGCCAACTCCACTCATTTCCAATCTCTAGTCCTATCCAGGTCGTGTCAGCTGTCGTTGAAAGCAAAGCTATCAAAGTGTTCATGTCTGCTGGATTTTCAACTGTTGCTAAATCAGTGTAGCTCTGTCTGCAGTAAGTCTTTGCATCACTGTGGGACTTTGATAGATTAATAAAGTGAAATTCTAAGGATCCCAAAGTATAGTGGAAAAACACTGTGAAAATGCAAAGGAAAGTTTATGAACAACAAAATTCAAAAACAAACACAAAGTCTATATTGACTTTATTATCTGCAAAACTTTAAATTACTCTTATGTACGCACAAGGTCCAATGACCGATTGAATAATAACACACACAAAAGACAATATAAAGAGTGGAAGGTTCAAACCTGAGATAAAAATTAAAGGTAGAGCCGAAGTCCTGTCGATCATAAAGTTTCTCTTTCCATTCATGATAATGGCTGAACTCAAAACAATTAAATAATAAATACCGAATAAAGGTAAAGTCATAATAAACGCAGTTCAAAATAAAGTTGTCGTGTGATCAGCCTTGTCTCCTCTGTGGTGTGGTTTTCAGCTGCACTGCATTTATCAGAAGAATGCTACCAGGCTTGTCAAGAGAAACCTCCTCAGGAAATATTTGAAAGCGGTGTGACAAGTTTTTTGACACCTCCGTGAAAAGGTTGCAAAGCTTTTTTTGTGAAGACATAAATGAAAGAAAGATATAACAAAATTATCTATCTATCTATCTATCTATCTATCTATCTATCTATCTATCTATCTATCTATCTATCTATCTATCTATCTATCTATCTATCTATCTATCTATCTATCATAAGTAACCCAACATTCTTCACTTTTTTTTTTTTTTTTTTTTTTTTTTTTTTTAATTTTACAAAAACCGGTTCTGCAGTAGGTGTGTCAAAAACACACATTTGGCTTATCTATAATATCCATTAATTGATTTTTTTTTTTTAATCATTTCATTAAAATTATTTGTTTTATACACGTTTATTTGAAAGTTGATGTACTCAGGTCATCAACAAAAGAACAGCCGTTCAGTTTCAGGTGACCCGTTTGATTGGTCCCAGCATTCCTCGCGAATAATCGAGCTAAAGTCGGAGGTGTCACATGACACCGCTGTTATGGGTGGTCCCCGGTGGTTCCATGACACATTTTGGCTCGAGTGGATAGTGGCGCTGAGCCATCATGGCCTGTAAACAACAACAACAGCGTCAATCTGAAGTAACCGGAGTCTGATTTTTGTCGGCTTGTTGTCTTGTAAATGCTTCGAACAGGACACATACACGGACGGGCTCCTACACGATGCTTCTGAAGTGTGTCTGGTACGTAGCTTCGACCTTCAAACCGGTGCTAGCTCATTTGTAAACAATTGTTTCCTTGATCTATCACGCTGAGCCGTGAGTCAAGCTAGCGTTAGCATTATTGGATAAGTTAGCCAACCGAAGCTAATACGCTAATCCGTAGCCACACACAAAAATACGTTTATTTTGGTGGATATTTTACGTAGGTGCATTCTAGACTGTGAATATTAAAAAATAAAACGGGACGCTGTGTACGTTTATGGGTTTCTTGCGCTTAAAATGTGTGGAAACTGTCGGTTGGAGGTGTTGTTCAAAAGCTAATGTTGGCTAAAGATGTATGGCCGCGTCATGGTTTTGCAGACAGCTAGCCTTTTTTTTTTTCCTTTCTCTAACATACAGTCGAGGGGTGTTTTAAACAGTTTGTCTAATGTTAATCTATGTTCTGGAAATGCACCTAATGCTACATCTGAATTAGCATGGAATAAACATGAAATAATTTCATGTTTATTTTCGTCGGCGTATGACTGTTTCAACATTTTACTGCGCATTTATTGAAGCCTGTTATAAAAGTATCGTGCCGTTTCTAGTGTTTAATCGAAAACGCTTCAAACAAACACCGCGTGGACCGTAGAAATTGTACGAATAATAGTTTATTTTAAGCAAATATTTAATGCCGCAAACACTGAATCTAGATGAGTCATTAGCCTGGTTTTGATTGGAGTGATTATTTGCAGACGTGGGTGTTCATGTACAAAAAATCTCCGGATTACAATAACCCGAAGGAAATATGAATATATCGTAAATAATTATAGTTTGTACTTTATTAATCTGTGCTGAAGGCATTTTCAGTTGAAGCTACATTGGTTAGCCTCACGTTCCCCTTCATGCACTTACACGATTATTTTGTTTTATTTATTTTCTAAGTAGACTATTTAAGAGAACAGATGAAGCCTTCTTAGCATACTTTTAGATAAATGTTCACTTCACATTTAACACTAACATTCCTAATCACAGATTCTGGATTTGTTTTAGCTCCACTTGCACTTTACTTTCAAAGCAAACAATTGCATCATAAAAAGTAGTACTTGTGGGGAAGAATTTTTTTTTTTTAATTCTATGTGTTGTCATTCCCAGATTGAGACGGGACATAATTTTTTTGGCTGGGTTGCCAACACGCCATGTCCTCACAGCTCCCGAACAGATCAGCCTCCAACAGCCCCACCAATCTTTTAGGATCTCCTTTTTCAGTGATCAGTTCTTCTCTTAGCCCCTCTGTGGTCTCTCCTTCTCTGGGATTTGGACCTATCAGCAGTAATCAGGTAACTGCTATTCATATACACTAAACTGATGGGATTTTTTTTGCATACAGTCTTTAGAATAGTTAAGAGAAGTTATTTTGGTGTAGATTTAAAAAAATAAACATGGAAGTGTCATGCTCCAGCTTTTAACAAGAGTGGATATAAGAGGAAAATCAAACATTTTCTTCATTATTAGTTATTTTCTTGGGTTAAAGTTACATATTTTCTGTTTTGTTATGATTGAGTAACTTAATTTTGTTAGTTTCAAACAATGAATAGTTTGTCAAAAATATGAGATTATTTTCTTTTTACTCCAAAAAGAAAAAACCTAAAACTAAAATAAGTCCCATAAACTTTGTTTTTTTATTGTTGGCATTTGCACAGCTAATTCTAATATGTAAAATGCATTGATTAGAAATCTGATCAGAGGTGTTCTCTTTTGTTATGTGTATCCAGATCTCTTCTTCAGCCCCAACATCAGGGATGCATTCAGTCAGCAGCTCAGAGGATATCAAACCACCATTTGGTCTGAGGCCCATGCAGTCCCACAGCCCGGGGATAATGCTGTCTCAGAAACGACTGTGTGTGATCTGTGGTGACCGCTCCTCTGGTAAGAGAACTCTCAAAAATCTTTGCCCGTGGTCCGTTCCACCAGTTGATGGCTTGTATGTGTTATTCCCAGGCAAACACTATGGAGTTTACAGCTGTGAGGGCTGCAAAGGCTTCTTCAAACGAACTGTGCGCAAGGACTTGAGCTACACCTGCCGGGACAATAAAGAGTGCCTGGTCGACAAACGCCAGCGCAATCGCTGCCAGTACTGCCGCTACCAGAAGTGCCTGGCCATGGGCATGAAGAGGGAAGGTATGCAACATCCGGATTTTAAATCTCATCTCCATTCACATTTAGGGATCAGTTTTGAGTAAAGGAGAGGGTTCAAACTATATAACAAACTGTTTCAACCAATACTTTTTTTAAGTGGGTGTAGTTATTTTGGATTGGAATAATAAAGTTGTTTTTGGCTTTTTTGTTTTAGTGGAATAAATGAGCCAAAACAACAGAGATGGCTGTATAGAAGCTGATTTGCCCCTCTCCATGTCTTCCCTTCACTTTCTCCAATTCTGTCTTTTCTCCGTCTGTCAATAGTGATCAGTCATGTAAAGTGGATAAAGGAAGATGGAAAAGATGAGGGATGGATGAGTATGTCACTGAAACATTAAAGACACTGTATTTTTAAGGCTACTTAGCAGAGGTGGGATTTAAAAACTTTATTCAGTTAAGAGTCTGAGAGTAGCTAGCCACTATTAAAGCATTCAAATATTTTATATATAATTTGTCACTTTTCAAACTAAATATCTATTGATGATTAGTTAATTGTATGTACATAATTTAAATGTATCTCCTTTTGGGATCTTAGGACATTTTTCTGAATTGATTTGGGGCAACTTAAAAAAAAAAGCTACAGTGATACATTTTAATTTTTTCTCAAATTTTATTATAACTATTACTACCTTTGCATATATATGACTTTATAATTCATTTACATTTGAGACTCAGTTTAATTACTTCGTTTCTTTTAGCCTTTGCAAACCTCATTGATTAAGATGGAGTTTTAAAATAAAAATCCTGGATAATTTCTTTAGCTATATTTTACTTTGTTAAAAGGATATGTTTCTTTTTACTACCCAACAATATATTTTGCATTCAAAATGTATTTGTTTGGGATGGTAGTGAAGCCAGCAGGGAGCAAAGATACGCTTTTAAAAAAGACATTTTTTATTGAAGTTTTTGGAAAAGTTGTATTCGAGCTGTGAAAACCGTCAGCGATTGGTTTAATTCACACCAATTGTTATTTTTTAATGGTGAAGTCTCTTGGTGACTGACATATATAAAATATCCAGAGCTTAAAACAATCCCATTTACCATTACAACTGAAATTAAAAAAAAAAAAAAAAAAAAAAAAAAACACCACCAAAAAAATCCAAACTTTTCAAAAATACCCATTAGGTGCTGGAATTAAAACTGTGGGCTTTTTTTTTTTAACAATTTGAGTACCCATAAAAAATAGCCTTGATTTATAGACTAAGGGTGATTTATTTATTTTTTCTTTCTTTTTTGTATTTGACCAATGGAAAAAAAATTCATTTGTAGCTGCAGAAAAGTAGCCTTTCAAATTTAAGTTTATATTTGAGACTGAAAGAAGCTCTCTGGACTCGGGTCTTATCTCTCAGCTAACTTTTATGTTTTTTGCTGATGCTGTGAAAATGTATTAGAATTCTGGAGAATTCGATTCATGTTGACACAACAAAGATTAGTAATGTCTTGCATTTTAGTGGAGGTCAGTATGAAGCAATGTTTAAAGGATAATATGTTATGTGGCTTTCTAATTCTGCAGTGAAGTCCAGACGGCTTCGGGTTTCTTGTTAACTAAATGCACATGCTCTAAATATTCAATCATTGTAAGATTTTTGAATTTTTCAGACTTCTTAAGACACATGTAGGCAGGATAATCCAATGTCTTCTAAATACTCAGTAATGATTTATTTAATGAACACATGGGTCCACCTTTATATGATATATTGTGGTGTAATGGATTTGCAGGAGATGGAAGTCACACTAGACTTTTGGGTAGCATTGCGTATCCATGGCAACCTCTGTCCTCAAGGTGTACATACAGAACAGCAGTAACTTGTCGTCTATTTTGCACACATTGGTGTCCATGTTAGCAATGATTGTTTGCTCTGGGATGTTTCAGAAGAACAGACATGTGAGGCTTTTCAGAGTAACGGGAAATGAAAATTTAATTAACTACACAACAGGATAGTTCTTGAAAATAAATCAGATAGTTGACTATGTAGACCAGGGTACTCAGATGATCACATATCTAATCAGTTTGGATGTTTCATTTTTAGATTAGAGAGCATGTAAACTGGCTCGCTCCGCTCCTTGGCATCACTACTCCTCCATTGCAGAATTCTGCAGTTCTGTCAGTGTCTTGTTTTCTTATAAACATCGTGTCACTGTGTGTATTGCTGTGCAGCTGTGTGGTTAATCTCTGCAAGACTGCAGAAGTGTGTTTTTTATTTTCTTTTTTGCAGTTTTTTTTTTTTTGAACCTGCAAAGTATCTGTGCTGCAATGCATGGCTACAATGAGATGAGCCTCCTGCACGTATCCTAAGAAAGACTTGAATTTTATTATCTTGATTCTAAATTAAACTCTAATAGAACAGTCATTTGTTCCAAATTCTGCCTTAGATGTAAGATCTAATATTTCTGTTGTACAAATTCATAGAGCATATTTCCAGAAGCTCAGTTTTTTGCTCTTTTTTTTTTAAATCCAGAGAGGTAGTCCCGTGTCTAGTAGTACAGAAATTATATTTCTTTATTATGGATTGTCCATAACTCATCAGTTTCCTTTTTTTTTCTTTTGCTTTGGTGCAGCGGTCCAGGAGGAACGGCAGAGGAACCGAGAGCGTGAGGGGGAGCTGGAGTTCAGCGTTGGGGTGAACGATGAGATGCCCGTGGAAAAGATCCTGGAGGCTGAGACGGCCGTGGAGCAGAAGACCGAGCTCCACTCTGACGGAGGATCTGCAGGAAACTCTGTAAGTCATTGGAGGTTTTCAGTCCAAACAGATTTCATAGCTGCAAAAATGACAAGTTCTGTGAGAGTCACAGTGGTTTCTTGTTTGATTTCAGCCCCATGATGCCGTTTCCAACCTCTGTCAGACTGCAGACAAACAGCTGTTTGCTTTAGTGGAATGGGCAAAAAGAATCCCTCATTTCTCTGAGCTGCCGCTTGATGATCAGGTCATCCTCCTGCGCGCAGGTATGAGAGCATCTGCAGTCAACGCTGACCCAATGAAACCAGGTTTTTAGCTGGAACCCTGAGAGTATTGTATTAAAAAGGGTAGTATACAGTAACTGTCAAAAAGTTTCTAGTAAACAAAAAAAGCTTTAAAAAATGAAAGTGGTAGTAATTTTTTTTAATCAGTGCAGTTCAGCAATAGAACAAAAGAGAAATCTAAATTGTATCAACTTTTGGTGTCACCCTTCGCCTTTAAAACTGCATCAGTTTTTAAAAATATGGCTGAATACAGTTTTTGAAGGTTGGTCCTTCTTTGAATGTAGGTTTTGGATGTAGGACACCCTCCATGGTGTTGAGATCAGGGCTCTGTGGGGACCGTCCCAACACTTCCAGCACTACTTCTATACTCAGAGGAGAGTTCTTGATACCTTTGGGTGGATATTTGTCTTTTAAAAGCATACATTTGGAGCCAATTCTGTGCTTTTCTGATGGTATTTGATGATTGATTCGTATTTGTCTGTTTCTCAGCATTGAGAACATAATTGATCCAACTCAGTTGAAGAAATCCAGTCCTAAATGTTTAAACAGCTTAAAAGTGCATAGGAGATAATCCATTTAGAAGTTTAAGAACAGGAAGGAATGTTGTACAATAATGTTTACTCACAGTATTTTAAATGTAATGTCGTAGGACTCACTAATGTTTATCAGGTGATCATCTCATGTCAAAGTGTGACCGTATTGCTTGTTTATCAGGGTGGGATGAGCTCCTGATTGCCTCATTTTCCCATCGATCCATCCCTCTGAAGGACGGAGGTTCTCTGGCATCCGAGCTGCAGCGCGACGGTTCCCACGCTGCTGGAGTTGGAGCCATTTTTGATAGGTACACTCCGATATTTTAAAGACAAATTGCTATCCAATGTCTGGGTAGATTGTTTCTGAGTGCGGTGTTAACTTTAATGCTCGACACAGGGAGAGTGTGCAGAGTGCAGAAGTCGGCGCCATATTTGACAGGTGATTCTTCCGTTTTCTCTTACTTGTATGCCCCATTGTTTACATTTCTCGTGTCTCTAATGTTTTCTTTTTACGTGAAGGGTTCTTACTGAACTTGTCAACAAAATGAGAGATATGCAAATGGACAAAACTGAGCTTGGCTGCCTTCGAGCTATCGTTCTGTTCAATCCAGGTATTTGTTACAGGAAAATGGTGTTAATTCTGGCTTCCACAACTTGGATTTGTTAATTGAAACGTTTCTTTTTGTTCCTTGACAGATGCTAAAGGGCTCTCTAACACAAGTGAGGTGGAGCTCCTTAGAGAAAAGGTCTATGCATCATTGGAAGCTTACTGCAAACAAAAGTATCCAGAGCAGCAGGGAAGGTAATGATCCTCAACACTATGCATCAGTGGTCCCCATTCCTTGGGCTGCCAACCGGTATTGGTCTATAGGACAGTTTGAAGCAACATACATTTTTTTCTGTTTTATTTATTATTGGATTATGAAGGACCTCATTCTTATGTTGGCTTATGTCAACTGTGCTCTGTCACGTATCGAAATTACTGCTATTTTGCAGACCACCAAGTTAAAACCACCAAGCTAGCAAAGTTAACAATAAAAAATGTTTGGAAACACAAGACCTCCAGAGTAAAACAAAAATCTGCATTTAACACACAGAAAGCAGGAATCTTTACTCCATATATTGATTATTGGGACTTGTGTTCCCACAAAATATAATTACATTCCAGAATATTCAGCAACCAGCTGTTTAAGGTTACCAGGATGTTGCTAATAAAGTACTAAAATTGTGGATTCACATGCATGATTATATTAAGAAAATACTAATTTTAATAACAGTTTTTATTTTTTATGTTGCATCTTAAAAATTGGACAAGGCCTTCTACTTTGACAGTTATGGCTAAAGATAATCCACATTATGTTTTATTGGTTCCATCATGAAATCTAGTGTAAAAATAAAGTTTAAAGCAGATGTAGATATTTTACAAAGAATGAAGATAAACTAAACCTTAAAAGTTGAGAGAAACTGCACGCTAAAGAAAAAAAAAAAAAAAAAGAAGGAATCAGAACGCCTGCTTTATCCTCATACAGGCTGGTGAGGGAAAATATTGGAAAAGGTTGGGGACCACTGCTACACATTATTTTGTAGGTTTAGTATGTATGCAGCCAAACAACCCAAAATATTTCTTTTTTTGTTTTTTTTCCTCTGCAGGTTTGCTAAGCTCCTCCTCCGACTGCCAGCACTGCGATCCATTGGCTTGAAGTGCTTGGAGCACCTCTTTTTCTTCAAGCTGATCGGTGACACACCTATTGACACTTTCCTCATGGAAATGCTTGAAACTCCCCATCAGTTGTCTTAGATTGGAAAAGCGTTCTGTGGTTCAGATAGCTGGAGTTTGGGAAGCGTGGGACTGGAGTGGCACTTTAAATTCTTTCAAGATTTGTCAATTTGTCTCACTGCTGTCTGCGTTACACTTCAGTGCAGCACAGATTTGCTCTTTAGACCAAACCCAAAGCTTGGCATGTTCTACAAGCTGGTGCTATATGTTGTCATAACTTAAAACAATAGCTATGGTAAAACAAATATTTTTAGAAAATGTAAAACCTTTACATATTTCTCTCACAAGAGCTATAATTTGGGTACTCATTTTTATATGAACTTTTTAGAAACGGAAGCAGTCCGTTTTTTCCTCCCTCTAAATTCACCCATTAAACATTTTTTCTTTTATTTTTTAATCAAAAAATGCAATTGAATGCAACAGGAATTATGAGCATGCATTAAAATTTCACCTTTTTTTTTGTTTTTTTGTTAATGCTTGATAATTTGTAATGGTTTCAAACAGTCATGAGGAGCTGTGGCTGAAAGCAAGTTGGAAAAAACAAAAGGAAACCCGGGGAAAGAAGACAGGTCGAAACTGTCCTTGTCTGTGTTGACTCAGCTTTATGTGTCTCCTATATATGGTTAGTGTTTACTCAATGTTTAAAAAAAAAAAAAGCAAAAAAAATAAACATCTAATCACAGTTGAAACTAATGATTAGACTCTACTGCACTCTTGCAGCGCACTATTTCTAATTTCCGCAAACGCTCGGCCTCTTGGCGGTCATCCGTTTGTCCTTTTTGGTGCTATTTCAGACATAATTTGACGTTACTGGTGCAGTTGCATGCCAGACCACAAAAACAAAACAAAACAAAAAATATGCAAAACTCAATTCCTTTTGTTGAGCTGTGTTTGAAAATGTAGCAATATTAAATGCCTGTCAGTCATTCAGGGGTTTAACAAAGTGAACCTTAGCCAGCAAAAAAGGGAATATGCCATTTTGTGATTTATCTATACAATTCTATGGTACTGTGCAAAAGTAACTGTTCAGGGAAAATTTACATTAAAAAATTTTGAATTCTGATCAGGAAATATAAATTGTATTCTTCTCAATTGGTGCCCTTTTTTAATTATTTTTTTTTTTTTAGCTTGTGTCAAGCAGGTTAATTATTTTTTCTTTTTTTCGGGGTTTGCACTGGATTTGATGAGACTTCTGCAGTTTTTCTCCCCTCCCTCCCCATTTTAAAGCTCAGTTGTATTTTTTTTTCAACTTTCCCGCTTGTTTTGCAGGTAGTTGTCTTGTTCTTTGCAGTGTCTAAGCAGTATGTCAAGCAAACCGTAATTAAGATGGAAATCCATAACCTCTGTGGACGCAGGAATCCTAAGTAAGACCAAATGAGTTCTGTACTATGGCCTCATAAAACACCAGATGAGATGTGTTGCTGAGCTTTTTATCGACCTTTATGCTCTTGAACAGTAAGCGACTTGAAGCATGGGTTGTGTGGACTAAGAAAGAAAAATAAAGATGCTTAAGCATTTTTTTTTTGCCTTTTTTTCCTTGAATTTGTCCCAACATTTTCTAATGAGACAAAAAAAAAAATCATTTTTCACTTAGTTTTTTTTTTTTTATTGTTGCTGTTACATACTGTAGTATTGCTGTGGGCAGCGATGCAATAGGAGGCTTGGGTGTGTAGCAGTGATCCAATACCAGGGCAAAGACATCAAATCGAAGTAGTTTAGCAGGTAAAATGGGGTCATCGGATCTCTTCTAGTAAAAAAAAAAAAGATGCAACAACCACGTGGAATATCCCATTGTGTCAAGCAGTTAAGTGATTCATGGCTTTCTTAAATATGATTTAAAATTAAACTGCTTTCAGTTTAAAATACCTTCTCTGTAATGAAGTAAAAACAAAAGGAATCAGAAAGATTATGATATTTACATCCTCTTTAAATACTTTCAATTAGCTGATTTTGAACAGTCATTTCAGTCGGGGAGTTCTCCATTTATTGGATTTAAGGTGCACGATTGGTTACCAGTAAATTGCTGTAATAAAAGCAGCGCTGGTGGCATTTCTTTGACTTCTTGCAGTGGCTGTGCATCAATCACAGTGTAGGAGGAGGTGGATGCTGCAAACTGCAAAGGAGAATTCAAACGAAGGCCATTCGAAGTCAGGAAGCAACACATTTGCTGATTCAGCCCAACTGTACATGTTTTCAATTTTATTTGCGGTCATGCCAGTGCTAAATATTCCATATTTAAAAGTGACAAAATAAGCCTTCTATATGAACAAGTCAGACCTCCAGTGACACCAATAAATAATAAAAAGTGAATTTTAGAGTTTTTGTTGGATCTAATTTGACAGTGAGGCTAAAGGATCTCTCATGAAGCTATTTTATTTAATGATTTAAAAAAAAAAAAGCTGGTTAATTGGAAAAAATGCTGAAAAAAGTCACAGCTCAGGTCTACACTGAACCTTTCAGACTCACAGAGTATACAACTAGCAACAAGTTGTGATTACGTCCCTGAAAATGTCCTAATAAATAACTCTGCAAGGCACTCTAAAATGTGCAGCTCATAGTTTTAGCATTAGAAGAAGTTGCAGACCTGCCCCCTCCCTCAAAGGGGTTTCCTCTGATGGGAAAGTGGAGCCAAATAAAAAGGAAATCAGATTGTTTTTTGGGTACAGATTTAGTCAGATTTTTTGTGTAATTCACATGCTCTGAATCTGTCCACTCTGAGCTGTCAAGTTAAAAGTGTTACTGTGCTACTGTGGAGTTGCTGGTTGAGAACGTTTGCAGATTCAGACATCCGAGTGGTTCATCAGTGTCGAGCATCTCACATTCCATCGATACCCAACATTTACATCCAGTGCAATTGTTCCTAACTTAAGCACCTTCTTGAGTAAAATTGAACACAAAACTACAACAGTAGTGTTGAACATAATAATGCTTTGCACAGAGCCATCTATTTAATAGATAAAAAAAAGAAAAAGTCTTTGAGCTGCTGCTGAAAGCTGCAGGGGGCGATGCTGAGCCCTGGAAGTCATTTTCGACGCCTTCGTCTCTCCAAACTTTAATGGGTGTTTGTAAAAGCAAAAGGATGGTTGCGTCAAAGCCTTTGCGGGTTCAGATGGTCGGTGCTCATCCAGCAAAGCCAAGCATAGTGGTTTGGATGCACTGGTGGTGCAGCTTTTTAAAAAGCCCGCCGTGTGTAAACCAAAGGCGGCGGAGTCGGAGGGGCGTGGCTTTTCCAGTCTGAATAGGTGTGGGGCAGTGAAAGGAATCCATCTCACACCTGCATCTCCGACCCACTGGACAAGCCCAGAGCGTTTGCCTCCTCTGTCGTCAAACCGTTCTTCAGCGTCCTTCGTACTGCGTTATGAACAAAGAAGAAAAGATTTGAAATGTGTTCAACAGCTGTATTTAAACGGGACGATAACAACCCAAAAAAGACTGACGTGACTTGCGATTGACTCTGGATCGTCTCCTCTCTCTCGGCTGTGTTCGCTGGCTGGGTCCCTGAGTGGCCGACCTGACGATCCTCTCCATGATCTCCTCAGCGGTGTCCTCCGTCTGGCTCACTGGGTCGTCACCGGCTGGACTCCACGCAGCGATACGCCCTAACATGTTTTTGAGATAAAAATCACGAATCAAAAATATGGAAAAGCTTTTAAAAGAACAATGCTTGGAGATAAAGTTTACTCATTATATATTTTGATAAGTCGTCCACGACCACATAACCTGTAGAAAAATCTGACCTCTGATGGTGCTGCCTCTGGTTCGAGTCCGAAGGCCCGGCACCGTGGAGGCCACGCCCTCCCCGTCAGGTGAGCTGCTCTTCAGTACGGCTTTCATGTTCTCGTGTTCTGCTGCGTCCTCAGCGTTTGGGATGTGAGATTTGCCCTCCTGTGAGCTGACTGGGGCACTGCCAAATTTTCCACTCTGTGTGGAGAGAGTTGGTTTTAAAAAGGACTATGACTTGCAGTTTAGCTCAATACACAGTGTGAATGGAAGCTTTTATTGTCTCAAATTATTCTCAATTACTATCTACAAATAAACAGTCATGCAACATAAAACTCCTTGGGATTTCTCTGCACAGCATCACTCAGGCACTTTACTCATTAATACATCATTTAAACAAATTATGTATTAGTTGGCCAATTAAATAAACAAAATATTATTTAAAATGTGACTGTTAGTTACAACAAATTTCAGTAACAATCAGATTTATTTTATCATCCTCATCCAACTTTTGTATTAGTGCTTTGATAAATTTCAGTGAATACTGACACAGAAAAAGGGAAACTATCTGAAATCTTCACATTACATTTTTGAACGATAACAGTGCTAAAGAGGAAGTCGGTCATATCTGCATCATTGGAACCAGCCGACGTGATTGGCAAACCAATCACAGAATTCAGCTGGTTAATTATTCATTATTTGGATTTATTGCGTGGCAGAAACAAAACTAGTTCTGACTGAATCACCAATATTCAATAATTATGATAAATAATAAAATGCAATATACTGCAATTCTTCTTTTTTCTTAGCAATCACTTTTTTAACATGCAATACTTGTATTTTTTTACAGTTTTTCTCAATCGCTTTGGTGCATTTCTCAGATCAGAATTGAAATTCTCATAACTATTAGTTCAACCTCCACAACACTTAGTCATTTGTGCACATCATAATAGCAATTTCTGCTCTCTCTGAACAAACTGCAAATGATTTTGGACATCAATCAGTTGCTTTCATACATTCTCTGCTGTTTTTTGACATTTTCATTTGCTTTTGTCATGTCAGTCAAAATTAATTATACTTATGGATGCTGAATAGTCGTTCTCAGTAAAACTAATAGTCTTACTTTCATTGCTTGAGTCATTACACTCAAAATTGTTGAACTAGTTATCAAATGTCAAATATTAGCCATCTGTCAAGCAAATTCTGGACCTTTCTTTATCATTTTTTCCTGAAAATGTCCTCTAAATTGAACATTTGATCTCAGGTGAATTTCAGCTGTCACTCATGAGGAGGTGTGTGCAATTTTTACAGTAGTTGGTAACCAACTGACAAACAACTTGTTCACTGTCAATTATGGATGAATCCTATGAATCGTCAATGGAAGAGCGGGTGAGGATGTGGGGAGGAAAGGGAAGGGGAAGAGGGAGAAGAGAGGCAGATATAGGCGGATTCCTATGAAAACTAAGGGCTACAATTGTGGACAAGTTGTCAATCACGGCCTCACCATGGAGGAGGCTGGTCGAAAGGTGTGCAACCCAATATTGGAAGAACTACTGTCAGTTCAATAATTCAAACATTCTGTAGGGAAAACAGGTATGGCAAACAGTAATTTACTGTACTGTTACATGTGCTGTATATTGTTCACAGCTCTACCAAAAGGTGATTTTATGTTTAACATCTATAGTGACTTTACTGCACATTTCAGATGCTGGTATAAGTAGGCCATAGTGCTGTCTTGAACATTTCAGGTGTCACCAAAATATTTTGCAATGGAAAACACTGAAATGATAAACTGTCATAGTGAAAACATGACAAAGCCATTTGACTATCTTGTTCATAAAGATGGCGTCAAGACTTTTCATTTTGATGGCACTGACAGTTTCATTGACATGAATACTTGCTTTTGAGGAATGGATTATCAGTTTTGAGCATGTGATGTGCTTTTGCAGGTTATCCACTAGGTTTTGCAGTTTGCACTAATTGTTTAGAGAAATGCACTAACTGTTGTGCAAATGTTAATAGTGTTCTGAGAAACGCACCAAAGCGACTGAGAAAAACTGTAACTGCTTCTTTCAGTTCTTAACTCATCCTGCTGCACTCTGCAATACTGACAGGCTGTCACATTCCATCTTTATTCCATAATCATAGGGAGCCACTAGGTGTCACTGTAGAGCAACCAAGCTTTGATGCCACATGTCTGACTTTCTTTACTTTTAAAGAATAATATAAAACTTTGACTAGTATGGTGTTTAGGTGAGAAGTTATCTACTGCTTTATTTTAAGTAATTAGTAGAGTGTGTCTTTCTTTTCTACTTTTTTATAAGCCAGAATCTCAGTATTCAGTTAGACTTGTGAAGGATGACATCAAAATCCTTGATTTAGCATGAAGCTGTATAGACTCAGATTATATAACCCCATTCGCGTACTTCCACAATTCAAGGCGACACTGCTCAGAAAGCTAACGGATGGTGAATGTATGTTCCCAAAGTTCTGAGTGATTCTAAATAACTGCACCATCTGTTGAACATAAGAGCGAATTTGACAGAGTGTCTTTACAGGAGTGCGGCCGAGGTGTGGCCCCGGTTCTTTCTCCTTCAGGGACATTCAAAGGTTTGGATTTTCACACAGTGATTGAATTAGGAGATCCTTTGAATCGAGAGGGGTCCCTGCCAAGGCCCGCGGTGGAGTCTGCAGCGAGCGGGCCGACACCGCCGGGTTCAAGAGGTTTTAATCACGCAGTCAAGTGTTCGCTCTGCCTTTTCTCAGCCTGCTGCAGCCGCAGAAGGGGATACAGTCAAAACAGCCCGCTGATTGTTGTTACAGTAACTGAAACATGGGAACGCCGTGGAAGTGTGCTGATGTCACTGCAAATGTCGGAAAAGGCCACATTTGCTGGTTTCACCGTATTAAAATTAGAACCTGAGCTCAAGGACTGTTCATAGGAGCGAGACGGATCAAACTAAAAAAAAAAACAGTGGGTGGGAAATATTAATAATATAAAAGACACGTACATACACGAGCACTTACATCTGTTATCATTTTCCCCCTGGTCTTGTTCCTCTCCCTGTGGTTGGCCCTCTTTTGTTTCTGCTGCAGCACGCGCTCTCTTGTTGTGCGGTACTCCAGGGCAAATTCGCTCAGGATCTTACTGAAGCGATGTATGCTGACCTCACGTACAGCATAAATTGGATGGCCCAGGAAGACCAGAAAAGCATGAAACCTACAGATGTGAGGCAAAAAAAAAAAAAATACAACACATCACTGTCAGGACATTTCTGTGGCAGGAATACATGATTCATGGAAAATTCTCACAGGAGAAACAAAAGCGTCTAATCTGGAACGTAGTGAGTCAATCTGAACACACCTGTTGATGATTCTTCGGTGAACAATCTTGAGAATTATAATTCTCTCCGCGCACTCCTTGAGGAAGTCAGACATTTTTTGTTTCAGCGCAGCTTTCATCTCATATTTGGAAATAACTTTGAGGTGATCCCATGATGCTTTGCACCTCCGCTCCATCTGTGACAGATTGTCTTGAAGTTGGTCAAAGTCCACCTGAGAAAACAAGACGGGCTGTTGAAGATTTTACTGCAAATAATGCTTCGGGAAAAAAACAAATTATTCCTGGACCTTGGTTAAGCGGGTGATGGCTCCGATCTCCGAGTACAGATCGGTGCTGTCGGGAAACTTCTCCACCACGATGGAGCAGGCATGGTGCAGCAGTGACTGCTTGTGAACTGTGTCTTTCACTTCTGGGACTTTCTCCAAGTAACTCAGCTCAAAGCCTTTAGCCTGGAGTTCCACAAAAAACAAGAATCCAAGTGGAAACAACTTAGCAATTTGCTTCTCAAGAAAAGGTTTTAGATTTGTGATTTTGCTGAGTATTTCCTTCCTGGCACCGTCTCACAAAAAAGGGACTCCACTTGGAAGATATGGTAGCTTCATTAAAGCGCGATTATCAGAAACCACATTTCAGGCGTGACCGATTATTCCTCTCACCCACTGCAAAGCTTAAAAAGCTATAGTGAACCATGAAAGACACATAATCCTAACAGGATCTCCCTTGTTCTTCTGCCAGGTTTAAACGGCTTACTGCAAAATATAAATGCAGCCATTATTTACAGGAACTGCTCGTTTTGATGTTAATGACACGTTTCCCTTTTGTTTGCCGCTTATATCCGAATGGGGTGACTCATATGAACAGATGCGTACGCTCACGCGCGTGCACGCACGCGGGGGGACAAACGGGGGGCCAAAAAGCTGAGCGCCATGAGTTCACCCACACACAGACAAACCCCAAAGTCCAGAAATCACATCGCCCCTTCCTTCCCAGCGAACTGACTGCAGGTGGACGAGTCTGCTGCAGTGAGGCAGCACATTCTTCTGCACACACAGTCTTTTGTTCGTCCGTCAAACTAAAATGATGTTAAACATGTCACAGGCGAACTGAAGAAGTTGGAGATGAGTGAAAGACAGAAGAAGAAATACGGCCTCCTAAAGGCGCCCACGTCTGGTGGTTTACTCACGTTTGAGCCGTTGAGGAAGTTACCGATGGCCAGAAGTGTGGCCAAGAGATATCTTAGGGTCCGGTTCTTCTCTAGTTGGTCCATTCCTTCCTTCAGGTCCTGCAGAGGCTCTGCCACTTCCTACAAGAGCAGGACAAACATGCGCAAATCATGTCATTAAAGTCATGCACTGTTGTCATGCAGTTGCAAGAAAATGTAATGTATGGGAACCCCTTTGTAATTACTTAAAGCAAATTCTGCATGAATTTGTCATATTTATCAAGCAACATGTGTAAACAAACAAGCAACGTACGGAGTGGAAAAACTATGTGAACCCTTGGATTTAATAACTAGTTGATCCCCCTTTGGCAGGAATACCTTCAACCAAGTGGAAGTTGTATTAGTTTAGGGGTCACCAACAAGATGCCCGTGGGGACCAGGGTGCCCCCAAGGACCACACAGGGAGCCCGCAGGTCTCTTCTAAAAATAGCACAACTCACCTGTGGAAGAGGACGATCCAAAAATCCAAATATTCCCAAAGGATTCACATACTTTTTCTTTTAACTGTGAATGTGTGTTTAATGAATGGTGCTGACAAGACAAAGGTAGGTGAAATATCAGGGTTTTTTGTTTTTCAAAAGCCTCAAAAAACCAAATAACTATACTTAAAAAAAACAAAAAAACATTTGAAATGATTTGCCACCTACTCTATATCTTCATCGAATACAGCAGGAGTTACAGCTGCATCGGAAAGTAATTATGCAGTGAAAATCTTGAGTTTTTATCTTTTTTTGGAACAGAGCCTGAAATAATTCCTAACCTAACTGTATTTAGAATGCAATAGAGTAATAGCAGCCGTGTCTTCAAAAACCTGGGATATGGAAACGTCATTGTGTCTTCTCATCGCTAGTTAAAGTCCCATTAGTCATTATGCACCTAGGTGTTTGAAATTTGTTCTCTGCATCTGAAACATCCCCTGCCCCAGACAAGCAGAAGGGCATTGGGTCCAATTTTTAGAGTCTTTAGTATGATTCAGTCACAGATTTGAACTCACAAACTTCCAGCCACTCTACCACCAGGCCACTAAGCTTGGTATAGGTTAAACTGTGCAATATGCATGTGATTGTACTATGGGCAAACAATTATAGATTATGAAGTATAATGACTGACACGTATGTTTTTTCTTTCTACTTTAGCTATGAGGAAACCCAAATGTGTCTTTCTTCCAATAATGTCAAAGAAACAATAATAAAAAAAAGTTATGCAACGGCTCAAATTGTGTCTGCATGCAATTAGAGGGATGTGTCTGACCTTCTCCATAAGCTCATAGTCCATCTTGAATGCCCACAGCTGCAGGCGAGCGGACAGCTCCGTGATGGAGGAGAGCGTGAGCAGAAACTGCTCGGCGCTTCCCAGAGGAATGTCAGGGTTGACCAGCTGAGCCTCCTGAATCTTCTGCTTCTCTTCCTCTGTGGGGATCATGGTTAGGATTTTCTACCAGAAAGAGATGAGAAGATGGGAGGAAATATGTAGAGCTGGCTCAGAAAGATAAATATCTTGTTTTCCTTTTTTTTTTTAAAGGAAAAAATTCACGTCTAAAGGAGTAAATCAGAGTGGAAATGTGTTTGATATTTTAATAAAACTTCTAATAAATTCTGAAATTTATGAGGCTAAGTTGTTTCCAGATTTTCTACCAATTTGTGGGACATCTGAACTCTTAACCTTGCCTCTGCTTTCTGCTTAAAATACTTGAGTAAAAAAAAAAAAAAAAAGTCAAGAGGAAAACTCCTCCTTTGCTGAAAATAAACTGAGGGAGAAGCACTTAAAAACACAGGTTACATAAGAATGAAGGCATGTAGGTCTAACTGTTACCTGCTGATCTAAAATTCTTCAGATTCTTGTAAAAAAACTTTTCAAAAGGAGTTAAAGCTAATCTCTGATCATCAATCTTTTTAATTAAATGAAAGAGATAGCCCAAAGGTCCTCCATGGAGCCAGAAAGTACCGATTTGTTAGCATATCAGTCTTATCTGTCATGATCTTTCTCGTTTGATAAATGTGAAACATTGTTGACAGTAAAAACACATGGATTTTTCTTTTCACACTGAAACTTTCATCTACAGTTTACCTCAATGCCTTCTTTGTTTAGTGCATACTCATCAAAGTTGAGAATAGCGGTCTTGATTGTGCGAGGAGGAGGTAAGACCGTCAATCCGATGTTTATGGCATTGCTGCGCTTTGAATCCAGAACAATGATTTCTTGTCGTTTGCCATCCACTGCTGCTTTCTAGTAAATAAATAAAAACCATTACAGAGATTAGATAGAGGGTAGTGTCAGCCTCTCATTATTTATAAATCCAGGAGGATCAAAAGTTTGTTTTTTGCCAACTTGACATAAAATTAGAGCTGCTTATCCACGTGAAGCTTAAAAAACCTTCAAATTCATAAACGATTTTCTCTCCAATCAATTTTGTTCTTGGCTCAATCTAATTGTTTTCATGTAAATTTTGAGCAGATGGTGACTCCTTAAAATTTGGGCGACACAGCTGTCAAAATGAAAGGCTCTGATGGTTATAAATACGGACAAATCTAAAGTAGCCAGAGTTTCATTGTTACATTAAAGACCCACTCCAATAGAAATTGTGTTTTTGACGTTTTCAACATGTTCTTGTAGCATCTTTCTCTTGATGGAGGCCATATATAAAAATAAAATAAGATTTAAACTGTTTTTCTGAGAATGTATCTATTCAAATAGTTATGAATCAGGAACAGATGAAAAATGCAGTTTGAAAGAAAGAAAACGACACAAGCTTTTTTAAATTTTTCCTGAAAACGACATAATCATAATTAAAAGACCACTGGGAACACTTTAAAAAATAGATCAATATATGACTGGAGCGGGACGTTTAACAGTTTTACTTGTGTATTCTTGATGTTTTCTATTCTTGAAAACATTTTTCTAAAAGATTATAATCTTTGCTAGAATTACCAATACATCAGTAATAAAAAGTTACTTTGAACTTGAGGTCATCCAAAGGCTGAGTTTTGAGGGTGCTAAAACTCAAAAGTGGATTATGTTTGATTATTTTCTTTTAGCGCCCGCTCGCTTAGTCCTTTATTTAAAGGGGTAGAGGTCAGTGAAAATATGTATCCTCCACCCTATGTAAAATCTACATCCGTATCTCTGACCCAGACGTTAAAGTCAGTTACCTTGGTGACGGGCAGTTCCTTGGATTTGGACTCAAACAGCTGCTCCAGTTTGGAAGTATCAACTTTGATTGGCTCGAGTTTGGCCCACAGGGACTCCTTGCAGAACTTATGGCTCTTGCACTGCCAGTCGACGGGACGCACCTCGTTCCAGAAGAGACGTATGGTCTTCTTTTTCTTTTGGAACAGAGGCGTGTCCCCTCGACTCAGATGAGGGGAAGGCGGCGGAAGGGGGGCCATGAACGGCGGAGGCGGAGGCATCATTTTGCCAGGAATGGGCGGAGGCGGGGGACACCCGAACAGGGGCGGGGGAGGTGGGAGGGCAGGAGAGCAAGGCAGATGGGAGAGTGGTGGCACGACGTCCGGGGACTTCATCATATTCTCCATGTCTAAAATGTCGATGTCGTCCTCCTCTTTCAGGTCCGTGAAGTCCATTTCTTTGATCCGCAGCTCTCTGGGCGCCGCCGTCAGCTGATCCCAGATCTGGTCCGACTCTTTCTTAGTGGGTAAAGAGCACACAGCTGATGACCTGTCACTCTGCTCTTTCAAGGCCTCTGGCTCAGGTGGAGCTGTCAGACCCTTGAATATGTCTCCAAACTTTTCCGCCACGGCCCGCACACTGCCCTGATTGTCCAGATGGCCCACCTCCTTTTTTTTCACATTGTCGTCACGCCTGTTTGCCTCCAGCGTGGAGATCCTGCTGGCCAAAGTAACCACGGAGTCACTCTTACCTTCCTCCTTTTCACATTTACATTCCTCCACCTGCGATTCCCCAACAATCCCGTCATCCTCAAGCGATTTCTTCGGCGTGTAGAGCATGTCCAGCATAAAGTGCTTGCTGTTGAGTATTTTTTTGCACTGGTCATTCACATCCGCCTCTTCAGCCCACTGCCCTGTTTGCACACAAAATGTTGTGACATTTACAGGTCTGACAGCAAAGTAAAGAAAGCCGGCATCAGATGTACCTGCTGCAATATCAGCGGTGACTTTCTCCTCCCTCTCCAGAGTGCTACTCGTAGAGGAGATGCTGGATGCAGAGCAGTTGTCCTTTTCGTTCACTTCCTCATTCTGTCTTTCTTTCTCACTCAGCAGCGCGCCGTCCTCAGCCTCCTTTTCTGCCGGCTCCTCCTTCACGTCCATTTTCACCTCCACATCTGCCTCCTCCACCTCTGCCGCATCAGCTCCTATCTCCTCACCTCTCCTCAAACTCTGCTCGTGAATTTTCTCCTCCTCTCGTGTCTCATCTTTCTTCTCGCCTGACTGCTGATCTGACAGCGCCCGGGCCGCTGCATTCTCCTCATGCCGAGTTTCAGCGGCATTCTCCGTCTCTACAGGTGTCCCTCTCTGCTGCTCGTCTGGTTCAGAGGGATGTGCCGGGGCGGGTTCTGGTGCTGGATTTTTTATCCTGCTCACATGAACAAGGTTTGCATCGGAGATCTGCTCTTTTCCTGACAGAGAAATAGAAATGAAGCAAAGAGAAAAACCATCAAGTCTCGCCTTTTGACAGTTTAATGGATTCTCTTGCTGCAACTGATAACAACATGATAGCAGGGAAAAAAGCTTCAAACCCCTATTATATTGACAATTTTATAGTGTGATATGCAAAAATATTCGGTAACACTTTAGATGAGGTGCTGCAAAATACTCAGTATAATGTTGACAAAGATTGTTAATACATTTTTTAAGCTTGTAAGCAGTTTATTAATGTGGCCTTTGTAGATAACGGTCTCCCTTTAGACGTTAATGAACCTTACAAAGTATGTTAACTTTATTCGGCATATTATGCTAATAAATATCTTATAAGCATCCTAGAAACACATTTATAATGTTTGTTAAAGCGTTAATAAAGCTTGTTAAGACATTTATTACAGATTTTTACCAAATAGTCAATACTTTAAAAAGTTAAAAATTTTTATTTTAATCATATTTTCTGTGGCATTTCAATACAATCCTGCTCGGATGCATCCACTGATAGAATTTTTTACCTGAAGTGTGATGTGCAGTTAGGACAGTGGGGTCCTGGGAGATGATGGATGATGGGGTGGCACAGCGGGACACCGAGCGGCTGGGGGGCGTCGGACTTAAACACAAAGTTATCTCTGTTCGTCCTCTGGTTGGCATTTTGGGGCGCTCTCGTTCAAATTCCTCTGCAGCTCGCCGCTCCACTGCCTTGTACCTGCAGGGTGGGCGAAACACAGCTTTTGGATATTGGAACATGATACGGCTCAAGGACCACCTGAAGAAAAGCTCTCACGGCTCACCTGGTTGAGACTGAGGTATTAGAGGAAGTCTGAAATGCATGCAAGTCCAAAGAAATTATAATTCTGTACTTAAACACTTTAGATCCTCTATAAAAAAAAATTTGTATTTAGAGTTTTAACATGTTCTTATTGCATTTGTCCAATGATGGAGGACATATGTAAAGGATGTTAAGCTTAAAACTGCATTTCTGACTATTTATTTATTCAAAATGTTCGGAATAAGGAACCGACAAAAACAAGTGAAGTTTGAAGAACAGATTAGTTGTGATGTAGAAAATATGCTGGGCGGGCCACAAGCTCCCTGCCCCGAGCTCTCGGCAATTAGGAGGGGAAGGGGGCGGGGTTCCTCTGCACCAACAGTTCTGCCCACAAACCAGAGGTAAATTTATAATATACTTCAGTTTGAGTAGTAAAAAATAGTATAAAATTTACTGTATAAACAGTTGTTTAACCAGCTCTGAAAAAAAAATCACTTATGTTTTTGCTTTCAAGTAGATGTTACATGTTGCATATTTGTGACAAAAGGCATTAAGGGGTTAAGTGGTTGCATTTATACTTTGCAGCCACTATTTACTTTAGAAAAAGAGTTGTAGCACTTTAGTTAGGGAGATGCTCACCTTTCCTCTCTGGCTTGTCTTGCTTCTTCTCGCTTCTTCAAATTTGAATTTGAACCCTCCGCATAATCTCGGCTGAAGTAGAAACACAGGGAGGCGATTTGTATTACCTGTGTCACCTTAATATGAACTGAATTAATTTCAAATCTGTAATCCTAGTAGATGAAATGATATAGCTATTGCAGACAAGGGAACATGGACAGTGATGTGACATGTGAACAGAACATATGCAGAATCCTCCTGTCACGATTCAGAGGCTGTAATAATCCTCATAAACAAAGCTCTGCTTGTGTCAGACTGATGGGAGGATTTATCTCTGCTGAGTCAAGGCTGGACGGCTGCCAGCAGCATGGAGAAAAGTCATTGCGTAACCTCTCTGATGATAAGAGGTGCTGCAGTGCAGCAGACCTACCAAAAGCTGTTCCTCTCCTCCTTCTCAATTCTCTGCAAACGCTCTTCCCGTTCGAGCCGTCGCTTCTCTCTTTCAGCGGCGAGGGATTCCTGATGCTGCCGGTACGATGACATTAACAAGCTCCCTAAAGCAGGTCTGTGGTGAACAGAGAACGTCACAGTGATCTGCGCTAAAGGCCCAGTTTACATTTGACTCTTCTGACATTTGAATGATCTGCAAACGCTGCGGAGAAGTGCAAACCTGTCGGTTTTGGATTCTGACGTGGAGGACGATGAGGATGCTGAGAGCGTGAGACGATGGACAGGAGAGGCTGCCGTCTGGTGTCTGCCGGGGTACGGCGTGCCATTAGAGCTGATTCTGCGGAAGGAAATAGAGACAAACTTTGTACCTTACCGTAACAAGATAATTACAAAAAAACAATAAAATTCATTTTACAGGAACATTTTTTCACTCTATTAATCTTGCATATTTTCTCTCTGAGCAGCTTTGTTACCCTCAACCTCCTGGATAAACTCAAATAATTAATTTTTTCAAGCAAGTCCTACTCCTGACCCCTCCTTACCTTTCGGCCCAGCAGGGCTTTCTATGCAGGTTACATGATGGAGATGTAGAATCTGTTGGACTGAAGATGGAAGCAAGACAGAGAAGTCAAGTCGGAGCATCCAGACTTTAAGTTGTTAGCTGTTAATCACACAGTCAGGTTAGTGGGATAGATAACACACATGGGAGGAGGCACTGCAAGGACAACAGGAATCAGTGCAGACACGGACAAGAAGAACTTCTTGTATCCAACTTGGAATGGATACAACTACACCAAATTCAATAATAATGGATTATTTGAAACATTTCCATAATTGTTAGTCTGGAACAATAAGTGTGACATTGGTGACCCTTTTAATCTTTGTGACAACAGAAAAAAAACATCATCTGACTTGTTGATTTGGCTTTATTTTTGGATTTAAGTGATGTTAAAGAAAGACCGCAGAAATGGTGCATGGTGTTGTGTTCACACTGAGGGACACAATGATCACAATGTGACTTAAAGACCCACCCCAATCATCTTCTGATTAAATTTTAAAAGCATTCCTAGTGGTCTTTTAATTTTGATGATGCAGTTTTCACACAAAAACTTAAAAACCTGGGTCACTTTCTAGGACATAGTTTCTGCAGAGTGGCAGAGTTCACTAGCAATTTGCCTCTGAGTTGTGTGCGGGACTGTTGACCTGTTTGTATGGAGTGACCCTGCCCTACTTCCCATTATCCATCTGTTTATAATCTCCCATAGGCTTACCTAACATTAGCGGTGGCGATAGATTTTGTAGCTATCCAGTCGTACGGTTTTGAGCTAGATGCCAGCTCAGAAAAGCAAAATGATGATGACTCTGGGCTCACATTGCATCCGGCCAACCTCTGGTGCAGACGCCTTGGTGGTCTAGCTACGGCAGATGACTCGCATTGACTACGAACGGCTGCGGTCATGCTGCAGCCACAGGCTCTGCTGCTGATCCCACCATTTATATAGAAAGTATTGGTAAACAAACCCTCATTCTGCCATAACTATTGATTATATTCACAACCCTTCTTTCTCTGTGTGACTCGTCTTCATACAATGAATAAGAATGGAGCTTTTCAAATATTTTTGGGCTATGTACTGTAGAATTAAATGTACATATCTGACTGAGTTACACGTATTGTTTAACACATAGGAGAGATCGAGGTTGGTTATCACAATGACGTAATGTTTACATCCCGGTGAAAACAGCGAGTATGGTGGAAAACAGGTTTTATTTTGAAAAATGTACCAGATGCACTTCGGACGTACATGGATATATTTGTCTACATGTGGATGTATAGGAACGGAGCGGAGTAGAGAGCTTTTAGCTTACCTAATGTAGCTTCATTTTCACACCTACAAGTTTTTTCCAATTGTTATTTTTTTTTGTCTCCTCCAGATTCACGATTTGAATAAAGAAATATTTAGAAAAGTGATTTTAAGATTAATTTCTTTTATATATGTCCTCCATCATAAGAAAGATCATGTTAAAAACACCATTTTCATCGGAGTGGGTCTTTAAACGCATGACATATTTCTCTTTATCCCTAAAAAAAGGTGCCTCAAGTAAAGGGATGAGGGGGAAAAGCAAAGGGGGTGGGAGGGTTTTGGGTTAAGGTCTCTGATTAGAACAACAGGGAAGACAGTCATATGACTGGGAGAAACACACCAAGGACTAAAGGTCCTCTTTTTAGGAGCCACGGACACAGGAAGAGATGTCCTGCTCGTGACGCTGAGACACTCTCTCTGCCCTTCAGGGTCACTGGCTTTAGGGTAGATGTTGGCCATACACTTAAAGTTCAAACACATGCTAGGAGTGTCTGCTACAGCTGGAACCACACTAGGAGGACAAAATACAAGAAAGCAGGAGTCCAAAGGAAATCAGACTTTTGGAGAGGGAACACTGCATCACTCTCAGCCTAGAATACCTGTGGGTTCCCTGACTAGAGGAATCAGTGACTGGATGATTTTCATCATCTGTCTCGTCCTCCTCATCCTCCTCCTCCTCATCATCGTCCTCTTCCTCTTCCTCTTCTCTGTAGCGAGAGGAGGGATTGACAGAGAGGAAGCAGGCGGGAGGGAAGCGATATAGGACAGAGACAACATCAAAAGCAACAATCAGCCAATGACAGACAGACAGACAGGAGAAATGCAGAAAACATGCCTCCAGAAAAAACATGGTGTTAATGAGTACGAAAGAGAAATGCAATGAAAAACAGTTAGTATATGTTCACAAAAGTCATTTTATGACAAATGCAAAATATCAGAAATGGAAAGTTACATGCAAAATTACAAGCAAAATTTACCACGTTTGTAAGAAAACAGCAAAGAAAAAAATTAACATCTGTTTAAACTAAAATCTTCATTTAATTTTTTATGAACATTATACCACACACTGTGAAAAACATAACACATATGCTTATTTTGATGATAAATCTTTACTAAAATCTAAAAAATAATTAATTGCAGAATCTAAAACAGTCCAACCAAATTGTTAATAGTGATTTATCCCTACTCTAATTGAGGTAACTTATTTCAGTGACCACAGTGTTAGAACCAGAGGAGGCATCTTGTAGGAATCCTTGTCCACGTGTCTCTGGCCCGTGTGCGTTCTGGATCTCTTTTGGTGTCTGGATTTCATTAACAATAAGGAAAATTCAAATCTTCAAAGGGTGGCTTAAATTTCCTGTGGTGGACTGGAAGGGGCTAGTCTGGTATCAGATGACCTGCTGGATTGAATTTAAGTCAACCTGAGGACCTGAGTGCTACACGGAATATCAGTTTAGCCTGAAATGGAGAGAGCTTGTCAATTGCAGTGAAGCACTGAGTCTCGTAAACTGACCAAAACAAAAAAAAAAAAAAAAAAAAAATAAACCTGTTGTCTTTTGCTGCCTACCTTTTATGAGAAAATGCAAAAAATAAATTCCCACAACAATAAAGTCAAAGGCTTGCTTGATATGAAAAAGTTTTAAAAATATGGGGCTTTCACTGCACAAAGCTTGGAAACTAAGAGCGAATGGCTCCAATCCCAGGCATGCAAACAAGTGGAGGAAAATTTCACTTTGCATAAGTTCATCTTCATGTCTTTAAACTAATAAATGCACTGCAAAAAATGACACCCTAGAAATAAGTCAACAATTCTACACATTTGCGAAAAATCTGCCATTGGGGTAAGGACAATTTTTACCGCGGATTCTTATTTTAAGAAAAAAATGTAGTCTTTAAGACTCAGGTTATTTTTACGGTGGCTCTGAAGTGCAAATCACATAAACAAATTGCTCATCACAAAAACATTTTAAAATTACAACAATAAATTTAAAAAGCAAAACAAATATTGATTAACAACATTATATTTTAGATAACAAAGCTACATTTCCTTTAACATTAAATTAAATGACAAAAAACGAGCAAAAAAAAAACATTTTGGAAAATAAAATTATTTCTGGAATACAGAACAAAACACAACGAGACACCGAAACAGGTAGGTTCTTATGGACATTGCTGATTGGATGTAGACCTTTGTCCATCATTTAAACTGAAAGTTATTTGGCTAGAAGCTCTACTGGAAATAATATAATTAGCCAAGTGTCATGGTACCTACCTTTTCTGGTTTTCTATTGTTTCTTATTTTTTAGATTTTTTATTTTTTTCAGCATGTTTTTTCTTTTATTAATATTTTGTTTTGTTTTCAGAATTTTTTTCTTTTTTAGTAATTTTTTTCCTTTTTTAATTTTCTTTTCAGAAATGTTTTTCTTATTCAACATTTATTTTTTTCTAAAATGTATTTTATTCTTCAATATTTCGTTTTGTTCTTTGGAAATGTTTTTTTTTATTTTTCCAAATTTAATTTTGCTGTCTGATTTTTTTCTTTGGTTTTTGAACAAAAACTTTATTGATAAGATTATTTTTCTTGATAGCCAGAAAATAAGCAATTTTTTTTTTGAAGTAAGCATCCTTTAACTTTTAAAATTCAGTTTTTGCCTCTTTCCACAAAACAATGACCACAAACTTAATGTTGGGAATATAGGAATAGTTTTCCTCGTCCGCCTCACCTTTCACTGATGTCTTCAACACGCTGGCCAGTGAAGGGCAGGAAGCTGCTGGCGGGACTGCTGGGTGAGGCTGGGGCGGACGCGGGGCCTCTGCTGTTCTGAAGGGAATGTCTTCGGCTTCGCCTCCTCTCCAAGCCTCGCCTTTCGTTAACCACACCGACGCTGGCCCGGCGACGGTCTTTTCGTCCACTGGGGGGCAACTGGGATTCGCTGTCCCCGTCCTCATGGCGAAGAGTCATCTGAGTCACACATCTCACTTTAACATGGGTGCAAGCTGTTCAAAGTCAACAGCCTTGAGACATTTTTATAGGTGCCTATTTTCCTATAGCCTAATATTAAACAGATTCCACAGTTAAAACGGCCTATTGTGTAATAACGGCCTGCAGTGTGGGCTTCCAGACCTCATAGATGTTGAATTGTTCCACGAGATCAAGGTCTGTGCCTTTCCTACTCAGGTGTCTCTGCGCTGTGGTTTCAATGTTCTGCTCCTCAAGACAATCAACCATATCGTAGTAGGAGTCCTGGTCTGGAAGCCCGGCCAGAGTCTGAAACGCAAGGGAGCAGAAATCAAATTCACCTGGTGCTGCTGGTTTAAGTTTTTCAAGGAAACAAAAACATGATTTGAGAGGCAACAAATTCAGTTTAGTTTGCCTTTTAATTAAATCAGCTGTACGTACAAATGCAAAGGTACACTCTGTTTCCACAAGAGGGGTTCAGTTATGGAGCAAATATAGTGAAGATTAAAAAAAAAAATGTCACAAACTTAAAGCTACAACGCAGAATCATTTAATTTTTTATTTTCTGTATTTTTTTCCTTCCTTTCTTTAGAGAACTTTGGATCAGGGATCATTGTGTACAGTCGGTGTGTGTGTTCTTTGTTTCTTTTGGCATTGGCGATACTGCTATTTTGTTCCATTTTTAGTTTGGACTAAGTTAAAAAAGCAAAAAAGGACTTGGATTTGATAAGTACTCTAACTTTATCTAAAGCCCTGTGTATGCTATTGTTAAACATTCCACTTTTGTTTATTTTATCTTTCTGGTTAAAAAAAATAATTGAAAAAAGTAAAAACTGTTACATTGTTCGTGATAATGTCATGGACTACCCTAATCCCTGACTAAAAAACTATATAGTGTGGGACTATTTATTGCCCTGGAATTCGGAGACTATGTTCACTTCTGCACTTGGTTACTGTAGAATTGTAGATTTGAACAGCAATACTAAATTGCGAACGCTCTATATAGTTAGTAGTGAAGGTATTTGGAGATAGCTTGGCAATTTGGTCATTCAGAACATGTCAGAATTTCTTCGTTTTAATCTTTGATCAATTAAATCATCAGTTTTTAGTAGTTTAGCAAACATGAAAAAGCTAAAGCAGTGTCTAAAGTGACTAAATCCAATAATCAAATATAATTTCTTCTTTTTATAACAAAAAAAAACTATTTACAATTGATGCAAGTCAGAACAAATCCCTCCTTTACATCTATTCTAAGCAAATGTCTGTTAGAATTGTAGTAAAGTGATTTTTTCTTTTCTTTACTCCTGAAAAGTTGTGAAAATTGCAAATTTGAAAACTGCAGCTCATGTAACCTGTTCAAGAATTGTGTTAAAATAAGTCTGATCCCTTTTTAAGGCAACCCGAGTCCTCTGAAAACGTTTTACCTTACAGTATAGAGTTTTAGTGCAAAAGTCTAAAAGGTGCAAACATCTATTTATACAATAAAATGAATATAAAGTAACTCTACAATGATGGCAAAGGCACTAACTCTAAATATTAAAATTATATTTTTGTTTTCATAAAATCAACAGACCTTATTAATGAGTGTCATCCCAAACACCAGTAACTCCGTATCCACTCCATCCTTCTCATCCAGGATCTCCATGACATTGGACCACAGCTTTGAACCTTCGGCATACAACACATTATGAAAAACAAGAATATTTTTGGAACAAAACTGTCCATTTCTTTAAAAGTTTTCACAAACTTTAAAAACAAAATATGCACTAACTGAAATGATTATTTTAAAAACATCTTTCCTCTGAAAACTTATCAATCAGGAGCTAATCCATGCATCAGCTAACATGTCAAAAACGTTTCCTCAGAGACTGAGGATCATGTTTGGTCTCCTTATGCAACAGAAGCAGAGGCATGACACTGAGCTGAGACAGGAGGATACCCGACCCCTGCAGACAGGTGAGCAGCCCCCCAGTTTGCCAAGATAGAGCGTGCAGTTTTCAGAATTACAGGTAACTGAGCTCCACTGCAGGAGGGGGTTACAGTCTCTCTAAACCAGTGATGAACTGTAGAACGGCTCAGTTTCCACCATGCTGATCAGTTTATCACTCATTTTTTTCCTGAACAGCAAATGTTTAACAAAACATCTCAAAATTCATTCATGAATTAGCCTAATATTTTGTGAGTAACATCCCAATTTTTTTTTAACAAAGAAAGAAATTAAAATAGAATATTCATTTTTTTTAACTTAAAGTGTTTAACTTAAAAAAAAAAACATGAACATTTATTTCCTTATTTTATATGTTTTATAGCAACAAGAAAACTGGCATTCATACTTTAAAACCTAATAAAAGTATCTTGTTTATTTGATTAAAAACTACAATATGTATTGTTTTTTTTAATAAACATAAGAAAAAGTTATGTTGGTGTGTTCGGTGTTCATACGGTTTTTATGATTGTATGGAAGCCCGTACCTTTTTTAGTGTCCACAGCATTCACAGCCTTTATGAGAAGGGCAGCGTTACTCTCGGTGTACTCCACAAACACCAGCAGCAGCTTTAGAGTGGTCTTAACCACCAGACGAAACTACAACGACATTTTATAAACATAAACCCAAATTTACTCAACAAAAACAAATTAAAGAACAAAAATACTATGTGGCTTCATTTGCTGAAAACCTTCAAACGAAGCATTTTATTTTTTTTAATTAAGTAATTCACAATCTATTCTACAAAAAAGTTCTTCACTAATAATTGCCTGTAAAGTTTAGGTGTTAACAAGGTCATTCAGTTAATTTAAAGTCATTGAACGCCCACAACTTTGGAAACTTTTGGAACTTTATAAATCAAACTTAAAGCTGGTAATAAAATGGCCATTTTACTACGATGAGCATCACAATTTCCACAAAGCACAAAGCTTTACGGCTAGCGGAAACAGCTGGCAGCCCGGATCACCCCCTCCCTCCCTCCATTTTTGAGTAAATATCATAATTGACAAAGATTAAGACATTATCAATACAAGCTTTTTTAAGCATTGAAAAAATAAACAAAAGCAACATGACATTCTCAGACCTTCAAATTACACATTTAACATGTCTTTTCTTTCCTTTTTTTTTGCATACATATATTTGATCTTTTCCTTTGTAATGGCCTTCTAGCTCCGCCCCCTGCCTCATGGGGAGGATTATAAAAGTTCGCTTCCTCCCACTCCCTGTCAAGCAACCTATTAAACTTATTGTGAAAATATAAATATTTAACAGTTATATTGTGCTTTTTCCTATATATAAAAGATCACGCACATTTACAAGTAAGAGTAGTAATTTCAGAAATGACTTGAAAGTATGAGTATTTTCCAATCAATTTTATGCCTAATTATTTTGAAATATTTGATATGTTTTTGATATAAATCTCTGTTGCTTGTCTTCTTTATGCAATATTGCATCTTCTTGCTATTTGATTGCTTTAAATAAACCATTAAAATTTCCAATCTAATACAAAATAAAAACAAGGTGGTTTAATTTAATAATAAATAAGTTTCCATAATGTGTCTATTTGAGTGCAAATGAAAAACGCAGTTACAAGTTTATTTCAGCTTTGAGTCAAAACATTGGACAGAAAACCACCAAAACTTGGATTTATTTAGTGAAACAAAAGATCTGATTTAACACAAACAAGAACAAGAGTCCATGACCTCCTGACCTCTGTAACCTTTAGATCACAGAGTGATAGTACGCAGAACATCAAAGGGCATCTGCTGCAAACATGCCACACACTGAGTGATCTGTGGGGCGGGGGTGAATTATGCTGATGAAGCACATCATCATTTCAATACTGTCGGTGCCCTGATGGGTTTTCTGAGTTCATTGTTTCAGCTGTTTGAAACTTAATTTTACAATTTTTTATTTACCTTTGATCCCACCAGGCTGTACAGCCACTGAACCGTTTCGTTGTGAGAAATGAGACCGTTCATCCCATCCACGTACAGCATGATCTGACCAAGAGCTGTGGAAAAAAAAAGAGGGAACTGATTCATCGTCAGAAATGATTTATAAACAAAAAGTAAATTATCTTCAGTTCATGTCTAATTTTAAAAAGAAAGATTAATCTGAAATTCCAAAAAATAAAGAATAAAAACAGACAAGAGAACAAAATATTGAACATATGGATACTACTGCAACAAATAAAACATCATTACACCATCTTTTCCAGTACTAATGAAATCAGACAGGACATGGTGGAGTTATTAAAAAGATTAATAACAAAAGTTAACAACAAAATGATAGAAGTAACTTAGATAATACAGGATAATACAGATAATACAGGACGTTTTGCATCCTAAAGCAAAACAGGTAAATATATGTACTTTTTTAAAGGTAGATTAAAGAAAACAATCAAGGTAAAGGCTTGTTTACTGAAGTAAAATTTGGAGTCCAAATTCCAGGATGATCCAAAAAAATATTTAAAGGGAAGCTGGGAAAATTCAGAAAAATTTTACAGGGGAGTCAGATAATTTCTGATTTTTTCTCTTGATAATAATTTCCAAATTTAGAAATGATCTAAAATTCTCATAATAAACCATCAATTGTGAGCTGAAAATTCAGCCTGTATTATATATTTATCTAAACATAGGTCTTTTTTATCCCTTAAGCACACATGTGACAAAAATATGTACACATGAGTGTATTTGTATATGGATAATAGTAGTCAAGAAATCTCAACTTTGTGGAAAAAGTAGTTACGAAGTGCAAGTGAGAGAGGCAGAAAATAGGTTTAAGTGTGTTTATGTAATCTTTTTCTTCTTTGATTTGGTGACTGCTCATAACCAGGAAATCCACAGCAAGATGAAAAACCAACACACGGGTGATTTTAAGGGTTAAAAAAATGAAACAGCAGGATTTGACCTCTAAGAAGCATCTAAATGAACAGGCTTACTCTGTCAATGAACCCCACCTTTGCTGGATTTAAAACTGCTTCTTCTGACCGATTTGGATGAAAATCTGCTAACTGTGTCATAAAGCTGTTTCTCTTTAGGAGAATGGAAGTTGTGAATGTGGATTTATTGAGCAAAAATTACCTTGATGTGTGCACACCAAACCACAGAGTGTTTAGAGGGATACACAATCAACATCAATAGCTCTCTATTGAACCAATCAGATTTAACCGGCTGTTTGCATAAACAGCTAAAACCTTTTCTGCACAAATATCATAGCTTCATGCACTATTATCTCCCATGAGCACCTGTATCAGGTATCAATCGAAACTCCACTTGAAGGAATGTCCACTGAAAGCAAGGTGAGAAAAAACTATGCTGCATTAATGAGACTCTTGAAAGTGTCGGGACATCTCTGCAATGACTAAATGTTCAGCTGCTGACAGATGAGACGTTATCATCGAGCCCACAAGATGAAACGTCCTTCAGATCACGCCGACATGTTATCATAGGACCTTATTTAAAAATCCTGCTAATAGGAAATGGGTGTTTTTTCTGCTCAAGTCCACAGCCAAGTAAAACAGCATCAAAATGAATGTATAGATATATATCTATATCATATGTGCATTTCATTCAGAAAGGCTTTTATTACGGATGCCAGGAACAACACAGCCTTTACCTTTTCTCACATACGTTTTAACGGAGTTTCGATCAATTATTCCGTGCCTGCGGCTGCTTATGTGGTCGTGAGAAGCAGAACCAGCGTTTACTGAGCAGTCAGGCTGTGAAAACAATGTAATGGTTTAAAAGAAACGAAATAGTCCTTCATTACTATGAGGAAACAGGAGGAATGTATAAACAAATTAATCTCTGAACAATCTCACAATTAGCTGTCTTATCTCGCACACAAAGCAGTCCTGGTAAAATCCAACCCATGTGTGTCATGTAATACCTTTATTAATCAGAACTTAAGCTGTTACACTAAAGATGAGAAAAATTGAGGTGTCCAAGAGCAACCTGGCATCACTTTACCTTTAATAGTGTAAAAAAAAACCTACAGAAAGGAATTGCAGAGTAAATTGGAGATGTGAGGTTCAAATCCTGCTTCTGGACTTGAAATGTGAAAACTACCAACCTAAACAGCAAAAGCTTGGAGAAAGTGTTTCTTTGGGGCCTCTCCCTCCCATATAAACCACAGCAATTATCTTCCAAAGCCCAAGGAATGTACAGGAAAAGCTGCTTCATGACCACTGCGGAGGTGAGAAGAGCACCGAGGTCAGAGATGCAACCCGGCGCCAGAGGAGACTTAAAAAAATGTCAGCGTTCAAAACAACCATCCTGCACTTTCTTTTTTGTTATGTCAATGTCGTTTTAGTTAGTGTAAAGAAAATTTGAAGGAAATAAATATTAAATTGAGAGAAAATAAATAAATAAATAAGGATTATTGGGATTCTTCATTCTTGACACAACTCCTATGGTACTGCAGTTTCAGAAAAGCTGTGCCACAAGTTCATCTATACAGGAAGAATAAAGAAAAACAGTATTGGTTTTCAGTTTTTAGTTTTATTTATATAGCCCAATATCACAATGCAGGTAATTCTCCAAAAACATTAAGTCAGCCATAAAGTAGCTGCTTGCTAAACTAAACTTGATAGAGTAAGATATTAAGGAAAAACTCTTAAAAAAGAAAAAACTGAATCCAGGCAAAAAAAGAAGGGACGTACATATGAAGGAGGGATCCTCTCCCAGGACGGACAGATGATGTACCAGGACAGTTAAAGAAGAATTAGCTTAGCTAACTCTACAGGTTTGAATAGTGTAGCCGATGGGCTTGAGATCTTCCACCTTGCCTGTTTCGCAGCTTTACCCGCTTTCTGCTGCTTAGCTAACTCCTCATTCGGATGTACTGAACACACCGATCCAGGTAATCCGCAGCAAAATAGCATGGAGAGCTGGGAAACAGGCCAAACAGGAGGACCAGGATTGAGTGAAAATTAAGAATTAAATGTGGCTTTAAAAAAAATAGTTAGAATATTAATACATTTAAAAGTTTTAGTTTGTGTTTACTTTTGAATTAAAGACCTACTCCAAAACATGTTCTTGTGGCTTTTTTCTCATGATGGAGGATGTATGTATGTATATGAAGAAAGATATTGTGTTTCTTTAGTCAAATTACTGTGAATCAGGAGCAGATGAAAAAAGCAGTTGGAAAAAGCTTGTAGTTATGTTAAAATAGATCAAAACAGAACAATTAAAAAAAAAGAGACAGGACAACAATCAAAAATACTTTATGACCTGAGCTTTTAGTTAATATCCTTTAGAGCCACAGGAGGTGATGTTAAGTTGTATTAGTCTTCTGATTAGCCGTTCATTGCAGTTTCTTGCAGCACCATGCAGCCTTACAACCAAGGAAAAGCAATGAAAGTTTATTTGCTGATTATGTAAAAAGCTGCTTTATTGCCTTTTGTTTTTACTTTTTTTTTACATTTCTCCCCTCTGCATCCATGCCTCTGGCAAAGCTGTGATTTACAGTCCGTGTGTCATAAAAAGGCAAGTTTACTGCTGAGCCCTTACTGTATATGAACTGGATTAAAACATGTTCATGATTTGCCTTCTATTTGTTCGTCAGATAATCACCCAGCCCATTAGAGCCAGACAAACTGCCTCTGCCAGAGCAATTCCAGTCACCACGCCGACTGCCAGACTTCAACTCAGCCTCATAAAGTAAAACAACTTGGGGATACTTCCATTTTCAGACATGGATTCATTTGCGAGTGTGAGACAAGAGTTGGTGTGGGCTTAGACGCGAGCGAACTCCCCCGAGACAAAGAAGCAGACCTAATGGAACAATGGCATGGAGGAAGGCAGAGGAACTTCTCCAGCATTTGGCTGAGCGAGCTCTCCTGGCACGGCAGACCTAATGAGCTGCAGTGCTGAGGAGGGCAGACTTGAGGGCGGCTGTGGCTCAGTAAATAGAGCATTCATCTGCCAAACAGAAAATTGGTGGTGCAACTCCTGGCTTCTCCAGTGTCCTTGGGCAAGACGCTCAATCTCAAAGTGAGTATAGTAATTGTTGAATGGTCCAGAAAACCCTTGATGCACTTGTCCGTGGATTCAATAAAGGCTCAAGATTGAAAACTAAGTGTTGTCCAGAACTCCTGCTTATTGGAGGTGGAACATCCCAGAAACAGTCCATTCAAACAAGCAGCCCAATAAACTAACAACTGCTGAATCCTACAAGAGTTTGGGAACATCCATGATTTTAGATGTTTTGGATGTGGAGACAAGTTTTTCTCCAGGTACCTTTCAATGACATGACCAGAGTCAGGTATGGTCTTAAAGACAGAGGACAAAAATGACTGGAGCCAGCTCAGTACACTAAGTTACCACTTGGGCTTGATTATCAATCTTTCTTCACTCCAATGCCTAGAATTACAATCTGGTTCCAAAAATGCATTTTGAAAATTTGGATGGATTTAATATTCATGGCAACTGAACTGATTTTTGATGAACCTCATACACTGAAAAAAGTGAAACATTGGATTTTTACATTTAAATTTTGTTATCAAATTAGAATTTTGTTTCACTGTTTTTTACAGTGTAAGTAATTGCCTTGTTCCATCACACAGTTAGCGTTACGGCTCTGATGTGAGCACCGCAGTCTTTATATAACTTTAAAAGTGTGAGAGGAGAACCCCACTGCAGATGATCACATTCCACCTCTACAATCTGGCCTTTGCGGCGCTGCAAATCTGTTTCATTGAGTTGAAATTTTCAACAGACGCCAAATAAAGAGGGGAATTATTGCACTTCTTATATAAATGGCGGGTCATCACGTGAAGCTACGTGAGTTTGGAGTTTGAGGTCATGAGGTCATAAGAGCCTGTGGCTGCAGCCATCAAGTAGCCAATATGAGCCTTCAGCTGTAGCTAGAACCCGGGTTACTTGATCCTCAAATTTCACAGGAACAGAAGTCTGGTCTTCTACTGACAGGTAAGTTTCAAGTTTTCAGCTCTACAATAACTTCATAGAGATGACAAACAAATGCCAGTCTTCAAAAAAGACATTCCTCATGCAGCTGACATTCTTTCATTAAAAATTTAAGAAAGTCACGACAAACATGGACTTTTTTTTAACATTATGACAACATACAGTGGTGTGAAAAACTATTTGCCCCCTTCCTGACTTTTTATTCGTTTGCATGTTCGTCACACTTAAATATTTCTGCTCATGATCTTAATTTTGCTAACAAACATCTCGATGACTGCCAAGACTCTTGAGAAAATATCTTGTGGACTGACGAGACAAAAGTTGAACTTTTTGGAAGGTGCGTGTCCCGTTACATCTGGCGTAAAAGTAACACAGCATTTCATAAAAAGAACATCATACCAACAGTAAAATATGGTGGTGGTAGTGTGATGGTCTGGGGTTGTTTTGCTGCTTCAGGACCTGGAAGACTTGCTGTGATAGATTGAAGCATGAATTCTACTGTCTACCAGAAAATCCTGAAGGAGAATGTCTGGCCATCTGTTCGTCAATTCAAGCTAAAGCGGTCTTGGTTGCTGCAGCAGGACAATGACCCAAAACACACCAGCAAACCCACCTCTGAATGGCTGAAGAAAAACAAAATGAAGACTTTGGAGTGGCCTAGTCAAAGTCCTGAGCTGAATCCCATTGAGATGCTGTGGCATGACCTTAAGAAGGAGGTTCATGCTAGAAAACCCTCAAATAAAGCTGAATTGCAACAATTTTGCAAAGATGAGTGGGCCAAAATTCCTCCAGAGCGCTGGAAAAGACTTGTTGCAAGTTATCGAAAATGTTTGATTGCAGTTATTGCTGCTAAGGGTGGCCCAACCAGTTATTAGGTGCAGGGGCAATTACTTTTTCACACAGGACTATGTGGGTTTGGATTTATTTTCTCCCTAAATAATAAAAACATTCATTTAAAAACCACATTTTGTGTTTACCTGTGTTATCTTTGACTAATATTAAAATGTGATTATCAGAAACATTTTTGTGTGACAAACATGCAAAAGAATAAAAAGTCAGGAAGGGGGCAAATAGTTTTTCACACCACTGTAGATGAAGAATATAAATTAAAAAAAAAAATCAAATTTTCTAATGATAAACCTTATACTATCACTTTGCTCAATTATCTGACATGTTAAATTCTGATTCTATTCAAGTTTATTTCTTGATTCCTGTAACTTCTTTGTTTCTATCTCAAAAGGTCTTACCTTTTGCAAGGCCACAGTTGTAAATAAGAATGCTGTTCTTAATCTGTCTTGCCTGGATAAATAAAGGTTAAATAATTAATAAAAAAATAAAAATGTTGATAGAAATGGCAAACCTTTGCTAACTAAAACAAATTAACTAAAACTGACATTTTTCGAGAGCCACAACATACATGTATAAGATAAAGGATTCAAATGCTGTCTTTAAATTCCCCCAAGTTGAACCAGTGGGTCATGTGATCACACTCCAGTTTCTGCCTGATCACTAGTTTTCCCAGATAATTTTCAGATCGAATCTAATCACAGGATGAACGGAGGTAAACCAGTCAGTAAGCATGACAGAGTGAGTGCACACGCATGCAGCAAAACTGCCTGTCATGCTTAGAAAGTGCTGATTAACCGAGCTTACTTTAGCACATTCACTTCAGACAAAATGAACAAATTAAAGGCATTTGGAGTTTTTGCCAGGGGATGAGCTTTTGAAAAATGGCGAAACAAAAAACCTTTTTGGCAAAAACGTCTCAGTGACACCCACCTATAAAGGGAGGGATGACGCGTGGTGGATTCTTACTGCTCTTGCGAGAGAAGTAATTTCAGTAAAGGTCCTTGCATGTTTCATTACTGCAAAATGTACATTTTCTTCCAAATCCCACTGCATGTTTGTAAAATGGCCCTGTCAGAGGCAATAAAATAGTGTTTGACAAACAAACCCAAACATCCCTTTAATATAATTGGTATGTCTTCTGACTTCTGTTACATTAAAACAGACTCTGGGTTGGGGCGGTAATTCCCCTGGCAGTGGGCTTGTTGAGCCTGAAAACATCTACAGATGTAGAGGGAACAATAAGTGGAGGCAGAAAATATAGGTCAGGCAGGTGGGGTTGAATTGGGTCCAGTTGCAAGCTGTCTGGTCATGTGAGTACCAGAAAAGGAGTGGAACATGAACGAAACTCTGTTTTACCAAAACGTCACAGCAGATTCCTTTTTTTTTTTTTTTTTCTTTTTCCCCTCTGGAGAATTTGTGATTTTATGTCACAGCCAGTACTGTGTGTCAGTCAGTTTGAAAGGATGGGGTTTAATTCACAGAGAGCGGTAAAAGCTGGAAACAAAAACAAAATTGGGCCGAAGAAGTGGGGAGTTGGGAGATTCTGAGCTGAAACCAAGCTGAACACACATTTACTAAATTTCCTCTCACTAAATGAAGTTACTCCTGGCGTCCCAAAAGACAAAGGTTCATGCTGCTGATGGAAACATAAGACAAATAAATGTGTAAGAAGCTAAAATTGTAGTTTCATGCTCAAAAATTTCTCTAAACTAAAGTAGGCACAGCAAAAACACACTTAAATTTAATAAATCCGATTTAGCATAGAGTGCAGCAAACAGCATGAGGCTTTTTATATAGTTTTTCAGCTATTTATTTTTGCGTTACATTTTTAACAAATGAGATTACTAGTTTAACATTTTTGTCTCTTATTTCCAGCATTTGACATCCTTGAGTTCCTGACTAATTTATTATTATTTTTTTTACTTTCTTCTTTGAATTCGAACTTTACTGAACACGGTGGAAGAAGTAGAATTTGCAGGAGGCTAACTGGAAAACATGAGTGTGTTCCCGTGAGACTTCATTACTAACCTGAAGTTCAGGTTTCTGCCGGTATGCTGGAGAGCTCTCCTTTCATATGCAGCACATTGCCATTCCAGATGCACACGCCAGTTTATCTTTGAGGAAGTGACACATTTTCTCTTATTTTCTCAAGAACTTTATTTTTAGCTTCATCACAAAAATAAGAAATACTAACTATCTGCATACACAAACCTCGGCACAGACAGAATGGAATTGTTTATCCAGACGATGGGACATCGTAAAGGTTTCCCCACCAGAACAGACAACCCGTAACGCAGCCAGACAAAGCAATACACGCTGTTTCCAGGAAGAGCTTCCAGCGCTGCTGTTAACTCAACTGTGTCTGGGTTTTCACTCAAAGCTCAATAGTCAAAACATTCTAAATTAAGAGGATTAAAAAAAAAATTCATTCTAGTGTGTAATGATACACTGGAAAAATATTTTGTTTTGTTCGTGGCATATGTTCACATTTATGTGCAAAAATGGACGCCAACAGGATATAAATATGTTATTTTAGCGATTATTATAAGTAAACGTTACAGAAACAAGTACGTTCAGATTGTGGCGGCTGGGATTTCAGTAGCAGCAGCTGCAACAACTGCAAAGAAGGAGAAAATGGGAGCAGATTGCTACTTTTGTGTTTGCATATTGTGAACTGTGGCTCACACAGTATCTTGGCAGGGATGAAAAAAAAGATTAAAACCGATGCAGGTGTGTCACTCTTTGCCCGCTTAGTGCCACCTTACCAATAACAGCAGTTGCAGAAAAAGCGAGGTAGGAGTTTCAGCTGTGCCTGAATCGTTGCAGAGTGACACTAAAAGCTGGATGGAGCTCCACAAACACAGTTTAAGAGGCAATAAGATGCTTGACTAGGAAGCTTGACTTTTTCCAGCAAGTCCAGCTGACACGTTTCCTCTGGAAGTCAGAAAGTTTAGGTGCTTCAACTTGCAGTGTTATAACAGCTGTGGTATTAAAAAACAGCAAATCTGAGAGATGCGCTGCTTCAAGGAGGGAAGAAAACACAGGGAGATAAAAGGATTAAATGAACTTTGTGTGTAAATTCTTCCTAAGCATTTTTCAAAACATACAATCCGGTGCATGGTGGAATGTGGCAGAAGATCCCATGCGACCGCTTATGTTTGGTCACAATATATCTCTGAAAGGTGAAACAAAAACCCAAAGACTGCTACCAGATCAGAAAGTGGCGCTTCACTCCCAATTAGCTTCCAGTGCTGCACAGAGACGCTGAGTGTTTTGTCAACAGCAGTGTGCAGACAGAACTGGTGTGGCCCTTCAGAAGTGCACACAGAGAAAGTGTAGCTAAAAACACAGCTTAAACTGAGGAATGTCAACATTTCAAAGGGGCGGTTTAATTGTTTCAAGTTTACTATAGATGCTGTGACTTTAATCCACCCTTTCTGTCTGACTATCCAGCTTTTGCAGTCACAGATTTACTACAGCAGGCGTTTTTGTTCCTGTTTTTATTTGACAGCTGAAATGGAAACACCAGGAAAAATCGTTAGAATTTCCTCTATCATTTCCTTGTTTTGCTCATTCTTATTATGACGTGTTTTTCTTACTAGAGTTAAATACCTTCTGGCTTACTGACTCTTTATAAGACACATTTTTTAGGGGTAAAGTAGCATCAGCAGTATTGTCAACAGGATTGTGTAACACTGCCAGCCTATAAGTTCCTGCTTCTCACAGTAGGGTTCACACCAGCTAGAGCAGCCCTCTGCTAATTGTTTTATCGGCAGGTTAATTCAAATTTTAACCAGGAATCACATCCTTAAGCATTTTTAAAAGATATGAATTTGCCCAGGGATCTGCAACCTTTAACACTTAAAGAGCCATTCAGGTTCATTTCTCACCAAACATTTAAAACCCAGAAAACTCTTACCCTTTAAAAATGAAGGCACTACTTTGTATTTATGTTATTTTTACTAATATGAAAAATATAAATTATCTATTTTTGCATTATTAAGACATAAATAATATGAAATAGTTTATTTTTTTGAGGCCCAAAGTTTCAGTTCGGTACTCATTACAAGTAAAAACTAAGTAGTTCATGTCTCATAACAACAAAAACCGCAAGCATTAGGGGTGTAGGGAAAAATTGATTAGGCAATATATCGCAACATTTAATTTGGCGATACTTATATTGATTCAAGATGATATTTGATTATTATGAATGTCCTTCAACCCCCGACCACTAGTTGGCAGCACAGCAAATTGAGCCTCTTTGAGCAGCTCTGCACCACGACCAAAACAACAACAAGGTCTTGCAAGATTCAGCTTGTGTTAAATGTTCAGTGAGGCTTGTGGTTTTTGATGTTATGACACATGCACTACTTAGTTTTTACTTGGGAAGAGTACTGAACCGAAACTCTGTGCCACGCTGCTGCCAGTATATACAGTTGCAGTCCTTAATGTTGTGAACATTAAATAGAATTAATTATAATTTTTTTTTTACGATGAAAGACATATTAATATTAACGTGAAACATTTTTCTGGTACAGTTTTTGAATATATTTTGACATATATCGTGAGCTATGGTAAACTAGGAAAGATTGATGTATTATTGGAGAATTACAGCTTCCATATAGGAACCTTGTTGAGTGATATTACTGTCCTTCAACTGTTCAGTTGTTTATATTTTATGACCCACTTTTAGATTTTTCATAATTACCGGTATGAAGCCCAATGAGGTAATTGTTTGTGATATTGGGTTATAAAAATGAAATTGAATTGAATTTGTGAATTAGTTTAAATACAGTTTGAACTACTGCAAAGTTACTTTTTAAGATTAAAACCTTTATCTAAAAAGCACAAAGGGTAAAAAAAGACATATGTGGCAAATCTACGGACTAGCAAATCCACTTTTTTTTACCTCAAAAGTGTTGTGTAAAAGCAAACAAAATGAAATTAAAGTGAAAACAAAAAACTTAACCACCTAAATAAAGAGATTAATTATTATTACTATTTTCTTTAAAAATTTTCAGTGCATAAATTGCTGTTATGACTGCGAAAAGGAGCAGTCAAAGATAAGATAGAAGCTGGTATTTTTTTCATTTTTCATGTGTCACATTGTTTTTGCTTAAAGCCTCGGGCACATCTGCCTGCACGGGCTCCCACGGGCGGTCTACGGGCCAGATATTCCCGCCCCCGTGCGGCGGTCCGCACGGGTCCGCAAAGGTAGCAGGCTCCGCAAAGGCCCGTAGGCGCCCGTGGGAGGCTGTTAGACATGCACCAAAGTCTTCTGCGGGTGCCACGGTTTTCTCCCATTTTCCTCTGCCCGTGCAGCTGGCTGCACCACTCCCGTAAGGGCCGTACGGGCCCGTAGCTGTTTTCATCAACCCCAAGAGCCGTACTAGCCGTACTAACAGCAGTACTACTACCCGTACTACACCCTTACGAGCCGTGCAATTTCCCGTGTTCCAAGTCCCGCAAGGGTAGTACAGCCGGTTGTACGGCGACGTGCGTGAAACCTTGCGGCATGCACGGTAGAGGCTGACATTATTTCGCGATTCCCGCGGGTCACGGGATTCCTGCGGGATTCCCACGGGATGGGAGTCATTTCTTCCATTAATCACGGGACCGGGACGGGACGGGACTAAATTCTGACGGGAGTGGGCGGGATCGGGAGTTCAACAAAAGCTCAACTCAAGAAACTTGACTGAAATTTTTGCGTCCGACGGTGATGGATAATTTCAAAGTTGGGGAGAGAATAGGAGGAGCACGCCAGCCCAAATACCTCTGGCTGCAGCACGCAGTTTACGTTGGTTTCTCCCCCCGCCCCTCCGCAAGTCGAGACGCTCACGCACAGGCGCGCGCGTTCACAGCGAGTCAGAAGTGTTTTTAATCAATGGATCGGGGGTGCGGGAATTGCCCATATTCGCGAGAGTCTCCTTTCTGGGAGCATGTTCTATTATTATTATTCTTTTATCTTTCTTTAACCATTTCTTTATTTTTTTCTCCTTAAACTGTGTTCGCGCTGCGCGTGCACGCGCTAAGCCAAACGAGAAAGACAGCGCCAAGTGAAAGATTTCTGAAAGCACCACTGCATCTTTGAACTGTGAGAGAAACCAGACAGCCTACTGCCAAGTTAACCCATGCATGCACGGGAGATGATGAACTTCATGTAGGAAGGTCATCGGGGGGAATCGAACTGGCCCGTATCACACGCACGCGCTTTGCGAAGTCCGTACTACGCGCACGTGCGCCCGCACCATTTGCACGGGCCCGTGCCGCAGTGCATCTGTAGCAACGCCCGTGATACTTCCGCACCCGAGAATGACATCACTTTTCACACGACACTTGCACGGGCTCCTGTCTAATGACACAACTCATGCGGCATGTCACGGGACGGGCCAAACCACCCCAGACCCGTACGGGTCAAACATTCGCACGGGCAGATGTGCCCGAGGCTTAAGCTGACTGCAGGGTCAGCACAAGATAGATAGATTTCCTTAGATGTCCTGTAACCCTGTCGTCACGCTTCACTATAAGATAGTTTCTGTGGGTGTGGCCAGTTGGACAAATCTGCCAGGTAGGCTAAACAGACCACACCCCTTTCCTCTAGTTGTGGTCCTTTGAGAAGTTAATCCTTAGTGACTGACAGCATGTATGGCCCCTTCATCTTGGTCTGTGATGCTGCATTTCTCCAGTCCATGATGTGTCTGTTTATTTTACAGTGATCTGATCGAACTGACTTGAGGTTTACTGATCTTCTCTTCCTCTTTTCTTCTGTTTTTTGTATTAAACATTTGTTCTGTTCCTCCAAGACTTCCACAGTGCCCCATCAGTGACAGTACCTTTCATTTCCTGATCCATGTTGTCCTTTGAATGAAATGTCTGCATTTAATGAGGTTTTGCTGCTGTATTTTTTGTTGTGTCTTTATTGCTTTGTGCTAAAATTCTGTAAAAATTTTTTTTTACAAGTTCTAAACACGGTGATGTTTAAACTGTCTCACTATTCCCTCATGCCAACATGTGAATATATTTCTCCTTGCGTGCTTACAGATGAGTAAATCTAAATAAATATTTCATAAAAACTTAGATAAATGCATAGATAACCGGTGTGAAAGAGAACAAATGCCAATACCAAAATAACACACAGCTTGTTTGTCCCACTAGAATTTGAAATTAAGTTTTTTTTTTTTTTGCAGACATTTGCATTTTAATCGACTGACAGAAATGTCAGTTTTCATTTCGTGTAAACCTAAATAACCCATGGAACTGTGATGTTTAAACCAATTTATGCACCAACATATGCACCCATACACATTCCCATAATTAAGAGTTTGTGTGTATATTACAGCTCCACCCCTTTCAAGTACCCCAAAAAAGTGCCATCCAAATGTCTTTGCCATTTTAGACAGTTCATGTTTATTCTCCTCAAGAACATCATTGTCTCCAGCATCATCCTTCTCTTCTTGTCTGCCTAAACCTCCTCCTCTTCCTCCTCATTAGTGCCAAAGTTTGAAGAATTTACAGAGACCCCCCTCGATCACTGTCCCTCGCATCAACTCTCACTTACTAAGTTTTAATATTTTGTGGAAAAATATATAAATAAACTTTTAAAAAGTAATAAATCTCTTTCTGAAGTGTAAAGAATGTTTTACGAATGATGCTTCATAAAAAATAATTGATTTTTCAAGCAGCTGCTCACCTCATGTGCTTCACTGCAGGTGGCCATCTTGAAATCTAATCAGGCTAAAGACAACATGACTGATGGTGTCAACAAAAACCAAGAGACTGACGTTTTAGCAAAAGACAAGACTTTTGATAATTGATAAATGGATGTGCTAAAATGCATCGTTACAGGGTGTACATGTTTATATATATACTCTATTGCACGCATCATTTAGCAGTTTGATCTGGTAAAATGATGCCTATCAATGCACAGACACATGAATAAAGTCATAGCACATTATCTTCATTAATTGCATGTGACACTTAAGTGCCATCTTTTAAATATTTCAAAAGAATAATAAATAAAATAAAAATGAGAAAAGTTTAGATTAAAAAAGCATCTATCATTTGGAGCACAAAACACTTATTTATTCATTAATTAATGTTTAATTATGCATTAACTATCATTAATAAAGGGACTCTTGTTATAGAGTGTTACCATACTATTAAACGCAAACACATACAATTTAAAAAAAAGCTATGATCTTGTGAAAAACTTTTTTTTTTTTTACAAAAATTCCCATCAATATTCTCCTGTCAGAGTAGAACCTTTTGGCTTCTATAGGTGTTTGCGGCCAACTATAAGTTTTACAAGAGAACCAGATGGCATTGGCACCTCTGAAACAGTGACCTCACACCCTTCCATCTGATGGGGTGATAAAGGCATAAATGTGTTCCCTTGGGCCAACAAAGAGCAAGTCTCCTAGGAGCTCAACTCAGGTCTGGAAGTCCTCCGAGCCAGGTGTGAGGGGCCACGGAAGGGGCTCCCAGAGCACTAACTGGCCACAGACACCTCCAGGGCTTTGAGGAGGCAAAATGGAGAAAAATTAGGAAAAGTAGAAAAGTGAGACGATGTAGGCTGAGGAAAACAAAAGTCCACAGAGCTACGGTTGGGAACTTGTTATTGTAACAGACAAGCAAAATCCCATAAGTGTGTGTGTTTCAGTGTGGCTGGGGCTTTTTTCAAACACAAAAGGCACATAGGACTAATCTTTATTCATGAAAGAGAGCAAGATTGATTAGTTGGGAGGTTTTTAATGCACACCAGACAGATGGGTTCAAGGCCACATTCCTCCTGCACCCCCCTTTCTTATTCCTAATGGGCTCTGTTTGAAAGACATTGAAAAAAAAGACACATTAAAGGTGATCCGTGTTTGATACTAAAGCTGCTACAGCTGATTTGTACTCGCTTCCCCTCTCGATGTGCACTTTTGAAAGTTTGAGACAACTAATTTACTCCCCCCTTGGGAATGCTTATGACTTAGCTCCTCTTGGAAGCCGTCAGCAGCAAAGCAGCCAGATCTATGTATGTTTCTGACCCGTGCATATGGGATCCAGCTCACGCTCGGCTTGTGCTCTCCAACACATGCCTCACGAGGGAGGGTGATCGACTACACTTCACGTTTCTTCGGCTTGTCTGGAGAAATTAGGTCAGGAGTTGAAACAGGTTCAAAGGGCTTTCGAGAGCATGGTCGTTTGGTTTAGTCTCTAAAAATGCAGAGATAAGTTAAAGTTGAAACTACTTTGGCGAGATGAGAAGGGGAGATATACTGGAAGATGAAAAAAAAAGAAAATCTGAAGCTGGTGTTTAAAAAAAAAAAAAAAATCGCCTGAGCGGATACCAGAGGTGGTCTCATCCTTCACAACAAACTGACACTAACAATTCTTACATGTGGTCAGCTTTAGTTTCCAAAAGCCAGTCGTCATCCTCCTCGTTCATGCTCTGGACATTTAACCCCGGTGATTTATCTGTCTGAGTCAGAGGCTGAGCCAACTTCAGGTAAAGCCTTAAACATTTACGAACAGAGCCTGTACAAAAGACAGCGTAGGCCGGAGCCATGTTCATGTTCATAACCCGTTTGCCCTTTTTTCTTTGACTTTCCTCTTTTTTATTATGAAAAAGGTCAACAATGATCAGGTTGTAAAACTGGTCAGGAAGCATGCTTGTGCGTAGCTGCAGTGTTTTCAACGTGCAGCCAAATCATAGGAAACATCCACACCGTGACACACTTAATGAAAAACCAACACCAGAGGTGTCCGAACAATTTCATGGTGGTCGGTCCACCTGAAGAGCTGGATCTAAGCTGAGTCAACATTGACGGCATGCATCAAAGACAGTTCAATCAAGAGGTGCGCAAACACTTTGAATGAGACGTGACAACAGAAAGAAAACAGGAGGAAAGTAAAGAAGAGCACGGGAAATGAGTTTTATGATCTGTAATATCCTGGCATAAGTTTTATTAGACACTAAAGCATGTGTGACCTGCCATTCACAGCAGGCTGTTAAATGATGGAGCTCTCAGAAAGAGAGTTGGACTCCTTTAGCATCAACAGACATGGTGTCCTGCCCCCCCCCGCTCCTTAATCTTAACACAAATGATCTTTCACCTCACTGACATGGAACACATAAATCCAGCAGCTGCTACTTTTGGCCCAGCTTTCACATTCAGCACAGCAGACAGTTTGTTTACCGGCTTCAAGTGTGTGAGTGTGTCTTTAAGGGTCATCAAGCGGAACCATTCATTTATATGGTTTACATAAACACATGTGTCTGTAGATTGGTTTATGGAAAGAAAAGCTAATAGAGGAATGATGAGTCATGACCTCATGGTGAGCTAACGGAGAAGAGCTGATTTGTTGGTGTGCAGCGGTATTCTTCTGCAGTCTACGTACCCCTGAGGATGTAGTTCTGATAGTTCTGGTCTGCCTCCGCCCCCACTTTTATCAAGCATGTCAGTCCTTCAGCCACCACGAACTCATGAACCAAATCTTTGTCATCCTGGAAAAAAACAACAACAGAAAAACATCTTTCAAGATTTTTTTAAATGGTGAATGGTGTATACTTGTGTAGTACTTTACCGCCTCCCTTGAAGGCCTGAAGCGCTTTACTGTCACAGTCTCATTCACCCATGCACACACACATTCACACACTGTTGAAAAGCTGGTGCAAACCTATAAACACCAGAAGCAAAGTGAGGTTCAGTGTCTCGAGCCACCTCCGCGAATCGGTACCGGTCCGAGGGCCGTTTGTACCGGGCTACAGACAGGCCAGAACCAGAACATGGTACTGGTACCCTAACCCTGTACCGGTTCTGCGTCCATCACCGCATCTCAAGAATAGTGGACGTGTGATTTAATGGGAACATACAGCACGTCAAAAATTAACAGCAAGCACGTCAAAATAAATATACGTTAGGAAAACCCAAAATGTCAAAAAGTGACACGGAGGGGGCCCGAACCATACATCCATGTATGACGAGTTGGGAGTGAGAATGTGTAGTCAAAACATATTTAATTGCAAGTCTTTAAAAGAATGGTTGGATAATGTATTTCTAGAAAAGCTTCTAGTCAAATATTTCCTCTAAGATTTACTGCAACCCATTTCAATGAAACCCAGAACTGGTACAGAATGCCGTTATTGATCCTTTTTAGTGGTTTTTGTGCTTAAAAAGTAATAGTGGAAAACTTTAAACCATAAACCAAGTTAGCACATTTGCAGGATTCCACTAAATTATTGTTCATTTTAAAATTAAATATTCAAAACCATCTAGAAGTCGAGGCAAGATGCACAAAAACTTGCAGAAACTTAAAGATCTTCCTTTAGTTTTTTTAAGTTTCATTGTGCATTTTTTCCTTGATGACAAAACCACTCGCTCCTCTCACACCTGTCGGTGACTCCATAATTTAAGGCCTAGCATTATGTTTTCAGCAGGATTCAACATTTTTCGATACACTCCGCTGCTCAGATGGGATGGAAGGAAAGCAGCAATAAACACTATGGGGTGGTCAGGGCTTTCTGGGTCCCAGGAGGAAGTCTAAGTGGTTCCAGAAGAGTTTTACCATCTATCTGTGATGGAGACTCCAGTCATTTGGCAGAGAGTCTAAATATACAGTAATGCATCCAAGTGACAGATAGAGCAAGAGTTCCAGGAGATCTACAAAAGTAAGAAGATGGCATGAGAACTGTCCATATTCTCCATGACTGATGCCTCATAAAGTCAAGTATGTACTGTCTTTCTGCAGAACCTTCCTCCTCTTAGGTCGACAACCCAGCGTGTGAAGTGTGACCGGATCAGAACGCTCAGCGGCTGCCACGAAAGTTGAGTCCCAGCACAACCCTGCCTCAGGAAAAGTCTGATTCATGTGTAAATATATTTCTGGCACATTGTTAAGTGTGCATGATCATTCAGAGCCCAGAAGAAAGTCAAATACATGAGATTACAGAGATGTTGAAGCCGACTATCCGAAAAAAGAAAATTACCTGGAAAATTTGCTTTAGGGAAAATAGGGCTCTCCGAAGCTCCCGTCCTGAAGAGTTGTAGAGTTTTTCTGTAATGAGAGAGACAATTAATCAGTTAAAAAAAGACTAAAACAATGGAAAGTAATGGGGTTTCCAGGTAATGTTGATATTAAACACATACCAGTTGTTTTATCATAGACCTTATTAAAGTTTCAAGTTTTGACTATCTTTACTTTATGCCTGCATCAATCCCACATCATTAAGAACTGGTTAAAGGAGGTTAAAACCTGTAGTTTACCCAAAAACTTGAACTTTTAGGAAATCTCAGTGATTAAGAAACAATTTAGGATAAAAAACTATGTTGACACTAAAGGTTTATAATGGAATATAATTAAAAACAAGCACCTAAATATTCTCCTTTATGTGCATTCTAAGGGACCTACCAGGGAGAGGCAGCATTGAGTGCAGCAGCTCTTTCACCACTGCTGTGTGAACTCTCTCTGACTCAGCAAAACCTGCCAGGTTTTGTTGCAGATACAGCATCATGCAGCTCGGGGTAGTTTAATGCAGAGCAGGGCACATGATGACTGACTCTGTGAATCTCAATCTGGAAAAGAGCTTTGCTGTTTTCATTCAAAGTGTGCTATCTTTGTATCGCACATGCTCACATTACATGTGAGAAACATAAACAGCACACACAAGCCTCATGCAGCCATACGTAAAGCCTTCATCGAAATGTGTGTAAAAACATGGAGGGCAGGTTAAAAATATGCAGAATAATAGGGAAAAGGGAAGAAAATCAGGATGTTGAAAAAAAAGCTAAGAAAACATATTGCTTTTGTACTGAAGGTCACATTAATAAGGTGAGAAAAAGCTGAATAATGAAACCAAAGAGCTTCAGCATGAAAACTAGACAGAAGCCATTCTGTACTATGAATAATAAACATAGGTCGACACATAGGTGAATACAAAAGCACATTGGTGCCAATTTGAGGATTTATTAAGAATTTATTATTATGAAAATTATTTTATTTTGAAAAAAAAAGAAGGAACCTTACTTTGACATAAATGCGTCCCTTATGGAAAACATGCTCCTTATGGACTGTGGTCCTACTCTGAAGTCAGGCATGCAATGAAGCTCCTGATAGACTGGTTTATTCTCATGAGGCCTTGCCAAAAACTATCTGGGAACATCATCCTGTAGACGTGCCATCCAAATAGACCACAAGGTGATGTGTTATTTGGGTCTCAACCACCCAATCTATGGAACGGGGAATGGAATGAGTCGGTGGGTTGTTTGGAGTTTGCTTATAGCCCACTGAGCTGTCACATGTGGAAATTCACCCCAATGAATGAATGGGTCGCATCCCTACACCCTTGGATTGTTTCCTACTGTGCTTTCAGCTTAAGGACTGGAGAGAGTACCACGCCTTCTTTGAGTCTTTAGAAGGGGAACTACAAAATTCTCCGAAAGGGGACATCACTGTTCTACAGTGAGAGCTCAATACCCATATAGTCAATGACAGATACTAAAATAGAAGAAACAGCGCCCTATTATCTGGACATCAGTAGTGTTCAAACACTGTGTTTAAACATGAGTAGGCCTATCAGTGAACATAGCAGCAGAACACCTTAGGCATGAGGTCAATTGTTGAAACTTATTTTATTTTACCTTTGGATGTGTGTCTTTGACACTCAGGTAAAGGCAGAGAAAAAGCTATGAATCTACCAGTACCTGGTAAGTTGGACTCAGTAGTTACTAATGCACTGTGGGAGACTGTTGGTAATCCCTAGCTGAACCCACTGTCGGTAGGGTCTTCAACTACTACATCTGGGGTAGCTTTAGCCTGGTACCAAAGGGAGGCTGGAGACATTGAGTCAAAGTAAACAATGTTTCCCATCTTCATTGCTAAGGTAGCTATTTAAATCCGTGGCCATAAGGTCTCTAGTGCCAGTCTGGGTTTTCCGGTAAGAATCCACAAATGCAAAGGAATTTGTTAGTCTAAAAGAGTCCCACAAGTCTGGCTGACTTGTGGGATCCCTGATGCAGCTGACAGGTGATAACAACATGAGGTGAGTGAGTGAATTGCTGACATGCAGGAGAAAACAAGGGCTAAGGATGCAGGAGTTCATCACCCAAATTGAAGTCAGAGCTGCAGTCACCTGGGGTGGATACAGTCCACCTTGAGTCTCAACTCTGTATTGTGTGGGCTTGTCTTAGATGACACACCTTTCTAACATTGCCTGGTGGTTGGGAACAGTCTCTCTAGACTTTCCAACTGGGATGGAGGTGCCTTTTTACAAGAAGGGGGACAGGAGGGTGTGCTCCAACTACAGGGGGATCACACTATTCAGCCTCCTTCTCGGAGAGAGAGTTTGGCTGATACTCAAACCTCTTATTCAGGATGAACAGTGTAGTTTTCGTCTTGGGCATGGAACAAAAGATTAGCTCTACACCTGATACAATGTGCTTGAAGGTTCTTGGGAGATCGCCCATAAATCCGCATGGGCTTAGAGGATTTGGAAAAAGGGTTTGATTTTGTTCTTTACAGTGTTCTGTTGGAGGTCCTTTGGAAATATGGGGTCTGGGGCCCCCTCCTAAAACTAGTAATGTCTCTGAGCAGCTAGAACAAGAGTTTGGTTTGTATTGCTGGCAATAAGTCAAACTTCTTCCCAGATCATGTTGGACTCCAGCAGGGATCTTCTTTGTCACTGGATTTGTTTATAATTTTATGCATAAAATTTCTAAGCACAGCCAGGGGCCGGAAGAAGTCCAGCTTGGAGATCATAAAATTTTGACTGTTTAATGTAGATGATAGTCAGCAGTGTAGTATAAAGTGGCTGGAATGAGAAGTAGCGTCTCAAAGTCAGAGGCCATGGTTTTGAACCAAGACTAGGTGGTTTGCCCTTTCCAGGTAGGTGGAGACTCCTACCCTCAAAGGAGGAGTTAATATCTCGGGGTCTTGTTCACATGTGAAGGAAGGATGAAACTGAAGAACTAGAGGAAGTTTCTGCGGGTAGGGAGGTCTGGGCATCTATACTTAGACTGCTTCTCTGGATAAGTGGTAGAAGATGGATGAACTGATGTAAACTGTATTAAAACTTACTGCTTTGATACTGGACATGTTATTACAAGAAAAAGTTGCTCTCAGTAACTTTATATGCTTCTTAGAGCTGATATTACAGTTTTTCTCAGTCGCTTTGGTGCGTTTCTCAGAACACTATTAACATTGGCACAACAGTTAGTGCATTTCTCTAAACAATTAGTGCAAACTGCAAAACCTAGTGGATAACCTGCAAAAGCACTCGCATGCTCAAAACTGATAATCCATTCTCAAAAGCAAGTTTCATGTCAATGAAACTGTCAGTGCCATCAAATAAAAGTCTTGATCCATCTTTATGAACAAGATAGTCAAATGATTTGTCATGTTTCACTATGACATTTATAGTTTAGTGTCATTGAAAAAATATTTGGTGACGCCTGAAAATGCTCAAGACAGCACTATGGCCTACTTATACAGCCATCTGAATGTCAGTAAAGTCACTGTAGATGTTAAACATAAAGTCACCTTTAGGTAGAGCTTGAACAATAGCAGCACATGTAACAGTACAGTAAATACTGTTGCATATCTGTTTTCCTACAGAGTTTGAATTATTGAACTGACAGTAGTTCTTCCAATATTGGGTTGCACCCTTCGACCAGCCTCCTCCATGGTGAGGCGTGATTGACAACATGGTCCACAATTGTAGCCTTATTTCATTAGAATCGCCTATATCTGCCTCTTCTTTCTTCACATCCTCACCCCTCTTCCATGACGATTCATAGGATTCATCCATAATTGACAGTGAACAAGTTGTTTGTCGTTGACAACTACTGTAAAATTGCACACACTCCTCATGAGTCAAAGCTGAAATTCACCTGAGATCAAATGTTCAATTGGAGACATTTTCAGGAAAAAATGATAAAGAAAGGTCAGAATTTGCTTGACAGATGGCTAATATTTGATATTTGAAACTAGTTTAAACTTTTGAGTTAATGACTCAAGCAATGAAGTAAGACTATTAGTTTTACTGAGAAACGACTATTCAGCATCCATAAGTATAATTAATTTTGACTGACATGACAAAACAAATGAAAATGTCAAAAAACAGCAGAGATGTATGAAAGCAACTGATTCATATCAAAATCATTTGCAGTTGTTCAGAGAGAGAAGATCTGCTACTATGATGTGCACAAATGACTAAGTGTTGTGGAGGTTGAACTAATAGTTATGAGAATTTCAATTCTGATCTGAGAAACGCACCAAAGCGATTGAGAAAAACTGTATTCATCCTTGCACAGTCAGACAAGACACTGGAGATGCAGACAGTCTGGCATGTGCGGTTAAAGAGCTTCTGTTGGATGACACTCAGTATTAAAGTCATACATCTTCCAATCTTGTGTTGAAGATTTGATGAGGATGTCTGGTTTGTAATCTATGACTACACTGACAGTATTTGGTTTGAACAAAGCAGTGAGGTAAATGATTTTAGCATTTGGTGTTGCACGTGGCGCAAGGGCCATATAAGTTCATGAACGCTGGTCTTTTACAGAAATACAAGTCAGTGGAAGCCGTGCAGCACCAGGAGGAATAAATCTCCAAAAGTCCAAAGGCATTATGAAGGGAAGTTGTGTGATGTTTGTGATTTATGGCTTTATAAATAACAGGAAGGAAGTCTGACTGGAGCATTTCTGTTTTTTGGGGCCCTGCCTGTTCAAGCTGGGGTTGCAATGCATGCTTTGGACTAAGAAAACTCACACATCTGTTGTAATTATATCCTTTTTAATGCTTTTATCACTCTAATCAAAACGGTTTAAGATAGCCTCATAGATGGGCTAAAAATACATTTTGTTATATTCAGTTTCCTTACCGTAAAACAAGATATTAATTATGTTTTGGCTTTTGTGCACTTTCTCACTTGATGGGAACTAGAAACAGACTGAAGCTTTAAACAACCTGCTCCTTGCAGGTCAAAACGAGGCCAGATTGATTGCTCCATACCTCAGGAAAATGACCGAAAGTTTGGATAAGTGATCAAAACAGAAAACCCTGTGATCACTGGAGAGGAAGGACAGAGGTAATAACCGAGTAACTTATCACACTTTCACCATACAAAGGAAGCTTGATTTGTGATCCTCCTTAACCCCAAGTCCTGAATCAGAATGATCCTTTTTTTCCGAAAGTCGTTACTGCACTTCCACACGGCCACTGAACATTAATCAGTCAGCAGTTGAATTATATCCCGCACTGCTGGATGGCCTGTAATAGCCCTGCCTGCCACATGAATCAGCATTGCTATTGGGTTTGACTGAGACCAAACAGTGCAATGTGTGTGTTTGTGTCTGAGTGTTTCAACCAAAGTCACGCAGAAACATTTTCTTCCTTACAAAGCCCTACTGCTGTTTTTGCATTGCACTTGTGTTTCTCTACATAGCCGTGCAGTTAGTGCTTTAATAAACCTGTCAGAATGATATTCCTGTTCAATTCTAAATGAAGCCCGTCTTGAGGAACAGACAGTTCCTTCCCCGTCCCTGCCAGCGGTCCACACACCAGCGTCCCTTCCAGAGGCCCATCCTTAATGAGAAATAACTCAGTAAAGATTAGTTCCATGCCATTTAGCACAAATATGCAACCTGAAAGCATGGGTCCTCAGCATTTCTCCATTAGGAAGGAACCTGGGAAAATATTTATCTGCAGGAAACGTTTGATTTGGGGCTTAAACCGAATAATTGTTTACCTGAAACCTTACATCTAACAAGAACTTAACTACACTTTGTATTGCAGTCAACTATGGGCCAAAAAAAACAAAGGAAAAATGTCATGAAAAGTTTCAACACTGATAGCCTTTAAGTTTCAAGAACACATAAACACTTGCTACTGACTTGAAGGTTAATGCAACCTGACCAAGAGCTGTAATTTAGGGTTTTCTGATTTTTACATTACAATGCCACCCAATCATATTGGTAATATTTCACCATCTAATAAAACCTGACTACTTTAAAATTACAGGAACGTAAAAGTGCTTTCGAGACTAGTGAGTCATTTTTCCAGTCAGTTTCTCATAGATTTTCACTGAAACCCCCTTTAAAGTAAAATGACTTAACATTTTGGAAACATTTCTTTGATGCCTCATGAGCATCTACCCAAGAAAGCAGATGTTTTTTTCCCTATTAAACTGCAATACACAGTTTTCTCAGCTGAAATAGCTACAAGGATGTAATGATCCCTAATTATAACAATCATAAAAGTATTGGTGGAATTTCCATTTTAAGGAATGTGACCAACTGCTAAAAGTTGATGAGTCAACAAAGAAAGACAAAACCGTTTGGTGAATTGAGTTTTATGGACGCTTTTGTGTGCAATCCCTAACTTTAAATCAGTATAAGCTACTGACAGTAAACGGTTAAAAAAATTCAAATATCGTGTTTGCTTTTAACTTATTAACTCTCTTAGTTTCCATGAACACGGCCTCTCTGAAATGTTCAGCTAGTCATCTTTTCACATGCTTTTATTTCCAGGGAGTGCTGTAAAATGAAAAGGATGACTACCACTGCTCATGCATCGCGCAGCAGGCGGAACACATAAACCACATCCAACACACAGCCAGGAAACCCACAAGGACCACTCTGGGGAGGACAAGCTCGCACACACTGCTGCAAATTAAACCATGTTTACTTTCTGGACTGGATGTGTCAGACTGGAGGATCTTAAAGATCACACTGGTGTGTATATAAAATTCTCTTACAATGAACAGTTAAAAAAAAACAACAACTTTCATGTGGTGAGCGAACATGTTGAGGTTGAGGGTAGAGGAGTACATTACAGACCACAGAGTGTTAGCATGCTGGGCAGAAAATGGGAAAAAGTTTTTAAAAATGCTCATAAACTACAGTAATTAGTTTGATAAACTTTCTCTCATTTTTCCAGACAGGATGCCCCGTTTAACTAAAAAAAAGGTTTTAGTCTATTTGCCTATGCATTTAAGAGAAATGCAAAATGTTAGTAATTGTCAAAGTGTGAGTATGAAGTTTCCTTTGTACTACCACAGGTGTTTTGTCACTTTGTTGCTGTCATAACTGAACTCTAGGTAAAGGCAGAATGTGGAGGGAATTCATTTTGGCATTGGAGATATTAAAAAGTGTGTTGAGAAATGTTGAATGGAAAAGTGTTGGAAAATTTGAAGCTGATGTTTTAATCAAGGATGGGCAACTCCAGGCCTCGAGGGCCGCAGTGTCTGCATGATTTCCAGGTATCCAAGCCTGATCACCTGGTTTAGGTATGTCCAGCCAAATAGAACATGTCGAAGGAGGGAAGGTTGGAAAAGATGCAGGTATGTGGCCATTAAAGCCTGGAGTTGTGTATCCCTGTTTCAAGATATGTTCACACCACCCTTGACAACAAGAGTTCAAGCAGCCACCTACAATGAAAAGTGTCTGTAAATGCACATAGACACACATTTAGGACTTCCGCATTCCATACAAATGCAGGCTACGGAAGTTTCTACCACTGTTTTCGGGGTCTACTGTATGTACCAAACTTGTGGTCAACTTTGACCAATCAGGGACTTGGATTTAGTAGTGACAAATTAATGTTTTCCCTGTTATTTTACAGAAGTGCCACCTGCTTGAAAATTGATCATGGAGGAGAAAAGAATAATTGCGTTTTGTGACTGGTTGGACTTAGATGACATATATCGGAATAGAACTGTGAAAAAAATTGCATGGAGCAAAATTTGCGGGATCTGGACCACTTCAACATTTCGCACCAAGTCACTTCCAACTGTAGGTGGTGGACAGGCGCTAGTACATTTCAGTTACCAATAAGGATGTAACAATTCTTGGTGAATCGTTAAAAAAAAACAATTAAATTTAGAAAAATGCAGAGCAGAAGACATTTTTCCATGCAGGCTTCCCTCCTGGGAAATTCTCGCAGCTCCTTTGGATTTAAAAGTTTTATATTAGTAAGTCCCTCCAGGATTTCACGATGCTCCGATCACAACTATTTGTGCAAATTCAAGCAAATCTGAGATTTGTTCCTCACCATGCAACGTTACATTTTCATTGCAACTTTTCTGCAGCTTGACTAATCTACCGTGACAGCAGTTATGGTGACCATGCAGCTTTCAAACTGCTTCCAATCTGACTCCTTCCCGGCCCTGGAGCCATGCTCTTTAATTAACTCTCTTTAACTCTCTCTGCAAGCTGCATGTGAACAGTCATTTGCACTGAGTGCGAGCTCAGGCGAGTGCGGAGTGATCCATCACATGGGGAGCATAACATGAACCGAGTATGAAAGGATTTGTGATCATTTCATATCATTGTTTATTTATATTGATCCTTTCTGTTAATAGGAAAACAGACAGTATGATGTAGGGGGCAAAAACAATACACTTGGGCTTAAAATACCTTCAATTCATTGTGTTGAGAAAAAAAAAAAAATCGGAAAAAAATTGAAATTGTGACTTTATAACTGTGAATTGAATCGAATCGTGGCTTGACTGAATCGTTACATCCCTGGTTTCCAATCATGAGTGAGCTTGTTTTAAGTCCAAACTCCTTCCACTGAAAGCGGGCTTGGGAGAACGACTTTTACTGAGATTGGTCAGTATGTTTAATAACTTGCAATAAAAAAAAAAACATCTTTAAAGATTGGGATTTGAAAGAAGATGTTAAGAAAAATGCATCAGAGCAGAATGGTTATTCTGAGTTATAAAATGATTGAGAAATAACTGCCTATTTCTCAATAGAAGTTTCTTGGATTTTGATCCTCTCGGAACCCGAGTGTTCTTCCTATTTGGAACGCAAGATGGGAGGAGTTGATATGTCCATTGATTATACAGTCAATGATTTGTAGCTTTAAGGTTTAAAAAAACGTATGAATTCAGAGTTATTACTCATTCAAAAAAAATTGCTAGAAAAGTACAAGGTAATGTTGTAATAGTTGAAAATATACATATCACGCACAGCAGCTTGGCAAAAGTAAAGAATAGAGGTCACAATTTCTATAAGCTGTAGAAATCTCACGATAGTTATTTATTGATAGCTATTGCCGTCTACTCTGCATCCAAACCCCTACCTTACATTTCTCAAAATATCAATGAAGCAAAATATCAGATAAACATAATTCCCCATGGACTCCCATGTTAAAAAGTTGTATTTACCCAGCCTGGCGTAAAAATGATTCATCTTTTTAATGTGTATTCCTTCGTTTTACCTATAATTGTGTATGTGAAGGGACTTTTTTTAAATAACCTTTTTGATTTTGTCAGAGCTCAAATTGTAAACCATTTTTTTTTTTAAACAGACTGTCCAGGGTACAACCTGCCTTTGCCCATTAGTAATTGGGCAGGTTCAAGCAACCCCATGACCCTGAACACCAATTAGTGTTTAGACAATTGAACAATGTAGGTTTTTTTTTCTTGATTGGCAGGTGAAATGATCCATGAAAAAAAACATCAGAATAGAACTTTAAACTGTTTGTCACAGTTGCTCTTTTCGGTATATTAAGTTGCCCATCTGCATTCAATTCATCAATAGTCAAAGATAATCTATCTCGTGTATATATGTCTACGATCAAGGCAGTGTCTACGTTTTTTTTCCCCTTCCTGGTTGTGTAGGCCAAAACACACAGTTTATCAGGAGGGAGTGAGCGATTAAGGTGGAAGGCGTCCTAGCACAGGCGGCATAATGCAACATGCTACTTCATGGCCTGGGGTTTCTGCAACTCTTTTCATCCCCTTCCCTCAGAGTAAAAACATGAGGTGAATGATGGGTCAATAAAAGCAGATTATGGCACTCAGGTGGGAAACATTAAGCAGGAATGCAGGTAAAATGAGATCAATTTCAACATGCATGGAAACTGTGCAACTGATCAGTGGCGGAACATCTGTGCGAGTGTGCATAAAAACGCACACTTGTATAGGAACAAACACATGCACATTGGCCGCTTACAGCAAACAGAGGAATAAAGGCATTAATTAATTTGTTCCTGTTGCCTGGGGTTTATTCAAATGCTTTGGAATTTGAAATAGAAGACACATGGAGATGATGGTTTAGATTAGGGAAAACAGGCCACACAGGCTGAAGACGTTTTTCTAACTGGCAGTAACCCTCACAGGAAGACCGGAAAGGACCCACAGAGTGCGAAAGTTATAGAGAAAAAAAAATCATTTGGGATTTAAACGGTTTGATTTAAATAATTTGCATGACCCAAAGAAAAATGTCTACGCGTGTCAAGTAGTCTTTCATGGATGATAATCGCAGCGTTAATCACGCTAATTCATTTAAATTTGACTTCCTTCCCAGATGTCTTCCCCTCACTGTGGAGAGGGCATGGCATCTACAGACTACAGGGAGCAGGGAGGAGATCGGATTTCAGGGCTGCCACATTCTCTACTGGCAGAGCCATTTGATACCTGCAGCCAAGTTTCAATAAACACCAAACCTGTCCATAAAGCGCTTAACAACAGTCACTGGGCCAAACATGGAAATGAGGGTATGAGATTGTTGTCTTTATTGCCATCTTTAAATGAAAAGCATGCCGATTGTTTACGTTTTTGTCATCCACAATGGTTTCTCTGAAAGGCTGAAATAACTGCCTACAAACTGGCCTGCAAGATATAATCTGACAGTAAAACAGAGGAGAAAATAAGAATGGAGAATGCAGTGCTTAACAAAATAACTGTTGCAAACACTGAAAATAAGTCACTTTTAAGCTGCCAGGTCAGACCTCACAACAACCACAGAAAATATCCAGATTTTTTTTTTTTACTGCCATTTTTTGTTCCTCTCAGGAGCTCACCTTTCACCTTCTCAGCAGGCTTTCCTCACACCTGCCAATGGCCTCACAGACATGGTCACTGGACCAAAAGCATGCACCCACTCAGCCGACCAGACAAAAGCCCTACACAGATACAGACCAAATGATTAACGGTTGGAGCAGTTCTGGTAAAGGGGGCGGGGATGAAGCCAGCTGTGCCCAAGTCAAGGCAAGTTGCCATAGAGCTATGGTCACTTTTGAGCGGGATTATTCCTGTGGCTGCATGTGTTCCTAATGATCTCGGAGTTCAAATTTGGAAGGGTGGGTCAACACTTCTGCATGTGACTTGGCAGCTCCTTTAGCCAAAGAACTTTTCTTACTTCTGCAGTAAAATGTGCAGTAGATGCAGGACCAGATAGATAATATTTATCCATGTCATACTGAATTTAATAATCTATCAGCTATTTAACACAGCTTTTGAATCAAAGTTTTTGTTTTTTAATTACTCCAACAGCAATTTATTTTTTTGCTTTTAAAAACAGAAAAAAATGTAAATGAAATTTGAGTGATCTCTTGGCTTTATTCCTTGTAGTTCTGCTCTTCTCTAATCATAACAGCTTGACAACTAGGTAAATACCCTGGTGCAAACTGTTCAATGTAAACAGATACAGTATGTGCAAGCTGTCTTCAGACCATGTAGAAATCTGCTTTAAGAGTAAGAAGTAAACATTGGTCATGGCACACCACCTCATTTACATAATGGCTACCCTTTGACTGACTGTTCATGATAAAAATAGATGGTGAAACATCAGATTTTTGAGATCCATTTCACTTTCATCTCTGTTCTTTTTAACTTATTTTTCCTTGATTTCAGCAAAGAGAAAAAATACATTTTTTTTTAGCGTTGTCTTACAGTAAAAATGGTAGATACATACTTCTATGGACAGAAACTTTTGGCTCAACTCACAAATTAACTTTCCTATAAATTTCTGATCTTTTCCAAAACTTAGCCTTAAATATTTCAATAAAGTTTTCTATGACAGAAAATTCTTCATCATAAAGTGTTCTCTGGTATTTCAGAGAATAAATGAACCTCTGTCACATATTTGTCATTTGTCAAAAACCATTGAAAAACACCAAAAGTTATGGTTTGAAAACAACAGAATTGTTTTTTTTGCTGCTGTAACTGTACAACGACACACAAAATGGAAACTTTACGCACCAGAAACTCAGGCATTGATGCGAAAGATCAATGAAGACCTCTGATGCAGATCAACAATCAGAGGAGCAAATTGTTTCTAGTTTGCATGTTTTTTTTTTCGATCTGCACAGAAGTGTACAACCACAGAAGAGCGCGTCTATTTAACAAGCTGTAGGAAAAAAAAATGACCATTAATTGAATTGACTTGCCAAAAAAAGTAAATAAATAAATAAAATGAAAAAAATACAAGATTGTACAATGAATAGTGCAAATGAACAAAGGAAAAAACCCACCAACAACAGGTAGTTCTGATCGCTAAAATGAGGCTATTCCACTTTACTGTTGTACAGGGAGTGTTCAAACATTGTTTTAATTTATAGGTATTGCTTTCTACTGAGGTGTCAGTGAGCAGAATGCATGTTTGGTACAACCAATCACAAATTAAAAGCTGTATTCTCCTCTTTACCCCTGCAGCTATTTATCCAACTATGAAATCACGACACACACAACTGACTCACTCTAGTTCCAAATGACATGTTTACATTTCTGTACCTTATGGATCAAATTATACATTTCCCATTTGTGTTAATGCTGGCATATAAACACAGTATTTGCTTGGCTTTTTAAGTTTTTACAGTAAATGATTACCAATTGTTTTTTTTTTCTTGTGGACACAGATTAAACATTTTTATGCTGAAAGCTTGTTATTATTATTATAGCTTTTTACATTTTTGGCATCATATTTTCCTGGCAGGAAAAATGTTCATAGTGCAGCAACTTCATGTGGTTCTTTGGCTCCAGAGTATAAAGCTTTATTAAAGGCACATTTTATCGGGTAAACTCCAGTTTCTCTTTCTTACCGAGTGCAATAAAAAGACTTTACAACATCCCGAATGGTCAAGCATGTCCTCCTCCCTTGGTGAATGGTCAGCTTTTATTTTTCTCCATTGACACTTGACCCCAAAGCACACCTAGCACACTTTTTTTGTTGTTTTACTTTGTTTTTGGTTTCTTTTTGCCCTATATAGCAGTTTAACAAGAGTAGAAGTTAAGAACCACTTGGGTTGGATATTTTTTTGTAACCTCCTTCAGAAAATCTGATGTTTATTTTTATGAAACCTCTTTAAATAAAGAAAGAAAGTTTTTTTTCTCATAATATGCAACAGAATTGTTCAGAATAGACATGATTTCTGCATCACGTCAAGCCAGTCTTAAAGAAAAAAGATATTTTTACGCAATTTATGACATGATCATATAAAATGAAATGTGAATACTCTAATAGTGTCAAGCTACATGGTATCATGTTACCCAGCAAAAGTAAATGAGAGACAGTCAAGCATGTTGCATAATGTTCATACTCTGGGCCTCTTTCCAATCATTCATCTGTCGAAAGCGAGGAAGCCCACGATATTTTCCCACTACAGGCTGGAAAACGAGCCATCTCCCTCATGCATAACACCTAACGAGTCAATTTGATCATGGCTCCAATTGTTGGCTTAAATTTACTGTCGTAAAAGTCTCTGTAACCACAAGTTTCCATAATTAACTTTATTCCCTTCAAGCCACTAAGTGTACTTGCTCTATTTATTTAGTTAGAAAACATAAACATCCTGCCTCTTATACCCTTGTCAAAGTCAAATTTAAGGCAGATCCGTTTAAAAAAAAGAGGAACTGCTTCCTTCAAAAGAACTAAGAGAGCACCTATTTCATCAAAGCACTGTCCAGTTTAAAGAGAGACATACAGTGCCTAGATTTAAGAAAACATGCATTAGCAGCAGAAATCACACTTTAGATCTCGGAAAACCACCATTAGGAGCCAGCCATGCATCCCGACAGCATGAGAGTGTCGGGGTACGGAGGGACTGGCTGGCACACGTAGATCACCCTTCATGAAACAGCGTTCTGGCTCGAAGAACTACACAAGATCAGCCATTTCTTGGCAAGAAGGAACGTGAAGTGTTTTCTTACCTTATTTAGCTAAAGCCAGCATCATATCACAGAGCGTGCAAAAGAAAAAAGGGAGATACTGGAAAGATTGAGTCAACAACACATGCCTTAAAGGTTTGTGAAGCAATCCATGGAATGAGGATGACAGGACCAGTGAAAAACTCACTTCAGTTAGGCAGGATTTCTTTAGCTCCCTCTCTTTAGGAAGATAATTAGACATATGAATGACATGTAATGGCTATCTGGTGGGGAAAATATATCAATATTAGTCTAATGTGTTAAAAACCCACTCCAATGAAAATCAAGTTTTTTGTTTTGCCTTCTCGTGATGGAAGACATATATAAAGAAAATTAAGCTTCGTTATTTAATTTTTCATATTGTTGTGAATCAGGAGCAGACAAAAAAGGCATTTGGAAATAGCTTGAAATTGTGATGTAAAAGTTAATCAAGTCAAGTCAGTTTTATTGCCAAATATGCTAAAAACACAAGATCCACAGCACAGATGAAATTTCTTTCTGCTATTTAAAATAATAAATTAAAAACAACAATAGTAGCGTTACTACAGGAAACCACAAGCTCCCTGCTCCGCTCCATTCTGATAAATCCACTTGTGGTAAAATGTGTCTCTGTTTGCCTTGTCTGAACTGGCATCTGGCTCAAAACTGTACACCTGGATAAGCTTCAATATTATTCACCATTTTTGTAGCATCGGTAATGCTTGGTTGAGCTTGTAATCTAATGGGAGAGAGTGTAAACAGATGGATGATGGGAAGTGGGGGGAGGCTTACTCGGCGCCAACTGAGAGGTTTATTAGAAATAATTGGATGTTGTTCTGCAGAAATTGTGTTCTAGAAAAAGACAAAGGTGTATTGATTTTGGCTAAAAACTGCATAATCAGAATTAAAAGACCATTGAGGAATGTTTTGAAATAGATCAAAGATTATTGGAGTGGGACTCTAAAGTCTAATTTCCACTTAGCGGTACAGTCTGGTCAGATCCAGTGTTGAGCAAAGGTACGTTCCCCCTGCCAGAATGTGTATCTCCGGTCTCAGGCATTGTTGATTTGTTTTGTAAAATTCACATTTTTTCCCAAAAAATGGAAAAATGAGGAGCATGTTTATGCCAGACTTTATTCTGGGGATTTGTGAGTTTACTGTCATATTTGAATTTTTTTTTTTTAATTGAGAAAGGGACAGTGCATATTAATGAACATAAAAACAAATGTAAATATGCCAGATTCTAGCCTCAGGTAAAACAAATAAAATACAGAGAGATTTGTACAGAAATATCTTTTTTTAAAACACATATTCTACGTAAAATAGAAGGGAACACAGATTCTGTCAGGCTACTGCTGATCCAGCCTGCCAGAATCTGTGCTGTGCCCCCCAATAACTTGCAAAGAAACAACAAACTATTAATAATAGTCCATTGTTACATGCTTTTATGATAAATTCAATTTCATAAATCGTGTTTCTTATCCAAAATTAGTCAAAGGTCTTTTTTTATCACAAGAAGCCGTCATTGTTTTACATAGAATATGAGGGGGGAAAAAGGAAAATATGATAATAAACTTCCAAAAGCCCAAGAAAAAAAATCTTTCCTAATCATCCACCTTTTTTTTTTTTTTTACACCTTTTGTGACAAAATATGAATCTTACAAAACAAGTCAGCAACGCCTGAAACCAGGGATACTACTCTGGCAAGTAGAACATACCTTGGCACAGCACCTGTATTTGAAGCATATTATAAAATGGACTCATTAAACAGTACCAACCTGTATCTCTTGGGGATCCCCCATCGGTTTTAGGTCCATTGAAAAGTAAACCGGAACAGTTGGGACAGAACCGCTGTACCCACCCACTGATTGGCCAAAAGTGACTATGACTTTAGAAAGGGCCAATATAGTGCTTATTTAAACTAACGTTTGTTCTAACGTATTCTTCTAGCCGCCCGTAATCTTTTTTCAAACAACATTGAATTCCTGTTAAACACGAAAAATAAAAATTAAAGCAGGAAAAAGGTGAGCTGCTGGACGTCCTCCGTTGTTGTTCCTTCTCTAGTTGTTGCATTACAATGACCCAATGACACGCAAGCAGTCCACACCACACATGCGCCGTGAAAACAAACCACTAAGTGAGGTTTAACTGAGTGTTTCCACTCACCAGAATTACCTGGACCGTACCTCACTGTCCCGGACCGGACTAGACCACTCAGTGGAAACGAAGCTTAAGACTTTTACAAATCTGACATTGTTTTCTTTCTTTTATACTCCAAACTTAAATGAAATTTGCTTGCGCAAATCTGTCTTGGATCCATGTGATGAAAGGATATTTGTGTTTTTTTAACTAATCATTAAAGTTTAGGACTAAACATATCAGATTAAAAAACTAATCTCACCATTTAACTTTAGTTTTTATTGTTTTTTTTCACACTAATGTGTGTACGGTATCTTTAAAAAAAACTGTTTTTTTTCTCCATCCTAACCAATAGATAGCTCTGTTTTTATTCTTCCCTCAGGCTTTATTTTGCATGCACTAAGGCAGAGTTAATAGGTCTAAGTATTTCAGCAAACTTAAAGGAAGGCATAAAAAACCAAAGACGAATAAAACCAGAGAAGGACCTTGCTCTCTGCTCAGCGGGGGGGTGAAATTTACGCATGACTGAATCCAATCCATGGAAACATAAAAACACAGAATCTCTCTTGCATAATTTGGGTTGCAGAAATGACATGGTTTTTTTTGGTATTTCATCCTCTTACCTCAGATTGGAGGCCAAAACTGTCTAATATTGGTTTGTCACAGATTAAGTACACTGTGGTCAACATTTTTGCTTTGGTCTTAACCATGTTTTACAGCTTGTATTTTTAAGATGCCATATTTTTTTTTGTTTGGAAAGTTAAACAGAACATTGTAACTGCTGTCACCAATAATTTTAAGTAAATGTGCTGTCATTACTTTGAAGAATCAAAGTTGGTGCTTGGACTTTGATGTGACTTTACTGATTAAATGTTGCTGTACTTTATGGTACCAAGCGAGTTTGTTTGGCTGGTGATTGTCATTTATAATCACTGAATATATGATGTTTGAGACAAAAGCATTAGGTATGCTTCTTTGTTGCTATGTACTGACAATTCTCCATAACTAAAAGGAAGCAGATTTTTATAAAAAGGGGAAAACTATTGCAAGCTAACGTGTTTAGATTTCAGTTCTATCCTCGCTGGAAAGGCGAGGGTGCAGGTGGAGGGTGCTGTCTCGGTGCAGATCTAATCAGGGCAGGCTACTGTTCTGCGTCATCAAACTGTAACACGTTCAGACACCTCAGCCCAACCTTCTGACACCTCATTCAGGCCCTTTGATGTTTTATCACCGAGCGCCATGATTCCTTTGGTAACCCCACCAATCACAGTGCTCCAGCTTCCAGTTAGACTTGCTTGACCTCATGCCAGTTTCACCAAAAACCCTTTAATAGCACACCTGGTAGTGGTTAGAGTCACTCGCTGCTCAAAACTGCTGGGAGCAGTTGCAGAAGAAAAGGGAGAACATGACAGCAAAGGTATTTTTATGAACTACTGTGTTTCATGGCGGACTTGGACGTGTTTCAGTGTATCCACTTGTCACATAATGTTAGTTCTTGTACATCTTTGTTTCAGAATTTAGCATTTTAGATAAAGGCCATAACCAAAATGCTTTTCTAGCCATCTGGCTAGACCCTATAGCTTCTTATGTAGGGACATTTGGAAATAATTTTTTTTTTAGGGAGGAGCTGTAGCGACTTTGGACTGGATATCCCTCCACCGGTAGGGTGATCCACATTGTGCTTGTGGTGCCGAGAAGAATTGCATCTTGTCTCATGGGTGTGCTCTGACAACCCATTCTCATTCCCTAGTCGTCACATATTGAAGCATGGTTAAGGACTCCTCTGCGCCACTTTTTGGGTGTGGCAACTCTTAATTTTTTTGACATGCTAGCTGTCCGGGGGTTTTGTTGGACACAGTACTGAACACAGCCAGTGCCAGTGCCCTAACCTAACCCAAAGTGGTAGCGGACACGCACTGTACAGATGTGCGGTTCCAGGACTGTCTGGTTCTGTGCACGTCTGGTACCAGGTTAAGGCAAGGGCCAAGATACCGCTGTGCTCTCATCTTGGTCCTGGACAGGTGCTGGTTGCAGGCTGAACATTGGGGAGCTCTGATTTAATTGCAACATCCAGCATGCCAAAAAACGATGAGTTGCGGACACCCAAAATGTCAAAAAGGCACGGAGGGGTCCTTAACCATGCATCAATATGTGACGACTTTGGAATGAGAATGCGTTGGCTCTGAAGCACAGAAGTTCACACTTAATTTTAAGTATTGAGCTTTGTTTTTGCATGACTTAGTAAAGTTATATAACGATATTATGATTTTACTCACTAACTTAGATGACCGGTTATAATGTGAGTTATAATGTCATCAAGTAGTAAAGTCAGGATTTAAAAACACTATTTTTTCCATATGTCTTCACTTATAGGGATAAATGTAGGGGTAGAGAGAAGCATAGTGGTAGAAAATCACTAAATATAATTTTTTAGTTATTTTAAGGCAAAAATAATAACCCAAAAGAAGAAAAAAATACCAATGTAAGGATATTTATACATCTGCTGATTAAAGAATATTAGGGTCACTCCGGTAAATGTATCCCTCTAGCATGAAAAAAATTAAGAACTTTAGTGTCAAGGCAATACCAGACTTTCTATATCTTCATGTCTGCATTCAAATTGGATGTTTTGTTGTAGGTTCAAAACATTTTAAAAAAAGATGCCCTGAATACTAAATGCTAACATCTGGTAGTACAATGAAAATTGAACTAGAAGAAAGTCGTGATTAAAAGACTTATTTGAAAGGGTTTACTGCTGCAAGGGCAGAAGGCTCGTCTTAGACATGTGAAACTTTGGAAACGCTGGATGAAGCCACCTGGATTCCATAAAGCCCTCAAAAAAGGCCTTTGCACTTTGTAAAAGCTGTGGGATTAAACTTGCGGACGATATAACCTTTATTAGAAGAAAAGGAAAGGCTTAAATAAACAGTCTCGAATAAACTAAACAACTACTGATATACAAACCCACGAACACTACACTGGAAATGATGGATGCTTTTGAAGGAGTTCTAGTGACTTACAACCATAAGTTAGGATGGAAAACACAAAGGAACATGTTTTGCTCTTTGACCAAAGCAAGCAGTCAAGAATCAATCCAGACATGCAGAAAGAGAGGCAGACATGTTTGTTTATGAAGTGTCACAGTAAAGGCAGTGACTTTTTTTTCTTTTGTTCTCCTTTAAGTGGTTGCTGAAATGCTTGATCACGGGTTGGGGTTCCTGGTCTAATCATTGCTTTTGTAATATTTTCATGATTGGATTTGGACACATGGCTCCGCTGCATTGAGGTGGTTAGCATTCTAGACTCACTGTAAGAGGGTCTGGGTTCAAATCGCAGACGGAGCCTTTCTTTGTGGAATTTGCATGTTCATTCTGTGAGGGTTTTCACCAGATGCTTATGTCTGATAGGTTGATTAAAGAATTGGAGTAAATTGTCCTTAAGACTGAGTGGGTGGTTGTTTGTTTTCTATGTGGTCATTCAAACTCTTGTGTGGATCAAACAGGTTAAACAAAGTCCACAAAACAGAATTCACTTGAACGTGAATTTTGATGCAACTCAGCAGCAATGTGGATAAAAGTGGAGTATTCAAAATATGGCAACATGAAAGTAAACAAAGCGCAAATGGCAAGAATAGGCAAAAAGTGTAGTTAAAGTGAAGAAGCACAAATATGTTGCTGTTGATGACATCATCGAGGGTTAGTAATGTCCAAATTTGAAGACATTCCACTACTCTCCGTTTGGAGGGCTAAATATGGGGGCAGGGAGGAGCTGTAGGGGTACGGGAAGAATTTGGATTGAGCCTTAAGGATTATTAACACTGGCTGCATCGACTCGCATTTAAGAAGTCACTTCTAATAACAGTAAGTTTACAAGTCTGGTCTCAGGTTCTACGTCCAAAATGGGCATTCATTGATCCTGCACTGGAAGTTCAACCAGTTGAATTTTTGACTGCTAAATCACAAAAACACAGAACTTTGACCAATCAGGAACTTGGTAGTGACTTAAGACTTGGGATTTGGTATTGACATGGTGTTCTTTTTTGAAACACATCTTTCATATATCAAAATAGAGCTGTGAAAGAAAACGGCTGGGGCAAGATTTACAGGATTTGCACCGGTTTGATTTTTTGCATAAAGCCTCCTCCCCAAGAGTTAATAGTAAAAAACACAAAAGAAGAACAACTCCCTGCTGGTCTCTGCTTTCTGGTGCTGATCCGGTGTTAATGCCACAGCTGAATGCGTGTTCACGAATCCATGTATAGGACGTTCTTTAATGCGCAACGCATGCCTGATGTGAATGTAGCTTTAGAGTTTGAAAGGAGCTAAAACATAGTGTAGAGTTCTTCTACATTCACTTAAATGTAACTTTAACAATAGCTTTGTATCAGCTCAAACGCCAATATCTACAAAGCAAAGCTGTTCATTCTTAGTTATCAGATTTATTTGTATTATGTCCCTGATATGAGTCCCTACATTGAAAGTCAATATAAAATAAATCTTTAATATAGTTTTTATTGAGGACTAAAATTTTGTATAATCTATTAGATTTCAGTAAGGACTGAATCCAAAACTAAAAAACTCAGCAGCATTGTTTGTTTTGGATTCAACCTACAGCAAACCACAGATAATATAATGTGACACTCGTAAAATGCATTCTGAAGTTAATGAGATCATATAATGTCAGTAGACTATATTTTTATTTGAAACAGAATTGAGGTGTTAATAATAGCTCTATTTATAAAGGTCATAGACATAAAATCTGATCTGAAACTGGAGACGTGTCAAGGGCATTCCTGTAACTGCTTGGTGTTGAGGGACCCATTAAAGTACTTTCCATATTATTTAAATTGAACAAAGCAGGAGACTGAATAAGTGCATTATTTCTAATGTTGTTTGCATTAAAAATGTTATGTCCACAATTAATCTATTAGTCCTCAGGTCTTTTTCTCCCCTTTGTAGCATGAATAAACCATCAATGACTATCAAATTAGTCTAGGAAAAGTGATTGTAGGAGCAGGAGGAAAGTCTTCCCTGCTGTCCACGTCAAAATATGTGCAAAAGCAGCTGAGTGAACACTTTGTGTTTGCATTGCGGGAGATTGAGTCTGTATTTAGCGTGTTGTTTTTAGCTAGTCTTCACGTCTTCCAAGTCTGAACCCATTTGTCTTTGGGCTGACTTGGCCACATCAGTGGGGAGCTCTGCAGAGAAAAGTGAAGTCTGCATGTGTGTGATGTTGTGTGACAGCTGCAGTCTGGTTCACAGAGCCACTCTGTCACACCAGTCAACAAACCCTCAACTGTAATTAGCATTTTCAGGGTGATATTTTAGCTCAAACTGGTCTGTGCTTGCATTCATGCACTGTATACAAAAATCTATATAACAACCGTGACATCAGCCTCTGCTTTGTGTACATTTATTTTAAAGCAACGTCAAAAGCATCTTTACAATCTGACATTCTTGTTTTTTTTTTAAGTCAAATGCAGAAAGAAAAGTCTTTGACCAAAAACTCGAGGGACCTCTGCTCTGTCAAGTGGTCAATCTGCAATCATAAATTTTACTGAAAGCAATGTCCGGATTTCAATTGTTCACCATAAATAGAGTAAATAAGATTTTAGAAACAAAAAAAAAAAAAAACAAATCCAAAAAAAGAAACTTAAGGGGGAGAGGATAAAAACTAAAAATGTATTTCTCTCACAGTTCTTGCAAATAAAAGAACCATTAGCATTGATTTCACTTCTCCAAATAAATGATATAAAAAGTAAAGAGCACAGCAGGAAGTTAGTGATGTCTTTTTGTGGCCTTTGATTTCAACATTTCATGGTACTCGCTAAAGCTTGGTTCTGCTCAGGATTGATTTATGTCACTTATGTCAAGATTTAAGAATGTTAAGTTTTAAATAGCATATGTATGTTTTTAATTTATACATATTTAAATATTTTAACAATTTCTACCAGAGTTAAAGAAACTCTGGTTACAGGTATTTTAAACTTGACCAGATTTTTTTAATTATATAAAAATAAATGAATAAATTAAAATAAATAAATAAAGAACAGAAATTACAATTTCACTTTTTTCTGTTTTCTCAAAATTTGAATCAGAGGTGAAATGAAAGTACAAATAGACAAATATTTCATATTTTGGCAATAGTTTTGTATTTTTTCTTTACTGAACCAATAAATTAAAAAAAAAACCTTTACTGAATCTTGTTTTTTTCTAAACAGAAAATTCATAGAATGTATTAGTGTTGGGCGATATGACAGCACATATCGTGTAGACAAAAAAAAAGTGTCTATTGTGCCATTTCTTTTATATCGTTTCTGTCATTAACATTTTTATTTTTACTGTTGAATTTTTGAGCAAAAGTGTGTTTTCCTACGAAGAAACTTGAAACTGAAAAAAAATGTTTCTCATTTGTGACGATTCAGTTACGTGTTAATTTAAAAAAAAAATTCAATTAACATGTTTTGTCAAATTTTTCAGGAATATCTGAAAATATATTTTATTGTGGTATATGGTGGTATATATCATTATCGCGATATGAAATAACTTAAATTGTGATATATAATTTTTTCCATATCTACAAGTATGTATCAACATATTTATGAGTTACATACTGTATTTTTTAAGTTTAGAGTAAAACCTCTTAAAAAATGGCAAAATAAAAAAAAAAAATATAAATAAATATGCACAGCTGCTGCATGTGAAACCTACCATGCTAAAGTCCAATTTTAAAAGAATCTTGTCTTTTCAGAAAAACTCCTCAAACTAAACATACTTTTTGAAATTATCTCTCAATTTGCTGGTTAGATCTGATAAAAAACAAGGTCTAGATTCAGAGGAAGCTGGACTCCATAAAAATATTGCTGCGTAAACAAAAACTAAAATACTAGGTGGTATTGTTTATAGTTTATTCCAAGCATAAGCAGCTGCAAGCTGTCTCTTTTGCAGTTGGTTTACTGGCTGGTTTATTATTATTATTATCTGGTCCAAGTCTGTAGAAAATGCCAACATACATACAGTAATGATAAGCAGGCACTAAGCTAAGGTAAATAAGGCATCTTCAAAATAAATTGTTTTAAAATAAAAGCTTGTAATATTATTATTTTTTTTTTGTTTTAGCCAAGCTAAATCAAACTATTTTTTTAATTAAGGACATATGAATAAAACTTCCAGACATGCTACAGCGGTGACTTTGAATCTATTTCAATAGAAACCTTAAAAAAAAAAAAAAAAAAAAACAGCAAGTTTTTAAATGGTCCAACAGATAGTCTAGGAGAAGGTTTGTTCCCTTCAATTTGTCTGTCTTGTGAGCCTAATGTGGCGAGAGAAGAAATGAAAGGGGGAAATGAATGCAATTTTAAAAGAATTAAGATATATTTTTGTTTGGAGACTCCCATTGTTGAAACTCTCCAACAAAGATCAAAAGCAAATGGCCGAAAGCAGCACGGAACAAAAATGTATGTGAATGTCCAACCCAGCATTTTGAAACCACAACTGTAGAACAAGCAAACAATAAAATGATCATTTTTATTTTAAAGCACGAAGGAGAGCAATAAACTCCCATGAAGCAAACGGACATGTGTATTCACTTTGCAAGGTTGCAACTGTCGAGTCGCTGCTGGCTGCCAACAGCAGCCTTCATGTCTTACAGTTTATTGCATTAGAGCTTAGGATATGTTTTCTACTCAGATGGCTTGACAGCAGTTGTTTCTTAGCATTTACCGCTGTTATCTCTTAAAAGCTGATGAAGCCATTAAGCTTGAAATCTGGATTTTAGACGTAATGCTGGGGTGTGGGGATTGGGTCTGATTATCTCCCTCGTGGCGACCACAAATGCTTTCAAACAGCTGTTTTGGCTCATATGACTTGTGAAAAATGAAGTTTTCTTGTCCTGGAAGGTTGGGAGCCATGGGGCATAATCATCTGATTCTTCTGACGCATTTTTATTTTATTCTTACACAGCTTTTCCCTTTAATGCAGAAGTGAGGGAGTGTTAATTTTGGTGCAACCAACAATTAAGGACGAACCATATTTATAGCTTTTTTTGTGCAAAATTTACACTTCTATTTACCTCATGTCCGCACTACAAGCTGCACTTAAAAGTTTGTTGTTTTTAAATGCACCTTGAGCACCTTATTAATTCTGTTTGTTATTATTGATGTTGAAACAATCTTAAAAGGTACACAGTCCTCTGTAAAAATGTTTGGTTGGATGTTATTGTATATGCTAACACGGCTAATGTGTACGATTACTTTTTGTTTTATGTGTTACTAGCAAGGCTGGGAGTTAGTGTAGTCCCTGTAATGTTCGCTTTAGCGGTATCCATCTTTTTACATTTTGCAAATAAGGTTTGAAGTATTGCGATTATGCTAAGGCTCCTTACGTGGCTAACACTTCGAATGTGGCTAACATGCAGCGTGCTACAAACAAGTTCTTAAGTCTGACTAGTTAGCAGACTTATGTCTGACTTTTTTGTCTCACTCAATGCAGGACAGTCACCACCCACTGTATTAGGCACACCTGTTCAAGGTTAAAGGTTTTTTATTTGCCATTTGTGCAACAATGTACATTGAGACACATTGGAATTCTTGTGCTAAACTCTCAGAGTCACTGTTTAGTTAAAGCAAAATCTTTAAACAGCCAATCAGATGGCAGCATTTAGGCATGTAGCCATGGCCAAGACGATCTGTTGTAGTTCAAACCGAGCACCAGAATTAATTAGAAAGGTGATTTTGAATGTGGCGTGGCAGTTGGTGCTGGATGGGCAGGTCAAAGTATTTTAGAAACTGCTGATCTACTGGGATTTTCACAAATAGCCATATCTAGAGTTCACAGAGAATGGTCAGGAAAAGAGAAAATATCTAGTGTGAGCAGCAGTTCTGTGGGCAGAAATGACTTGATGACAGAGGTCTTAGGGAATGACCATGTTGTTTCCAGCTGATAGAAAGGCAACCAATATACTATCGTGGTCTTCATTTCTGTGTTTCTGAGCAAACGACACATTCAACCACGAGGCAGACGGGCTACAGCAGCAGAAGACCCCACCTGGTGTCACTCCTGTCACCTAAGAACAGGAAACTGAGGCTACAATTCACACAGGCTCACCAAAATTGTACGATAGAAGATCAGAAACATTTTGACCGTGATAAATCTCGATTTGTGGTGCGACATCTGATAGTAGAGTCAGAATTTGTTGATGGCTACTTCCAACAGGATAACACCCAACGGAATCATCTCAAACTGTTCTCATGACAATGAGTTCATTTTACTCAAAAGGTCTCCACAGACACCAGATCTCAACCCAATAGAGCACCTTTAGGATGAAGTGGAATGGGGGATTGGCATCATGGAGGTGCAGTCGTCATATATGCAGGAACTGCATAATAATATCATGTCAATATGGATCAAACTCTGTGAGGAATGTTTCCAGCACCTTGTTGAATCTGTGCCATGAAGGAGTACTACAGTTCTGAAGGCAAAACGGGGTCCAACCAGGTACTAACCAGGTGTACCTAATAGACTGTGTTTCAATTTGTAAAATAATATGTATGTGTTAGGGATAATAAAAAGGGTGAAGCTTAATTCTAAATTTTGCCTTTGATGTCTAAGGCTTTCAACGTATGCTACTGTGACTTCATAAGGAAATAGGACTGTGGGCATAATGTGAACTTCAAAGGTAGTTTCTAAAATTGTCGTACATCATTAAAATAAAAATAGACAACAAACAAAATAAACGTAACTTAAACCAAATAAGAAGAACGAGGTTGTATTTCTGTTTTATCCTGTTTGATTTGTCTAGCCAGACAGATTACTTTCTTAATTTAGAGCAACAGCAGCCAATGAGGTGGAGGAATTGGGCTTGCTATTTACATGTATGAGAAAAGTGAGACCTGTCTACACCCTGAATATATGAGACTTGAAGCAAAAAATAAAGGAGTAAGTGAGTGAGTAAGCTTTATTTCTATAGCACCAATGCAAACTCCAATAGTGGAGTCATCAAGTGTTAAAATAAACCACCAAATATACACACAGATGCACACAAGTTGTCAAAAAAATAGGTTGCACAAGTAGCTGAAATGGCGACAAACCACAAATTCCTTCTGTTAATATTTAAGTCTAAAACCTTTTAGTGAAACACATCTTTCGTGGCAGATCAAAAAGGCATTTGTTCTGGAGATTTCAAGAAAGTAACCCCATATTACCTGTATCTAATACTTCAAACAGCTCTTCCACCAGAAGGTAAGCCTTACCGCACGAAGGTTGTGTGGAAAAACCAGATTTATAGCCGTTTTACTGATTAGGAGGTTAAACATACGGCATCGGATGACAGGACAGTCGAGCCCTGCTCAAGCTTCGCTTTGATCAGACTCTGTGATCTAATTTAACCTCACATTAAGCATGCAGTAAATATTTAGAAGATAAACACAATAATTAACAGACGCTTTTGATGTATGCATACATTTTTACTGTTTGCATGTATAGCATTACATTCTCTGCCCTTGCAGGATGCTAAATTCCCTATCACGTGTCTGCATGAAAGGATATTTAATTCCAGGCATTCACAGTGAAGGAATACTTAACAATAATAGAGATAAATAAAGATAATGTAACACTGTAATAAATTATGTAGGCACAGTATGCAGAAAGGGAATCTGATCCCAATCTCTTACAGTTAGATGATGGTGCATTATACTGTGAGATTTAAATGACTTTATCATGCTCTATACTCAAAGAGGATGATACTAATGCAGCCTGCACTGCAGATCTGAAGGGAAAGTGTCTGTGAATGATCCATTAAAGCAGAACAACTTTCTATTTGCCAGGTCAGGAAATGACCCTGCTGTTATGATGAGACAAACAACCATAGAAATCCAGTATTTCAGCGGGGTGCTAATTTGTCATGCCCCGCCACAACACGGAGGATGTATAGGAGGCGATCCAATCTCCTGCTGGCACATGAGAATTATTATGAGGGGGGAAAAAGTGACAGCAATACAGACAGAAAGAATGGGATGGATTCCTGCATTAAGTGGATGAGGCCCTGCTCTCGTAGGGATTTGAATTACACCACAGTCCACCACACACATATTGATGTCTCTGTCTAGAAGGATTTTTTTTTTTTTTTTATTGAGATAATCGTCGAGATTTATCAGCAACAGGAAATGTTTGACAAATTTAGTGGTCCATCTGTTGCCCCAAACTCGCTTTTATCTTGAGCATTTTGTTTTGATTATAAAGAAAAGCTCTAGACTTATCCGGCTTCATTTCCGTCCTTCAGTCCTAATTTCTGATGCCATCTCCCAATCATCTTCACTGTGGCACCGAACGATGTTTTAAATGTTTCCATAGAAGTAGCAGGCCCACGATGTGGGACTGACACTGGACTCCGCGCTCCTGGCTTTCTGTGGACTCGACACTTTCCAAACATAACATGGGCCAAACATTTCCACTCACGGGCAGACTGAGGCCCTGCTGAGGCAAACTGCCTGATGGGGAACAGAGCAAAAAGGAGCAGGCACATCTCCTTGGATGCAGAAGGCCGTATCTGATATGCCTTTGAGGTCTTTTAGTTCATTATGAGAAAAACGGATTAACATTTTAAAGAGGGCGATGACTTCTGAATGCTGTTTGAGAACGAAAATTTAAAGACTTTTGAAGTGAAAAAACTAAAGTAATGCAGGTGTGATTGTATGCAAATCTAGAACATTTTGTATATAAGTTCCCTGTCCAAATAAGATTTGAAGTATTTCCTCTTTAGAGGTAAGTAAAGTTTTTTAGGACAGATGTGTACCTCTGAGAGGGCCTGAAAAGCCTGCATGATTGTGTGCACTCATACACTGCATGATGTCTTAGAAGGGGAACATTCCTCATGTCTTTTTTTCCCCTTCCACTAAAAGTATCTTTCAATTAAAAACAGAAGGCATGAAAAGTGATTTAGGAAAAAAAAAAAAAAAAAAATGAGGGCAACAGATTAATGCAGAATTAAGCCATAAAAACTTGACATGGGTAAAGTGTCCCAGACGGCAAATGGAAAAAAAAAAGCATTTCTTCTATTCAGGAACTTTCCAGGGGAAGAAATACACAAGGTTGAATTGCACTCGACCTATTTCCTGTGAGCGCCAATGAGTGCACATAAGGGGAAAAAAAAAAGAAGTTTCACTTTTGCCAAACATTAGCTCTACTTAAAACAGCCTCTGCATGGGGAGCAAATATCTACAGCATGTCCACGACGTAATGTATTGGAGAGAAGTCAGTATAACTCAAGCCCAATAGTCTCTTTAAAATATTTTCTTTCCAACATTGCCCCATTAAGCAGCCCTGAAATTATGTTATGGCTGCAGAATTCACTGCAGCTTCCAGGAGCTGGGATTGTCTCCTCTCCATTAATCACTTCATGGTGACAGGAGGTGGTCCCCTAGTCACTCACACCACCCCTGCTGGCTGACCTTGAGGGCGACAGCTTCTCTCAAGCATCAAATCAAACAAAAAGCTGCCCAGCCAGCGCCTATAGTCAAGCTACAGAGGTCACAGTGGCCTGTGCCAAACCGACGCTTTCATCCTACAACATTTCCATGACCAGCATCCTGGAGTACGGGCATCAAAGGTACAGAATTGGAAGGAAAAACACGTTTTTGTGTTAGAATTTCTGTACCAAGCTTCTACCTTTATAAGTGGTTGGCTCATATGTAGAATGGGATCAGATAATCCTGGAGATTTGTGCAGAGGGAGGGTCACCAGGTGGCCCAAAGGTCATACAGGGTTAACCCCCAGCTGATCTTTAGAGGTAGGGTCTTTACTCCTACATTCTCATGCAAATAAGGACAGTGTGTCAGTTTGTTAAGTCAACTGAAGTTTAAATGGACGAGTGTGATTAAATGTTTAGTCTTATTGTGAAAATCCAAGCGTAAGGACACATGGAGCTACTGCTTATTTATCATTTCTTAAAACTTGCTTTAAAACAAGTCAGCCCTTAACATACTGATGATCCCAAACCCTTGTTAAGGCTTTAACCCAACATAAAATTTTTATTTTGCTTTTCAATGATGACAAAAAATACATTTGGGAGGAAAAACGAACCAAAATATATGTAAGATATATAACAAATATCTTTCAATTTTAATTTCTAATGTTAATACATAACTGAGTATCCCAGAAATGGTCTGGCACCCCAACCACGATATTCCCCGCCTATGCTCAATGGTGGTTGGAATAGGCTCCAGCAACCCAGTGACCCAAAGAGGGATAAGGCGGGTCTAGAAGATGGATGGATTGTAATTGCTTAACAGAGCCCTAGTCACATGTTACCTGTGACCAAGTACAAAATCACTCATAATAAGACTGGATTTTAAGGAATTAGTGGAAACTGTGAACAAACAAAAAGACAAAGATGATAGATTTCAAACAGAAGAATACTAATCCAGAAAAGTTCCAAAATGTGTTAAATTTTGAACAGAAAAAAATGTATACAAACAAAATTAATATAGATAAAGCTTATGATCATTATATCTGAAAGAAATTGAACACCATTTTTAAATAGAGTGCCAATCACTAGAGAAGTCTGTCGACACTTCTATTGTGTTATACTTCTATCACCATATGGGAGAGCAATATAAACTTGCTCGTTTGCAGATTACACTGCAGTTAAGCACATATTTAGCCACCGAGGAGCACAAAACATATTTGCGTGTAAGAAATGGTGTTTGACCTTTGGGGTGGGCACTGTGACACTGTTTGGGCACTTAAAACATGTGCACAAGTTCTGGTCATGCACTTTTTCAGGAGGTTACACTTGTGAAGACAAAATTTATGCTGGCCTTGAAAGACATTGATATAAATTAAATTACAAATCTTTCTCAGTGTGATAGCTAGACAGTCAAATTACATTGAATTAGCTCTCTCACATTATGATACAAATATGATGGAATATACTCCCAAAACCAGCTGGCAGGAGCACAGCTATGAAGATGTGATTAAGAAGGCAGATATTTTTTTCTGATTAACAAATGTAGCTTAGGGGCAAACAGGTCTAGTTTTAAATGAGCTTCATATCATTCCGGATGACTCAAGCATCACAGTAAAGGGAAAGATACCAAATGTTTGGATTTTTATTCGTCTTAGATTTTCTTCAAAAGGGTTCCCATCATGGTGTTACAAAAAAAAGTGAGGAGCAGTTTAAAAACAATAAGGTAAGAGAATAAATTTGCTACAGATACTTTTTTGAGTGAATGACAATATTGGTTAAATTAATTAAAAATAAAACTAAATAAAGCTGACGCTGCAATTGAAATGCTTGATTCACCACTGTGAAGTGTATTAAACGTAGAAGTGTCAAGCACAGACAGCAGACATGGATGTCCTGAAGGCCCAAAGACAGACTGAAACAGTTTTTACACATTTCCAAACACACAGATCAAAGGCTTATGCTTGGGCTTTTATGTCATAAACAACAAGTGTGAGCGCAACATTTCAGTCCAGAGAAAACCACACAACTCTGTGTGACAAGCTCGGAGAAATCTGTAACGAAACAATGATGCAAGCATGTCCTGCGTTCCATATGGCTTCAAAGGGCATAACTTATGGCTTATGTCAATTCAGATTTTTATTTCTCTTTGAAACCCACAGCAAGCGACATCATCACCAAGTGCTTCTTTCACAATAACAACAGAAGCAGACATATGAAAGTGTTTATTCAGCTAGAACAAAAATTTGTGGTAGAATTGTGAATTTTGGGGTTTTTAATGGCTTTCTCTTAATTTCATCAGACTGTCATAACAATTACAGGTGCAACTCAATAAACTAGAGTGCTTAAAATTGTGGATTTATTCCAAGATTTTGGTTTTACCAAAAAAAAAAAAAACATCAAAAAGATTTTCACAGACAAAAATTCAACCATGAATTTTTTTAAAAACGATGGCTTTTGGAATGGGTCACAGGGTTGCTGGAGCCTATACGTTTGGGTAAAGAAAATAACCTGGATGTTTTGTACAGATACATTTTAATTTTGTTCTATCTTTAGAAATGATTTAATAAAGTTTTTGTTAACTAGATTTTACCCTAGGAAATCATTGGGATTTTTTCTAGAAGAAGAAATAAATGTTTGTATGAAAGACAAAATAAAACAACACAAATATCTTCATTTTACACAAGTACTAAACAAAAAAAAAATGCATTAGGGCATTTAATAAATATTTAACTCCAGTTTTGCATCAATGGTTACCAATTATATATATTATTATATTATAATTATAATATTTCCAGTTTGATCTTAGACTTAGTAACCTTTTTTTAACATATATATTGTCTTACAGGCATACACTGTATTTATTGATGCTGCATAATATGTGTTTCTTGGTTTTTTTCTGTTTTTTTTTTTTTTAGCAAAGAAAGATGGTAGCCAAAGATTCTGTACGGATTCAATAAAATCCAGCTTTATTTGCAAGACCTGTATGAGAAAATAAATAGAGATGTTGCTTCAAATTCGTATCCAAAAGACAGTGAATTCAGTAGAAAGGCTTTTTCTAGTCATGGTAATGATTTAAGATATTGACATTCCATTAAAAAAAATGTAAACAGTTGTATATTAATATTCAAAGAATTATCTTAAATTCCAAACAGAAAATACACTTTGAATGCATCATGTAATCCACAGATTAACCGTCATATCCTTCCAACACTGAATCGATTAAACCGGGTTTTGGTGGAAATTCACACAAGACGCCTCCGTCTTTTTTTTTCTTTTTCTGTCAATGAATCCTTTCTTCCACTTTGAAGAATGTAACAATAGTTGTCCAGTCTTCTGATGCTGAGACTGATCTGAATGGTCCGCTTGAGAACCATGGGTTGGTTACAACTTTCTCCTGGTGCTTCTGCTCTTTCAGATGAGCAAACCCCAGAATAGACTGAGTAGTTCAGCTTTACCAAAATAGAACTTCATCATTGATTTTGATATGTTATGACTTCTGTACTGCTTTTTAAATGTGATAAACACGTAAAACATTGACAGACCTTTGTATAAGCCGCATGATTCAAAACCTAGGAAAAAAGCAGCGGCTTATAGTCCAGAAAATACGGTATATTTAAAAATGAGAGCATATGACTGACTTCAACAATTTAGAAAATGAAATAAGATAGAGATACCTGACATAATGACGTATAAGGGATCAAAAGATGAACTCAACTTAAGAAAATTAGTCCACAGGCCATGTGTCATGTTATATTTTGGGTGGCTAAAATAAATCATTACCACATTACCACAAGTCTGTCTCTAAAATAACCAAGTTAGAAGCTTCTGTTTTGCCTGCAACCAGCTGCAGCAGCGTAAGGTGGAGTACTAAGAGCTGCAGGTAGAGTCATAGCACAGTAAGGAGTTAGAAAAGATAGTGTTAGTCTGTAATTTACCACACAAAACAAATGAGTCTATATAGTGCAAATATGATTTAGAAACACAAGCCAAAAAAGTTCAAATTTATCTTTTTTTCTTTCAACTGATGGGAACTTGAAGACAAATCACTCTCAGTGAATAAACGTCACAAAACCCCAATAAATCCTCTTTCAAAGCTAAACAGTAGTTACCGTGGATTTGAAGTTGAACAGCTGTGGTAATACTATTTAATCCAAGGTGAGAGAAGGGAAAAAAAATGATTCGGTTTCTTACAACACAAGATGAGTGACGGTTGCTATAATGACAAACAGAGAACTTGAAGCACAGGGTTCTGCAGATAGATCTGGGGAGGGAAAAAGACGTTTCCTCACAAAGACATCAAAGCTGAGGCAAAGAAAAGGAGCCAGCATGACATGTGAGGGAGGATGTGAGATGAATTCCATGGCACACTAGGATTTGGCTGAAGGCCAGAGGGGCACTGAGTTAGAGGTTCTTTTTTTTTTTTTTAAGACAATGCTGGCACAGAGATCCTTTTTGTCAAATCTAAAATTATCTAAAAAGTAACTGAAAAGTTGCAAAAACTGAACAAAAACATGAAGAATTGACTTGCATCTAAAGGCGTGCTGAGCGTCAGACGTTAAACCACTGCAGACCCTTGAAAAAGGGCAAACAAACAATTCCATTCAGACAACAAATAAATGTTGGTTTGTGTAAAAACAAACTTCGACTCGGTCCAAGTTTTTCCTCCGCCCAGCAGTCAGCTGTTTAAAGTCTGTGGCTTGTGATGTTACACACCTGTCTACGTCGATGAAGCCTGCCCCGGTCTCAAAGCGGCTGTGAACCCCAAAGCGGTTTGCTTTCGACCCGTTTTTAGCCCTCACAGTCATATGTCAATACACGCCTCTTTGAAAAGGCTGTTTTATGTTGAAACTTTCCGACAGGAGTTTGTCCAGTTGTCAGAGCAAACATTAAATAAACAAAAGGAGCAGAATATAATTTACAGCGAAGAAACTTAATGAGGCGTCGCTTGCTGTCCACAGAAAACGGTTCTGTCCCCCCAGTCGGGACTTCTGCTTCGTTCCTGTAAACATATCGAGAAAAAGAAAAAAAAAAAAGAATCCCCCTTGTAGATGAAAACGTAGACAGCTCTCTTCTTTCCTGGATCGGTGAGGAGCAGCGCAGAGGGGCCTTCCAACTGGAAACAGATGGCTTCTTAATATGTGCATGCCTTTGGATGAGTGTGTTTGAGCGAATGTGGGCTTATAAGAATTGCACTTTGCACAGAAGGTGAAACACGTCTGCAAACAAATCAGTAATCGGGTCTTCTACCACCAATACAATGAATGATGAGAGAACTGCAACAACACAGAAGATGAAGTGAATATCTGGCCGAGAGGATACCAAAACTCTGTCGTTATCTCACAGCATATGGTTGTTTGGCTGACAGCCAACAGGGAATGTATACAAAAGCAGGGTGCTCTAAAGTGTGAGCTGACTGATACCATCAAGCCTTCATATGATATAGTTTTGCAATCAGCAGAGAAGAGCAGGGCTCAGTCCTCCTTCTTTTCTTGTGAGCTGCCTCAGATTTCTGCTCCTTGTTGTCCAGCTTGGCCTCCAGCGGGTGACTTCAGGTCCATCATCCCATTTTGGGGTCTCTTTGAGCCAAGTCAACACATGACTGTCCAGCCCATTTGATCTTCCTCTGTGTCTCCTGACTGAATGGTTTAAATTATTCTCTGCTTGGATAACAATCCCAGACACACAAATAGTTTGAGTTTAGGGTTGTGTGGTGGTTTGCATTGCAGCCTCACAACAAGAAATTCCCAAATCAAATCCTCTGCGATGTGGAATTTGTAATGTGGTCCCCCTGACTGCGTGAGGTTTCTCCAGGTATTCTGGCTTCCTCCCACAGTCCAAAACAATATACATGTGAGGTATGCTGGTATGCTGTTAGTGAGTGTTTGCCTGTGTGTGGCCAAACCAACGGTGTGGCTCTGCTACGAAGTGGCAACATGTCCAGGGCACATGCCACCTCTGGCAAGATGAAAGTTTGAATAGGCTCCCCTCTGACAGATAGGCTGGACATATGGAGAAAAGATAGTAAACAGATCCTGCAGAAAGAGGTCAGGTTGTGAAACATGTTTGCAACTAAATGAGCTATACTAAAGTGAGCTTCAGTTATAATGGACAGATGCTGAGGTTGGGAACAATGTAGCGACCTTATCATCTGAAGTTTAAGTGCTGACGTCCAACACACTCATCACTCACACACATTACAGCACAAGAGGAAAGGACTTAAGTGCTCCAAAGCACTTTGCTGCCAAGGAGAAACCCCTCCTACCTGATTCAAAGGAGGATGTTTGCTACAAATGTATCGCATTTAATCTTTACCCTAACAACTGCAGGGCTTTATTGTGTCACACTAATGATCAAAGCAACTGGTCTGCCAAAAATAAACAGCATGAAAAAAAAAAAATAGTGAACAAATAAAACTGGATTTGTCTATAGATACAGTATCTTAAATGGCAGTTGGCATATTGACACTATACTTCGGTTTTTCTGTTTTATCCATATTCATATGTTCACTGAACAGATTATCTTTGACATCAAGCATAGGAATGGCAAACATTCTGAAGTGGGAGGGGCAACTGCACCCTACTCCACCCAACTCAACAATGTCGTAACAACAGATAATTCAGCAGGACAATGTAAAAATTAAACATTTTGTTGTTTAAAGTATAGACAAACAAGTGTCTAGGCCTTTTAGGTTAATACTGATTGATAATCTCATGGGTCAATCCCTGGCCAATAATAAAAACACTCCAATAATACTGAAATAAAATTTAAATCAACCACACAGTTGTCATCAATATAAAACAAAAGTAATTTTTAAGAAAAAAGTTGTATATACAATTACTTTGTGTTAAATTAAACTTTTAAATAAAAAATAGCTTTGTTCTAACACCAGCCCCCAGAGGTCTTTAGGGGAAGATCCACCTTTGTACTTCCTAGTTAAATCATTTCCAGGAACAAATAATTGTGGCTTGGTTTAAATTGTAACTTATTTTAGTTTGGTCATATTTTTTTTACTGTTTGTATCTGTCTGTTCATTTCATTGAATATAACGTTTAAATCCCTTTGCACAAATGGGGTTCTGGTATGGTACAAAGACTGTTTGATTGACTGCCTCTTTTATTGAGAAATAATAACAAATATATAAGTAACAGAAGTTTGTCTTTTTTTCAATGAAATCAAAAAATTCAGCAACTAATAAAGCAAACAATAACAAATTTCCACGACTCCACAGCTAAATCTGCAGGCGTACAAAACAAAAGGGATTAAAATAATAAAATTATACTAAATCAAGGCAACAAAAAGCACAAGAGCCACACGCCATGTCATAACAGCTTTTAGGGTGAGAGATTTCCTTTCCCCTCTTTGTTGTTCTGATTGTTGCCTCTCAGCTGCAGAGACACATGTATCTGAGTGCTAATGACTATGATTAGAGAAGCCTGGATTAGGTCTTCCTGTGGTTAAAGTCACATACACGCTGTAGTACACGCACATCCACAGACAAATAGAAAGCTGGGTTCTGTTTTGTGTAAATCTGGAAAAACCCCAAACCAGAAAATATACACAAAAAGATGTACAATTGAATTAAACCTTGAAATGCACGCATGGGTTTTCCACAAAATAGTGCTAAGTAGCACAGATTACAGTGCACATACTTGTAACCAACTCATTACTCATGTTTCTGAGGGAGCCTTTGGAATAAACAATGTGGGTGTGCTAATCTAGCGCACAATCATAAGTAAGGATACATAGGAAATCTAAATAGTTTGAGGCAACTGAGTGATTTAAAAGGAGAGTCTACACTGCAGAGTCTGCTGAGGCTCATTCATAGGATTTTCACTGACAGTAAGATAAAAAAAAACCATGACATTTATCTGTGGATGGATAACAAATTATCTCCTATGTGAAGCAAGAGTAATTCTGTGTTTAGCAGGCTAAAAGGTTAGCTTGCTGGTCAGATCACATTAGGCTCAAATGTCTAGACAAGTTACAGTAACAGTGATTTCTTCAGCTAGAGGAGAAAAAAATTCAGCCACACGGGCTGTTATTGAGGGGGACAGGAGGGGGAGGGAACAGGTGGCCGTCAACTTAGAAAGAAAGAGGGTCATCATCCACTTAGAGAAGGGTGGTGAGTCTGTCTGCTGCTCTGCAGGGTCCACTAAGCTGAGCCAGTACCAGCAGGATAACAGAACAGCATACGGTGAAGCCGTTCAGGGCATTTTCAGCAAAAATATTTACAACGGTAAGATGAGCTTGTGACGTGGGTACATTGGGTACTTTTTGGGTCTCCCATGTGATGAAATCAGGTAACACTTTCCAATATTAATGGTAACCTTCAAATGTTAGTTAATGCATAATTAAGGATCAATTAACCATTAAAAAAAGTGTTACTAACCACTTTTTAAGCATTGATTATGAATATCACTTAATGCATTAGTTAGAAGTTAACCAATTTTTCTTAATGCATTATAAAATATGAATTCATTTTTCTGATGCAATTGCTTAATATTATGAATGCAATAGCTACATGATGGTTTCTTTGTTTGTAAAGCCTTTTAAATCAAAAGTCACAATTTAATATATCTTTTATATTAGTAAGCAATAAGTAAGCAAGATTTTACACCTAACCTTTAATAAATGCTAATAAAAATCCTTAACATTATTTAATCATTTCATAATAAAGGGAAATCTGACCAACAAATAGTGCATGATCAGAGATGAATGCACACCGTGGAAGCTTGAACCAATTGCTTCCGTGATGTGTGTTAATTTCACATGTTGAAGGGCATTATCCAGCTTTTAACACATCACTTACAATAAAATAAAGAGTTTAGTAAGTTAATAGTCATTCATCCTTTTGGGATTTTTTTTTTTAACAAAAAAAAGAAAAACGTACTATCTGATGGGTGGTGTGGCTCTGAGCCGGCAAAGAGCCCAACTGCAGAGGCAAAAGGAAAGCGATATATATGCTGATCATCGTGATTGGTTAAATACAGCATCAGGTTGGAGAGAAAGTTCACCTCTTACCACTTGCTTTTTTCTAGATGATGAAGCATTTAAAAAAAAAAAAAAAAAGAAGCTTGTGCAGTGATGCAGAACATCTGGGCTGTGTGACCGGTACTTTTTTTTTGTATGTGTGAATTATCACTGTGGATTATCACTTTTTAATCCACACTCAGCAACCAATTAGAATCAAGTATCCACCTGACCATGGTATAACCTTAGTTATTAGTTAGTAATTGTTAATGTTATTATTAGTTAAAATTATGAATTGATAAAGGCTTGGTTTGGGATTGCTTGAAGCATTAGTGAATTACTAGTAAGGCTTATCTACCACTTTATGCATTTCTATAGGGATACATTTTTGCAAAATCAAAAAACAACCAAAGTAATAGAGAGACTCTCAGACATGTATTAAGTGTAATTTATAATTTAATTTAAGATAAATTAAGTAATAATTGCTCAATTTTACAAAAAGCTCCAATAATCAATTCTATCAAATATTAAATAACGTATTCAGAATTTATTAAACGTTAGTTACTTTAGACATAAACATATAAACTAACATGTAGACATTGCATACATAATCTAAAGCAACCACATAAGACAGCTTTTATTAATGTCATTTTTTTCCATTAATTAAGGTTCAAAAATGTACTTACGCTAACTGCTAACTAATGCATCACATGATTAATGTGGCAATTAATACTTTTTAAATGAATGCTTAACTAAGCATTAGCCAAGATTCATAAAGGGATCCTGTTTGCAGAGTGTTTGTAGAGCTGCAAGCATTTCTAATCTCTTCTAAGGACTTTAATCTGGACTGTAGAATTGCCATTATTTTCATATAAAAACATAATCAAATGTATTTAAAAAAAATCACCTTGATCGTCTTAAATGTGCCACTGGTATAAGGAGCTAGCATATATTATACATGTAAAACCAATAACCAAAAAGGATTATCAGGAAGAGTTTTCAGATTCTGCTGACCTCACTAAAAAAAGTGGTTCCTTCCACTGCACAGGAGAAACACCCAGTTATAAAATCTGACAGTCCTCAGCTTTATAGCTTTTGCAGACATTGGGTTATTTTGCATTTAAAGCCTAGAGAGGAGGAAATTAGTGTCTTTATTAGATAGCAAGACTTCCTTTCACTGCGTCTACCATTTAACCTATTGCTAATAAGTTGTGCTTGTATTCGTGCTAGACTTACTTAGATTTCTGACTTTTATTACACTAATTTTCAATAAAACCGTACTCCAAAAAGGCAATATAAATGAAATGTCCTTCCCTTTCCATAAATACAAGAAAAACACTGTGTACTTAACACCAAAATGAGAACATTAACATCCCAGTAGCATTGTGTGTGTATGTGAGTGCATGTGCCATGCACATGAATGTTTTCACTCAGCTAAACATGTAAGTTCCTTCATTTTATTCAAAGGCAGCAAGAGGCCCAATTAAAAAAAATTGGCAATACACAGTAACTCTCAGCTTCATTCCAGAGTTCTGTTTTTTCGGAGGGTTGCTGAAATGCTGTTAATTATCAATTCAATTATGATTCTTTGATATTCCCCACAACTGCCACTGTGCAAGCTCAAGAAAATGCTCAAGAAAATGCTAAAAACAAACTATACGTCTGGAGATCACTGAAGCTCACATGACTTTGGTGCATTTTCACTGTTTGATCCAGATCTGACTTTGTTTCTGTAGGTTGTGAACTTTACTAAAACAGGTGTCATTCAAAGCTTTTGTGGAAAAACAAACTCTGGTCCACATTAGAACTTTGTGCAAGGGCGTGGTTCATCATTATGTGAATACATGAAGACAGATCCAATTAAAGACTCCGGTATAAATTGGAAACTTGGCAAAGAAGGAAAAACCTCTTGTTGACAGAATCAAAATAAATGAGGAGCTGCAAATTAGTTGTTGTGACAGCATGACATTGTGTTATTTGATACCAAGTGAAGATGTGAGATTTCATTGCCTATCTAAATTGACTTCATCAGACTGTCCTGCTACAATTAATGTTCTGAAGAAAATAAATGCATCAAAAGCAAAAAGGAAAATATAAACCTTGGAGAAGATGTTTGACTTTTTCACTCACCAATGCAGGCATGAACTCTGACTGACAGATGAGTTCGCAGGATGATACTGTGTTTCTTGCCCCTCCTAGAAAAAGAAGACAACAATGTGTTAAGAGGACATTGGAAACCAATTAATGCAATTTGTATGTGACAGAAATAAATACATTCAAAAATATCTTTTTAGATAGTTGGTTTCTATTTTTCAAAAATTACTCCTTTCAAAAAAAAAAAATCCTTCAAAAGAAAAGCATCATACATTTTGAAAGTGTCAAACTGACTTACCAACTGTGGATTAATTTAATTTTTTATACCATTGTTGATTTAAAATCTCAAACATTTGCAATTGAATTAAAATAAGGGAGAAATGGGAAAATGTCTTCACTTGGACAAATGAATGGCTGAGAACAGTTCAAAGGTCCAATCCACCCCCGTGCTAATGGAGACACGCCAAGACCCTATCAATGTGCTGTCAACAGCTACAATGACTGAATGACAATCAAAAACAAAGACGAGAACAATGCTCCCTGATTCTATTCAGTAAAGACCAATTTGAAACCTCAGTAAGATGATTTGTGTTTTTCAAGGCAAAATCTCCTCCTTTAAATATGTTTAGGATTTGACAACTCTACACAAAATCAAAAGAAAAACTAGTAAAGCATTTCCAAACCACTCTTTATACTGTCTGTTGCACTCTAATCATGGAATGCAGAAAACGTTACACGCAAATTTCCTAAAAACATCTGTATTTTATGGTATTTTCAATCAAGATTCTAATCTGCTGTTTCAAACTAATCTCTTCAGCACATTTGGACCACAGATTGTGTCTTTAACATCCCAAATTGCTTTAGTAAGATACAATCAAACTAAACACAGACAAGAACACAGCAGGTAGAGTTGCACAACAACCCCCAGACTACTTTATAAGCCAGCTAGCATAAAAATGGCCTTAATGCAGACTTCACAAAGACTGTGTGTGACTGAACAGACCGGCAGAGTGCCAGCTGCAGCCTGTCAGAAGTGGGTCTGACAGACAGAAAGAGAAAAAAAAGAAGCCTAACAGCATAGAAAGCAGCTCACATTGATACTGCAACAAAAAAATAAATAAAACACCACTGCAGAGCAGACAGACTGACATCATGAGACCAACAGGTCTGTGGGAGAATGTTCTGCTATTCAAAGAAGCTGATTACAAGGGCTGCAAACTCTCAGTGTTTTCCGAGGAAAATATCCAGGAATAAGCAGAGGCGACACAGAAGCCACAGCCGTCAACACGGGCCTTCCCTGGTGAGATGAGATTGCAAACAGGAACTTAATCCTCTGTGATGCTGTTGAGGCAAATGGGTAACCAGATCCATTTTGTCACGAATGTCTGCGTTTTCTCGGCAGCACTGCAACACTATCCCTGTGCTTAAGCAAGACCTGAGGCTGCACAGACCAACGTGCTCATTATCAAATTAAACAAACGTGCATGAAGCGTGCATGGGCTTTGAAGACCCGGTCCCATCAATTACACATGAAAATTGAACACTCCTCTGGCAGTGCTGTAGGCCTGTAGCCCAAAGATATAGAATAAATCCTTACATACAGAATTGAAAACAAAATAACAAATTGACTTTATTTTGGAAGGAAGATTTGCTTGAAGTTGTAATCTTTTTTTTGTCTGAATTTTCTTTTTTTTTAATTCAAGACTTAAGTTCAGTTTAAGTTTTTTTTTGATAAAACAAAGTGCAGAAAAACGAGAAGCTAAAAATAATAATAAAAAAGCTAAAAGGTTAAAAACAATTAAAGATAAAAAAGCATAAATAAGTGTGAATAAAACATTAAAGCACCAGAAAAAAACAAACCAGAGCAAACAATAAAACAGTAAAACACCAGCAGAGCAGAGTTTTATACTATGTCAAAAGTGATAAAAATGGGTTTCAAGCTGTTTATAAAAATGGACAGTAAAGATGCCTGCCGACTGCTCAGTGGCAATGCTAGTTCCACGTTGAACTTCCTCTTGGACCTCGGCATCTCCAAGAGAAGCTGATCAGCAAACCTGAGGCAACAGTTTAGGGTGTAAGGACAGAGATGCTCAGAGAGTCGCAATTATTTAAAGATTTAAAAACAAACTAAAACATTTTAAAAATGAACTACTACAAATGGGCAAAGAGTTGTTTCTAGGTGCAGCGGGTTTTTTAGTTCAGACAGGAACTAAGCACAGCTAAAAGTCCACAAAGCTAAATCAGGGTCAGACAGGCAGAGGTGTATCACGAGCATTGGAGCATCACAGAAGAGAGTAGAGTTGTCAGGGTTCTGGCGAGGGTCAGGGCAGGCGGCAGAGAATCAGATAAGACAAGGGGCCAGATAAACAGAAAAGAAACGTTCAGTAATGCAGGCAGGGGGGGTACAAGCAATACTTTGCACTGAGTGAAGCTTTGTGCAGTGCTTAAGTAACATGTGGGTGTTAATGAGTGTGGGGTTGCTGGAAGATGAAGTGCATTCAGTACTCTGGAGACGGCCCCACAATTTTAAAATAACTCTCAATTTTAAAACCCAGGTTTGACAGAGGGACCTAATGCCACTGTAGAGAGGTCAGTGAAGCTGCTCGGACCATACCCCATCACTCTGTTTTTCTGGTCATTAAAACTTAAAAAGCTTAGGGCCATCCAGTCTTTGATTTTTGTGAACAAGACAGTAGTTGTGTACTTTTTCTGATGAGTTAATAAATCATACTACCATCAGTGTAGCAGTGAACGGAATCTATGTGTTTTCTTAGGATTGAGCCCAGAGGAAGGAGGTAGGAGAGAATAAAAGTAGTCCTAAAATAGAGCTCTGTGGAACCCCAAACAACATTGGAGCAGTTAAGGAACAGAATCTGGAATGCTCGCACAGTCCTGTCAGCCAGATAAAGTCAGTCGAGTCCAGTACCGCAAACCCCAACCAAACCTTCTGGCCTGAGCAGTAAGACATGGTGCTCCACAGTGTCAAATGCTGTAGACAAACCCAACGAAAGAGGGACAACACATTTCCCATCATCAGTTGCCTGGAAGATAATATTAAAAACCCTCAGCAGGATTTTAAAACTGGACTGAAACTTATCCAGGACATTGTTCCTACCGAGGAAGGAGTTCAAGTGTGGGTAAACCACCTTCTCCAAAATGTTAGAGTGACTGTTGAGATGGCCCTCAAGGTGGCTAAATCCACTTTGTAAGGTTTGGTCTTTTTTGAACAACAGCGTGTTTGATACGTTCAGGTTCCACACCTGTAACAGACTGGTGTTAATAACAGTGAGGATCGACTGCCATATGCTCAACAGAAACTGTTTAAAAAAGTGAGGGGGGAATGGCATCCAGAGGAGAGACTGATGGCTTCATTTGGTTGACAACGCTTTCTAGAAAAGACAGTCAAAGGCTCAACTGACCGAGGCACACCTCGACGGGGGGACAGATTCAGATGGATCAGAGCCTGGTGCTGAAATAACAACCTTGATATTAGCAACTTCTGAATGAAAACATTTGAAAAGTCATTAAGTAATTCAGATTATGCTTACGGCCATTCAGACAGTGAAGAACAGAAGTTGCGGTTTTAAAAAGCATGTGTGGATTGTGGCTTTTAGTCTCAAAATTAGTTATTTTCAATAATGAAGGTACAACATTTTAAATTAATCATAGACATCATGTAAGCATGGAAAAAGTTCAATTTGAAGCCAGTGTTTTAACTCCACAGGAAACAACATGAGTTGTACCCTAAAGCTAAGGAGACAGTGGTCATCACCAACCAAAACTCCTCATTTGTTTAAAATGTTCATTTCAAATATGATAAAAAATTATGAAGTCTATAGAAGTTGTTCAAAATCCAATATTTAACCACCAAGTACAGTGTGTTTATTTCCTCTGTGCCATTTTGGATTGGAGGATCTTTCTGCTGAGCAGCTGTAAAGCTTTAAAGTATTACCATGATTTTTTTCAAATATGAACCAAAGATAAGTATACCTACAAAACTAATAATCAAATGAGTGACTTTTTAACTCGAAAAAGTAAAGGAGAAAATGCTGACTATCAGAATAAACTTTTAGGTGCTAAAAGAATACAAAATCAAAATTGGAGATGAAATAACAACAAAGCTCCATGTGGTATCTTAAATAATTGTATGACACAAACCTGGCAATGCAAAAACTGAAAAAATAAATTACAAACTAATAAAGAGTCAGAAAATTCCAATCAGTATAAAACAAACAAAAGTGTTTATTTAATTTGTAGATATTGGTTCAAGTATTGCAAGTAATTTTCAAGGAACAATATAATTTTTTACTCATTTTGCAAGAGTCTCGAGAATCACATAAGCAGCTGTACAGAAAAAAGTTTATAGCATACTTAACTTAAAATAGTAACATTTTAGAATTTTAGTGATTGCAGTAATCATCATATTATGTATGAAGATTACTGCATCATTTTATCTCCAAATATAAAAAGACTAGAAGCAAAATACAAAAATTAGAAAAAGGAATATAGACATAAGCATCTCATCTCTGTTTTTTTCTTTTATAGGTGTAGTTTGAATTTGTGTACATTCATTATGATTTTTATTTCTCTTCCGTAGTTATGAATTAATTTTACCTGCAGGAAGATATATCTAAAGTAGGGGCAGCATTTCAAATCCTTTTTTTCCCTGATCATCTTTTTATTTTTCCTCCAGGTTTCCATTATTTCAGAATAAAAATATATTAAAAATAACAGTGCTAAATCTAAATTGAACACACATTTGTGGAACCCCAGCCATGTCTCCCCCTCATAGACCATTTCTTGCCAGACTACAAGGTCCCACAGAGGTCCACTGACTCGGCACATTTTCGACACTCTTGTGCTCGCAGACGGACCTCCAGTGCTGCAGCAAGCCAAGGGGAGATAATCAGGCTGCACTGGCTCAGGCTACAATCGGATTTCATTCCTTCAGGGGGGGCTGCTTCATTAACCATTGACCAGATCTAACACTAGCACACACATAAAACAGTTAGTGGCAGCTCCATTCTGTTAATGAAAGCCCTTAACTGCAAACACAGAAAGGTACAACCTGGTTTTTGTTACACTACATGAAGTTTTGGGTCCCTCTGGTTCTCTTCAAATACACTTTTTTTTATTCGTAGATGAAAATCTTGTGTGCTTTAAAAGCACATGAAACAGTGTCCAAGTGGGTCAAAAAAAAGAAAGAAAATAATGAAGGCACAGCTGTTTTAAGGGAGATGAAAGGACAAGATGAGAAGCTCTGAATAGTTGAGGCTTGCAGTGCACGAACAGTTGGATTTTCATATGCCAGCCTTTTAAAGGGGTTGTCAAAGACATCACAAACACTCCATACAGTCCAAAAAGAACATTTTCAACATGCAATTATTGGCGTTCTCATCCAAATTATAAGTGCCAGTGAACTGTGACGAGTTATTAAAGCTGCTGTCAAAGATGTAACAAGGAACAGGAGAACTTATAAGAACTGTGGAACATTGAAAGACACACTGAAAAAAATCTGGAGTGAAATTTACTTAAAAAAACTTCGGTAACAATTTCCACACAGAAATCCTTAGTAAATATTACAGGAAAAAATATAAGTAAGTTTTACTTAAAGGAATCTATTATTTTCCAGTCAAGTTCTCAAGTAGAGTTTACTTAAAAAATTCTGTTATTGCCATAAAAATTAGGCTAAATCTTACTATTCTACTTTAGTAAATAGTATTTAAATTGAAATGGCATTATTACACAATATAGGTTATTGAAATCAAAGCTGTATTTAAGTAATGCTTCATTAAACTTTCGTTTAGTGTACTTACATTTCTTAAATTGTGTTCATTTTACTTTAAGTAATTCTTATGTAGATTTTATTTTCAATTATGCTTGCTTTTGTTTGTAGTACTTACAATATATTTCAATGGAACATTGTTTTGTTTAAACCATTTATGGCTTTTCATTAATAACCTCCCAACAAGAAAAGGCAACAGATACTTCAACAGCAGAAGTTTTATTTTTTTTTAACACTTCACAGACCGTATGGTTGGTGGAGCTTGAACCCTGTCTGCTTAATACAAACTAATAAACCCAAACAAGATATGTGGCTCAAAATACATTAAACAGTTCATTTCCAGACAATCCATTTTTCAAAGCAAACATTTTAAATAAATAAAATCCCAAAAAAACTATTTTTCTTAAATGTGACTTAGCTTTGTGGAACATGAACAACTTGTCCGTTAAAAATATAACATGTAACTATAAAATAAAAGTAACAGAAATGTTGGTCAAAAACATAAGTTTCTTGTGCAAAGCCTGCACTTTGGGAGACATTTTAAGAGCATCAAGCTCAAGAAAGAGCTTTTGAAAAACTTCAAAAGTGTACTTCAGCTTTGGTGGATACCTCAGGTTCAGAGCAATACCAATACCCATCAGCAGGAGGCAACCTTTGTACATATTTACAGTCAGCAAGGACTTCAGTTCCTTCGTGTGATGGACATCAGTTTAGGCAGCACCCCCATGAATCACCAATATATTCATGACAAGGTTGGCTTGGTCCTCCATGATTGTCTCTTTGGCAACATCCTGTCAATACATATATACCTTTAGAAACAATGTAAAATACAAATGTTTTTGAATACAATCAGACAATCATGTAGCTTTTACAAAAAACTAAATAACATCCTCCAATTCCCTTTTAAAACTTGAAAACACATTTATTTTATAAAACACGTATAAAGTATTGGAAACTCTTTGACACATAAAGACTCAACATATTTCCTCACTGATACCCATTTCTAAAAGCAAAACACTAATGACATATTTGAACTCAATATTTTTTATACATAAAAAAAAAAAAAAAGGTGCTTTAAATTCCCCCTCCAATGAAAATCATGTTGTTGTTTTTTTTAGTTTTAAACATTAGTTTTAAACATGTATGTGTGGCCTTTTTTCTTTTGAAAGATGAAAAATATAAGAAATCATCAGATAGTATTATTATCATTGTGTTCGGTAAACAAGCTAACTTCATGACTTTAGCTGCTGGCTCTTCTTTGTGTTGACCATCTTGTTCTTAAAATTAAAAATGTGTATACGTTTATTTTAAGTCTCTTACCATTATAACTTTTGGCTAGATCTTTTTTCATTAAAACACAAGTTTAGCCCATTAACAAGCTAACAGGATGTTAAGAATTACATCCGGTATACGATTAAAACTAATCCGACTTCATGTTCCATTGACTTCAGATACAGAATAGAAATAAAAGCAACGACGTAAACATACTTACAATCGTCCAAAACGACAAATATTCAGTCAAAAGTCCAGGCAAATCTGCGATTTTCTGTCAGAATCCACAATCTCCCGCCGATGCAGATCCAGTTCAAACCTGTTTTGAGCTCTGACGTCACCCCCTCTGGGTTGCCAGATTTACACAAATTAGTGAAGTAAAATTTACTTGATTTCTGATGTTTTCAACATAGTGCATTATCTTAGTTATTATCAGGGGTGAAAGTAGATTTTTTGTTATGCCGGTACTATGCCCCCCCCCCCCCCCCCCCCACACACACACACACACATACACACACACACACACCAACACACACCCACAGTCCAAGACTAAGTCCCCATATGGCAATTTTTACTTTTATTTAAGAAGAAAAACGTTCACAGGAGTGTTTTATTTATGTTTATGTTGTTTTTAACCAAAATCGCAGACCCTTAATGTCTTAAAAAGTAATGTTTTAATGTTGGTCTGTGAAAACTCCTCTGTGGGGGCGTGGCTTCTGGAGCTGAGCGAAGCTGACCTGCTACGTCTCGGACCCTCCCCTGTCTGATCATGGTGGCTCTGAGTCTTCCCCGCTGCACCACAAAAATGTCTAGCAGTTTTGTTTTGAGCTGGATATCAGTTTGGACAAGGAAGAACTTCATGGACCGAACTTTCACAGATCTTTTACAGCTGCGGTCAAATGAGCCGCCGTTCACATTTCCGTGGTCACATCAAGAAGCTCCATGGAGTCTGTTGGAGATTTTCCAGCGTTCTCAGGACTGCTGCCGTAAGTATTGGATGAAACTCACACCAAAAATCCAGTGATGCTGATTGGACCACAGAAATGTGAACAGCGGCTCATTTGACTGCAGTCAATGTGAAGATAACATCTTCTCTTCTCCAGAACCTGAACTAGACACGCTAGCCGGACCAGATGAGGGTTTAGTGCATGTGCAGCAGAAAGAAGATCATTCATTCACACAGAGTCTGTCTGTGACAGTTTGATTAACAGAGATTAAAAGGAAATGCAAAAACAAAATGATTACATTTGTTCTCTTTCAGAACAAAAATGACACACAGGCATGTTAAAAACTCAAAAAATAGTTTTTCCTTTTTTTTTGGAAGGGGACTTTAAACAGATCATATTGTCAGTTGTCCAAATTGAAGAATAATCTGGCAACATAGAAAATTCATCTGTGATTGATGGACCTGGTGTCTTACTGGCATTTTCCATTCAACTTCCATCTCTCCTTTTCTCTTCTTCATCCTCTCCTATAGAAGATTTTTTCTGCACATTGTCATCCTCACTTTTGGATCTTCCTCTTAAAAATCTGATTCACTTTTCTCTGCATCTTTTTTGTTTACTTTTTCATTTAAATAATTTAATTATTTATTTCACGTCACGATTCACTTTTTCAATCTTTAAATAAATGTGCATTGAATTTAGACAGAACAATGAACGAACTCCTGGGGATCATCAGCTGCAGTTCTCTGGCGCTTGCGCTTGCTTCAGAAAGTCGGGGTCCGCAGCGCTCGGGACGCAGCCAGACTTGGCGCGCGCAAGAGAGCGCAGACCAGAGAGAGAGAGAGAGGAGAGGAGAGAGAGAGAGAGAGAGTGGGAGAGGGAGGGAGAGAGTGAGCGTGAGAGAGAGAGTGAGCGAGCGAGAGAGAGAGAGACGGGTTTCATCAACTGTCTGATGCGCCACAAAAACAACGCAAACATTCAAATAAAGCGCTGCCTGCTCTCAGCTCGAATGTCAATTTTCTTATTTTTCTTCCATAAGAGCGACCGGCTTCTGTCATGTGTTATATAGTGAAAACTGGCCGCACAGCTGATCTCTCCAGCCGGAACGGCGTTCCGTCTTCAAATCATTTCCCGGAACGCCGCTCCGGACCGTTCCGGCTTACTTTCACCCCTGGTTATTATTAATTGCTGTATGTATGTAAAATGTATTTAAATACATGATTTTTAAAAATTACATATAAATATCACATTTCATATTAAATAATATGCAATATTTTAAGTTAAATCAACAAACTTTTAATTTCAAGTAAAAATTAGGCAGATAACAAGATAACATTTACAGGGTGAAAAAATTTTTTTTTTCAGTGCACTGATTTGAGCAAAGATGTCAAGATCAACAAATAAATCAACATAAAGAAGCTGCATCCACCATCCCCCACTGACATATTAGTCTCGTCAACAAAGATATTCTGAGTTGTGTTAACATCAAACATTTTTTGGCCATCTCTTGCTGTCAACCAAACAAACATGTGATCATATGATCTATCACAGATGCAAACAAAAATGAGGGAACTACAGTATAACTATTTCTGCGTGTCTGAGCTCATGTCTGGGGAACATGGTCAGCTAATTACCTGAAGTGAGGCTGCATCAATGATGTGCTGGGGATTTACTACACAATCTGAAATAGTAAAGCCTCATAACCTGGTGTGGAAGTGATTATAGCCCTTAAGCTCTCATGACATGGATATCCCCTGGCCCTGCAGCGCTCTTGTCATACTTTATTCTGATTTTGAAGACACTAGGCGTGACACATGTGCCCCAGGAATGTAACCTGTTATGAATATCATTTTCAGATAAATTCAATTGACAATTATCTGGAGGGTTGAGGAATTTCTGATTACTCACGTTTCAGAAAAGACTAAAGGATTAAAGCAAGGAAACAGAAAGCTGCAGGATTTCATAATTCCTCTCAAAAAAAAATGGACAAACTTCAAGATAATCTGAGATGGAAAAACAAAGAAAGAAAAGCTATGCAGCTTTTTGATGGCAAACAGATAAAGGCCGAGAGGAATTTGAAAGTCTTCAGACCCCTATTTTGCTCAATAATCATCAAATCAGCAACACCAAATGAGGACTGCAAACTTTGCCACTTCACCGCCATAAAAATCCAGTCAGTTAAACTGTTCTATTTTCTTAAATAAATAATTGGCTAACCAACCTCAGCCACGGCCTCCCCAGACAACACTGAGTGGGTTTAATGACACATATCCATGCCAGCCTGTGCCAGCTGGCAACATACAGCACCTGACAGGCTCCATCTTTGATGAGAGAAGTGGACCACTTTAACCTCACAGCTCTCAATTGGCCTCCAATAAGTTCCTCAGCTGAAACTGGGAAAGGACAGCACCCCCAAGGGCCAATAGAAACACCAAACTATAGCGAAGCGTCCGAATTCAAAGTTAGACAAACACATCCGTGCATGTTTGTGGTGCAGCTGACCGGGGTCTCTCATGCCAACCTTTTGGTTTGCAATTATCGAAAGAAGGCAGCACATATATCAACAGTGTATGAAAGAAAAACATATGGAGCCAATAAAGTTATAGCCAGGAAAAGCGTTTGAAACAGAAATTAAACCAACAATTTTAAGCCTTTATTTCTTCATCTACATCCAAGGGTAATGTCAAGACAAGGCATTGACTAGCTATATATTTCACAGGCATTAAAGCAAAAATATAAGTTAGGGGGAGGAATAACTGTAGTGTGCAAATGCGGTTACCTCAGAGGTCTAATGAGAACACCAAAGACTCCAAGCAGAGATCAAGATAATTATCCCAGAGACCTTACAGAAACCCAAGCTTATTCAATGACATCATTGCTGCAACTAGTCACTGGAGGCCATGTTTTTGATAAAAGACAAATATTACAGAAGTTGTTACGTTGCCAGGAAATCCAACTTCTCATGCATGAGCAAATTATCACATTTTTTACTTTCAATAACTAGAGGTGGTTAAAAAAATCTTAAAACTAAAACAATAAACTTTTTCACATTCCCTCACAAGAGTGCTCAGCAGGGATCTGTCACTTAAGGAGAAGGGATTATTGGACTAATTTGTTCTGAGTCCAAATCCGTATCACTATGATTCCAATCACTTTAATCAGATTAAATTAGAAGGAAAATAGCTTGTAGGGAGATTTGAATATTTTCTCATAGTAAAAACTGACATGCATAAGTTGCCTCTATTCTTGCCTCCATTTTTATGTCTCTCTTTTGGCGTGCAGTCATCATACTGTAATGATTATGTCTGAATGTAAAAGCTCAAACTCTGACTCTGTCTAAAGCCAGATTGTTGTAATCAAAATGTTTTAAGTCACTTACTTTTGAATGATTATTTTTATATATTTTCTCTTGGTCAACAGCTAATTTGACCACAGCAGCATGAAAAGGTTTATTTCTGGGCAACAAAGACCTGGTGAGTAATGTCCATGACTGTATCCACTATTACTGTATCCACCTGTTTGGCAGTGCCAATCCCTCTTGTGTTTTCTACCTGGCAACACTCCGAGTTTCATATTTTGAATTAAAAGCAAATATATGACCAAGCTTTTAATCCAGGTTCACTTCAGTTTTTGACTTAATTGAACTAAGAGCCATTGTTTTTCATGACAGTGCATTGTGTGCATATTGTTTTTGTATTGTAATGTTCATTGTTCAACATGTGAAGGTTTTCAAATGCAGTCTTACCCTCCGTCCTCCTGAAATCCCTCCAGTTCATCTTTCTGCTCTGCAAGGGTAGACTCCAAATCCAAATAGCTTCCATTATGAGAAAGCTGGAGGGCGCAGTCATCGAGCTAAAAAGACAGAAACATAGTTAGTAAAAGCAACTTGTGTTCTTCTGAACTGAACAAGACTAAATTAACTGACCTTAACACATGTATAGACTCACTGCACTCAATGAACATCTCAGCACCTGCTAAGCTGCTAAGAGATGAGACTCTCAACCCCCACCCCATCCCTGACTGTTAACAAAAGGGAAAACAATCCTGATGGGAAAGAATCCCATGAAAGATGCAGTCTCATCCAACTACAAGCCAATAGCTTATTTCTCCACATCGCAGAAGCTCATGTCAGGAATCCTTGTAATCAAGACAAGTGGACACACACTGTAAGTCAGAACATGAACAGCTCTGATTGAGTTCTGATTGAGATACCAGAGGGGCAAAACACCAACTCCTGCTGAATAGAACAGTCACTCTAGACAGCAGATCACCTCATCTACCTGCATACCATCAAGCCATACTGTACACTAAGAACGAGCTAGACATTGACTTTGTGATCCAAACCACCAGTATCTACAGTACTAATATCCGGATGTGGTTTTGGGTCTGAGAAATTAAGTCAGATAGTGACAGAGTGAGGCACGGTAGTCCATGCAGAAGGGATCTCACTTCCAGAAGGAACAATAGCAGATGGACAGTTTCAAATACTTTGGAATACCACAAGCAAATGGCAAAAAGACAAAAAAAACAGGCAAAAAAACAACTACACACTGCCAGTTAAAAAATACAGCATATTTGTACTATACGCCACACACAAGAACGAAGCCCGAAGACTAGTGACTGAGGGAGCCACCAGTCAAGATGAAACATTTAAGATCTATGAATGCTCAGTGAATGTCTCAGGCAACAGAAAGCAGAGGATCAGGTGCTTGAGGACAGATCATCATGGCAGGACAAGCCCCTTCATGGGATTTATCACCAAACCATAACTGAATTGGCAGATATCCAAAAGTCATATAAATGGTTAGAAAGGGTTGGCCTGCGGGACAGCACAGACGCACTCAGCCTGGCAGCATAGGCAGAGGACCTGACCACCAAAGTTTACATTAGATAAGACCAAGATGTAAGCAGTGAAAGGAGCCTACACCTTAGCCTGAAACACTCCAGCCCATAAATGCAGTTTATTCGATGTTGGCAGGAGAAGCATACAAGGAGAACCAAAACCAAGTGTCTTGAATAGTATACAGGAGTACTTGTGCAGAATATGGACTACAAATGTGAAGGTTGAAGTACCACCTCAAAAGGTGGTAGAGAATGCAAGAACAAAGGACTTCAAACTGTCAGGATGGTAATGATAAACCAACCAAACATTGTGGTGATAGATAAAGAACAGAAAGAAGCCGTTGTGGTGGAGGCTACAACACGAAATGATAGTAAAATCAAAAAGAAGGAACACGAGAAACTAGAGAAATATCTTATGCTTTAGTCACATGCTCCACCTATAAGGGTGCTAAAAGTTTTGGGTTGTCCAGGCCCGTGGCAGGTCATAGAGAGGTGTGGCTGCCCATGTGTGTCTGGCAGTCTTCTTGTGGCTTTTTCAGCCACCTTAAAGGATGTCAAAAAATTGAAGATACTGTTGACATGCATGTGGTAAGTGTATCATAAGACATTTGAAAGCATAAAGTAAGTTAAATGCTCCGATGATGTATGGGTGACGCTGTCGTGCATTGCCCTTACGCCACACTTTTAGTAATTAGTGAAGTGACAGCATGCATGCTTGGACTGTGCAGGTGATAGGAAAGTGCCAGCAGAATGCTTGTAGAACACCACACAAACTGCACTCTGATTGTGGAATTACTTAATCTCAAACAGCCAGGCTGCAAGCTCGGACACGCACGGAGGGCACACATATCCTTAATCCTTAAATAGCCCCTTGGGTAGTGCAAAGGTTTTGGGGGAATAAAAGTTTTGTCAAATTTGTAACATACCGGTAGCTCACCTACTTAACTCTTACTTATCCTTATGTGTTGTTTAAGTTTTGCTGCATATTGACGCCCGCAGCATCCCGTAGTAAAAATGTGCATGAACATTTTTCTTCAACACACTCACCGAGTGGTCTATTGTCTTAAAATGTTGTGCGAACAACCTGGTGCCCCGTACAAGTTTGCCCCTTTTTCAGTCTGCATCCACCCATCTAAGGGCTCTTTTTAAAGCATAAAGAGAGAAATTTTCCCTCTAAGGAGGAAAAAAGGGTACTCTTAATATTTCATGCTTTAATACAGAGTCTGAAATGAAAATTCTTTTATCAGTGCTCGCCTTTGACAAGCTGAGCATGGTTGGGAAGAAAGTTGCACACAGTGGGAGTTGCTTGGCAGTCTGGTGCCTCTTATCTCTCTGCTTACCCTGTCAGATAAACTATCATCGCACAAGATGATTACGAAGAGGAGGCATGATTTGTCTGCTCTTGAATGGATGTCATCACTTGACTCTAGTCAAGGAGACGAAGAATGAGAGCATGTGTTTCACTCGTCTGGTTGACCCGCAATTTGGAGATATTAACCTATTTATACTCGGGGGTCTGTCAGCTCCACAGGACAGAGGCTCCAACAGAGAGGGAGTGCACAAGAAAACAAATACCATTAAAGGAAGGTAAACATATGACCTCAGAGGAGAGGTTGGCATTACTTTATTAGTCAGGGTGTCTAAGATATACTATAGGTCTATTTCTTTTATTGTCAGGCTTTAATGAAGCTTTCCAAGGTAGCAACAATTTACTGAATTAACACCCACTTATAGTGTGTAAACCCTTAAAATAGTAAAATAGGTTAGCTTTGAAGTCTGAAGCCAGTTTGTAAGCATGACTCCTTTCTGTGGTCTCAGAGAAGGCTCTATTTCTTGCTTTTCTAACAATTTAAAGGGCAAGTCTTAAGGATAAAACAATCTTTTAAGACTAAATCAGACAAGGAGAAGCAATAAACAACATGGATGATCACACGGTTTCAAAGATGTGTCATAGTAAAATTGTGTTTGGAAGAACGGGGACAGAACAGCAATAAAGAAAAGCATAAAGGAGAGGGAAAACAAAATGTCTTTGCTGTACACAGTCGGGACTTTGGAAGCAAGTGATTCTCCAGATTACAGGATGGATTCTCACAGGAAATCCAAGCACAACAGTCTGAGTTTAGTTCACTACATCATGCCTATGGATTGCCATGGTTTAGAAAGAGAGAGAGCTCTTCAAGGAATGTGAAGTGAAGAAGATTACATGTATGACATTAGGGAAAACCTCTTGGTTTTTTTTCTTTCTCATAATTATATTTTTCTCATATTGTTCTTTATTTCACACTTTTTTAATTATAAAATTCCGAAAACGTTTTGATAAATTTAACAATAGCATCATGTTTTAAATTGCAATTTTAATTCATGCAAATATTTATTTCACGCCAATACAGAAAATGCACAAAAAGCAAAAATAACTGTTTATACTGTGTCAACTTTCCACGGTGAATCTAAATAGAAACGACACGGGTTTGAATTTGACACTGTAACCAGTAATTAACTAACAGTGGTAGAAACAGAAGCATTCCCCAAATGTTTTAAAGCAGCAAACTCAAAGCAAATACAATGTCAGCCAAGTTGCTACTCATTAGATCATTAATCTGGATTATAAAGTATTTTAGCGCGTGACAAAGATGGGATAATAGAATAATAGTCTTTAAACCACAAATTAGTAGACAAAACTAACAACAGATTATCAGAACAAAGAGTTGTGTAGCTGTCTTCCCGCCCAGGACTTGAACCCAAGCTGCCCCAGTGATGTCCAAGTCCAGAGAAGAAACCACTGCACACACATGCATGCACACGCACACACGCACACACACACACGTTGAGGTCTGGCCTCTCCCTTCAAAAACCATAATGTGGTGAACTGACCAGCAAGGCAGTGGAAGAAAAATGTCTAAAAATAAACACTATGCAATTTTCTGTTTAAAGCTGCTTATCTAAACACAAGTCTATTCAGATTATATGTAAAAATTTAAATTGAGTGATTACACAAAAGTCATAAAACAAAATCATAATAAATAGGTACAAACAATAGTGTTAAGTTCAGGATCTGAGCTAGCCAGTTCCAAACGGTAGTGGACTCTGCTTTATTCATGGAACAATATTTACTTTAACAGCATCTTACATTAAAGCACACCTAAGAAACCACAGCAGTTATCTTAAACACCCATCAGAAGGATAAATAATCCATCAATCAGAAGGGAGCGATCTGTTTAGATGGCCCTCAAAATGCAGTGAAGAGCAAACCTTAGCTCTGCATGAGAATGTGTGCAAAATTCAAAAGAGGAACCTGTATTTTAAAGCATTTTAGCTTCTCACTTTGCCTAACTTCTCATTATGTGACCCAAAAAAAACCCAACAAAACAATTGTCTCTAAACCTGACAATGCTAGAGCCAGAGTCCACAGTCACAGAGTCCTACTGACAGAAGAAAATGACTACTCTGTGGATTTCTATGCTGAAAATTGCATATTTGGAATACGTCCGGTTGATCTTAACAGAGCACATTTTCCTCATTTGATAAGGACACATAAACCTGCATCAGAATCTGAGAGAATGTAAGGCAGTAGCTAAGAATGCTCACACGGCAAAAAGAAATGCTGACTCACAAAGATGATGCTTCAGATACTCACTGAATAGAGGCTGCAGGTATGCTTTAGAAATCAGGGATGGTGTTTTTTATTTTTTGGTTATTTATTTTTTTTATTGCCAACTACTCACAGATTTGAACAGTTTTCACTAAACTTCGACACAAGATATATTTACTGCCATATTCCTATTCCAACACAGAGCCTAGTCATCTAATTAGAGCCCTTAGGGTATTTTAAATTACTGCAAAAAATTATGTATATGCGCAATAAAGTTTAGGTTTTTACCATAAATGGTCTGTAAGAAGTCCAAACAAAATCATCTAAATATACAACAGCAGTGTCAAGATGAGAGCATATGGGCAGATTACAACTCAAGCACCGCAACAACCTAAAACCTGAAAAACTGAATTACACCATGGAGACAATATTTATATATGAATGTCAATCCATCTTCAGAATCTGCTAAATCCCATTTGGGGTCACAGGGTTGCTGGAGCCAATCTAGCTACAGTTGGGGCAAAAGCAGCTTTCACTCTAAAAATGTCACCAGTCAGATGTAGGGAATATTTAACATATGGACATAGAAATATGTATTAAAAAAAACTTTTACAATGGAATTTACTGGATTCAATGTGAAAATTCTATGTTTTACCTCTCTAGGGAGGTGTGAATAAAGAGTTTACTGCTTAGATCTGGTGACAATGTTTTGAACATCCACCTGACTGCTTTTTGTTTGTCCCCATGGTTACATGTAACCACCAAAACCCATGTGATTAAACCACACTACCAGAGCACAGGCGTTCTTTTTGTTTGGTTTGCAGCTCAGCTTGCAGCTCCGCTATAACCAAATGAAAGGATGAAGTTCATCAATGTTTAATCATTATGCCAGCTTTTCTCTCCTCTGTCCAACAGTGAAGAAAATCATCATCTCATACTCCTGACTAGTCTGGGGGAGTTGCATAATATAAATGAGCAAGTTTTTTTGGAGAGGTGGGGGGATCACAACCTCCTGAGACTTTTCCTATCAGTTCTGAACAAATATGGGGTAACACTTATCTGACAGAAGGAAGAATAGTCCTAATTCATTGCTAATTTACACAACTTTCTCAATTAAAGGTGAACAGAAAAATGCTGGGTCTTTTATTTGCAATTTTTTCATTTTTTAAATTGAGAAAACTGCCTTAAATTTTAAAATATGTCCTTAAACCAACGAAAAAGAGCTAAAGTTCAAATACAAGACTTGCAGAAGAGAGTTATTCAGGTCTATGTTTTGTCTCAGTGTTTGCCTTTTGGCAAACTCCACCAGGGCAGTTGCACCATACCAAAAAGGAACAGTCAGTTATTTTGAGCCTTTGAATTGGCTGCTACATTGTTGATCTTGGGAAGTCTTACTTTGGCAATAGAGCTGGATCAAGTCTGATGCGATAAAGCTGATCAGACATGATGTGAAGTTTAGAGAAACAGAATGTTAGGAACGCAGCTAAAGGATGACGTCGGAGGAAAGAAATGATGGAATTGAGCATTTGAAGTTGACATTTTCTGATGCACATTGATGAAGACATACTTTTTTTTTGCTTTTAACACTCTTGATGTCCACAGAAATGTTTATCTTGAATATGGGGAGTGATCAGGGATGTCATTGCATCTTCATTTGATGATTGTATTTCCTTTAAATTAATTGACATGAAACATGTAATAATTGTATAGCTTGAACTTTGACTTTGCTACATTTCAAAATAAATGCAAATAGAAAATCTCAAAACCAATTATTGTACTCCACTCAGTTATCATGAGATGTTTTTGTCATAGAACCATCATTTTGGACTGGACCTCCCCCATCACTCCTTGTAATCAAACAGCCACTGAAGTCATTTGTTCATTTAGTCTGGTAGCCCAGTAACCCCATCAGGTTCCGGCTACTTATTCATTCAGGTAACTCTCAACTCTACTCATTTATTAAAGCATGCACAGCAACAGGAGCAGAGCCAAGAAAGAGTGGATACATGTGTGCATACCTTCTGCGGGGCTTTCAGCAGCCTGTGGACTCCAGCAATCTGATTGATCAGAGGAATATCCTCCCTGAACGTGTACAGAGGGGGTCTGGTGGGCTCAGGAAAATTGGTGCTATTGAATGGGTCTGTATCATCTAAGAACTGCACCCTGCATATAAAGGTGGCCATGATCCGTCCATGCAAAGGGACTTTCAGATCATCCAAACGGTGGGTTAAGCGCAGCCCCCCCTCTCCTCCTCCTCCGGGGCTGCGAACTACCGGCAGGTCCTCTGCAGTAGCAGAAAAAAAAATCCCGCAGCCTGTTATCCTTGGATCTTCCCCATTAGTTCCATCCCGTGCAGATGAGGCTGGGTGAGAGTCCGCGGGAAACTCGCTAAAGGAGCCGCTGGTCAGAGCGGGGGGGACGCGAGCAGAGCTGCAGCATCCAAGGGCATTGCGGGCGGCTGAGGTGTTGAGGCAGACTGCAGAGTGCGGACAGGACTGCTGCACTTGGTGCCTGGTCTGTGAGAGCGATGAGAAGCGGCTCCCTTCCTAAACTCCGCCAGGGGATTCGGCGGTCAGGGCTCGCGCCGGCTCGGGTTACACTTACAATGGCGGCCTCTAGCGGTGTAAATGAAAACTACATAAAAGATGTGAAAATCAAAACAACAGCAGTGTGACATGGAGACAAAAGTGCTTTAAACTAAAAAATAATAATAATAAATACATAAACACGATCAAGATTGCATTCAGTTCAATATTTTTAGAAAGTTTTTATTTCATTATACCTAAATGATTCATCTGTTGAATTTAGAGATGTAACAATTCATTTGACCAACAATTTAATTCATATAACATATATGATCCGATTCATTGTCAATTTGGTTAATTTTGAATGATCCGACTGAATTTGATTCGCTGACCTAAAATCAGTTCAGGGCACCATTGGCAGACAATTCAACCAATGTGACTTCGAGATAAATTCTCAACAGTGCAGATGAAGTTTTCCTGATTCCTTGGATTTTTTTTTTAGGATAATCAAGTGTAATTTAAATCTGTGTACAAACAAACAAGTAAACTAGAATAAATGGCAAATCATTCACATTTTAGTTTCATAAAGTTCAGCGTATTATAATTTTTCCACATCAAAATTATACTAACTGAACATTATTAGAGCATCATAACACACTATAGTCTTTACAGTTTTCATTGTCTCTACACATTGGACTATAATGATGCTTGATAATATTATGATTTCATCATGTGTATTATCTGCCGTGATGGCACTGAGTCGTTTTTATGTTACAGTAAAATAATAAAATAAACAAATAAGTGGTTTCATTTTTAAACAGTTTTCTAATGGTATAGGTTGATTTTGTTAACAACTTCCATCAGACAGATCAATCTGATTGGATTATAAGAAAAAAGATTACTTCATCACTTTTAGATTTTAGATTAGATTAGAAATGATTTATTTCAAGCGATCAAGAGATTGCCTGAAAGGAAGTGGGAGGAAGCAAACTTATATAATCTCACCCTGGCTCAAATTTACAATTTCCTTTATGTGTATTTTCATTATCCGGTTAAGATATTTATATCTTACCAATATTCAGGTAATTATGCTCGTGACCTGGAACCGGGAAAAAACAAACAAAATTAAAAATCTAGTCAAATAATTGATACGCTGAATTATCTCTGCTTATTTTGTCATTAAATTCCATATAGCATTTTAGTTGAAATAAGTCTAAAAATCATACATTCGCAATAAAAATGGTGGTAAATATTAGGAAAAATGGGGTCTATTTGCCAAATGGAATACATCCATTCCGATGACAGTCATATAGGCATGTTTTTATAACAAGTCAACTGACATAGTATGTCTTCTGTGTGATCAGAATTCAAGCTGTTTTCAAAAATATACAAAATCAGTTGGGTTTCATCTGGTGGTGCTTCATCTTCTATACTCCCAAATTGTAGATGTGATCTCTGACAAACCCTGAAGGACAACAAGACTGACATTAAGAACATGAGATTGTTGTCAGATCTTGCTTTCCAGTAGAGAAGACAGTGGCCCATATCATCACACTGACTTTACCAATCAACATTGCTTTTCAAGTACTAAAATTTGCATTTTTTTTTTACCTTTTGTTATTATCATTTGATCCAGCTGCTTCTGAACACTTTTCTCTACACACAGTGTTTTAATTCATATGTTCAGATGTTCTATGAATACTAAGTGCAAACAGAGCGAGTTCATCGTCATCTCGAGGTGTCTGACTTTGACATTCTGCACTAAAACTGATTTCATAAAGGGTCATAGAACACATGATTTAAGTTGCCCTTTCACCTTTGCTTGATTATATCTTTCAAGTATGTGATCCTCTTTCTCTTCCTCTCTCGAGCTCTTCTGAAAAAAGCTCTAGCTCTCCGGAGAAACTGAAAAAAGTGACAATGTTAATAAAAGAGTGAAAATTCTCCATTGTCTTTGTTTGAAATGTTACATCAGAAGAAACTCATGTATTCTGCACTTGTGGGTGAGTTTTAGTAAGAGCTTGAAGGTCCTCTTCTCTCCCTGGATGCTGTCAGCAATTACCTATAAAACCAAACCAGTCTTGCAGATTCTGTCCTGTCAGTGTTTAACGCCATTTTTAATCTGAATATTTGGTTATTCAGATTCATTGAAAAAAGCCCCTTTTAAGTCTGTCTTCTCTGCAGCTCAGAGACAGCTGAACCCAGAAGGCTGTTGCAATAAATCTTTTATTAGGCACAAAGAATCTCTATACTTTGAGCACAAAACACATTTTATAAGCAGGTAAAGAAAGAGAGCAATATAAATCTCAAAAAACCCAGATATTTCTAGTTTTCCAAATCATTTCTAGTTTTCTTCCCTTATTATTGTTAATTATTTTGAGGATGTATTGTTTCATAGCTCTGAATAAGGATGTCAATAACAAGTTTTAGATGATTCATAGATTTCCTCTAGCCCTTTGAGAGACTGAAACTACAGTCCCTTTATTGATCATGCATGTTGTTTTCCTCTTTCAGAATGCACTTGAAGCCTGCTCGCCTTGTGAGGGTTTTGCCTTTTTGTTTGCTATCTTTATAGTTGTGTTGTTTTGGTTTTGTGAGTTCATCCATTTACAGTCTTAGCTGGTTTCATTTGCTGAACAACTACCTTAATTGAAGTCCTCATTTTGAATGTATGCGGTTGTCAGGACATTTGCTTTATCACATTTTTTATTTCTTCCCTTTTTCACAGTTTGTTCAACTATAGTAAATATATATAGTATATAAACGGACTCTCAATCTTGGGTGATATTACAAGATTTAAAAAATTTTTGCCATGAAATTTAGTCAAAGTTTGAATTCATCTGAAACATTTTACATTTAATCATTATTGTATGAGGTGGTCCTATGTTAGTGCTTTTGTAATGAAGAGAACATACAAAATTTCTTGCTTTTGTTTGGTTTAAAGAACTTGCAGTTTAAATTTTTATGTAAAAAAAGTACAAAAAAAGTAGAGCTGTATTTGTTAAAAAAAGTCTGTCTTTAAATGTATTTTATTTACAGATACAGTTTGTGTTGTTGTTTTATAACTATACTTTTCCTTTTGTTTGTATTGTTGGACTATTATCTATTTTTTACATTAAAAATTGAGGGTATTTTTTAATCTTTTATGAACTATCTAATTTGAAAACAGCTTTTATTACAAGTTAAAAGAACAAGTATAAAAGCTGCTGCTTTCCTATAAAATATTAATATTGTAATTTGGCTGAATTTTCATGATTGAACCATGCATGGATAATGATATGTTCTTATCATTTTCTTCCCTTCAGATGTCCTTATTAAGTTTTCTTTGACTAAAAACCATTGTACGTATTCCTAAAGTAAACTTAATATAAAGTATAAACAAGTTTCTATAAAACAAAGAGCACTGTCAATTTGAAAAAAAAAAACATTTGACTTTTAACTTTTGTTTACTGTTCAATTCTTTATGTTATTACTTATTTGGGACTTTTTTTATATGCAAAATAAATATATTGTTCTTTGGATTCATCAAAAGATTAAGCTTCATAAATGCTTCATCTGTTGTAAACAGTGAGAGCAGCATTTCAGCCAGACATTTGAGGAGAAACAAGATGAGTTTTTTTTTTTTTTTTATCTGCATTGAAAATGACTTCAGCATTGTGATTTCACGAAAATCACATTTTCTGTAAATTAAGCACATCTCTTTTTTTCTTAAAACAATGCAAAAATCAGTATAACACTTAATCCATAGTGTAACATAGTTTACCTAACAGCTTCTAGTATGGAGGGTATATCTGAAATGGGAAAATTGGCGAAGCATTTATATTTTTTCAATTGAGTTCCAGAGCACATTATACTTATTTTTTAAAATGAATAAAAACGTATTGTTTAATTCATCTTTCGTAATCTTAGACTTAAAAGTGCATGATTGTTAAGGAGGGAATTTTAGAATTAAGGAGGGCAGAGGAAACAAAGCAGGTGTAGGATCACATTTGTCCAGCTGGGGTCAGCGTTGAGACGGTTGCACTTCAGGGTCCAAGATGTATTAACAAGTTTGGCCAAAGACATCATCATGAAAAAATAATGTCAGCATTCACAAGGGTTTACTATCACTGAGCTGTTGTTAAAATGACATTCGTGAGCTACATGTTTCTTTTGGTTCTTCAATGCTTCAACTTTCCTCTAAGATTGAATAAATAAAAATGAAACCACGTTTGTCAAAGATAACATTTTGACAAAATAGGATTTATATCAAAGGTTGTAAGCAATATGTTTATTGTCCTATAGCTCATTACCATTCCTGATACTGTGACAGCATTTTAAATTATTTTTAAATATCCTAAATTATATTAACCCCCAGCTCTCCATGTTTTTATTGTGTTGTACTCGATGTAACACAATGGTTTCTATCAGGTAGGATTCCAGGCCTTCTTTAGACAAAAGCCTTGAAATGCGTCAGACCATTTCCAATTATTAATAAAAAAAAAAAAAAAAAAACATCTCTGTTTTTAAAATCGGTTAACAGTAAACGGGAGAGCAATTTGGAGCAGTGGCGGTCTGCTTTCCACCTGTGCTAACTGCAAGAGTGATGGAGTGTTGCATGATGTGTCCTCTATGTCTCTTTTTTTTTTACATGTCAACAGTACATGTGGGTGTAGGAAAAGCAGCACAGTGCACGTGTGGGCGGAGGTGCATGCATGCCCTCAGTGGCCATGTGTGGTAATGTGTGTACTTTTGGTTACACAGTTGTCTTTTTTTGTGTGTGCTGTACAGTGATATTGTCCCAACGGTGTCACGTGCGCTGGAATATGCTGGCTGCTTTTGTTGTCCCCCTGGCTGTTCTGCTTTTCTGGCACTTTCATACAATGGTGCACTTGAAACACAGTGATGCTATTAAGCTTGAGTTCCAGCTCTCAGGAAAGACTAGCGTCCTAGATGTAGATTACATGGATACATCGCCAAGGAACAACAGCAAGGACTGAGTACTACATCCAAACAAAGGTGACAACTATTGCTGCACAGATGTGTGAGTTAAAAGACTGAATCATTGAGGGGTTTGTAGAAATGGATGCAGTTAGTTGTTGATAAATCTTGTGGTAAACTAGGTTGCTGAAAGGCATTAGTATCTTTATGGACTCATTTGAAATCTGACCATGTATGCTAATTTATGGAGATTTATTTAGAGCACACTTGAACAGTGGTGATACAAAACTGTTGAAAAAGTACATTTATAGAAAGAAGAAAAGTATACTAGATTAGTTGACATACAAATATTTTGTGATGCTTTTTTGTGGATCCTTTAAAACTACAATATATTTGGTCGTTTTACTATAAAACAATAAAAAAATTTTTTAGCATCAATAAAATGTCATGATATGCCATTACAAAACCTGTGAAGTATCATCAACAGATGAAATGTGCTTTTTGAAAAACAACCTTTTTCTAGGAAATGTCTCAGCAAGCAGACTCCTCTCAGTCCAGAGAGGTTGTGGTTGAGTTGGAGTCTGACGGCAGAGAGTCCAGAGTTAAAAAAGCAAGGAGCATACCAGGTGAATGTCACTAGACATGTCTAGATTTTCTGTAAAGTGTTAAAATTAAGATTTCTCCTTCATGTTCTCACAAGGTTCAGCTCTTATCTACCTCAAAGGTCCCAAGTTTCTCATCTATGTCAGTGGAGCCTTGTCAATGTGGGTAAGAAACCTTTCATTCTCAAACCCGATCAAAGAACAAAAGATTAGAGAAAAAGGGAAAGGTGATTGGTGTTATGTAAACATTCTTTAATAAAACATTTAATGAGACATTCTTTCCTAACTTATTTTCCTTAGGGTGACCGTATGTGGCACTTTGCAATCTCTGTTTTCCTCATTGAGCTGTATGGTCATAACCTGCTCCTGACTGCTGTGTTTGGACTGGTGGTGGCGGGGTCAGTGCTCCTGTTCGGGGCCTTGATTGGAGATTGGGTTGACCGTAACCCTAGAAATAAAGGTATGCACATATTCACCACATGTATATGTATACTTTAGCATGCGGTACTTTAATGTAAGAGCAAACACAGATAATCCCAATTCAGTTTTAGAGCAAAAAAATCGTATTTATATTTTCCACTTTGAGTAACTCAATCACTTTCAGTTGGAAGTTAATTACTTCAAATAATGTTTTAAAACCCACTCTAATTAAAATGATGTTTTTGTTACTTTAAGCACATTCATTTTCATTATGGAGAGCACATGTATATAGTAAATTAAGCTAAAATTTGTATTTGTGAGTATTTTTTGGTCCGAATTGTTGTTAAACTGGAGCAGATGGAAAAAGTAGCTGGAAAAAGCTTGTAGGAGGGACATAGAAGCCACTAAGGCAAGCCACAAGGTTTCTGCTCCGCTTCATTCGGATGCATACATTTGTAGACACATTTATTCTTGACCATGTACATCTTTGTTTTCCTCATTCAAGCTGGCATCTGGTTTAAAACTAAACAATTGGATAGCTCTGATATTGGGTTGTAAGGGCTGTAAGCTGGCAGGAGAGCGTGTAGACAGAGAGATGATGGGAAATGGGGACAGGTTTACTCCGTGCAAACAGTCCCGCTCAAATCAGTGGGAACTTTCTAATGAACTCATTGACTGTAGAAACAATGAACTCCACAACCCCTCCACTAAATAGGAAGTACCTGCTGGTGCCAAAAAGTCAATTAAAATTACATGCAAAGAGACAATGTCTTTTTTTTTTCTTTTTTTTTGACTGAAAACAACGTAATCATAATTAAAAGTGTATTCAGACTGGAAACATTTAGTTCTCTTACAGTAAACCAGAGTTTGTTTCCCCAGATAATCTGGAATCCAGTATGAATACACTCAAGTGAACCCTGGTTTGAGACCTGAACCACTGTCTGGTGCATTTTTTGAGCTGGTCTCAGTTTGTTTCCAATTGAGCTCTGGTTCACTCCGAGTTTCCTCAGTCTGAATAGGCTCCGTGTTTGGAGTGGAACAACCTGACAAAAATGGCCACCATAGTAACTAGTCAGGCATGACAGGTTGTAAACAGAGTAGCAGAGAAACAGTAACTCATTGAAATGTGGTCAGTTGAATGCAGGGTCATTAAAACAACTTTTATCATGATACACATTGTTTCTCACACTGTTTTCCCAACAATCTAAATGTCATAAACACTTCTCAGCGTACCTTCTGTATCGTCTCTTCAGTAAGCAATTTGCAGTATGCCTCTGCCGTACTAAAGTGGCAAAAGTAAACGCTGTACCAGACGTCGATGCAAACGTTGAAAGTTGGTCAACTAAATAAAAAGTTTGATTAAGTGAACTGTTCTGACAATGATTGCAAAGCCGACTGAAGAGATCTTTAGTCACATGGTTTTGTTTCCAAGCTTTGGTTCAAAACAGAAATGTCTGCTTGACAGGAATCTGAATAAAGACCAAATGCAAGGTTCAGGAATCGATCCGGACCAAATTAAGCTGACTTACAGACTTTTCCAGTCTGAATAAACAATCTAAAGAATAACTCCGACCGCTGTCACTATAGATCAAAAGACATTCAGAGTGGGGCTTTAAATAAAATATCACCTTTTCTCATCTTCTGTTTTAGTTGCACATGCATCTCTTTTCATCCAGAACACCTCAGTGACTGTTTGTAGCATTGTGCTCATGTTGGTGTTCTCATACAAGCAAAGGATTGAACAGATCTGGGACGGCTGGCTTACTGTAAGTAGACACTTGATGGAAGTCCTGTCAATTATTAGAAATTACTGTCAAAACACAGTCATCCAAGTCTTGATGCAATGAAGTATTCATGAGATGCTAACCATGATCCTTACAGAGAGGAGTTACTCTGTTGTTCTGTTGTCTTTCTTGTGTTACTGCTGTCTGTGCTTCTGAGCTGGTGGCTGCTTTGTGCTGTCATAGTAACATGTTGCATCGCAAAACTCACACAAGGTGGTTTGTTATACCGTGGTGATCATCCTGGCAGATGTGGCAAACCTTGCAAGCACAGCGCTGACCATTGCCATACAGAGGGACTGGATTGTAGTTATCACAGGCTACAACAGAGGTCACCTTGCTGGTGAGGATTGGCTACAGTCTATCAAAATTTTGATCTTGCATTTCAGCATGACGTATTATGAACGACTTGATAAATAAATACTTTTTTCTTTACGTGGGGGTATGGATGAAAACTTACCGGGAGAACGCGGTTTAACCTCTGTGTGTTTGATCCAAACAAAAGGAATGAATGCCACCATGAGGAGGATAGATCAGGTGACCAACATCCTGGCCCCACTGGCAGTGGGACAGGTCATGACCCTGGCCTCAAACGTGGTTGGCTGTGGCTTCATCCTGGCGTGGAACCTTATATCTCTGATTGTAGAGTTCTTCTTCTTGTCGCGGTGTACCGTATCGTCCCTGCTTTGTCTGTCAAACCACCGACAGATGAGGATGAGCAAGTGTGCTTCAAGAGGAAGATAAGGAGAGGAAATCGAGGTATGAACTGAATGCTGGGAGTTCTCCAAACACCTACTGCCTTTTTGCAATGCTGTATTTTCAATTTCGATTTTTGATGCTTTCAATGACTTTTGTTGGTTTGTGTGCAAAGGAAAAAAAATCTTCTGTAAATTATACAGTCAGGATGATTTTTTTTAATTTATTTTTTTATTTTACCAGTTGAGTATTTAGACATATGCTTGTATTTTTGGTGCTTTTCATAATTATGATAGTTGAAATTTTACACTTTTTAATGATTATCAAAAAAAGATGTCATTTTTTCATCATACTGATGAAGTTGAGTGGTAGTAAAACCCTCTCCTTGTCATTTAGATTTCTATAAAGCTCATGTATCCCGAACTAATTGAGCAATGGGATTGAGAAGTAGTACAACAGAAAAAAAAAAGGTTTTGAAAAATATGATTTAAAATGATGCATGTCATTGTTTTTTCTTTTTTTTTTCTTCATCAGGACAAGGCATTGTTGGACCACCTCGGGGTCTGACAGAGGACAACTGCAACTTAAGTGTGCATTCAAAAGACCTCCCAAACGTGCCTCTGTGTTTCCGAAGGTTTCGTTGGTTGGTCAGCACATGTAAAGACGGCTGGATGGCCTATTATCACCAGCCGGTTTTCCTGGCAGGAATGGGCCTGGCTTTCCTCTACACCACAGTCTTGGGTTTCGACTGTATCACCACCGGTTATGCCTACACGCAGGGCATCAGCGGCTCTCTTCTGAGTCTGCTGATGGGCGTGTCAGCTGTAGCAGGCTTAATGGGCACCATAATGTTCACCAGACTCAGGAAGACCTATGGCCTGATTAACACAGGCATCATTTCCAGTTGCCTCCATCTGGGTTGCTTGCTGTTTTGTGTGTGTTCTGTGTTTGCCCCTGGAAGCCCTATGGATCTGAGTTTACTGATGCCCTACTTTACCTACAACTCGTCTGCTGAACCTGGAAGGATGGCGAGTCAAAGGCAAAAACATACTTACCCGCTTACAGGGGGCAACAATCAGCCACTGCTCCCCGATCGCTCCTCCATCCACTGGACCAACAATACAGTACTTTTTGATAATGTGCCATCTGGAACAGCACCAGAATCGTACCTCTCTATAATTCTGCTGTTCCTGGGAGTCATCACAGCACGCATTGGTGAGTGTCGAAAGTTGACTCTAATTCCTTCACATGTGACAAGCCTTCAAGAATGTGGGTTAAGGGTATTCTTGAATGCACATTTAGCATGTGGTGTTCACGCTGGACTTTCACAACTCGACAGCACATGAAGAGTTGGAAAAGACTGTGTGCGAAATGTCAAAGTGGTGCAAATCTTGCGAATCTTGCTCCGGTTTTTTTTCTCTTTCCCAGCTCTATTCTAATACTTGAAAGACTTGGTGCCATATATTTTCATCTGTGCACAAACTACAGTTATTAACATCTCCTCTATGATCCTTTCTCAAACGCTTCTGTGAATTAAAAGGGAAGCCATCCATTCGTCACTACCAAATCCAAGTCCCTGATTAGTAAAAGTTTAACCTGATTTAACTTTGAACTTGTGATACCGCCCGAAATTGTCTTAAAAACTTGTAAAGCGACACACGACCACAAGAGTTTTGAGCATGGAAGCACAAAATGTACATGTGGGTGCATTTGTATAGACTTTTTGATGACTTTTCAGTGGTCGCTTCATCATGTGCTGCCGAGGCCAGGGTGAATGTAACATCAGAGCACTTATAAATTGTTTTCTCTGCACCACTTTGCTACACTGAATAAATTACTCTGTTTGACAAATTTGAATTTCACCTTATCAATTAAGGAAACTCAGATCTGCCTGAAAACAAGGGGATCAGTTTATTAGCCAATGAATTTTCACGTAGCAAAATTATACTGTAAATGCATACGTACTGTTGGGAATACTAAAAAGCAAAAATATTGTTTATTTTGAGTAGGAAAATAAAAGCAAAAAAGAAGCACAAATTAACTTCAGCTAAATATAAATATACACATGAATATCCTACCAGTACATGATATTCAGTGGTTCAGATTTCACTGAGGGCCTTTTTGTCCCCAAATGAGCATTTTGTGTAAATATGATTATTCCTTTTACAGTGTGTGATAAGAGAATGAAGGTGATTTTTTTTAAACAAACTAAATTTCCCAGACAATTTCATTGTAGAAAATCTTTAGTTTAAATGTTTTTGCTTTTCTTTTGTTATGTTAAGAAAAATACAATTACTGTGTATCCTACTATGAAGCTTTACCCATGTATCTGCATTCATTTTAGCCAAAGGGACTTTGACGTCCATCTTTCTGTTTATCTTAAAGAGAAGTCATTTTTAGGGTTAAGTTCTTCAGCTCACAAAAGTTCAATCCACACTATTTACTTACTGGAGTTGCTCAAACATGTCCTTTTGCATCCAAACACCTGTATTGTAGGCCTGTGGTCCTTTGACCTGACGGTGACCCAGCTTCTTCAAGAGACCATCTGCGAGTCAGAAAGAGGCGTGGTGAACGGAGTCCAGAGCTCCATGAATTACCTGATGGACCTGCTTCACTTCATCATGGTGATCTCCGCTCCCCAACCAGAACACTTCGGCATCTTAGTTATCATTTCTGTATTGTTCATCACCACAGGGCACACGATGTACTTCATGTACGCACACAAAGCAAAGAGAAAATACCGCCTGGATACTTAAACGGATCGGACATCTCACACATCCACGTATGCTTACCAGAACTGAATCCACTCTAAAATGAATGCCTCGCTCCTTTTCCTTCTGCAGTCTCCCTGCAACAGTCTGCTTGTGACTTTTCCGTGCTCAGTCGCTGTCAGGTGTGCCACAGCAGCAGAGCTCAGGTGCAATGTTGTCTCTGAATCATTTGCATCTGCTGAGAGGTTTGTGATAGATGTCTATCCCAAAATAACACACAACCAGACACAAACGCTGGTCTAAGACATCAGCATATATGTGAAGTCTGCAGAGCTGTTGCACCTGTTAGACTCTTTTCTTAAGTCTGGCAGCTAGAAAAGGGAAGGGAGGTGCTGCGGAGGGTGAGTGCACGGGGAGATTTGTCTGTCACTCACTCGGTTAAGAGCCAGTGCTGTGAAGAGAACTTTAATGTGAATGATGTATAGAAAAACAAGCAGGAAAGTCTTCTGACAAGTGGCATTGTTGCTACTGGTACGTCCATTTGGAAATATTCCAGGTTGTCCACATAAAGGAACACAAAGGGAAAATGATGTGGGGACCATTTAATGAAACAATAATCATTAAAGGCATCCTCCCCTTAAAATGGACAAAGTGAAAGGACAGACGCGTTTCCTTCCCCTGGTTTGTTTCTCTGTGGACAAATCAAGCAAACTTTTGCCTTTCTGTTAAGCCCGTCAGCCCTGTTTTTGTACGGCAGCAATAACACATCAGCCCACCATAGAGCACCAAACTCCACTTAATCTCGACTTTTCATGTATTTGGATTAAAATTTCCTAAACATCTTCTTTTCCCTTATAAAGAGTGGCATCGTTAGTTTAATAGAAATCCAAAAGGAGCTCCATGTCCCCTTAAGATTGGAACCAGCAGTAGTTTTTTTAGCATGTTGATCACTTTTGTTGGAGGTATTTGTTTTATCTTTTGCTTCATGCTTCTGTAGTTCAGATGAACTAAACACTAAGTTACCTCAGCTAAGAACACAAACATCTTGGGACTTGATCTCAACTACTTCATATTTTTTTATACTTAGTCTTTGTACAGAGAAGATCCAGGCTGAAGATTTTGCCAAACCACACTCATCAGATCTCAATATATTCGTATAGTTTCCTGTGCAATTCCTGTATTTTTTGTTGTCCTTATTTATAAGACTGATATTTATGATAATAAAGATAAATTAAAGTGATCTATGGTCAATGTCTTGATGATTTCAAAAGACACAAAGATACATATTTTTAATGTTTTATGAGAAATTTGAAGATCATTTTCAGTTGATTGGGTTAAATCCAGATATCTAAAAATATTGGAACTCACACAGTAATAGAATTTGATGACAAATATTTGAGTGGTAATGAAGCTGGAACTATTGCGGTGTAGTAATGACTCAGAAATAATAGCCATTCTAAACGGTCAAAAATGGTCAATTTAACATCTCTGCTCCATTTCAGCTTTGATTCTGTTTGTGACCGTTACCAATAAAAAAAAGTTAAATTTAGTCATTAAGTCTTTTAACTGCAGTAGAGAACAAAAGTGCAAAAAATGGGAGAAACAATCCACCAAAAAGATTACAGTATGGTCACAAAATATTCAAAACAAATCTAAATAAGTTATTTAGTTGTATTTAGTCCAAGTTCTACTTTGATTATAACTTCAAAACCTCTGAATCAAACTTCAATTTCTCATTCATCCTTTTTTCAAACTTGCTTAATCCCTTTCTGAGTCATGATGTTGCTGGAGCCTATCCCAGCAAGGGTTACCCTGGAGAGGTTTCCACTCCATGCAAGGCCACACAACCACACACATCAAAATACAGATAATTCAGACACCAATTACCCTGTGAAGCATGACTTTGGACAGTGGAGTGAGGAAATCCAAACACGTACCGGCAGAACATACATTCTCCACACTGAGACAACAAGGATGCAAACAGCTACGCCACTGTGAATCCCCCAGTCTAATATTATGTAGTGTTTAGTCTGAGGTTTACTTTAAAACAGAGGTTCTTAACCTTTTTGACACTGGGGCCCAATTTTCCCGGTACAAAGTGATTCGAGGCCCATTCAAATATAAACATGTTAATGTGAATTGATCCACATCTTGTTTAATTTGTATTTGATAATTAAATCGAGTTTTTATGGTTTATCAAAGTAAAATCTTGTGAGGAAAAATGATCCAACGTGATCATCTCAGACATTTATTTTCATACTGAACAGGTAAACCACAGTTGTCATGCTCAACACAAATTAGAATTCCAAAAATATTTATAAGGCATTTTAATCAATTAAATTGTGTTGTAATAAAACAAGAACACTTCAAATAAGTTTCAAATGAAACAAACTGTAAATGAGATTTAAATAAAATACTAATTAAAAGATGACCTTATAACCTGCTGATGAACTTGACAAATTAGAAGTTTTAATTTCCAAATCTGTGACAAATTAACAACAACAGTCACAACAGTCTGTTTTTAAAAAAAACTAAACATGAACTGAGGCAAAGAGCCCCGGAATAAAGAAAATATGATGAGGGGCCGATAGCTGCATACTATTGGCTCATGCCACAACACGTTACTGATGCCGGGTTCACACTGGATGCAGAACGGAGGCCGCCTCTATTCGGCGCCCATAATCTATGGTGGCATTCACACCAGGCGCGGAGCGGTGCGGTCCTCCGCAGAGGACTCGCGCCGTGCAAGCGGATCATTTCAGCTTCTGCTCTATTTTGAGTGCGAGCTGCGAGCGTTCCGCATCAATTCTGGCTGGAAGTTTAATAAAGATACAAGAGAAAATACGGTTTATTTTTAAAAGAAAGAGTGTTTTCGCAGGTAACTTTTGGAAAATCATGCGTCCAGCACTAAACTTTGTTCCTAGTCGCTGACCCAGAGGAAAGGGGTTAAGGTTAGGGTTATGGTTACAGTTCCTGAGGTTGGCTGTCTCTGCAGCTCACGGCTTCACCAGGGGAGGGGTCACATGTGGAGAACACATTTACACATTTAGGAGCGGGACAGTTAATGGTACTTTAACTTTAAGTTGAATTTTAAATACATGCGTCCAAAAAAAACATCCAGCCTTGGACACACTTAGAATGAGTGCAGGCAATGCAGCAATGAAATCTTGGCTGCATGTATTACTGTGTTCAATATGAATTACCATCATTTTCTAGGCTGCTCGCATGTAAATACATGTGAATAACATCAATGTTTTTAAAATATAACCAATTTTTTACAATAAAACGAAGTGATTGACAAATGTGATCATGTTTTTGTATCTGAACAGACAGTAGACATGTAAAGAAACACATCCATAACACACACGTGTATGTGCCAGCACACACTCACACATCAACATAGTGGGCAGAATAGTTTTTATGAATTTAGTCACGCACACACATGCGAGCGAGCGCGTGCGCACAGACACAACCAAAACAGACACAGACGCGCACACAGATCAATGTAGTGAGCCGGCTCCGGAGCGGGTGGGCGGGGGCTGGATTTTGGGTGTAAAGAGTAGCAGAGAGGAGTTCCTCTTAGCAGAAACACGCGGTAATATCTTTAGGTTATTAACTTATCACGCATGATGGCTAAAACAACAAAAGCTCCAGCTGGAGCGCCTGTCGACCGCCGTGGAAAAATCCGCGTCTGCTCTGTAAACCACAGAGCTGGGCGGAAGCCGCGCGCTCTCGACTTCGCGGTGCTTCCCGGTGCAGTATGAACCTGGCGTGACGCTTACTGCCACCAAGTGGTAGGAGGCTGCATTCAGGTCCCGCGGCCCTCGCGGCCCTCAGGTTCAGAACTGATTTTTATTTCGCGGCCCACTAGAGGGCGCTCGCGGACCGAGATTGGGCCGCGGCCCTATGGTTAAGAAACACTGCTTTAAAACATACCTTCAAAACGTCTTTACCCAAGGTTTTATAATGAGAAAAAAGACTTCTATAAAATAAATACTATAAAAAAACTTCTATAAAATAAACAAAGCATAATTTCAGAAGTAGATAGCATCTGAAGCTAAAGCCATGAGCTGTTTGTTCAACAGAGGAATGCACAAGTTACATAATTATCAAAGAACTGTGTCACAAGTTGTGTTTTTTACCTTTTTTACCTTTCTGTTCCTTTTAAGTCTCATTTCCACTGAGCGGTCCAGTCTGGTAAGGTAAGGAGTAGGAGTGTGCATCCCAAATCAAGTCTCGCTGGGGGATTGCTTGTTTGATTGTTCCTCAATATTCAAGTAATCTTTGTCACATCTTCTTGTACCATTGTAGTTGACCCCAAAATGTTTCTTTTTATTTTTGCCCATTTCTGTTTTGGAATTTAACTATGTTTGGTTTTTTGTTTTTTTAAGTTAGGGTAAACCTTTGAAAATATCTTTTTTTTTTTTTTTTTTTTTTGTTAATCAGGTCCTCTTTAATTTCATCAAGTAAAGATTTTGGAAGCAATGAATTGTCTTGACTACTCCATCTCAAAATTCAGATTTGGTACATACTGAATGTGCCACATTACATGTCATCATGTTAAAACAATAGTGATTAAAACAGACAGAAGAGAAAATCGGTTTAAGAAAATGTGGAGCTTGAATAACTATCAAAGCTAGCCAAACACAAAGCATTAGAAAATCAATTTTGTCATCTAACTAAATATGCATGACTTCCACATCAGGTGATCCATAGATATGGATCACCGAAGAGGAGAGCATTGTTGCTTTCAATAGGACAAATATGTTGCCTTAGCCCCACTACAAAGGATAGAAATATTCCAGTTATGTGGAGAAGAATGGTGCTCATTCCAGATGGTCAGGAAGCTCTCAAGACCTAAATAAATAGCAGAAACCAGCAGTGGTCCATTGTTGTGGGAAGACAGGACCTTATAAGTCTGTTTACATTTTCACCATAAGAAAAAAAAATTCCCTCTGGACATCTCTGAAAGACTTTTTTCCAGATATCTTACAGTTTAATTGTCCCTGAGGAATACTGTTATTCATTTTTACTCATTCATATTTAACTGGAGAGATTTCGTAAGAGCTCTATAGAGTTTCATCAGTATTTTTCCTACTGCAGGGCTTGAGGGCTACAGTCGTGCACCTTCCAAGGATGTTGTGGTGCTCCCGTCTTTCGCAGTGCATTAGAGCAAGCTCACTAACAAGCCTAGCTTCAGGCAGTCTCACTTTGTAATTCATTTTCCAGAGAATCTGGGTCACTGTTGGCAAATTAAATCTATATTTTCCTGCTGAAAAAATCTTTCCTTCTCTGAGTGAAAGTGTATCAAACTTACATCGCAGGGTACATTTTTGTCAGGTGACTTTATTTTATTAAAGAAAATAAAATTGTCATAAAAACCGACAAGATTGTTTGTGGGATCATTTACATTGTTTCTTTTTATTTAATTAATATATTTATTTTTTCACGTTTTTTATTAGTTTTTGTTCTTGTTCGAAAATAGAAAAAGATTTTAAAAAAATAGTAATAATAATACTAACTTGCTTTAAGTGCACCACTTCTGTGATGCAGACAAAACATGTTTTATAATAGTTTTTTTTTACAACACATGAAATTATTTTATTACAATTTCCAATAAGCCACACTACAAGAAAATTAAAAGAATTAAATAAAAAGGAGCTAAGCTATTATTTAAATAAGGAATTGACAAATTTTTTTTTTTTAAATCAACAGTTTTGTTTGTGAAAATTTTGTTGCAAAATCACAAATGGCCTTTGTGGGTCTCACATCATCGAGTCAGTAAACTGTACAATACAGTCTCACCATATCAGGTAAGGCTATCTATGGAAAGCCAGGAGGGAAAAAATTGTTAAGAACTTTGGCGGATGCGCTCTGATTGCGCAAAGTACGCAACACGAGCTTACAGAGAATATGCACAGAACGCAAAAGTTCTAGACAATTTTGTCCATTCTGACTTTCCATAGTAACCAATCCTTTCAAGTAAGATCAGTATACATTGAAGAGGATTGGTTCAATGAGGTCAAGTTGGACAGATTGTATATATCATGAATAATATCAACCAATTTTTTGGAGTGGGTGGGTGGAGGGCTCTTGCCTCAGATGGAGGAGTTTAAACATTTTGGGGTCTTTTTCACGAGTGAGAGAAGATTGATGCTTGAGATCGACAGGTGGTTTGGAGCGGCGTCCGCCGTTGTACAGTTGCTTTTCTGGTCCATTGTGGTGAAGACCTGAGCCCGAAAGCAAAGCTCTCAATTTACCAGTTGATCTTTGTCCCAATACTAACCTATGGTCATGAGCTCTAAGTCATGACCGAAAGAATGAGCTCTCCACCACAAGTGGCTGAAAAGATCCCCCTCCGGAGGGTGGCTGGACGCTCCCTTAACATCTTGGAACATCTTGGGGTCCGGACAGAGGAGCTGGAAGAAGTGGCCATGGGAGAGGGAAATCTCATCATATTTGCTTTGACCGTGTGAACCAGTCCCTGATGAGCGTGTGAAGAAGATGGATAGATTGTTTTAGAAATTAAATTAAGAGCAAAATTGTTGACTTTTTTCTAGATTGTCTTGTACTTTTTGAAAATTTCTGTTTTAATGCTGCAAATTATGATATTAATGCTGCTTCATCTTTAAAATGTAAAGATCCATTAGCTGTCAAATACTTGAGTGTGGGAAATTTGTTCTCTGCCTTTGATTCTGGAGCTGCAGATTCAGGCGTGCTCAGTAACCATCTAGTGGTTCAACCCCTTAATGCTGAGTATGGAAGCCTTGGGTTCCACTTTTAGAATATTTGGTATGACTCAGCATGGATTTGAACTTCCAGTCTCAAGGAGTAACACTCTACCACAAGGCCACTGAACCTCCAGCTGTTTCTTGAAATAACCTTGAATTGTCTTCCTGTTAAAATTATGATGTAGAAAAGCTGAAAGCTGCCTGATAATAGGGGGAGCTGGCAAAAAAAAATATTCAAGGGGACAACTTGACCATAGAACATAGGAGCAACATTGTGTGACAGCAAGGACAAAAAAGAATCTTCACTACCTAAAGTAGTGACCACCATTGCTGTACAGGTGCATAAAGAGTCTCAGTCTCAGGGACTGGATTGCACCACAAACTGATAAGATCTTTAACTACAGGCTAAAGAAGCTAACTGCACTGTTTGAATGCCAAGCTGTTCACCAGAGCGATCTGCAAATGAATGCACTCAACCATAGTGGTTAACTCTGTTTGCTGTTCTTATCATAAAGGGTCTCCTGAGAGTGTACCTTTAGTTATCTTGTTTCACATGTTTCAGTTTGATTGTTCTGAGTCTTTGTATCATTTCGTACGATCTAGGGTGATCTGTAACATGCCATGTTGAAACCACTGTTGAGCTAAAGCAAAAAAGGATCACGTGTATAAAATCTTTCTTCAACTATAAAACATTTTTTTTTAAAACCGGGCATTTGACTCGTGTTCAAGAATGCGCAATTGAAAGAGTCTGAAAACTGTCAAAGCAAAACAAAAAAAACAAATTTACATTGCTACGTGTGAATGCGGAGCATTGATTGTGGAAGTGGCTGCTTGAACATATTAATAGATTTCTTTTTAAGAGGTAGAAACCCAAAGATCACACAAGCTCAACAGATTCACAAAAAAACAGCAGCCTCTTTGTTTTGAGTTTACAGTGTTCCCTATATTACATGCTGTTTCATTTAATTTTTTCAAATATAAGATGGAACAATGGCGAATTGTTTTTCTCTGAAATCATCAGTACATATCCACCCTATTAAGAGTTTGACGTTGGCAAATCCTGACTCTCTCCTCCTTTCAGGACTTTGTGAAACTTCCTTTTTGGGTGTGTTTGACTTAACAGATGTTTCCTGATCTCCCCGCGTTTGTAGCTCACTCCCCTCCCTTGTGGTAAAAGACACTCAAAAGAGGCTGAAAGGGACTTAGTTTTATTACAGTCAACCACACAAGGAGATACCTGGAGCCCATCCGATGTGGTCTGTCTGTGTCTTTCTACGCTACAAGACTGAAGAGGTTTTTGGAGAAAAATGTCGTGGGATTGCGGCCTGAGATATATGTTTTCTGTACCCCCTGCGCTGCATCAGGGGAATAAGTGCAGCTTCATTGAAAAGGAGGATCTGTCCCGACTGGAGATGGTCCAGAGGCTGGCAAAGGACGGCTGTCGGTTCTTGCAAAATCACAGCAAGAGCCCAGAGAAGGCAAGTGAGGTAGGTTTCTAAAGGCTATGGTGTAAAAACTGTAAAATTGGATCATAAGAAATTAAAAAGAGCCTTGTTTAATGAAAAAAAATGCTGAATTTTCTCTATTGCAAGAAGAAATAATCTTATTAACAAAGTTTTTCAATAACAAAATAATTTAAGTTTGAGAAAACATATCTAAGTGATTAAAGTTTTTTTTTAAAGATGAGAATTCTTGGCAAGACCATATTTTTCTAACCCCATTTTCTGCTTAATTAAAGAACATTTTTCACATTTTTCACTTATTTCTCAGGGGCTTGTATCTGTATATCTGCAGCATATATCAAATGTTTAGTAGGTCTAAGATTGAACGAAAAATATAAACAAAAATATTTCAGCAGATTCTCTTCTAGTTTAATAAAAATTCAATTCTATGCCAGCATTGTTGGTTTGTTGGGGAGTTGTTTCTAAGCACCATTCCTGGAAGCAGCCACTTCAAAATGTGTCATTCCACTCAGTCAAAATTCTCTTCAAACTGTACTATTTTTTTATAAGTATTATGTCAGCTCCCATCTAGCTCCAGAGCCTCCTGATTGGCTGAAGTTGAGGTGGGTTCAGTCTGTCCCTTCCTGCCAGCTGTGTTTGTGAGCTGAACTATGAAACAATTGCAGGAAGAGATGACGTAGATGGCTAGACCATCGTGCCAATTCATTGTGCGGTCTTAGGGTGGGTTCTCGTCTGTTGGCTCTCTGACCTTTAATCTATGACAAGGTAAATGTTGATTGGCTCATTACTAATGAGCATACCGTTAAATATGTTAGTCATTCAAAATAGACCATATTTTTTTATTTTAAATGTTTTCAAATTGTTGGAATGCATGAGCTCAGTTGTGAGGTTGGATACGAATTCTGCACAGATATGCTTGAAATCTCACTGATAATGGACAGACAGGTTGACTTCATGGCTTCTTGACATTAATCTCCAAATATTGGTATTATGTGAGATTATTTTTGCGATGCCTCTCAACCTGAGAAGGTTTTAGAGCAAAGCCATGATGATGCCACCCTGTGTAGCATGTGACTCGCACAAATGGTTCAGTCCTCAAAGAGCTTAGAAATCACTTAAATCCTGGCGCTTAATGTACTGCAGACTGTATGTTAGTGGGTGTAAGTGAGAGATACTAATGCAAAGCCATCATTAATGTTATGTATACCAATCTGGGTTTGAAGACATGAAGGATCACAGACTATTTTTTTATTTTTGTTTTAAATAAAATTCAAGAAACCATGAAACATTTTAACTACTTTAGTTTGATGCTATTAGTTTTACAAAATATGGTGTGGCATAAAATATATTAGATAATTGAAAATAATGGATTTGCATTGTCTTTAAATTTCTAAAAAAAACCCAAAATATTTTACACACCTTTCATATTTTTATCCAAGTTAATTGAATTTGCAATGTTATCTTCATTCTTCAGCTGAGAATGTATATAAATATGTTTTGACAGCATTATCAATTCTAGTCTTCATGTCTGTTCTTGATTTCTTTTCTCAAATGTGTAAATCAGATGAGTAGGGCTTTCTGTTCATGGAGCAGTACCCAGGAGAATCTGTGCCAGGATTAATTATTCATAGTGAGGATGAGAGGACAGCTGGCTGTCATGCGTCGTGAGACAAAAACTGGAGACTCTTGTGACAAAGCTAAAAGCGCCCAGCGAGCGTCATGTGTGGATATCATGGGTCAGTAGAGCCATCCATGTGCTTTTTTGTTTCAAGAGGCAGGATATGAATCAGTTCAGCCTTCCCTTTCTAGGAATTTTGTTATGTAAAAGGAAAAAAAAAAGACAAGGGTCAAAAGCAATTATTCTCTGGATGTGTGTTTTATTAGGACCTACCAGTTCAGCATCATTTGATTAGGTTAAAATCAGCAACATTTTTTACCCTTGCCATTTTTGAATCTGCCCTCATGGTGTATTTGTCCAATGACTGAAGTGATTAAGGCCCACATAGTGATGCATTCTGTCATATTTAGCTATTTAGAATGTTAACTGGTGTGTAAAGGCCTCATATTTAATGCATCCATGGACCATGTTTGTCAATATTTGGTAAGTGTCAATATCCTAGGAAGTGCTTAACAGGAGGAAGCCAAAAAAGGCAATTAGAGCAGCAAACTGCAGCCACTTCCAGCCTGTCTGCCCCACTAATTGCATGAACAGAGGCTTGTGGTGCATTGATTGATGGCTGGGGTAGCGAGCAGGGGTGAAGGGGGGAAATGGAGCAAGATGAGTCTGCAATTTGGGAGTTTCTCATTAAGAGCAATATATCTGATCTGGATTCTCAGTTGTCAAGCAGCTATCAGGAATCATTACGCTTCAGCAACTGCTGCTATCTTTTTTTTGTTTGAACTATAAACTTTTTAAAGCGTAGAGGCTGTTAAAATGAGGGCACTGAGATTTAGTTGTTATTGGAATCATTAAGCAAAAAGGGGAGGAGTTAGAGATGTAACAAGTATTTTAGTAAATTGATGAAGGCTTAATTGATTTTTGCAAGTACAACATGCACAAAAGCCCTAATAATTCTCCAAAATGTAGTATCAAAATTTTAACAACAGAATCGCTCAGTTTAGTTGAAGCTCAATTGTTAAGTGAGGTTCTGTCATTTTTTTATTTTCAGATGAAGTAAAGATAAAAGGTTTCTTCAGTTTTGAGCTGCTTACAATTATTTTAATGCAGCTTGTCTGTGTAGCAACAGACAAACATTAATATAGCTTCGGTTTTAGCACAATGCAAACTCGTGCATGCACTGCAGGCTATAAATCTGACAAGGGTTGTGGTGCAGAGGTAGAGCAGTCCACTCAGTGGCAGAGCTAGAAAATGATATGGGGGTGAGTGGGAGGGGGCAGGAGACTTTGGAAGGGTGGCAAATGAGAAAAGCAGAGTGGAAGGCCGATACGAATGAAAGGATCAAAAACTCTTTTATTAGTGTCATTTTTATCAAAATTAAATTGGCAGTTCTTTTGGCTGAAGTTCTAATACTAGTACGAAGCTTGTTGTATTGATGACTTCTTAATATTTGTCAAGAAACTAATATTGACTTAAAAGTTCGGGGAGCAAGTGTAAAGCTTTTAGCGATCGGGACCTGGTGACAGAATAATATGGTGGCTGAAAAATGTTAGTCGTAAGGCCGCACATGTTGGTCGAAAAATACTAATCATAAAGGACTAATATAACCGGCGACCTGAAGTTACATTTTTTTTGTTTGTTTCAAGCTTTGAACCTTTAACACCTGAGGTTTCTGTGAAAACATACAATTCTCTTTGACATACCGTAATCCTTACACCATGTGAATTAGCTGATCTGCAGAGAAAGAGCAGTTTAGCGCTGGTTAGCAACACCTTTTCAATAGTATGCAGCACATTACTAATATAAAGCAATTTTATGTTGATGCAAACCCTCTTTTATCCACAACAAAGCAAATTCACGTTGATTGCGTGAAGGCTTTAAGCTAACTGCAGTCAAACGTAAACACTGGTGTGGAGCTAAAGCTCCAGTGTAAAAGTCTTAGCAGTTTTCAAATCTTTTCACACTTTGGTTAATACCCTTTTAATAAAGTGTTTACCCTCTTTTGCCGCATTTTAAACTAATCTTGAACATTAAAAAAAGTTTAAATAAAACTGGCTACAACTCTGAAATCTTCATCAATCTCTGAAATCCAGCTAATGATTTTCAGCCGCCATCTTTTCTGTCACCAGGTCCTCATGCTTTTTGCTGCCCTTAGCTCCGCCCTTGAGACTGTGTATGATACAAAGGTTGCAGGTTCAGTTCCAGCTTCATTTAGTCTTGTACCCAAGTATCCCTGAAAAAAAACACTGATGATCTGGTTAGCACTTTGCATGGGAGCTCTGCCGACATCAGTGGGTCAGTGGGATTTTTGGCCTTAAAGAAGGTATTAAAATACTCTAAGAAGCTTTGCAAAAAATCAGGATACTAGACTTTAGCTTAGTTTATTTTTTTATTTTATTTTAATGATCCAACATTATTACGGATTGGGTCAGATGACCTCATGGGTATGTAAAATATCTGAAGACTCATCAAAAAGGATTTAACATTGTATAAGACTTTTGATTAATGACCAATTTATTCACTTTGTAACCAGATAAGAATTTTTTTGTTTTGTTAACAATGTCCAGCGTAATAGACCGTTTTGAGCAACATATATTCTCAAAATTGGATTGATGAATCACAAGTATCTTAAACAAGCAACAAATTTAAAGAAAGATGTTGAGAAGACGTAAATCTCATTAAACCCAGCCCTTTTAACTGTCATTTGGAGCACAACAAGGTCCTAAAATGTAAAGTGGAGGTTTCAGCCACACAAACAATTGTTAATATGCACAATGTAACTTTAAGACTGAGAGCCTCTAGACAACCCCCATAATTTAATTGGCTCTGTGCATAAATCAGTGTGTGAGTCATTTGTGTTAATCCCTGAATGGGTTCCTGCGATAAAGACTAAACAATGATGTATGGAAATTCTCTTTCAGTTACAGTGCTGATCCTGCCAGAGTATTATGATGGAAATCAGTGGTGATTATGTGAGATGAAAAAATGGAAGGGAATCTCCTTGGTGATGAAACCCTCCCTTTCTCTTTTCAGCCTCAGAGTGACGAGGCAGTCCGCCTGTGTGTCAGGGAGAGCGGCCGCGATGTGCTCATTCTCCAGAGAGTGTCGTCAGAGCCGCCAGCCCTCGCCGCACTGGGAAGGGGAGGAGGGAGAGAGGAGGCGAGGAACAGGAGGTAAGCCTCTCCGCTCCCCCTCCCTTCCTGGACACCCTCCCTCTTTCTCTCACTTTCTCTCTCCTGCACTCCTTTTCACATCATTCTTCTATCTGTGCAGCTTCACTCAGGCATGCTTACATCACAGCACCTGGCACTTAAAATGAGCTGATCAAATACATAGAAGTCAGCAGAATGACATTGTGAGGCACTCCATCCATTCATCCATATCAGAGGGTTTCTTCTTTTGATCGTGCACAATCTGGGAGACTTCAGAGTGCTGCAGGAATACCCATCAGTGGAGCGGAGCAGCTGTTTGTGGATGTCTAAAGGGGTCATGCTGCAATAGCCACGGCTGCTGAGAGGGCACAGGGACTCTGGGAGGATGGGATCTCATCCGCAGCCCCTGAACCTGCAGGATGGCAGGCTGCTGCTGCTCGCTGCTTTGGTAAAGCAGGAGGAGGACGAGGACGAGGAGGGCTCAGAGGAAAGCAGCACAGAGAGCACGAGTCGGGCTGAGCCGCTGACAATGCCCACCTTTGACGTCCCCTACTTTCGTTACATTGATGATGAAGGGGCAGAGGGAGAGGAGGAGTGGAGCAGCAGCCGCTCGCTGTCCTCGATTGAGGAGGACTCGTCTGCTGACTCTGCTGTCTCTGACAGGTACGTGGTGGTGTCAGGGACCCCCGAGAAGATCCTGGAGCATCTGCTGAATGACATGGCACTGGATGATGACGGCGGGACCACACAGGGCAAAGAGTCAGGTCAGCATCCAACTTTAACCAATGTACTTTGGAAAGCAATCATAAAACCCAGTGACTGTTATATTTAAAAAAAGAAATCAGAGCAGATACTGCCTTCACTGTGGTGGTGTCAGCACCCTGGGGGGGGGGGGGGGGGGGGTTAATCATGTGCTATAATTGCCAGAATGGTTTGCATGGATTCTGATGAGTTTCAGCTTGTTTAAGCCCACAAACTGTCAGACTTTTTTAGCGTCAGAGCTGCTGCTCTTTGCTCACATAGCTGAAGAGCAGCCCCCCACTTTTATTCAATCGCACGGATATATTCTTGGAACGGAGAGGGTTAAAACTTGTGACAGAGATAAACTTTGCTCATATCTTTCGCGTTAAGCCGTGACAGACTGCACAACAAGCACTCCAGCCTCACAGCAACCGCAAATCAACACATTTCCTCTCATCCCAGCAGGTACATGATAATATGACACTGTTGCCAAGGCAGAGGAGACCCTCTGTTGCTAACTAAAACTGGAAATGCAGCTTTGGGTGGTGACTGAGCTGCAGGACGGTCAGATTAAGCAGAAACAATGAAGGAAGTGGGGGATTTCACACTGAAACATGCCACCATTAAATGCGTTCATACATGAATGGGATTGAACTGTTTTCTGCACAACTTTGTTTGAATGTCATCTGTATTTAAGTATTTAGTTAGATGTGAGGTTAAAGCTGATGCTCACTAAGAACAACAGAGCGGTGTGTTGCTGATGAATTATTTACCATCTTGTTGTGAGCAGACCAAAGGGAGTCCTCCGCAGAGAGCCGTCACACAGAGCATGATGCCGTGTGATCTCGGGGTCAAAGAGGCACAGACCTGGGGAGTCCTGAACACTCATTGAACTGCACTTGGTGATGTTAAGTAGTCTGACTCCTGCTGGCTCTGAAGACACGAGGTGTCTGTGTTAGTGCTACACTACTGCTGAGAGGCTTGTCTTTGGAAGTTGTGCTCAGCAGGAGATGATAGCTGGAGAAGAACCAAGACTTTTATGTTTTTCTTTAAACAACCACACGGCTGATATGCATGGCATTTCTCTGAGGGATGGTTTTAAAGAACAACTGCAACAAAAAGAAACTTTTGCAACACATTACTGATGTGTTTCCTCATTATTGTTGGGCTCGCTGTCTTAAGTACTGAGCGGTCCAACTTTGAGAGTTCCTATTCTGCACATGGAAGCACTTTTGCATGTTGGAGGAAAAAGCAGGAGTGCAGATGTCTGATGGTTTCCTGCGCTCATTCCATAAGAGGTAATAATGATGAATGATTTCTCCTTTGCACAATTCTCTGGGCCAGCTAGAAAACAAAATGAAATCATTTGTTTTTCCTAATGATAGGATGTTGAAGGAAAGGTTCTTACTGCACAGCGTTGAACATGTGATGCTCACCTGCAGAAAAAAAAAAAAAAACACATCTGGTCATGTGAATTGGGGTGAAATTCCTGACCAATTCATCAGCAGTGCACTTATCTCTAGAGCTTTATTGATCACTACGAGACGAGATCGGCAGGATGACGGATCTCTTAGTTCACCTGCGAGTTAGACGAGTTAATCAATTCTGCAGCGTCGCCGAAATGGAGGAAAACATTTTATTCTTTTCTGTTCACACATAGAGAAAAAGTGCGCATAGAGGAAGTTTTCTTTTTTTTATTATTAGGTGTTCATGTTTTCTTTATGAAGGCTGCATATGAAGTGAGGAGGCTCTCATAAGCAGTGACTGATGTATCCTCAGCTGCTTTCTACGGATTAACATAATGATGTCGGGGAGTCCTGCGGGCCAGAGGACCAGACAAAGGCCCCAAGAAGTCAGCATCAAATGAAAGGGAAGAATTTACTACTGTGGGTGTGGGACACACTTAAGGAAGGCTGTAATGAGATCAGTGGATGAGGAGGACTCAGAGGAGAGCATCTTCAGGATGGCCTCTACTGGGGGTGGGGATGCTTCTATACTTTCTCGTTCTTTTTATTTGATTTTGCAAGAGCTTCTGATTTGGTTTTTAAACTATTGTAGTTGAATTAACAGTGTGCCTTTGAGGTTATTTTATGCAAAAATTAGTTAACTGACGACTATTGATGCAAGTCAAACCACTTTGGGTCCAAAATTGCCCAAATTTAACATCTACATAAAAAGCGAAAACATTATTATTTTTTTTTTTATACACTGCTCACAAAAATTAAATGAGCACTTTAAAGAAACACATTAGATACATCAGATCTCAATATGAAGTGGGATATCTGTACAAGTAACATCAGGGTAGTGTCTTAGGAACAAAAGGATGCCAAGTCTTTTAATGGAAATAAAAGTTTTCAACCTACAGAGAGCTCAATTGTGTAGACACCATAAAATCAGAGTGAAATGAAGATGTGGCTAGTCCATTTTCTCCTAAACTTAATTTCTGCAACTCAAAATGCTTTTCAGTATCTTGTGTGGCCCCCACGAGCTTGTATGCATGCTTAACAATGTCGCGGCATGATCCTAATGAGACGACGAATGGTGTCTTGTGACATTTCCTCAAGGATTTCAGAAGTTGGACAACCTGTGCAACTTCTGTAGGGTTAAGGAATCTCCTCATACTGCCCGTAGAGATAATTACAATTAATTAATCCTGATTCACCATGATTTGAATAAAGAAATACTCAGAAATGCTTTTTTAACCTTTAATTTCTCTACACGTGTCCTCCATTTTGAAAAAAATTCTACACAAATGTCTTAAAAACACAATTTTCATCAGAGCGGGACTTTAATGATTTTATTCACAGTTCAGTTGGGTTTCTATAATCTAACTTGGGAATGAACCTTAAAGGGAAACAGCAAATTTACCTTCTAACCACATTATGTGGATGGCTAAGTTGTTTTTGATCGCTCCTTTGTGTGTATTAGTAACAGTGCAAATGCACACTTCATCAGAGGTCACAGAGGGAGAGTCACCTGACACATCAAGATTATTGGCTTATCTCCACAGATGCAGCCTGCACGGGCCAATGTGTGAGAGTGAAGATAATGCCAGTAAACGCTTGTTTCAACTTACTAGAGCACAGCAGATCTAAGGGCTGTTTTTGGTTTTTTTTTTTGTAAAAAGATATCTGACAGTAACAAACGAGCTCTGCTGCTTACATTATTAAAGTGGAACAGAAAGAAAGCAGAGGCAATTTAAATTAAAATTAAAGCCCTACTGTTTGTGCAGCTCCACACACATTATTCATGCAGCTGTCCGTGTCAGTGATGTTTCGGCCCTTCCCTGTGCCGCTGCATTAATTAGGCTTGTTTTTCCTCCTCATTTTCGGGTCTTAATTTTTACGAAGTTGAGGTTTCATGCTGTTTAAATGTGTTTGCAGATAAACTCCTGGATGACTTTCTGCTCACCTACCCGGTTTTCATGTCAACCAGTGATTTATGCCAAGCCCTGCTGGGACAATATCCTTAACACAATCTGAATGTTTCCAAACTACATTCATTTCATTAAGTTCCGATCATGTGACGTAAGCAAATCTAAGCCTTAACCAAACTGTACCTATTACACCAAACGACGCCGAGGGATGGAGGACCCGAAGGAAGCTCTGGAGAGAAAGCAGAAAGTCCTGCACCTGGTGTCTCACTGGATGTCTCGCTGCAAAGACTTCCTGAGAGAAGACCAGCATGTCAAAATCTTCATGAAGGTAGGAGATACTGCAGGGGAATATAAAAGATAGATGTGGCTCAGACTAACACAAACTATCTTTCAGACTTTATATCGGCATGTACTGAGTGATCTCTATGAGCATCCTGCCCTTGAGAAGGAGCTGGGCGAGCTGCAGAAACTCTACCAGCTGCATCGCAGACAGTGAGTGAACATCAGTAATTTCCAGAACATCAGGGAAACTGAACAATTCATGGTGTGGCCAAAAATCCAGTAAGTGCTCAGACTGTTGGACATTGGAAAAAATAAGAAAAAAATCTGAATGTAAAGACAGAGGGTCCATTCTTACAGCTTCTTTATTTAGATTCTTATCAATGAATCCATTCAGAAACAGAGGCTGTGTTCTGGGGTGTAACGCTCAAGATCATGAACATAACCGAGCTCTTTATCTGGAATCTCCAAAACGACAGAAATAAAGAAGGAACTTGTGTTCTTTCACTAGTTTGGATTCAAAGCTTTTTATTTTCTTCAGGAGAAAATGTAAAAATATTCAGCAAAAACATCCAAAAATGTTGCAATGTATGGCTTAACGCCACATGCATCCTTGAATGCTGTGTAGTTCTAAAGGTTTTCATGCCATAGTCTATAAAGAAAAAAGTCTGCAGTGTCAGCAAAAATCTGAACACCACCTCAGGATACAGAGACAGGAGCTGCATCTGTGAGTTTAAAAGTCAGAAGTAATGAGGGAGAGGAGGGATTATTGCCGAAGTGTGAACTTCAGTATGCCAGAAATCATGTATTTTTCAGGAAAATACCTGCCTGAAGAGGCAGACTAAGGTTTTGAATCTGGCAGTACAAGAGGAGCGTCAGAGAGCTCCCAATGTCATCCGAATTCATACACTGATGTGAGAACTTTGAGATGAATGAAGGGAATTGGAGCTTCTGAACTCCCTTTTCCATAAAAATCGGAGGAAGTGCAGATATGAAGTGCTGCATGTGGATATATCTGTACACACAGCATGTCTACCCTGAAGGATGTACAAAAAAAACATACATTTATTGTCATTTTCGCTTGTTATGAGCAAACACAATGGCATTAAAGTGACCCTTGCCACCAGACACATCGCCACACCCCTCTCCCTCCTTCCTCTTCCTCAGCCTTCAAACGGGGAGTTTCTCCCCTGTGGATAGTTTAGCCCTCCACCCATTAGGGACCAGATTATGCAGCCTGACCCTGCTGCTTCCACCTGACTCGTTCTTTCTATATACAAGAAGGGAAATCCACAGCATCCACTCCATTAGACCTGCGGACTGCACATGTGGGTGTTCCTGACACAGTCCTGCATTTATAGCCCTTTCACAATCAATCTTCAGAGGAGGACAAGCTTGACTGCTTTGTGGTGATCTGCAGCCAAGTGAAAAGGTGTCATTATTTTTTTTTCGTCTCCTGACACAAGCCTCCCATCAGTTTCCATCTGGCCTTTGTGGAGAGGGACGACAGAGTCACGTGACTGTGAGATCTCACAGTGCGAACAAAAGCTGTTTATTTCTTGCGCCGTGCATCATCATGTGGCATCACAGCTCTCACTGAGCTCATTGATGTTCTGCAGTGATTCGACTTTTTTTTTTTTTTCCAACATGACAGAAGGAATCAGCCTTTATTAGAGAACGCTTGCTGCTCGCCTCTGGGAGGGGGATCCCTCAGGGCAGGCTTTGTGCCAACATGCCTTTTGTGATGCAGAGCCCAGTAAAAGCTGAAGGGATGATAATGGACACAGGACTATCTATCACGTTAGCCAAGACTAACCAATGAGAATAGGCTGATTAAATGAAGGGATCATGTGGAACGGTCGAAAATCTACTGGGCCCCATAATCTCTCCTTGACACTGAGCATCAGTAATGGACAGGAGGAAGCTTATATTGTATAGAATTTATGATCTCGTTAACCTGATTATACAACAGGAACTGATTATCATCAGAACAGAGCCTTCATCTCCCTTTCTCTCTCTGTTGCAGTACAGGGGATGAGGATTCTCCTCACAGAAAGGTATGAACTTGTTCTCTCCTTAAAACACTTCAAGAACTTCACACAACTGAGCTGACTGAGCTCTAACGCTCACGTCTCCTCAGAAAGCCATTGTTCTATGTGAAAACGGCCTCGGGCAGAATGAATGTGTGTCAGAATCCACGCACTTCCCTTCTTTCAGAGCAAAGCGCTCTTCCACCAATTGAGCTGGAAAGAGAACGCGCCGCAGTCCAGGAGCTCGCAGAGGGAGACCAAGGAAGGTGAGACGTAAAAGCTGACATTCTTCCCGCATTCATCCCGTCACACGCCGTTTCCAAACTAAATGAAACGAGCCAGTGAGTCTGAACGGGTAAAACAGTCGGGGCTTTCCCAGGAAATGACAGACACAAAGCAGATTCGTTTTTTTTCCTTTACTTTGTTCTTTAAATCCACGTACATCAATTGATCAAAACAAAGGATTTAATCCCTTATGTTAAATAATCAAAATAAATAAATTAAATAAATCCACATGTATTCTAGTCATCATAAATAAATAAAGTTGTTTATTATATGATAATGTCAAATGAGCATTGTATAACTCAAAGTAGAATCTTTGAAACCAGCAGCTTGTTTTGTCATTTTTCTTCTCTCCAGTCTTGTGTCACGTGTACGTCACCATGGACTCGTACTTAAGCATGAGGGTGCACTCTGACGTGGTGGTCCAGGAGCTTCTGCAGGCGGTGGCAGAGCGGATGGGCGTTTCTCAAGGGGAAATAATATTGGTTGCAATCACATACACTGGAGGTAAATATCATATAAACTCACCAGCCGGGCTAGAAAACAAAATGTCCGCCAACTTTTGGTTCAAACACAATAAATTTATAAACAGATGTTGATAATCATTGTATTTTGTACATTGTAGTAAATATATTCGAGATTGATTTAAAATAGGTCACAAAAGTTGTAGAAACATTTATACAAATGTCTGTGCTTTCATAAATAGAGAAATGCGTGTCACATAGCAGTTGTAAGAAGCCAGTATCTGTTGTGTTTTTTTTTTTGTTTTTTTTTTTATCAAAGCAGAGCATGGCGTGCTCTTATCTCCAACGTGTGATATCTGCTCTCTCGCTACCTGACAGATTTTTAATGGTATTTTGCTGTTTGTGATTTGTTTTCTCCTTTCAGGCAGACTCCTTCTGCAGCCTCAGGAAAGAGTTTTCTCTGCTTCTTTACGGTCGGTAGAGAGGCTGCATGTCTGCAGGAAGGACCTTGGTGAAGTCCAGGTGAGAGTCTCATCTCAGCTTGTTACTTTCATGGTGAGGTTACTAAATGGGCTTACCTTGAAACGCTGCAAGGATTTAGAGAAGTCCTGGTTTTAGGTGGAATCCTCCCCATGTTTTTCCTTCTGTACACTGTAAAAAGTTCCAGGATATTTGACTTAGAGGAGTTTGCAGACACTTAAATGAATGAAAAGATGTAAACAATAATGTTAAACTGCTGTATTAAATATTATGTAAATAAGATTTACATTAATCCAAATGAGGGGTGCATATTGGCAAGAATCTGGCAATACGATACATTTCTCGATACATACATCATGATACAATACATATTCCGATATGTCCTAAAACAGTACTAGACAATATTTTACTTTTATATCTTATTATAAATAGAGTTATCTAAATATTAATACATTTTTCACAAAAGTGAAATAGTAAAATGCATGTTTAATGATCGGAACATTAAGAATGCAACTGTTTCTCATGAACAAGTTGCCCTACCTAAGCAAATTCATGATGTTTTTCATTTTGGGAATTTAGGAAATATTTAAGTGGAAAACAAAAGACTGAAGTATATGTTTGCTTTTAAATAATTAGTTAAATATTGCCTCGATTATTTTAAATTGATACAAGTATTGCCAATTAAGTATTGTAATACTTCAATTTCAGTAAAACACCCCTAATACTAATGTCTTAAAAAAACAGGATAAAAAGAAACAGCAATCAAATAATAAACTGGCTCATATCAAGCGCAGAGAGACTAAACTGATTAGCCAAAATCCCATAAAACAACGACCAAATCCAATGCAAAACTAGCCATATGGTTCATTAAATTACCCAAATGGTTGTAAAAATCCCATTAATTATCCAAAATATAAATTCACAAGGTGCATAACAGTCACTGAAACCCCAATGACAATGCATAATCAGACATGCAATTATGCAAACGACCTGAAACATGCACAGCTGGAGACGGAAATAACAAGACCTGCTCGTCTGTGATTGACTTGGTCCTTGGTCAGAGGGAAGTCTTTTAACAGAAATGTCCCCAAAAGGGTTTCAGTCATAATCTGTTCATTGTGTCCTTACCAAAGGGCACAGTTGTCTTTAATATAGATGACTTTGAATTCTGATAAAATGCTGTTGTGAGATTAGTGCACATGGAAGAGGTTCACCGCTTGGCTTTGGTGCCTGAGGGAATCATTTGTCATCTATCAATTTTGCTAAAATACGATTTCATGTGTCTGATGTAGAAACAAATGTCTGACTGAGGTTGTAATTTCCTTCTCATTTTACAGAACCCATTCGTAGACAACTCAGAGATTCAACAGAGAACAGCTCGTGTTCTGAGTTTGAACACGTGGGATGTGGCCGTTGCCCTCACAGATGTTGACTGGACCATTTTCGACTGATGCACGAGGTTTGACCTTAAAACTCAAGTAGTAAATAATTTGACATCGATGCCTTTAAAAATTCTGATAAAATTGTGTTACTTTGCAGCAAGAGGTGATCTATTTCACCTTCAACCGGCATGTTTGCAGCAGCCACACGATGGCATTAGAACTGCTGCTGCAGCGCTGCAATGAGGTCCAGCTGTGGGTGATGACTGAGGTGCTGCTGTGCCCAACACTCTGCAAAAGGGTCCAGCTCATCAAGAAGTTCATCAAGATTGCAGCTCAGTTAGTGCCTTTATTCACATTCATTGGCAGCGTGTTAAAACATTCATTGACTGTGATTATTCAGTGGGATTTGAAATTCTGCCAGTGGGATGCACGTTTGTGAGATTGTGGCTCCCTCTGGTGGTGACACAGTAAACTGCATCTATCAAACTTGGTTTGTCACCAATAAAATAAACGTTGTGTTTTCTTTTTAGTTGTAAAGCACAAAGAAATCTCAACTGTTTCTTTGCAATATTTATGGGACTGAATGCTGCTGCTGTTAGCCGCCTTAGTCACACGTGGGAGGTAGGAGCCGTATGACTGGATCACTGCATTTTTCATGTTTTATTCACAAGTTTCCAAAAATAATATATTGAAATTCTTTGTAGAAAGTTCCCGGAAAATTCAAAAAGCTGTTTTCAGAACTGGAAGCTATCACAGTAAGTTAACACTAAAAAAATATTATAAGTAATATTGACATTAACCTGCAAATTCTTAAAACATCTGGGGTCTTCTAAACCTCCCACCTTCAGCTCATTTTATTTACAATTCGCTTACCCGAAATGTCTTTACAGGATCCCTCACTGAACCACAAGGCCTACAGGGACTCCTTGAAGAAGATGAAGGTGCCAAAGATCCCCTTCCTTCCTCTGCTTCTGAAAGGTGTGCTCATCGTCTCATTATCTCTTGTTCTTCAGTTTCCCAAACTAGAAAAATGAACTTTTCTGTTAACTAAATTTGATAGGACAATTTCATTATTTTTTTCCCTAAAAATGATAATAAAACAATAAATGTTTTACTGTTTTAGATATCACTTTTATTCATGAAGGCAACAGGACCTTTCACAACAATATGGTCAACTTTGAAAAGCTGGTGAGTTTTTTTTTTTTTTTTTTTTTTTTAACAAATAAACTGTTTCACTGAATTTGAAATCTCTTTAATTTAAGCACATGATAGCAGACGTGGTGCGACTCATCCGGCAATGTCAGAAGGATCGCATGGGTTAGTAGTTTTTTTACTTTGAAAAAAGAACATAAACATCTGACTTACATACTAGCAAGTAAATTAAAAAAAATAGAAATGTAAAGTCTGAGTGTTAACTTCACAACTTCCAGCATTGTTTGACAGAAAATAAACAGGTTTCAATGAGGAAAAAGCAAAGTGAAAAAAAGCTCTATTGTTACTTACCACAGACCAGGCCTGCACTTGAATGACTATCAAAAACACACTAGAAGGGTTGTGAATGCTGCTGTCATGTTCTTGCGTTAAAATTCTTTTCTGGTTCTCCAGGAAATGGAATCACACAGAAGAGCAGCTCAGAGGTGCGAGCCTACATTGATTGCCTTCACGTCATTGACAATCAGCAGACTCTGTTCGAGCTGTCACACAGGCTGGAGCCTCGGGCTTAAGGGGAACAGCTCCTCCTCCGCTTCCCACTCCTTTTGATTTGCCAAGGAACCACTTATCACTGTCTCCTTTTGATAGCTCAGGACTCAGTCAGCAATCACAGGCAAACTGCACAATCCCAGCTGAACACGGGAGGGAGACTTTCAATCATGAGACTGTCAGCAGACACATAAACAAGCAGGAGAAAAAAAGGCTGGTCTTTGGATGTCTGTGAAAGACGTTTGCATACATGGGCAGCAGTGGGACTGATCCATGGCAGCTGAGAGCAGCCTCAGCCGAAACCATCTTCCTGCAGAGCTGCAAAGCCAGCATTTAAACTGCAGCAGCAGCAGAAGACACGAGCTGCAGACGTTCATCAGTGCGGTCAGCATCGGTGTGCTGCTGCTGCTGTTCATGTGTAGTCCTGCAGATGGCACAGGTTTTCAGCTGCACAGATGGACTAATCACTCCTCTGTGAGGCACGTTAACTAAAAGCGGTTTGCCAGCAGGTAAATTCAGCAACCATGGTGTAAAATAATCATAAATCAAGTTTTAAGATGAAAAACAGTTTGAATTTAATACTATTACCAGAGTTTTCACCACATCACGAGGCAACTTATATAAAGGACACAAGTGAGTTCTGTTTTTATAGGCAGCATTTTGTGAAATCTCACAAATCACGTGTCAGAGTTGAACCAATTCCATGTTAAGCAGGCAGAGACTGCAAGAAAAACTGTGAGGCAGAACCATGCAAACGCACAGATGCAACATGCATGGCTATGATTACCTATTAAAAAACCATACTGAACATCTGTTTATTTCAATGAAAACATCTTTTTTGCAATAATCTTAATTTAACAGGCTCATTTTATGGTTAAACAACAACATTAACTTGCTTTTTGTTTTGGTGCCTGGTTTTTTATTTGCATGTTCGCAAATCTCAAAACTACAAATAAAAGAATGCTACAGTACTTCCTCATCTATTTTAAATTTTCAGCTTGATGTCTTCCAATAAATCAGGACAGTTTGGTTTGACCGACAATCAAACGTTTACTTTCACCAGTCGGTATTGTTCTTAAGTTATTTTGATTTTTTCGCATAAGGCTTTTTGTTTTTGTTACCAAATAAAAACTGATAAGAAAAAGATAATTTTCAAGATTATCTAAATTTCATTCTTTCATTTAAGATGTCTCTGTAAGGAAAAAAGAATGGAAAAGTCATGTTATAGCACATTCCATCTGGTTAAAATATAATACATAAAAAGTAAAGCCTTCTGTTTGTGTGCAGTAAAATTACAGTGTACAGATTCTGTCTGTGTGAACTTTCTATTAACAGGTTCATTTAGAGCGAGTAGACACTGTGAAGTGCTGTAAGATCATTTCCGATCCCTTTTGCTTGTACATTTTATATTTTAAAAACCCTTGGTCAAAAGAAAGAATATTCCTCAACAGTATCTTATTTTGAAAAACAGAGTACAGTTGATTTTATTTATACTGTGTATATATATGTATAGATGTATTAAAGTTCTGAATAACATTTATTTCAGAATTATTGATCAGTTCATTCAACAACTTTTTTCTTTATTATTTTAAAGTTGTCAAACCACGACTGTGCAAAAAATAAAACTTTTTATCAACAAGAGCTCTTGATTGGAAAAGTTATTTAATGGGATATTAATTGTTATTTTTGAAATATTAATTTGAATTATGCAAGGAAAAAAATAACTGAGTTTATATATTGTCATTTTTGGGATTCTAGCCAAAGTTTGTAACCAAAACTAATATATGATATTTTATGATATCAGATGACTGAAAAGGATTTAAGAACAATCAAAAAAACTAAACAGCTATGTCTTAATCATATTTGATTTGCTAATATGTTGTATTTTGAATACTCCATTACTCAATATAACAAAAGTTTGTCAAAAATGTTACTGCAAAACAAATAATCTGTTTTCACATATTTTTTTTTTCCCTTTAAATTTGAATAAAATAACACAAAAAAATTGTATTTTACGTTGTTGCTGTGAGGCGTGGGTGTGACACAGATGCCCTTCCTGACTTTATCAACATGTCCTGCTTGGCCTTTCAAATGACTTATCAGTGGCAGGACCCCTGCTGCGCCAGGCTGCGTACCCTACCATTTCCTCCCAAACACTGCCAGCACTGTATCATTTCTCTGACACAAAATGACTGGCTAGCCGCTGCAGCGTGCTAATGAGAGGAAGAGGAGGCAGATGAGGAGAATTTGCAGGAAGACCCGTTTTTCATTTCCCCTCCTGCGATACAATGCACAGAATCAATCTTCTGGCCTGCTGTCTGCAGCCAGAGTGGCTGTGGGGAGGAATTAAGAGCAAAAAAGCAGTTATTAGTGTTGGGGGGGAATTTTTATTTGAAAAGAATGCTGACGTGAGCTCTCCCACTTCCCAAAAGCCCCAATGTGTTTTAGTTTTAATGCCACTCTTCTGTTTGTTTAACAATAATATGGCACCTGTAGTTCATTCTCATAGAGGTTACTATGGGGGATTTTAGAAACCAAAAAGATATCTGAGAACAATAAGAATATTTGCAATATTTCTAAGTTTTAATCTGTATTTGTAAAAAAAAAATAAGGAATAACCTAATCAGAAATTACTTAAGAAGATAAATTTTAGATTAGATTTTTGTCTAGAGCGCATTTTAAATCCAACTTGGATTGAGAACAGAGAGGAGACAGAAAAGATGAGTTATCTAACGTGTTGCTTTCTCACACAAAGCTATCAGTATCTTGGAATGGATGTTTTCCTAAAGGCTCGGCTGAATGAATTACACTAGTCTGTTAGTATTCTGCCTCAGCTGCACAAAAGGTCAATGTCAAATGCACCTCATTTAAAAGTCAATAGTAACCATGCACATCATCTCCTGGGAATTTGGTCCAGGATCCCTCCAGACAGCATTGTGTATCATTCAGTTAGCAGAGGGCGAGCAGAGAGCCTTTTTAATCCTGACCTTCCAATAAAATATGCTCCCTATCCGGAATTACATGGTCCAAAATGGAGACATAAGCCTCCAACAAATCATGGCCACACTCGGGGGAGAGCTGCGGTGGTGTCGGACACAAACGTTACAGGTTTAAGGCATGTGACGGTACATTTACATGATGTAAAGATGACGCTGTCACAAATAGGAGATAAAAATATTTGATTTTACTATGGCTGTTAGTAGGGGTACAACGGAAACAAAACTCACAGTTCGGATTGTATCACTTTTTAGGGTCACAATTTGGATAATTTTTCGGGTCAGTAAACAGTAAAAAAAAAACAACAAAAAAAAAACAAGAAGATAAGATAAAAGTTATTTCTAATTAAAAAAAAAACAACTAATAAAATAGTAAAATAAAATAGTAAAAAAAGCTTTAAAACATAAATTTGAGATAAGACACATAAAGTACTTAAAAATACACTCACACATCTTTGAACTTTAAAAATAAACAAAAATGTAAAACGTGTAATTTCAGTTTACATTTATATGTCTGGAGACCAAATCTACATAAACTGGAAGAAAAGAATGATTAATATGCTTTTATCCCTTACTACTACAACCCTATCCCCCCCCCCACCGCACACACACCACACACACAATGTTGGGGGTGGAGTAGGTGGGTTATTTTTTGATATTGAAACTAACTGTGGGAACATTTACATATTTCAAATAATTATTTTTATCTGTAGTACCTGGTGAGGCACTGACCATCCTGATGTCCTGGTGATTATTGATCCTTTTGGCTTGCCGTACTGCCTTCCTCTGACAGCGCATCCCTGTTGCCTCACTGTCCTCACTGGGAGATCTGAATCCAGGCACGGAGACGTGTACTGATGCTTTTACTCAGCTGTTAAAAATAAACTTGATTTCTCAGAATCAGCATCTTCCATGACGAGTTTGAGGAAAGTTTTTGACGGAGGCTCCTCCCACACCCAACGGGAGCTTCAGGTTAACAGACTTTCTGATAACTGTCAAGAATCAACTTTGACGCATATTAGAACAAAGATGGCGTACTGTACAGTTGCATAGAGTTTTGTACATTTGCATTTGGTGTGGACAGACAATTGATTTTAATAATGTGAGGTACGGAGCAGAGGTGATGGTGGTGGTGGGGGGGATCCGTGGTACACGTGTGGGCCGAACCATGCCTAGCGATCAGGATAATCCGTGATCCATTACACCCCTAGCTGTTAGTATCAACATTTAAACTAAACAAAAGGTAAATTACAAAAATCCTAAAATACTATTCAAAACGTTGTCAGTAGCTATTCAGTAGAGTCTGTTCACATCTGTGCTTCACACGGACAACAGCAGTGCAACTCCAGCTACAACCCACTTGGCTGGAGGCTGTTTGGTGAGGAGGTGGAAGGCCCACACGTAGGTGGACCCACGCTGCTTAGTGCGGTACACCGGACATCTAAAGGTGTTCCTCAGATCCAGCTCCTCCGATGGCACAGCTCTGACGTACAGCACCGGCATGGGTGGGGTTAGATCTCTTAAAACAGCCTCAGAAATAGTACCGGCCTCAGAGTCCCAACGGGCCCCTAAAAAGAGGGACGGGACACTTTAAACTAAACCCTTTATTTTGTCAATCCATTTTTATTATTTCTGACTGATGGAGTCATGACCACTGACCTTCCATGAAGAGTCCGTGGATATAGGAACCTTCCCTGGGAGGATGTCCAAAGTCATCTCTCAGCTTCTTTGTCACATCCACAGTCAGAGTCATCTTGTCCAGGGGCCACTGATTCTTTCGAGCGATACTCTGCAGCACAGCTGCAACCACGACAATGCAAGTAAATATTTCTGGTTTCAAAATCATGGTATTTTTCTCGAGGCGGGACGTCACCAGTGAGGAAGGACTGTGGGCTGAAGAGTCCAGGGAGCCAGACCACCGCAGGGAGTCTGAAGTCATGAGTCCAGCTGTCCAGCTCCTGACAGCTGAGCAGTACATCACTCATCCTAAAGAAGAGACAATCCCTCATTAATTGTTTTTTAAACTGCTAACTGAGCTAAAAGATTCAGAGCGGTAACTTAGTTACCACTGGGCCAGCGTCTTTGTCGATGGATAAGCAAGTCTGGTCCAAGAATGAGGAACAAAGTTATTAAAAAGTTCAAACTGTAGAGTCTCCATACTGGAGGAAAAGGAGAGCTCTCCCTGTAGATGAAGAACGAAAAACAGAAAATAAGATTTTATTGTCATTCTTGTGCTGACTAAACATGAACACAGCTAAATGCACCTTTAAGCCCAATTCCAGCTCAGTGAGAGACCTCTGGATTTCTGCCAGCAGAAGGTTCATGCGTTGACACTCCTGAAGGCACACCACAGCGTAAGGGCTTCTCTCTGTTCTTTCCATCATCTTTTCCACGTTGTAACCCTCAGGAAGCTTCTTCAGAATGTCCTGAATTATAGTCATAACCTAACAAATATCATAAAATTGGTTAATACCGAGAATGGGTCAGGAGAATCTTCTATCTGTTCCCACCTTCTCCTCTATGCTCTCAACCACCCTCCTCTCTGACAGAGCCGTGTGGCTGCAGCTCCAGCAGAGCCCTGAAGAGGTTGTCCGAGGTCACAGTGAGACACTCCAGCTCAGCGTTTGGATGGAGGCCGTACAATATTGGGCTCTCAGTGGGAAGATGTTCATCAATATAACTGTGGTAACCACTGTAGTCCAAGAACGGAGGAGCCGGAAATCCCGGGCACAGAGAGATGCTGCATTCAAGCTATGACGCAAAAAGAAAATCAAAAAAAGGAAGCATGATTTTAGATTCAGAAAAGTTTCAAAAACCTAACAGGAGGTTTTTTTTTTTTTTTTTTTTTTTTTTTACAGGAGCAGGTATATAAACATGAAAGCATCTACACTGCTTGTAGAGGTGTATTCTTAAGCTTCAAAATGTACAACAAACCTGCATTATACTTTGTAAATAATCATTTTTGAGTGCAGTTTTCATTTACATCCCAAGAGGGCACCATTTACCTTGATAGTCACACAAAATAATTTGTAATAAGTTTTATTTATCCACAAAAGTAGCACAGTGTACAATTATGTCATGTTTTGAATTCTGAATTGAAAGAAAAAAAAAGGTTAAAAAAATACATAAAAATGAAGACAATAGACACTTAAAGTTGCTTTAACTATTCACTTACAATTTTTGGATGCATGAATTGCTGCAGATAGGTCATGCAGAGTCTTCTGTCTCCATTCATCGGTGATGTGACCGCCATACATGATCTCTCCAAAAAGGTAGCACAAGTCCTCCCAGGGTACCTGCATAGACTGTCCAAAGGTTCCAATAGTTCATCAAACAAACAACAATAATAATAAAAACACTGAACCTGAATCTAAAAAAAAAAAACAGCAACAGTTTTCAAGTTTTACAAAATCTGATATTTCTTAAAACACTTCCTTCTCTTTCCATTTAATTGAAATGCTGTACAGTACAGACATATAAACACATCGCTCAAAAGGCTTTGGCAGTGAGTGAAATATGTGAAAGCGCGTCTCTTCCCCACATATGTGCAAAATGTTTCCTCAAATGACGATCCGTAAGGGCGAAGGAGGAAGAAAAGAACTCGTGATTCATAACAAATTACAAAAGCTGCAAGTTCACAATCATTTGTACCTGTATTGTTTTGCAAATTACTTCCTTCATCAGCTCTAATTGCAGTGATCACTTATGGAGCGATGTGAACTGTCACATTGGCTGCATGTAATTACATTTAGGATAACGCTTCATTGCCTTCCTAATGAATTCTCTGTATACGCACATACAGGTTACTGTTTGGTTAACATAATGAAGGACATTCGTTTTTGGAGGGCAGAATACCTTGGAGATGTAATTGGTTATGACCAGAGTAATACGAGTTCTAAGAGAAATGCATTAGGAGCTGCAAAGAGTGCAGCGCGGAAAGAATGGATTTTTTTGTTTCCACGAAATAAAGCTTAATTATAGGATACATGTTCACAATTATTAGGAATTTGAAAAAGTAAATGGGGATGAAACATTTCGTCACAAATAAGACTAGAACAAATTGCCTCAAGAAATAATTGGAGGCACATCTGTGTCTGAATGTCACTGCTAATCCCATCATCAGTGTAAATTTCACTACTTTGGGATTTATTAGAAAAAAAGGAAAACAAAAGTTTTGTTATAATAATTACAATTAATTTGAAAAAATTAAACATAAAAAAGAAAAGTCAAAATACTTTGGTGTTGGCCTCTAAATAGTTGAATAGCACATTGGTTGAGATGATGAGGTCTCCTTTGCTGAAAGGGTAGTTGTGGTTCCATCCTTGTGGGCCAAATTTTCGCCGCTCTGTTACGCAGGAATGAAAGAAGCAAAGGGAGAAGAAGAGGGAGTTGAACTCTCGCTCCCTCGAGCAAACGTCCAGCGTCTCCTAAAAGGGAAAAGCAACAAGGAAAAAAAAACAAAAATTAAAAAAAAGAGTGTAGTAACATTTTTTTTCCCCACATACTTTGACAAAAATCTAAGTAAAACCATCAGTCAGGAAATCAGTACACTTTTATATATGGAGAGAAAATAAAATACCCCTTCCCTCAGCAATATATTTCTAAATCCCTTTTTGAAACAAAAAATGTATATATTTTGCCATATCTCAAAGTTATTTCACATTTCTTATTTTTAAAAGGGTTTAATGTCTAGTGGTTATTTTCTATAATAAAGTTTCTGCAGAAATTTGCCTCCGAGTTGTGAGTTGTGTGTAAGTCTGCCCTCATTTTCCATCATGCCTTTGTTTACACTCTCCTGGTATCTTACAGCTTCTCGCAACCCCAACTTATCATTGCTGGTGCAACAAAAATGGCCTGCAGTATTGACACTATCCACCTGTATCATTTTTAGCCAGATTACAGCTCAAATGAAGAGAAAATGGAGAATAAAAGGATTAATTTGCCTGCAAGGAAATGCAGAAATGCATAGGAATGGAACAGAGCAGGGAACTTGTATTTTGTATGTAACTACAAGCTCTTTCAAACCACATTTTTTGTCTACGCCTGATTCACAACAATTTGAATAAAGAAATACTCAAAAAGCACATTTACTGTAATTTTAATTTTCTTTATATATGGCCTGCATTATGAGAAAAATATGACAAGTACATGTTAAAAAACAAAAAAATAAAACTATTTTCATTTGAGTGGGTCTGAACTCATTTAGTGATGCATTTGTGTTATCTTTATGTCACATTTTGGTTCGGATTAGATTTCATTAGCAAAACTTAATATACCAGAAAATTTCATTCAGCAAATTCCACTCACTTTATATCTTCTTTTACATAACCCCACGATCACAGTGCACAGCTCTCACTTTAACAGTTAATGAAATCCTCAGAATTTTAAAACAAAACATTTTGAAATACCAGCTCATTTGACAATAACAATAAAACTACAATAAGAGTCATTTAAATCCTATTTCTTCCAGAATCTGTGTGAACTTCAGCCGCTTCTCTCAGCTTCCTTCACATCACTGCTTCATTAGTAATTTGTGTCAACTGCTGCATCTATTGGTATGGCGGGCTTGTGTGTAAAATTTCTCAAAAAGCCTTTAAAATTTTTATACGCACCTGACTGAAGTTGCTAAGAGCTGCATGCAAACTGGCACTCATGCCTGTGGGCGGTTCGTTTGTGATTTTTATGGCGCTCTCCAGCATGCCTCTGGGGATGACATGCTGCTCAGGCCTCGGGGCTGGCTCCCCAGTGAGGAAAACCCTGTAGCTGGGATGACAGTTCTCCGCCGCTGTCTCCAGAAGAGCGTCTAAAGATGGCAGCCAGTGAGCCACCAGGTGAACATTCTGCACAAAAAGCATCCAGAGACAGACGGATTTCAAATAAAACGACTTCTTGTTTTTTTTTTTGTCTCTTCAAGAGATATCCACAAATTTGCAAGAATCACCAATTAACTGAGTTACTGCCTTCTCCCTAAAGGAGCCATTTACGGAGGCCATCTAACCTATTACGGCTTTTATTGAACCAAATTGAGTTTATTTCCCATGCACAGGGGATGAGATAATATCATTAGGAGGAGTAAAGGGATGCTGCAAGTGTAGCCTGAAGCCATTAGCGGTAGATGTTTTCATGAAAAAAAGTTATCCACCTGCAAAATGACCCAGTGTCCCTGTTGAGATGCATTCTGGAGAACCTTCTCAGCCACTCTTTCTTGCCCCTGTCCCAGAGAAACATTGTGTAAGGTGCCCTTGTCCGTGGAGAATCCCAGCTTCAAACCTACAGACAAAAAAAAATACACATAGGTTTTAAAATACTTGCCCTCCTTCCAGCATCAGTGCAGAAAATTCACTTAAAAAATGGAACATTGTCTGAAATAACACTTTTCTTTAACAAAGAAAAAACAAATAAACAATTAAAAATCTCACAAAATCTAGCATTTGACTGAGCTATCATTGCAGGCAATGCCAAGGGTTTATGGTAACTGGCTATTTCATGTGACAAAGAAAAATAAAACATTGGCTGTGTTTTTTAGCTTTCAGATTTGTTTGAATTGAGATTTGTTGACAATTTCACTACAGAATTAAAACCTTCACTCGAGTTTTCTTCTTAAACCGTTCAGCGGTGGACTTTGAAATAAATATCCTACAGGGCTTTGTTACGGTGTAAGCTTCGGACTGCAGTCCGTCCGGCTGAAGATCCGCTGGATTCTGGAAAACCGTGTTTCCCGGGAGAACTGTTTCTCTGAGAAGTTTCAGGACAGTATGAGCCGGCGAAGGCGGATTTTGAATGTGGAAAATCCGAAAAGTCCTAAAAAACCGTGTAAAAATCAAATTTATTCATGTTTTCAATCACATCCAGGTGGAATAAAGGCTGATGTTTTTACCACATATTTACGTGCAGGAAAGATTCAAATTGCTGCACGGATTTAGAAAATTATGAGCAAACAGGCTCTTAAAAATATTATTATAATAATAATGATAGCACGCTCAGTGGATCATCTCGCTCTATACATGATTTTTGTTTGTTTATTACGGAACTCGTTATTTTTACTTCTATGACTATTTCCGGTATTTCGACAGTTCAGCGCATGTCAAAATTATTTATTCTGATCAACCGTGTGATGCATGTGTAACGGAGGATAAAAAGTGACAGCCGGACCAGATATGACATCAGGCACGGGCCGGAAATGAAGAGAGTCGCGTGAGAGGCGAAGGAGAGTGAAAACGGACGAAAAAGTAGCGCGAACTGAACAAATTAGGGAAATCGCTATAAATACATAGTCCCTGTACTCTCGTTTCTAGACGGTTTGGAGCATGTTTATTTTTGGAGCGGCTGAATCTTGGTCCAGTTACGTGAACAGAGCAGGACGATAGCCAACACATGTGGAGGAGACGAGCAGGCCGCAGTCATCGGGTTTTCCGGAGGTGGGAGCGTCAGAGCTGCGACAGCCCTCTGGTGGTGGTGAAGAGAGCCAGGTCCCGGGGAGAGCTGGGCTGCAGTATTAAGCAGTGGCTGAGAGGAGGATTTCCCTGCCATGCAGCTAGCACTCCATTGATTCTCCCTTGTAGTTCACCGGATGTATACTGTCCTTCGAGAAAAGAGCTACTGTTGTTTTCTATTTTTCTTTTTTTTGTCCGAGCTGGAAACCTAGTTCAAGCTCTGGAAGTGACTGAGGCCCCAGAGACAAGCGTGACTGTTTCTTTGAACACTTCAGTTGACTGGAAAAGCAGTCTGGCATACAAACTGTTGATTTGATTTCCAGCAGGAAAGAACTGCACAAAACTGACTTACCAGCATTTTGACTCCAAGCTAGGAGAAGATTGACCTGGTGTTCTTTTGCTTTTATGTTAGTTGGTCTGAGGAGACCAAGAACTCTGTTATTTTGAATTATTAATCCTTACTTGTCATTTGTTTCATCTTCATTTCATATTGGGTCGCAACAAAAATTCTGTTTCATTTTCTTTTATTCAATTTCTTTTAAAAAGATTGCATCGACTAACACTTTCCATAGAGAGATTGATAAATTCATTCTGTGTGGTAAGCTATTTTTGTTTGTTTACTGATTGATTCAAGTTTCGTTTCTTGTTTATATTGGGCTGTCAAATACCTCACCTGGTTTCTGTTTTTTAATTTGTTTTCTTTGGACTTCCAAGTGGAGTGTAACAGTTTTTTTTTCATATACCACAGAAGGTTAACCTAAATTAGCCCCTTTACAAAATAAATATCTGTTGTTCTGGTTTAACAGACTACTGAAGTCTTTGGTTTTTGTTAGAAAATTGTTCTGGGTTAGAGGCACTCCATCACTCTGGCTGGATGTTGTAGAGGCAGGATTGGGGCAGGCGGAATTCAGGTACACTGCAGGACCACTCTTCAGCTGACCGTCAGGGGGTCTATCTCTGGAGCCTGCTCTACTACATCCACTCACCATCGCAAGTCAGGCCAGGGTGACGAAACACACGCCTTCCAAACGAAGGCACAGGAGTTAAAAGGGACTGACGGGTGCGGGCAGAGACCTGCCAACCTGTTAGATGACCAGAGCAAGCTCAACACTTAGAAGAGCTTACTAACCTTTACACATGGAAACGTTTGTTCCAATCGGAAGGAGTTTTACAGTGCCCAATGTGCACAGTTCTGTTCTAACGCAATCAAGGACATTTTGCAGCTACTGGTGTAATTTAGCCAATCACAATTAAGAAATTGCAGTTCTTAGAAAGTGCCAGTGACCAATAATGTTATTTTTATGACAGGAGCATGAAGGCTGATGGAAATATGATTTTGGGCTGCAATTGATCCACTGGCCAGGCTTTGGACATCCCGTAAAAAACATTAGTTATGTGTTAACAAAACTCTCACATTCTTCGAAAATGAAGTTTTTCTGTTATCAATTTTCAGAATAGTCACTTGATTCCTTTGTTTCACAAAAGACTTTTTATAAAAACTGTTATTACTTGAATTATATTAAAATGAATTTCATGATCCAGATGATTACAAATTAACAGATAGGTCAAATTGTGAAGGGGAAATACATTTCACATCGGCGTTGAATTAGTTACAACAATTTAAAGCAGTAAGTGAAAAACACCAAGTACCTTGTTTTTCCACATCTCTGAGTGGATCCACTCCAGGAGAGAGGATGAAGAACACGGGGGTTGAGGGTCCACAATCCTCATACAGCTTTTCAAAATCCAAGCGGGGAGTATTTATGTATTTGCTTCCCATGCTTTCCGCCACAAACTTCCTGTGGTAAAACCCAAAGTGATCTGTAAAAATCCCTATGCTGACAGATCCAAAAGCTCTGAAGTTATACTACTCTTACTGTAACGCGTAGGTCATCCGGTCAGGGCGCAGAGCTCTGAGGATAATGAGCTTTTGAAAGGAGCTCTTGTTCTTCCAGTCCTGTGGAAGTCTTTCATTTTCTGGATAACTGGACTCCACAATCTTTCTCCAGGGCTTTGGCAAGCTTTCTATGTCTCTGTCGAGTCCACTGAAGCAGTCCATTCTAGATATGGCCTACATCAAAGCCACGGTCATTACTACTACACTCAGGAATGGAATTGATTATGAAAGGCTTCTATTTTCGAGATGATGGTTGGAATCATACCTTGATGGCTTCCCAGGCTTGTGGAGAGAGGAAAGACACTGAGCTGAATTTACCAGCTTCCATTGGGAAGTGCAGTAAAAAGTAAAACTCCTGCAGATCAATCAGGCCTTGTTTGAGCAGAATCTGAAGGGAAAAATCTATTTTGTATTAATCACACTTACATTTCTGACAGAAAACTTTAAGTGTGTCAACTTAAATGCCCTGAATAAGTAGCAGTGAATGTGAAACTGCCAGATGAAGGACAGCCCTCAAAGCAGCATAACTCTGATGAAGAAAACAGTTGGCACAATGACAGATAATTGCATTATGGTATAAGAACCAGCCCCCCTGTCAGAACCAACTGTCTGAACAGCAGCCGTTGGCCAAGGTATGAGAGGTAATCAATAGCAGCGTATGGTAGAGCTGACTGCTTTTAATTGAAGTTAATGTGGGGGCAGAAAACTGCTTTGATTGATGAGAGTGACAACAAGCCCCACCTCTGAGGCGGACCGCGGCCCCTCACCTGGAAGACAATGTGTGACAAGAAGGTTAACTTGTCTCTCTCAAACAGGCCCTGGCTGGTGTACAGGAATACAGAATAGGTGATGGCTTCGGTGAGGGTGTGCACCGTGGCGCTCACATCCTCATCCTGTTTGGCGTGTTCCATTGCTTTTTTAAACATGGAGTAAAAGGCCTGAAAAGCAGACAAAAAGATGATGAGCTACAGGAGCCCAAGATGCTTCAAATGGGCACCAACATTATTTTTGTTTACTCTGAAGCTTTTATGTTATTTGAGCTAGAGATTGAAAACAACAAATACAACAGATTTTGTCAAATGCAGTTCTTGTATTCTCCTGAAAGTCCTCCAGGGCTTCACCTTGAGTGAAAACTGGTAAATGGGGTTAATCTTGCTGAGGTCGTTGATGATGAAGAAGAGGAGTGACGCTCTTTCAGCTGCTGGGCGGTAGAGCTCCCGCGCCTCGTTGATCTTTGTCTCGTTCTCTATGGCCTCCAACACCTGTGTGTTCCAGTTTACAAAATGAGCTATTAGGCTTTCAGTCGTGCTCCAAATCCATCTCATTACATATGGTCCTAACTATACTATATTGCTCATGGGTAATGCAATAAAAACAGGTGTTTGCTGTTGTGTAATTTAAAAATGTGGGGCTTAATGAAAAAAAAAAAAAATCATACAGTGTAATCACATTACCTTGCACTGAATGCAAGCAGCCATGCTCTTGGTGTTTTCCAGTTGCTCCACGAGAGAAATATCCCCCAGAAAATTACCTTGAGCTCCAGAGAGGCGGCTTAAGAGGTCATCTTCACACCTTTTGAGTTCAATCTTGAAGTCGTTCTGTTGTTTGGTTAGCTGCATCTTTGTCCACACAGATGAAACGTTTATAAGCTTTCAAATATTAAAAGCAGAATGGACATTTTCATGAAAAAAAATAAGTGATTTACCTTGGAGGCCTCAAGTTCAGGTCTCTCGTAGAACACCACCTGTCCTAAAAGCTGCTCCTCCAACCCCACAGGAGTCACTGTGAAGTTTATGAGGGTGGTTTGAGCCTGGAGCTCAGGGGGGAAGTGTGGATTGGCAAGTTTGGTGTGAAGAATAAGCTGAAAGTTGCTGTTATATTCACACTCCTTTTCTCCGATACGGATATATCTAGATGTAAGAGTAAAACAATTTATTTGTTACCTTTTTTTAAAACTTTGGTTATATGAAGATGTCTTCACTGAGTACATCATCCATATTTTTTATTAAATGTTGAAACTTTGAATGTTTGAGATATATTAGTAATAAAAGTTTTGAAAACAAAATGTAATCCAAGTCCTGTTTTAGATGTGATCTAAACACGAACTTTCAAAGCTGGCCCCAGCAATCCTGAAGAAACTGAGTAAATAAAAAGGAGCAAGATGTCGCATTTTCTAAGAAAAATGTCTCGTCTTTTATTTGCAGAAGTGAGTTAATTAATGAACTCAGGAGGACTAAGAAACTGAAGCTTTTTGTGTGTTTCTGTAATAGTGATGTTTGTGATGTAACCCAAATTACATAAAAAAACAAAGGCATACACTTAGTTTATAATATTTATTACACATTTTTTAAAATCTATTCACTTATTTTATTGATAAAACAAGAAAAAAAAATTCTAAAATGGAGAAGAGGCTAAAAATCTAATTTCACGAGTCTTTAAACCATAATAATAGTAATTTCATAGTCAAGCCTATTTACATTTGACTTGAAATAGTAGACTTGCAGGGTGATCAATTTCTGAATGACAAGTTTGCCATGCTTTAACATATACTATCAGTGTCTGATATCAGAATACCCAGATGAGCTCCCTTGACTGCACGGGTTTTGTTCATGTTTCACTACCTTTTAAGAGCAAGTTTTTTCTGTTAGAAAAACCAACTAAATTAATCTGAAAACAAGGTTTGAGCATTTGAGGGACATTCTGACTTTGGTTTGATATAACTTTGTTACACTAACAGAACCACAAATTTACTTTTTATGAAACAGAATTTCAAGGGCTTAGAAAGAAGCTCTTGAATTTTTTTTGTTTGCTTTAAAACAAAAAACAAACACATATTTAATATACTTGCAAGTTGCAACTATTCACAATATGCAAAAATAGGAAAATACCAGATTTTGTTATTTATTAGCTGTCTTGCAGCCAATATAGAGACAGGATTAGCAAAATGCTATGAGACTTGTCTTTCAAAACGACAGAAAAAATATATTTTCTATAGTTGGTTTTGACCATTAAATTGAAAGAAATTATAGGTACAGCTATATTTCTGAGAGTTAAGATATTACTAAAGCTTTCTTTACTCAACTCAAAGATATGCAGTTGCTTTTGTGGGAAAAAAGTTTGGCCTTATGTATTTTACAGTCGAGTGAAAGTAACATTAAATTTCAAACTCTATGTTTACACGATTGAAGGCCTTTTCATTCTCATAAAGATCAAAACTTTAGTTTGCTTTTACTTTGGTAAAACTGTTTTGAAATATCCTTGAATAAACATGAAAGATTATCATAATGCCAGCCAATACTTATTTATTTCTGCAATTCAATTAAATTAGCACAGGCTTGATGAACCTGGTGGGTTTTCATTTATTTCTAATTACCCCGCAGGTGTCAGACAAGGCCCCAATTTTTATGGCACAGGTTTCTTGTAGCCTAGGTATGGTTCAACTCTATATCTTCACAAGCTAGAATTAATGTACTATTGATAGAACCATTACTCCACCAAATTAAAGTCTTTGCTGATGGATTGGCTTGTAGTCTTCCGTCAGCCATGAAAGGAATAATTAGTATTCATTACTTCACACTCTACAACATTCCAATTATTAATGAACTTCAGCTGTGGAGCCCTACCAGATCCATCATGGCTGCCCCACAAGGTTGTATTAATCATTGACAGAAGCAAGTGTGTGGGTCATCTACAAGGGATAAACTTATAATCAGATTTGCTATGATAAATTGTTACATCTGGACAGACAGCCTTTCAAAATAGGCTCAATGCGGAGGCTCCACAAAACTCAATATTCATGGTACAACATAGATCAGGGCAAGAAAGATGTAAACATTTCTGTGGAGAGAATCTAAACAGAACATCAATATGTGGTATTTTCTATTTATGCTGCTGGTTGATGGAATTTACTGTATTTTTCTTTTTCAGAGTAATGGAGCAACAGCAGAACAGATTTTCTTCAGCCATTTTTGACAGAACTGATGATTTTGGTGAACATCTGCTATATTATTAATTATTTAAGTCAGGTAAGAGTCACGCGTACTTTGAACAAATTGAACAATTCAAATTGAACAAATTCAAGATAACAAGAGATATTTCAAAAGTTTTTAAATTATGCAAATAATTATTAGTGTAAGAGCTGTGTTCATTTATTGATGTTATTTGAGTGGAATTTACATCAATATGAGCAAACTAGTGTTATAAAATTATCGACTTCTTCACTGGATACATAATGATGGAGGATCATTAAATGTAGTGTGATACATGTCGTCGCATTTTGTACTACACAGAGGTCCTTATACATAAGCATGGCTGTTCTCAATTTGCCTTTTACACCAATGCTCAGCTGTTCAATATTCATTACTCCTAAAGAATATAAACACACAAATGTACATCCATCACTGCTCTTGAGAGGCCAATCAATATTTTGGCCTGTGGGACTTGGAACTTGAGCTGCAAATTCATTTCTAATGGAAAGCGTGGACAATAATACTGCATTCAGTCATGTCATGCAGCTGTTTCAATGTGCAGTGTGGTTAAGCAATCTGGAAAATCTCTGCCAGTTGTTTCATATCAGTGAAATATTGGGAAAGGCTCATGAGTAACAATAGAAAAATGTGGCCTATTGTAAAAACAGAGTCATTTTTTTTAATTGTGTACTTTCTTATCAGATGTAAAATTGTTACAAACTTCCTCTTTTGATCGTCTTTCTGCCTAGCAGAGGCTCCAGGACTGGGTCGAGCTTTTCTGGCAAGTTTTCAATCAGAACTGTTTCACCACAAATGAGAGCTTGTTGAATGACATCGAGATACCTGTTACAAAAGAAACAGAAAAATCAAACCCTATAATACCAATTTTTTAGTTATCACAATCAAAAACTGAAAAACCAGGTGCTGTCTTGATAAACCTTTTCTGTCTGAGCTGCACCACCCTCAGCTTTGACCCAAACCAGTTTCTGATCCATTTGAGGGCCTGCTGCTGTGGGTCAATGATGAGTGGCCATCGCTCGCTGATGGTCAGGATGGCAGCATTTTCAGTGGACATCCTATCATTTGGCAGGCCCTGGTTTTGCCAGGCTGCCACTGTGGCATCGTCAGTAAGCATACGGATTGGATCCAGGCCATCTGTGAGGGGTGTAAAAACCTGCAATCCCCCCCAAAAAAGTGATTTCAAGTGTTGGTGCCAGGGTTAAACCAAAATTCACACCTTTGCACTGATAAGTTTTACTTCATGTCTTCAAAATGTCAGAAAAATGACTTTACCTTTTGAGACTGAAGGAAGGGAATCCATGCATTGTTGAAAAGCTCCCCACGAAACTGGCTGTTAAAGTAGCCCAGATATGAGACAAACGCTGACGTGAGAAGGACATCCACACACAGGCTTTCCTGTTGCTTTTTGTAGGTGATCATTTCCTTGCCCCAGCGCTCCTTTTCTGACTGCAAGACATTTCAGAAAATGTTTCTTAATCTTTTATTTGAATAAAAATCAACCAAATAAAAAAAAGCATCCAACAAGATCTGCTAAAACAAGTAAACTTTACTGCATCTGCATGACATGCTTTTTTAAAACAAGACAATAACAACAAATGCCATACAATGGCTCTCTGAATTTTCCGCAGCATCAATACAGCATTCATTTAAACCTTTCAATACTATGACTGTGACAGTCTGTGACAATAAATCACGTGTGGCATTTTCTTACAAGGGGCTGTGGATCTGGAATATGTCATATAATAAATTCTCAGACAGTTAAAAATCACTATAATTTTACCCTAATGTATTATGGATCTCCTGTAATATCACTCAGTCTGGGGTGAGACATTGTTAATTTCCAACAGCTGTTGAGGCTTTGAGGTAAGTTAATGATTAAATATGGAAGGCCTGATTTATTAGTCTCTACACTATTGCTTCCAGGTCAATGCCATAAAGACAAAACATTTATCTTGATATGCTTAAAAGCCAAGCTGTTCCACACAAACCGCATTTATTCTCTGAAAGAAGAAAGTCAAACTTTTAAAATGGCCAATAAAATTACCATCTTTTATTTTACTTTCGTGCAAACAAAAAGAGAAGATTCCCAGAAAAGATGTGCACAGAGACACATGAATGCAGTCATTCCTTTAACAAAAACATTTTATGCAAAAATACTCTCCTTTAAAGACAAAAAATAATATAAAATCCTTAATCGACAGCTAGAAAACATAGAAAACTGCACACAATGCCTCTTAAATGACCAAACTGGGAGAACTTCCAAAATAAGATTTATCTGTCCTTTTTTTTTTCTTCAATTTAGCAACTCCTTCACTAGCCCAGATCAGTCATGTGTGCTCTGTGGTCCAGCCCTTCCTACCTCACACATGTTCCCTGTATGCTGCTAAGCCAGCCTGTAAAATCTCCATTTGCCTAACCTGCTCGTAAATCTGTCAGACTTCCTGCCAGGGTATCACAACTTTTAGTTCAGAGTTGGGATGCAGTTCCACTGCCAGCCTTTCTACCTAAATGACAGTTCATTCTATGCCAGGTCAGCCCCAATGACACCACCAACTCTCACTTCTCTCATGGTTTACCATTAATCCTTTAACTAGTTGGTTGGCCAGCTGGATGGTCTGGGTGGTTTGTGTCACCTCCTTCTGACAGCCAAGTTTCTCAGCTGTCGCTCTTTCAAACCGAGTTGTGAGGTTCTGGAGGCTGGCATCCAGATCCTAGAGAAAGGCATAAGGAAATCATACATTATGCAGCTTTCAGGTAGACCACTTTAAGCAGGTTTATTATCTACTCACTGCCAGGTTCTTCTGAACTGCTGTCAATTTGCCTGTGGCCATTTCCAGTTCTGCATTAGCTCTTGCCAATGCATCTCGCTTTGGGATGACTTCACAATAAACCTAGAAAAGAGAGAAAGAAAAACATTGACTCTAAAGAAGCTCTGTGATACAGAATATTCTTTTTTTTTATTTACTAAGATTTATCCAAATACAGCATCTGACCTCGTAGTATCTGACGATATTAATCGTCCATGCGCAAAGACCAGCTGCTGCCGTAGATTTGGTATAGACTAGATCAGGTTGGAACTCTGGATTTTTCAGATACTCCTGCTTTACCACAGCCAGACAAGAATCTGGGATATGTTCTTTGTCATATGACACAAGGGCCTGCAGAAAGTCATCCACCTAATAGACAAAAAAGACATAAGCAGACACAATTTAAAAGGAAAATAGCTGCTTCCTTTCTTATTTGATTTTGTAAACACAAAGGTCGACAAAGATCAAAGGTTTTTATAATTAGAAATGAACTAGAGAGAATTTTGGAAAGGCATCATAAGTGTAGCAAATTTATGGACTTAAATGTAAGAAATATGAACCAGAGTATCAGCACAAGAAAACTTCACCTATCACCTTAAGGTGGAGTAAAGAAAAGGATTCCAAAATAATCAGTTATCATTGTTGACTATAAAATCTGGTTTTGGAGCCACTATCTCTAGTCTGACCGTTAGGCTGCTTCAGTTTTAATGTTAGGTGTGTTTTCATGTTATTTTTGAGTTAATCTCATGTTCGCACTGATTATTTAAGTGTTGTAGCGCTGCAGGATATGAGTAAAACACGTGAGATGCTTTATTGGTACTTGTGATGACAATAAAACTTCTGATACATAATCACTGCACCAGTTTTACTGAAATAAAAGCCACCAAAACTTGAATTATACTTCAAAAAACCCACATCTACATGGGAGGCATTTAACATAAAAGGTGTTTATCCAATAGGTTAAATACAGCGCTTTATTAATTTTGTTAAATACTTCTAGCTACTATAAGTTTGTTTTAGCACATGTGTAAACATTTCAGTTAACCATTTATTGTAATTTATGCTGTCTCTTGCGATTCCTGTATATCCTGTATCACGATTGACAATAAATTGTGGGGGCCTAATGTGTTGTATTCCTTTTGATTTTAATATCTGTCAAGAGACTGCAGATGAGAATTAGCCTTTTAGTTGTGGCATATTTACTTAAATGTAAAAATAATTAAGAAAGAGTAACTAAAAAATACTGAAACAGATATAATCCTCTAATCACACCTTTAAAATGCATAGCTATTTTGCTGAATGTTTAAAATTATATTGTTAATAAAACCTCTCTGTCAACAGAAAAATTACTGAATTTAAGATAAGACTTTTTTTTCTGAATGTACTGAACAGGCTGTCACAGTGTTGGAAAATTTGACCTGTATCTGCATTCTGAAACAAGAAATCCATACACCAAACAAGCAGTATTAGTGAGTTTTATCTTGTCTCAAATGGACATCTCAATGGTCTTTTACAACAAATCTAGGTTAATAAATTAGGTGTCACTTGTCAGACAAAACTGAATATTTAGCCGACATTTTTACATTTTTGAATAAGTTTTTGCAAGAAGTTTGTCAATACAAACATAAAGACTTGCTTGCCCAAAACAAATACACTTTTTTACAAATATATTTGAACAGCAGCAAGCGGTTAAAAACAGATCAGACTTGGGTGAAAGCATATTCAGGCAGACATTGAGCTTTAGCATTAACATTGCTAAGCTGCTGTGCAGGGCCAGGTCAAGGTCCACACAAATTAGGCTGACATTAATCAGGCAGCTGTGGGAGAGGATGAAAACCTAACCTTGCCCATGAAGGCCCGAGCCGCCCTCCAACTCCGATCCTTAGGAACACGACCGCGCGGGGACAGCAGAACCATAACAGCAGCTGCAACATTTCGTACTGCTTCTGGGGGATTTGGAAAGGCTTTCAACTCAGTAAGATTCACCTAAAACAGAATTACACACACAGTTCAATTCACATATTATATTTTTTTTATAGTACAATTTAATTTTGTGATGTACCTTGTTTAAAGTGTCCAGGGCTGTTAATGCGGCGGTCAGTGATGGCTCTGCTTTGGCTAAATCACTCTCACACTCTTTTTGCTTTGCAGCAATTTCTGCCTGCATGGCAGCAACCTGTACATTCCCAGGTAATGACATGATTCATAAAAATATATATATTTAAAGTCATTATGTCATAAAATTCTGTCTAACCTTCTGTGCTTCAACGTCTGCAGCTTCCTTCTTCTTCCGAACTTTTTCCGTTTGCAGCCCAATCCTCGTTATTAAATCTTCAATATTCTGGTTTTTGAATGACAGCTCAGCTTCTTGTGAAGCCAACTTGGATTTTAGATCTTCAACCTAAAAATAGTATAGTTTAAAAAAAAAAAGTAAAAATAAGTCAAGTTTTGAAAACTAGATCCCAGCATTAGCTTTACCTGAGCAGCTGTGGTGTGGAGCTTTTGCAGGCCATTCTCAAGCCGGTTCATCTTGTGCTGAAGCTGAGACCGACTCCTCTCCAGAAGGTTCCTGTACAGGCTGATCTGCTGGAGAAAACTCTTGGGGGTGGTGTAATTGTACCGCTTCTCATTCAGCAGGTATTTTTCACTTGCCTGGTTGACACTGGTGTGAACATGGGCCATGAAAAGACTGATGGATTCCTGGGCGGCAGGCTATAAAAAAAAAAGACAAGTGGGGAGAGGAGAGAAGAGGGTAAGGCTGAACTGAGTGGATTTTAACACCCCAAGCCTGATGGGAACTGAAATATTATCTTCATAAAGTTTGAATTCATCTACAAGTTCTGCCATCTTACTAGGCTTGACTTACTCAATCTGAAATTTAAGTGCAGCTAGCAAAAATGATGATGCTTTGAAGCCTCTGTGAAACTAATGTTTTTAGAGCACTGACATACCACTTTTAAAAAACACACACTGTTAACAATACACGTGTAGTCTCCAAACTTCTCAACCCTTCATTCTACAGCCATAGCACTAAATACCAGCTAAGTATTCATCACACGCAACAAAAAGACACACTACCACCATTAATCACACACTTAGCAATCAATTAAAGCTAAAACAAATGAGTGGAGAATATGAGGATCAAACCTGATAATAAGTCACAAAAAGCCATTGTTAATGATCACAGCGCAAGCAGAGGAAAAAAAAATCATTATTAATTAAGATCTGGCATAATGTGTTTTGACAAATCATGTTGGGTGTTGTTGAGATCTGTTAGAGGGTCATTGATTGGCCTAGTCTAACAACGATTAAGCATTTCTAACTTTTAATAAATGATCAGTTCATTTGGTGGGATCCTTCCTTTTAAAGAAGATAAACAATCATTATTGACTTTCTTTTTCTATTTTTTTTTTATTGTGCAAAAAGCTATTATTACTCACATATCTACGTTTGTACATTTCATTTACAGAAACCTTTGACCCACCCAAATACTTAAAGGATAATATATTAAAAAAATAAGGAAGAAAACATTTATCACTTGCACTCCTTAGATGATTCTAGCACTTAAAAGTTCTGGAGTTTTAATTGTTTTCCACTTTTGAGCCAAAAATAACACAAACTCTGTGAAAAGCAGACATTTTGTCAAATTACACAACTGTGTTCTTCCAGATTAACATCCGCAGATGTACTTACAGAAAAAAAACTGAGAGCAGTGGTCTGGCACATATTCGAATATTTGATGACACTTCCTGGTGGTGACAGCTGCGCCACCTTAGAGGGTCATTATGGGCTTAATCAGTCTTCTCTCATTAACATAAATGACTCTGGGTTGTGATCGCTTCACTGCTATGATGGAAAACAATGAAATGACTGCGCTCACTGTTAGTCTCCAGGCATGTGTTCGGCAATTTGTCAGTTTCTCAGCAGAAGACTAATGAAGAAGGATGTCTGGAAATGTTAATCCAGCTGCACAACAATAATTATAAGGCGCTCATGAAAAATAAAAAATAAAAAGCATCTATGCTTCTCGGAAAGTGTTAAAGGGATTTTTGCAAAGTTGACTCCACCTTTCGTTCCTGAGTATGACAAAAAACTCAAATACTCAAGGTTGCAGTTCCTTAAGAGGCCACCAGGGGATGGAACAACTTCCTATTGACTCCATGTTGTGAAAGTACATTTTACAAACAGACACAGACACACACTTAAAAACTTTGTGCAGCCTGGTGTCAAATACTTTTCACAATAAATATCTCTTAGGGATGAGTCATTTTTTTTTTAACCTTTTGTTTTAACATTTTCGGAGCTTAAATTTATATATTTGTAAAGGCATGTCTTCTTGATTAATACAACTCTTCCTTTGATTGTCTTTTGACAATCAACTTTTTTGGCACATTGTTGAAGTGTGCAGAGAAATGCAAGTCCACATGTCTAACCCATTTTAGGGTTTATTTTAACTATTTAGAATCCCATGAGTGACAGGATCATCTGTTCTCTGTTTTTATTGTATGTCTATTGTTGAAGAATAAAGGCAAAAAACAATCATTTCATTTTAAATTTGTCTCCTTAAATGAAAGTCAGAGGGAACATGGATTCCAAAGCCTAACCTCAATGCCTTCAATGTCTTGAATGAATCTGTGGCTGACTGACTGCAGAGCCTCATCAGTCCAAGGATGAAACCAGTCAATGGTTGTGTGGCTAAAAAGGGCAGGAAACTGACGGGCCCGAACTCGCAGGGCACTGCCCAGAGGAGAGAAGCACAAAATGACCTAAAAAAAAAAACCCAAAAACATCCAAGCACAAAGTTGAAGAGTCAACATAGCACATCTGCAGAAAAATTATTTTCTCATTTTGTATTTGCATACTTGTTACTCACTAAATGATCTAGATCATTAAACAAATGCCAACTCTACAGTAATTAAACTTGAGTGAAAATAAAACACTGCTTTGAAGTAAACATTCATCTAAGCAAATAAATATTTACTTCTGCTTGGAAAGGCAAAACACTAAACTGTGACTGGTCTGTGATTTATTTGTTTTCTTGGAAGTCAAGTTAAATTTGGCATAAACCAATAAATGCTGCAAAAGCATTTTTTTTACTTAAGAAACACAAAGAAATCCTTGTTGCTTTAAAAGACATGAGAATGAATTTTAAAGGCTGCACCGTGAACTGTTGTTGCACTCGAGTTGTAAAGAATCTCCAACAGTTTTCTTTGCTGTCCAGGAGTCCAAGGCCCCTTACTTCAGCTTTTACACCAGATACAATACTCTCAACCTCTTCATCACTGAAGAGCTCGGAAATTTCTCCTGAGAAAATAACAATAAAAAAAGGCACTCAAAGGTTCGGTTTTGAACATTTAAAAAAAAATCATGATAAACAACAAAAATAAAACTTATTATAACATCAAAAGGTTTGTTCCAGACACATAAAGAGTGCTGCAGATTTTGGAGGTCACCTGAGGCCAAGAAGAGATTAATCCAGACCAGGATCTGCTCATCAGGAATCTGTGAATCCGTCAACAGCAAAGCCATGCGCTGATTTTTGACTCCAATCTTTAGGAACAACCCTGCAAGATCCATCTGCAATAAAAAAAACTGAAGTCTTAATGAACATCTGGTTAATAGTGTTAGTATTTTGTTTAATAATAATTTTAAGTACATTGAGCAAACTAATCAAAAAAAAAAAAAAGATGTGTAAGATTAAATAGCTTTTTGATAAACTGTTTTAATAGAAATATAGCATTAAATTCTGTATAGTTAAGCTTTATTTACTGGCTAATTTTGCATGTGTTTACAATTGCTTGTGTTATTCTTGCCAGTACCAACTTAGTACTATCAGTATTTACCTTAAAGTTAAAAATGCAGAAACGACAGACATCCTCTTTGTATGAACTTTTGAAAACAGATTCACCCCTCGCCTTAACAAAAATAAAAACTGAATGGGGGTCGGAGTTGGACATTGCTCTGTCCGAAGACTTGTGGTCTGCAGCTCTAAGAGGAATTAAAACATGCTCTTCCTCTGCAAAACTTCAACTTATACAATTTAAGGTCATCCACAGAGCACATTACAGTAAATCCAGACTCACAAAAATATACTCAAATATCATAGACAGGTGTGATCGATGCTCACAAACTCCCTGTAATCTCACCCACATGTTTTGGTCATGCTCAAAGCTTGAGGAGTTCTGGAAGTCATATTTTGGGGAATTTCAAATATACTTGGACACCAAATTGAGCCCTGTGCCAACATCGGAATATTTGGTATTGCAGACCCCAAGGCAAACTGTCATAAAACAAAAAAATGTAATTTCATTCACCTCAGTAATTGCACGACGGCGGATATTACTACTTTTGAAGAGGTCCACCCCACCATCCCCAATGTCTTGGCTCTATGACACCATGTCCTTTTTAAAACTGGAAAAAATAAAGTTCTCGTTGAGAGGGTCAAAAGAACTGTTTTATAAGCAATGGAACCCCTTACTTAGTTATTTTAAAATGCTATCAGCAGAAACTTAAATTGTCACATTGAGGAGGAGAAGGAACGTTATTAGCACATCTTCTATAATTATTTTGTTGAATTATCATTATTATTTTTTACTATTTTCTATTTTATTTTTATGTATGTATTTATTTTCAATTTTATTACTATTTTTTTTTATTGTTGCAACTTTCTTTTTTTTTTTTTTTTTTTTTTTTTTTTATTTTACTTTATTATTACTATAAAGATGACCTTGGCTGGGGTGGGTTCGGGAAGGGGGTAAACATGTACTTGTATTAAAAAACCAAAAATTCAATAAAATATGTTTAAAAAAAAAAAAAGTATTTACCTTAAAGTCCTGAACACTATAACCTTGACTCAGACTGATTTGAAAAACATCGGTTGATGACATGTAGGCAGCCAGACGAGTCAGGCTTTGCTTCCCACTGCCCCCAACCCCAATGAGCAAGCCGTGCGCCCTCGGGAGCTCCAGAATACGACTGATGCGACAGCTGGAAAAGACACATTCTTTGTTTTAGGGAAAAGAAAAATAACATTTTTGCAATAATACTATTTTTAAATCTTTTTTAAGTGTTTTGTGTTTAACTAGGGTAATTGTTAAGACTGAACTTACACATGGTGAATGGCATCTTCAAACAAAACTAGATTCATTTCTGGATGGAGGTCATTGTAGCTTTCCAAAGCATCAGTGAGTATGGTCCTGAGCTTGGACCCATCCATTACAGGGGTGTAGGAGGGTTTCTCACTTATGTGGGTAAAGTGACAATACAGGAGGGGTTGTTTTCTCACTTCTGTGACCTCAAGTTCCTGAAAAAGGAGAAACATAGAAGTGGTTTGTTTTGTGCTGCAAGGTAGCTGACAACCAGCAATTTATTATAAATAATTAAGAGTCTGTAAACCTTAAAGCACTCATGGACAGTCTCAGTTTGGAGCCTAAGGAAAAGCTGGAGGTCCTTGGCATCTACCAGTCGGTCTGAGTACACCCTGTTTGTCTCGTGGAGCCACAACATTGCCAGATCATTGTTTTCTTTCACAGTCTCAGGCCCAGCCAACAGCATGCCCTTCAAAGCAAACACAGTCATGTCAAAATGTTTATAGAACTTAGTGGTTACCGTAAATGGGTGAAACCTACCTGGAAGACGTTGGACATGTCCCATAGATTAAATGTGTAGTGAAATTTGACGGCCGTAGGCAAAAAGTTTTGAGACATCTTGTGATGAAAAGCCACAGCAGCTTTGACCACAGCTGAGGTGCTTCTCTGAACCTCCACACTGAAGTCCTGCTGCTTGAGATGACAAGATATGATCTGCCCAAAAATGGACTTCTGGGCCTCAGGGGACGGAAAGTTCACAGCAAACACTGAGAAATGTCTCTGTCGGGGAAAAAAAAGCACATTAAAAATGTAGAGAATAGTCTGTACCAAAACAAAATGAGTAGAAATGCATCTGATAAGATTTAAACTAAATGCATCGGAAAACAAATTGTTAGTATGCATTGTTCAGTTAAATAGAAGAAATATTAAAGAAAGTTTTACCTGTAACCGAGGGTTAACAACAAAACTGCCAGCAGCTGGATTCATACAGGCCATATATTGGGTGTTCTGTATTTCTTTGAGGGTTTGTTTTTGCCTATCATACCTACAGGTGGTACATATACAAAGGACTTATGAACCCACACATTTAAATGTAAAAAAAAAGTACAAACATACCCAATTATGCACATCCAGGTTAATTTATGTGGTACCTTAAGGTCCCAGGTTATTTGGGGTCATACGGTACACAGTTAAGCATTCTCACCAGTGTCCATAATCCAGATGTTGGCGTATGAGTGCATGAGGCTGTGTTGTTCCATAGCTGTCAACAGCTGGTATGTTCAAGTCATCAATAAAGTAGACGAGCCTCTTGTTGCCAGCAGGTGAGTAGGTTCTACCGGCTCTTTTTTCCAAAGATCTCTCAAGGATCTCTATTGAAGAAAAACAAAAACTTGTAGAAAAAATCACTATAAACCATGTCCAAATTTTTTCCGTATTCTGCCACTGTATTTACAATGTTTTTCACAAACAACAACACCACTCACCTTGCAGCATCAAAGAGGTAGTGTAGTAGTTGAAAGGTACGTTTGAGGCTGCATAGCTCTCTGGCAGAGAGTCTAGCATGCTCCTGACGAGGACAGTTTTCCCCACTCCTGCATTTCCCACAAGCATCACAGGCTGCCTCTTCTCCAGCAACAAGTCTATGAAGTACCACAAACTCGCCGTTTCTGCAGTGTGTACCAGAACAGCCTGCAATCACCAGAACAGCAGGCAGATACCGAGCAGGAGCATACGTGGTTATTATAGCTTTCTTTTAGGGTGATTTATTGACAGACATGTGCTCAGTGAATTGGATGTGATTTATAATTTCTTGTATTTCTCCAGAACACCACAACTATTCTGTCATAACAGCATCATTTGCTCAGAACAAAACCCCACTAATTATGGCTCAGCAAGAGCCTTTGGAGCATTCACAGCTGTATACAGGAGAATAAAGAAAGACAAAAGAGCGTGGGTGATAGCTCAAGCCTTGTTGCTCATGCCGTCACCCCCACACACTCTGCTACAGAGTAGTAGATGGTAATCAGACACAGTGGCAAGTCTATCATCCATTCCACCACCCCTGCCATAACCTCATGATGTGACGTTACCCTCTCTTATTATGTTTATTGAGGCATGCATGTATTTTTAATTTCCCCATATTGTTCATTTTTGGTTATTTTGCGTCTTGTGATTATTTGTTCAAGCACTTTGAAAAGTTTCTCGAATGAATTTTTCCTTCCAAGAGTTACAGGAGTTTTGAAGTCTCTTACTTGTAGCGATGTGCAGGTTTCCGACTGAAACTGTGGCACAGTGTCACTCCAGGGCAGGAATCGCTTGTTTTGATGGTCAAGGTAGTAGTCAAAAACGGTCCCATGAGCCGGCAGCTTCACTGTCTTCATTTCTTTAGTCCACCACTGACTAAATTCTGCACGATAGTCATGGAGCTAAACAAAACCATACATGCACAATGATAAAAAAGGATAAATTGACAGTTGCAACAACTTAGCAACACAACAAGACAGGTAAGTCTAAATCTATACAATTCAACAGAACGTGATGTTTCTAAGCTATACAATTTGATTTTTAACTCTACATTTGTCTCCTTTTATAGCCATTTTTTAAAACAGCTATAAATTGTAGAAGCTCACTCAGATATATGGTATACACTAATGGTTGTGCTACATGCAAAACAGTTATTCCAGTAACACATTTTTATGAGTTTTCATTGAGATGGGTTACGTTTTCAGAATACAATGAATTAAATAAAATATATAGATTAAACCTGTTAAATGACAAAACTGCATTCAGAACAACATTGTAATTTTTGATGTAATGAAGAGATTTAAATCCCACCACTTTTTCTATACCTGAATGAAATAAAAAAAATACCTGATCTTGGCTGAGGGCTCCCCCAAAAGCCCAGATGCAGGCAAATGTGAAATAGCTCTCATAGGTCTCACGAGTGGGCTCAGATGTACTGCTTTCTTGTTTTAGAAGGCAGTCAAGCAAAGCACAGAGCGTCTGTGTGAGAAGAAATACGTCTAATTATAGTTCCATTTTTCAGAACATGTGGACTGAAACAGATAAATGAACCTGTGTGAAACACACCTGCACCAAAGAGATCTCTGGAACAGGAGTTGCCGTCTTGAAAGATGTTTTCATTTGTTCCACACAACGTGGAACGTATTTCTCAAACAGAACGATAAGGTGAGCTTTCTCCGACTGGTTTTCTCGTTGTTCAATCCAACTGGCAACATAACTGGGAGAAAAAAAAATCCAACAACATTTATAAAATTAGATTTTTTTTTTACTTTCAACACAAAGAAAAAAAAAACATGATTTGAATAACTCACGCGTTCCAACCCAAATCCTGTTGGTTAACGTATAAAATTCCCGCTCTAGACACAGTGGCAGGAGTGGCCATCTGCAGGTGACTGATTTCAAACACCAGTCTCATGGACGGGGTAAGTGACACACGTTCATTATTTGCCAGAGTTAGTACCTAAAAGATATTTTGACCATTGCAATTATCACAAAAAAAAACCACAAAAAACAAACAAACAAAAAAAACAGATTAGACAGTTTCAATTTTTTGTAACAAGGATTAATTTCTTTCAGAAAGAGCTCATTAGTATCTCAGGAATTGGGGAGAAAAAAAACATTTTTTTGTACATATCACCTTGGTTGCTATGTTTTTCACAATAGCGTATGAGTGAACAGGAGGGAGGTACCTTGTTATCATCCATCACCGTGTTGAGTGATTCAATCCACAACGGATCAATGTCTCCATCCAACACAATCCACTTAGGCCCGAGGTGGGAGATGTTTGCCTGCTCTCGCATCAGAGATGAGAGCAAACCTTGAAGGATGAAAAGAGCAGCAAGTTGGACAGTAAAATAACCATTTGTGCTTTTTACTTTTTTCTCGTTGATTGCTGTCATTTAAAGGTCAAGTAATCAGGAAACACCCAGAGAAAAAAAACCTTTAGATGGACTGAGTTTAAATGTAATTAAAGCAGTCTCTCCTAAACTTGTTTGTGTTTAATGTAAGTTTTTTTATTTGTCATTTTCCTCACTTTTTTATTGTGTACCTAGTTTTTCCACTATTTATAGATTTCAATGTTTTTTTTAGCAATCACTCTGAATACTGAATAACAATTTATAAGTATAATTGCTGCTAAAACCTTCTGTCTTCTCTCCGTCCTCGCTGGTTACTGCACGTTTTTTTGCACCCTCCAAATTGAAGAGTAGCAACCTAAAATCTGGTGATGTGACACATTTTTATGAAAAATTGCAAAAACTTTTATGTTCTTCTATATTTCAATATGAACACACTTGTTAGGAAAGTTCCAAGTTATAATTAGAGTTATAAAAAAAAAAAGGTTTTGTTTACCATCTTTCCACTCGCGAGTTGCATGATGGATGAAACCAAAGAGTTCATCTCTGTCCACGGCCTTTGGATTGAGGTCATTCCAGACTGGATTTCTCCCCAGATTGATGTAGGTCCTATAAAGAACTTTCAAAATCTGTTGAAACGGTAAGCAAGTCAAAATTACAAGTTATGTTAGAAAATGTGAAAGTGTTTGTTTAAAAAAAAAAAAAAAAACTCTGACCTGGCTTTTTCCTGTCCCTGCATCTCCAACAACAAAAACTGAGTGACGCACTGACATGAGTTCCTCCAGCTGCATCACCTACCAAAGAAAATAAACTCGCAAAGATGCCTTCTTTTTTTTAGCATTTAAAATGTGTTCATATCAGTTTATATCAAACCTTCGAGATAAACGTGTCCTCCGGTTGTAGGCCAAGCTCCAGGGCAGACTGTCTGCTTGCCTTTTCAAACTCACAGTCTCTCTTTCTTTCCACCTCCAGGCCTGGAAACAAATCTCCAAGCAGCCCCAGGAAGATGGCAGATCCTCAGTTACAATTTTGGGCATGTTGAAGTCCCGCAATGCATGCATCAGCACCTAAGAATAAATATCCTTTTCAACACTCAAAGTACATGCCTGCCTCTTACAGCTTTGCCTAAGCATAAACTCATCAGGTCACCTGTTCTTCAGGTCTTTTCCTGTCACTTCTTCTCAGAGCACCAGCAAGAACCAGAACGGACTTAACAGCACGTAAACCCCAGTCATAATGGTGCTGGACAAAAGAAAAATTACTAGATTTACATCTATCATCCATGAGAAACCTTCTGAAAAGGTTTTTTTTTTTTTTTCCTACCTGTTTGGAGAGCAGTTCTTTGCAGAGATTGTACAGAGACGTGAACTTTCGGGCTAAAAGCTTTGCAGCACAGAATCCTTCGGCCACTAACATAATCTCACAGATGAGCTGTGTGTCAGGCACCACCATGGCACAGGGCCTTCACCGGGAGAGAGATGGTGCACACCATGAGGTTTATGTTTATTAACAGAACATCATAAAGAAGGCTACTAAATCAATCCTACCTGAAAAGAGCCTTGAGGTTCTCGGGCAGCTCTGCTCGGCCTGCATAACCAGGGTTCATGGTGATGAAAATTCCAACTGAAGGCTTTAGAGCAATAGTCTGGTCAAGGAAAAAGAACCTGAAAGGAAATATATGAATCAATCTTTAAAACCTCCACACTCCTACAATGAGAACATATTTTTTGTGTTAGTTACATACCTTTCCTTTTTTGAACGAATGGCATCCTGAATGGTTTTTACCTGAACTGCCACAACTGACAGAACATCTACAGAGATGCGGTTGAACTCATCAAAGCAGCCCCACGCCCCGCTCTGAGCCAGACCCTTGTAGATGTTTCCAATAGACTTCAAATAAATAAAGCAAGGATTGTATTTTAGAACACATATTTGCCTAATGGTTATGGCCAAGGCAAAAACTAACATTTTTCCAAACTCTATTGATCTGACCTTGTAGTCCATCTGCTCAGAGCAGTTGAATATGTACACCATAACACCCATGGCTCTGCCAAGATCCTTTGTTGTCTCAGTCTTTCCAGTTCCAGCAGGGCCCGCTGGGGCGCCACTCATGTTTAGATGAAGGGACTGAGTCAAGGTAATGTAACACCTAAACATGGCAACATAGTAGAGTAGGGAGAAACATTGGTGAACAGTTATTGGAATATTTGCTAAAGTGACCTTATGCAGAACGAAAGAAAAAAAAAAAAACATTTTGTTACCGGTCTGTGAGAGGAGTGATGACCAGACGTGGTGTATTTCCGAGATACTCATATGAGTAAAGAAACTGAGCATCACAAATGTTAACGTAGCTATGGTGCTCTTGCTCATCCCAGCGATGCCGAAGCTGAGAAAGCCACTGAAATGCCTGTGAGGTGGTGACCTGTGAGCACATCAGTTTGCAATTCATTTATTATTTTGTGATACTTGTATCAATTTAAAATGCTGACAAGATGATATTTAATCAATTATTTATGATTTAAGTTTTTGTTTTTTCACCTAAACCCCTGGCCACTGTTTGGCAGCACAGCACACCGAGTCTCTTTGACCAACTCTACACCGTGACCAAAACAGCAACAAGATCTTGCTGAACCAGTTTGTGTTCAATGTTTAGTCATTAAATACAAATAATGTTACCATTTTATTACAATGAAAGATGTATTAAAATATAGGTAGAGTTTTTACCCAAGTCATACTCTTTAACAAAGGGAAATTGTTTTGGTACAATCTTGGGATATATCGCGATATTCATTGTATCGTGAGACAGGAACCGGGATATGTATTGAATCGCCATGCTCTCGCCAATACACACCCAAGTTACAATTTCTACAGTAATTTCAGCCAAGGTCCATAGTCTTTGTATAAATGTGTCATATTGTGTAACACACAATACATAGAACGTCTTCTGCGCAGTTTATTAATGTTTCAAGTCAGTGCTGTTTGCAGTCAGATTTTAATTAGTCTTCTAAAACCTTTAATTCTAACTTACTTCTTACCATAAAATGTAACCATATTAGTTTTTTTAATATATTTTTTGCATTGATTTATAAACACATAAGCATGGGAAAACATATTTGCCCTAACCTTTTGAGCAATGAGGTTTGAGACTATGTCTCTGGCATGAACATCAATAGTACAGACAGTGGTGATCTTCTGTCTGTCACCTGGGCTCAGCTCTCCCAACAGCATGCCAATCAGCAAGTTAAGTTGGGATATCTGTCAAGAAAACACTGTTAAAATAGCATGAACAATCCACAAAAAGAGTCAAAATAAAATTTGCATAAAAAGCTGACTTGAATTTAAGTTTGTGACATAATAATTTAATTTTCACCTCAATCATTAGATTAAAAACATTTTCTTTTACTTTTAATTTGATCTTCGTTAAACTAAAAACACATAATCAAACACAGACAGCACCTAAATCTGAAAGCTTTTCAATGTTTTTAGCATTCAAAAGTAGTTCTGTTTTGACTTTAATACCAGTACATGTAATTTGTTCCTGGCATACTATGACAGCAGATCCAATCAGTGCAGGGGGTTGAGGGAGAAGAAACATTATTTAACATCCAGCCAAGGACATGGCAACCTTTAGTAAAGCTGATGAAACTGACAAAAGCGATAACGTTAATGTGAGTATAATCTACAATAGGGTTACACTTGATCAGTTGAGGTCACTGACTCTAATGCAATTTGATTAGGATTAAGAAACATGGTAATAAAAATGTGGGAAAAATGGAAAAAATGTGTAAGGATTGTGATTAGCTAGCTCCTAAATTGTTTACACTTAATCAAAAATTGGATTAGATCAGAAATATTATTGGACAAAAGTGTTTCTCTCGTTTGAATCTGCGAAAAGTGTTTGCATTGTGATCTTGATCTCTCCAAAGTTTTGTGTTTGGGTTCTCCAAGTTAAAATTTAGACATGGTATTTAAGAACTTGGAAGATTGAATCACATTAGTGCAATTAAATTCTCACTCCAATCTTTTGATCTATTATAAAAACGTTCCCAGTGGTCGTTTTGTTGTTATTATGCCGTTTTTAGCCAAAATAAAAAAAATGTGTCGTTTTCTAGGATATAGTTTCAGCAGAAATGCAGGAGTTCATTGGAAATTCGCCTTTATGTTGTGGGTTGGACTAATGGCTTTAGAGTAAGCCACCCTACACTTCTTGTCACCCATCTGTTTACACACTTTCCTGGTAGCCTGTCACACCCACCACCTAACTGCCTAACATTACTGGTGCTACAAAAATAGCAAGCAACATGGATTTAATCATTTAAAAAAAAAATAGAGCAGTGCAGGAGGTTTATGGGCTGCAGATTGTAGCTTCTATTTCATAGCTGTAAGATTTTTCTAACATTTTTTTCTTCTGATTCTGATTCCCAATGATTTGAAAACAGAAATACTCAGAAATGCAATTTAAGTTGTATTTTCTTTATACATGTCCTCCACCATAAGAAAAATCCCACAAAAACATGTTATAAACACCAAAAAAGATTATTTTCATCAGAGTGGGTCTTTAAACTTACCTGTTTCTTGTTGTAGTCTTTCAGTGCAAGTGAAAATCCTTCCTCAAGTTTTCTGAAAACAAGCTCCATGTCATTACTCCACCAGATCTGTGAACCAGTCAGTGCAACTTGGGCGGGGAAGTCAAGAATCCATTGTTCTCTTGGCCTGTCCTCATACACCGACACTGCATCAAACAGCTGATCCCTGACACTTTTCTTCATGGACTCTTCAAGGGAAGCAAGCCAAGTCTCCACCTAATTTATAAAAAAAAATGTATCAGAAACCAAGTTGCTTTGTGAAGGCTGATTGTTTTCAACACTAAGCACATGCTTACCGGTCCATAACAGCAGCACTCAGTTGTAAATGGGACATATTCTCTTTCTTTGCTGTACATTCCCACAGCCCGCTTGGGGTTAAGCATCTGTTCATTTTGGGCAAACTCAAGATCCGACATACTGTCAAAAAGCTTTGATAGATGGACAGTAACCTGCAAAAACAACCAGCAGTAGTTATACCTACGACAAACAAGCTAAGCAAAAAGTAGTGACACTTGAGTAAATCAGAAAAACGTCACCTCTTTAGGATGACTCCCTCTAGAGAGGATGTCTAACAAGTTTGCAGATGAAATAAAGTAAAAGCGTGGAAAAGCTATTCGTTTTTTCTCCAGGTAATCTGCAAGGGCTTGTTCACATAAAGCCAACCTGTCAGAAAGAAAGGCACTCTTTTAGTAAATAGAAGACCTGAAACTAAATATAAACAGATGAAATAAACATAAACCTTTTCTGAAGATTGTCTAACTTCTCAAACAGATGTGGAATATTGGTGGCCTCAATCACATTCTTGATTCTAGCACTGTTCACCATCAAGTCCTAAAAGCATAAAAACTTTTAAAATTCAATTGGAAAACAGTTTAATTTCAAAATTACCAGCACATAGATACAAACCTGAAACTCATTATCAACTTCCTGGAATCTTTGCAGATCTGCAGGCAGATGCTGACAAATGTCATCACAGCTTTTGAAGATACTCTCAAGGTAGGCCCATGTCTTTTGGACCTCCATCCAGATTATTAACACAGACTCTGCCACACTCAACTGCTTTTGCAGTTCCCGGACCTGGACCAAAATGTTATCTACATGCTTGCTTTGAACCACAGTTTGGAGTCGAACCTTGAGGATGAAAAAGAAATAACAGATTTAACTTCACTGAAGACTGTTTTTACTGTAATAGAAAAATCAAGTGTTCCATGCAATCACCAGATGTTTTGTAAAAATACACTCCTATACTGATTTGAGAAAAGTTAATATCTCTGCATTTCTAACACCAGAAAGTTCATGCATTCCAGTTTTGAAACTTGGCATACATGGAGTACCAGCCTTATTTCAACGACTCATACAACAAGAGCTGATTGGTGAACTTATAAAATAACTAAATGTAAATTATCCAGAACTACTGTCTTTTAGCTTGGTAAGAAGATTGGTTCAGCTCCAATACAGCTATTAGATAATAAAATTACTGTTCCTGTTTCCCCTGCTCAATTAAAGATGTCACTTCCTTGATTTAACTTATTATTACAGAGTATTTTACCTTAACTTTGATTCCCCTTTGGACTGATCTCGAGTTCCACATAGACTGATGTGGGACATCAAGTGAGTGCGACTCGCCTTCTAAGATTAAAAACTCTTCTCACCCCTTTTCCATTGATAGTGTCTCCTAACTTTGCAGTACCATTCCATTTGTATGTAAGATGTAGGTTGATATAGAGGATACTGGTACCGTACTGTTGCAAGAGAATCCTTCTAATATTGACAATACTGTTTTACAAGGAAATTCTCTGCAGACATCGGTTTGCATAGTGTCATAAAAAGGGGTTTTAGCCTTGCTTTGGGCCCTTGCTTCGGGCACTTACTTCAATATTTTGAGGCCTAAACAGGTTCAACACTCCAGCTGCTGTCACAAACCACTAGTGACCTTAAGCTGCATGTTTAACAGTTAAATAAGACTCATGCTGTGGGTTTTTATGACTCAGATTCTATCAACTAATCTACAAAGAGTATCACCTCAAGGAAAGGGGTGTTTTCCATCATTCATTGCATTGCATTGTATTTGCTTAGATTCTTTTACATGCCTGCTTTTTGTTTAGGAGTACCACAAAGCAATAAAGACTGATTTAAAAAAAATGTGAGCTTTTAAAAGTAGCTCCTTTCTCCACCCTCACTCTCTCTCAGAGGCTTCATTTTCAGTCAGTTTTGATTTCCTATGTTGGATTTTTTTTTTTTTGTGGTAAATAAATAAAATTCAGCACTTAACTAAGGTGTAAAATTTCTCATTGGGTTGGGACTCCAAGCCAGTCTTAACATATGAGAAAACACATTCCACCTCAGTGGCATGGCAACCGGACACTAAACTTCTAATTGCTGGCTGTAACTCCTCGATACATCTGGTGCGCCAGTTCAAAGGGAAACACAATGCAACAATGCCCTGCGTTCCCCACCAGTTGTAAATCTAAGGACTCAATAGGTACAGTGGTCCTGTTAGACACTCAGACAGGACCACCCTTCTCGTGGTCCGCTGTCTGCCCTTAACTAGCTTTCCTTCTCCCAGAGAAACACTTGACAGTAAAGTTCTAGATTCTACACGCATTAGACCACATGACGTTTTAGTCAACAAATGGGATGTTTACCTGGTGGTCCTCCAGCATTTCAATGAGTTCTTCATCACATTTTAATAAAGGTGTTGAGCTTTGACTGTGTTCTCCATACAGGAGCTCTTTTGAGGCCCATGTCTGATTTATTTCTGTAACAATCTGAAACAAATTATGGTGGTTGTTACTACATGTTTAGTAAAAAAAAAGCTGAAATACATTGCAGAATGTAATTTTACTTGTACACAATAGCTAAATTGATGTTAAAAAGTGATTATTGGTGAAAGAAAACCTTCTCAATGGCCATTTCTTTGACTGCCTCTTCTACTACTTTGCAAACTTCATCTTCAAACATATGAAGCTTCAAAGCCAAAAGCTCCCCCAAGGTTGTGTTGTCAGTTACACTGAAGCTCATCTGTTTAAAAATAAAAACACTGGCATGATACAAAGTTTATTTATCATACGAAAAGGAACTTATAGTAAGACTTACAGTATGTGTGATATTCATACCTTCAGTTTTATAGTTAGCTGCATCCAGTGGCGCTCTCGGACTGCCAGGTTTTGTAGTTGACTCACAACTCGCAGTAATGTTAGCATGTTCCTTACATGAAGTTCTAGCCCAGTGTACACATCCCAAGCACGAGCGTCTTTATCGAGCTTCTGTAAGTCCTTCACGTAGAAGGCAGTTACACAGAATTTATTTTGCAGGAAAATTTCTTATAAACAACATTTAAAGATAAAAGGGAAACAGTAGAAAGGTGGATGTCATACAGTACTGTTGGGGACCTCACCCTGGCAAATTTTCTAATTTCAGCATCTATCTGGTCCACGTTTATCTGCCTCCACTTGATTACTGACCAGTTTTCCACTCTTTCCTATGATAAAAAAGAAGATCACGGGTTATAAGATTGGTAGTGCTAAATTGTGACATTTAGTGGTGAAAAAGCATTCCGGAAATAATGCTTACAAATTGACAAATAAACTCTGCCACATAGATACAGGAGTGATGCTTATCACCTCAAAAAGCATGACATCAGTGCTGTTTAAAGATTGAACTACTTACCTGGAAAAACAGCACTTTGTCCCACAAATCTTTGAGGATAGTGATCTCTCGCCTACATTGTTTGATGTCTCTGAAGTCAGAAATAGTTACATCAAGCAGATTTGAGGACTCGTGTAACTGTGCCTTTTCCCTCTCCATATCCAAGATTTCTTTTTCAGACTAGAAAAAAAACAAGAACAATAAATATTCAATGGATTATGCAATGCAATTCTTTTTTGATGACATTGTTATTGTGATTTAAATCATACTTTTTCCAGACAAATGTGGGGGCTGGTGGCATTGTAACTGAAGGGGGCTACAGTCTGGAACTTCTTCAGAAATTCACTGAGTTTCATCTGAAATGAAATGACATTTGTTGTGGTCAACTTTGTGTAATTTTTGTATTGACAGGTGTCATTTCTCATGGTTTATTTTTTGTTGTTGATGTTTAGTTCATTTTGCACTGTTGAGTAAGAAAATAGAGATTTGAGAAGCAACCTTTTTGAAAATATAAATATAATAAAGATTTTTGACCTCAAAATCCATGCACTGTCTTCGCAAAATGATCACTTCTGCACTCTGCATGGGGGCCACCTCTTGCGACACTTTTAAGGTCAGTTTTTTTGTCTCGTTCCACATTTCAGGAAGTTCCTGTGGGGAAAATGTTTTTTTTTGTTACAGTAACACACACAAACACACACACAACCCCCCCCCAAAAAAGAAGTTTTTGAATGTCTTATCTTTATTTAATATGAGTTAATCTAAAATTAAGGAAAATGCAATAATCTATAAGAATTTTTTAAACGCATTTTCTTACCTCTATTTGAGAGTAAAAGACCTCTGGAATTGTCACTCCATAGCTCTCTAAAAGGCTTATTATGTCCCTGAGTGGCTCAAACATCTCGTCAGTGGTGCTTGTTTTGTCTCTGACAGCCAGCAGGTGTTTCATAACGTCTACAAAGCCTTTGTGATCTCCTTCAGTCAAAGAATGCCTGAGGCCATCAGTGGTGGTCCGGAGGAATTTCCGCAGCTCATCAAAACTGTGTGGAAAATGATTCACAATGTGAACAGCTCGAGTGAGTTTTGTCTAAGTTGTAGAGATTTGTTTAGATATATTTACCTATTAGTCAAATATGTCAAGAGGTAATCCTTAAAGAGCCAGCTCAATCTGTTTACTGTGTTCAGAAGCCCGGCTTTGAAGAGCTTGATGTCCACCCTCAGCCACCCATCAAATACAACAAAGTCTTCCAACTCAGAAACCTCAGCATTCAGACCCTCATAATAGTCAATCTGTAAAATCAAGAAAACAAAACTGTGTTGTTGTTTTTTTTTTAAGCAAACAATAACAATAAATAAATAGGACTTTAACAAAATTCTACCTGTTCTTTGAAACTACTGATTGTAAGAGAGCTTTCAGGAAGCATATCTCTGTAAACATCCACCTCATCAGTTGTGAGTGCATGGCCAGATTGGAGAAACTGGCTGAAAAACTTTTTCTTGTCATCTTGCCACAGTGGAGTGTAGCAATCAAACTTCTGCTGGTACTTCTCTGCTTTTATCAGTGAGCTGTCAACTCGCTCCATGATTTCCTTTCTCAAGTCCAACAAATCTGGCATCTTATTCATTAGATCCTGTGAGATGTATGCAAAAAAATATAGTAATACAGTATTTGCAGAAGAATAAAATCTGTATACTTCACATGCAGACTAAAAGGACAGAGGTCTCCAAAAACACATCATGAGATCCATATGAGACTTCTGAAGCTAAACACAACAATGGGAATCAGTTGAGTGCAGTGTCTTTAATATTTTCATTATAGATCTGTGAGGGTTCTTATTTATTCAGGCCAAGGGGTCTTAAAGTTGAGTCATGTCATCTGATCCAAGTGAATGAAGCCACTTAGATGAGTGGTGAAACATTTGAAGAGAAAAGATTTGAAATCGAGATGCCATGATTCAAGTTCAAGACTTGTCGCAGTGGAGTTTTAAACATAAAGCCAACATATTAATATTTAATTTAGTACCATAGTACCTCATAGCTTTCCACACTGAGCCGAGCAGAAATTCTCCTGATACTTTCTGACGTCTTGAAAACATTTCTGACAAGTCCCTCTATCAGCTCATAGAATCCATCTGCTTGTCCTCGCTCCACTGGAGGACAGAAGGTCTTCCCCGAACTGTTCAGCACCAACTGAATCTCAAAAAGAGGATCCTGGTTTGGTTCTGTCGCCATGTTATCCACAAAAAAATTAAGGCTGTGGCGTATGTGTTTGAAAAGACCCTCCGCTACCACTTCATCAACGTAGTCCAGGTAACACTGCCATTCTTTTGAAACAGGATCAGCGTGGAAAAGGGCCATGTTCTCCTAATCAAATATTAGAGACATGCATATCAAATTTACTTTGACATAAACTGCAGAAAATGTGAAAGCATTCAATTCAAACAACAATAAACATGACTTTAAGTGGCTAATATTGCTTCCAGCAGATAATATTTTGAATTCATACCTGGATTTTCTTATGTATAAGGTCTCCATCATCCTGCATAGGGATATACTTCTTGCTAACATCGTTTGCTTTGTCATCCAGTAGCATTCGTAAGCCTTTCTTGGTGTCTTCTCTGCAGAACATAGTCGGTTTGCTCCATTTCTTCATCAATGACTTGATCACCTCAGTTTTCCTTTGCGTGGCTGACTCGAGATGAGAGGTCTAGGACAAGGTCCTTCGTGTTTCTGATCAAGTCCCAGGAATCCTGATCCTCCCATGTCAGACTGGTTTCTGCTTTTGTCAGCTGTGAGTCTATGGCCTCCAGCTCTTCTTTGATGAGCGGAAGCTCCACTTTCAACACCGTTAGCTTGAGCGTGTTATAGCATTCCACCAACACCTGCAAACTCCTGGAATACTTTTTTTAAGTAAAAAAAAAAAATACATTGAAGTTCAAATATTTTAAAGGCAACGTTGTTGTGTTAACCAGAGTTGTCCACAACAAACCGTTCAACCAGACTATAACTTTAACTGCATGTGTTGTAGCTGTACTGTAGAAGTCACTGGCTGAAGATATTCTGCTTTTGTTCAAAATGAACTAATTACTGAATTTGTCTGCATTTAAGGGAAAAAGACTAAAATCTAAACAACTGCACAAAGCAGAATGACAAAGCTGTCTTATGAAGCAGAGAAACTTATGTCGGACTCAGTTTGAGGTTCAGATTCATGCATGGTTAGAGTTGGGAACTGGTTAGAAAAATACTGAACTTTCTCCAGTTTACAAATCAAAAAACAGACAAGAAAATGATAGACATTTGCTAATTACTTGCTTTTAACATTCTAATCCTTCCTCAATTTGGAAGATGAAATTATTTTTATTGCTGACCACACCACCTGTTGTTTTGCCCTAACTTTTGCTGTATTTCTTTCAATTAGGAATTTGACTTTAAACCTTTGTATAAACTTCACAATTCCTTTTTGCTCTTTTTTTAGATGTACTTTAGGTAATTGGCGAGGTTTATTTAATGTAAACCAGCAGGCTTTAACAATTAACTTGTACTATATAGCTTGTACTGTCGCCCTCATGCCTCACAGCCGATAGGCTATTCTTTTTCTTTTCTGACAGTCAGAACTGAATGCATGGGCACCACTATTTAATGTAGAATGGTCTAAAAGTACAGTATATTAAACAACCTTTGCATTAAATATTAATTAAATTGAAGGAAGTGAGTGTGTGTGAACACATGTGGTAGGTTTGCTGCTCACCTCTGTGAACATGTCACGCTTTTCATAAAAAGTCACAGCAGCTGCAGGAATGTTGATGTAACCGTGTGCCTGGATATACTCTACATCTTTCACAACTTCAGTCAGCTGCAAAATTGAATTAGAGGGTTATTCAAACATAGAGCTAATTTACTTTTACCATGTTTTTAGAAAGCCGTATGGATAAGAAAAACGGATTTCCTCTTTTTTAAAAAAAACATGGATTTGCTTGTCAATATATTTAAGCATTTTCAACATATTTAATGATATACCTTTTTGTTAAAGTTCACTAAGATCAGGCCGGTGGAGGAATTTCTTAAAATCAGAGGCTTGCTTAGATGGATCAGGTACGTCTCTTCCAAACCATTACACCAGTCAGAGTAAATGTCCTCCTCATGCTGTTTGAGGAGACTTATCATCTCCAAGTATAGATGGTACTCCTTTCCCATCTCCTCCTCCAATGAAACTCTAGAAAAACAACATAAACAGCCCTTTTTATTATAAAATGCTGTGAATTTTAGATGTGAAATAGTCTCCAAAAGATTATACTAACAAGTGGCGTCTTAGGTACTCCCATGGCATCTGGATGCGCTGTCGAAGCATTTTTATCCATTTTAAAGCTCCAGAAGTGTGTGCCATGTTCTTGATTGGAGAACTTTTCTTCTGTGAACAATTAAGGAAAATTGCAGAAAATATAGTGTTTTTTTCATAACTAATGTAACTGTATATTAGTCATTTCTAAAACTAGAGAATCAAAAACAAATGTACCTGGTTCTGAAAAGATTCAAACAGACATTTACAGTTTTCCAGCTCTTCCCTGAAATAGCGCTGTAGTTGAGAGAAGATGGGCTTGCACTTTTGTCTGATTTCACTTCGCTCCAGAAAGGATCCAATCATCATTCCAAGCTTGTAATAAACCAAGAAAGATTAGGTAACTCTGTGAAGTCATCATTTCTAAAGTAATTATGTGTTTAAAGTCACACTAGTAATCAATACAACGTACTTTTAAAGCTGATTCTAGACTTGTGCAGTCCTGAAAGGCCAAACACAGCTCGCTGGATAGCCGGCATTCCATATCTGCAACCATTTTCTTGAATTCTGTGTACTGATTTTCAAAAACCTTTCAACAAAAATAAGTTTGTATGCATTTGTAACTACCTTTGCTGTATAAATTGGCTTAATGACACAGGGATGGAAAAAGTTGGTAGGATGTTACCTGGGAGTTGATGTCAAGCGGGTTGTTTGTACTGTGTGTAAGTTCATGGCAGTAGTTACTGAAATCTTTGTACATCTTGGCCACACAATCACTGTAATGACTCCCAGTAATTCCACCAAATTCTAGTTTTTCCATGTTCCGGTATTCTAAAAAGATTTCAAGCATGTTCTGCAAAAATAAACAAATCACCAAATTATTTTTAAAAAAAATCAAAAACTTACAGAAACTTGTAAAAATGTGGTAAAGATGTTAACATAAAAAGCTCTGTGTCACTAAAAATAATATTTGCTGTTACAAGAATGTAAAGGCTAAGAAAAAATGCTTAAACCCAAAATACATTTCCCCTTCAGTTTAAACTATAATCATTTAAACATCACATAAATATATAAACCAATAGTTTTCCAATAAGTCGAGAAGCTTATCCACATATATCTTTACTGTAAACAGTGTACAGTACATGTTTGTGTGGCTGAGCTTGATTTTGTTTAGAATTTTAATATATGAAAGGATCTGATACCAAAAATGGCATCTATTTTCTCACCTCCAGCTGTAGCAACCGGTTTGAGAATTGGTTAAAGCGAGAAAAAATCATGCCAAATGGAAAATTCCAGGGTGTATGTTGGACTTGGTTGGCCAGCCTCTCCCTCTGACTCAAGTAGTTTTTCTTGAAGCAGCTGAAGACTTTCATCACTCCTCTCACCATATGCAGACTTTCCTCTAGATCCTCGCTGAGAAGGAGGTCATCAGATAGATATGCAGAACCCTACAGAAAAAATCTGTTTTATCCCACTTTTAATGTACTTTGGTAAATTACATTATGAAGCTGCTGTTGATATTTGGAAATGTGGCAGTTACCTGTTTGATGAACAGGTTGCAAACCTCCTGTAGAAGGAGCACAAAGCGAGCTGGTTTTTGATAAAGTGAGCAGTTGGTCCAGATGAGGGAGAGTGTGTGAAAAAGTGCCGGAATGTGTCTTTCCAGGTGTAGAAATCCTTTCTCCTCCAGCTGAGAGAGCTGCACTTTCAGTGGTTGAAGAAAAATTGTATCTCCGTGGCTTCTTCAAGTGCTTTGTTTGTTTAGAGTTTTTATTGTTTTGAGAGGAAAGAGTCTCCTATTAACATGTACTGTAAAAGATATAGCTTAGCACTAAAAAACCCCAGACCTTACCTTTGGACACACTGTCAGTTAGAGTCTTGACTGCTGGATGATAACTGCTCTCCAGGATCTCCAACGTCTTCACCATCTTTTCAACTATGGGACTTTGAAGCTAAAAGGCAAAACAAACCAAATGATTGAGAGATAAAATATTCTGATTGAAATTTAGAGATGATGCAAACATGCCTGATGATAAATGCTTTCCAAATTGTTCATTCTGGAAGACCAAAACTCCAGCTCTGCTTTGGGTCCTGGATTAAAGCTAAGAAGCTCTGGTGAGTCTGTTTTTAAAACATCCTGGATCAGGCATGACCAATTGATGATATGAGTCTCTATGGCATGACCTAACGCCCTTCCATAGCTCCCATCCCTCAAAAGAAACAAAAATTAGTCTTGAAATTTCAGAGACACAGGAATAAAATATTTTCTTACATTTCAAATTGGCTGTATGAGTGCGCAATCCAGTCAGCTGAGGTCGGGATGGGGAGGACAATCTTTCCCAAAGCCCATCCTTGCACAATTGATGTTTTACTGTGAACTGACTCGACATTTCGAATGAGGTCTTCAGACATGAGGGAGGGCCAATCATGGTGATTTTGCTTGTTTGTCAGCAGTGGAACAGAGATCTTGTGAAGGGAAAATACAACACACTCAAGCAGAAGGCACTCATAAAATTTACCTCACAAACAGAAATGTTATTTTTAATGTTTTGGGTTAATGGTAAAAGGGCAAAGAGTTACCTTCTCCACAGTATTTGACAGCTGAAGCAGTGGTTGTGAAAACAAAACACCATAAAGCAGAATATCTCTGTAGTTTTCATTGTTCACTGGCACATTTATCTTCTTCTGTATGTAAATGTGATTGTTTTTAACAGCAGATGGAGCCTACAAATAAAATGTAAGCACTTAAATATTTCAAACGCGAGTAACATTTGAATTAGTTTTGGCCTAAATTATAAGGCAGCTTCTCTGACGTACTTACCTGATTTGAAACGCCAAGCGAGCCTGTCTCTGATGAGGAGAAAAACAAAAGTGTCTCTTTGTCGAAAAAGCGTTTCAAAGCCGTTTGGAACTCTTCCGCGGCGGCACTTCTGTTCCACGTTCGTCTTTGAAGTCGCGTGAACCGCGCAGACTCTCTCCTCAATGAACTTCACTCTGTCGTCCTCCAGAAAAGAAGGGGCATTTTCTTCGTCTGACATGACAGCTCGTCTGTCCTCACAAGCTTTACCCGTGCCACATTATGTTGAAAAACATTCCACAAAGTTAAAAAAAAAAAAAAAAAAAAAAAAAAAAAAGATTTCTGGAGCGGCTAAAAGGAAATGTCGAAGTCCCTTCTCTCTACAGGAGCTAACTTCACAATCTCAGAGGCTGCTCAGTTTGTTGCTTAGCAACAGCCACAACATTCAACACTTGCTAAGCAGCTTGTTTGGCTAGCTTTAAAATGTGATGCACATTTTCATTTAATGCATTTCAGGAGTTTATAGCTATCTAAGAGTCATGTTGAATAATGTTTCCCATGTTTGTTAGTTTTATTTCCAAAATGTTGTTAACAAGATTTAATGATTCACACAAATCTGGCAAAACTCCTGCTGCTGAAAATAGTAGTAAAGTCTGTTAAAAATTGGGAAGGTTTTCATTACCAAATTATAATTTCTTTAAAAAGTTTTACTTCTTTTTTTATCACGACCCTTTCCTATTTAATTTAATATTTTAGGAAAAACTGAATGATTTAATTACACAGTGCTATTTTCCATCTGATGCAACCAAATCATGAAAACAAAAATAATAATAATAATAAAGAAATGTTTTTAGAGAAGTTGTGATGAATAAATAAAACAACCAACCAACCAAACTAACAAACAAACAAATAAATAAATTTGCTAAGTGAGCATTGACATTACTATCAGGACAAAAAAATCATCAAGGACAAAAATGTGATAAGCTAATTCGAAATAGGAAGGCCATGTGTCAGCAAACAAGATAAGAGATAAACATTTTGAGATTAATCTGATATATTTCTTTTAAACTTCTAAAAATATTATTGGAAAAAAAACGAAAGCCCACATCCCGGTCCCCAGCCCAGACAAAATACAGGGTTGTGTCAGGAAGGATATCCAGCAACTCTCTGCTAAACCACCCGTCCGAATCGATGAACAACAGCTGCGTTGGTAGGATATGCCGAAAGGTGGAAAAAAAGAAATACTCCAAAGTTTTACCTTAACCTTGAGTATGTGAACAGAGCTAGCAGGGCGGTTCTACACTGAATGACTCCCCGGGTCACGACGAGCAGACGTGTGTCTCCAGCTCTCCTCAACTCTTTGGCTTTTAAAGTTTTTTAAAATTACCCACAAGCGACTTTAATCACCGAGTTGCTGCAGAACAGCTACCACAACGAGGAGAAGTTGAACATGGTACCGAAGAAAAGTTTGAAGCCGATTTGGCGGAGCTCTAAACCTCGCTCGCGGACATTCAGGCTAAGCTAAGCCTTGTTCTTCTCAATGATGCTAATCTATCAGCTCCGATGGAGCTTGAAGCTAAACTATCACTGCTGCTACAACTCGTGGAAGATTTACGACAAGAAAAGACACGTAACAAACATCGAAATAATCGCCAAGATCTCATGGAGAGAAAAATTCATGACCACGCTCAGCAAATACAGATGACTAATGTGATTCTCACGGGACGCCAACTACAACCCACAATGCGACCTGGAGCTACCATTGTAGCATGAATGCTAACGGAGCTGTGATGGATGCAAACGCGACTGTGGAGAATCAAGTTGGAGTATTTCTTGAATCTTAAGGGATTTCCATGGACCTTAACACTGTTGAGGTCTCTCCTCCGCTTCCTTGGAGAAAAAATACGGATAAACCAGCGATCCTGATCAGGTTTGTGAATCAAAAGCACAAGATAGCTCAGATGAAACACCTGAAAGGTACACCTGTGTTTCTTAATGATCAGCTCTCCAGATATGCTGTTTTTGGGAAACCAGAGGAAACAGATCAATTCAACATGGGTCCAGAACTCCAGAATCTTTGTCAAACCTCTTGGACCAAAGGACCTGATGAAGACTCTGGAAATAAAATCCATGAACATCTTTGAGAAGTGTGGGATTACGCATGTTTAAACTTTTACTTCAAGCAAAATGTGAAATCTGAACTCAAGAACCCGCTGAATGAGTACTTTAACCCGATTCTGAGCTGCAGAACTTGAGCACAATTCCCTTGATATGATAACTTCACAGTCTCTCAGTCAAAACAATAGAGAACATTTACATGTACTTGCTCCTAAACTGTAATGTGGCACAGATTCTGCTCCAATTCCTGATCTTTTTTGATATTTTTATTGTTTTCTCCCTTAACTAATAAAGATGTTTTATACTTATTACTTAGTCCTGTAGTCATTGTGTGGATTATAAATAATCATCATCAGAGTCTTGATTCCAGAGTCCAAGGTGAAGATCCCGAGCTGCTGAGAACCACTGCAGATGACTGACTCAGTGTGTTTGCATATGTGTGCTGCCTCTCTGCTTCCAGCAGTTAAGAGCTCAGTGTTGATCAGTGGTAGTCCAGACCTTTCAGAGACACTGACACACCTGCAGCACAATGAGGATGTCACTGACTCTGCTGCTGGCTGTCCTGGAGCTCCTTGTTCAGGGTGAGACTCTCCCCTGGAAACCTGGATTCATCAGCAAACAAACTTCATCACAATCAGGACAATCTTTACTACAAACTATCAAATCATTTAATATTTTAATTTTTGTCTTTCATCAATTTAGATCTTTCTCAATTACTCTTCTTTTTTACTTCTGTCCAGGTTCATCTGGTGAAATCTTGTTGTCTCAGACTCCTGGATCTCAGTCTGTGTTCCAGGACAAACTGTCTCCATTAGATGTCAAATTAGTGAATATGTTGATTACAACCTCCACTGGTACCTTCAGAAATCTGGAGAAGCTCCTAAACTCCTGATTTATTATAATACAGCTCGTCAGTCTGGAGTTTCTGATCGTTTTACTGGAAGTGTATCTGGCAGAGATTTCACTCTGACCATTAGTGGAGTTCAGGCTGAAGATTCAGAGAGTCAGCAGTAGACTTCTCGTTCCACAGTGAAACTTTCGTTGTACAAAACTTCTCTTTCTCCTAAAGAGCTAGAGAACTGATCTGAATGAATAGCTGTAGTGACACAAAGGGAATAACTATTCTACTGAAACACTTCTTAGAACATTAGTTGATAAAAAAAAAACAATTATATGTCTGATAAATTTGATCAAGTATTGTTTCCCCATATTTTTTCAAAATAAAGTAACATGATTTACCAAAGTTTTTTTCTAAGATTAAATAAAATATTTTCTGATTTCATTGCAACATAGTTAGAACAAAAATATATTAAAAGTCTTGTTAGAAACTCAAATTTACTGTTTGTCCCAAATTTGGACAAAAACAATAAATGTTTCCACTAAATGAAGCATCACTACCATTTTTACAGAAAGTTCAAGTCCAGAACAATTATCTGTTCTGACATTCAAATGTCTTTGTTGAGGATTTCAACTGTTTCCACCCCAAGTCTTTCCTGATGACATAAGACCCATGGATGACCTTTTTAACTGTGTTTTAGATTTACAAAGATGGATGGGAGAGAACTTTCTGCAGCTCAATCAAGACAAAACAGAAGTTTTAATCATCGGTCCTCAGGCTGAGAGAGAGACGGTCCAGTTTTATCTGTCTGACAAAAATGTGGTTGTGTGACAAAGTTAGAAATCTCTGTGTAATTATAGATGCAGACCTTAGCTTTGAAGCACAAACCAAGTGACTGAGACAGCATTCTATCATCTGCGTAATATTTCCAGAGTCAGACCCTTTCTCTCCAGAGCCAGTGCAGACATTTTAATTCATGCTTCTATAACATCTAGATTACACTACTGTAATTCTCTTCTTTCTGGTGTGAAGAAAAACACGATTAATCGGCTGCAGCTGGTCCAGAACGCAGCTGCACGCCTTCAGACCAAAACCAGAAAAAGGAGCACATCACACCGATTTGAAAGTCCCTGCACTGGCTCCCTGTCAGCTTCAGGGTGGATTTTAAGATTCTTTTATTAGATTATAAAAGTGTTAGTGGTCTTAGACCTCTTATCTATCTGAGTTACTTTTAGTCTATGAGCCTCCAAGAACCCTCAGGTCCTCAGGTTTCTCTCTCTTTCTATTTTGATTTACTCATATATTGTCTTTTCTAATATATGTCTGTATATATGTGTATGTATATCTCTATCTACATATATATATAGATATAGATTTACATAGATATGCATATAAGGGTGTTGTTTTTCATTTTTATATCAATAGGGTGTTTTTGTTGTGTTGTTTGTTTCTATATGTACATCACTTTGTATTTATTTAAATGAAAAGTGCTTTATGAATAAAATCAATTTGAATTTGAAATATGTAGAAATAATAACATTTAATCAAATTCCTCTTTGTTTGAGCAGAAGCTTTTTCTTTGTTTTTACATTGATGGAACATTTAGTTCCTGCAGGAAGAAAAAAAGGCTAAAAAGCAGCAAAACAGCCGTCCTCTTCTGTCTGAGTTTGAGGCTGATTTCTTCTTTTGATAGAAAAACTGATAAAACTTCTTAAAGTCATTTCAAAATCTTACTGAATAAAGAGTTTCAATGACATAAATTATGTCATATGATGCTATCCATTCATGATGACATTCAAAAAGTCATAAGCAAGAATGTGTTGTTCATGGAACCTTAACACTGAACTAACACTGAAGACTTTAAATAAGTTCTTAGTACAATAATGTGTATTTTTTTAGAAAGATTTTTCAACATAAGATTTCTCATATATATATATATATTATTAATTCTGATATTTTAAATGGATTGATCAAAAAAATGTATTTAAATGTTATTAGTAAAAATCATGAGGAAAAGAAAAATTAGTTAAAAAGCAAATCTTTATTTAAATGAAATGTAGAAACATCAACATTTAGAAAGAAGATCAAACTCAATGAAAGTAAAGTCAGAGTAGATGAAAGCAGAGTGAAAGAATCCAGTCAGCAATAGTTCACATTCAGACTTTTTTTCACCTTTAATGACTTTTTTTATTTCTATCTGTAGATAAAAATCCCTTCCACCAGACACAAGATGTCTATTATAGAACTAAAAACTTCTATTGTAAATGTCAAAAGGTCATTTTTGAATTTTTTTTCATACAGAGGTCTCATATACAACTAACTGTAGACATCTAATCTGTGGATGTTTTTAGTTGTCTGTTAGAATTCTTTAGTAAACATTCATTAGTTAAATGCTGCAATTTTACATCTCTTTCAGGACTCTCTGAACCCCTTTTGGGGTTTTGGGTTTGCTGGTTCCAGTCCAGCTACTGTTGAAGCTGGAGTTCATCACAATCAAGTCACCAGTTTGGGACCTCACTGGCCTCGGTTCAGAAGATGGTTCGATTCCCGCCTTGCCCTCCCATGTATCAAAGTGTCTTTGGGCGAGACACTGAAGTTTGGCACCAGTGTTCGGCAGTGGAGCCGCCATACGCCATTTACTTTTTACTATTTGTCTCTGCCACACAAACACACAGAAGCAACATGAAGACAAAAGTTAACCTATGAAACATGTTCTTGAACCAGCAGATCCTGATTCTGGATCTCCCTGAATCTGTCTGACCGTAATTTAAGATATAACATTTATATTTAAGATCTATAGTTTATTTCAGCATTTAGATTCAAGTTTAGATTAGAAAACATTTTTAGATTTGACATTTATATTTATTATTAACGTATAACATTAGATTTGACTCTAAAATTTACATTTATTTTCACATTAATATTTAAAATTAACCATTTATATTTACTTTTATGTCAATCATCTGAAAGTACATAACTTCAATCCAAAGATAACAGTTTGAATTGTAATAAAGATCATCAAAATGTGAAATAAAGGAAACACATATGGAAAGTGATGTCTAAATATGATAAAAGATTTAATTATGTTTGAGCTGTGAGGTCTGTCATGTTCCTCTACCAACACAAACTCTTCATATTTGTGGCCCAAATAAGGAATATAGGGTATTTTAATTCAAAAATGTTTTGATTAGTTTGTTAACTAGATTTATTCCTGGAGTTTGAATGAAATTACACCTAAAACTTTCATTCTATGTTGTAAAAACAGTTTGTTAAACATTTTTGGGGTTTCCACAGCAAAATGAATCCCATTTTTCCAGACGGAATTTTCTGTTTTTGCCTGATTTTATGTCTGATGTGTGAATAGAACATGGAAAATTAGTTTTAGTCCCTATGGGTTCCAGTGGGTTAAACTAGCAAACATGTTGGTGTTAACCTCCCTTTCTCTCCCAAAACACGGCATGGTTTGGTCTTCATCCTGTTAATTTCTTGATCTCTTGAGCTTCCTTTGCTCCCCTTGTGGTGGAATTGCGCATTGCTGTAATTTCTTTAAAGAACCATAACTCACCACAGGAATCAGCTAGAAACTTGTTTTTTTTTTTATGAAAAAAATATTTTATATTTTTTTCTTCATAACTGGGCCGGATTAAACCATCTGGCAGGCCGTATGTTTGATATCCCTGGTTTAGAAGGACTTCTGCTGAAGTTAAAAGACAAACTCTGAAAATGTAAAGTACTAACTTTTGTAATGTTTAGTTTCAAATATTTTGGATAAGTACAAGAGCTTTCTCTGTATTTCAGATCCAACACGAAGACAAATCTCTCAGCTGTGGAACCAGGACTTCTGTCTTTCTTAGTTAGAAGACAGTTGGTCTGATTTCAAACCATTTTAAAGTAGAAAGACGGCTAAGAGAGTCAGTGAATTGGGCAGCTGTGCTTTTACTCTGAAAACCCAGAGAAAACAGGATTTTCAGAGTTAAGGTTGATCGTTTTTCTCAAACTTTGCCAAAATCATAAAATGTTCCAACAAGATTTTACTTAAAGTTCATGTCCAGAACAATTATCTCTTCAGATATTCAAATCTGTTGAGGGTTTCAACTGTTTCCACCCCAAAGATTTAGAAATTCTCCACATTTGACATTTTAAAATTTCCCTAAATACATTTTTTCAGGACATTAACTCTAACTACGGTCATTCAAAGATTTTATATTTGTTATAATTATGTCCGAACTGGGAGCTTTAAAAATATATATATACAAATATATATATATATATATATATATATATATATACAAATATATGATAATATTCTGAATTTATTGAACACAAAAAGTGTTTTAAAATGTTTGAAAAAAAAAAAAAGAACATGAAACAAACCAAATTTGAGTTAAAAAGAAAAACTTTATTCAAAAGAAATACCAACATTTAGATAGGATCAAAACAAATGGAAAAACAAAGATGAAAAAGTAAAGTCAGATGAAAGCAGAGAGAAAGAATCCAGTCAGTCATTGAGGTGGTGACGAGGAACAGGTGTTTGTCCTCAGAGTCTCTGAGACTGGAGTCTGGGAGTCCTGGGTGGCCTCACAGGTCACAGAGTCCACCTTCTCCCACTGGTCTGCAGAGAGCCTCAGGGTGCTCCTCCAGCTGTAGAGGCCGTCCTTCTGCAGCACCCCGGGGCTGCTGCTGCGTCGTCCACCTTCCAGGACAGAGTCCAGCCTGAAGGGAAGCCATTGTTGGCCAGACACAGGAGTGTGGCCTTCCCCTGATCCATGGAGGGGGACAGCACTGTCAGGGTGGGACGGACATCACAGAGGAGACACGGAAGCACACAGGCAGCTGTCAATCCAACTCCTTGACTGTGTTAACGTTGATGTTCTCCTTGAAGAAGTTTCTGTCAGATGTTTGTTTCTGCGCCATCAGTCACTCACTCACACACTGTTTCACTTCCTTTAAGAAAGCTCTCATGCAGATCAGCACACAGAGTCCTCATGAGGACAAACGCTCTTTGGAACAAATGACACTTCAAACAAGAACATCCATCATTTTCATCTTTCTTCGCTTATTTCATCAACATTCAACAAACACAATCAAAACATTTGGCTTCTTTAAGATCATTAGATCAGTCAAATACATCAACTAATGTCAAAGAAACATCTTCAAAATAGATCAACGTTATTTTAGAACCAAGAGTGTCTGAGAAGAGGTTTGTCCACCTGTGACCCAAATTTGGATTATCCAGTGTTTAGAACATTTTTAATCATTATAAACTTTTAAATTATTTTATTAAAATGCTAAAAATGAAACGTTAATTTGGTATAACAGTAAAACACTTCATGTTTAAAATTATTAAAAGAGAAAAATATTTTAAATTTATCTTCAGTTTTAAATTTTAGTCTGATTTTCACAATAAAGTGAATTTTTGTCTCAAAATCAATTTAGGAAAAAACCTGAAAACAAATTTATTAGCTGACATAAAAATAATTAAATCTTTCCATAAAGTATTATGGTACTATACTAAATTGAGGTTTTGTTTGCACAAATTATTAATTTCAAAACATATGAAATAATCTTGATTTGAAACGTTTTTGATTTTCACAAGTCATGTTAATTGTAAAGAACAACTTAAAACTGATTGTTAAACCTGAGATTTGAAGAGAAAAAAGAAAAAACAAGATTTAAATAAAAACTCATGCTATGCATTTTTCTGATTAACAGAAGTTTTTAGCTCATTATATATAAATATTTTTAGAAACTTACTTCCAAAATCCAGTCTGGTTCCTCCACCAAACGTGTACCACAGTGATACAAACTAACTGAGTCGTCGTACAAAAACCACTGACTGCAGAGAGACATGCTCTCTGACTTTGAACACGACAAACTCTGCAGAGTCGAACTGGAAAACTGCTGAAAGAAAATATGTCAATTCAGATAAAAAAATACTATTTTTTTTATTAATTTCATGAATTTTCATTAAATTGTTTTTGTTCCGTAAATAAAAATGTACATTATTTGTGGTGGAATGTTTTTGAATCAAAGTAAAGTCTAATATTTTGGAATTCCATGTGGAATCTCTGCTGGATCCATGTGTCCAGAGATCCATGTTCCTGTTGGAGTCAGTGGTTGCATTTCCATAGAAACCCTTTGCATCAGCAGCTCCATGCTCCAGTGCTCTGGGGACTCTTTAGAGTTGTGAGAGACTGGATGACTGACAGCTGTCCTTCATCACAGCAGAAGACACACAAATCCTCCTCCTCATCACTAAAAGCATGACTTTGAAGTGAAACATAATAGGCCAAAATAACAAACAGAAACAGTGTTAAACGGTCAGACAACAAAACACATAAATGAAAGCTCAAACTTAAACCCAATTCTAACAAGACAGGCAAAAGAAATGGTTACCCACAATTCCTACTCGATGGTGACAAAACATAATGTAACCACTAGGCTTGCATGTCAACATCCAGGATGGTTACATTTAAGTTTTTTAACTGTTGAAGTTCCCATGCTAAAATGCTCACTATAATAATGTCTGACATGCTTTTCCAACTGAAAAGAATAAATTAAAACTTGGTTTAACTAACCAACTGGTTTTAGAAATTGCTTTTTCTGAAAATGATATACCCCTTTTAAATTAAATTGATTTAGATTGTGCCAATTCAAATTTAAATGCATTTCTGGCTTTTTCTGTCTATAAAAGCAGAGATCTGCTGCTAAGCTGCTGTGAAGTTATTGTGGTATACAATAATTTTAGCGATATTTAGCAATTATCCTAAACTCCCTCTCAGAGTAGCCTAATGTGACTGCTCTGGAATAAATTGTTCTCCTCTGATCAACTTTGACATTTAATCTACACTTGATTAAGTGCATTTTACTCTGTTACTTTACCTCTCTTGGGAGAATATATTTTACTATATATAGACTAGGACCAAATATTATGTTTAATAGTAAAATATTATTTATGAATTTTACTTTGCAAATTTATATATGTATAAGCTTGAAAGGAATAAAAATATATTAATAATACTGTAAATAATTAATAATACATTTTGGAAATATATTTAGCATTATTAGCAAGAAACGTAAAAGAAAACTAAAGGCACCACAGCTTGCAAAATCACTGGAAATGTGGCTCTCACTTGGAATGGATGTCATTTTCACGAAAACATACATGACAACTGTTTAAATTTGCAACAGACCATGCTACTGTGGATCTCATGTCTAACAATGACAAGACCACCTGCAAGAAAGAGATTGCCTGTCTGTTGCTATGGCGCTTAATAACAAGTGGAGAGTAATGCAGTCAGGATGTGAATGGGCCTCTGATGTCACTACATTTGAGGGAAACTACAGCAAAAGCAAAAGAAGCCTCAAGGACATGACACAAGATTAACATTAAGATCATACAGTCCACTCTGTGTTACTAACTTCTGATTATAGTTTCTGTTCAACTATTTTTCACGCAGTAAAGACAACAAACAAATACAGGCTGATCTTTTTTTTGTTGGCATAAGTTGATTCCATCTCAACAAATGGTTTAAGCATGGTTTACCCAGTTACAGTTTTTCTCAGTGGCTTTGGTGCGTTTCTCAGAACACTATTAACATTTGCACAACAGTTAGTGCATTTCTCTAAACAATTAGTGCAAACTGCAAAACCTAGTGGATATCCTGCAAAAGCACATCACATGCTCAAAACTGATCATCCATTCCTCAAAAGCAAGTATTCATGTCAATGAAACTGTCAGTACCATCAAAATGAAAAGTCTTGACGCCATCTTTATGAACAAGATAGTCAAATGACTTTGTCATGTTTTCACTATGACAGTTTATCATTTCAGTGTTTTCCATTGCAAAAATATTTGGTGACACTTGAAAATGTTCAAGACAGCACTATGGCCTACTTATACAGCCATCTGAAATGTGCAGTAAAGTCACTGTAGATGTTAAACATAAAATCACCCTTTAGGTAGAGCTGTGAACAATATACAGCACATGTAACAGTACAGTAGATTACTGTTTGCATACCTGTTTTCCCTACGGAATGTTTGAATTATTGAACTGACAGTAGTTCTTCCAATATTGGGTTGCACCCTTCGACCAGCCTCCTCCATGGTGAGGCCGTGATTGACAACATGGTCCACAATTGTAGCCCTTATTTCATCAGGAATTCGCCTATATCTGCCTCTTCTCCCTCTTCCCCTTCCCTTTCCTCCCCACATCCTCACCTCTTCCATTGACGATTCATAGGATTCATCCATAATTGACAGTGAACAAGTTGTTTGTCGTTGGTTAACTACTGTAAAATTGCACACACCTCCTCTTGAGTCACAGCTGAAATTCACCTGAGATCAAATGTTCAATTTAGGAGACATTTTCAGGAAAAAATGATAAGGAAAGGTCCAGAATTTGCTTGACTGATGGCTAATATTTGACATTTGATAACTAGTTCAACAATTTTGAGTGTAATGACTCAAGCAATGAAAGTAAGACTATTAGTTTTACTGAGAAAGACTATTCAGCATCAACAAGTATAATTGATTTTGACTGACATGACAAAAGCAAATGAAAATGTCAAAAAACAGCAGAGAATGTATGAAAGCAACTGATTCATGTCCAAAATCATTTGCAGTTTGTTCAGAGAGAGCAGAAATTGCTACTATGATGAGCACAAATGACTAAGTGTTGTGGAGGTTGAACTAATAGTTATGAGAATTTCAATTCTGATCTGAGAAACGCACCAAAGTCACTGAGAAAAACTGTATACAATTGCTTCATGTGGATTTCATTTTTTTTAGAACTCTGTCAATTGTTGAAATTGAAACAGATTCAACATTGCCAAATACTGTGTTATTCGCTTTGACAGTAGTTTGTATTTCTTTCAGCTTTATTGCATTGTTTGCAATGACCATTGCACAAATGGCCACTTCTTGCTGTTGGGAAAAAAGGGGATCTTTTTCAGGAAAAAATGATAAAAAAAAAGGTACAGAATTTGATTGACAGATGGCTAATATTTGACATTTGATAACTAGTTCAACAATTTTGAGTGTAATGACTCAAGCAATGAAAGTAAGACTATTAGTTTTATTGAGAAAGACTATTCAGCATCCATAAGTATAATTGATTTTGACTGACATGACATAAGCAAATGAAAATGTCAAAAAACAGCAGAGAAATTTATGAAAGCAGCTGATTCATGTCCAAAATCATTTGCAGTTTGTTCAGAGAGAGCAGAAATTGCTACTATGATGTAACAAATGACTAAGTGTTGTGGAGGTTGAACTAATAGTTATGAGAATTTCAATTCTGATCTGAGAAACGCACCAAACCGATTGAGAAAAACTGTAATCACACTTTGGGATTGTGATTTATCACAATGTTTTACTGGGTAAATATTTTACCTCAATATGCATATTTTGAACAAAAAAAAGGCAAAAGAGAAATTTCTCTTTATTTTTATCCTCTTAAATGTTTTCATTTGTAACGTGTTAGATATCCCAGAGGTGAAATTTGTGTGCACAAAACACATCAACACATTATGTGTTCTTTAGTGTTCCAAAGGTAATATATAATCATATATAAGGAAATATTTTATTCTGAAAGCCTAAAGAAAATCATGGTATAGGCCCTTAAAGAGCTTTTTATCTTTTGAACCCCATAGAACGATTAAATATGTGAGCCGGATCTCCTGCTAAACTATGCAAAATAAAAAAAAGAAAACACAACTCATGTTCCAAAAAACAAACGGTACAAATATTTGATGTAAAGGGTCCACATCATGCTATTCTTAAGTGTTATATAGTAAACAATATCCATGTCATGATAATATATCACCTCTGGCTCACAAAAAACACACCTTTTGTGTAATTTTTGTTTTTTGCCTGATATTTTAACTGCATTTGTGAGACAAAACAAGATTTGTATGGAATATGTTGACATTATTTTAGGGTTTGGTCACATGGTGGGGCTTGTTGCAGCTCCTGAGGACTGAAGCTTACAGCAGAACTACAGGTCACGTCCAAAAGACATAACGATTAAATCAATCATTAGTACTTTCATTTAAAGGGTTAAAATGTTTCTCACAATGAGTGGATTTCATAGTGTGACATGTTGTCATGGCAACAGCACAGAACCACAACAAACACAAACACAGGGGGGGGGGGCAATAAGGGAATTTTATAGTGTGACATGTTGTCATGGCAACAGCACAGAACCAAAACAAACACAAACACAGTGGGGGGGGGGGGGCAATGAGTGAGATCACAAGGGTTGGGGGAGGAGCTTGGGGTCATGTGACTTGATGATGTCACAGATCACATGATCCCTTTGATCTGAAGACTATAAATAGAACCCCCCCAGACAGATCCTCAGTTGCCCTTTTGGTTTCACCAGAGAGTAACATTCTGTTCCCAGCTACGAGAAGCCTTGCATTTCTGCCAAGTACCTTCGACTTACACTGAGGAACACGCAGTTTTTTCACGTTGCAAAAACCTGCGTCTACGTCCTTTAGCGTTTCCGTGAGCATTTTAAAGATTTTTTTTCACTTATCCTGAAAATCATCTTTTAAAATGTTCCTTCGCCGCTTTAGAGATTCTGGGGTGGAGGAGACCTCCCTCACACAGAATCTTTCTAAACTGGAGAAACGTCTCCAGGAAAACGCCTCGCTGACCAGCCAGCTGCAAACCCTCGCCGCTGAGCTGGAAAGCAGGAATAACCTGAGAGAAACTTACGCTGGACTCACCCAGGCAAAGAAATCTGCCTCCAAACTGACCAAGAAGTTAGAAAAAGACTTGCAACGCGTCAACAAGAAGATCCAGGACCAAAAACCCTTGGAGGACCGTTGTAAGATCAAGCAGACAGAAGTCGATCTCCTAACCGTGACCAACACCACCCTGAAGGACACTCTGAAGGAACTCCAGACGAAGGTCCGGGATCCTGAAGAGTTATCCACTGAGATGATGAAAGTCACGCTCACCGCCAAAGCCCTGGAACAGGAGAACATGGATCTGCAGAACGAGGTTGACAGGGTGCAAAGCACCATTGTGGCCCTTGAACCTCTGGAAGTTCAACTCAAAGACGAGAAAGATCACCTCCAGACACTGCAGGACAAAAACATCGTCCTGCAGAACCAACTGAAAGACCTCCACAGACATCGTGAGGAGGAGGCAGCACTGAGAGAAAGCTATGCCTCCATCTTCACCCAAATGAAGTCTCTGGAGGAGGAGAACTCCACTCTAAACACCGAAGTTCTCCAGCTGCAAAAAGACCAGGAACAATTCGCTCAAATGGAACAAGAATACATTAAAGCCAAATCCCACGTTCTTCATTTGGAACAAGAAAACAAAAACTTCACCAACGAAATTGAAAACCTTCAGGAAAATCTGAAAACTCTGAAAAATGTGGTGGAAAAATTTGCAGCAACAAAAGCCGAACAAGAAACTGCATCCAAACAAAACAAAGTCCTCACCTCTGAGATATCGGTTATTAAAGCTCAGCTGCAAAAGGAAAGGGCACGCACCCACCACAACTTTGGTGTTTCTGCAGATGACCTAGAGCACAAGTACGATGAAGAATCTACGGTGCTCCAGTCTCTGCAAAAGCAAAACATCATCCTGAAGGAAAAGCTCATCGCCCTGCAGAAGAAAGACCAGAAAGACGCTGAGATGAAGCTTCAGTATTCCTCTCTGCAAGCTGAAAAAAAGGCTGCAGAGACGGAATTCAAAACTCTGAAGCAACAGATCAGGGTTCTTTCTCAGCAATGTGAGGACTTCAGGTCCATGACTGAGAAATATAATGACACAATGGAGTACATCAGCAAACTCCAAGAACGTAACCAATCACTTCTGGAGGAAATTGAGAACCTGAAGATCATGAAAAAGGAGTTAAACGGAGTGGCTACAGAATACGCACAACTGGAGGCAAACATCGAGGAACTGAAAAAAGAAAACTTTAACCTCACCAAAGATCAACAACGACTACTTTTGGAAATCATGGACCAAAAACACCTGGAGGCCAAAGTAGTTGCAGCAAAAGCAGAACATGCAGCAGTTCTGGCAGAAAATGAAGCCATGAAAGCCAAAGCCTCAGAGTCTGTCCGTCGACCACAGCGTGCTGCTTGAGGGCTCCTCTCAGGCTCCAGCCAGAGCTGCTCAAGAGACAGGGTCTCGGTTGGGACAACCGGTCAGCCGGTGTTGGAGGGACTTTCTGTTATCGCTAACAGGTTCCAACAATACAGAGCTGCACGTGGACCACATCAGGCTGCCTTACCAGGGAGGTTTCCTGGATCCCAACAGGTCTAGGACCCTACAAAAAACTTCATACAAGATTGGCAGCTTTGCTTAAAAAAAAAAAAAGAAATTGAAGCCTTGCTTATAAAAAAAAAACTGACAGCATTGATAAAAAAATAAGCAGGAAAAATGTATATAGAAATAATAATAGACATACATGTAGACAGAATAAAAAAATACATGAATACATTAAAATATAAAAAATTTAAAAAAAGAGAGAGAGAGAAACCTAAGCTGGACTTTAGCGTTTCCGTGAGCATTTTAAAGATTTTTTTTCACTTATCCTGAAAATCATCTTTTAAAATATTTTTTCACCGCTTTAGAGATTCTGGGGTGGAGGAGACGTCCCTCACACAGAATCTTTCTAAACTGGAGAAGCATCTCCAGGAAAACGCCTCGCTGACCAGCCAGTTGCAGCTGAGCTGGAAAGCAGGAATAACCTGAGAGAAACTTACGCTGGACTCACCCAGGCAAAGAAATCTGCTGCCAAACTGACCAAGAAGTTAGAAAAAGACTTGCAACGTGTCAACAAGAAGATCCAGGACCAAAAACCCTTGGAGGACCGTTGTAAGATCAAGCAGACAGAAGTCGATCTCCTAACCGTGACCAACACCACCCTGAAGGACACTCTGAAGGAACTCCAGACGAAGGTCCGGGATCCTGAAGAGTTATCCACTGAGATGATGAAAGTCACGCTCACCGCCAAAGCCCTGGAACAGGAGAACATGGATCTGCAGAACGAGGTTGACAGGGTCCAAAGCACCATCGTGGCCCTTGAACCTCTGCAAGTTCAACTTAAAGACGAGAAAGATCACCTCCAGACACTGCAGGACAAAAACATCGTCCTGCAGAACCAACTGAAAGACCTCCACAGACATCGTGAGGAGGAGGCAGCACTGAGAGAAAGCTATGCTTCCATCTTCACCCAAATGAAGTCTCTGGAGGAGGAGAACTCCACTCTAAACACCGAAGTTCTCCAGCTGCAAAAAGACCAGGAACAATTCGCTCAAATGGAACAAGAATACATTAAAGCCAAATCCCACGTTCTTCATTTGGAACAAGAAAACAAAAACTTCACCAACGAAATTGAAAACCTTCAGGAAAATCTGAAAACTCTGAAAAATGTGGTGGAAAAATTTGCAGCAACAAAAGCCGAACAAGAAACTGCATCCAAACAAAACAAAGTCCTCACCTCTGAGATATCGGTTATTAAAGCTCAGCTGCAAAAGGAAAGGGCACGCACCCACCACAACTTTGGTGTTTCTGCAGATGACCTAGAGCACAAGTACGATGAAGAATCTACGGTGCTCCAGTCTCTGCAAAAGCAAAACATCATCCTGAAGGAAAAGCTCATCGCCCTGCAGAAGAAAGACCAGAAAGACGCTGAGATGAAGCTTCAGTATTCCTCTCTGCAAGCTGAAAAAAAGGCTGCAGAGACGGAATTCAAAACTCTGAAGCAACAGATCAGGGTTCTTTCTTAGCAATGTGAGGACTTCAGGTCCATGACTGAGAAATATAATGACACCATGGAGTACATCAGCAAACTCCAAGAACGTAACTAATCACTTTTGGAGGAAATTGAGAACCTTCGTGGCCCTTGAACCTCTGGAAGTTCAACTCAAAGACGAGAAAGATCACCTCCAGACACTGCAGGACAAAAACATCGTCCTGCAGAATCAACTGAAAGACCTCCACAGACATCGTGAGGAGGAGGCAGCACTGAGAGAAAGTTATACCTCCATCTTCACCCAAATGAAGTCTCTGGAGGAGGAGAACTCCACTCTAAACAGAGAGAGAGAGAGAGAGAGAGAGCGAGAGATAGATAGATATATATAGAGAGAGGTAGATATATTTATATAGAGAGAGATAGATACATATATAGAGAGAGACAGATATATATATATTGTAGAGGTTAATCTTTCGATTCCTTTTCCTGTTTACTAATTCTTTAACCTCTTCAATAGAAGGACAAAGACAAAGTTCTGGTTTACACGTATGGACATTGTAGCCGCACACGGTAAAACGACCGTGTCGCTCTGTCGTTGTCCATCTCAAACTTTATTGACACAATGTTTCAAGACAGAACTTCTTTGTATCATAAAATGGACATTGAACAACAGAGTAGCGCCCTCTGGCGGTCGAAAGAATTCAAACAATAGTCCACATTTCAAATGTCACAGAAACAAAATACATAAAATCATCAAAACAAAACAGAATTCTAATGTAACTCAAATCTCTCAGTAAATGGCACTTACATATATATATATATATATATATATATATAGAGAGAGAGAGAGAGAGAGAGAGAGATAGAGATAGATAGATATATATGTAGAGAGATAGATATATTTATATAGAGAGAGATAGATATATATATATAAAGAGAGAGACAGATATATAATATATATATATATATATATATATATATATATAGAGAGAGAGAGAGAGAGAGAGAGAGAGAGAGAGAGAGATAGAGAGAGAGAGAGATAGAGAGATATATAGAGTGATATAGAGATATATAGAGTGATATAGAGAGATATAGAGAGAGAAATAGAGAGTGATATAGAGATATGTAGAGTGATATAGATAGAATAAAATAAAACGATAGATAGATAGATAGATAGATAGATAGATAGATAGATAGATAGATAGATAGATAGATAGATAGATAGATAGATAGATAGATAGATAGATAGATAGATAGATAGATAGATAGATAGATAGATAGATAGATAGATAAAAATCAGTCACCAAATAGTATAGTTTATTTAGTTTAGTATAGAATGGCAGTCCTGTGGTTTTTCTCCGAGTACTTCGGTTTTCCCACAGTAATTGTTAGAGACTGTCTGGTGACTGATTAAAAAAAACCCCTCTCTGAATCGACACCTTAACGTGGTGGAGGGGTTTGCGTGCCCGAATGACCCCAGGAGCCGGTAGCCGGGTGGTGTTCCACCTCAAACGGGTCCTGGGAGATGGGCCAGACTAAGGGCGATTCACACAAAAACATTTCTATTTCAGGATCCACTATCTCCCCCCAACAAGTTACCAGGACCCAATCCCAGAGCCAGACTAGTTGTTTCTTCTCTAGTGGCTCCTCCCTGAACTGCTGTGGGGCAGTGGACAGCAAGCATGTCGTTCTGAAGACCCCCCAACTCAGGATCCAAATTAGGGAAGGGTTTCTACAGTTCTTCTTGCAGGTTTGGATTTCCAAAGTTGGCTGCAGGTGGTTGATGTTTGACTCTGGTCAACTCCACCTTCGGTTCGATTCTTCACAGAGGATCACTCAATCTTCTGTCTCGTATGAGTTACCAATCCCCAAAGAAGAGACCAAATAACTCCTGCCCCGAGTCCTTGTGACAGATGAGGCCTCCCCACTGCAGAGAAACCTGATGCATTCATTCTCTGAGCGCCTCCTCCTTGAAAGGAGGCACATCTTGAACTGCGGCATCTCCCCAGCCCAGCTGGTTGTGAAGAATGTCTTTTGAATGAGTGGCATCTGTATCGGGGCCTGATTAAAGTTGCAGTGCAGACGGTGACGTTCACATGTTCATCAGGTCGTCGACACGACAGGAACCTGCAGTGATTGAGGCTGTTGTACCTGAAGAGGAGCTGCTGCTGCACAGGATGACACAGTCCAGAGAAGCTAACCGTCTGTTTCCTGTCCTCCAAGGAGAAATCTACAACGGCTCTTTTAAGAGCCATCCACAAAACCTTTAAGAGCTTGATTTTCTCTATTTTCACAATTTTTTGTCAAAACTTTTAAAGTACTTCATCAGTTGACAAGGTAAGAGATTAAAACCTGATTCATAGTACATTTGGACTGGAGCAGAACTGCTCTCTTCCTTATAAAATCTCTTCTCTTCTGCAGCTGTTCATGTGATCAGGTCAGTGACGTTGCTCCTCATCTGCGATTATTATTATTAAAAAGTGCTAAGTAAAAAAATCATGCTTCATTAATGGAAAACTTCCAAATATTCTCATTAAAAGACAGTTTGAGCAGATTGTATTCAGACCAGAGCTACATCTTTGTTTAGGAACAGGTTTAAGGCCACGTAAACCATCTTCATTGTTTTGACTGAGAGACTGTGAAGGTCTTCTTTCAAGGGAATTGTGCTCGAGTTCTTCAGAATTGGGTCAGAGTTCGTATTCAACGGTTCCGACGGTTTCATGAGTCCACAATTCACATTTTGCTTGAATTAGAGGTTCAAACATGCGTAATCCCACAGTTCTCAAAGTCTATCACAGCAGCCCCTTAGCATCCTGGGTAAGGATGTTAAGGTAGTGGAGGAGTACAAGTACCTGGGTGTGACCATCGACTGCAGGCTGAGCTGGACAACTAACAGCACTGCTGTCTACAAGAAGACCTGCAGCAGACTGTATTTTCTACGGAAGCTGAGGTCCTTCAATGTGTGCAGCAAAATGCTGGAGATGTTCTATCAGTCTGTGGTAGCCAGCACCCTGTTCTTCTCTGTGGTCTGCTGGGGGGGCAGCATCTCTGCAGGGGACACCAACAGGCTGAACAAACTCATCAGAAAGGCCGGCTCCATCATTGGCTGTAAGCAGGACAGCTTCGAAGCTGTGTTGGAGAGGAGGTCCCTCAACAAGCTGCTATCCATCATGGATAACCCAGACCACCCTCTCCACCCAGTTCTGGACAAACAACGGAGCAGCTTTTCCAAAAGGCTGAGACAACTCCGCTGTTCCAGGGACCGCTACAGGAAATCATTCCTTCCACACGGAATTAGATTATACAACTCCTCATCCCACTGTAGTAGATAAAACGTATGATGTCCATCACTGCCACGATTTTGCACACCCCCTATTATTATTATAGTCTGCTCATTACAGTTTGCACAATTTACTTGTTTTTTCTTGTATATATATATATATATATTTTTTATTTTTTTTCATATCTTTTGTAAATATCGATATATTTTTTGTATACACCTAATGCTGCAACAGCCTAATTTCCCAGCCTGGGATGAATAAAGTATTTCTATCTATCTATCTATGTCTTTCATGGATTTTATTTCCAGAGGCTTCGTCAGGTCCGGTGGTCCGAGTGGTTTGACAAAGATTCTGGCGTTCGTAACCCACGTGGACTGGATCTGTCGTTTCGAGCGTAGGACCCTCGCGTGTTTTGCCAGTTCAGCGTTATATTTACATAAATGTTCATTAAGGAACACTTTGGTGTCCTTAAGTTGTTTACGTTGTTTCATCAGGGCAGTCTTATGTTTTCGATTCACGAACCTGATCAGGATCGCTGGTTTATCCGTAGTCTTTCTCCGAGGTAGCGGATGGCAGACTTCGACCGTGTCCAGGTCTAAGGAGAGTCCTTTAGACATTAAAAACATTTGAACTTGATCCTCCACGGTCGCATCAGCAGCTCCGTTAGCATCCATGCTAGCGCCGGTAGCACCAGGCCGCGCCCTGGGCTGAAGTTGGAGTCCCGTGAGAATCACATTATTCATCCGTGCTTGTTGGTCCAAGTCATGCATCCTTCTTTCCATCAGATCTTGGCGATTGTCTCGTTGTTCGTTGCGTGCCTTTTCTTGGCGGAATTCTTCCACAAGATGCAGCAGCGGCGTTAGTTTAGCCTCCAGCTGGAGCACAGCTGTTAGCTTAGCTTCCTGTAGCAAAGCAGGAGCTAGCAGAGACTGGATATCAGCCAATGCGGTCTTCAGCTCAGCCAGATCGGCTTCAATATTTTTCTTCGGTGCCATGATCAGCTCTCCTCGTTGTGGTAGCTGTGTTGCAGCAGCCCGGTGATCAAAGTCGCTTGCAGACGACTTTAAAAGACTTGAAAATCCCGAAAGTTACGGAGAGCTGGAGGCACACGTCTGCTCGCGGTGACCCGGAACCGGAAAGGCTTTATATGTTTATATGAATTATTTTATTCTTCATTGTGAGTTGATGAACCACCGCTTCGAAGTGGTTGCAGCTTTCAGAAATGTAGCATATATGTGGTTTGACTGTCTGTTTCTATAATCAAGTTTTTGCTCTAAGGACAATGGTGTATTTGGATTTTTCAACATGATTTTTTAGCATTTTCTGAGGATGGAGGACATATTTGAAGAAATTAACCCTTTAACACTGGAGCTCCAGTGTTTATGTTCTTTGATATACTGTGATTGTTTTACTGTTGAGCCAATTTTCTAATTCAGAATATGCTGGAATTACATTGCTCGTGTCAACAGTGGAAAAGTTACAGCATGTAAAGATTTTGCATTGAAGCGTCACCGACAACGCCTCAGATGTTAAAGGTTAAGCTTAAAATTGGATTTTTTGTCTTTCAAATTGTTGTGAATTCAGAGCCGGCAGGGAAAAAAAAAAAGTGCTGTTCGAGAATAAACTCATTTGTAATGTAGAAACAAGCTCCCTGCTCTGAGCTCAATGGTGAAGGGAAGAGGGACGGGGTTGCACCAAACCAATGGTCTCACTTACAACTAAGAGGTGAATTTCTAATTAAATTACAAAAACTACATCCTAGAAAAAGATTTTTTTTTGTTTTTTAAAATACATCAAAAGATGATGGGAGTGTGTCTTGAATTTAAATTATTTTTAATTTGTAAGATTTCTATCTTTTTATAAACATTCATTCATTTTTATTGGTTCTATGTGCCATTTATCTCTCTATGCAGTTCCACGGTTCCACTTTTTCTACGTCAAATCTTCTGTTTTTTCACATTTGTTTCAGTTTTCATCTTGTTTGCCAGAAATTTCCTTCATTCTTTGTTAAAAAAAAACATATTCCACACACAAAAATCTGACGATTAAGGACCCAAAATATTATTTGTTCTTCTTTATGTCAATATTTCAACTGTTTTCATCCACTTTTAATAAAATAATTGGCCCTAATTAGTTTATAGTAGTACTATGTTGTGCTTCCTCTTTTCAAGGCCCCAAAGGGCTTTACAGTCACACATGCATTCAAACAAACCACAGTAGCAATGAAGGGTTTAGTGCCCTCTACCTCTGCTCCTACTGTCCAAACATGACAAAAATCAAAAACAAAAGATGACAGAAGAGAAGACACTGAGGAGCTGAAAACCAGACACTTAAAAAACACTGAGGTTGATAAACGAAATGAAGACAACTGTCGATGATTAACCAGAATATGGTGAACCTGAGGTGAATTTACAGTTTTTCTCAGTGGCTTTGGTGCATTTCTCAGATCAGAATTGAAATTCTCATAACTATTAGTTCAACCTCCACAACACTTAGTCATTTGTGCACATCATAGTAGCAATTTCTGCTCTCTCTGAACAAACTGCAAATGATTTTGGACATGAATCAGTTGCTTTCATACATTTTCTGCTGTTTTTGACATTTTCATTTGCTTTTGTCATGTCAGTCAAAATTAATTATACTTATGGATGCTGAATAGTCGTTCTCAGTAAAACTAATAGTCTTACTTTCATTGCTTGAGTCATTACACTCAAAATTGTTGAACTAGTTATCAAATGTCAAATATTAGCCATCTGTCAAGAAAATTCTGTACCGTTCTTTATCATTTTTTATCCTGGAAATGTCTCCTAAATTGAACATTTGATCTCAGGTGAATTTCAGCTGTCACTCATGAGGAGGTGTGTGCAGTTTTACAGTAGTTGTAACCAACGACAAACAACTTGTTCACTGTCAATTTTGGATGAATCAATTGGCAAGCATCGATAAACTGCGCAGGAGCTAGTGTGTACCATTTCTACACTTCTGTGACACAAAATGGAAGGTCAGCATCGTTGAAGAGGGGTGAGGATGCAGGAAGGAAGATGAAGAGGGAGAAGAGGCAGATATAGGCGGATTCCTAATGAAATAAGGGCTACAATTGTGGACCATGTTGTCAATCACCATGGAGGAGGCTGGTCGAAGGGTGCAACCCAATATTGGAAGAACTACTGTCAGTTCAATAATTCAAACATTCTGTAGGGAAAACAGATATGCAAACAGTAATTTACTGTACTGTTACATGTACTGTATATTGTTCACAGCTCTACCAAAAGGGTGATTTTATGTTTAACATCTACAGTGACTTTACTGCACATTTCAGATGGCTGTATAAGTAGGCCATAGTGCTGTCTTGAACATTTTCAGGTGTCACCAAATATTTATGCAATGGAAAACACTGAAATGATAAACTGTCATAGTGAAAACATGACAAAGTCATTTGACTATCTTGTTCATAAAGATGGAGTCAAGACTTTTCATTTTGATGGTACTGACAGTTTCATTGACATGAATACTTGCTTTTGAGGAATGGATTATCAGTTTTGAGCATGTGACCTGCTTTTGCAGGATATCCACTAGGTTTTGCAGTTTGCACTAATTGTTTAGAGAAATGCACTAACTGTTGTGCAAATGTTAATAGTGTTCTGAGAAACGCACCAAAGCGACTGAGAAAAACTGTAAATGAATTGCTTACAATTTTTATTGTTGTATGTCTTCCAATTTCATATTATTTTTAAACACGGGATTGGCTCCGGCAACCCTGTGATCCTTAAGAGATATAGCAGATGAAGAAAATGAATGGATGGATGGATGGATGGATGGATGGATGGATGGATGGATGGATGGATGGATGGATGGATGGATGGATGGATGGATGGAATATGGAGAATGGTTGGAATTGTATGATGCAAAACATGATCTTGTATTTGAACAGGTGTCACAATCTATTATTTTTATCTGAGTCTAAATTCCCTTTTGTTCTTTTTACAGTTTTTTAGTGAAGTTGTTTTTGAATTGAAATTATGAACCAAACGGTCCTCTATTAAAGAACTGACTTAGAATATCTTCCAACAACTAAGTTTATGACAACTGTAAAATGGATCTTAGATGCTCATCTAAAATGTAATGTTTAAATTGTGTCGGGATTCTGATTATTTAAAATGAATGTTATAAGATCTTAATCATTTTGAACTTTTTTATTTGACAAAGTGATCCTCTGGTACACAAAAATCCCTGTTGTTTTCTGAGGTGTAACATTTTATCAAATATTATGAGCAAAAGACTGCAGATGAAATAAAAAAAAAACTAATTTTTTTTACATATTTAAAGCAAATTTAAAAAGAAAACCTGGAGCAGTATCAGGACTGCAAGGAGATTTAGGCTTATACTTTTCATTACAGTAAAACAAAAACCATTGCTGAGTCAGGTTCTGAAGGACATGAAAGCATTAAAATTTGCAGTTACGCTTGCCACATAAAATTTTGGAGCAATAAATGAGAAGTGTTTTGTGAAAATGTCATAACATAAATTTCTTCATGACTGAGGAAGATTGTATAGTGCATAATTCTAATTCATATTGCACCTTAAAAATAAAAACTGCAATTCACAGCTTAAGTGTTTTATTTTTATTTATTTATTTTTAAAAGTTTGTGATGTTTAAAGACTCAATGCATACCTTACAGCACAAGAAAATTTACAGAAATAAAAAAAGAAAAGAAACAAAGATGACTGAATAAAACAGAAGTTTGAAAAAGTTATTCCAAAAATGTAAAACATTTGAAGAGCATGACAAGAAATATATTTACCTCTTTTGTAAAAAAAAAAAAAAAAAAGAAAGACAGTGTGCTTCGGCATAAACACAATCTTACAGTAAGTCTAAAACAGAGAAATTCAGAACTGCAAATGAGATGGAGAAAAAGGATTAAATCTTTAACCAACGATGAGCATTTCTTATTATTTGTTTATCCACTTCTTTTACTATAGTAAAATAATTGATAAATCTATTGAACAGAATCAGAAGTTTTTTTTTATTTTCCTGTGAGCAGCAGAACCCGTGGTTAGTGTGTGCACTTCACCTGCAGAGGGCACTGGCTTTTCTCTTTTGACATTCATCCTGCAGGCAAATGAGACTTAGGACCAGACACCGAAAATACAGTAAGACAACTTAGAAGATAGATAGATAGATAGATAGATAGATAGATAGATAGATAGATAGATAGATAGATAGATAGATAGATAGATAGATAGATAGATAGATAGATAGATAGATAGATAGATAGATAGATAGATAGATAGATAGATAGATAGATAGATAGATGAAAACAATTCAACAGTCTATTGGTACCTCTTGTTTTAAAGCACAGACGGGTCAGCGGGAGCACGCAGCATGTGTGTATTGTTTAGTGACCTCCCGCCCATAAAATAATTGATCACATTGACTAAATAATAAGGTCCTGTCAGTCAGCCCGTCATAAGTTATTGCTCCACCTGTCTCCGGAAACTCACTTGTGATGTGTTGGTGGTAATTAATAGCCTCCTGCATTTGGGGAAGTTTGTCCCGTGCAGTGAACTGACGCCCATTTGATGTAAAAATAAATAAATAAAACTGAAGGCCTTGCGCACGACCTGGTCGGCGGGATCTCTGTTGTCACATTGCGCTAAATCCTCGGAAAAGCTCTTGTGTATGTGTGTGTTTGGGTGGGTGGGGGGTTATGTAAGACCCAGTCAGAACAAATTTGTTAGCCTACACCCCAGGGCATGTGGTGATGGATATGCTGTCCTGGGGGAACTGGGGAAGCCACAGCGCAACAGACGGCCGCTTGTCTTGAAAGGCTTGTTTTAAGTGGTCCTTGGTGGGGAAACAAAAGCTTTAAGAGCCCCCATCACCTCCCAATTGATGTACAATCCTCACTGTTCAGTTAGTTCCTGCAAAGGTTTAAGAACATATGGCTAAAATGATATATTTTTTAAATCCTTACAGAACTTCATGCATCTAGCATAATATAAAGAGACTTAGTAGCCCCACATATCAGTTTGTCCTTGCATCACAGATTCTGGAGAAAGAAGAACAGAGCCCGATAGGTTGGTTTATCCTTTTTAATCAGCATCCTGAGAGCCTGGCACTGCCCCCATGGTCATAAAGTATGAGGTCACTTTGGGCTTCTCAAACTGAATGGAAGTCCCAGCAAACAATGCTGCTGTCAGTCAGCCTTAACCTGAGCTGGGCCCTTTCTTCCTCATACAGTGTACTTGTGTAATCATTCACTCCATAAATGCAAATGAATCCTATCACTGTTTTGACCAACACGGGACAACATGGGAAGCTCTTTTGCATGTTGAAATGTCTGGCCACCCCCCTCCCCATACGCCTGCAGTTTTCTTGGAGAATGATACATCCCAGAAGAAACAACCCCACATTCTTTTGATGCAAAAAATAACTTTTTTCACATGGTACACTGATTCTGATCTTTAAAAACGATTCTAGATGTATTTTGCTAATTGAGAATAAAAACGTGCCTTGCCCATGTGGGAGGTATTAATCATCTTCCTCTGGTTTTCTCAGCCTCCTGCTGCTGAAAGCACATTTATCTTGAAACCTACAACAAGATAATGAAGACACCAGAGAACGCTTCCTGCAATCTTCAGTAGCTTTTCCGTTTCATTGAGACCATAATTTGCACTTGTTTGGAAGGCGCATACACTCAGTGGTTTGGGGTTTGTAGCTGTAATGACCCAGGGGCTTCTGTCAGACCAGCACCATTATAAATGACAGAGCTGAGTGAGCCTCGTTGGCTGTTGCTCAACATGCTGGCTTCCTTGGGGCCTTCTGTAGCTTTTGCAGAGCGCGTGGCCTTTTGATTTCCTAATCCCAGCACATGGCGGATATTCCACTCGCAAGTCGTGATTTATGTTCTTGTGGTGCAAGGCTCAATTCAGAGAAGATCGCAGGTGCGGTGAAGCCTCTGTAAAAACTTTTAATATGCACACCTCGTGGTCTCTGCCATGACACAGCTCAAGGATTACTGCATTTCACTCGGGGGGGAGGGTGTCACAATCGTTTAATATTCATCTAAGGCCTTACAGTCAAATGCTAACATAAACAAGTGAGTACATCAGTCCTGTATAAGCTAAGTGTATCATAGATATGCAAAATAAGTGAGTTTGCTACATTTTATGCATTATAGGATGTACTTAAATGCTAAAACGTTTTTTAAATAACTCAGATGTTTTTTGTTTTTTTTTCTATTTTAAATTCTGGAGCTTCTCATTTATGTATTAATTCTGGTTGTACTTATTGATGGTGAAGAGATTGTGAGAGGCACACAGCTCTCTAACAAAATGTTTTCTTATTGGTTGTAATTGTGAAAATACTAATGTGGCTAAGATGTCGAACCCTGTTGTTTTTTTTCTAACAAGTTTGGGAGTTAGCATAGTCACAGTGACATTTGCTTTAGCTGTTTCAGTTTTTTTTTCCTTCTTGCAAAGAAGAATGGGAGTTATGTATATCGGCTATGTCTGAATTCCCACCCTAATCCCTATCCACTGAAAAACTAAATAGTGAAGGACTATCTAATTCCCTGGATTTTATAAGCAAATCGAATTACCATGCTAATTACTTTTTTTGTCACTGATTTAACAGAGTAAAAATCTTACCAATGCGACTTCTATTTAACCCATAAAGACCCAGACTCATTTTTCCTTCAAAATAAAATTATATGGAGAATACCTCAAACAAAGTTGATCAGAGAAAACATTTCATATATTTTTTTCTTACATCGATGTCACTTTGGGTTCTTATGTCTTAAGACTACTGCACTCTGATGATAAAAATAGGATAATAATATGGATAATTTATTTAAAAAATGCATATTTTTTTCGTTTAAAAAAATGTTCAAACGCAATGCATTGTGGTCAAAACTCACCAATGTAGTGAGCATCAACGCGCACCGTTTTTTCACTAAGACTTCTGGGACATTTCAAGAATCAATTTTAGAACTGTAGATTCGAACAGCTCTACAAAATGGCAAATATACAACAAAATAAGTAGTGGAGGAATTCTGACATACCCATTGTGAATGTACAAATGTGCCTAACATGGCTAACACTTCTAATGTAGCTAATGTGTTGCGTGTTGCAAGCAAGTTCTAGAGTTACTGTGAATGCACTCAACAAAGTCTGACAGAAGGATTTATCATGTCTATTTTGACTCGCTAAATCTGGAAATTCTCATAATTTAAAAAATATATGTATTCACTGATTTATAATCTGGTGTGCTCTATAGTGCAGAAAATATGTTTATCATAAACTTCTTGAATTTGGGAAACTTGAAAAATGCTGAAGTCCATAAACATGTTTAAAAAAGCATCAAACACGGCACATACTTGTTTTCTTGTTTTGTTTTTTTTACTTAAAGCCAATTTATATATATATAAAAAAATCTCTAACTTACTCATAAATAAATGTAAAAAAAAACATTGCCAACATATTATCTGAGAGATTTTTGAAAAAGAAAATGTATGTTTGCATGCAATTTTCTAAATACGTGCTGCCAGTGCTGAGGGTTTCTCATGGACCCAGAGGAAGGATTAAGGTTAGGATTACGGTTACAGTTATGGTTAAAACACTGAGTGTGGCTGTTTCTGCAGCTCACTGTTCCTAAAGGGAATGGATCAAATGTGGGGAACACATTTCACGCACCTAGATGAGAGACAGTGATGGGACTTTAACTTTAAATTTAAATTAACAACAAATTCATCTTTAAATGCACCTAAAACACATGTGGGCAATGCAGCAATGTGCATCTTGGCTGCACGTATTACATGTGACCAACAAGAATTTCCATCACTTTTTGTGCTGATTGCACATAAATATGAGCAAATAACATCTGCTTGAAAAAAAAAATAAGGTTGAATATTGTTATTGCAGATTTTAATGTTCCTATTTCAGTTAGTAAAAGAGTAAGAGCCTGCAAGAAGGCCCACACCTATTGTTTAACGTTGCTTTTTTCCCCCTCCTGTTTGTTTTTAATGTTGTCAGGAGAAACAGATGTGGGACATCATTAAAAGTGATGACACTAATTGGGCTATATGTTACAATCAAATAAAAAAACCCATTCAGAGATTTATTTGGGTTCTTCCCGCCAGTGATCTACTTTTTTTTTTGTCACGACATGTCACAGACATTTTCGTGTGCACTAACAACCTTCCTGCAGGATTTAATAACAGTGATCTGTGTAAATCACCCACCCTTCCTTTTCCGCTTTGCAGGCTTCGCCAGAGGGTTTGCTGTGTAAACTGCGCCAACTTACCTGACTGCATCTGCCTTATCTTTTAATGGCTGCATTTGTCTCAATTCTTCTTCTCCCTGTGACTTGTTATCTAGGCACAGGGGTCAAGAAGGCCCTTTTAGATGGGAAACTGAGTGTGCTTGAAGTGAAATGACCTTTTCAACTCTGTTCTTTGCTGGGAACTCATGAGGCTGATGTGCTTCTGAGTGTTTTTTTTTTTTTTTTTATTAGCACAACATTCCTTCTGCTGGATATTATGTAGTGAACTGTAGAGCTCAGTAGACTGGGACTATGTCCCAACATCCTTCCCTACTCCATAACTACTAAAACAAGAGTGGGACTACTCTTAATGGCAAATATTACATCACTGATTTCCCAATTTAAAAACCTAATAAATATGAACTTTTTATGAATCCACTGCATTTTGATAATAAAAACTTGGATGGTTTGTAAAAAAAAATCAAAGTTTTTTTTTCCACAAAAGTTGTTTAAATGCCATGTATTATGGTCTATATTAGACTTTCGGGAAATTCCTAGGGCACTCAATTTTGGAACTGTCGATTCAAACAGCCCTACAAAATGGTGAATGCATTATATTGTGCACTTAAAATTGAGTAGTGAAGGAATTTAGACACAAGCTAAGAGACTTTTTTTAGATTTAACTCTGTCTGAATACATATGGCTATCTTTATCAAAATGTATTTAATTGCTTTTTGATGGATTTTATTATCAATTTTCACTAGTTTTAAAAATCTATTTAGCAATAAAAGTACTCTAAAATTGACAATAAATTTGTGTTAAAAGTTCCAAGGAGCAATGGCTTCTTTTTAAGAAAAACTACCTGAATTATGAAGTTTTCCTAAATAATACTGAAACAAAAAAAGTGGAAATTAGTCAGTTTTTATTGCAAATTTAAGCCAATTACCTTGTCTCAAACAATGCTGAAATCAAAAATGTAATCACCTTTTTTTCTTACAATACAAGCTTGTTAAACTGCTCTAGTCCCTTACATTGTTAGAAATAGCTTTGTGTGAATTTTATGCTGAAATAAACTCAGAAAATGTATCTCTCCAAGGTTGCACTGGAGATTCATTTAGTGCTTACTATGCCATGTCCCTTCTCCCTCGCACTCATTCCCTCTCTTTCTTTCCCATGTCCATTAGACCTTGCAGACTAATCGAGCAGCACCAATTGCTCCCGTGGTGAGATCATTAAGTAAATTATTTTAAGATCAAACGGTCAGCAGCCACAATGAAGTCCTGTGTAACGGTAAAAGCCTCATAAGCTGCCACCCACCCGTCTCTCAAATTAAAGCCCAGTGGGGAGAGCTCTGCACCTCTCAGGTGGATGCCCCCAACCATTAGGCCTTTTAGCTGCAGGCTAAGGTAGGACCCACTAATTGGTCCTTTGAACAAAACTAACCCACTGACAGGATCTGACTTGTATGCAGCTTAACAGTGCAAAATTGTTCCTCACCAAAGACAGCACTTTTAAACCGCTGTAATAGTCTACCCATAGAGGGAATCAAGTCCGACCTGTCCTGCTAAGATGGCAGCACAAAGGTGATAATGTTTCAGGGGATTTACTCTATAAAGGTGGGAGACTTTTCCAACCAGCCTCTTTTATTTGACCACAGTTCCAACATAAAGAGTTGTAAAAATTATTTTTCACTACATGCAATTGTTTTTGTTTTCTGTAAAGCTTTATTTTAAAGGACCTTGGGAGTTGGGATGATGTTGATGTTTGATATTAGAGCAGGCCTGCAACCTTTAAAAGTAAAAGAGCAATTTGGGACTTAGCATGAGCCACAAAGGCTTATTTTACCCTTTAAGAAAATGTAATACAGTGCTGCATTCATTAAAATGTTACTTTTATTTAACGAAATATGAATTACATGTCTTTGCGAATAAAAACAGAAATATAAAGAGAAATTAGCATTTCCTCAAAAATAGTTTGGATGACTTTCTTTCAAAACAAAAGACTACCTGTGCCAAACAGGATCCTCCCTGGGCAGTTAATGTATTTCTATAAAAGTCTGAAACAACGCAGGACAAAAATGGTATTTCCTCTTTTTATACTTTAACGTAAGTGTATTTTGGTGAGCCATCATCATTTTTCCCCTCTAATACTGCTGTTAACCTGAATATAATTATGATACCATTGGTTTATGATCCAGTAGAAAAAGCATATAAAAAAAAAATACTTAGAAACTTGATCTCAGCAGGGACGTTAAAACCTTTACTTAGTTTCTTACTTCTAGGTGGACCTCAGCCATAAATTAATAAATGTCAAATCTAAATTAGATCAATGCTGGTTAAGTAAACCCTACTTTTAAATGTAATACTAATATTACTTTCAATTATCTGAATCCTTTTTGTAAAACCAAAACTCTAGATATTAATCATTTTTTATCAAGCAGAAATTAATTGATAACAGTCTTTTTATGTTGTTATTTCTTTATTTCACTTTTTTTTAAATATTTTATTTAGGATTTTGCAACCCAACATAAAATCAAGCTTTCAGTTATTAAAAAAATCAGTCTTTTGATCTTATCAATCTGCTAAATTAGATTTTTGCTGAAACCCTGTTGGCAACAAGGTAAAGCCTTCTTCAGGTTAATGTAAGTAAAAAGGGTCAGATGTGTTAAAGTGTGGGAGGCACAAAGCTTATTTTGAAGGTTTGGCATGCAGTAGGCTGACATAAAACCCACAAGACAGTGAAGCACTGAACCTGAATAGGTGGGTTGACAGTTACTCTTTTCAAAGGTCAAGGTTTACTTTAGTTTGATATAACCAGAAGCGAATAGTGTACAGTATTTTCATAGAAAGACAATCTCGTAAAAAAGTCAAGAAAATGTATTTAAATAAAGCTTTCAGAAATTGCTGTCCTCACATTTAGTTTATCCAAGTGACAAAAACTGTAACCACAAATCCTAAATGCCACAAATTATGATTCTTTCAGCTTTTTTTTATTCTCATGAGCTGAGGAAGTGTTGGATGTACAGTATCTTGTGGTGTGGAGACAGGACCCAATGCAGCAAAGTGACTGTGAGAGTGATTTATCCCCACTTGACATGAAGCGTCACTGTCATCAATCACAGGGTTTTAATTAGTGATGGCTCCCTTTTGTGCCTGAGAAATGTGCATGTAATTCAATTTGGACCCACTGCTGCTGCAAGCACCCCACACAGAATCACTGCAAGTATAACACTTTTTTTTAAGCATTTCGTTATCAGACACCACATTGGTTTATACATATTTTTATACTTTCATTTCAAGTGTTTTTCTAATCATGTTTATGTCGATTTGTGAACTGCAGGGATGTAAAGAAAGCACATCCAATGATTCTTTAATTTAGTCTTGTTTATGTTAAAAAATAATTATATAAGAAAAGAAAAAAAACAAAGTTTAACTTTAATGTATAAAATGTAAAATACAATGGCATCTAATGGCTCAAACTTTGATATGCTGTTCATTTAAAAGTCACAGTCTAAAAATGATGAAGTGCGAGTAGCCAGTATTTAGTTGATCCACTGGATTTACATAAAAATGAAGCAGCTGCACTTTTAAAAATATTTTTTATTATGATTAAAATAGCTGTTTTGCTGCACTAATTATGTCAATGTATCTTTATCACGCACAAAAGATAAGCTTATTTTAGTCTATCCATAAAAATAAAGATTGAAGTTTTACTAAATTAATACCAAATTTGTCTTATTAAAATTTTTTAGTAGTCAATTTTCTTCTTAAGTAGGTATGCAACCTATTTGATTCTATTGAAAATGAGTTTTTATGCTGTTCTGTGAAAAACCTTATCAGGTTCTGATCAGCAGAAATCTGCAGGTCCCCAGAGGTAGACACCCAGAAATCACACACAAACACACGAGGCTATGATGCTAGAATAATTACTTTGGCTTTTATTATTCCCCACAGAGCATAGCAAGTCAAAACAATCAACTACATAGGTGAAGCATTCAAATCACTCTTACCACTGATATGGGAGATGGGAAGTCAACATAACCCCGGTAAGGACAGCTTCGACTTGGCTGGTGTCGTACATAACCATCCAGCTGACTTCAACGATTCTAGCAACGTCCCGTCTTTTATACATTGAAAGTTAAAAGTCCTCCCCTGGGAATCGAGAGGTGTTTCCCAGAGGAAATAGAAAACGTCACCCTGTGGGAGAAAAGAAGTCTTCCCTGGGAGCCAAGAGGTGTTTTCCAGAGGAATAGAAAACATCTACATTCGCACAAGTGTTTTCTATGTGAAGCGGCTAAGCAGAGCACAATAATATGTTTACATTCCAGAGGCTTCTCCTTCAGCAGCTCAATGCAGGTGGTGTGACTCGGCTTCAGAATGGTCAGATCAGAACACACACACAAAATATATTTTCTTTACATATGCACATACGACTGGACTGAAATATTATTTCAGGCTGGTTATATTTTAAAGTAAGTTCAGATACTTTTCACTTTGTGCTGAAAAACAAAAAAACATAAGCTTAAAAAGCTCACTAAAAAGCATTGAGTTGTTTTGTGATTGAATATTTAAAACTTAATTTGGATTTTATTTTCCTGCTACAGTCTATTTTTTATGATAAAGGCTTAAAACAACAAAAAATATTCTGCAAAGTTAAAAAAGGACTTCCACTTTCTCTCAACCCACAATGCATTGCAGTCCTTTTATCCATCACTGAAGTGATGCTTTCTCCTAATTTGCTCTTCAATGGGAAACTTTTTACAGCAGAGCAGGACAGACTTGAGCTTTAAATAAGAACAATGGATGATTTGAAAACTAAGGATCCCATTGAAATGCAAATAAACTAATAAATAGCAGTTATTTAGTCCTCTGAAGATATTTAAAAGTCTTTCATCTGATAGAGAGCAAACATGTCAGTGTGAAGATGTTTATTCCACAGCATTCTCTGGAGTACATCAGTAGAAAGTCAGTTTTTGCATTTGAACACATGTTTGTAGTGATTTGACCTCTGACCTCGTCAGTATTTAATTAAAAAAATACGTTTTTGACTATGATCAGTAACAATAACATTAGTAATCATGTTTGATTGTCCATTAATGAAAACATTTTAATATTTTTGCAATTTAAACATCTAAAAAAGTATAAAACAGTCATTTTCACAGAGTTTTACACAAACTTACGACCCAATGGAATCAGATTATTCCAAGGAACAGTATAATTTCTTGCCTGTGTGATTGATATAGATCAGCTCTTTTACAACATCTCGTACAATCAATTTCTACGTTCTATTTAACTTTTAGAGATGCTGATTAGGCTCTGTGTTTTCTCTCCGCAGATGCCCTCAAACAACATCAAATCAGTGTCCCAATTTCACGTGAACCTGCGGATCACAATCAAGCTGTCATTCAGTCGATGAAAATTTGGTCGTGGCATTAACGGATGTGCAGACAGAAGAAATTTCAGCGAGCCGTCTGGGTTGTTGTTGTTGTTGAAGGAAATGTTGGCTTCATCCCTTACTGATTGACTCTAATCAGGCTTGCCACGCCAGAATCATTCTGTTCAGCAGCCCAGTCACACTGGCTACTGATTAGGTAGAACAACGAAAGAGTCCAAAAAATAGATAGATTTTTGGACTGCCTTTATGTTTTGTCAAAGTACACACACAAAACCTTGAACTGGCATTTTGTGTTTTTATAGCGACAATTTTGTTGGTTTGGAAAAAAAAAAATCTTTTTGAAAAAACAACAGCTAACATTCAAAGCAGATGCTGGCAACGTGAATAGTTGTTGATGTTGCTGAAAATCTCGTTTTTAAGAAGAGCAACAGTCAAACACAAGTATTGGCATGTATTCCCATGAGGAGGCCTGACAAAAGGAACGCAGCTGACGCCAGTCTCATTCTGCTCTGTCTGGGTCCACAGCAGGTTACAACACCTGCAGGCTATTCTCAGGCAACAAGCACATATTTGCTGAACGATTGTGAAATTATTGCATTTTAATATCTAATAGCTCTGTCAGTCAGTGCACATCCTGAATAAGACACTTTGTCTTAACGTAACCCCCCCAAAAATTAGTAAAACATTCTCTCTTTTTGGAAAGCTAGTTCATGGGTGATGTCCAGGGGCAAAGACAGACAGGTACTTCCTGTATCCTGTGGTTGATGATGCAGGGCCCCACCTGGGCTGTAATCTGGAAGAAGTGATCACAAAGAGCCAGAGTGAGTTAGATTCCGCCTGTCCTACTTCAAACAGAGGAGGACAGTAAATCAGAGAAGAAGACAGGACAAGGAGGCTCACCAGTCGCTTGCGTTTTCTGTCTCTCATCCCCTGAGGGACAGAGAACGAAAATGTCAGCAATGTCACCGGACAGCATTGTGGAGCCTTTTCAACATAAACCGGAGAACCGTGAGACAGCGTTAAGCTACAGTCATTAGAGTTGCACTAATGACATTTATTTTTATCTTTCAAGGAATTCCATTTATATACTTTATGAAGCAAAAAAATCATTAGTAGAAAACATTTTATCTTTTTATATTGGAAGATTCTCATGCTCATCCGTTTGACATGACAGGTTTTAAATAGTAAAACAATGAACAAATGCAATAGTAAGTACATTGAGTAAAAATGAGACATAAAGAACCACTCCACTAAAAATTGAGTTTTTAAACATGTTCTTGTTACATTTTTCTGATGATGGAGGAAATGTATAAAGAATATTAAGCCTCAAACTGCATTTTCTGGGTATTTCTTTGCCCAAAACGTTATTGAATCAAGAGCAGACTAAAAAATGCATTAGGAAAAAGCTTGTATGTGATATACAACAATAACTAAAATGTCTCCCTGCTCTGCAGTACTCTTTATGCATCCACTTGCAGACACATAGATCCATGAACGTCTTTGTTTTCCTTATCTGAGCAGGAATCGGACTTAAAAAAACTCTGCAACCAGATAATTGCTCACCAGTAATGTTGGGGGTGTGAGGGACTGTAAGCTAGCAGGCTAGAGTGTAAACGATGATGGGAAATGAGGCCGGGCTCACTCTTGGTCAGCAACCCCACAATCCAAGAAAATCACACTTTTTTTGTGGAAAAATTTGGGCTAAAAACAGTATAATCATAATTAGGGACCCCTGAAAACACATTTGAAATAGAATTAAAATATAATTGGAGTAGGACTTTAAAAAGTAAAAAAAAAAAGAAAAAACACTATTTTAATGACATGTTCCAGGTTTGCATCTGAAGTTGCTTCCTGTTTATATGTTGTTTTCCTTGTGATTTATGGGACTTTGTGCTCCGCTTTTTTCTGTTGATTGCTAAAAAATGTATTGATCTTGTCAGCTGTGCTGCTGGAGTGATGGCTGCTGTTAATTGTGGTACTTTGTGACATATGTTATTGTGTTTACCCATGACAACAGCTTGGTTGATTACATTTAAAAGATTTCAGTGCCTCTCAACAACAGCTGGTGTAATCATGGGCCTGTAAACGTGAAGAAGCATCTGTGCATGTCTGAGATCCAGCTGAGAGTTTGACTTTTTATTTATTTCATTTTAATGTCCCTCTTCAAGAATTCTGACTGAAAAATTTAGTCTCCATTTTTGAGATAAATGGATAATTATAATTTAGGTTTGTTTGTCCAAAAAAATTAATTGTTAACATGTTATCCTCACAAGCTTTTGCTACTTAAAGTGTTGACTCTTTTCCTTTAAATGCTCACATATGTGTTACATTTCTCCTCTCCTAGTTCCATAATATTTACATCCGGAAAGAAAAAAAAATGCTGTGCTTTAATTTCATTAGGGATTAAAAAAACAAAAGGACAGTCTCAGTGTGAGTGTATGAGATGGACATCCAACTCGAGGAATCTCATCTGAAGATAGGGTGTCAGGGCAAAATGAATCAGAAGGATTCACCAAGGTCAGCGTGATATTACGAGGCTTCTGCTTTACATGGACGCATAACAAATGAAGGCTTTCAATCAAGTCGGATTGAACAAAACAACAAGGTAAAAACAGAACTAAAGGTGAAGCCATTAATCCATATGAAACAGAAAGGATAAAAAAAGTAATGAGTTTTAACAAATTAAAGGTACTATTTTTATAGTACAATAAATGGTTTTATCATTATTTTTTTAAGATCATTATACCTTGTTGCATCAGTTTTACACAATTTTTTTGTCATTAATGTGAATTGTCACAAAAGATTTACTATGAAATGTGTTGAAAATGTCCAAAACAAATGACGTAAACCGGTTAATCCCAAAAGTTTAAGGAAGGAAAATTGACGCGGGTGTTCTTTTTTTTTTTATCAATGTATTTTCAAAGTCTAAATGGAATTTTTGTTTCCATTCGAGTGTGTTGAACAAATTAAAAGCCCGGCTAGTCAGTCAAAGACCAATTCATAAAAGTGAAAAGTGAAGCGGCGGCTGTGATGGGGAGGACCAGTGAAAAATCTCTGCTGACCCTCTCATCCCTCTGCTCATCTATCTCTCACTACTGTCCACTGATAGATTTCCCTTCACTGATTTATGGGAGAAAAAAAATGTCACAGTGGAATGGGCTTTTGATAAAATTGTTCAAGAGATTCTGGGCAATAAATCCTTATCTTTACATCCAGGTTGCAAGCTACTTTCACATTCTTGTGTCATCAATAAGAGCTGAGAATGCGACAGATAATCAATAACTTAACAATATTCTGGGCAGTTTGGGAAAACAGTAACATTTATATTAAAAAAAAACAAAAACAAATGGAGGTCAAAGTTTAATGCGGTACATAATTTTGTGAAAGCTAAAATATATTTGAATTTTCAATTAAAGAGGGATTGTTGAAAACAATTCTGACTGTGTTCTTTTTTTTAAAGACTACCTAATAAAAAAGATCTATTATATTTTTGCAGCACATATTAACATTATGGATACAGATTTCCCCAATATGCTAAATGTCCCCTCAGTTGACCAATAAATCATTTGTGTTTTGCTAAAAAGCCAATTGAGTAATGAAAATGTTAATCTAGCGCTCATCAATCAAACTGACTGCACACTGTAATGGTTTCAGAGATGAGCCGTATTATCTGTGAGGCAAAACAGTCCAATAAAAAGAGCTGTAAGAAGTTGCAGGATCTCTAATCCCACATAACTCACGGCGGAGTGTCTCTGACAGGAACTCCGCAGTCAGCCGAGTGGCGCCAGAAGGATGAGTGATTCAGCAAACCTGCCTGGTGTCGTCTCTCCTGTCTTTCAGTCTTTACAATGCAGCTCGGAAAGTTAAGAGAAAAAAAACAATGAGCCTGATGCTCTGCACAGGTGTTTCTCAGAGGAGGTGACTTGTAAAAACAGGTAGACTTTCATAGAAGTGACTCACATAAAAGCAGTTGAGTCCTGGCTGTCTGCACGAAGATGCCGCAATCACAGAATTTGCAAAATATCATATGAAATAGGCTTATTAGAAAACCCATTTCATATTTTCAGGTGTTAATAGATAAGAAATTCAAGTGTTTGTTGTAATGTCATCCATTGGTGATCCACAGATAAAACACATACTCTGCCCTCAGGCTGACAGAGAGACAAACACTCAGCCACATTAAAAAACACGTTTTAAATGCCGCCCTGCAATCACAATAAAGGCCAAGAAATACTACAACATGAACTTAAATCTCTCCAAAGTGAAAGCTGTCACAAGAGGTGAAAGAGGGGGAGGCAAACAGCAAGCGGGGGAGTTATCTGGTCAGCTTTGTCTTTCAGATTAGAGCTTGAGCAACAAAAGGCATTTCTCACAGGATGAGGAAATGAAATGTTTACAGTAAGAAGACAGATAAGTGAGACATTTTAAGGGGACTTGTTTGCTTCAAAACTGCTGTCAACACAGGACAGAGAAAATGGTAATCTGGGAGCTTCTCTATTTTATCAGGAATATCTGAATCCCAATTGTTGTTATAGTAAAAATTGAGAGCTGGTCTGGTTATATTTTCACATTTCCATATAATGGCTATAGCATGACTTTATCTAGACAGAACTACATAAGAAGTTTCCTTTATCGCTCAACCCTGAGAGGACTTTTGAATTATTTACATGGGTTGTAGCAGCCTGCTGTAATTTCAAGGAACATGCTGCCGGCGGCCAATTATCCGACAAGCCTTTGGGGAAAATGAGACGTATTCTCCGAGATAGGCTGCTTTTCTGATTCCTGCGGGAAAATGCTATGATAATTGAATGTGTCCTGTTCCAGCATGATACACCATCAAAAAAAAAGAAGCCTGTTCCTATTTATGTAATCAGGAGCGAAGGGCACGCGTCCCCTGTGCCTCATCTCAGGGCTAATCTTTCATTTCATAGCCCATCTCTCCATATCAAACAGCACAAATGGCTCAATTTGCATGACAGGATTTGTAACATGGTAAATCAGGTGTCAGACTCGATTAAACATTACACCGGCACGCTATCATAATCAGCCGGCTAATGAGTGTGGCCGCTGGTATGAGAGGCTTGGATGGATCAGGCAGAAGGGTTTCTCCACGCTGCCCAGCGGGGGGTGAGTAACTTTGGGGATTAAATGGAAGATTCGGGGCTTGTGGCGCTGACAGAGAGGCTCCTCTGGGTGGCGAAGCCAAAGCCCCGTGATGCTGACAAGACACGGCACCACGGGCCACACACGCACTCACACAGAAGGAGGAGATCTGGAGGAGAGAGCCTCAATATGGCTGAAACGCACAGACAGCCATGGAGCGACATCTGAAGACCGCTTCCCCCTGTGTGTCCTCAGCCTTGAATATTAATGAAGAAGCCTCCCCAGTACTACAGCTTTCATGAAAACAAGGCAGGGGAGCTACAGTGAGTGACTTGGAGTGATAAAAAGTTTTCATCAAGTAAACACTTCCCTGCAGTTGCCCACTCTGAAAACGTTTCATGCTAATTTGACTGCTGGTTGGGTGGATGTGCAGCTTTTGGCTGCTGGTGCACAGAGATTTCCCCCCGTCGCCACCGTCTTACCACCCTCAGCATCAATGCCCCCCCCTCCCCCACCCGCTGCCCCGCTCCCCATTTGGGGTGACCTGGGTGCTGTTCCGAGGGTTCCTCACACCCCAGAAGCTGTCAGCGGCCTCCTTCCTTCCCATGAGCGGAACACACAATAGAGAAAGGACTCCGGCTGAGAGGTTCAGTAGCCATTAACCCCTACCAGCTGTTCCTGCCGAGGGTATTCTGTGCCACAATACGTGCCCCCGAGGGGGCCCTCACGTCCACTAATCTAGCCATTGTTGGGCAGGAATGCTGACAGAAGAAAAGAAATTTTTCTTGTGTCCATGCAAGCGTGTGTATCCATGTGTGAGAGCCGAGAAACGTAGGGCTAATTTCTATAGTTGCCCGTGAAGAAGGGAGACCATGAAGAATACTCTATTTAGCTGCTTGACAAAATTCTCCTGCCTTACAAAAACAAAACAATGGCAATTGTTTGCAAGTGGACTTCTTCACACTGTCCACGACTCTGAATTTAAATAGACAAAAATCAGATCGATGTCTGCTGGAAAAAAAAAAAAGTGAAAAGAACTTTCCAAGACTTGAATCATTTATTTATTTGTGTATCATTTTTCATGCACGACCACACAAACATTTAGAAGCAGCAGTCACTTCCAAAACCATTTCAAACGGGGGATTACATTTTGGGAAAATTATTCCATTTTGGTTCTTTGCTCTCGGAATATATTAACAATTAGTCCATTTCAATTAACACGGAAATTAAAACAGCATTTTCCAGTCAATTTAACCATGCAGCCATTAGAGGCTTCTGGTGTGCTGAGCACGCCTGTTATCCCAGTTCATAAATGGAGAAAAAGAGAGTGATTCCTACTTTATATCCAGGATATCATTTTGATTGTTAAGTAAAATCACGAAATAGTGCATTTGTTTGGTTAAAAAGGTTCACAAAGTGTTCACAAAAACACAAAATGTAGGTTTTAATACATTATGTTTTAATGTAAAAATGGGGCAGACTCAAACCGTTTTCTTGCTTCGTTGTGTTTTTTTTCCCCTACAGAGTAAAGTCAATAGAAGTGATATCAGTACTGTTGACAGCAACATGAAACAGAGCTGCATGACTGTCAGCAAGCTGCAGGATGCAATATTTGCATGAAGAAGGTAAACAAGAACAGCACCTAAAGAAAAGAAGGGGACAGCGCCACTGAAAACTGTTGGGCTATTTTTAAAGAAGATGGGTATTTTTCTGCATGTGCTGCGTCCCACAGTCCTCTGTGTTGTGACAGGCGGGGGATCTGTGTCAGTCAATTATATGTCCCAACAGACCTTTGTGCTAATGAGTTGGTCCAGCCATCGGCAGACTTCCCCTGTCGTCCAGAAAAGATCACTTTCATTGCTTGCAGAACTAATTCAGAGCACAAAAGTGGGAGCTTCACCATTGCAGCCTCTTTTACTGCTCCTTTTGTGGAGGCTTTAGAAGTGCGCTGAAGAGAGGGCCTAGCGCTCAGGCCTCTTCATCTCCAGTCCATTGCCTGTCATTAACATACATATCCATATGAAAAGTGGGGTAAGGCCGGAACAGCTGTCCAGTAAAGAGGCAGTGATTCCTTCTCGCAAACGCTGACAGAAGCCTTTAGCCTTCCTCGGGCAATAATAAACCAAACCATTTAAACAGTCTTTCAGGGAGTGAGAAAGAGATTGGGCCATAATACTTCATTCACAGGCACCAGTGGCCCTGCAACAGTCATCTGTGGAGTCCAGAAAGGTGAGAAACCAAAAAAAAAAGTATCACAACAAAAAAATACAGCAAATGAAAAAATTACTACTAGATTCTATTGTCGTTGGAAAAAAAGTTATTATTTAGTCAAAAAAGAGTTGAAAAAAGAAGTAAAAACTGATAGTTGAACATTGATGTTATTTTTGTTTGTTGTTTGCGTTGAGGACTTTTCACCTTGACCAGAATGGTCTGGTGGAAAGAGACTTGAAGAGTGTGTGGGGATGGAACTGAGCAATCCTCTTGTTTAAACTTGAGCAGTGGGCATGAAGACAGGGGTTAAGTGACTTGCCCCGGGTCACATGAGAAGTCGTTTACTTAGGGTGGATTTTCCCATTTAAACCCTCAGCCACTTAGACCAGAGGGGTTTCACAGCATTCCTCCGCTTGAGGCTTAATTGAGTTTCAACTGGACTGCATAGTTTATGAAATCCTTCAATTCTGTCTTTATCTGAATCTTGAAACAGAAATTGAAAAAAATGATGGCTAATGTCAGCATTTCAAAATAAAAGAACATTAGATTTTCATTAAAAATAATCTTGAAAAATGGTAAAAGTCAAAATAATTTTACCACTAAATTGCACAAATAAAAGAAAAATATGATTAAACAGTGGTAAACTTTTAGCATTATATATATATATATATATATATATATTTTTTTTGTTTTAAAAAACTGTGTAAAAAAGGGTTTCTTTTAAATTAACATTAAACCTTCTGGTCTTTTCTTGGCTGCAAAAGATGAGCCACAAAAAAACCCTTCACTCATTGCAGTAACGAAACATCCTGATCTTTAGTTTCAGGACCTTTTTATAGTTTCTGTCCTTCTGGTGAATAAGTTCTCTATGCTTGAGATGCTACGTTCTCCGCTGAAGAAGGGGAAGAGAGAAGCCAGAACCCGGATCTAATGAATAAGAAAAGCTTTTGGTTAAAAGGGGTTTGGTTTGTTTCTTCATGGGTAGCTTTTTATTCAGCTTTAGAAAAGACGAGGAGTCCTGATTGATAAATCCCCGCTCTTGCCCCCCAGTGCCTGTGACCCCAGAGTCATCAAGTACAATTCACACCACCTACGCTGAAAAAGTGCAACTGCTGTTGTATTTTATGAAATGACATTGTCATACTGGGGGTAATCTAAAATGGTGGCTTCTTTTTTTTGAATAGAAAAGGTTCAGTTGCCACTGTGTACATCAATTAAAGACTTTTATTTTTAAAAGTCCTTACTACAAACTGAAGGTTTTTGAGTGAACTTTCTGCTGGTTTCCACAACACCTCATATTACAAATAACAAAAAAGTAAGAAGATACATTTAGCTGTTTTTAAATGCAAAGTGTGATACTTGTATGTGTGTGTTTTTCCTAGTGAAACAGCAAATCTAGAAAATGTAGATGGAAATGCACATTCTGCATCTGTTACTTGAACCCTGTTATTTGCTGTATCATACATTATTTGCGGTACAAACTTTGTGGTTGTTATTGCAAAGATAATATTGTTGGATAGGTTTTTGTCTCCTTAGTAAAAATTGAAGTGATTTGTTATAATGGTCCTTGTATTTCTGTAACGCTTTAGTAAGCCTGTTTAAGCGTATTCTGGTAGGTATTGGAACATTTTTTATGAATGAAAGACTCTACATTTACTGGAGGTGTTGGGAGGAGAGCTTGGTAAAAATAGGTAGATTTTTTTTTTTTATCTATCCAAATTCATATTAATGCAGTCACAGTTTTTATTTAGATATTCTAGCAACACGTTATGCATGTTTGTGCCTGCACATGTAGGTATTGCTTTGCTTTTATGAGTCTGTGATGCAGAAAGCAGGTGTTAACAGATTTTATTTTAATGCATCAAAAGACAAAAATGTAATTTCTCAAAAAGTTGGCAACTGAATAATATCTAGCAGATGTTGGTTCTTCTGGTAAGGCAGTGCATCGTACATAAAAATGGTGCAGAGAACCCATGCAGAGAACATTTTAAAGTATATCAAAGAAAAAAGAATTGAACACCACAGATCTGTGGCACTGCCAAGACAGATTGGCATTACCGTTGGAGATGAAAATGTGAGTCATTTTTGAAATTCATCTACCTGAGTAATTGTGGAATCACACAGTTCTATTGACTGCCGTAGAGCAAAATAGCTTTCAGGGAAAACCCATCACCAAATGCTTACAGTTAAAAGACCAGACTTTTCAAAAATTCAGTCTCCATCATGTATTTATTTAAGGTGAGAGAAAGTTTGATTCCAAATATCATATTGCACCATAACTATTCCAACACCTGGAAAGTTTAGAAGAGATGTTAAGATTGTAGATAAGCCAACAGTGGAAAGCAAACACAGATAGATGAGGTTGAACTATTTTTTGACTGAGTGACCCTTCCCCCCTCATGTTTCAAATAGGAAGTTCTTGCTGGTTCAAAGCAAGTGATCAAAATTCCATAGACTTCTGTTGAGAAATACATATAAACAGCTATTACTCAGTTATTATAGTCAGAGGGACCATTCTTTCTCTACCACCCATTTTGAAAATATTCTTGCTGATATTATTAAGTATAATAATTATTGTTTTGTGAATTCTATTTTATAGTGAAATTATTCAAGTTATAAACTGGTCAATCAAATACCTCAACAAAAGTGCGTGGTATCACATAGAACATTTAAAATGTTAGATTGTCAGATTCTGCCGAGCCTGGTATATGGTGTGAACTTTCAGCAAGCTCACTCCTGGTTGGCAGGAGTGGTTACCATAGAAATGTTGACTCAGAAAAACACTGCTGTTGTCTGGTTCCTGCATGACAGCATTGATTTCTTGAAAAAAATGATGACTGAATTGACTCATTTGGAGCTGGAAGTAAGCCATTTATCAATGGGTGACATCTGACTCATTTAGTCCGGTTCTCATACACAGATATACTGTTAATTTCCATTGCCAAATGCAACAGATAAAAGGCCAGATTTATCAAAAATGTTGTTTAAATGTTCTGCATTTATACAAATGTGATAAGAATATTTTATTTAATCTAATCTAATCTAATCTAATCTAATCTAATCTAATCTAATCTAATCTAATCTAATCTAATCTAATCTAATCTAATCTAATCTAATCTAATCTAATCTAATCTAATCTAAGAATATAGCATTAGCCTTCATGGTTCAAGAGTGCATATTTAGAGCAACAAATGGTGATGATCAAATTGATACAATTTACATTCATCATTTACGTGGCAGTTTTTGAGAGCATATTTTTCAGATTTCGTCCTAAGAGTTCGACAGATCCTTTAGCTGGTGTTCTATAAGCTTTGGTTCGTCACATGAGTTCTGCGTTTTTATTTGTGTGGTTTTCAATTATTTTATTTCTTAAATTTTCAATTGTCTTCCTTGGGGGTAATGTAGACAAACTCTTGAAGGAGCGTCTGGTATGCAGTTCATATTTCTACATCTATGTTTTTTTGTTTCTTGGTTGGGTTTATCTGGAGAATGACACGTTTAGGTTTCTAATTTGTTGCACCAGATATAAATTTATGTTTACATATATTTAGTATATTAATGTATAGTCAGAAAGATAAACAAGGTTTGGAAAGGTGTACTATGACTTTTTTTTGTCATTCTATCCCCAATGTGACATTAGGATTGTTTTAAGTGAGTTTGGAAGTCTTCTCTGAGTTGCATCACACACAGTTGTACCCTGTTATTTGGCCTCTTCCATTGTCTGGGAAAGTGAGTCACAGTCCTGCAGAAAATATTTTATGAGCTAGAATCAACATCACTTTGAAGCCTTTAATCAGAATTTCTCCCTCATGCTAAAAGATTGACCAAAAAAGACGTTTGTTTTTGTTTAGATATTGAATAAATTAAAGTTTAACGAATTCCCATGAAACGGTTTACATTTTGGTGGTTTTATCAAGAGTTAGCCTCGTGTGACAGTTAATAATTCATTTTATACCTATTACTTATAATTACCTATTTTATAGTCTCAGGTTTTAAGAGAGTACTGCATATAACAAACAAGAGGTTTTCAAAAACTCTGCAGATTAGAGGACTTTTATGAAAAGAAAATACTGTGATTCATTTTATTCATGCTTGTCGTTTTAAAAAGTTTGAAAAAGATAAAATGTCAGTAAATTATTGAATTGTTAAAAGATTCATTTTTACTTTATATGTGATGCATGTTTCTCTAAGTATATCCTATAGAAACATGTAAAAAAAAAACATTACAAAGCAAAAAAGACAATAAAAAAACAATACAATCTCCCTCTGTAAAGGCAAAGTCACAAACTGTCTTCAATGAAGAAATGTTTGATAAGGGGATGGGCAGAAGCAAATGCTTAAGTCGGAAGTGTCTTTTTTTCAAATCAACGTTTCCAAAATTGTAATTCAAATACAGAAAACCAAATTTGTTTCAAATGAGAGAGTCTGGACATGCTTTAGCAGTGATGGTTATTCAAAGGCCTTGTGACCATTGGGACGCCGTGGTTAGCCGGGCTCCCTGTCCCGCCTCCTCCTGTGCAGCTGCATCATCTCAGGATGAATGCAGTGGCACTTGTTGCAAGTGCTTAAATCCAGCAAAAGTGATTATCGCTACCAGCCAACACCTCAGGCCCATACTTTTCACACTTCCCTCCATTTCATCCCTTATTTATCAGAGTTCTGATGTTTGTTGTGTCTTGATAGTCCCACAATTCATTAGAACAGGAAAAGGGGGTAGGGAGTGGAAGGGAGTATGGAGAGGTGAATCTTGCTGGGGGCTGTTGTGAGGGAGCAGGGGGTAAAGGGGAGGGATTAGGATGACTTTTTGAACACATTTTCTCCCTTTTTCTGCAATTAAACAAAGTAGGCCAGTGATTACTGCAGTGCAGGGAGCAGAGAAAAAGACACCCTTGAATCCCAATGGAGGGACCTGACTGAGCATTATTGCCTGACAATGCCTGAGTTTATTGCTGAAACCTGCTTACCCTCCTGCATGGCAAACCATGGGAACTCCAGTCAGGTGGAAACTTTTTCTCCCTTTCTTCTCCCACCAACACCCCCGCCCCCCCAAGCACGGAAGCCCTCCAGGAGCTCGCAGTATCCTTGAAGCCACACAACTCCCCCCTGGTAACTGAGATGTTTGGGGAAAAGCTCTGCCTGCTTTTTGTGCATGAGCTCACACTTATATGCTGTTGTTCGAACACAGTTAATGATGAGCTTCCTCTGTTTTTTCCACAGCCCTTCCCTCTCCTCCTGTCCTCCTCCTCCTCCTCCACCTCCTCGCTCTCCCTCTGCTCCTTTTCTCCTTTCTTATTTGGAGCTAAGCGGCTGTTTAAGTGGAGTGCCTCCTCCCTCTGCTCTTGGGAAAGCTCTCAAGGGGCCCTCGCCTGGCACTGTGTTCATGACACATAATGAAAACAATTTTACGCTGCAGAGGGAAGTACGAGGCAATTACGGATGTGACAGCCACCTGCAGATTCACCCCCTACAGGCTGCAACTGCACCACCGCAACAACCGCCGCGCAGCGTCGGAGCTCTGATACCCTCACCCATCCCCGCTAACCGCACACTCCACCAGCCCCCAGCTTCATGAATATGTGATGGCTTGATGATGTTGTGAATGGTTGGGGCAGGTGAGGAGGGGTTGAGAAAGGCCTGTGCTGTAATAAGTTGCCCAGCTGGAGATGGTGTTGTGGCCCTGTCGCCCTGTGGCAGTCCATAGAAGCATCTTTCCACAAGCTCTGACCCTGGGTTCGGCCTCCTGAGGGGAGCCAAGAGATGACGTGACAGGAGTGTGCAAAGCGCTCCCCAAAATCTCTTGTTGGCCAATTTTACACATGAAGCCGGGCCCAAAAGCCCAAGTGGCAGGCCTAACAGAGCCCTGATTTAATTTGATAACCCGCTTAGTGAATGTGAATTAAATGAGTTTTCACATACAAATGATCTTCTTTTATTGCTCCGATTAAAAGAATTACTCTTTTGGTGTGCAAAACACGTGTCTGCGGACCTCTTCTTTCTTTCTGATTCGCTTTGTTTTATGCCTTCAAGATAAATCTGTCCTTGTTAGGCTTGTTAGTCTACAGTTTGGCCAGAACAGTCTTGGCAGCCACAAAGATTGTCTACAAATTTTGAGGAAGTTTATAGCAAAAAAAGTTGACCTCCCACATACACGCACGTCCTATAAGCCTTTCAGATTTTGTTGCGCTGGAGATACTTTTGACCCACAGAATCCTCAGAGAGAGAATATTTTATGTCTGCCTCCTGATAGTACTGATGTGTCCTTAATGGTCCTGCTGAACGGCGAGGACAGCGGCGTGATGAGTGGATCCTCAGCAATATCTGACACTGGAGACACCACCTGATAAAAGCTGCCGCGAAACCCACGAGTGTTGCTTGTGCGCCTTAAAACACAACGCTGTGAACAAAAGCAGCAGCTGGAGAGAGGCGAACGCGGCGAATTATGAGTGCTGATCACAGAAAACACAGGTGGGAACGCGGTGAAATATGGCCAGCTGAAAGTTGATATTATGCAACGGTTTCTGTAGCCATCAATCCAATGAGGCATGAGGACTTTATTCTCTTAGTGCTCGGAAGTAGTGTAATATAATAGATGAGAAGATCAAGGTGAAACAGGAATGAATAAGTGAAAACAGCATATCTAAGCATGAAAAATATCACAGCCGACAGAGCAGACAGCAAACTGAGGAGCAAAGAGATGAGAAGTGGTAAATTAATCTTCCTGCAATATCTTGCCGAAGAGAAAAGTGCACCAGTCTTTATTTCTTATAACAACTCAAGACAAATGACCACTGCTGCTACATTAGTTCTGCTAAGGGACATGCAAGAAAGACAATGGCTTTCAATTCCTGATTTAATCAGCCCGTGGCATGATGTACTTCTGGAAATAACAACACGGATTAATCAGGAATCAAGACATGTAGGGGGTGCAAGGGCAAGTGTCTGACTCCTCTGCATGGCTATGTGATGAAATATACATAGTATAATAAAGGCTCTGCCGCTGCCAGCACAGCCTGCCAAGGCTAAGCACCTGTGAGATTGAAGCTGTGGACACCACATTACCAAAACCCTGGCTGTGTTGAATTAATGAGACCAAAGCATCGGTGTGTGCACGTCTGATCTGGGGAGTCCTAATTTATTTTCTCTTTCCAACTCATCCTTTACAAAAATGACAGTGTCTCCTTATCGATTTTACACTCAGAGATCAATCAGCTTTGCCCTGACTCAGAGAAAATTTACGGCCCCCTCCCCAGCCCCCACATTCCCATTCAGAGCTCTGGTCTGCTAAGATGGCAGGAGTGTTGGCCGACACCCTGACAACCCCCCTGCACACCAACACACGTATGCACACTTTAACCCTATGGCAAAGCCTGACTGTAGTTAAAATGAGCTAATCTTTGGGAAAAAGAGGCGGCGGCTTCCCTGCTCGGACTGATTTGAGTCGTCTTTTTCCACCTCCCCCCCATTCAAACAGAAAGCTCAAAAGACCCGAGGGTGAGAGGTGTTTATACAACAGAACACACCAGAACTGCAATTTCATCTGTGTTTTTGTAAAAAAAAAGGAAGAAACCTCTTCTTTTCAAAAGATCCACTTTCACGAAGATGAAGACGAGACCAGGGAGCTCGATCCAGTGACATGGCAGAGAATCCTCCCTGCCTGGCAGTGACACAGACACCAGCTGTACAGAGATGGCCATGCTGTCATACTGCCCCCTCAAATGGAGCGAACGGTGCCAGAAAGAGTCAGAGGTACCTGGCATCATGCAGCCACAGCCATTAGCCAAGGCCATTACCTTGCACTGGGGCCTGGCGGGTTAATCCAGGGTTAATTCTATTGGCCTGTTTGGCATTGGAGAGGTGAGCAGCCTGACAGCACTTCCGCACACTTGAATCTAAAGTCTGTTCACAAGACAATAAATATGGGACGCTTTTGAGATTATAGAAATAGAAGTTTATGGTAGATTTGTTAGAAAAGGGGAAAATGGCCTCTACTGGAAGATTTTGCTTCAATAAAAAAATATCATAAAAGGTAATAAAATGGAAGTTCAGAATTCAATCTAAAACTGATTCTTTTCATTAACCTCACAGTCCGGAGCTGTAATGTTGAAACGCCAAAACGTTCTGAAGCCAAAGCAGAACTTGCACACACATGATTGATAGTGTGACAAAATATTTCTATATTTATCACATCTCTTGCATGGACAAGGTTATTATAGGCTTATTACTGCCACACATGGGTATGACTAAAACACTCCATGTTTTAGTACCGTTTCTGCACACGGGGACACACACACACACACATTCTACGACATCATATCAAATAAATGACACTTTATTCTGTGAAACAGAAAGTTCATTTACAAAGGACTTGCTGCTGCAATCACTGCTCTAATGCAGTTGTGCGGAGGGGAAAAAAAAGGGTAATTGGTTTGGTAAAGATCGTTTTCCGTCGCACCATAAAGCACTACACAATAGAAAAGGTCGCCAATTAAGCAATCATGAATACCAAGTACCATAGCTGATGAAAATAGGCCAGTGGTTTAAATAGATTTGCAAGCAATTTACCTTTTCACAATGTTGGCAATCTGATGCAATTTGCTTGCAATTTTGTCTGCTTTCAGTAGCACTCTGCGCTGACACTGAACGGTGCAAATGGCAAAGAGGACCACATAGAAAATGTAAAACTATCTTGGCCACATCAAGGTATCAGAATGGCGCTTCATCAGGAAAATTACAACAATTAGCATAAGTGCTCCAAAATCAACACTTTAAATGTCAGCGCCAAAGGTTGGGCCACAGATGAGCAAGAGTGCGCAATGTCCTCCAGGATGGACTTGCCGTGGAACGCGAAGCAATCACCCATCATCTCTTGCCAGTGATGGCCCCACAATTGCTGTGACATTCTCTCAGGCCTGTCATTCTCGGTCACCAACTGTGTGTGTGTGTGCTTTTTACCTCTCTGTCTTGATTTGCTTGCTGCAGAATTATCTTTACTCCTTCAGTTATTTTTCTTTTTCCTCTCTGTTTTTCCGCTCTCACTGAAAACATATTAAATTTCCCACAGGATGCGGCTCAAATCATTTTTTTTTCCATTCAAGTTTGCTTATTTTTCCTCAGAGATGAATAATGTTAAAATATAAAATTCCATAAAACATATGTAGAAAGTGGAATAAAAAAACATATTTCTTATAAAACGGTCATTGGTGAGCAGGGCAGCCGAGTTGATGCAGAAAAATATAAACTCTTCATTTTTTTAAAACCATCAAAAAGCTTCCATAAACAAGTGAGACACTCTGTAATGAGTTTTAAGGCCAGAAACATAAATTAATCTCTGTGTAAACATCCTTCATTTGGAAATTTTACTCTCAGTTTAACAGTCAAAACATGATTCTGACAGGATTTGTGAATCTGCAAATGGTGTCATAAGTGATGGAAAGCTGTGAAGTCAGATGTTTCTGGAAACTGAAAAACACACCAGTTGTGAAAGCTACTTTACATAGCAGGTTGTGGCTTTGTGTTTCAAATGAGTTTAAAATGGCCTGTTCGGTAGACTATTTCAGTTGTGAACTGTGAGAACTGTTCAAGCAAAAGTCTGTGTCTCTTGTGCTTCCTTAAGACATCTCTCATGCAGAACTTTTAAATTTGCCCAGAAGCTCCTCCCCTTGTCTCATGAGCTCACAAGTTGAATTTGTGAGAAAAAAAAAAAAAAAAACAGCCGAAGGGACATTTGTGAGTGCTGCCTCTTTATCTCATGACAAAGCTGAGACTTTGAGTAAAGGAAGTTGTGTGAAAAGTGGTGGTGGTGTTAAAAAAAAATAATCAAATTGAGTGCGTCATTAAATTGATTTGCAAAAACTGAGTAAATATTTTAAGAATAAGATTATTTACACATTTTTAGATATGGACAGCACAACAATTTCCTTTAGCCTTTGCTTTTGTAATTCATATGGTAGAAATTTAAGCAAATGTGTTTAAGAACTTTTATTTAAACATACAGCGGTTGAAAAAAATATGTGAACCTTTTGGAAATTATTTGACCATATATCTCAATACATCATTTAGTGATACTTGTATGGATTCAAAATGCTGACATGTTCATGTTAAATTAATTATTTATGGATTTCCTTCAATGTCTTTAGTTTTCCACTTTTTTATATAAAAAAAATAAATAAATAATTCGCTCTGGAAATCAGGCAATGTTGATTCTTCACTTTAAAAACACATTTTTCGTAATTTGCCAAAAGAAAAACACCAAGAATTTACTTGGGTAAAAGAAACCTGTATATAAAATACAGTTGCAGTGCTTAATGTTCTGATCATTACATAAAATTAATACAATGAAATAATATTCTGGTAGAGTTTTTTTTTTTTTCTGAGTGATACTCTTTAAAAACTGTGAAAAAGTTGTTCTGGTACAGTCTTGGGATATATTGTTATAGGTATTGTATTGTGAGTCAGATATCACGATATGTAGGCCAATTGAATTGCCAGACTCTTGCCAATGCACAGCCCTAGTTTTATCCATAAACTGGACACATAATTGTCTTCAATAGAAACAGGAAAACTTTATTTATATTAGATACATTTTTTAAAAAACAACATAATATGTCAATTTTGTGTAGAAATTGACGTATGCCCAAAGGGTTCACAGTATTTTTTTTTAAATACATTTCTTGGTAGCTTAATTCTGAGATGTTTAATTCTTGTGTTACATTATAGGCTATTTCCAAATAAAGATTTTACAATTTGATTTATATATTCTTTTTTCATTGTGTGGTCAATGCAACAATTATCCATTATGCGATCTTATATATATATATATATATATATATATATATATATATATATATATAATATATGAGTAATGAGGAGGATCAAAAAAAATATTTGGAATGTTATGCAATTATATATTAGTGAATTAAACTTAACTGATTGTGTTAACAAAAACAGTGATAACTGTGAATAAACATGAGTGTAACATATTGTATTACAACAAGTGCAAGCGTGTGAAGGAAAACAGCATCAGTTGTGGGTGTCTCCTTGACACTTCCCTGTGTTTGTTAATTTGTCCATATGGATTTCATCTCATTCCATCCCTGTAATGCAGTGTTTTGTCAATATGTGGTCACAGTGTTGTCTGTTCCCTCTGAAGTGTGTTTAATATTTGCCAGCGTCTAAGCCTAATTAAAGTCAGATGAATTAGCCGGCTGCTGACAGAATTTCTTTTCGATAAAATATGAAAAAAGTGAAGGCAGGGGCTTGAGAGGGGGAAAGAAAGTTTGTGGAGGAACCACGTGCAGGGGCCCGGCTCGGGAGCGGCCCCCAGCGTTGGAGGAGTTGGAGGCTGCACAGATGGGCTTGAGCCTGCTCTTTTGTATAGCGCCTGCTCTGTAATTACAGCTGATGAGTGTGTGTGTGTGAAGAAGAAGAGCGAGGGGGAGAGGGGGCGGGAAACAGGGAGATACAGTGGGGGAGGTGGAAGGGGGGGGGGGGCATAAGCAGGTGACAGGACGAGGAGAGGAACCTGTGGCAGATCCTCAGCACCATCAGGCACAACGCATCCGCAGCCTGACAGCTAATTAGAAACGACACGGATTTCTCCCAATGTAACAGATGTTGCCTAATCAGCCCAGCTCGGGAGAACCCTGCGCCAGCAACATTTCATGCACAATTTAACCATCTAAAAGGGATGAAATACTTAATGCATTGTAAGGCCAGCACAGCTGTTTCTCTCCTCTGAAAATTTCCCAGTCAAAAATATGCACGTTTTATGTAACTCTAACCGAGTGTTTATAATGCTATAATAGCTTTGAAAAATTGCTGCCACACATTTGCCAAAAGATTTCGGCTCCAGTGGTTACCATAACATTAATTGATCAGGAGACCAAATGCACATTGGATTTATTCTTTTTTTGTCTCAAATGCACAAAAACAAATAAGTAAACCGAACACGTTTTTTTAAGAAAGCACAACTGAGTATATTTGCATTGTACACAAGATGGAAAAAAGTGTCAGATTTAAATCATTTTTTTTAAAGATGGCTATATTAATATGAAGTTTCACACCAAAACAATGTTTATGTTCTTCAATGCCAATTTTCTACACACATATCTTAGTTTGTATCTTTCCACATTCAAATCTAGTTTCTCTGATCTGCTTCAGCGTTGACTTTGTCTCTTCAACTTTGCATTTTTATTTGATGCACTGCATGACATGTAATCTAGTTATCTATCTGAAAGTTCCAACAATTGCCCACAGAGAAAAAAAAAAAATCTTGGCTGATGAAATCTGAGCAGTTATCACACTAACCATTACCTGTCAAGCCCTCCGCTTCAATTTAAGGGTGCATCAATTTTCTGAAGAGGAAATCAAGGACGAGGAAGAAAAGCAGTCCAGATAAACAGTGACAAAGGTTTCTTTTCTGCTGCTTTTATTTATGATAGCAGGTTGGTGTGTGGAGACCAGGGAAAAGGCTTTATCGGACCAACTGATACATCTCTGATAGCCGGGGAGTCTTCACCTTTGATGAAGTGATGCACTTGCCAGTGAAGATTTTCAACCAAGATTTTCCTCAAAAAGCTGTGGATGGTGGGGGAGCCCCTAACTGACTGTGGGTAGCTGAATGGAGGGACCCACTGAGTCAACACAAGCTCACACGTGCGCAAATGTGCACTTTTCTGTAATTGGGGGGGAAATTTTTTTTTTTAAATCAAAAGAAAAATAAAAAAAAAATCAATTGAAACAAGATTGGTTTAAAGAATTTCCCATTCAGCATCCTCTTTAAAGCCGTGTCTTTAAACTTCCTGCTGGTGTAAAAAGCAGGAGGGAGGACTCTAAGCCAGCTATCCTAATGCTCTCAAAGCCCTGCGAGCTCATGCTGGATGTTCAGACTGAGACAGTTAACCGAGTAGACAGAGAGGAACCATAATTAGATTCATCTACAGTTATTGACGAATGTGCCAAGACTCCATCCTGATCAATATGCACACTCACCATATTGTTCCTAATACCAATAACTGTGAATACCTGTCCTAACTGCATTAGTTACAGTCAGATAATTAAATCTTACAATCAGATAATTAAACGTAAACCTCTCAAGAATGAAAGTGACAAATATGAAGGATAGTATTAAAGCAAGAAAACTTTTGCGTTCTAACTTTAAAGCTTAATTGTTTTGTATTTTTTTAATTAGAAAAAAATGATAAAGAAGCAGATTTCCTTCCAGCTTTGTCTAATTCTGGGGAGAGAAGGTGCTCTCTGCACTTGATCTTAATCATGTGTTTTGGCTACTTTATCAGCACTATAGTGTTTTTGCATGAATGACTTTGGCCCGCTACATCCCGCCCACCAAAAGCTTTTCCCTGTGAATATCCCACCCTCAATCACAGAATCCATTATTGACATTGCCAAACACTCTCCTTCTCTCCCTGCCATTGACGTTTGACCCTCTCAGTATCTTTTGCCTCTATTCAAAATCACTGATAGCTTTTTGTTTGCCATAACTGCCCCGGCTGTATTTCCTTTGCTCTGACCCTTCTTTGACTAAGTGCCCATCCAGCAGTAATGCAGATGGCCGGGCAGTGTGTCTTTCAGCCTGTGACAATGCTGGTGAAATCAGCTTGACTGTGGCAGCTGTCAAGCAAATAACAAATACAGCTTGTGATATATTCATGTAAATATCGACTTTGTTAAGGATGCACCAGTTAAAAGGGAAAAATTGTATCCTATAAAAAGAATGGAAGCGACACATTATACAAACATATATGTGTAAGAAGCAGTCATATATGCTTGGTTACATTTAAAGTAACTTTAGTGAAATTTTGCACTTCTAAGAATAAAATTTGCTACTTTTATGTTTGTAACATTTGCACTAGTTAATCTATCCCATTACCATTACCATTACTGTTTCAATAAAAAGATAGTGTCATTTTAATATTAATCTTTTTTAACCAGGAAGTCCCATTGAGATTAAGAAAACTCTTTTGCAAGGGAGTCTTGGCCAAGAGGTGACAAAAAAACATATTAATGACAGTTAATAAATGAATAAAAATTAATTTACAAACAGTTTTTTAAAAGAAGAATCTTTCTCTCGTGCTCTCAACTTATATTCTGTAAGGTTCGTGATTCGTTGTCCAAAAATATTTGATGGAGTAGTATAACATGCTATAAAATGATAAATTCATAAATAACTTGAAACCCGAAGAAACATGGTGGGGAAAGAAAACAAATGTTCTATTTTTTTTTTTTTTGAAGGGGGGGGGGGGGGGCAGCAGGCAACATGTGATGGTAATATGTTGGATGTTATACATCTGTAATTTATTCAACACATCAGCTAAAGCCTTGTTTTATTTATGCATTTATTTATTGCTGTTTTTCAAAAGGAGTGTAAAGCAGTGAAGGTGATTATTTTCTTTGTATTTAAATATTTTTATTTCCAGAATTTACACATATTTTATTTTTTGTCTGTTTCCCAAAAGTTTTGGAATATAAACCAAGTAGGTTTTAACTATCATTCTCATTTTGGTTCTTTTCTTTTTTTTTTTTTTTTTTTTTTTACAAATTACACTGTAAAAAGTGAAACATTGGATCAGTTGACAAAAGCTATGTAGTTTATTACATTTTAAATTATTCTTTTTCATCAATTTAAAATTTCGAGTTGATGGTTTACTCAGCTCTAAAATTTAATTTGATAAAAACTTGTGTTTTTAAAAGTAAGAAATTACAGAGCTTTTGTTAATTGTTTCACTTTTTATAGTGTATTTTTTTACTCTTATTGGTACAAATATTTGGATACATTTGATTTCAACTTAAAAAATTTTACTTGAGCAAAAAATGTTGCAGTCTCTGACAACTAGTGATGCCTTTCTATTCGATGATCATAAATGTAGTTCTGGATTTGTTCATGGAGATTGTGAGACTGGCTCTTTAGTACAACAGTAAAAATGTTTCATTAAATTTTAAAAACAACTAAAATTAAATTATGAAATAACTTCAATTTCACAAAATGCATGAAAAAGCAGAATTAATTTGTAATTTAAAAAAATGCAAAGTACTTGGAGTTTGAGATGAGCACCTACTCAGACCAAGTTTCAGAAAAAAACAAAAGAGATGTTCATTTTAGATGATTTATTCACATATTTGAATTTTTTCTGTCCTTTGACCTCCTGGGCAGGATAATGTCTTTTGAACCAGCCACCCCGTGGCCCACTCATATGCACACACTGTCTCCTTCAGAAGCACACATGCACGCAGACTCGCACTCTGGGAGAGAGGTCTATAGGAGTCACAGTTAATGGGATTACCCCGGCAGTCCAGAGGCAGCCCTTACCTCACCTCCAGGTCCCACTGTGGCAATCAGAGGCATCAGCATCCTTAACACATCACGGAGAGTGCTTGTGATACCACGCTGTGGGACCACTGCTCTCTAACCTCTTAACACAGCAGCACTCTAACTGAAGTGACCTCTGCAGCTTTATAGAGCTTCCCCATAGGAGACCTAAACACAGCATTCAGCAGGTCACAGCACAAGAAACCATAAACCTGAAACCTCCAGCCAGATCCAGTCCGTTTAAAAATGTCTCCTCTGGCAATCACAGCAGCATCAACACCTCGTAGGCTGACCCCGTCACACAGCTGTCCAGATACTTGCTCTTTAATGTGAGGGTCACTTCTCTAATGGATCTGTGCTTGTGTGTCTGCAATATGTGTCGCTGACAAAAGAAAGAAATGGCAATTTTTATGCTGCTTTGATACTGAAAACACGGGAACTGGTACACATTCCTTCCTATCCACACTCCCAACGCGATTACTTAGAAATGAAGCGGAAAATGGAAGCGATTTATTAACGAGACATTAGAGGCACTTTTAATAACCTTTCCATCCTGCTCAGCAGGGAGCTGCGGATTACACCACACAGGTTTCGGTGACACCAGAAAGGAAGTCCCCCGCCGGGTGTGTGAAGAGCGCAGAGGGGCACAATACCAAGCCTGGGGTTCTCACATCCCGCTCTGGGCTCTCACCCCGGGGGGAAGGACAATGGGTTAAAAAGGCATGAATGTCCTGCCTATCCAGGATATAATGTAGGTGGCTGCCACTGGGTCTGAATGGCCTGACAGAGCAGCGGAGGGAGAGGCACAAAGAGGCCGTAATAAAAGAGATTCCTCGGGTCAGTAAAGCATTGCATTCACTCTGGCCTCCACAGCTCACAGCCTCCTCTCACATTCACCTTTAGTTTGCAACAACTATAGCATGTATTTAAAATAGCAAACAGATCTGGAAACATTGTTCTGTTCTCCAAAAAGACATTTAATTCAAAATTCTACTGTTTTAATTATGCCAAAGATGTATTTCCTGCACAACTTTTGTACAAATACGTTGTTTAGGAAAAATTAGGAAATACAAGATGTTCATCTGAGCTAATTTCAGTGCATTTACAAAAAAAAAAAAAAAAAACTCCAGTTTGTAAGGAAAAGATTAACTTGCACAAAAAGAAGAGGATTAGAAGAATTCCAAAGTATCAGGTGACATATGTTCGTGCCGAATGGTGAGAAATCGACAGCTAGACGAGTATGTTTTTAAGGTAAGAGTTTCCCTGAGCTTAAAGGCTAATTCAGATACTTTTCATGGTCAAATTTAAATAAATTTTGCATCGGAAATATAACAAAAAAGGTCTTTTGATTTATTCATCGGCTGCTGTCCGATTCAGGAGCTGGAACAATCAGATAATGCAAGGAGACAAGGGATAATGCCCTCACAAACACATGCGTTTACTGCTCCGTCCTCTAATTAAATTAAATAAACTTATAACTGATCTCCTCAGTGACAAAACACTGCTGAGGAAGCTAATTTGCTTCCTTGTTGTGGCTCCAGAAACAGATAACACTGTTTTATTACACAAAGGTCACCGGGGAAATTAACTTCTGGGCCAGCAAATAAAAGAAAGTCCCGGCACTCAGAATAACAAGTATACACTGATTACATTCAATCAGGAGAGTCCCAGTTGGATAGGGCACTGACCTTTCTGCCGTCTCGTCAGAAAATAAGATATGTAAACACACTCGAGCGGGGGCCATTTCTGTGCTGCATTGTGTGAAGAATTTAGCCAGGCAGCCACAACAAGTCAAATCGGGCATGTTATCCATTTTAAAGAAGTTTAAATTGAAGGGTTGAATGGAAATGTGTGGCTCAGAAGAACATTGAGTTGGATTAAAAACACAGGCATGAATGAAACAAAGAAAAAGTTTCACTTTCTTTGTCTTCAGATAAAAAAGACAAACTCCATCTTCCGATCATTTTAATTTCAGATTATTTACAATTCATTTGCATTTATCCAATGACTGTTTATTTTCTAGAAGTTTTTCCAATACTTTAAAGCCCTGATGCTTAATTTTACTGTATATTTTTAATACATTTCATTCCATTCTTGCAAAGTGCAGTTATTCACCGTCTCCCTCATTCTCAGTGATCGATGTTTACAGGTCATAGCAATGCTCTTAACTCATTAGTTAGAAAGGGAAAGAAGGGAACACTTGCTGGAGTGAGATATTGCTGCAGAACAGAGGAAGTTATTTCAGTGGGGAGACAGAGAAACGGAGCGTCAGTGTGATAATAGCGCCTGAACTATTGCATGTTTCAATCAATGGAGACAGAAGTAAATAAAAACCAGAGGGGAAGATTCACCATCATCGATCCAAACCCAACACAGACCTTGCTGACAATCTATGGTCTGGGCCAGTAATGCTCCCAGTCATCCACAAAATCAATGAAACCCATCCTTTCAATAGCATCCAATTATTAGTACAAAGTAAAGGAAGCTTTGAAGAATAAATCAGAAAACTTTATTGAAAGGCGACAGACAAGATAAACGCTAATTGGAATGTGACTAATGTGCAATATGAAAACAACATCATACATATTGTCAAGTCTCTAACTTGGGCTGTGCTTTCATGAAAATGATACGTTAAATTATTATCATCATGGTTGATAATTGCAATCTTTTTATACAGTTGTATGATGCTTACATCAGTTCACATAATTTTTTTTAACTCACAGTAATGGAGAAAAATACTCAAAAAAAACAACTTTTATACTTTCTATCGGAATAACAAAATGAAATAATCTTTTAAAATATATTTTTTAATTCAAGTTTCCCACTTTTTATATTGCGACAGGCTATCAAACTAAGATGGTTAACGGGGGGTAGGTCGTTTGCATTTTCAATGCATTCATTGTAAAAGTTTCATAAATTGTGTTTTAAACATCAAACTAATGTTATGCTAAAATCTAAAAAATATGGAACATATTTTTGTGAATTTGCTATGTATTATGCATGATTCAAATGTATCCCACATTAGAAAATAATTTTAAATTAAATTTTCCTTTTTCTTCCCATACTGTTATCAACATCTGTGGAGATGAAAGAATTGAACATTTCTTCTGGCCAGGATCAATGTTGTATTGAGACCTTTTCAGACCTGTACTTACTGTATTTACTGTGCCACAAAAAGAAGGGACCATACAACCCAACTATATTTTTGTATCAAAAACTGTGAGTTCCACCAAAGCAGTTTAATTTTATTAGGGATTTAGCTGCTAAGATCTAAAGAATAGTTTCATGAAATAATTACTTAGTGAGAGTGTAACAACTAATCGACTTGATCAATGAATCGATTTGTATTCCTTTGATCCACCAGATCAATCTATCTGAGGCAAGCTGTTAATCGAATTGACCTGTCCAATTTAAAAACTTGTTTCAAAATGAAACATATTAATTACAAGTTATATTGGAAAAAATTACTTGGATTGAGACATCATTGTATTACTGTAATGTTAAAAACGACCATCACAGTAAACAACACACATGTGATGATAGTGAAAGATGATCAACCCATCATAACAGTCCAATGTGTGGAAACTCTGATTTTACAAAGACGTGTGACCATACAATGTGGTACCATGGTCTAAAAATACTCCATTATTTTGATGGAGAAAACAACAGTGGGATTACACTTGTGTGTCGTGTTAGAAATACAAGGAATCTGGAAAACTTTACCTGTACTGTTCAATACCAAGTATTTATCTCTGAGTCTCACTGGTTGAATTTTTGGACAAATTATGTTCTGGATTAATTTTAGGTCAGATCGTTCAAATGAACCAATATCGGCAATAAATCAGATCGTCAACCCCAAATAATGATATGAATCAAATTGTTAAAATGAATCCTTACTCCACTATTATTAAGTATTTACACATGCAGCTTTGATGGGAACCTTTCAGACCAATCCAGCTTTTTCTAGTGCTCCCACTCTGGTTTACATTCTAGCTGCTGGTATCCGCCGTTCCTCTCCCCTGCCCCCAACCAATAACCATTAATTTCCCATCATAGTTTGTGTTAATTAAAAAAGCTACAGGTCTAATTGCCATTTAATGTAATGATGTTAGATTTCATGTTCATGTGTTCAGCTCCACCCATCACCAGCTCGTTACTCAGACTTGCTGGGTCTAATCAGATAGAGAAGGAAGACTTGTCTCTAATTATCTGCTCTGCTTCATCATTTAATCTGACTCAAATAGCCCTTCACATGAGCCCCAACTTCTAATATGTCTGTGCTGAAATGAGTGCTGATGATGAAACACCGAACACACAAACCGTCCGGACGAGGTAGCTGTTTGTTTTCTCTGTTATTTAAGTCCACGGTCACTGGTTCTATTAATTACACTTACACTCTACAGTTTTTATTCTTTTTTTCTGAGGAACAATCATTTTATGAAAGTAAAGTTAAAAATCATTGAATATGTAGAAAAAAATGTATTTTTCCCCTTTAACATTTTAAGAAGGTGATAAAATTTCCCATTTAGAGAAAATTAGGTTTTAATACCATTTTTTTCTTGTATAGAAAATAAGTTATACTGATGGTGGTAAATCGCTTTATATGAGATTGACAATATTTGTAATAAAAAAATAGATGATACGTGAGGGTGTAAAACAAGCAAAATACAGGGGCTCAAATGTCATTTAAAAATATTACTTTTGTTATTTTGTCATGCTTAAAGTAGCTTGTATTAATGATTTTTTTAATCTTTGTCAATAATGATACTTAAATTGACTCAAAAATTGGAGGTCAAAGCAAATTGCAGGGGGGCAGCAGCCCCCTCTTGCCCCCCTGTAGCTCCGCCCTTGTCCTTCATTCAACGTGACTAAAAAAATTACTGCTAAAGTTTTGGAATTGTACTAAATATTTATTTGAGTATGTTATTTTTTTTCCCTGGTGTTGTTTAAAGGTCAAGTAGATGAGTAAAAATATTATTTCACAAACAGGATTGTCTTTGCATTAAATTAGTTACATTCACAGATAGAATATTGCAGCTCTGTGGTGATTAACACTTTTTTTCCCCTTCAGCAAACTCTGCTCTGTCCTGTATCAAGAGCACGGCCTTCTTCCTCCTGAATCATTGGATGAAGTGCTTGTAGAACACACTTGCTTGTCCTTTAAAGGGGAAGAAAATCTGATTAAACAATTAGTGTCAATTAGCCCCGACCAAATCATTCCGCAAACAATTGGTCTCTAGTGCCCGGCTTAATTACAGGCGACTTTCAGCTCCTTATCAGGAGCCATGTCGCACATGATTCATGTCCAACTCACGCTTGTCCCTCAAGCACCATCAATTATCCTCCAGTAAACACCGGGCAAAAAAAAAAAAAAGAAAAGAAAGAAAAAAGCAAACCACAGCTCTGGGACCCAGACCTGATTAGCATACCTCTATGTATGCTTGACAGCTGCTCAGCAACTACAAGTGATGAGAGCAGGGATGTGATGAGATAGACAAAGAAGCTAAAAGGACAAGATGAGATGACGATCAAGCAAGAAAACACGCTTTGAGGTCAAATTTGATTTTTTTTTTTTTTTCTTACAAGGTGAAGCTTTAGCGATGGTAGAACACATAGATCCTTTTGATTGAACTCTTAGGAAAAGGATAAAATGTGTATTTTTGAATGTTGATCATACAAAACTGAAGACGTGTTGGTGCAAATACATCCAAAAATTATCAAGTCAGAGACCGTGGCGCACAGCAAACAATGTGCAAAAACGTGTGAAGGGGAGCGACAGCAGGCACCATGACATGTTAAATTACCTACGTGATGTATAGCTTAATGAACCCCTTGTGTTGATCACGCTCCACATTAATCAACAGCCATGAACAGATTCCCTTATTTTCTCAATGCTGCCCTGATAAACTGCAATTTCATTTAACCTTGGACAGCAACTTTAATAGCTTCCACAGGACAACTGTCAATACTTCCCTGAGTATACAGTGATTAAATTGCAAGGCGAGAAGAGTGTCCAAGCTTCCAGCTCATCTTGTGTCTCCCCCTTTCTTCGCATCGCTGCCCCCAATGACCCCCCCTTTTTGCTTCAAATCACAATTTGTACTTTGAGTCTGAACTGGAATTGAAAGTCAAAACAGACTTCTTCTTTTTGCATCTTGTTTGGAAATCGGATGAATCACATTTCCGGCACATAGTTATATTTTCACTTGTAATATCTTTGTATTGACAGCTTTGTTGTGTAAAGAAGGAATCCATCACTTTCCTTGAACCACCTTGTCTTTCACGACACAAAAAAATAAAACTTTCCCAGAGTTTCTTAAAAATGTGAGGATGTAAGGTTTGCGGTCTTCAATATTTCCATCACTTTTAAGTGCCGTCTGGGAAGTTTGTTGCTGTCCATGAGCTCATTGGACAGGATAAAACAAGAAAACAAGACAGTGACAGGCAGTGACCTGAGCCCTGTCATAATGATTTTCTGTGATATCCTCCACCCTTGTCAATTTAGCATAAATTACCAGCCATGAAAGGCCTGCTGGCTGATTAAAACCAATTGTCTGGGTAGGGAAGGACAAGGCAACCTCTTTATTATATGATAAACTAACTTAATGGAAGCAGACAATCTCCCCTCTGGGAAATCGAGCTGACTCTTAATTTAAGCATTATGTTTTCTCTGAAGTACACAGGTTTTTCTATCATTCAAACATTTAATAAAAAAAAAAAAAAAAACTTTATTAAAAAAAGTGATGGCGCAAACCTGTCAAAACGGGATAAAAAAAACATATCCTGAGTGTGTGGATGCTGTCAGTGTATCCTTACAGACACAATCAGTGCCAATCAGACATCAGTCACTCAAACAAATGATGCAGCCATCTGTTTTAACAGATTTGTTTATCAAAAATAAAAGTGTGACATTTCATAATTACGATTGATCCAAAGACAAATTAGCACCCTCTGCAAACATGTTTCATTATCGCCTGCTCACCGGCAGAGATTCAAAGTGTTGAGCGCAAGAAAATCAGCATTCAGTTTCATCTGCAACAAAACAAGTTTGCCGTAATCGTGATGACATAACAAGAGAGCAAACATTTCCCTGCCCTGCAATGCTCGTTGGCTTCCTCCACCCACTCTTGAGTGGTGACAGGCGTACACTCGCACTTCCATTATTATCCAACACAACAAGAATGCCTTCAGGAGGATAATTACTGAAACTTGAAGAGCCAGGGCTAATCCTAAGTACTTCACTCTGTATGACTGCCTTCCCCGCCTGTCTCTTAGACTGCCGCTCACACTGACAAAGTGCGATAAGGGAGTCAGAGAGAAGTAAACAGTAGATGAAGAAGTCACGCCAAAACGTAAGCTACTTGTTTTTGCCTGACACAGTACAGGAGCCAATTGAAGAAAAAAAATGGCTGGAAGAAAAGTTTCTTCAAAGTAAAATTGCTGCCATGTGAAATGTGAAGAGTTTTCCAACAGGTTGGACAGCAGAGCTATGAGTTCATCAATGAAGACATGACAGTTTCCATCATGGAGGTTCAATGTGACTGACAGGTGTGTTAACAGCCTTTCCTGATACCCATGTTTATTTTTACCAAGACACATCACACAACCTTCAGTGTAATTCTAAGTATATTCCTACTTGGCATGCATTTATCTCAATGTGGGAGCAAAGTTCTCATCCCACCACTACCATTGTTTTTGTGTAAGCTAAATGTAACAAAAAAAGATAGTCATTTTGGTCACTCAACTTTAAATCAACGCATTCAAGCAGTTTCAGGAGGCCATCAGACCCATGCCACTTTATTTTCATGTGCATTTTCTTTGGTTTGAATCATCGACATGACGTGGTGAGCTTTGCTTTATGCTGTTCTGGCCAGACCAACCTAGAAAGGCAGGAGGAAGTTTGTCACCGGCTGCCCTCATTCATCCGGCGAGGAGGCAGCGGCTCCTGCTCTGCCACACAAAAGCTAGGAACAGCTGGCTGATCGATACCTGACAAAGGCCCGGGAGGCTACGGCAGTCAAAAGATTGTTAACTAGCCATTTTATTTGCCAGACATTTATATCATTGTTTATGGTTCAGTGCTTCCCTTTAGTGAGGGCAACGCTGCCCACCTGTGCTTGGAACCGAGTCAGGCCTTTTCAGACACTTTCCATGACCTCGTGATGGAAGGAAGGAAGGAAGGAAGGAAGGAAGGAAGGAAGGAAAGGAAGAAGGAAGAAGGAAGGATGGATGGATGGATGGATGGATGGATGGATGGATGGATAGATGGATGATGGATAGATGGATAGATAGATAGATAGATAGATATAGATAGATAGATAGATAGATAGATAGATAGATAGATAGATAGATAGATAGATAGATAGATAGATAGATAGATAGATAGATAGATAGATAGATACGATCAGACTGTAAGTGTGCATCCATTCATGTGTGTTTGTGTAAATGTGGCTGCTGAGTTGCACCCCTGCTCCAGCCTGTAACACATGGCTTCACTGGTCTCCTCTCAGCCCCTGGAGGCTGGCAAAAAGGGGACACCCTCTCTGTGGCTCACCCAGGCAGAGAGAGGCTTCCTGCGCATCTTTTGTCACACCATTTGGGCCTTTGCGTCTGAGGCTGCCCTGCTCGTCTGGACCCACTTGGCAGCCACCGTGCAGACAGACATCTGTTCTTTGCTGCCTCCCGTTGAATAGAGAAAACAACAAGCAGTAGACCCTGCTCTCTGCTTTGCATGCTTTAGCGCGCTTACATTCTGATCTATCTATCTATCTATCTATCTATCTATCTATCTATCTATCTATCTATCTATCTATCTATCTATCTATCTATCTATCTATCTATCTATCTATCTATCTATCTATCTATCTATCTATCTATCTATCTATCTATCTATCTATCTATCTTATAAAAACATACAAAGGTTACCTCTGGTTAAGGAGTTGCTAAATCTCTCAGTTAAAAACAGAAACCCCAGAGTTGCATGTGGAGTCGTCTCTTGCTTTTTTTCTGAGCAGAGTGCTTCTGCAGCACGCAATATTGAACACACTTTGTTCGTGCTCAGCGGCCCAGAATAACTCGGTCATTATGGCTGCAAAAGGGACAGGTTTTAAGTTTGATTTCATGACGGTAATATAGCCCATGTGTGTAGAAGAAGAAAGCCCTCAATGGGGACATCTGTTCAACCCGGCTTACAGTTACAGCCGTGCGCCTTTGGACCAACCCGTGTGCACACCAGAGCGCATGTGAAACGCAACAGGCTGCATAGGACTTTTTTTTTTTATCTAGAGAGCTCTATAGCCTGGAATAATTTACTAAATCTGATGTTTTGTGCGCAGCATCCTGCACCTCTGTGCCTCCAGCAGCTTCATTTCCTGTGGTTATCACTGACCTCTGACACGAGTCCTGTTAGTATGATGACTTGGTAATTTGTCATTAGAGGCCAGCGCGTCCCCCCTGTAGCTGCACCCTTGCACCTTACATGTCTAAACCCTTCATGGAACCAAATATCCATCACTGATTACCACAGGAAATGTGGAGGAACGGACCAACTGTTGCTGTAAAAAAAAAAAAAAAAAACGTTTTACAGTGAAAACATGTTTTCACCTGCACCAACAGCGGTTTGCGCTGCAGTAAATGTTGGCTCGTGGGGTGGAAAGGGTTGGGGGAATTTTGCCTAAATTATTCCAAACCGAATCGCCAGTGTTGCATTTAATGTGGCATGGCGCGCATCACGGCGGCAGCAGGAGATGCTGGGTTTCACTGCGCAGAGAGCAAAAAAACCTGGAGGGTCAGTCAGTGCGCCGGGGAGCCGTGGAGTACGGTATGTGTCCATTTTTACTTCATTTATGTGTTGGAACTAATGCAAATTCGTTGATTTAATTCATTAATGTTTGTGAGTTTGAAAAAATAATGGACGCGTAAAACAATGAAAGGGTTCATATTTATTTTCCCTATAAAAGTCAATAAATAAAACGGTTTAAAAAATTATTCTCACAAGGTTTTATTTTTTATTTGCATGTTCACAAACTAAACACACATTTATTCTGAAAACCGTTATTCTCGCGCAAAACGACTTTCAATCTTTTGAAATGTTTCAAATTAAATAAATACACGCTGCAAAATTATTAATTAAGACGCAAAAAAAAATGATAATTGCTTGTCTAGTATTGATGCACCTGTTTCTGGGATGTTTAGCAACAGCAATCCTTTTATCTCTCTTTTTTCCCTCCTTCTTTCCCCTCCACTTCGAGGTAAAGCGGCGTAAATCCAAAAAAGCTGTTGTCCAATCCCAGAAACACAAGAATTAATCAGATAGCCCATCTATCACGTCTGCAATAAAGGAAGCGACACGGGTTAGGCAGATGATGTGATGAATAATCCCTGGTCGTTTTAATTAACTTTTCCCTGTCCTGTAATGACCAAGCTGGTCAACAGACCCGGTCAATAAGCATGTTAATATCAAACAAATAAAACTGCGGATGATTAAAAACCTCCCGCGTTATTAAATTTGAAATTCAAATGAAATTTATGCCTCCAGCGCAGAGCGCATGCTAATAGCCCCGCGAGAGTCCTGCAGGGTTCAACGCGCGCTTTGCCACAAGTTCTTATTATGCAACATGAGCTTCCTCTATAGGTTTTAGTAAATGTCAGCGCACTAAGTGACAGACCATTTAATAAAACCGTGTTATCATTTGATTTTCAGACAGAAAAAAAATGCAACCACTTACTCTAATAAATAATTTCACTTAACCCGCATAATACTCATGTTGCCACTAACCCTCTAAAAATCCGCATTCTCCTTTCATCTGTTGCGGGGCCTAAATGTTCCAAAGTCATCGACCTCTCATCTAAAGTCTCCCAGGAATGGGCCAGTTTTAATCAAACCCGCCAAAGGTAATTGGACACAATTACAGTCATGTGAAAGTTTGAGATGCAGCAATATAAGTCCACGCAGCCAGAACAATGCAACCATTGTGCGCGCGCGTAATGAACTTTGTGTACATTTTCAGAGAAGAAAAATCAAGTAAATACCCAGGGAAATCAAGTATCAGTCAGAGCAATTTCATTTATTTATTTTTTAACAAAAAATACTCAACTTTTACGCATTTTGGAGGAAAAGAGCGCACGGACAGACTTCAATTTAAATCCATTTTCTTAAAATATTTAATGATATTTTGACTCACTTTGTAGTTATAAAATTACCACCGTCGAGTGCGTCCATTTTTTTCAAAGAATGCCACATTCTGTAAAATTTTCTATAACTGCCCCCCTCCCTTAACCCCACCAATCCCTCCTTCCCAATTCACTTTCATTTAACTTTACCTTCCTTCCGCTGTTTTTTATTGTGGAAGGGGGCGGCGGGGGGTGGAGGAGGGTGGAGAGCTGTCTGAGGCGCTCTATTGATGACCTCACGGTTGTATGTGGCGGTGCGGCGGGACGGGCCCGCTGATTGGTCGCCCGTGTCACAGCGGCACTTCAAAGCCGGAGAGGAGCCTACAATTGTGGAAGAATGGGCGGAACACATCATTGTATTGCACACCTCTAAAAAAAACAGTGCTCTGATTCATAAATATAAAAAGATCCTCTGAGGAGGGCAGTGTTTTTGTGTGATGGCAACTTCACTTCTAGGGGTGAGTCGAAAGCACTTTTCTTACTGGTTTAATTAGTTCTTGTCATTGTCCCGCGGTGGGGGATTAAACTTACTGCGGGCGAAAAGTAGCAGCAAAGCCTGCGCATGGGTTAGTGCTCCGTGGACGCCCCAGAAGTTCCTGCTTTTAACACGCATGCTGTCTTTTGTGCGCATTTTTATTCAAATTTGATTTCACTTTGACTCATCTGTGCGCTCAGGTAAGAGGTGGAGTAGCATGAGTGCGCAAACTTGCAGAAACGTTTTTCCAAAATATGGACTAAAATGTGAGATTAACCTGTGAAAGTTACCCACTCACTGATTCCTTTTTCCCTTCCTCAGGAGGAGCCAAGGTTAGGATCGACTCCTTTAGCCATGTTAGCTGCAACATGCAACAAAATAGGGAGTCCGAGCCCCTCACCGTCCACAATCTCGGATAACTCCTCGTCCTTTGGGAAAGGCTTCCACCCGTGGAAAAGAGCCGCCGCGAGCAGCTGCAGCCTCGGATCCGGTCTGTCCGGCTTCGGAGTGTCCCGTAATGGATCTGGCATCTCGGACTCTTTCGGCACCAACAGCTCCACCGGCTCCAGTGCCTTCTCCCTCACGTCTGGCACCTCGTCGAGTTCCCATTTCGGAAACGATTACTCTGTTTTCCAAGCGTCCGTGTCGAGCAACTCTCAAGAGTCCAACCACCAGCCGGTGTTCATCTCCAAGGTGCACACCTCGGTGGACAGTCTCCAGGGCATCTATCCGAGGATGAGTGTTGCGCATCCTTACGAGTCCTGGTTCAAATCCTCCCATGCCGGGATCCCCGCGGGAGAGGTTGGCACCACCGGAGCATCTGCGTGGTGGGATGTGGGAGCGGGTTGGATCGACGTCCAGAACCCGAACGGAGCGGCACTACAAACGTCCTTGCATTCCGGTGGACTCCAGACCTCTTTACACTCTCCTCTTGGCGGATATAATTCTGACTACTCAAGTTTAAGTCACTCAGCTTTCAGTACAAACCCCTCTCCACACCTGTTGACAACCGGCCAGCACCTGATGGACGGTTTCAAACCGGTGTTATCCTCTTATCCGGACACAAGCCCGTCTCCGTTAACCGGAGCTGGGGGGACTATGCTCTCCGCAGGTCCTCCAGCATCTTTAGCGGGGTCTCCGAGGTCATCTGCCCGGCGGTACTCAGGTAGAGCGACCTGCGACTGTCCAAACTGCCAGGAGGCGGAGAGACTCGGACCGGCGGGTGCCAGCCTCAGGAGGAAAGGGCTCCACAGCTGTCACATTCCCGGCTGTGGCAAAGTGTATGGAAAAAACGTCCCACCTGAAGGCTCACTTACGATGGCACACCGGCGAGAGGCCCTTTGTGTGCAACTGGCTCTTTTGCGGAAAGAGATTCACGCGCTCCGACGAGCTCCAGCGACATTTACGCACGCACACCGGGGAGAAGCGGTTCGCCTGTCCGGTGTGCAACAAGAGATTTATGCGCAGCGATCACCTGAGCAAACATGTTAAAACTCACAGCGCCGGGGGGTCCGCCGGCTCTGGCTCCGGGGGGAGCGGAGGGAAGAGGGGGAGCGACACCGACAGCGAACACAGCGCACCGGGAAGTCCTCCGTGCCATTCCCCCGACCTGTTGCACCCACCGGAATCAAACCAAGCAGTAGGCATGAACGGCCTCTAAAGTGAAGTAAAACTGTATAGCATTAAAGTGTTGGGGTGGAATTGTCACAACATGCAGTAGACACACTTTAATTGCGTCCAAATTGGTGTTTTTCAATAGAAAACATAATTTCCCCACAGTCGAGCGCGTTTCAACCTTATTTTTTTCCATCTGCTGCGTGAAAGTAAATTTAAGTTCATGTGTAAGGCGCTGGAGAAAATCCTTAGCATCCTATGCTTAACGTTTTCATTTTCTTCTTATGAAAAGTCATTATAAAGAGTAAGCAAATTGCTTGAGGCCTGCAAAAAAAGTTGCGCTACTGCTGTCTTATCCTAAAACCAAACACTGGCACTTTATTATCGAAAAGGAAAGTTTTTCTGTTTTCTTTTTTTTTTTTTTTTTTAACCAAGAAATGGTGAGAAGAGAAATGCACTGATTTTATTGTTATCTGCTGGATTTCAGTCAAAGAGGAGCAGCTGAGGGTCCATAAACACACACTTTCCAAATTTACAGTTGTGCGCCAAGTTTGTAAGTAGGCCAGTCAAGGATTACACTGTACTTTGCTGCAAATTGTGTTGTACATAATGAAAAAGTAGGCTAGAGTAATTGCAGTGTAAAGGCGAGCGATGTATGTGTGCAGGAGGCGAGTTTTGTATAGGTATTTCTAGTTGTATATGGACTCTAGTAAATATTTGAAAATATACGGAAAATGTACTTGTATTTTTTTTCCCTTTACCATGTTATCAAATGTATTGTGGGGAGTTGTATTTAACCACGAGTTTCTCTTGTATTTAGGGGGTCTATATCATTAGGCGCACTTTGAATTTATTTGTAAGGTTTTTAAATCATTTACTGTTTCACTCGTTTAATTTAAGCATGTTGTAAAGTGATTTTAATTTTACAATGATATTTTTTTGCCCCCCTGAGAATGGCTTTTTATGTGAGCCACTCAATAAAATCACTATGAATTCAGCAGCAGTTTGATCGACTTAGTTTGTTGGACTGTTGAGTTGAGATTGATCTTACATGTTTTCACTCTTAAAATTGAACTCCTTAATTACTTAATTGACATTGAGTTTTAAACCATTCTGAGTTATTTGTTTCACATTTTTAGTAATAAAATCAGAAAACATCCCTTTTCACAGTTTGTAAAAAAAAACTCCAAAACATGCACCATAACAAAATCGTCCAAAACATAATTTACATTATAATATTTATGTTATTATGTTATGAGTCAAAATCAAATGAAAACTTTGTCAAATAATTAATTCGTCCAGCTTCATAAAACATAAAAATAAAATTAACGTATGAGTAAACAAGGTGATATGACATAATTTAGTTAAGGGACAATTGAGTTCCATATTTAATATAATTCATTTCTTTAAAAAAAAAGAAAAAAACTGTTTTTGCGGCCAAAACGGCCAAGCGGTTTCAAAGTCACCACCAATTTGAAAACAAAAAAAACAACAACATTTTTTTTCTTTTTTTGACCGCAAGCAATAATTTAAAAAAAAGTATTTTGCCCTTTTTATTTAATTTAATTGTATTTATTTATTTCTCAAACGCGGCGTTTTCTTAATTCAGCTCTATGATTTGTAATAATTTTTGATACAAATAAGTAGCTTTTGTACTACATGAAAATTTCCCTTGGATTTTTTTAAATGTTTTTTTAGGGATGTTCTTTAAAAAAAATCTATAAAATCTGACTTTTGATCACATAAGTTTGGAGTTTAAAAAACCGGATGCATATTTGAAAGACGCACGAGCGCATCCTGTAGTACTTTTATTACAATGGTCTAAATGGCTCATTCGAAAAAAAAAAAACAATAGAACAGCTTGACTAGAGTTTTCATAACCTATTCAAACTTTTAAATAATTTTAAGTTTAACAACAACAATTCAAAGACTTCCATTTTAGGCAAGTTTCTTAAATGTTTTTAATCAAGTTGAATCTATTTTTTTTAATTATTATTCTGTTTTAAACTAGGATAATAAAAAAACTATTACTTTCTCAATCAACAAGATCGAACCACCCAATACACTCTAATGAGAATACACCTGTTTGTCTCAGTCCGATCATCCCGAAGAGCAAAATAATTATTCTGAAAATGCGATGAAAAAAAAACAGTTCATTTGCGCCCTCTAGCGCTTTTTTGGTTGAACAGCAGCAGCATAAATTCACCCCCGAATCCAAAGATGAACTTTAATGTGAACATACTGTTTCTAGCCTCAAAACACACTCAGACATCAAACACATTTCCATAGAACACGATGCATTTTAGGGCATCACAATAGTTATTCCAAGTCTAAAAATCAAATTTAATCAAATTGTTTTTCTACTTTTTTTTTTTTTTTTTTTTTTTTTGATAGGGGGGACGACTCCGGGTGACAAATGTCATTTTTGATGTGTCACACTTTTCCGTATTTTACCAGATTTGACAGAAACTTACAACTTAAATTAAAATATTAATAACAGAATTGTTTTTTTTTTTCTTAAAATTCTCTTTGGGATTGATTTAACAGTTTAAAACCATTGAAATAACATTGATTATAGTTTAAAACTTCAACTTTTCAGCTATTTTTGAATCTTTTATTTGTGTGACTACTTATTTGCTTTTGTTCCTGTATACACAAAGAATCAACCAAAAATAACAAATAAATACGGAAAATAAACATTTATTCTGAAAATATTGTGAAAAGCAGATTTTAAAAGATAATGCCAACTATAGAAAATTTATTTTTTTAACTCATCTAATGTATATACTGTAAAAGTACATCCTTTTCTGCTTAAATGGCCTTTAGAAATTAAATTATAAAAGTTGAAGAGTTTCACTGAGGAGTAAAATAAATCTTTATTGAGTCAAAATAATTTAATTTAACCAGAGCTCTTAATTTGAAGCTCATTATATGGATCACACATATGAAAAAAAGTAATTATTATTAATTACTGGATTAGTGATTGAGGAGTGTGTGTTTTTTATTCATCTAAATATTAGAAAGTGTGTAAGTATGATGTGGTTTTGGTGCCGTCGGCAGTAGTGAAGGCCACCAACAGCTTTACAGTGCGTTAGCAGCTTTGGTTGTAATAAGGAGGTAAATAATATTGCGTCAACACGGTTGTACTTCAGCTGCATCATAGATCTGACAGATGTTCAACGCAAATGGCACCTGCTGCTGAAACCATATGATGAGCTTTGTTTCTCATTCTCTCAGAAAATCACAGTGTTTTTGCAACACCTCTCACCGACAACGCATCTGGAGCTAATTTTGTGGTCAGAACCACCGACTGCACTGCAATTGTCATCAAACCAACCAATTTTCCCGGAAAAGCAATTGGACAAGGTCCACAGGTGACTCGAAATAATTAACGGTAATCGCTGTAAGACTGACAGGGTGTCTTTATACAAGGCTTTCAGCAATTTAAGTTCATTTACTTCACAGGTTGAGTTTAACCCCTCCAATAACATTATATTCAACTTCACTGTCAGAAGTTGTGCAGCTTTTTGCACTATTACCATTGAATTAATACCTTCCTCATATGATTATGTAAACATAACTCAGTTATTAGCAATTTTAAGCAAACGATATGTAAAGAAAAAATAAAATATAAGAAAAAATATAACCAAAGATAGGAAATGTCCTTTTCAAAGACAGTTTGAAAATAAGCAAAACTTTTCATGAAACGGATATATTATAGGCAGCCTATGTCTATAAACCCATTTACTCCAGGAGAATTTAGAGAGTGTATGACTTTTGAATCTATAATTTGTAAAAGTAACCAAATGCCAAAAGTAGGTATTGAGTTACAGTAATGTGAGTAACTTCTTAAATTTTTAAAATTAAATTTTTTTAAATTACAGCTACAAAGATTTATGAATTTTTATACAAGGTTTTTACCATTTATTCCAGGGATGCATAATGATGCAGACTATTGAAGGTAAGTAACAAAGACAAGTTTTGGAACATACACTATAACATTTCTAACACTAAATTTAACAAGATAGTTTAGTTTTGACCATAAATCCACAAACTTGCTCTTTGTTAAACAGCAGTGATGGATGATGGACTTAAAGCAATATTACTTAAAGTAATATCCCTTTAAAGTAAAGCTATAAGTATTATGCTATACTATGTACTTTAATAATAAAGTAATACAGTTTTTGGTCACTCTGTCTCACTAAGTCAAAGGTGTGAAAAAAAGCATTTTTAGCGCATGTATTTTTTACAACTTTGTGCTAAAAAATGTTAGCACAAAATAAAAATGTAAGCACAAACTTGCAAAAAATAAAGCTTTTAGATTGACGTCTTTTTAATTTTTTGATATAGCAAAACATCACATATCTATTCACTTCACTCTCAGGTGGTCATGGTACATGAGCACACACATGAATTTCAATCTGATGCAATTTCTGACAGAACAATTTTCAAACCCATCACACTGACTTGTGACTGACTAAATTTCGGAGAAATGGCTCCACCAAGTGGTTAAAAAAGTAAACAAAAATGGATATTGGCACTGGGAATGTCTTCTGGTATGGTAGCCACTAAAAAGTAAAATTGTTTAAAGTAGTATTGTAGAAAAGACTGACAGAATGTTTCTTTTTCTTTTCCAAATGTTTTTCTGTCTCCATCTGCAGATACACCACTGCAGGTCAGGTCACTTCACAATTCAGATAAACTAGTAAGAATCAGACCCTGCATTTTCACTAGGGTAAATTTGCACTCCATGTCTATTGCATTGGGTTGGCCCAGTGCACTGATGGCAAACTAATTATCTGCACAACCAGATTATTAAATTTGAAACATTATTAAGCATTGTTAATCCAATAACTTGTTTTTCCTTTATTATGTAGGGCAATTAAAAGACTGGAATAATATTATCACTTAAGTAGAAGTAAAATACATTAATTAAAATATTTACCGCAAGAAGCGTATATAAGTAAATAAATAATAATTTTCAAAGATGTTGGAAGTTTTGCAATTTAAAGTTCTGTTAAATGTGAGCACAAACAGTCAGACCAGCTTAATAACTAGGTAATCTACTCAAGAGTGCTTAACAACATTCCATGGAAACTGTTGGATCTGAAATGCAGAGACCTCTTTGCAGGTTTTGAAAGCCCCAATAGACATCAATATGGCCAAATAAATGTTTTTTTTTTTTTCCCTAAAATGAGTCCTCTACATGTGAGCTTGCTGTATTTTTAGGAAATAAATATGTTTTTGTTCATTTTGGTCTGAATCTTTAGTCTGAACCTTATACAACCAAATTTAAGTAAAATTGTTGTTCAGCTTTCGAACTGGTAAAGCGAAACTAAATAGGGTAACAAATGAAGATAAAATAGATCACGTGATTTTAACTTTTTAAAACGTTTCTGTCTGGAGTTGAGCATAATCTCTCATAGGATATCTGCGGCATGTTCAGCGCGCGCTTTATGCCGAAACTGAAGGTATCGCCTAGTTTCAGGTGTTGCAAGTCAAATTGGTTCGCTCGGCTTTGCACTATGGGTAACGTAGTCTCAAAACATGAACGGCGTGCTTTCCGCCGGAGATATCACTTGGAATGAAAACTTCCGTCCCAGCATGCACCGCGCTGGTAAAACAAACAGAGGCAGGAGCTGAAAGGTGAGGAGGGGCCCCGCAGAAACGTCCCGGAGAGCAGAACAGACAAGCGAACTCTATTCCTGCCACCACGCCGAATATGAACATCACTTTCTGACGGTGAGGATACAATTTTGTCCTGTTTGACTTATTCTCTACTGCTACATTTGAAAGATAACTAAGTAATGTTTATCATATGCTTGTGTCAAATTAAGTCTAGTTTATACACCTGTTAACAAGTTAACAGCGATGTATGAAAAAAAAGATAAATAGGACAAATAGGGTTTTTAACTTTAAAGTGAATTGTGTTTTTGATTTAAATAATAATTAAAAAACAAACTTTAATATTTTGGAAAAAATGAATATTTAGCAAATTATTTTGTCTCTCATCCTGTTTTCTTAAAAAACTTGTACTACAATGTACATGTACAATGTACTACAATGTAGTTACTCTTAACTGTAGCAGGAAGCTCCCATTGAAACGACCTCTGTGACATCAGCTTGACAAGACCGACCTGTTTTTTGCGTAGTGTAAAAAAATAAAAGAATGAAACACATTATTAATAACTGACTCACTTGGACAAGCTCTGAATGAGCAGTGTCATTTTACGCAAACAAGTGCCAGAATGAAGAGCTGAGGCTTTATTTTAATGTTAAACAACTCCCTGTCAGACGCTCAATACAAGCCGTCTATTTCTGGGTTTTGTTTTGGGAAAATACAATAGACGAAGAACAAAAAACTGGTAAATATAGTTTTAACGTTCCAATGAAAGTTAACCTCAAATCTCAACAAGAATGTAAAAAACAGATTTTTTTTGTCATTTCTTTTTTTCTTTTTATTATTAATTTTTGCAAAGTTTTGAGGTTTGTTGTTGTCTCCATTATTGCAGAGTCCATCAGACGTCACTGCAGGGAGTGGGGGGGGATCTGAAATCAAAAACAATCACAACGACTATTTAATTTTTAAACTTAAAGTACTTAAAACACCTGGCAGTGCAACAAATCATTGGATTTTTAGCTACAATGAGACACAACCTGTTTTAATTTATATCAGTTTTTAAAGATCCACTCCAATAATCTGTTGATCTATTTTCAAAGTCTACCCAGTGGTCTTTGAATTATAAATATGCAGTTTTTAGGTAAAATCTAAATCCCTGTGTTGTTTTCTAGGACATAGTTGCTGCATAGCAGCAGTAGTTTATCAGAAATTTGTCTCTGAGTTGTGGGCACGACTGTTGGTGCGGCAGTAAGCATGCACTCATTTCCCATCATCCTTTTGCTTACATTCTCTCCCAGTTTTACAGCCCTTTACAACTCCAACCTAAGATTCCCGCTGCAATATTGAGCAATATTGGAGCTATCCGGCCGTTCGGTTTTGAGCCAAATGCCAACTAAAATGAGGAAAATAAAGATGTCAATGGTTTTATTTGTCTACAAGTGAATGCACAGAATGTAGCAGAGCTTGTGGCCCACCAAAGTTTGTACATAACATCTAGTTTTTTCAAACAGTATTTTTACGTTTGCTCCTTATTTGCTACAATTCAAATAAATAAATATTTTGAAAGACAGTTTTAATCTTACTTTTCTTTTTATATGTCCTCTATCATCAGGAAAATGCTACAAAAATACGTTTTAAAAACAATTTTCATTAGAGTTGGTCTTTAAATGTGTGTGTGTCAGATCCTCAGGGTAACAAGTTATTTTAAATGTTTTTCAGATGAAAATATGGCAGTGAAACAAGCTATTTCCTTCCGACATGGGAGTCTCATGCGAAGTAAATCTGAAGGAACCCTCATTGATTTGGGTCCAAATCTCACAACTGGTGACAGCTTAAACGGTAACAATTTAGATGTCTTAAGTAAAATGTTTGGAAAACCTGTTAATTGCCATAAACAATCTAATTAAACTCTTTAATTTTTTTTTAAAGGAGTAAATGTATTTCGGAGTGCACAAAACCATCATTGGCAGTTGTTGCAACCAGAAGTTTTACAGACTTCTTCTATTAAAAACCCTTTTTGGAGTAAACTATCCAGTTCAAATCCTTTCCTCGAGGACGTTGTAGACAGCTGCAAGAACAAAAATAATTCAGATGCATCAGATCTAAAAGAAGAGAAGACACAACCGGAGCCAAGTCACGAAGATGACATCAGCACATCATCAGATGAAGGCAACCTGGGCAACTTTTTTACGCGCAAACTCAAAGTCGGCAATAAATCTGGGAGATGGAGGAGCGCTTCAGACATTCTGGACGATTTAGGAAGAAAGGCACCAAAATGTGACAACAGCTCCAAACCTTCCGGGCTGGTGCTGAGCCCTGATTTTGAGTGGCTAAAAAATGACATAGAGGCCTATAAGATGGCCTGGCTGAGTCACAGGCAACTAACACGTTCATGTTTAGATTTGAATTTGATGAGTCAGAGCCCTGGATGGGCTCAAACGCAGGCCGCTAACTTTCAGATCATCTCCAAGATTCACCACAAAGGAGGCAGAGTGGAGTTACCTGAGTCCAAAATAAGCATCCATATCCCAGAGGGGCATGTCCCACCTGGAGAAATACAGGAGATTTCTCTGAAAGCAATGCTGGACCCTCCTCCTGGACTCAACACCAGCTACATGACCACCCTGAGTCCCCTTCTTGAGGTCCTCTTAAGCAACATCAACACAAAGGAAAGCTTGTCTGTGGATATGAAGCTGTCAGGGCAGGTGAAGAGTGACCCAGACAGTCAGTTGATGACCACTGTGTCTGGTTTAGTGTCCAGCAAAAGAGAGGGGCCATATGTCCAAACCAAAAACTGCCACATTCAGAACAACACAATTCAAATAAAGCTGCAGGACTTGAAGACTCACTTTTTTGTGATCGCAGTTGCAGAGGCCTCTCCAGTTAAGCCACCTGTTACTTCAGTCTGGGATTATCTAGACCGACAAATCACCATTGCTGTCTACGGCCCGAGATACATCCACCCGTCATTCAAGTTTATGATTGTCGTCTGCTGCCATGAAGATGTCCCATCAAAGCTTCCATTTTCTGACATATGCCGTGGAAACAAACAGCTGCCTCCGGTTGTGCTGCAGCTTTGGAGAAAGCATTCCTTTAAGCTAGACACGCTGGTTGACTTTGAAATCACAGTTGGTATTAAAGGATCAGTGTTTCAAATTAAAGCTAAGGACCAAGTCAAGCAAGTGAGGCAAAGTCAGCTAAAGATTGGGACTGTTGTGCAACTACCAGTGAATGTATCTTGTTCCAGTTACACAGATCTGGCACCTTTTGAACTAGACGTAGATGTGAAGGAATTAAACTTGGCCTCTGGCGATGCATCATTTCAAGTGCTTTCCCCTCCTGCAGCACCCATCAGATCAGAGCAGCGCAGATCAAAACATATAGAAAGGAGAACGGAAACCTCACCCATTCCCGAGGAAAGCGACCCAGATGTTCCTGAGTTTGAAGACAGACCCATAATCCTGCAGCATTATGGTGTAGCTCTGAAATCAGTCATTCGACAGCCTCAAGTTGATTACCTGCTGGAGTATTTCAAGGGTGAGACCATTGCTCTCCTTTCCACAGAGGCTGTCAGGTCAGTTGGTAACCTAAAGGTAAAAGAGTGGTACATTGGGTACCTCAGAGGCAGAACCGGCTTGGTTCACTGCAAAAATATCAAAGTCATAACCAGGGATCAGGTGATAGACTTCACCGGCATCAAACTCTCGACAGATATTCTCTTATACAACATGGCGAAGCCTCTCAAGAAGCTAACCTATATGTTCTCAGCCATCCAGACTCTGGTGACGAAAGATATTAAAAGCTGGAGAAGTTTTGCTGATTCTTTGGGATACAATAAACTGCCACTGGATGCGATCACATGGCAGCACGCTGAAACGGAGGCCGATAAAATAGCCTGCGTTCTGGAAAAGCTGAAGAAGGACTGCCACTGCAAGAATTCAAAGTCAAAGTTCCTGCATGAGCTGACGATGGTGAGTGAAGAAAAGAAAAAGATAAGCCAGAGTGAGATCATAAGACAATGAACAATAACGCGATATTCTTCATTCCTTTACTATCAGACAGTTCTTCAGTGTATGCGTAACCAGTGCCTTCTTTGTTTCGGATAACCATCAAGGGTCTGCTGAAGATGGACTGCGTGAATGTTGCCGCTCAGATAATTCAGAACACCATCATACTTTCCGCTGCCGTGGAGCTGGGAAGCCGATGGCGGGAGCTGGCTGAGAAGATAACCAAACTGTCCAGTGCTCAGATTGCCAGTTACGAGGCTCCACATCGGGGGAAGAACGGTGAAGTCAGTCCACAGGTGAGGGAGAGCATTGAGAACAAGGCAAATTATATTAGCAGGAAGTCACTGTTTCCTACCCCTACATGGCAATGAATGGTACAAACACTCCCTTTATTAAACTTGAATCCATTTTAAAACTAGCTGTTTTCAATATATTACTTATAGCCACAATAAGATGAGCTATGGATACAAACTGGTCCCGCATTTATTGTGGAAGTTGTGTTCAAAAATAACCCACAATAGGGGAATATAGCGAATTAGAATTATAGATGTTTTAAGGCTGTAAAACACCTCACTTTATTCACTGTTATCAGACAGGCACAAACATTTTCAACTTTTCTTTCTTATTTAAACTCCCTAAGTTGAAATGAACACAAATATTTGCTTGAGATGAATATCTATGTAGATTGGCAAGCTGAATGCATTCTATAAGTCAGACATGACACAGAGGAGATTGATTGACAATGGTCTACAGCCAATCCGGACACAGAACAGAGTGTGCCGGAAAAAGAATACAAAAAAACCCCACAAAAGATAAATCATGCAAAATTGCCCTAAAGAAATCTGTGCAAAGGTAAACTGCAATATAGCTAGGGAACACTATTTATATACTATGATATTTACAATATTTATATACTGAGTTGTTATAAGAAAATGATCAAACGTCCTGTATTCCAGGCCATGTGGAAACCTGCTTATGACTTCCTGTACACCTGGAGTCTCCGTTATGGAAATGGCTACAAGGACATGGTCCAGGATCTTCACCTTCTCCTTGATAAAATGAAAAACCCCGTCACTAGACAGTGGAGACAGCTGACAGGTGCACTCATTACTGTAAACTGCCTTGAGATCTTTCAAGATGCCGCTTTTCCAAAGCATTAACCTTCCTGCACTCTACTGGTAAGAACTGCCTATCGACAATGAAGAAACAAAACACTCAGTTCATATTTAGTTCAAGCTTAGGCTCTTAACACTCTGTGCTCTTAAAATTAGTAAACTGGGATGACAAAACAAGGAAATGTTGAGGTAACGTTTTTCTACGCAAATGTAAAAGAGTAATATCAGTATATTTTTCTTGAAAGCTACTGTGTCTGTGTTATTCATAAGCCCGGTGAATCATCTGGGTTTTTTTTTTTTTCTGTTTGTTGTTTTTTTTACTCTGAGCTACAATCCTTTGAACACATTATCTGGTAGCTGAAAAACAGGTTTGTTCTCCTACGATGATTGTGTTTTGTCATGTCTATGTTTAGTTTTTTTGTTACAACACATGCATGCTATGTTTATGGCTTCTTGGAGTTTTCAAACATAATGCTACTGACTAAAAGTAGATAAGTGAAAAGTCAGGATGCACACAAATGTGAAGGCTGTTATTGAAATCTGAACAACTGCAGTGTCATACTTACTTTTTGTGTTTTTAATTTTTGTATGTTTTATATGTACTGTACAGATAAAACAATTTTTTGCCAAAGTTACAAAAATAACTGGTGAAGCTATAGTTCCAGCGTCTAAAATTGTTGTTTTCTTAAATGTCAGCACTATTTTTATTAGTATTGGAAAGTGAAACATTATTGTAATAAAGAATATGTAACTGAAAACTTTTATTTATTGTATGTTATGTCTATATTAATTCCAAAAATTCGCTCAATATTTTCTCAAAAAATTGAAAGCAACATTAAAAGCACTTGGCTTTAACAAAAAAACATTTCTTAATCTCCATTATCATTTAGTTTATGCAGACCAGCATTTTATCTTCAATAAATGGTATTGCAACTGTTGCTAAAAGTTTGATAAAACTTTAAAAATAAAGCAACACCAGAATGTAAATCAAGAAAAATGAATCAGTTGAATTAACTTATCCAGCTACTGTTTGACAGAAGTTTGGAGCATCCTTGAACAGGTTGCCAGTTTGATGCAGGGCTACACACTCTCACACTCACAATTTACAATCACCGATCAACCTACAAAGCATTTTTCTGGTCTGTGGATGGAAGCCGGAGAAATACAAAGTTTCCGGTCTCCACCAATTTAATCAGGACCTTCTCAATGGTTGACATCACTAACCACTACACCACCATCAGCCACATTAATTTCCAGTTTGTTTATGTTCCAACATTCTGTAAAAACATTTAAAAAGTCTTCCTGTCTTTCTTGAGAATTAAGTGTTTGTCCATGTTTGTTTCTCTGGAAATTAATAACCATCATATTAACAAGTGAATGACTGCAGATAGACCAAAACATGAAACATTGTTAGTCCATACTGTCTATAGTTGATATGAAGCAACATAAATGTTTCTGAACGAGTCACACCACCCCAACAAATGACTGCGTGTCAGCATTTCTCATTGATTTTCTTTGGCTGTTTGCTCCTCCCTGCACTGTTTGCTTAAGCTGCTTTCAGCTGAGCGCATTTTTTGTTAACTCTTTTTTTTTTTTTTTTTTAAACAGAGAGCTCATAGATAATTTTACCTAAACACACCAGTGGAAGAAGTGAATCAGGAATTCGAAAAGATGTGAGGCGGGAAACGGATGACATCTTTAAGAGAAGTGCAGCAGTTTAGGGCAAACATTCTCATTTTACCCTCCAAAAAAAAACAAGGATTACCAATAAATTTCATAAGTGTTGTAACTTTTTTTTCTTCATGTGTGAAACATTAAAAAGTTTGCCCACAAACACACTAATATTCTTTGTAACAAATATGAAATTGGCTTATATCACTATTAAATTGAATGCAACACTATGCAACATTGTAGTGTTTTAGATTTACAGCTTATGTCTGCTAGTTGGCGGTCAGTTAGCTAATACACAGTATATTTTGTCAGAAACTTAGTGACAAGTAAAGCTGCTTTACAAATACAGTTATTATAAAGAACCACTTGGAGCCAGCCCTCTGGCTAAACAATCCTTGGCAAACATGTCTTTGGAGGATTGAAGACGGATCCTGGGCACTCACTGAAAATCTAAGCAACCACTTGGAAGAACTTCTCTGAGAAAAGTATCAGCCAGAACTCCGGCCAGAATCCCAGGTTCAAACAACACACAGGAGGATTATAGACGAGGGCTGCACGCAGAAAAGCAGAGAAGTTTCAGATAGAAGGGAAGAATGTGGTTCTTCCTGGTGAACGATTAGAATCGGAACATCTCACTGATCTTCAGTAATCAGTGGCTCAGTTAAAGCTTCCACATTAGTGCTGAAAGAGCAGAGTCCTGAACTCCTGCTGTTGTTTGTAAAGGCCTTCTCTGTGCTCACCCCAGCCTTCATTAGGAACCAGAACAATGCTCCACTGTTTCAGTGATAACAGCGGAAGGTCAGCTCTCATGTTTACAACCTTACTCTCTAGTGTTTCTAAAGTTACTTTGGAGACTTTCTGTATTTATTTACTATAGTTACTACCTACTGATTACTGATTTAGATGGTTAAACTTTTGGTTTTAAGGATCCTGTATCATAAGGTAATGTGCGTGTATATCTTTTCATCTTCTATGATTAAAAATATGGGGCTTTATTTTTAAATATGTAATATTTAACATCCTTAGAGGATATACAATCCACCATGAATTGAAAATGCTCAGTAAAGTTCACAAAATACACTTTTTTTTATTTGTTTTTTATTGTTTAGAAAAGTACAAAAACCTAAAAACTCAGAACCCATAAGTTGAAATAAACTTTTATTATTATTAGACTGGCTTAAGTCAGGTTTTGTCATATAAAGGTTTTGTGGAAGAACACTGTTCCAAGCCTCCAGAGCTCATTTTTGCAATGCGGTGATGCATGACTGCTGTGATAAACGAGATGTGAAAATGTTGTTATGGGAGGCTTTTTTGTCAGCAGCAGAAGGGGAATGCTGTTAGAAACACTTAACGGAATAAGAATATTCCCATTGCTTTAACCAACTGTTTATTTTATACAGTGTTTGAGAAAACTTGAAAATCAGAAAATTGGATTTTGGTATTAGAGACAGATTTTAGAGCTGCACAATCACTGCCACACGACCTCAGAAAGTTGACTTCTGTTGCGACCCTGATGAATGATTGCGCTGCATGTTGCCATTATATTTTGCCATAAAGGTCAAAACATGTTGAAAACCAATATCAACTCAAAGATCTGATTAAATGGAGTTTTGCTGGTATTAATAAGTCTGTTCCACACACCACGCTCATGGTGTACCACAGGGCTCTTTACTAGATCCACACTTTTTGATCACATTTCTAATACATTATTTAAGTTATTTTTGTGTGAGTATTACTGTTGATAAATTTGGAGTTTATAACAGTAAACAAATGTTATCTTTCATAAATGTTGTTTACAAAACAAGAAAAGAAATGTTTATGCATTTAATGCTTCACAACTGAACCTCTACAGTTTCTTACATAGAGCTTGACTCAGTGTGTCAATGATATCTGACTTCTACAGTTTTAGTCAGTTGCTTGCTCAAAAAAAAAGCTTTGTTTAACAATAGAGAAATATACTGTACCTCGGCTGATAATATCTTACTTCCTTCATAGTCAAGGCTTTACTAATGCTAAAAGCGGATAGTTTGGCAAGACTACAGGTGTCTCCTGGGACTGCCACATTCGCCAATCTAATAATATTAAAAAAAAGTTGATTAAAATAAAAGCAATGCCTTAGAATTTCTTTTCATATGAGGTCATTAAGGAAATTTTGACTTAAAGTTTGAGTGTTTTCTACTTAAGTCAACGGGAAATATTCTAAAACCAGCCTCCAGTGGTCATTTAAAGAGCTGCAGGATTTGTGATTCTTCAGGTTTTGCTTCAAACTTAGAAAGTGAATGTGCTCGGGGGCTTGGTGGAAAGCAGAATTGAACCTCTTTGTATATGGCTGAAATAGTTGCTTGCTTGTTTTTAATATTATTATTATTATTAATTTTTAGCAGTTGCTGCAGTGCTTTTTTTTTCTTTCTACTTTTCTTGTAGTCTTTAAAACTTTAAACTTTTAGATTGGATTCTCAGATCCCTGACCTCCCTGAGTCTCCTGAGATTTTTGAGGAAGTATTGCTCATCAGCTCATGCTATAACTCAAATTTGCAAATTTTACAGTATTTTATTATAAAGTTTTGGTTCCTTTTGCCTAATGTAATGGATTATGTTTTAAATCTTTTACTTATGAACTGGTGGAATTTAGGTGGTAAAATGCTCTCTATTAAGAAAAAAAAGCTTTATTTATGTATATATACTAAAAAAGAGAACTGCCACATGGTTGGAAGAACTGTTTTTAGTGTCACAAAAAATACTAGTTTTGCTTCTCTTTTGAAGACCTGACTTGATGTTGTCAGTCTTCACTTGTCAGCCCTTCATGATGTCTGAATTTAAATAATTCGGCATCACACACTGTATTATTATTCTTTGATTTTTTTAAATTATTATTTGGCCAATCATTGAATCTTTTTTACTAAAAGAAGAATTAAGTTTGTTTTGTAGACCAACAGATGGCGCCATTGCACTCTTCTAAGAAGTGAGCTGATTCTGTTTAATCTTTGGGGGCTTTTAGGCTTCTTCTTAAAAGGTACTAAAACACTAAAGGTTTCAGTTAAATGTCGATGCGGTTTCCTTAAAGTTTGATAGGTGTCTATTTTAAGTGCTCACTTGTGCAGTCACTTAAAACATTTTAACTGAATCCCTATTAAATGTGTAAAGCAATTTAGGTTTTTCACAATTTTTAGGGACAGAGCAACATTTAGTCTTTTTTCTTAAAACATTTTTTTTCATAATAGAATATTATTTTGGTTATTTTTTTAATCTTTTAAAAAGTTTTAAAAGTAAATTAGAAAAATAAATCTTTTAATGTAAACAACTTGACTAGCAGTAAATCCCAACTTTAATTTCAATGTATTGCATATATTTAAAATAGAGTTTAACTGATATTTGTCACAGCCAGTTCTTCACAGAAAGATAAAACAGCACAATAGAAGAAGAAGAAAAGATACAAAACAGTTTTTGGAAGATTAGGAACATTTTATGACTACATTAAATTATGGATGGAGAATTGAAGCTTGTATGTGGGCCAAAAACAATCGACTACTTTTAATTACTGAGTTTTACTAAAAAAAAAAAAAAAAAAAAAAAATAACGTCTCATATGGTTCATTTAAAACTTGATCACAATTTCAGCATATTGTTTGACACAACAAATCAATAACATTCTGACATTCAAGCTAATATAAAAAAAATAAAAAATTAATGCCCTCTGCAAAGCTAATCTTTTAATTTCAGGTAAGACAAGCTCCACCACTACAGGTGACCTTTCCTCAGGTTTTAGGTGAGGAGACATTGGGCGCTGTTCCCGTTGCCAAGCCTGTTCTGCAACTTCCACTGCACACATTTCAGAAATGCAACATGTCTGGAGGCTACACATGTAATCCTTTTGCAGGACTTCCTGTCTGCCTAGTCCTTTTCACCACAGTATGGCCAATTGGACTTAAAGCTAGAAATTGTCTTCCAAAAATGAGTCTTATCCACTGATGATTTTTCTAAGAGAAGCTATCACATCAGCATGTCTGTGCCTTGATGGTTCCCAATAGGTAGTTTGTAACAGGGAATTCATATCTGAAACCTAAGTTTCACTTTTTCATCTGTGTGTAACTTTTCCTTGAAATCTAGAGGTCATTTCCCTCCTTGTTCCTAGGACTTCACTGTATATGACCCTCAGTAGCCTAACATTTTTGCCTTTGCATTCTGTCACCCTCTTAAGCCTCAAACTATTTAGGTCTCCTTGGAATGTGTGCACATTATAAAAGGTTTTATTGTAAAAATACCAGCCACCTCTCTTTCCTCCAAGTTATTAAATGAGGAGGTGAGGAAATGAAGTTTTCAAACTCTGCCATGGTGTCAGCCAGAATGTCTCATTACCAAATATATATATATAATATATATATATATAATATATATATTATATATATATATATATATATATATATAAGTTTGTTGTTCTAAAGGAAGGTAATTCTGAACATTTATAGCTTTTTCATGGAATTTCACCATACAGAAAGTGTATTTGATGTTTATTTTTTTAATTATATCTGTTGTTTTTAGAACATATTCATGTCTCATGTCTTATTATGTATGTTCTATAAGTTGGCATTCTCAATCAAAAGACTGGCTCTGAATTTTGAAGTCAGCCACAAGAGCCATCCACAAATCATTGTTATGAACAGAAGCATTCCTCTGTCCTCCAGGGTATATAAGACTTCATTTGGTTTGCCTCCATGATATATGCTGAGGGCAAGAAGTCATTTAGCTTTCAATTTATTAGCTTGGTGATTTATGCACGTTGCAATGGTACTACGAGCATCTCTTGGCTTCAGGGCTCCTCACACGCTTCCAACCAACCACCCACCACTTTTGGCTTTTTTTGTAATTTGGTAAAAGATTAAGTGAAAAAAAAAGTTCAGGTATATAAAAAGAACCAGTTTGTGGTTTCAGTGGCCTCACTTCATTTATCACTAACAGAAACGTTTCTCAAGGAAACCTTTCAGGTTGAAATCAGCCACTAGTTAGACTCTGATATTAATAGAACCTGATCTGTTCATAGAAAGTACGAAGAAACTCAGAGTTCTCTGCATAAGTGTGTGTTTAAAAGTTATACAAAATATAATGAGTCACCTGTTTGTCACTCATTAGAAGGAAGTTTTTAGAATCTACCTTTAAGATCGGCAAACAATTTAACAAAATAGAAGTCTTTTACCAAAGTCTTGCTTCCACTTTCAGCTGTTTTTTAATGTATTGAAATTTTTCTGCTTAAAAGACTTTAATTGGAATAACAGTTAACTAACAAACAGTTGGGAAATCATTTATTTTCATGACAACTACAGGAAGGGGGAAGCTTTTTTATAGTATGACTCATGGGGGGGTGAAGTATTTGGCAATGTTTAGCCGTCTTATGAGTAATCACCATCTACGTCCACAAACACCTCACTTTGCTCTCACTTTTTCCATGGACTAGTCTTACAGAGGCGAGTGTCCTCATAGTGGGACAATAAAGACTGAAGTCAACCTAAAGGCTCAACAATTACAAAGAAAAAAAATGACATTTGTCCCTAAAATCACTGGATTTACAGAGATTTGCCACCTGTTATATCAGCCATGATAGTTTCTCCAGTTCATCCTCTTTTAAATTCTGTTGAGTTCAGCTTTGTTTGCTTAAAGGTGCAGAGGAAATTTAAAATAACAGACTGAGTTGCTCTGAGAATTACATGTTGCACCAGTGACATACAATATTCACAGACTGCATGAGAACTAATGACTCTTGAAGGCATAAACTAGGCATAACAATTCTCACCTTCAGTAATAATGCTGATTATACTGTGTATATATATAATATTGGTTTGTTTTTTATTTTATTTCAGCAATGTTAGTGCACTGAGGCCCCCTTGTGGAAAAAAAGCAACAAAAATTCGATTTTTTTTAAACCTTTCAATCTTTTAGTTTATAAACACACTCCAATTATTCTTTTTTTTTTTGTGATTTTATCATTTTCTTGCGGCATTTATCTCATGATGGAGGACATGTGCAAACACATGTATGATAAAAAAAATAGCATTTCTAAGTATTTTTATTCAAATCGTAGTGAATCCGAAGCAGACAGAAGCTTTTTGAGAAAGCTTGTACCTCTCTGCTCTGCTCCATTTCAATGCATCCGTTTGCAGACAAACATATTCATGTATGTCTTTGTTTTCCTAATCCGAGCTGGCATCTGTCTCAAAACTATACGGCTGATAGCTCCAATATTGTTCCCCATTTTTGTTGCACCGATAATGTTACGTTGGGGGTCTGACGGGCTGTAGGCTCTGGAGAGCACGTAAACAAACCGATGATGGGAAGTCAGGGAGGGCTTACTCTACTAAAACTCAGAGGCAAATTGCTGATGATTTAGTGTTGCTCTGCAGAAACTACATCTAGAAAAAAAATGCTGGTTTTTGGATTTTAGCAACCTAATCGTAATTATAAGACCACCAGATGCACTTTGAAAATAGATCAAAAGATTAATGGAGTTGTACTTTAAGGCTCCCTGATTTGCCTTTTACTGTTTTCTGCCCTCACAAGTTGTGCTTTTTTATTTAATTTCTTTTAAAAACTGCAAAACTCTGTTAAAAATCACTTCTTTGCTTCTAAATGCTTAATATATTTTCAAAATGTGTCTTAAGATGTAATAAATGGTTCTTTAATAAAATGACTTGTGCATAGAAAGCCTCGTACTGACCTTATTTGTACACCAAGGCTGGATTTTGTGCTGACAAAATGAAACAAAAAAGAATTTCTAGTTTACTGCTAGTTTACTACATCCACTACTGCTCACTTCTGCAGCTCAGATGCATTCCTGTTGCACAATATTACTGCAAGAATTTCCAGCAGATGGTGAGATCATCTTTGAGCTGCAGGTGTTTAATGCTTTTTTACACACCTAATCATTGCATGGAAGAAGAAATAACAGTCTGTCCTGTCAGTTCAGTGGATTATTTCTATGTTTTCTCTCTATGATTTTCGCAAACTGAGAAATGTACGTTAGAAAAATAGCTTCTCTTTTACACAAAAAAAAACAGAATGACCAACATCTTAAAACTAAAATATTCCCTATGTAGAAATGAAGTGATAAATCCCTCAATTATGGGTTTCCTTGGTTTCTTTTCATCAACCAAGTGGAAGAGCGAGTGGAGCTAAGGGGTCCCCCATCCAAAAACAACATAGCTGTGGAGGTAGGCCTATTGTATCCTGACAGATTGATTTTAACTGAGAGAGAGGAGGGGAAGGTCGCCTCCAACTGACACACTGGGAGGAGCAAAGGTGAGCAGAATCTGAGGGAGATGGGAACACAGCTGTGGTTCATTGGAGAGATGGTGCTGTTCCTGCACTCACATAAATCAGCACAACCTTCCAGAAAATGGTTTGCTCCAGTGCCTCGAAATGTATGAAAGTATTCATGTTCACAGGTACCACGGCAGAGATATCTGTCTTTCTTAATTGATCAGCGATTGCTGCTTTCCTCTGTTGTTTTTGGACCTTCCTAAAGTCTCGTCTTCCGTGATCACTCCCCAGGTACTCCACCTCGCCCCCATACTTCTGCCCATCACTCTCGTGTATACTATCCATTCTCATGTGCAGCTGGAGCACTCTGCTTGACCTCCTTTCTCCTCACAGGGTCCTTATTACCGGGGGCTGCGGTGAGACTCCTCACAGCATGTGAGTTTAGAACTGAACCACTGTGGAATACTCATCTCTTATATAACTCTGCTGTATGTGACATGGCATGTGTTGTATCAGGGTTATTTCTCTGGGCTTTAAGCCATGCTTGAAGATAAGGACATTGTTGCTGTCTTTCCAACCCTTATTTTCTGTCATTATTTCATATTAAGACCACAATGGCGGACTCATCTGCCAAATGAGGTGTCTGCCAAGCCAGTTTTGTTCAATCTCATCGTTTGCTCTTGGAAACTTCTTTGAAATTCCTTTTTTTTAATAGTTGTGATTGTTACCCAGGATTCACTTTCACAACACCTCTAGACGTGGGTGCACACTTTTAAATTCCAGTGAGGCCTACATTTCCTGGCAGATAAGAACTTTTCAGAACAAAAGCTGCTACTTGTGATGCTGCGGTTTGAATATTGTTTAGAAAAAAATTGATTTATTTTATGTAGGGAACATAATAACAAATTTACAGCATTGCCAAAGTTCAATAGTATGTTCGCATGAGAGTAAAGGAGGCTGGCAACAAAACCCACACCATGTGGATTTGTGGCCTTTTCAACATTCAGACAAACATTTTATTGAGACTTTTTTTTCTGCAGAAAATCACCCCAGCTAAAAGCTGTCTGGAGATTTGTGGATTATCAAACGTAATGAGAGGATGACCAAAATATGTTCTGCTGTTGTGTTTTATGAGGGTAATTCTTCACTGTTATGAGCACCACAAAGAGAATTCCAGTAAATTAGGGTGTCGACTGAATTCACAGAATAAATACCTCAGACTTAAGTATGAAACCAAAGCGATCAGCAGCAGTAAGTACTATTCCTGCAATCTATCTGGGAACTTCCCCTAGGTATTGCAGTTTGTAAAGTTCTTTTTTTTAAGATTTTGAAGGGAGTCTGGTTTGTATATTGTAAAAAAAAATAAAAAAAAATCAAGGTTTTTCATAGACATTTAACCCTGTAAAGCCCAGTTGAGAGATATGACAGAAAATCTTTTTTTTGTTGTTTTATTTAGATTTTTTCTTACCTTTTCATTAAATCCACAAAAAAAAAGCATTACAATTTTTCTATAAGACATAAATCTGATCAATTATGACCTGCTGGATTATTTAGAAAGATCTTGCTCACAGCCATGTAAGTCTAAGATGCTATGGGACATAACTGTTCCGAAAAAAAAAAAAAACACCTTATGTCTCAAATTTGATCCAGCAATTTTTATGTGTATTATAAAGTACACAAATACAAATGTATTTTTGCAATAAAGCATGTAGTTATTTTTTTAAAAAATGAATGAAAATAGTTGATTTATTCTCACCACAAAGTTTTGAAAATTAGCTAAACCTTTTTTGTCAAAGGTGTTGAGATTTCATGGAAGCAGCCATTTTGAAATGAGCGGGAAAAGCCCTTCTACTGCCCCTAGTGGAAAGATGATGAAGTAAAAGGCAGAAAACATGAAACCGAGTTCTGCAAGGTGGCTTTTTTGGAAAAATGTTATGAGATAGGAGTCTCAGTAATGCCTCAATCAAACATGATGCCGATCGTTATACAGGGTTAATGATCAAAACAAACAGAGTTAAGGGTAAAACCCATTAGTGTTAAAGAAGCGTATTTCTTAAGCAAATCTTACTGCAGCCATTGCTTCCCAAACCTGTAATAAACACTTCCGTGTGGAACTGTAGATGCACATTTCACTAATGGATTGTGTCTCTGAAGAGTTGATAAGTGTAATGTCAAATTAAGTTGCATTGTGTGTGCTCTGAAGCACAGACTGATGCACACTGCAACCTGAGCTCACACTAAGCGGAAAAGAAAACTGATGAAATGCAATTTGCACTCTAGCACTTTAGTTTGTTTCAACCAAAATATTTCCATCAAAGTAGAGCTCCGAATAAAGTCAGAGGCGGAGGTCAGTGTAAATATCTGTCTAGAAGCCTGTATGCAACCATTTATTATGACAGCAGCGTCTGATATTGCTGCCAATCTCAACAGTTTACAGACAGACCTATTATTTTAGGGAAGATGTGCAATATCAAAGCAGCTGCTGGTCTTAGAGCTGGATCTTTGAGCTTAGTCATTTCTGTTGAGAAAATATATTTTTGTTTATTTCAAAGACTTTGAGTTACTTCATTTAGATCATAAGACAAAAATCATGTCAACTTTATAGACTTTTTAAATAGCATTTTTTTATCATAATGTTGCATTAAATGCCAACATCTAGAGTAAAAATATGGGTGTTTTTAGACAAAAATACAAAAAAGTTATTGTTTGCAGACATAGTTTCTGCAGAGCGGCAGAAGATCATCAGAAATTTACCTCTGAGTTGTGGGTGGGACTGTTCATGCAGAGAAACACCACGTCCCCATTCCCTTCTCTGTTGTTGAGAGCACTCTGCAGTGATGGATTTAGCAGTTTGAGGGCCCTGGATAAACAATAACATGTGGCCTTCTGCAGCAGTTGTACTATTATTTTTCTTTTTTTTTAAATCCTTATCAGGGGTAAAACAATCAAATAACTTCCTTACTGGTCCACTTTTAGACAACATTAATGTCAAGAATCCAAATATTTTGATAAGCATTTAAAAGCTAAAATCCAATTTAAATGTTAAATAAATGTATTTTACATGCATTATTTTTACCTGGAAAAAAATGGTGTTTAATGAATATGTTAATTTATAAGTCCTTCTTGTAGGAAGAAATGAGTACAATAGAATTCTTGTTCAGGAAATACTTGGAAGTCTCTTGACCCCACTGGAATATTCCATTGCTGTAGAGGGACAGGAACCACTTTCAAATGCTCAGGCTTATGCCTTTCAGTATGTCTTTTTTTTAATGACAGAGTTAAATAATGATAACGATAATGGGTGTAAAATTTATCTTAGACATTTTTATCAGGTGTTCAGCTTGAGTCTTTGGGGGCCCCAGACAATTGCCTATCTTTGACTAAGAGTAAGTCCGCCCCTGGCACTCTGTTTACAAACTCTTCTGGAAGCTAACATTAGCGATGTAACAAAAATGGTAAGAAATTTGTTCATCTGTCTAGCCACTTTATCTTTTTCAGGGTTGTGGGGGGGGCGGAGCCTAACCTGGCTACTGATGGCCGAAGGCAGGATATGCCCTGATTGACAACAATTAATAAAAAGAAACACTCAGAAATGTGATTTATAGCTTAATTTTATGTAAATGTGTCCTCCAGTATGGGGAAAAATTGTCACAAGAACATGATAAAACAACAAAAATAATATTTTCATCAAAATGGGTTCTCAATGAATTGTATCTTTTTGTCAGACCATCTAGAATAACATTTTTTCAAGAAGTCTCAATAAAGTTACAAAATCAATTTTCCATTGGGTTTGATGTGAGATAACAAATTAAATACCTATTAGAACTAGATTGTTAACTTTGATTAGCCACACCACAATAAAAGCACAAAACATTGATGTACTCCATAGTTGCTACATGTGAACTCTGCCCACAGTTGTACTACTTTTGTTAATTTAGTGCCACATAACACTGTTGAGCAATTAGGATGTCAGATTTAATACACAACTGACACAGCACCTGTGATCTCACCCACAAACTTGGGACTGAGCCAAACATCTTTAATAGCTGACAGGTCAGAGCTTAAGGTCATACAGTTTAGCCCCTGGTTTGTCCGATTTTTGAGTTGTGCTGTTGAAATAAATAGAACCAGGCAGGATCTTGGAGAAGAATGTGGATCATTTTGTGACAAAGGCACATTTTCAGCAGCTCTTACTGCCTCAAAACTTTCATATTAAAGCAATTAGGCTTTACAAATTAATTTGTTAAAGAAAGCATTTAAATAAAAGGTTTCCCAGTTTTAATTGTTTCAATGGCAAGTTCAGGTGAAGCACTTTTGGCCTCAGCATCAGACTCCTCAGTTTAGCCAAGCTATGACAAAGCAGCTGTGACTATGAACAGATATTTCCATTGCATGGGTCATTGGCCGGGTCTCCACTGCAGCAGCCTGGGTGAACGTGTGTGTGGTCTGCTGGGTGGCAGTATGTTTTATGGGCGCAGAAAGCATGGCTCTGTGGCACATTTTGGAGCACAAAATGCCCTAAATCGTGTAGTTTTTATTAGCTAGAAAATATGGCTGAAAATTAAACAACACTCTTAAGTTCCATTTTTCCTTAAAAACTGTTTTTTTTTTTATTTTAAAATAAATTTGGGTTTCAGAAACTTGCTCCTAAATCTTTTGGAGGAGGGTGTCCGTATTGTGTATTTGTGTGTGATGGGGGAGCTGCTCGGATGCCAGTTCCTCTGCAGACCCCACATCACCCCCGAGCTTCCAAGCTGTGAAAACATACTGAAGGTTTGTTGGTTCTTTGTGGCTAATAAGGTGTCATTGTGCAGTTAAGCTGTTTGATATCCCGCAGAGTCATTAGGATCACAGGAATAGATTTAGCAGATCTGCTGCCCGGCACACAAGTGCATATGCACATGTGCATTTCTGCAGCCTTTCATTCCCTCTTTTTTATAAGATATGACACTGCATTCACTCAGACAAAGTTAAACTGTATTCTACTGCAGTACTGCCGACTCGTGCCACGATTAGACCTTCCAACATCAAAGCTCACTGCTTTCAAAGGCTTTCTTTTACAGCTAACTTCAGGAGTCCTGGCTCCTATATGTCCAGACAGCATACAAAGGGCTGTTTTCATCATCACCTCCCAATTCAGCACCCCAAATCGTCTCCCACTGCTGCTGGATCTCAGCTATCAGGAGCAAGGCTTGATAAACCATGTCTGGATTTCTGCAAAAGCAGGACATTTCGAGGCAGAAAGTTTGTCATCCAACACGAGTGCTTGACCTTGTTAGTCTGGAGGCTTGATTAGAGGCTATCTGGGGCTGTTCTTTGAAGAACGCACCTCTGTCTTTTCTCATCGCGTGCAGCTGATCCATCTTGGCGAGCTGGCACTGGACCCGTGTGGTTGAACTTTAATGGAGTGAACATGAATATTGCTGTCAATTGTGGGAGTTTCATACATGTGGAAGACTGTGGTTTGTTTTTTTTTAACAGATATGAGAGGGCTGATAGAGAAACGCAGCCTTCCGAGACCCCAACAGAGAAAATAGACTGGTCTCTGTGGACTTGGCTCTGACTTGAGGCTTTATGAGGGAGATCCTGAGCTGTGTTTGCCTTAATAGGACCTCAGGGAGGGCTGGTAATGACGCTATAAGGTCACTCCTGAACTGGCGTGTCAAGTTGCACAAGTCATTCATGATTATCATTCGATAAAGACAGAAAATGTTTCATTTGGTATCGGACACTATTCTGCATGGAGTCACATCAATGTATGGTCAGTTTTAATAGTGAAAAATGTTCAATTATTGCAACGTTTCACTGTTTGGTCACGTCCTGATGGTCTGCGAAATGACCGATGGAAGTTTTGTCTTTATTAAAGATCAACACAGGAGGAGTCGTCATGTGATGACATCATATTCCTACCAAGCAGCTGTGTTTTTCAAAGTTACTTCAGCGACAGAAAGCCGAACTTCAGGAAGAGATCTGCCAAGAGTAAAAAGTCAGTCTGCATAAAAGGTTTTCTATGAGTTATTAGCTTTAAATCTTTAAATTGAACTATAAATTGACCGTAGGTTCAAATATGACTGTGTAATTGTAATTGGTCTCTGTGTGGACTGGTCCATCACAGGTCCTGGGTGTACCCTGCCTTTACCCAGTAGTTGCTGGGATAGGCTCCAGTACAACTGGAGCCCCAAAAGGCAGCTTTAGAAAAATCATAGATGGATGGTAAATGGCGTATACTTGTTTTCTATCTTCCTCAAAGGTGCAAAGCGCTTTGCAGTCACAGACGCATTCACACACTGATAGTGGCTCTGGTGCTAGACACTGGTGCCAACCTTCCACCAGAGGCAAGATGGAGTTCAATGTCTTGCCCAAGGACACTTGGACACATGGGTGAGCAAGGTCAGAGGTCGACAACCGTGCAGCGGTTGGATGGTCTTAATGGATTTCACGTTACATCTCCTATGTGCTCAATTTGGTTGATGAAAACAATATATACTGTATAGCTGATCATTTAAAGTCACGTTGGGATCATCCGTGTAGATTTAAGTTAGTTTATTTGCAAAAATTGCATTATTTTATGTTTAAATACTGGGTTCCTGTTTTAATATTTGTGTGGTTATTGTTCGCCTTCTCCTAATTTCTCTGGTCTCCCCATAGTGGCATCCTTATGTAAAGGAATATTTTTAAATTTAGTTATGAATTGATATGTCCAATTTGGTTTTTACAGAGACAAAGTTCATTTTAAAAGTAAAATGCTTGTCTCTACTAAATGATAAACATAATTTGGGTGGTTCAATCACTTGTGTTCACTTGTCCATGCAAGTGCATTCATTTAAAACTCTAAGGTGAAACATCTGTCAAAATAAACTGACTTTTTGATTTCCATAAGTGGTGACTGGCAGATTTAACTACAGAAATATAAGTGAGGTTAAATTTATTAAAGTTCTAGCTCAACAAACAGAGAAAAAACATCACAATGTTTAATATTTTGCTGAAAGGGAGAACAGATTCCCTCAGAGGAGTTGAAGAGATCCCTCCCTGGTCTGTACCTGCAGAAATGCATCTCGGGTAAGAGGAGTGGCCAACACGGATTTCAGCACCATGGTCAGAGTTACCTCACAGGTAAATCTCACCTCAGAGTACACCTTGACTTTTCTTTAAAACCATTCAAACATGAACACATAAGTTTGGATGTTTTGTGAACAGCTTTATATTTACCCAGTCAAATACCATGTGAATTTTCTAAATAAAATTAAGTGTTATTTATTATGTAAAATTTTGAGGAAGCTGTTAAAGTCTCACTTAAACAAGCCTCTTTTTTTTTTTTTTTTAACGTTGGAACAATACCTCACTCTCAGGCCTCCGCTGAGATGTAAATGGATGTTTCACTGGTGTTGTGACCCTTGACCCTAAGTGCACCCCCTGTTTCCTGAGCCAGATGCTGCTCCTGTAGACCCCAGTCTTCTCAACCTAAACAAAGTAATCCTCCACTAAACAAGATGGATATTGTATCACCAGTCTAGTAGGTGTCAAAGGAGCAAATACATAGAAAACCTGACTCCTCCTGTCTCTGAATTTCACAAATCATCAAACAATATAAGTATTTTTAACAATAGAACAAAAGTTGAAACTTTCTTTTCTCTGCTGTGGTGTTTTCAATTAATTGCATTTGTGTGAGGATGAGTTTTAGACATTAAAGTTTATGACATTTCGGGACTTTAGTGGGAAATATGTGATTTTTAGCTGTATGTGCTTTAGATGAAAAATTTTGAATATAAAAAGAGAAAATATATGTTGCTGGTTTTGTAAATGAAGATATAAAAGAATAAAAACAATTTAAGGGAGATAATAGACTTTATTCCACTGTGCCTCTATTTAACTGAAGTAGCCATTACATTTCTGGTTTATTACTTTCTACCCAAAAAATTGAAAGCCACTTTTATTTTCTTAAAAAAAATATTGTGTAATCTTATGAAATAGCGCCTCCAGTTATCTTTACCAACTCTGGCTTTGCGCAGAGATTGTTTAACAGTTTCTCGGATGCTACCTCCCACTCCTCCACGTAGATCCCCCTCTTAACCAATCCCATGCCTCCCCAAAAAGTTTACGCCATGCAGCCTATAAGAAGTGGCTAAGTTTCTCAAGTAACAGAAAGACTTGTCCTCTCAGGAACACATCTATGGATTCTTTAGATGTCTCCAAAAGCCCACAGATCTTTGGTTGGACTAACTCCCTGACTCCATGAGAGGGGGGTTGCTTTGACTCTGTCTGCTGGACGCCTTTACCAGGTGGGAATGTCTGAGGAAAATCTGGGGGAAGACTCGGCCAGCTCCCCTGTCTCTCCTGTGGACAGTGTGAGCAACAGCGAGGGGGAGCTGGACAGACCGCCGAAGAGATGTGGGAGGAAGAGGAGACCAAGCAGGAAAAACGGGGAGGACTCAGATAGCCCGACCCCTGGGAAAAGAGGGAAGAAGTCCAGCAGCAGCAGCCCGCAGTCTTTCGAGGAGCTCCAGTCGCAGCGCGTCATGGCCAACGTCCGGGAGCGACAGAGGACGCAGTCTCTTAACGAAGCGTTCGCGGCTTTGCGCAAAATCATTCCCACTTTGCCCTCCGACAAACTCAGCAAAATACAGACTCTAAAGCTGGCAGCCAGATACATCGACTTCCTCTGCCAGGTGCTGCAGAGCGACGAGCTGGACTCCAAGTTGTCAAGCTGCAGTTATGTGGCGCACGAGAGGCTGAGCTACGCCTTCTCGGTGTGGAGGATGGAGGGCGCCTGGTCCATGTCAACATCTCACTAGCACCTGGAGAAATCCTGCCCAAAATGGTACGCCGGGTTCCCAAACCCAAATCTGCACTATTCAAGCTGAAAATGTATGTGGGAGAATGATTTTTTTTAAAGGTTGCAGCCTTTAAAGGCCACATAGGCTAGAAGAAGGGGTTTTGTTTTTTTTTAGTGACAATAAAAATGTAACCCACAGGTGACTGCTGAATTTATTTCCTGAAGGAACAACCTGGAGTCCAATGCTGGATACATGGGATCACTGCCACAGACGACTGAAGCTCTGCGTGGGGATCTTTTTATATATATAAGAGGCCCGACAGCCTTGCGTCAGCTCCCCACTGATGAGTTTTCATGCTGTTGACGAAGAATGTTTAAAAAATATCTTTTTTGTGGTGTTTTTCTCATCTTTTCTTTAAAAAAGTCTGTTTAAATGCATGCATTTAGACTTTTCTCTGTGGTCAGAGTGCATCATTGATGTCTCAGTATTTCTTCAGCCGGTGGTGTTGCTCATGCAGGCTGACTTTGTGGATCTAACCTGTGCAAAAAGAAAAAAAAAAAGAAAAGTATTTTCAGAATATTTATTTATTGAGGAAACGAGGAGGAATAGATCCTGTGTCTGGAATAAAATGCATTCCTATTTTTTTTATAATCGCCTCTTTTATAAATGTTTGTATATATGTTTTTGCATTAAAGAAAAGTACGATGGAAGGACTGGAGTTTTGTTTTCCTTTCTGTGCACGAAGGCCAAAAGAGAAATGGAAAATGTCAATTAAGCTTTGCGCGTGCGCGGGGAAATTACAGAATAAAATCTGAAAATTGCATAAATCACATGCAGAAAAATGTGTTTCCAATTGTGATTTTGCGCGTCAAAAATCACAATTGTAAATATATTTTCATGACACTTCCTGTTTAGGCCCTGCATCCATTCTTCGATGGGACTCTAAAATAAATAAAATAGAAAAGTTCACGGAGACAAATGTAAACATTGTTGACTCATATTTTATCTTTTGTACCAGCATTAGCCCCCGTGTCCCTGCGTGATTACTGTCACGGAATAAATCTTTCAAAGCCTGTTATCGTGCTGTGATTGATCTCCGTGATCTGGGAAAGTGTTTCTCGCTGTCCAAATCAAAGTGTGCGCGCGTTTGAAGGTGTGTAATTGGCTTGCGAGGCACGTATGGAATTCCCAGATGGCTATGAAATTCAAGAAGGTCGTGAAGGTGCAGGGTGTGGAAGGGCTGCTTCTCACTGCGTTGTCCCAACAGTTAAGCAAGAGTTGTGTTTGTTCGATTAATTGTTGGAGATAAATATGAGTTGCTTTTTGTGGTGACGCAAAATCTCAAAACTTTAATTTATTAAATTATTTCTAATGGTTTCTTGGTCCCTGATGCGTAAAAGTATGGAAAAGGTTTCCTCTTCCCTTTTTCTGAGGAGAGAAGTTGGCAACTGACACAATGCAGAGGCACAAAATGAAACCTATTTAGAACAGATGTTAGTATTTTTAAAAAAGTCACGTGAAATGAGCAGATGTTCAGACTGAGCTGGGGCTCGCAGAGCAGAGCATTGCTGAGCAGACTCTGCTCGGAGCAGCAATGCCTCCACACTTTTCTCAGCGAAGCTGTGGACTTTTATGGGGATGATCCATGCAGATTGGATTAACAAAAACGATCATTCAAAAGGGGGATTCCGGGAAATATCATGGAACTGGAAGGAATGGTTTCTTGAAGGTAGGCTGAACTTGAGAAGAGAGTCTTCATGCTGAGGACTGTGTGAGGGAATGTGTGTCTGAGAGGCAATAATAAAAGCCAAATAAAAGCCAGGGTGTTTTTGGAAACTTCCACGGGCCTCACTGCAGCCCAGCTCTCAGGCAGAACTGCGGCGGTGGAAGCGGGGTGAGTGTGAGTGTGGGTCTGTGTGTGAGATGGAGCGAGGAGGCTTAAAGGAGACGAGTAACCGAAGAGTGACCGAGAATCCATCAGCCAACCGTTCCGATAAAGAAAATCTACGACGCATGGTGCGCTTTTACGCATGAAAAAACATACATCTATATTACACAAGTTTGTTTAAAAAAAAAAAAAAACAAACAAAACAACAAAAAACATAGTTTCGTAATTCAAAAAGATTTTACTTGTTATAGGGAGAAAACATGCATGTACATTATTATTATTTTTATAACTATTATTATTACTATTATTATTATTATTATTATTCACGTGATACATTCTCTAAAAAATGTGTTTACATTTTTATTTTGTACGTGTTATTTATTTTATCATTTATTTTAAAATATATATTTATAATTGTTTGTTCTTTTGCTGTTGCAATTGTTTTTCATCCCTAAATACATGAAGTGTAGACACACATATATATTTATATACATTATTTTATCGAAAATCCAATGAAATATTTTTGTCTGTGAGTTAAAAATAGAGCTTTTCATTTAAAACAAGTAACCACCCTGTACGTAAGAGGTGATCTGCATGGTGAAGAAGTTTAACCTAAAAACTGCAGTGAAGGCAAAGAAACAGATGAGAAGTTAAGCAGAAACAGACAGTTACAGACTTCATGCATATTGAATACATTAATGCCGCTCTTTGTTTGTTGGAGGCACATGAGAAGCTGCCCATAATGCGCGTAATAAAGGTCCAGTAATGGATATCATGGAAAATTCATTATATAGTTTTATTTTAACAGTTTTGAAAATATATATATACATACACATATGAGTGTGTGTCTGCACACATAAACTTTATAAAATAATTACAACATTTACTCCTGTGAATAACATAGTTTCCCTTTTTTAATTTGGTCAATAAAACAAACAAAAAAGAAAAAACGTATCTCGGAAATATTTATATATTTGATACATTTTTTGTTCTCTTTTATTTTTTAAAATCAGTTGTGGTTTGAGATATTTGGTTTCAGCATAGATGTATGACATCACTGATATTCACCTGCAGGAAATAGCTCCATCCGATCCGCCCACTTTGACCCTCAAAACTATGAAGTGTGACCACCCAAAAAATAGATAATCACTCTGAGAGACATTTTTTAAAGCCAAAATAGGACCTGCAGACAGTTAAATTTAGTTGGAAACAGGTGTTTCCGACAAAAGCATTGTCTGTTAAGACAAGATAATTTTTAAAACACAAAAGTAAAAAAAAAAAAATATACCACTCAAATTAATATTTTCCTACTCATTTTAATTTTCAAATTATTCTTGTGTTGACTCAAATAACGCTCATTGAGCTGTGCAAACGCATGAGATCTAAAGTCTAAGAGGTTTAATCTTAAAGGGAAGTCAAACCCTGTGGTGTGAAAAGGAGACGGAAACCCCGAAACAGCCTCTCTCATAAATCGCTGATACAGGTTCAGCTGCATCTCAGAATGTAATGCAGACTCACATATGTGTTGCCCTGACATGATTTATGTAAACTCTGAGAACAACAGTGTAATATATTAATTTTACAATTGGCTTGTTTTGTTTTCCCACATTAAGAACAAAATGTCTTAAAGCTTTTTTGGAGCACAGTTTCCATATATCTTTATGCAATCTCAGAATTTTTCAATTAGCCAACATTTATTATTATTATTTTTTTAAATCTATTTTTCTGTTCTGGAATGTCTTCTTTTCAGTAAAAGCAATAGGCTAAAGAATGCCACATTCCACAAAGCATTTGTGCTCTTTGATGCAAATGATTGTGCTTAAAAGATTCAAACTTGAGATCTTCTGATAAAAGTAAATACAGGAGGTGCAACCGATCTGCCTCGGTGGAGTAAATGTGTGATTTTTTGGTCTGGATGAATGCTTGTAGATACATATCAATTTACTCTATAATTAATTGGACTGTAAAATATATGAATTTTTCCAACAACCTATCAGGAAGGGCATCCTGATCCTGGCATGTCATAGTTGTGACCTGGCTGTCCCACAGACACCCACACACCTTTGTTTCGTGTGATGTGTGCCACCCAAGCTGCAGACAAGACATGGATCACTGTGTTTTAGGAGCGTACACAATGATGTCACACACAGGAAAGGGCTGGAAAAGGTTTGGCACCTTTAGGAATTGGCCACATTCCCGTTGGCTCAGCAGAAATGCAGAAAAAATAAACAGGCAATCAGAAGGCAGTGTGAGCGTACACAAAGGCATCGCAAAAACGTTGTGGATAATAAAAGCAGATTTTTCACTTGAGGGGAATGATTATTTGTGCTCCTCAGTTGTCCATAAATAGAGGGCCCCCTTACAGGAAGTATAAACACTGAGATGAAGCAGAGGGCAGCTGTAGTGCGACGCAGTGACTTCCAAACATTACTGTTTGTGTTCAATCAAGATCAGGCAGAACCAAAGTCTGGGTTTGAGAGGGGTTATTTCCTGAAGAAAAAAGGGAGAAAAATATGCAGAGATTTCTTAACTAGTTTTATTTTTTTTTTTTAAATCGACGATGAAAACAAAAACCAAAATAGGGTTGACTGCACTCAAGAGAAGAAAGGCATTAAATTTAAAAAGTTTCCACTTCAGTGTGAGGAAAGCCAGTTTGCCCTTTGACAGTAAAACATTCAACCTTTGTGTATTGCTTTAGGCAAAAAGGGCTCTAATGACGCAGCATCCTCACTCCTGACCCTGAAGGGGCTTCTCTCCCTGGGTATTAATCCTATTGCCTTCTTTAGCTCACACTGGCATCAATGATGAATGCCAGGGCTCTAATGTCACGCTTTTGCGTCGTTACGTAAAGCTACAATGATCTCCTTATTTCCCTCGCACCACCTTGAACACTTCATTCTTATCCCGTTTGGCCAGAACCTCACAGGAAGTGGTTTTATCTAGAACAGGAAAATCTCTGTCTATCAGTTTAAAACCTCACTGTGATCCACATATAAACACAGAATATAATAGTGTAAAAATATTCAAAGGGAATTATTAAGTTAGGGGAAAACTGTAAAAGTAAGGTCAATCATAATTATATTAACATTAAAAAAATAAAACAGCTTAAATTTAGATTTGCCTTGTCAAGTCAAATAATTGGTTTATCAATGAGAAACTTTAGGGATAAAGGAGAAACTGCACTACTTAATCAATTTGTCCTAATTAAAAAAACACAAATTTCCTTTTTTGCTCACTTTTTAATATATATGTGAATCAGTTTCCTTTTTTTCCTCCTGCAGAGATTTTCGTGCAGGACCAAACCTGATCAGCTCCTTCATAGAAGATCAACTCTGTGAGCTAATGAAAAATGTAAAGTATGATATTGATGTGCAACAACAATGTCAACTGAGAACATATTTTCCTTGCCCTTTCATAATGTGGATTTCTAGTAGAAATTGTTCACTTGTTTTTAAGTAGAATATATTTCATTGCTATCATCAAATTCTAATGATCTAATATCAAACATATCAATACTTATTCAGTGTTTGTTTACTTGCAAGTTTGAATCTATCCCAATGAAGAAAGCAAGAAAAAAAACAGGGTTCTCCTCATAAAGTTAATCTAACCTTGTTTTTAAAATGGTATTTCTTTCTAATAAAATACATAATTAATATACAATCGTCAGAAATTTATGATATGTTATTCAAATAATAATTCAAAATTGTAAATTAGCAAAAGGACATGAAAAAAAGTATTAAAAATTAAACACGTTGCAACATTTTAAATCAAAAAAGTAAAAAGGGTAAGAATGTCAACACATGAAAAATATTTAATTTTAAGAAATTCCTTTATTCACATAAAACATGTATTGTGTTTCAGCAGAGGATCTATATTAAGAAGAACTGCAGATCTGAGGGTAAGACAACATAAACTTCATCTTATCTCCTCTATCTCCATGTCATTAGGGTGCTGGCTTCATCCTCCTCTACAGCATGACCGGCTGTTTGTGACCTGCGTGCTAAATCAAGTTCAAAGAGGACCACTGGCGTTTGGCAGATAGTTTTACACGAGGGCAGGGGGAGAACCATTTGTTTGGTCAACCTCTAGCTCCCCCTTTGATTCGGGACTATCTCTGACCCTCCGACCTCCAGCAGGCAGAGTGACACCGCTAAGAGCTGTTCATGCTGCTGCTGCAATCAAGTTCATAACGTCTGCAGAATGCTGTTTGTTTTCATTTTCAATGCTCAGTTTATTAAAAATGTCTAGTTTTCTTTCTGTAATGCACAGGGCACTTTGAAAATCTTTATCAGCTCAAACGATAATAAATGCTTAAAAAAATAGGCATCTTGTTGGATATTTTTATGTGGTAAACTTACTATTTAACCTTTTAAAACCATATTTATATTTGCATATTGTAAGGCTGAGGGTGCATGATCTGCAGGACTCAGTGATCAGATTGCAGAGTCTAAATGAAAAACTAAAACTACTGATACATTATCTGTAAGATGATTTTCTTTTTAATATTTTTGTCAGATGTAAGCTAAATATGTTACAGTGTCTCCCTACAGTTAAATGGAAACTGTTGTATTTGAACATTTCACATTTATCCACAGAATTGCACAAATAACTACAAAAGTTGTCAGAATTTTTTTTATTATTTTGTATCACAATTGTATAATGTCACGTTTTGATTGGATGTTTGTTATTCTATTAGATAAAGTTGAAGCTTTAATAAAATGTCTAAATTAAATTGACCTGATCCTTATTCCTTTGTCAATAAAGCCTCAGAAAGTATATAAGAATGATATGAATCTGCATCTGCTTGTTTGAGAAAAGTGAGAAAATACTCATTTAAAGGCAAAAGCATTTTTTATATGCAACTTTGCAACAGTTCACTCTATCCTCAATGAAGTTTAAATTGTCCTTGTAAACATGTGTTTCCCAAAGTAATTCCAGAAATGTTTAACAAAATAGAAATTCCTGCCAAACCATAGACGAGCTCCAATGAGTCACCTTTTCTCACGCACACGGTTTCTGCACGGCTCTGCTCTTATTTTGGTTCATTTCCCTGACCTTTAACACTTGCCCCAGAGAGATGCAAATGCCCAAAGAACATAATGGTTCCTTTCCTGTGTAAAAACCAGGCCGTAAAGGAAGATAATTAGAGTTGTCATAGCAACTGGTTCCAGCGAGTTGATGGAGCCGCGTTTGCTCGCAGAACTTCAAACGGTATCAAAGCTCTACAGGCTGGTGCTCCAGCTCTGGTTTGAATTAGGAGCTTACTTCCACGGTCTCTCTTCAAATTCAAGTTCTATATGCAGCACCAGCTTAAAAAAAAGTCCAAAAAAAGGGGAAATGGGCCCAGCTAGTCCTGGTCCAGACAGACCCGGAGATCTGGATTTCATTAGAAACAATTATCTTATCTGTTTCATCTCGATGCTGCCCCAAGGGTTGGCAGGCAGACCACTGGGTTCTTTTGCAGTTTGAGAAAGCCTGCAGCCAGCCAGAGGCCTGTGGATCAGGTCATTAAAACACTCCTGCCCCTGCTGTTAGTGATAAAATATTTTCATGCTTTTAAAAATAGATTTTTGCCTTTCAACCCCACAGGACACAAAAAACAAGACATTTCTTCTCCACTGCTTTGTCGTATATTTTTAAAGCGTTTGTCAAACATGTGACACAGGCACCTGTTCAAACAGTAAAATGATATGAACACCTATGCTTTACATGTTACAGTTAATAACTCAGAAAGCATGTGAACACATTTGTGACACTACGTCATGAGCATGGATCAAAGAACCTTTGTATTCACACACTACTAAGACAGGAGATAGACTGGACTGTTACAATTTTATTTATCTGAAAAAAAACACACAACAAAATACCAACAAAATGCATCGCTTGTGGCTGCTGTGAAACTAAATCTTGCCTTACATATAACGGCACATTTGTACAAAAAAAAAGAAAAAAAAAGGAATTTTTCTGACAATTTTCGTTTTTTTAACCTGTTTACCTCTATGCAAGTATACGCAACAGCAATCTAGATCTATGAGTCACATGTTTATTGTCTTTGTTTGCTCTGGAACAACATCTAAAACCTGAAAAGACAAAAAATTCACACAGAGCTGAAAAATGGACAGATTTATCTATACTTTTAACTTCACATATGGTTGCACCATCTTTGGAAAAATAACTGGAATCATTGTATTTCCTGTTAACCATGAATGAGCTTCTTACACATCTCTACTGGAATGTTGGACGACTCTGCTTTTACAAACTGATCCCAGTTGTCAAATTTTAAAGGAAGTCTTCTCTAGTTTGAAATTTCTCTATGGGTTTCTGTTGAGTTCAGATATGAAGTCAGTTGGTTATTCCAAATCTCTCCAACACTTCATCTTTAACCATTTATGAGAGGTTATTGAAGTGTCTTTTCTGTTAATGTCGTGCTAGAAGACCCATAACCTCTGGTGGCGTACTGACACTAACCACTACATAGTGCCCCTAAATTCTTTGGTAATGATCAGATTTCATGATACTGTTCCCACAGTTCAGGCATCAAGTTGAGAAGCAGCAGAGCAACTTTAGAATATTTTTATAATATTATTTTTTCACACCCATCACTTGCCATAGGCGTATCATAGAAGCTTCTCATGCTCAAAAATGTTTGTTTTTAACTATTTAGACAAGGTGTCAATGCTTTTGTTTACTTAGTTTTTTAGTTATTTGTGAAGTGTTGCCAGGTTTGAATTTTCTTATTATGTTTTGTGTTGTTTCATTGCAAACAAGAACAGGAAACCCATGAATCACAAAACTTTGTAATTATAACAATTTTCTGTGGGAAGTGATCCATTTTCTGACAGAAGTATGAGGTATCTCATATTTTTGGTCATAACAGATGGTACTTATAGGAAAAAGCACTCAAAAACTGTATGGAAATGAAACATTGGTGTACCATTTCAAATAAATTGCATTTGGTAAGTAGTTAATATTGATCTATTAAACAAAATCTCCTTGGGGATTTTAACTGAGCCTTAAAAAAGTGAAGAAAAAAATTAAATATCCATCCATCCCATTTCTAAACCTGGAACATCATCCCTGACAGGGTCACGGGGTTGCCTACTGTTGGAGGAAGGCCCCATGATAAAAAAAATATATTATTGACAAAAAAAAAGCAAAAAAACTGTGAAACTATTGTTCTCAAACCTGAAATAGAGCTCTAACACTTGCTGTAGTTGTTAGACTGTGGGATTTTGTGTCTGTCTTTTATTGCATTCCAACTGTTATCATCCGCTTTGACTCATTCTTACAAAACATCCAGAACATTGTTCAGTCCAAAATACTCTTCAAATTTTGAAACCTAAAAACTTAATTTACTTTTGTGTTTTGTGAAATGTTTCTGTCTAATCTGTTTGCACAGAAAACAGTCTAACTGATTATATATGCAGCTATGATCAAACACTTTCAAAAAATGTAAAGATTGTAATCTTGATTTGATTTAATGTTGATGTGTCCAGATGAGTCGTTTCAGACCATATGTATTTGCTCACTAACACCTGGGATAATGGTGTGCTGTGGTCATGAATCATGTGCTGGACGTTACTGTTTTTTTCTGTAAATGTCGCTGGTTTCCTTGAAGAGTGACATTCAGGTGAGTGAAATCTCATGCATTTTGATACTTTTCTTTCATTTAAAAATAAGGAATAGGGTTAGTTTTTATTGCTACTGTAAGCTTTAGGAGGTCAAGAGATGGAAGGGGAATTTGTTCAGGTTCAGGAAATACCTGCCAAATGCTTTTCTCTCTCTCAGTAACTAGCTATGTTGATTTATTTGAGGCACTCTGTAATCCCTCACCAAACAAGTAATTAATCATACTTCCTGAAATTTTATACTAGTTTTTTTTTTTCAAGCAGTTTTAGGCAGGAATTTACGTCGTACACCTCTTGCTTCTAATTGAGAAGATGGAAGAGCACTTTAGATTATCTGGTTTGGCTCAAAACAGTGTTGGTTTCAGCAAGGGATGCTCTGAGCAGTGCTGGGACAGGAGCTGTGAAATGAAGCAGAGAGGGATGAGAGGCCCTTCGCAGGACCTGGAGGTGAAACTGAAACCCTCCTCCTCAGGGGTTAGGGATCACGCGGGCAGAGACTCCCCTTCATCAGAGCTAAGCAGGGAAATGCTGAGGACAGCACAGGTCAACTTACCCACCTACCCACTGTACCGTTACCATTGAAAACATGACAAAAGAAAAACAAATGACAAGCACATTACAATAAGGACTAATCATGAAGGTCAGCAGACTTTTACCTCTACTCTGAAGATCAAATATACTCAAGAAAAAAAGTCAAGGCACTTTTGTTTAAAAGAACTATTTTCTTTATCCACACCTCTAGAAAGCAGGAAACCTCAAGGTAAATGCTTAAAAAACCTTCTACAAGAAACCACTGAGAGATTCCAGCCTATTCCCATTACATGATGTTTGCTTTCCTGCTCTTTGTGCTGCGCACCCCGCCGATGGAATCTCGCATCCTCTTCAAGGAGAAATTTTCTGACTTATTAGCTGTCAACAGTTCATAACCTCCAAGGAGCTATTAAGCCTTCTCTTGTGGTCACACAATAAATGCCAGTGTTTGATTTGGACTTAAAAGATATTTGAATGTTTTTGCTCTTCTCCACCCTGCGTGCAAGTGCAGCAAAAACACACGGGTTTCAGCATCAGATCACTGTGTCAAGATAATGCTAATAATGTGTTTGCTTTGTTTTGATGGCGTGCTGTGGATTTACTGTCTACGAGCACAGTTTATCTCATCTGAGACAATAGACAAACAACAAAAACTGAGCCTTTGAAATATTTGCAAGGTTACATCATCACCAAAAAATATTATAACAAGACTGAGATTCTCTCTCTCTCTCCTAACCGCTTCCTTTTTTTCCTATATTTTTACCTTGAGCGATATCATACTTATATTTGTTCTTGAGAAATGGTGTCAGCGGTGGGACTAAATCATTTATCACCAGCCAAAAACAACTGGGATGAATAATTGAGTCCAGATGTAGTTGATTCAAGCAAGATACCAGGGTTCATTTCCTGTCTGTGCTCTGTAAGACAACCTATTACACCTCCCAGGCAGCTGCTGGGTATGCAGGCCTTGCCTGAATGTCAACAATCCTCAGGTGTCAGCTTAAGAATCACACAAGAATTCTAAACTTGACTGAAGAAATCACAAACTCCACACAATTGATCCAATTTTGCTTTTTTTAAATCTCCGAAATATATATATATATATTATTGGACTTAATAAAAGTTGTATCTCATAAAACCTCATATATCCAAGTATTGAACAGTGCAACACATCAGCTTGCCATCAGCTCACATATTTATTTGAGATCCTAGAAGGCCATAACTGTCGAGCAGTCTTAGAAGCATTCTCTTCCGGCCCTTTGGGCTCATATGGTAATAATTAGGTACTCTGGCATGGCTGTGCAGGTGACTGACACTGAGTGACCGCTCTTCATCGTGCTAATGAAGAGCTTCAAAGCTGTCTCATTTAGGTTTGGCATGTGAGAGCTGCTCAGGTCTCTATTTGTTGTGTCCTTAAACCAACTGCAGATTTGTGAGCAAATGGTTTAATGATTCAGCAAATTTGCAGAGTACTGCAGAGTTTCCTCAGTCTGAATGGGTTTTATACCTAGAGTGGAACAACTGGACCAAAATGGCCACCAAAGCCAGTTATTACAGGACGTAAACAGAGTGGCGGAGAAACGATGAGACACAGCATTTATTGAAATTTGGTTGGATGAATTGGGGCTCAATAAAAAAATGTTTAATGTGATACACATTGCTTCTCACACTGTTCTCAGACTCAAACCCCATGACTTCTCCCCACCTTTACATTTAGCCTTCCAAGTGAAGAGATATGGAAAAACTAGTGTTTTCAAATCCTGACGTTACCATCACTCTATGACGTCATGAACAGTCATCAGTTATCTACGTTAGTGTGTTGCTGTCTGTGCTCAGAAAATACATAACAATGTTTAAATTTGAAAAGTCATGCTAAAAGAAAAAGTCATTACTTACACTAAAATATAAATTTCTGTGCCTCAGAGCACACCCATGTGAAGAAATGTAATGTTCCTCCATGCCACAAGCACAACGCAGATCACCCTATCGATGGAGGGATTTTCAGCCCTAAGTGCCTACGGTCCCTCTTTAAAAAAAAGACACTTTCGTACACTGCTGCAGCTTCAAATGCACCTATTGGCTATGTGGAGCAAAAGCAAGAGGGATAGAAATTTAGCCTATTTGTCATAAACATCAGCATACCTTCTTGGAGGTCGTCCCCCTCAGTAATCGTCTTGTAGTAGACCTCCTCTGTACCAAAGTAGTAAGTTACAAGTGTTGTACCCCAGTACCTGATGTAGATACAATTGGTCAAAGCTCATCAGAGAAATATAAAGTATGAATCAGTGAGTGAACTTTTCCTACAAGGATTGCAAAGCTTAGGACTTCCATTATTCTTTGTCTTGTTTCTTTGCCCCACCCTCAGAATTCCTGGCCAATGACCGAAGAGATCTTTAGTCACATGATTTTGTTTACAAGCTTTAGTTCGACACAGGAATGCCCACTTCATGCCGGTCTGAATACAGACCAAACGCTAGATTCAGGACTCGATTCGGACCAAATTAGGCGGACTCAGTACGGACCAACAGACTTTTCCAGGCTGAATACTGTTACACTCAGCAAAGGGAAATAAAATTGTCTTATGCAGGTGGAACAAAAAAACAAAAAACTCAATTTTTTAAAAACTCTGTGCTATTCGTGGTATGCTCTTTCTAAAACATGTATTCATATATCTCAACATGAATGGCATGCCAGTTTCAAAACAAATAAACAACAGCCGAGGAGGTTTCTATGGACAGAATCAGCCTGTGGAAGGATGTCAGAGCTGTTTAGGAGAAAAAGTAAATAGTGAGGTGGAGTTGCCTACACGCCATACTGCTGTGTTTACACTGTGATTAGTCTTTGCAGAATGAGATTCCTGACAGAAGGCTCTGACATGGTGTGGCATGATAAAATAAACTCTAAACAGAACAATTTCAAGGCATCCTCCATAGACCATAAACCAAAACTCCCTCTGCAGACCACAGCCACCAATCTTTTATTTTCCAACTGGGTGGCCCGACTCTTTATTTCTCAATTTCATTCTGTGTTCTGCATTCTTCAACACTATGGATATTCCTTTATTTGTTTGCTTTGTGTTGCATGTGCTTGTCCCCTTTTCATTCAGTCTTTTTATACCTTCTTTGTTTTCCCCTTCCCTCCGATCCAGAGTAAACCTGGCTGGAGCTTCAACTTGCAGCTCTCTGGAGGCCCATCGAGACGCTGAGCTGATGACACAGTTTACAGCCGTGTATGCCGTGAATGTGTGTGTGTGTGTGTGTGTGTGTGTGTGTGTTGGGGGGGGGGACCCACTGGGGCTCATTCAAAACTGTGTCACTGTCCACCTGAGCAAACAGAGTTTTGGAGGAGCAGAGGAAGAGTGGGGGTGGATGGGGAAGAAGCTGGTTGGGAAACCAGGAACCAATTGATGAGGGAGGGCTGGCAGAGCGACAGCCAATGTACAATAACATTAGCCTTCCGCTCTGGGCCAAGTGAGCGGTCCTTCTGGACACATCTCTGCCTCTTTCTATTATTTTTCTTTTTTCTTTTTTTGGGACAAATCTCCGTCTAATGCAAACACATTCCTGTCATGCCTCACTGCCATTCATAGTTTAGATTTCTTATTACAGACAGCATTACACACATGGGCCAGAGCTGCACTAAACAGAGCAAAGAGGGACAAAAGGCTTTAGTCCTCAAGGTCTCTGAATACGTCATTCAGTCTGTCAGGTGTTCTTTCTTTTTAGGTAAAAAAAAAATAATAATAATAATATGTTAGTTCCACACATCCATTTTCATTAGGAAATATGTTGTAATAACAAGGCCTTATTTAGTCTTGGGCAATGGGGGCAAAGGGGTGGCAGTGCCTCCCTAAATGAATCAACTGTCTCCCCAAATGTGATGGCCTGCAAAGACTAAAAACAAAAAAAAAAAAACATGCATCTAAATGCTCCCTTTTTTTATTATAATAAAGAGAAAAAAATAAGCATGTATGAACAGACAGACATAAAAAGAGTAAAAAAAAAAAAAAAAAGATACAAACAGCCTCAATTGGGCACAAATGCGTGCCCTGCTTGTGCCTGTCCCAAGCCCAGAAAAGGGTTATGTCAAGCTGCATTCAAACCAAACACAATTTGTGTCTCCTGGGTTTCCAGTTTCAATTTTAAATCAATGTAAAGACACGATCTGAATTTCAGCATCGGGCATGGCATGTTGGTCTGGCAGGAATGTGATTTGGGCATCGTGGTGCAATTTTAATGCTGCAGCCTGTCCAAAGTTAAAAATTTTAACTTTGGCAAGGTCAGTGCATCATGTCAACCAATCAGGGACTTGTGATGTTTTCAGTGACTCGATCAACAGGTGAAGTCCAAATCCAACATTGAAGACCAATCTGATTGTTGTTTTTTCTGAACTTCGTGTGATTTTTCTTATTTTATCAAGACAGTAATAAAATATATATTCATTTTATTATTTCTTTTTAAATAGTTTCCCCTCTTGGACTAAAGCGGAACTGCATGTCTTCAAACTGGAATCGACCGTCATTCAGATGCAGCTTCTGCTACAGGGGTGAAGCTCACCGTACTGAAAGAGTCTCTGAATGATCTCATGAACCCAGACATGGAGACCAATGATTTGTAGAGCTTTTAAAAAGCAAATAAACCTGATCCCTCCACATCATCCATGTCCTGCATGCATTTTGAAAGTGGTACACACAGACACTGTTCTGTGTGGCAATCAGGATAGAAATATTTGGTAGTAGCTCCTCCCACACACATCTGGGGTGACAATCTCATGAAAACATTTTTGGACAAGTACCAGCAGTGAATTTGCTGGCGTTTGGTGTGAACACACCACAAGAAGCATTCAACATTAAACTTATAAGGCATAAAAATATGACTACACTAAGTGATAGACTAAATTGCTCTGAGCTCATGGGCTCAGAACAATTTAATAAATATTACTATAATTTTCATTCTCTTGTCATCTAAGATTTCTGTAACCAAAACCCTTCAGAACAATTTCCCTTTGATATTAAACATGAGCAGCAACTTCCCTGTTGCGTTTGGATGTGACCCCCAAATTTCCATTGAGGCGATTTATGATTATGAAGTGGGGCTGCATCACAGAATACCAGAACTTTATGGAAAGCAGACCCTCTCCTCTCTCCCCTCGCTCTCTCATCTTAATCCAAGCGAAACATCAGTGGACCTGTTCTGCACTGACAGCCCAGGCTGTCTGGGTATTGTTGAACAACAAGTGGTGGGGAGGGGTCATTCGTTGTGCCAGAATCAGACAGTTTGTACAAACAGAAATGATGTTTTCTGAGGGTCATAAAAATAACTTCCCTGTCAATAGATGGACTAGATCAATAATTATGAATACTTAACTTAAGTTTTATTTGCACACAACAAATACATTTTTAGAAGTTTTTGTGTTGTTTTATTTTATTTAACAAAAATAGAGATGTCATGGGGTAATGACCCACTTTCACACACACAAGGCTGTTCCTGCAAATCCATAGGATTAGATTCTGAACCGCATCCAAGATATCCGCGATAACAGGGAGACAGGTCATTCCAAGATACGATGTGGGCCTTCTTTCAAATGAGATTTTTCTTTCATGTTGAGGAATTTATTGGCGAAAATATTTAAGCTCCTCTTTCAACTTATGTATTGCATGTTTTATTTATGAAGCTAGTGACAATGTGTTGAGGTGATGTATTGCAGTGAGTACCTTTGTTACTTGAAGAGTTGCATTAGTTTATGTGAATGAAAAAAGTATTTTTTTTTTCACCAAAATGACAAAAAAAACTAAAAGATTTTCCATTAAGCCTGAGAAACAATCTGTGTTATATAAAAGGTGATACAGATCTTTAACAAATGTCAAAAAGTAATGCAAGTCTCAACTTCTGAAGATGACTGCAAAAACCTTTACACAAAACTTAACATGGCGTTGCAAAGTGAATTATATTGAGTGTCTCAGAGCTACAGGAAAAAGTTGGTCCTTCTTTTTTTTTTTTTTTTAATCAAGAATGCCAGTAAAACATAATGCGGTTGGCAGCCAGTAAGCAGAACTCATAGTAAAAACAAGAAGACGACTTGAATTCTCACACTTTCAGAAAATATAACCAACGAACCATGATGAATCAATTTTCTGGGTGTTACCTTGTTTATAGAAGTTAGACAGTGTGAAGCTAAATCTTTCTCATTTTTATTTTCTTGCCGCTGTTGCTACTACAAAGGGAAGATTGATGCGTTTGTTCACTTTAAACATGATGGAATCTCATTATCTGACATGTTCTTAGTACATTTTGCACATTAAATATTGATCTTGCTGAATAAAAAGTGAACATAGCCATAAAAACTCCTGCAAGAAGATGAAAAACACTTGCAGAACTGAAAGTATCCTGCTTTAAGATGCAAGGACAGTGCTACCTAATTATTTATTTAAAAGGGGAAAATGTGATTTTAAAGAAAACCTCATGATAATAGAAGACGAAACACATGGTTTTAAAAAAGCAAGAATTAGTCAATTCTGATTTAGCTTAATCGCCAGTTTTTATCTGCGCAATTTCTTCACTAGAGGAAATGTGACTTTTTTTGATGCATGTGTAATGCAGCACCACACAGGAATGACTGAGAAAAGATCACAAACACAAGTTTCTATTTTTCTGTATTAGCGTTTATACCATTATAAATTCAGTAACTTTTTGTGAAAATGCCACAAAAAACAGACAACAAACTGTTTGGGTTTTTTTTGTAACTTTTGCATAATTAAAGATGAATCTGCTCACAGAAACTGATTATCCAGGCATCTTCATTGACTACTAAAGCACTTTTATCCATTAGGACTGGCTCCAAGTCTTGCTGGGAAATGTTCTGTTTAAATTCACAAAGACTTTTTTGTTATTCTTTTTTGGGACAATCACATTTTAAACAGGAATATGTTGTTATATTTTAGTAAAATTACAGCCATTGCAATGTGAATCCACATACTTGTAGGCACTGATTTTATATGCGCTATCTGCATAGAGACAGTGAAAAACATTTTTCTTAAGAGATTACTTTTTTTTATATTAGTTTTTGGTTTTTGCATGTGATTTTTTTTTTCAGCATTTATTACTTTCTTCCAAATCTTTTTTAGTTTGACTCATTGGGTTTTTGGTTAATAAATCCTAACTATATGATTCAAAACATTTGAAATTTAGTAAAAAATCCAGTTAAATCAAAGGCAACAGCAGTTGATATCTGAGATGTCTGACTAAAAATATCCTGTTTTCATTTATCAAAGGGACATTTTCTGCTGTGGATGCAAAAATGACTTCTCAAAATCATCAAGTTTCCTTTCTTTGCTTACCGTAAAGGTTCACATCCCCTACAATCCTCTGATATCTGACTTGGCAACACATTCTAGAACCTGTATCTCTGCTCATGTCTGTTGCGTAACAACACTGGTCATGTCTGCAGGATTGCTCATTCTTCCTTAGCTGCTTTTAACACTGCTTCTGACAACTTCCAGTATCTTCCCATGCCCGTGTGTAAACTAACAAGTTGCAATCCCCTCTTTCCATTATAATAATCAATATTTTTTGAAAAAGTACAGAACTTTCCAGAGCTCACATCTGCTGCCCACATTGCTGTTAGTTAAATTATCTAAGTAATATAACTTTTTTTTTATTGTTTAGCTTTTCCAAACTATCAAAGTAAACATTAGCATGAGCGTCTATGTTTACTTTCATGTATTAATGCCAACTAAAAGGAAGCTAAAATCTACATGCAGTGCAACTTTAAATCCAGAAGCTAGGTTAGGATGGGGAGTGTGAAAAAAGTGGAGGCCACCTGTTTCTCAGTCTGTCCTGCTGCACTCTTGGCATAATTCAGGCTCGTTCATGGCAGATTAGCATCGGGCTATATGAGGTGGCAGTGGCAGCTGTACTTCAAAACACAATGGGTGGGGGCTGACATAAACTTAGTTTACCGCACTTCGTGGCATCCCATGCATTCACACCACATGAGCCCTTTGTGTAGATGGTGATTTCCCACTTTGTCAAGTGAAATGCTCTGTCACGACTTTTAGCGCCAGTGTGGGCACAGTGCACAACTTCCCATCTGGTTGGATAACACGTTTTTACACTGTATTAGTGGTGTGTTATGTTCAGACAACAGCATGACCGCTCTGTGCTGCTCGGCTGAAGCTGTGATGTAGCACCATGGATTTATCACAGCGCTGTTCACAAGCTGTTCACCCGGATGAAACGCTGTTGTTTATTCCTCATTTTGAATTACATGAATGTAAGTAGGTCTCCAGGGTGCACTTGGGCTGTGCAGACTTCTGAAACATCTCTGAGCTTATATATCCATCAGAAGCTGCAGGGGTTGCAAGATCCTTTGGGACACCGCAACAGCTTTACACAGAAAAGATAAACAGCATTTGGACAGGGACATCATTTTTACACACAGCTGTCTTCATTAGATTTGTCTTCAAGGAGAGTACAATAAAATCAATTCCCTACACCCACCTGCATTTTTCAAAATAAAACTTAAATTAAAAAAGATGATGGTCTGCTTTGCAAAAGAGAAGAATTTAAAATGTTCTTTTTTGGCTCACTTTAGCAGAAAATTCACGACATGGGCAAAAAAAAGCAGTAACTTGTTGAACTGTTATTGGAAAGAATTTCTGTCACAGATTGACATGTCATGCGGCTAAAAAGACATTTACCTCCTGCATGTGGATGAACTCTGTGACCTTTCCTGGAGCTCTTTTTTTTCCTCTGTCGATGACAAAAGACATACACACAGCCTTTGGGCTCACATGAGAAAAGACAAACACTCTGGAGGTGCTTCAGGTAATTTGAGAATGGTAACAAATCAAAGTACACATTCAAAAGTCAAATTTTTGCACTACTGTTTCTAAAATAAAACTTTAACATTTGAGTAAAGGCTTACTATTTTGTTGATAACTTCACCGCTTAATGCATTTATTTTAAAATGCCATACAATAATTTAAAGTCCCACTTCATAATAATCTCTTGATCTACTTTAAAAGCATTCCCAGTGGACTTTTAATTATGATGATGCCAATTTTTAGCCAAAATCTTAAACCCTTTCTTGTTTTTTTTGGAAATAGTTTCTGCAGAGCGGCAGGAGTTCTTCAGAAATTCATTTCTAAGTTGTGAGCAGGACTGTTAGTGCAGAGCAACCTGCCTCCCCTTCCAATCCCCGTTGCTGAGAGTTCTCTGTTTACACACTCTCCTGTGATGATCTTACAGCCCCTCATACTGTTAGCTTACAGTCATGTGAAAAAAATTAAGATACCCTAATGAAATAATCCATTCTGTCTTAAAAAAAATTCTATATATTAATGTCCAATCTTTTTTTTTTAATTCTAAAAGGAAAAGAAAGGAATTTAACCCTTTAACACTGGAGCTCGAGTGTTTATGCTCCTTGATTTACTGTAACTTTTGAACACGACCAATGTCATTCCAGCAGATTCTGAAGGAGAAAAGTGGTTCATGCCATTTTTCTGCCTCAAAATCTGATGGAATTACACTGATCGCATTAACGGTTGAAAAGTCACAATATGTTAAAGATTTTGTGTTTAAAGATCAAACTAAACCATTACCATTGTTTTACTCATAGAAAAAAAAAAATCTTATGTTAATGGAAGTCAAAGTTTGAACCTCCTTGTAGCTATTTTTGCTCCTTTGGCTGAAATAGCATGATTGAGACATTTTTTACTAGTCCCTTAAACGTGCATTTCATGGAAATTCTTAAATAAGCTTATATATATATATATATATATATATATATATATATATATATATATATATATATATATATATATATATATATACTGTTTACAAGTACTGTATATGCCAAGTTATATCACTTAGATCACTCAGTGATGTTCAAATTGATGTTGAATGTATCCAAATACGTGGTCAGTAAATATAAAGGCTGACATATGACTGTATACCAAATACTTAGCAATACTGGGGGTGTAGTTATGATACAGATTCCAGCTCAGGTGAGGAAAGTTAAGGATCTAGTCATTTACAAGTGGATGCATCAAAATGGAGCTGAACAAATAGCTTGTGGCCCACCCAGTGTATATTTTACATATAGATTATTATTTTTTTAAACTGCCTTTTTCAACTGCTCCTGATTCATTGAATAAAGAGATACTTAGAAATGCAATTTTGAGCCAAATTTTCCTAACCTATGTCCTCCATGATCAGAAAAATGCCATGAGAACATGTTAAAAACACCAAAAACAGGATTTTCATTGGAGTGGGTCTTTAAAAGTGAATACTTGCAGAGGTCTTTTGGCAAATGCTTCCAGAAGAAAACGTTTGTCTTACGAGCTCGCGGCGAGCCATTTTTCCTGGCAAGCGAGACTTACAAACACATTGAGCCAAAGTAGCTGCTGAGTGCTTGACTTACTTTGCGGGCTCTGCTCCTTGAAGGTGTGACAGGGGAGGGCACGTAAAAGTGGTCAGTCAGAGGAATCAAAGGAAAGAGACGGCATCCCGGGAACACAGGGATATTTTTACAGACTGGAGAGTCCAGGTTGGCCTGTACGCATTCCCAGAGCCACTGTGCTTCCTCAGTATCACCTATCAGCTTAGTCAATCCGAGTTTGAGATAAAGCAGCTACTTAGCCTTTGAACACAGCAGGGGGAGAACTCCTCCAAGTCTCTTATCTTATTAAACTTGAAAAGGATATTAATCCTTAAAAGGCTAAGATAGTAGTGCGGATGACACCAGTCAAAGAGACTGACAGTAATATGAATGCTATCTGTTCTAGGTCATCAATGTTTCTTCTCAGTGGACAAGAGAAGATATGGAGTGCTGTTTGGTTGAAGTTCTGGGTTCTTTTTTTTAAAGCACTGGTAATAAAAATGTAGATAGAATAAAAATATATGCTCATATGTATTCAGGGTGTAAACTCTGATTTAATACTCAATGACAGGCACACATGTCATCAAAGTGGGGAATCCTGGCCTCACAAACATCAAAGACCGCAAGAGATCAAAATGGATCTGCTCCATAATTATCTGCTCTGACGTCTTCTTCCTCCTTGCACACAAAGCAACCTCCCCGTCTCACTGCGCAGTCCCGCACCTCAAGCACGGTTGACGGCACGTGGAAAGAAAAACATCACGTTATGTAGCTAAAAGCCAAATTCATGCAAATCTTGACAGGCACATAAGGGAGCTGGAAAATTTCCTTTGTGCGCTCTGTTGCCCTCAACTTAGGTGGGCAAGGCTTACAAACGTTCACCTGACAAATGACTTCCTCGTTTACCTCCAAGTATAAAGCAAACACATATATATGTGTCAAACTCTAACATTAACAAAATGATGATGATTTAACCCAAATTATTTTTTTTTCTGTAGGAGCCATCAAACAAACCTTTCGCATTAGCTTCATTGGAGCCTTAAAAATGTCACTGCCCCCAATTAAACTGAGACAAGCCAGCATGTGACAACATTTAAATGAACTTACAGGTACTTTGTAATTGATGCACTTTGCCAAATTCAGCCTAGCCCAGTGTGAAGTCCAGGGTTTGGGGAATGCGTTTCTGCTATCAAAAGCCTAATATTCTCAATCCTGACATTTCAAAGCTTGCTCATGAACCTTGTGAGTGTTAAAACCAACATTTAAACATGTTTTTTCCAATATTTAGTGCATTTTATTTAACAGAAAATCTGAATTTTGCTCAGTTTAGAAGTGTTAGATGAATTAACAAACTGTTTACATCAAATTATGAATGTCTCCTTAACTTCACCCCAAGTTGAATAAATCTGTACAACATCCCAACCTGAAATTAGCGCAAATTTGGTTTCAATAGATCAGTTAGCTGCAGCTACCAGGTGAGTTCAGGTCTCCTATTTTTTAGCAGCTTAAGCCCACTATTCCATGTGATTTCATCAGGTGTAATTTTGTAATGTAATTTTTTTGGTGTGTTTTTACTGACAACTCTTGTTAAACCCATCTGGACATTATGAAGTCTTTGTGGGTATGGTCCAAAACAATTATCCATACATCAGAACCTGCATGTTTATACTGCGATAGATGTGGTAGATTCCAGCTTAAGCCAGTAATGAGAGAAAATTTTCTTTTTGTGACAGCAAATGCTGCACTTACACAGGAAGGATACCACCCACTCTTTTTTTTTTTGCTTATGAAAGCTAAAATATCAAAAACCTAAATCAAGAATTATATAAGTGCTGCAGGTTTTTATCTCTTGGTTGGAGAAGCTTCTTTAAAATAGTCATTTTTCTTACACCATGAGAGCCAAAAGGTACTTCAGGTTTTGTGAGATTAGTTAGAAATTCGTTTGCAAAAGGATGCGTCAAGTCTGTGCTGAAGTGTCTGCTCTCAAGGATTGTTTTGTTCCAAGTCATGAAAAAGGACAAAAAAAGATTGTGTCTTCATGTCTTTAAAGGATGGTCATTCATCAGCACTTCTGCTCTATTTATGATCAGGTGAGTGGTGATGGAGTGCTTTGCTGCTGTGGAGACAAACATCGGTGACGTCAACTGTCTTTCAAGAGCACACTGTCAGTTATCGCATCCGCTTCTTTAAAAATGTGAAGCTTCAGCTGCATTCTAAGGTTTGCTGAACCTCAATTCTGACACAGACTCTGGTCATCTGTAAGCAGATAACTGATGAAAGTCCATTTCTTTCTATGAAGTAGCTGTAGATACATAACTATTATCATGTGTGTCCTTTATTTTTTAGTCTTTGACACCTCAGAGAGCAAAAAGTGAATGTTCTCATCGTTGGAGTTTAAAGAAATGCTGTTCATTCTGTAAAGCTTTTGGTGTCTGCACCATGGTTTGTTCTGGCTCCAAAGTACCATTTGTATTTGGAGCTAAAAGCTTTCCAGGGTGTTTTCTCAGAAAGCACAGAGAGTCAGTGCAGACATGCATCAGCAGCTGAAGAAATGTGCGGGAGAAACATAGAAAATATGGTCATTTATACATAAAATTTGTATGAGATAAATCACAAAAACTCTTGCAAACAGACATAAAATTGTTTTATTTAAAAAAACGGAAAAAACTGTATTAGAATAAAGCAATGTAAGATGACAATACAACACAACAGACCAGGGGCAAAAAGTTTTTTGCAGATTTGTGTGTAAAGTTGTGTAGACAGGAAAGTTGAGTATGAGTTTAATGTGGCTCTATTGGGAAGGAAAGAGTTTTTAACAAATTTCACTTACATTTTCCAGTTATGATGCATTCAGTGACTATGTTTTTTTTTGTTATTTCTTGCAAGAAAGCAATATTTTGATACCATAACCAAATGAGAATATAAATATATAAAAGAGAATTAAACAGCAGTCAAAAAGAAAAACAGAAGCCAAGTATTCAAAAATAAAACAGATGTTTATAGATGTGGAGCAGGAAAATAGAAAGCTGGGATTTTTTTTTTTTTTTTTTTCAAAAATGTTTGCAAAATTAAAGAAATGCTCTTTCAAGAAAAAGAAGACAGAAAAAGCTGCTAACCTTAACAATGAAATAATTAGAACTGGCGACCAGTTCAATTCACCAGACAACAGCTGGAATAGACTCCAGCAACCCAGTGACTCTGAAAAAGATGGTTTAGAAAATGGATGGATAATACTGTTGCCATGTTAAATCCACTATTTTGTCTCAGAAAATGGAAGAAACTTAATCCAACTGGTATGTTATAAAATATAAAAAATGTAATTTTTAATGATTCTATTATTCATAGTCAGATAATAAAAGGCCAAGAATGCAACTGTACGATAAATGATTGACAACTATACGGTATCTGCTTTGTGCAAACCAACACTTTGCATTTTTTGTAGAATTTTCTCTTTTTAATTAATCATTCAAATAATGTTTAATCCATTTAAATCCTGAATGCATTCTCAGTTCTTTAAAACAATTTTCTTCAATGTTTTTTTGCCGTTCAAGGTAATGCTAAACTAAGAGGAGTTCTGGATTAAACAGCATGTTGCAAATTAGTGACACAGGCATGAAGAGGGTTAAAAATAATATCCCATAAATAGAAGGTAGCATGAAGATTGTTCATTTTACCACACTTTCTTGTGGATGCACAGTCTCATAACTATTGCATACATATAAAATATTACTGAACTAAATGTTTGACAGTATTGTTTAACTCTAAGCAGCAGTGATACTTTATGAATGAATTAAATGACTTTTATTATATGATTAGGAACTTTTTAAGTTACTGATTTCCTTCTGAGTACATTTGGAAACACAAAGCTTAAAGTTGTTCAGTTGTGTGACTTCTGTGATCCCTAAAGCTCAAATTTCTGTATGAAATCTTTGACTTGATGTCATGCGGGTTCAGCAAAACCTAAGCCACTTTCATGTGATGCATAGTGAACATGTGTAATCTCTTTCAAATCACAGCAGGGAATCTGTACACTCAGTCATTTTGATGAAAGGTTTTACTCAGAGGAAGAAAAAAAGTAATAAAAAGTTAATTTCCACTGTTCATCTTGTATGTGAAAGCCGTTTTCATTTCTGTTGCTTTGATATCATTTTCACAGCTCCTATGAATTTTACTTCCTGGTTTGGCAAACATCTTTTTTCTTTTAAAATGTTTAATTAATGAGCTATCATCAGCACCATCCTTCACACAAAAAGAAGTAAAAATACGTATTTTAGTAACGTTTGGTAATAAAAATTTTAAAGTCTATTGTGCTCAGATAAAATGTATAGGCTCAGATCTTTCTTACCACCTTAGAGCTTAAAAAATGCTTGTTTGCTTTGACAACTGGCTCTGTGGGCAGATGAGGAGGTGGGGCGGTGCAGATGGAGCTTTGGTTAAGTTTTTTTTTTTTTTTTTTTATGCAACAGCTCTTTAAAAATCACAAGAGCCTAAAGCTCAGGACAGATGGAACCAACTTAAGAACGTCTAATACAAGTGAAATGCTTCCTAATGGGAGGTAACTCTACACCTTTGTGAAAATGCTTTAAAAGCTCTCATGAAAGTTCCAGGAACAAGCAGCCTCTTTAAGATTTAGGGTATTCTTTCAGCGTAGTTCAGTAGTTAAAGGTTTGGGTGAAAGGAGCCACCAGAAATTCTTTTTTTAAGAAGATATTTTCCAAAAAAGACAAAATGACATCAAGAGTGAATTTCTCTATAATTGCGTGTGTGAAAACTCAGGCCGGTCCCATGAACTAAGCTGACTGTGAAATTGCTGAAGCTTGGTTTTGAAAGTATTCACACAAGTAATATATCACCCGCTCACAGCTCACCTTATCACAGTGATACACCGAGCCTCACTTGTTCACATCAAAGGCATGTCTTGAAAATCCCTAAAGCTCCCTTTAAAAGGTTACACACAGATCCCCTGATCTGCTGAAAACAAACAGCTGGGTTTGTGTGGAAACTGTTGTGGGAAAAACGACTTGCTCTAATGATTTAAGCAGTTCATTTGAAACGTTTATTTAAAATGATCAAGAAAGGCAACTTTTGACCTAAAAAGAAGAATTTTTACAAGCTCGTTTAAACGTCGGGAGAAATAGCTTTCTTTTTTATTGCAAATGGAAGAAGACGGAAAAACACAATCAAAGGTGCAGGAACATCGGAGGTAATTTAACTTTATTTTTTTGCTGTTGTTTTCTTTTTTGTCTTTTTTTTATAAAAAAAAAATGAGATTTTTATCACGCAAGGCAACAAAGAGAAGAAAAAGCAAACTGCTATGAACAAACCACAACCCCCCCCCCATCCCAAAGTCTCCCCCACCTCCACCCCCCACTGGCAGCAAAGGGGTTCTCATTACAACCAAATCAAAGGGGCAAGAGAACAAGACTCACATTGTTCTGATTGTGTTTACTTACACTAAAAACACTAGAACTGGACGATCTGACTGTACAGTATAAGACAAACAATTTAGCTTTTCACATGTATGCATACACAAAACCTTACATTAACCTTTTTTTCTTTTTTTTTTTTTGTACATTGAATTGACACCACAAATGAAACAAGAAGGTTTACAACTATGCAATACATTTGATTGATCTCTTGCAGACAGACTATACATGTCGCCATGGGCACTTCCTGGGAAAAAAAAAAAACAAAATCACCAAAAAGAAAAAAATAATAATAAAATGTAGAAGTAAGGTCTAGGTTTTTTCTTTTTTTAAGTAACATCAAACCTGCATGTTGAGGTAAGCATGCCACGAGGGAATACGAAGGAAGCGATTCCCTTTAAAAAGGACTCCCTTAACCATATCCCCACTCACTTTGTAATTCGCCTTGACAGTAAATCAATTCTCAAGCCTGGCCCCTTGGACTCCTCCAGCCCTACGTCCTCCTTTCTCAACATTCCTGCGCACATGAATCACTCCAACTCCTGGCTTCTAAAAGGCATTTCCTGCCCGACCTTCTCTCCTTCTCTCTCTTTTCGCTCAGTCTGGCTCTTCTGCTGAAAGCTGGGCAGGAACTCTGTGGAGCTTTGATTTGGACCCAGAGGGAGGAGAGCTCAGCTGAACTCGGGGCTCTGGCTCTGGGACCGCTTACAGACAGAGACACGGAGGCTGGGAGATGTGTTGGGAGATGCCTGCACACCCAAGGAGGGATTTTGTGCTTTATCATTCAAATTGCAATATGAGCAGCGGACCATATTTCAGTGGTAATATCACTCCTAAGACTGCCCTGTGGGAGGATCCTTTTCTGAGGATTTAAGAATACATTCTCTCTGAGGCAGATGTTTCGCTCAGAAACCCTTTAACCTGCTGAGCATCGTCATATGTAGCGCGGATTTTCAACACACTACAAGGACTTACTAATATATATCGTTCAGTCGTTAAATGAGTTGAGGAGCATTCAAAGATTTTATGGAAAAAATGTACATAATGGGAATATAAGGAGGCTCTTTGAAACCAAACACCTGCTTTAGCTTCCCTCTAAAAATCCTCTTTGTCGCTAAGTCCACAGTAAATGTACAACTTTTTGTCAGAACCAGCAAACCTGAGAAGACTGAAGCAGCTCTTAAAAAGAATGGTCTAAACGTCGTTCATATGTACACAAGTCAAACTTACATATTTTACAGAGACCACTACACAAGGATCACAAACAGTCTTAAGAGTGTAGGATGAGTGAGTCTACAGTGGAGTGAAAAGAGCTAACAGGTTTCAACGGAAAGAGCTGGCCTACTGTGCATCGCCTGCTTTGTGTGCACGTGTGTAGTTGTGCATGTTTGTGAACGCTGAAAGTGGACGATCTCGTGCTCATCCCTTCTTCAGATCATGGCTCTTATCACCAGTCTTCCTTTGACCTGGTGGAGATAGGTGCTCTGCTCCGACTCCAAGCGCTGATTGGTCAGCGCTTCATCCTCGCTATCAACTGGCTCCTCCTTGACCTTGATGACCCCACAGGGAGCGTCTGGCATCTCGCCGCTAGAGCCGCTGCTGCTGCTCAGCGTGTGCTTCCGGATGACTCCTCCAGGGGGCAGCGCGTCCTCTTGCATGCTCTCCATCTCATCTCTGTGCTGCTGCTGCTGCTGATCCTCCAGCTCCTCCTCTGATTCCTGAAGATGTGCACTGGGCTGACGTAACTGCTCAATGGACTTGGATAACAGCTGCAAAACACAAAGGCTTTAATTTAGTTTTGACATTCTGAAGGAAGTGATCATTAAATTAATCAAATCCAATCTAAATAATAATAAATGAAGCTAGTTGTTTGCCTGTTTTGCTTTAATGAAACAGATGTAAGCAAAAAAAACATTTTTTTTGCTATAACTCTAACATATTTATTCAAATACACGTAGCAAGTGAATTTACTGATTCAGTAAGAAAAAAGGCTGAAATATTTTTAGTAGTTTAACTTACAGTTTCTTTTAGAATAAAGCGTTTTACATTTTTTTGGAGAAGCACTTGCACATCCACTGCCTTTTTATACCCATAAATGTCTAATTTAATAGAATATTTGAATTTCTTGCACAGAAGATGTTTTTTTTTAGGTTCACAGTTATTTCTGTGTAGCATGACTGATCACAGATGTAAGACAGTGGTCATCCATTGTGTCTGGAGTTTTCAGTTTAAATTAAATTCCAGTGAATTTATTTAAAAGGAACTTCCCCACATTATTTTCCATTGCTGTTGTTTTTCTTTCTTATTGGGTTTATTTAAATAGACGTTGTAAATCAGAACTCATCTTTGCCTGAAATGAATCAAGACTACTTTTCTGCTATATTTTCCTCCAGTGGTCAATTTAATAATGTTAACTCAATATAAGAAAACCAGATATTATAAAGTTGAGGTACTCCTCACGATAAGAAAGTTTACAGTAAAAACCACAGCAACAACGTTTCTGTGAGGAGTTTGTAAGTTCTCCCAAAGATTCTGTGGGTTCCTCTGGTTTACTCCTCTAGCCCAAAGACCTTTGTTTAAAGTCCAGAGGTTCTTCTTAACCAATCATTGAGTGATTAGTAGAAATGGTTGTATGAATAGCTATCTACTGGAAAAACTGTTCAGGACGTAACTAATTTTTTACTGAAAAAAGAATGGAAGGACCGAAGAATATAAGCAGGTTTCCATCCATGTTATGTACTGAAGTTTTTAAAGTCACAATCAAATCATCTTTTCATTATTGTCAAAGCATTGGCGGAGTGAAATGCAGTTTGTGCGTAACAACTACAAGCTTTTTCAAACTGCATTTTTTTGTCTGCTGCTGATGATTTAAATAAAGAAACACAAGTTTATCTTTATTATCTCCATCTATGTCCTCCATCATGACAAAAATAATTCAAGAACATGTCAAAAAAACAATTTTCATTTGAGTGGGTCTAACAACAATTAGGAGAAATTCTACGGCCATTTGTCCACTAGGAGGCTCCAAAAACAAGCAGAGAGTGCTCTAATAGTCAGTGGAAAACCAGATAAATTAAGATCAGGATGCCGGCTTGATATAAATATCACAATAAACAAGCAGAGGCCATAGGAATTAGCTGCTTTAGTTTGACATTGGTAAACTCTTTAACAGCCTTTGAAATCCTTAAGCTGTTGTAAATTTCCATTAGTGTCCTCAACTGCCACTGTAAGAGGAAAAAAAAAGCTGGAAGGATGTTTAAAAACAACCATGGAAAAGCTACTCTGAGGAAATTAATTAGGGCAATGTTTCAGAGCTCCATCTCAATAAAGACTGAGGGCTTATCCCTGATTAGTGGCCATTTATAACTTCCACTTAAAGAGGCTTTACTCGCAATCTCATTGGCCTGAATGATCAGAGCAAGGCCCTGTTGATGTGTTTCTCAAACAGATGTCATTATTCATTTCAAATCGATCAGTTCTCCAGTAGAACTCTGGGAAATACAAGCTGACCATAATAGGGTTAAAACCAAAACTATATGTCTAGTTCAGTGAAGTTTCTGTTTGTCAAAAAGAGGAACTCATTGAGCTTTATTGCTTCTAAATATGAGTTTCTCAAGAATCTCCTCAGCGCTCAATATCGGGACATTTTAGTTCTTGGGCTCACACAATGCCGCCTTTCACTGCATCCGCCACCTCACACACGTCGCTCAGTAGAATAATGTCAGTCTGTTTATAGCCAGGTCACCTCCGCCAGCTTACAGAAACACAAATATTGCCACAGAGGGACAAAGTGCGTTCTAGAGGGTTTTCTTTTTTTTCTTCATTTCCAGTTAGATGAATTGAATTTCCCAGAGTTAGCAAAAAAGAAGAGTGCTGATGCCTTGAGCTATGATAACAGAATTAGAACAGAGGAAGGATTTTTTTTCTCTCTATCTGAAGTCAAGCAGAAGTTCTTTGGTTTGTAGAAACAACAGCAGGATTTCACAGAAGAACAGACTGTGACCCAGGTCTCTAAAGTTGAGCTGACCCACATGCTTTTTCAAAGGGCTAAATATAGGTTGGCATTTGTGTACTTAAAATGATTAAATCACACTCCCTGCAGTAAAATCAGACCTCCTGGGACCTTAAAAGTAATGCAGCCAGTTGTAAAAAGCCATTTGAAATTCTAACCTGACCTCTGTGCATGAATGTTAATGTGCCGGCTTTTACCTTATTTATGTGAACTTGCTGCTGGTACTGTTTCTGCTTCTCCAGGAAGTGCTGGTGTTGCTGCTGGATGACTAGTTGGGCCAATGTGTTCTGAGGCAGCGGCGCCGACTGGGTTCTGTTCAAAGGTCTGTGTTTTGGTAGTTTAGGCCTACTGCTGGAGGGGCGATCTTTCATGGCCAGAGGAGACTGAGGGTGGGGTGAAATGGAGCTTTGACCTTAAAAATAACAAATAAATGTTATTGTTTTGTAGCTAACGGCTACATATTTTCTAAAATATTGCACCAAAAAAAAACATTCAAATCTTACCGGATGAGATGATCTTTTGCTGGCGCATTTGCTCTTTCTGCAGAAGGTGTTGGAGGAGAGCCTGGTGACTGGGGCTCACCTTAGACTCTAGAGCTGTGTGAAGGGGCACAGGGCCCAGCAGATGCCCAGGCAGCCCGTGCTTGATTTCAGTGGATCTATCTTTCAACCCTATAGCAGCCTGAAAAAAAGGAAAATAATGTGATTTTTCCTTTGTAAATAAAAAACAACCATAAAAAAACACTTATTATTCTTATTGTAAAAGACCAAAAATAAAATCAAGAAATTAGAGCTCATCAATGGCTGGAAACTCAAAACAAGACTCTATGGAATGTGCCACGGAGTCCAAAGATGATATATCATGTGCTTTGTTATCGGGGGCTGCACACAAGCGCACTTGGACTTTTTAAAAGCAGTGATAAATGAGGTAATAGGGGAGGATAAGAGCTTGCTTGACACAAGACACTGCAGAACAATATTTATCTAAGGTCAATAAAATCATCAGGGGCCACAGGTCAGGGCCCTGCGGTCACAAAGAGAAGTCAAGCAGAGAATGATGGTGAGCCTTGTGCGCTGAGAGGAAAACCTCACGTTGTCTAAATGTGTGCAGGGCTGCAAAAAGCAACATTTAGAATTCAAATATAAGCATAAAACTAATACTCACGCTAATGGAGGAGGATGCATTAGAAAGCCCAAAGGAGATGTTGGGTAAAGATGGAGACGTGTACAAGCTGAGCATGGACATGGAGCCTTCAGGTCGGAATAATCTGGGCTGGGAAGGCCATCTCTGAATGAAGGGACAGAGGAGAGATTTAGGCTCACAGTTTCAAAGAAAGCAGCAGCTAAATTGTACTACTATGAGAAAAAGGATGATTCGCCACAACTTAAAAACCAAAACATCCTTCAATCCTTTGCTCCATCTTCACTTTTCAGTCCCCAGTCGGCCTACTGCCTGTTTGCACTGCACAGTCCCCACCCTCAGGCTACTCTCAGAGAACATCAGCACTGGGGCTTACTTCCTGTACCCAGCAGAGCAGAGGACCAGCATGTGGTTTTGGAACAGCCATGTTTATCCTTCCAACCCCGACCAGTACTCAGTGACCTGTATGTGGATATCCGGCCCATATTTGTCCCAAGGGACCCGTTCCCTCTGAAAAAGGATACCTAATGTAACGGTGCACAAACACGCTTTGCTTTTGCAACAGGCATGGGGTCCACGAGCAGCCCCGCAGTCAACCAATGACTGTCATGAGAGTCTCAGCTTGGGCCAATACAATAGCAAGGCTGTGTTTATGTTGTTAGCATGTGGGTGTCTTTGGCTACCAGTGCCTGGGATATCAATTAAAATCCGCAGTCTTTCTCCCTAAGCTGCAACCTACAGCCCGGTGTCAGGGTGTCCCTCCCTTCCCCGTGTCACTAGAGGTCCCAGGGAGAGTAAACAGGGATGGTCAAAGAAAACACAGCTGCTCTGTTGAGATTGCTCAAAGATGTGTCATAGCTGCCGCGTTCTATAATAGTCCGCTTTGTGAGTTCAACTAAGACGAGTTATGGTCAGTAACTCAGCCGTGAATCTACTGGGAACCGCCTCAAAACAAGTCAGTGAAGAAAAGCAGTGACAGAAATAACAACAAAAAGCCCACACCCAAGACAGTCTTTTGTTTTTACAGTTTTAAAAAAAATATTTCACAAATTCTGCAGCACATCTGAAAGTTAAGAAATGATCTAAGAAGTAAAATATTAGCTTCAATTAAAAACATAAAATGGATCTACTGATTATATTATAATAACACAATTTTTGACACTTTTATGTAAAAAAATATTATAACTTTTAAGCATACCTCCGTTTTTGTAGTAGTAGGCAGTGAGGAGGGTCCATTTTCAGTCCCCAAGGCACTGGAAGCCCCAATGGGAGAGCTGGGGCCAGACCCAGGGGCACTGTTGGTCGCCGCAGAGTCTATGAAACATCAAGAAGTTGGATGACGATTGCGTGCTCGTATTCTAAACACATGGAACTACCTTGACTAAGAGCTCCAGAGCCATGACAAAAATGTGAATGATCGCTTCCGGAACAGTTTTTTTAAAACACTTTTTGTGAAAATGAACACTTTTATGTATTCAAGTAAACTAAAAATGCTGACTTACATTGACTTAACTTTTTTCCAGAAACTAGTTCAAATTTATCATGACATTTGATTTTAAGAAAATGAAAATAAATGTATACCCATTAGCTCCAGAGCCCTCTTTTTATAAGGGGTCATAATGTTTCCATCTCTTCTCTTTAGCATCGGGCTGCTTCTCCTCTCTGCCACCTTCTGCTTCAGTCTGGATCGCAACTTCAGGTTTGGCTCAGACGCTAAAAGCAAAGAATAAACATGTTTGCTCACAAAACATAGACTTCCAATTGATGGACAAATGTCACAATTGCATGAATTGGGCTAAAAAAATTTTTAAAATAGGATTATTGTGATATAGGGAGAAACAAAAAGAAAATTAGCTGAAAAGGAAAACCACTGTGACGTACTGTGATCTGAAGAAGGTTTCAGATAAATTAAAGGAGTCAGAATTGGGCCCATTTCCACATCATCTGGACCATATTACTTTAAGCAACACACAGGCTGTAAGTGAAATAGTCCGCTACCTGCCGCCCTGGTGACCACAGCCTGATACAGTAGCAACAGTTAAACTAACACAAAAACATGGCAGATGTTTCAGGCCTTCTCCTCACCCCCTGCCCCTAATGCAATCCAGAGATACCCAAATATGAACATTCTGCTCGGTTTCACACACGGCTGACCTGAAATGATCCAGATTTACAAAAACAGTCCTGAGTGCTGACCTACTACCTTACTAAAGGATATTCCACAACATTTATCAAATATCTAGGGGTTGATTTGAAGATTTGAACCTTGTTTACCAACCAACAAGGCATGTAGTCTGTTTGAGTCTGATGGGTTTTTTTTTTTAATGATTCTTCTTTTGTAAGAGAAAAGCAAACTAAACATTCTTTAGCCTTAAACTAATTGCATTTATATTTAATCTTTACCACCACAGATTTTGTGATCTTCTCCGATTACTCCAGGTTGTTCCCAGTGGTCTTTATACCATAATTGTGCCATTTTTAGGCAAAATCAAAATTTTTTATCATTTTCGGGGACATAGTTTCAGCAGAGTCGCAGAAGATTACTGGAAATTCACTACTGAGTTGTGGGTGGGACTGCTGGTCTGGAAAAAGTCCACCCCTACTTCCCTGCGAGTCATATTTGAACAATCAAGACACACAGTTTTGAGTCAGATGCCAGCTTGAACAAGGAAAATGAAGATGTAAATGGATCTAGCTCTGTACAAGAGGATACATTAGAAGCAGGGACGTAGCAGGGACCTTGTGACTTGCCATTGTAGGTTCTACATCCCACCTACAATTTTTGCATCTGCTCCTGTTTCACTAGGACTTAAAGAAATATTCATAAATGCAATTTTGAGCTGAATTTTCTTTATATTTGTCCACTATCAAAAGAACATGTTAAAAATACAAGAAAAATGTCTGCATTGGAGTGGGTCTTTAACAAAACTGTGAATAAAACCAATTATTTCTTATTTTCCCCCTACAATTTCTAATAAACTAAATAACTAGCTTCTACAACTGTTCTTTGTCTGTGTTGCACAACTAAGGAACGTTGTTGTCAACAGCCTAACAAGTACTGTCAGTGAATGAATAGTTAGACATGTGAGAGCAGCTAAATATATATTTTGGCCAGTTCATTGAACCTCGACCTTGTCTGGTCACTGTGACTCAGTAATATCTCAAACACAGCAGAATTCCCATCAACCTTTGCACACGGAACCCCAAAGGTTCGCTTACACACGTAAATAGCCAAACAGAAAAGATGAGATCATCCTCTGAGTGAGAGCAAGAGCACAGAGCTCTGTTGAAGTTATGTAAACCCTCTGTTACACAATAGCCAACCTGTGTCAATTATTTATTTGTGATCAATAATTTAATAGGCCTTTCACAGTCACCATAACATCCGAGCATGCATAGGAAAGTGCAGCTATGACGCTGCATCGCTGCGGGGAGCAGGAGAGGGGGCACGGTTAGGAGAGCGGGCTCTTCGCTGCTATTTCTGGCTTTTGTCAAAAGCATCAAAACCATCTTCCCTAATACGTGGCACAGACCTCTAATCCTGTGGGTGTGAGGTAGAACGAAAGACAGCGAGGGAGGAAGAAAGGAGGTAAGAGAGATAAATGGAGAGAAAGCGCTGTTGGGAGTCGTATGAATTCGCTTCACGCCCTACTGCCTTGATTGCTTTCTATTTTTACACTCTGCTGCCACCAAACTACGCATCCCAATTGGTCGCCACAGGAACGCCAGACAGCAGCGCAGGAACAAACACTTTCTCACACGTCTCCACGGGAAAAGAAGATGCCCTGGTGCACGGTGCAACAGGAGGCAAAGATGGCTGCCGCAAAGCACATCCACTGAACACCTGGGTAACTTGTGCTGCGGCGACTTGAATACAAGTGTTACATGTGCTAATGCCGGCGATGTGCCGCAGTCATAAATCAGTCTCAATTTGGGTTACATCCAGAAATGAGCAGATGCTGTTAGAAAGGCTAAGGTTTATTATTAGATTTTAAAGACACCTGCTGGGCATTTAACAAAACAGTTTTGCAGAAGTGGATGCTGCCTTATAACAAAAAGAGTTTATTCATTAAACGGGGTGAGAATCATGATCGACAAAAAGATGGTGGACAAAATAGTTGATGGTTAAGTTAGCAACTCAAACACGATCATCATCCTTCCACCACCATGCTTTACACATTTAGATACATGTATTTAGAAATACACTTTTATTCTACTATATGTTTTGAATATATTTATATCAATCTGATGCAGCTCACATATTGTAAAATGTATGAGTGAAATAATGAATTGTTAATCACATACAGTGTTACATGGATTCTCTAAAGGAAAACCTCTTACAAAAATGTTCAAATCCCTAGCATTGTATTCATTGTTCTGCTTCTCCTGGAGTGCGTTTCAGTTTGGCCACTAGATGGAGCTCACGCTAAAGCAGTATACTTTATCTCGAGAAGAAAAAGCAAAGGATGAGTGTGTGTTTTAGACCACAATAGTTACTTTAAAGAATATTTACTTAAAATAGTTTGGAAAATTCCTGCCTGTGAGTTTATAAAGATGTTTATGTAGTCAGCGGTGTTTGTTTAGGTCGACAGAGCGTTAGCATTAGCCGTCCCATGAGAAATCGCATTACTTGTTAGGATCAAGCTAGCACACTTCAGCTTTCGATCCATATTTTAATGCATCGATTATTGATCTATAAGCTTTGATCGATTCAAATCATTTAATCCATTTTATCAACCCAGTCCTAGCAACGATATTGTAAGTTTAATGCACTTCTGGTGTATGGGGACTGCTGTGGTGCCCTTTAGTTCGCACTCTAGTCATTAGTAAGATGCGATCACTGGCTCCTTACTGACCACGTGCAAATTCTGCTCACATATGTGCAGGGGATGCGTGAGCGCCCTCAGGATGCCCACACAAACTATGCTCTGAGTGACTAATTTCTCGCTACCTATGTGCAAGAGCTGCACAGGGAGTGTGGACCTTTCACTTGAACAACACCTGGGCTCCCTGTCCAGAGAGAAGGGTTTGATGGGGGTTATAAAATAATGAAAAATGTGTACAACGTCCCTGAGTCAAACCTACTTCCATATTCCTTACTGTACTCTTTTTATGTTTTGACAACCTGTCGTCTGCAGCGTGTCCATAGAAAAAATGTGCATGAACACGTTCGCCTTAATACTTCACTGCATTGCTTACAATCTTAAAGTGCTATACAGGCCACCTACATGCCTCATACAAATGTGACCATTTTTACCCATAGACAGCCCGTATCCACCCATAAGGGCAGTTGTGATTAAGGGATGTGTTTGTTGTTTGGCTTTTCCCCTACGCAATGCCTTGTCACATTTTACTGGGATTAGACATCTTCACTAATTCAGTCTGTACACATACGCCGCACTGCATGTATAGCCTTTACATAGAACACGGCAATGTGTGGGTGTGCATAGCTTGAGTTTTATGAATGAATGCAACATTCTTTCTTCCATTTTTCCAGTAGCCTGATTGGCTGACCTGCCATTTTAAAAACGTCTGAGGCCTTTCCTACCGGCCAACTATAGCTACTTGAACTCATTCATTCGACCAACATTGTTTCTTGTTTGAGCTTGAAATTAGCTGAAGTTAAGTGTCTCGGGCTTTGTTTCAAGTTGTGCTTTGTTAGAGGGTCAAACCCATTGCATGGCTGATTATTGACATGCTTCCATCTTTTGTTTTGCTTTTTCCTTTTTTCTGTCATAGCTTCCTAGTCTTTTGTTTTCTTTACATGTGTGGGATATTTGAGTCATCTGGGTCTGAACATTGATGTGCTTTGGGAACTTCTCAAAAATTAAATTATGCTTTTCTTTTCTTTTCTTATCTGTTTTGCACAGGCATACTAATGGACATTCATACTTTTGAGAGATTATGAGTCAGTGTATTATTTTCTAGTTTTGATATTTTTTTGAAAATATCCTCTAATGAAAAGACTGGTTCTTGTCTTGACATAAGTATTTTCATTTTTCCTAACACAATTAAAAACTTCAAATATTGCTGACTTGACCTTAAAAAAAGTTTTTTTTAATTACTGCTAATGTCCCTCCAATGTTATTAAAGTTCTGGGACATAGTTTCTGCAGAACAACAGTAGTTCGCTATAAATTCTGCTTTGAGCTGCGGGCAAGATAGTTTTGGGAGGAGCAACGCTGTCTCCCTTTACTTCCCAGTTGAAGAGAGCTCAGAGCAGGAAGCCTGTGGTTTATCTGGTGTATTTTCTACATCACAAAAAGCTCTTCAAACAGCTTTTTTTGAAAATTTGCTCTTGATTCAAAACAGTTTGAATAAATAAAAACTCAGAAATGAAATTGTACCTATACATGTCCTTCATCATCAGAAAAGTGCCACAACATGTTAAAAATGACAAAAACATTTTTTCTTGTAGTGGGTCTTTAATAAACCACTAAATGCTCATAAAGTTGTAAAAACTTGCACATATAGCATCCCTTGCATTTCATTTTTTCCACTATTTCATTTCCATGCTTTCACTGCGCCCCATAAAAACTACCCCGTGTTTGTCACGCTCCACTTCTGTGCTTAAGAATATCACTGTAAGTGGGTAATGACATGATATAATATGTCATGCGTTGTTGCTCACCTAAACTTGTTTTCATCTAACTTTGAAAATGCGGTAAGCACTGCCGACTATTTTAGGTCTTGATATTTAAAACCTCAGAAACGAAAGAAGGTGCACTTTCTTTTTCACATGACTGCACCTGAAAATATCTCCCCCTGCACCTGCTGAATAGACATGTTTAATAACTGGGTCAAAACCAGGGAGGGTGTCGCACTTCTTTCTGCTAAGCCTCAACTATTCTTGCCACAGACAGCGAGTGGGCCTTTGACTCAAGTCAGAATCGGGAATTGAAAAAGAGAGGATACATACTGAGTCGACATGGTCTGCACATGTCAGTCTATTTGTGTTTTTCTGAACAATTGAGATGAGGACATCCCATATATATATATATATATATATATATATATATATATATATATATGATTTGAATTGATATATATATATATATATTGGATGGGAAAATCTGACATTTCATTTAAATTGCTAAAATAAACAGATAAAAATGAGAAGCAGACTGTTTCTAGCTCTCAATTTAAAAAGATATACAGACCTTTTAGGATGCTTTACATGGAACCTTAACCTCAATGTCAAGAAAGAAAGAATTGCATTTGGTATTTTAGCCAAACAAAGCAGTAGGGTGTCTGACTTGGAGCATTTCAGTCCCCTCTACGCTGTTTTGAAAGGGCTATCTTTCTTAAATAAACAGCTCTGTGGAGTTTCATCCTGCTTGCGCCGGTCCTTAAGTCAGCTACACCTGCCAATCAGTTATCAGTGACAGCCAGTGGCCCAGGGAACACAACTACCTTTGTGCTTGCACTTTGCATGCCAAACTCTCTGAGGACTTAACTGAAGACAGACGGGAAGTGGGGGATGAATGCCTGAGCAGGAAATGACCACATATAGATTTAGGAATCCAAAAAGTAAGTGAAACTCAGTGAGAGCTGGAGAGCAGGGCACTGAAAAATAGGGGATATTTATGAAAGCATTTGTCAGCACAGCGGTCAGGCTGCAATGTTATTTTCTCTCATACTTGTTTAAACCTGCTTTGTTGTGTTTAGACTGAAAACTAAATAAATCTACCTTTAACCGCCTCCCTGTTATTTCTGAAAACAGTCCTTGGTAGATCTGAAGGTATTTCCCAAAGATAAAAATGTTAACAGAGGTATTCCTCTGTTCTGACTTTGTCAAGGATCAAAGTGAATACAACAGTATTCCAAAAAAAAAAAAAAAATCTCTGCAACCTTTCATCTACATTTCAGATATTTGCTCTTGTCATTCTGTGACTCCATTTTACAAGAGATAATTGTGTTTGATCTCCAGCTCGTGTATACACGCAGAACGACAGGCCTGTAGTTCACCAACTCAACAAGCATAATATTGTTTTCCAATGTAATTAAAAGAGACACGGCAGAGGAAAAAAAACAGAATATAATTTGGTGACCTCAGAAAAATTAAGCTTTAACCTTGGCAAACGTTCGTGCTTGTGCTAAAAAGAGAGGCAGGAATTACTCCTACTTACACAGTCGTTCCCACAGGGTTTCTCAAACCTAAAACAACAAACCTGAGCTGCTTTTTGGTGGGAACCCATATTCCAACCTGTTTTAAAGCCCACAAAGTCAGGAGGGATTAATGTGCCTAAATTCACCCAATTAACCCCTAACTGTTTAAAAGAACTGATTGAACCGTGGTATATTAATATTACAACGCAGGGATAAAGGGGATTCTCCTTTAATCATAATTTAACACAAGTGATACATTTGAATTTGTGAAGTAAAAATATATTATTCTTCTTCATGATTTACTTTAATTTTTTTTAAATATATATGAAAGGGACGACTTTTAGGTCATCTATGCACCACCGCTTTAAGATTTGTGTTGAGCCCTGGGGAAAGAGGAAGGGGCAGGGGTCATAATGAGCCTAACTGATGTTATTAGCAGGTCATTGGTAACCCCCAGGAAATATCCCATCACTGCTGTCAATTGACTCAAAAAAGACACTTTTGGTATTAATAAACTGTTTAAAAAAAAATAAACTTGAACAATTACAGCCAGCAAATTCTAACTCCCAACTCATCATTGATGTCTGGTTGAGGACTAGACCAGTTCCAGTTCACGGACTGGAGGTTGGGGACCTGTGATCTACTGCGAACAGTAAGCACGGCAAAAAACGACAAGTTGGGACACCCAAAGAGTCAAAAAGTGACGTGGAGGGGTCCTTTAACAAACGTCAATATGTGACGAGTGGAAATGAGAATATGTTTTTCAGCTTATTTTAAGTAGTCATATTTAAATGTAGTTAAGTTACGTGAGTGAAGAAATTAACTAACCTGTCTTTCTCAAGGGGAAGTCATCCTTGTTTTCTATGGGAGACGGCAGAGTATAATGACAGGTCGGGGATGTGCCACCCAGAGGTGGAGAGCTTTGGTCCAGTGATGTGTGGTGTGAGGACCTGAAAACGCAAATAAATAAAAAATGATTTCATAAAACCGAAATGACATTGAGTTTTGGGGAGTTTTTGAGAGGAAATATTAAGAAACACTCACGTGTACCAGAGTTTTGGGTGATGGACAAAAGAATGATTAGTTCCATTAATAACTGGATCCTTGGCAGATTTACTCAACAGAAACTCTTGGAGTTTCTGCTTCACTTCTGTACTAGCCACTGCACCTGTGGGACCAAAAGACAGAACCAAAGGGATGGGGGTTACCCTAAATATGCTGCAGCATTGATACCTGCATGGTGCCAAAAGTGTTTTTTATTCAACAAAAAGCTGGAATTCAGAAGCTTAATCTCTGCAAGATAGAAAAGTTCACTCCACTTTTTGTTTTTTCAGAGGAAACAAAGGGATTGTAAAAGGATTTTTTTGCTCCTTGTGGTCAAAGATTTCCCTCTAGTGGTGAAAGAAATCCATTTAGTTTCTGCATAAGTGATACTTTCGGGAACATTTTTCCCCATCTCATGGTTACAGCTGAAGAGAACAGTTTCAAATTACCTGACTTGACAAAGTCGTATATCTTGTCTATTATTAACTACAAGGAAGAAACAGTAATGTTATACCTGGAGCTATTTCTATAGTGCGCTGGAGCATAAATCCAAAGCTTAAATTTCACTTTATGTCATCAGTCTCCTGGACTGGTAAAGTGCAATCATCATCTCCTTTTTTTCTAATAACCGAGGCAAATTTGATAATTGTCAAAACTTTCTTTTAAAGTACAGTCAGCGTATCTTCTGCTGACAAAAAAGATGCTATTTTACATCATCAGCTTGCAGCTTATTATATTATATATTTCAGCATTTCATAAGTACCAAGTAAATCAGTTATATACAAAGATTAATTTCACATTCTAACAATTATATTTAGTTTTGCCCCATTTTAATTTAAACCCAATTATTTTGGTGATAAAACAGTCCAGAGAAAATACTTTTCAGACAGAATAACCTATATGAGAACTGTCCTATTAAGCATATTTTTCAGTTATGCATTAAAAATGGTTTTAAAAGTGGAATGTCATGCTTGTTTTAGCCCAAGGCTTTAATATCTATTTTTATCAAGTTCAGCTCTTTTTGGGTAGGACTTGTAAATGATGGCGGTATCGAGCTCTCACTCTCTCGGGATCGCTCCTTGCCCCTCAGGCTCAGGCTGGAGACGAGCTGCTCTCGCCGGTGCCGCTCCTGCTCCTTCTCCTGATGGCTTTGCTGCTGCTGCTGCTCCAGCCGCCGCTCCTTCTCTGCGAGTTCCTGCTGCTGCTTCATGGCCTGCAGCTCCTGCTGAAGCTAAGAGTGCACATCAGCAAAAAAGAGATAAATGTAATTCTAAAAGCCTAGCAACTTCTGATAAGTTCCACAGATCATTCTGCTTTGCTTTAATGGGTAGTTTTGACATTTTTCTCCTGCTGTGTTGCTAAACACTAAGCATCGCTGAATAGTTTCTCTTCTGCTGCTCTGTGCAAAGCTGTCTTGACACATACTTTTGGTTTTTTACTGTATCTGCACAGTGCCATGCTGTGTTGCAGTCTGTCTTTTTGTGCTGCGCAGGCTTTCATGCAACTGTTCAAAGCAAAACTAACCTTGAGATGCTCCTGGAGCTGGGCCTGGTGCTGACGGGTCAACTTCTCATGCTGCTTCTGGAACTCGCTGATCAGTAACTGTTTCTGGATTTGCTGCTGCTTCTGAATGAGGAGCAGCTCCTGCTGCAGCTGCCTCTCCCACAGGCCGGGGTCTGAGCCTGGCCCCAGCATCCTCAGGTCCGTGCGCAGGTCCAAGGGTGATAAGGGCTCCACAGCCAATGGCACGTCTGGTTTTATATCTATTGCGGCAAAGCAATTGGACACGTGATAGAAAAGATGAGTGTACTTGCTTTAAAACTGCAGTAGAAGAAATAAAAGAATGAAGGTGGGGTTGAAAAAAAAAATACATGAACGGAGCTTGTGAGTAAGAAAACATGCATCTGTCGCCCAGAACCTTAGGAAGCAATTATGACAGCAAACAAAAACAAACAGCAACACAGCCGTCATTTCCAAATCTTCTGGGAGTGGCAGCATATGCGCATGCTTGGCTCAATGGACATGTGGCACGAAATGTTGAAAAGGTCATTAAAAGTTTTTGCATGAAATCTGACTTCCCGCCGTTTCATAAATAAATAAAGGGAGTCCCTTCCCCTGTCTGCACCAGAACATTAAGCAGATAACTCTTCCTGCCATAAATAATTTAAGGAAAAGTCGGCTGGGAACTCGTGTGTTTGTAAACTCCTGTAGCCGTGATCTTTCCATCTCTGTCCTTGAGTGCAGACGCTGCAAACAGAGTACCCAAATGCAGGAACTATTATAAGAGATTGCCAAAAACAAAGTGTTTTTGACCTCTATGTACTGTTCCGCCTGTTTCAAAGACAAAACTGAGTGCCAGCTGCAGACATCAAAGTGACTTCAGCTCTATTCCATGGAGGATTGTTAGTGCTTATTTAATATTTTCCTCATCGTCATTATCTTTTCTTTCAAATCTCCCATTATGACATCCAGTTGACTTAATGAGACATCCTCATTATGTACTTTTCTTTTAAGTGCCACTCTGATTTTTTTGTCTACTGTAAAATCGTTCTCAATGGTCTTTTAATTTTGATTATGTAGTTTGAACCAAAATCAAAAAAAAAGTCTTTTTTTCTGCAAATTTGCCTCTGAGTTGTAGATGGTGCACAAGTTAGCCTCTGCTGATTTCCCATCCACCATTTGTTTACAGTCTCTCCAGCAAGCTTATAGCCCCTCACAACCTCAACATTAGCATAAAAAAAAAAAAAAAAAAAAAATCCAGGTATAAAGCCAGATGGTAGCTCAGTTGAAAAAAAAAAGGAAGACGTTAATGGATCAGTCTGAACTTGGACTTTGCCGCGCCCATGGCAGTTGCTGCCTCACAAATCTGAGCTTTTTCTAACTGGGTTTTCATCATCAAATTGAATAAAGAACATTCAAGATGCAGTTTTAATCTAAAATTATTTTATAGATGTCTTTCATTGTGACAAGAATGCTACGAGATGTTAAAAACAAAGAAAATAGAATTTTTTGTTGGATTGGGTTTTCAAAAAGTTTATGGATATAAATAGGTGTAAATTTGTGCTAAAATCAAATAAATGTCTCACAAAAAAAGAGAAACAACTGTGATAACTATGAGGTGATTTTTTTTTCCTACGTCCAGACTGCTTCTGTGAAGCTTGACAAATATTCAAAGCTACTTAAAATTCCAGTTGCTGCAGGGAGGTTTATCGAGTGCATTCGCAGCCTTAATCTTCTCAAGGGTCACATCTCAGAGAGCAAATATTGAACATGTTGCAACACCACCTGTTCTTTAGAAGCCTATCAGACCGTGGTTCTGTCACGCACCTACACCTAAACTGCGCTAAAACGGTGATGAGAAGTTGTGCCCAAAGGACCAGCATCCTCCTCACCAGCTGAAGCGCAGTGCCCCTCTCTTCCCTGCGTGAGGCTGCACGGCTCCCGTTTGTTTTGTCGGGCAGCCTGTTTTTCATTCCATGTGTATGCGGCGGCGGCGATGAATATAAATAGAAACATAAAAGCAAGTGGCGCAATCCTGGTCTGTGACAACCCCCACACCCTAGTATCCACCACCCTAACTTGCCGCTGCCATGGCAACGCTGGCGACGTAATTTAGTCTCCCCATTCTGCAGATATTGAGTCTCGCTGCATGTCATTTACTGCCTACAGTGGCAATGTGACATGTTGGCTAATATATCAGCTTTTCAGCTCTTATATAAGAAAGGAGTCCCCAGCAGAGATAGACGGGAAAGGGAATGTTACAAAACCCTCCGACACAGCAGAGAATCAACAGCTAAGCGATGAGAGGGACTTTAAACGTGTTCGGAAAGTGAAGACAACTAGACGGGACTCCTGTGGTAGGATTTTCTTCTCTGTGTTCTAAAAACAGCTTCATTGAAATGAAAGAGGAGGGCAACAACTCTGCAGATGCAGCAAGCAGGCACCTGTGGAACAGGAACTTCTCTCCTGACATAGAATATTAATCTTCGCCTGAAAGAACTCAACAAAGAAACCTTTTGTGACAGAGGAGAAGCCCGAAACCTGTGAACCATCGAAAAGACTCAACCTACTTTTACCTAATGGATCCAAATATAGCTCCACCACCCCCTTAAAAAAAACATAAAGCTAAAATCATCTCCTGCCCAGGAGAAAACCCACTGTGAGATCTAATTAATATCATGTTTCATTCAGTACCCTGGCATTGATTGGCATTAAGAATATCCACTTTGATCAGCATGTCAAGCTGAACCCACCTTAGAACATTTCAGAGAGGATGGAGGGAGAGATGAGGGAGAAGTGTGAAAGCTTAAGTCATATTTGATAACCAAGCCTGTTTGAAACAGCCCTTGAAGAAAATAGAACAGTTCCACGTATGTCTTCTATTCTGGTCTGCACCGACAGGAATGAACTGAAACAAAAATGAAAACGTCTGGAAACAGTTTCTATGATACTACCTAAACTCTCATCGCCGATTAAAGTAGAAACAAGTTCATTTTTGTTTTTTTCGAAAAAATAAAATACGTAATGTTTTTGTAAGATAGCGGGTGAGTCTAAAACCATTTAAACTCAAATCTACAGCCTAAACAGGGAACAGAGAATATGGAACCACTAGTTACTGAAGCTAAATATAAATGCTTTTCTGAGCAGAATCTTAATATAGACAATGTGTGAAAGACTGTCACAGTTGAGAGGCTGTCTGCTCAATTTAACACAGGCTAAAATAAAAGCAGTGTCACATTTATGTAACTTTTGTGTCATTTTCTCAACGCTCAGAGGGGTGTGTGTGCATCCAGGGTCCTGCAGTGCAGCTGGTGATGGTGACCGTGATAGAACTATCTCGTCCTGGGTGAAAATGATGGGCCTCGAAATTACAGGAAAGAGCGCCGTAACATCTGCAAGCTCTGGTAAACAGAAGATTTATGAATGACAGGTAACAAATTTGTTTTTAGAACAAGGGAGCAACATGGAGTCCGCTCCGTGCCCAGATTCCTCCCTGCAGAGGGCCTGCCAAGGGGGATAGGGTGACTCATTGCCTGTGACCACACTCCCACTGCAGCTCTGCACCACCAATGTCCTCACAGTGTTTATTTCTATAACCGATTTGCCTCTCATTAGCAGTGGCGGTGGTTAGAGTGACAATCACAGCCTTAATTTAAGATGCTCGATGGCTGCTTCTTTTCTCTTCCCCTTTTTATTACTTTTTTTTGGCTGCTTCTGGCCTCATAACCAAACTTCCCCTCACAATCTACTCATGGCAGACACAAATATAAATATTAGCCTTCTGTTGTAGACAGTTGCAGGCTGATAACATTTTTTTTATTTTTTTATCAAGATGACGATTGCCGGTATTAGGCAACCGCTGGTTTTTAAAATATTCACGTGTTGTCTGAGACTTAAAGTATTGCTTTTTTTTCTATTTCTACATAAATTGAAATCAACAACACAATTTAGTAAAAATTCACCTCAAAGTATAAACAGCCCAGCTGTGAAGCTTTGAGTCCAGCCTCAAATATCTATTTTGACAAAAATAAATAAAGGAATAATTTTTAAAAAATGTAAAATTTGTTATACATTTTGGACAAAAAGACCATTTTTGGAATCTAAATTATATATTTTACTTTTTAATACAAAATTGTAACATGAAACCTGTTTAATATTATCAACAATAATGTTTAAATGTCAGATATCTTGTTGCAATATCATATCTTTCCTCATATTATATGTATTTTCTAATTAAACAAATTGAATTTAGCAAAACTAATGTGATTTCAAATATTGCTCCATTTAGCGCAATAACAGTTTTCAGAGCATTAACCTAGTTTATCTTTTTTTCTTAAATAAAAATTATGATTTTCCAATTTTGTGGGAAAAAAAACAGAATAAAAAAGACCCACAGCTGATTATCCATAAAGCATGGAAGCTGTGAGCTTTTAGTTGGAGCAGACATGTGCGCTGATCTAAATTTCCTGTCTGCCTATATAAATAGAAACAGAGATACAGAAGATGTTTGAGGGCAAAAAATAAGCTGATGCTTGGGACTGCAATGTGGTGCTGGATCTCTCATTAAGTGCCTTGTTATTTTGAGCAGCTGGTACGTCTAAAGCAGGAAACAGGTCTTTATTTTTAAGACTCAGGCTTGTTCCTGCAACCAACCCAAAGCTGCGCTTTTCAGACTCGGCAAACAAGTAGAAGCGAGTTCAGACGCTACAGGCCTTTGACCCGACAGTCTCTTGTCAGGCGTTTACCCGAAGCGTTTCAGAGGAAAGGTACGAGTAGAAGCAAACTTAAACTAAATTGAATAAAATTCAGAAAATACAGCAAAAATGTTTAAATGACAAACAGGAAGTCCTTCAACTTTTCATCAGCTTTGCTCCAAAAAAAATCAATACCAATAAACATTTATAGAAATGATAAAAAACGATGCATCCTCCATAATGCACATTATAATTTCTTAAAAGCATATTGACAAAAACTAAAAGTTTTTGCCTTTTTAATTCATCTTCGCAGCACAAAGTTAACACTGAATCCCATTCACTTAGACTTGTTTTGCTCCACCATGTATATGTGAAGACAACTGGACCTAAAAGTTGTCTAGATTAAAATATATCTTTTCAAGTTTGCTTGGTATTTTGATTTGCTTACCTTAGGATATCTTTTATGCAACAGGTCTAATCAAGAGAAAAGTGCATATATGCCCTTTAGTTTGCTGCTCCACTTGTACTAGCACAGAAGGACTCTGCATAAAATGTTAGGAGTTGCATTTGAAACATAATAAACTTATTATTTACCTGAAACAACAAACACTTCAAAACTACATTAAGATGTGTATGCTTTGCAGGCATTAAAACAAAAAGCAAAAGTGTCAAAATAGAAGCAGCGTGAGTGAGCAGAGAATCTCGAGACAGATAAAGTTAGTCACTGTTGGTCGATATCTTCAACAGTGGAAAGAACAAATTAAACAGACAGTTTTTATAAATATCTGTTCCAAACTGCTGTTATATCAGGAGCATGCTGAGATGGAATGATAACGCACAGACGCCTAATCTTAGCAGGCTAATGCCATAAGCTGAAAATAACTCACCTAAGAATAGCTGACCCACAGAAAAAGCAAGGGGCCTGAATACAGGCACTCACTACAGCGCTTGTTTGACTCACAAGCAGCAAGACAAAAGAAGAAAGGCCTGCTTCGGTTACCTGATATGAAAGAACCTGAAATAAGCTGCTCTATTGACAGAGTAGACTCATCACATCTTGACCTCTGACCCCCTTTCTTTTCTTTCCTAATGTTCATCCCACCGCCTTTGGATGTTTTTCTATGACCTGTTTTTCCTTACCGGAACTCTTGTTAATGTTTTTTAGACTCCAAGTACTGGTTTTACAACATTTAACAACATAGTCTCTGTCATGCCCTCTGGTTAAATATTCTACGTAATTAAATTTAAATACTTCTATCTAAAAATAGTGCTCCCTTCTGAAGGTAATCTTCACATTTTATCAATAGACACAGTTATAGGGCTGGGGAGGTGGGGAGAAACAAAGTGACTCATCCCGAGTCAATACAGTGAATAGATGTTAGTCATTCTGATGTCAGCTATGTACTTTTCAATTCAATTCTCAGTTCAAAAATAGCCCAGCCTGTGTTTGCGTGTGTGTGCTTGCGTGTGAGGGGTGTGTGCACGCGCGTGTGCGCGTGTTAAATGTCCAGAGAGAAACCTTTCACATGTCCCCACAGTATTTCTGTCACAGCTCTTCCTGTTCCCTCAAAAGTACAAACTGAAGCTTGCTAAACACTTTCAATCTCCAAACAAAATGAATTTAGAAAATGACGCTTCAAAAACCTCCACAGGAGTAGAATTAGTATATATGTCATTGCAAAAGTAAATACCTTGGTTGATTGAGGAGGATGAGGTATGGTCCTACCACATTACAGTGCAGAAGGGCTTTGAGTTGTCTTTTACGCACAGGCGCAGCGCGGAGAGTTTAGATGAGAAAAGGATGGAGACTCACTGACAGAAAAAAAGGGAATGGATAGAGGGGAAAAGGCAGGAGCAGAGACGCCGGGCTGTGAGATCACCTGAGTTGTTCACGTTGTGCATCTTGGTCTGGTTTAGGAGCTGCTGGTGTCCGACGCGCCCCTCTGTTGTGGAGAAACTTGACTCGCCCTCGTAAATCGTCTGCAGCATACTCCACTCAGCGCTCAGGTCTCATCTCAAGCCGTGCGTTTCCCGTCAACAAGAGCCACCCCTCAGCCACTCAGGGGAGAGAGAAACCGCGACAACAGGCAACTGTCTCCCCCCTTCCTCCAGCTCCTCCCCTCCCCGAGAAACTACTCTTGTTGTTGGAGCACAGGACCGCGCGCAGCCTCTCTGCAGGGCTGCCGTTCTCTCCGGGGTGTCCTGCCTCAGTCTGGTGCAAAAGCGCAAACTGCTGCCTCTCTCTCTCTTTCTGTCTATTTTCTCCCAACTCCCCGCGTCTGAGCGCAGGAAGACTGGGGGAAATGTGGAGCGGAGTTGCAAGGGGGATGGATGAAACCGCGCGCTGTGTACCGAGCACCACGCAGAGGCACGAATGCGAGACAGAGGGAGGGAGCGAGCTTCATTTGCATGTGAATCAACAACTGCGTGGCCCACAGGTGACAGAAATAGAACAATGGCCAGCCCTGGCTAAAAATAGGTCAGGCAAGGCGCAGGGATTGGAGCAGCATTGATGCGTTTAAAAATACCACACCAAACACAGCTGTCTTCTTCAGCTCCTGCCAGAAGGCATGTCTCCTGACTCCTCTGCAGATGGAGGCTTGATCCCCTCCTTATCTCTCTTTTCTGATTTATTGAACCTGTATACTCTATTTATATCTCCATCTTCAGCATGGATGGACATCTCTTTAGGTGTTTTTTTTAACTTTATTTCTTCTTTTATTATGGAAAAAGCAGAAACAAATTCATTCTGAGAAATGTTTTCAGCACAAAAAAATATAACAGATTTAGGATGCAGAGTGCTACCTCGCTGCCTTAGCTCAGAATGTGCCAGGTTCAGTGTGTATCCAGGGCAAGGCTGCTTCTCAGGAAGCATGCTTCCAGCTCACCAAGGATGCCAACTGTAAGATGGCATCCGTGGTGACCGTATTACGTAAGCAGGACCATAATTACTTAAACCTCTCAAAGTGTGTCAAGAGCTTCTCATTAAGAGATAAAGTTTCTTTCCCCTTAAATCGCAGAAACTATTACTTATGCATGCCTGAAACATGAGATGCGAAATTATTGTTGGGTGAAAAAAAAGCCCCTTCAGCTCCACTCTTTCCATTAACATCACAAGATGAAAACTCCACACTTAACACAATCTGACTCTTTCCAATAAAAGCCAAGTCAAATGTTCTGTCTAACCACTGATGCAGGGCTGAGTTTGTGGCCAAGCAGCCTGCGCCTTTAAATTTTTCATCTTCCTTCATAATTTGACCTGTCCCCCTGCCAGGGGCGTGGAGCCAGCACGGCTATTTTTAGTTTGTGAGCTTTGACGACCAGGCTACAGAGACACAGGGAAGGAGTTTTACTGTGTTGTTTCAGCTGGACAAACATTTACCTCCTCAATCCTTTTATCACGGCACAAACCAAGGAGGAAATGCACGGCTTGCAGGCTCGCCCCAGACACAAAAACAAGTCTGATGGTAATGTATAGGTGTTCTGTAACCATGGGGACCGTGTGTTCATGATAGACCTGTTGATCATATGCAGATGCACTTGTTTTCCTTGAAGAATTAAAGTTTTGTTTTTGAAATGAAAAAAATTAGAAAGTGAACCTCATGAGTGATCGTGGTTATTAAGTATTAATAACAGTGACATTATGAATAAAACATCAACGTTAAGTGGACTGGACAAACAATTGATCTTCACAAATGACTTTGCAGGTTGGATGGGATGGTGTGAGTGATAACAAGCCCTCAAGTCCAGCGTAATGATGGCTAAAGACCCAGAGCTCCATCTGTCACAGTATCTGTCAGACGGGCTGAGCTGTGACCCGATAGGCTCGCCGCATCACAGGCCAGGACACAATTACTCAAAAGAAGAAGAGGGTCTGTCACACGCGTGACAATTACCCTGCCAAAAAAAAAAAATCTATGTTTGTAACGTCATGCTGACCAAACACCAAAGTTAAAAGGTTGCAACATTCTTGTGATTTTTCCGTTATTACACAATCAAAAAGACAAAACAGATGGAAAATGAAACTCACCATTTACTTGTAATGATTCATGTCGGGATTGTCTGATTTTTCTTTCTACTTTTTTGCCAGATTTGCTTCAGAATGTGCATGCACAAACACGCATATTAAAAGAAAATTTCAATATGCATCTTCTCAATACATATTCTGCCTCGCCCTACTACGCTCCAAAAAACAGCCGAGACATTTCTCTTAGCTGCGATTAACCTACACTTTTTATTTATAACTAGCTTCCTGAGGCTGATGAGGGATTGTGGGGTTGGAAATAGCTCTGCCCAATAAGCAGGGTCCAGTAAACCTGCAATGTGGCAAGCCCATTATAGCTCCTACTGCGTCATTGGCGGCCTTTGTCTACTTTAGTCCTATTAAAGCATTGAACGTCAGAAGAGCCATTCCGCTCTGCACTCCAGAACCAGGGCTTCACTGTCTGTCACCCCCTGTATATCAAACATAAACTCTGGGAGTCTGTGCGTGTTAGAATATGTGTGTAAGCGTATTTGTTCTGTCACCCGAGCACCGACGTGGAACACGGGGATATGGGGAAAATGTTAGTGATATAATGAACATAAGGGAGAGACCAGTGAACCCTGAAACCTTCTGAAATGTCTGGCCTTTAACAGCCCCGATTCAAACACATCACCATGGCTGTACGTCATGTTGTCTTGAACAGCCTCAAGGCTAAGATACTCCAACAATCTACTATTAAAATGTCAAGAAGTTGTGATCAGAACCTGTGGATTTGCTCTCATTTTGCTCGCTCTCTATGTCTTTCCTCCTAATGACGACTCGTGTTATCAAAGTTACTGGTTTCAGATCAACTCCCAGACTCCGCTGGCTTAATCACCAGCACTTTGCTGCCTTGTGACACATTGTGCATGATGAAACCCAGCAGGGAGGCAGACTGCAGGAGGAGAGCAAAAGCAAAGTGTTGCAACAGATATGAGAGGCAGACAAAAGGCTACACCCTCCATCACTTTCTTGGTAACCCGCCCCTCCCTGGATGTTGATTTGATCATGGCACCTGAGAGGACAGCGGCGGATACAATCATTGTCAGGTGCTGATTTCTCCTCGATTCTTTGGGGAACACAGCGTTTTGTCACAGGTTACCGTGCCCCTCGCCCACGCCAGCCTGCCCCCTGAGCTTTGTCTCTCTAGTGGCTACTTTATAGCTATGAGGGCAGCCCTGGTCCAGAATTACCTCTCCACGTGAATTACCTCAGCACCAGCCATCTTACTTACATCAGCCACTTGTGAGTCACTGCTGTTAACTGTGTTGGAATGGTGAATTTAGATCAGTTTATAGCAGGAAGTCGGACGCTGCATGTGGAGCGCAGCACACAGCGCTGGAAACCCATCCATCCTACCTGCTAAAAAGGCCGCGGTTCAAGTTTGGTCGCTTCAAACAGATTTTTCTTCTTTACCTTGTGGTTTGGGACTCATAAAAGCACAAAGGCCTACAACTGTTGATTTGATGGTAAAATCTAATTAGGCTGTACATCTGGGTAAGTTATGTGAGCATGTTTTTCCACTAACGATTGAGGTGCTCTCACTTTTATTGGGTTATTCTGTCTGGCATCCTGTGGAATTTCCTGCTCAACTTTCAAGGTGATATAGGCTGCACTTAGAACGCTGGATCAAATTACATGAAAAGGGTTTAAATGCAGTCATGTTTAGAGTTTAACACAGTTTGTTCTTAACACAGTTAGCCTGTCCGACTTTGTGCACTTCGAGTGACACCTCACAGAGTAGAGAATTAACGTTAAACTTAAAAACAAACACAGATGTTTTTTTTCTGATATACGAGAAGGATAACTGAGCTCCAAAAGGTAAAGGTACAGTTTCAAAGCATCAACTTACTATGTGCTGACCTTGAGGTCAGTTTACTTTCTAACTTTGAATAGGTCCTTGATGGCATGCCTTCGTCTGCTGCTATAGACTTTCTAAAAATAAATGTGTAGCACAAAGGGACACTGGAAACAGAGCGCAGCTCTTAGTATTTTTACTGATCAATGTTATCATCTCTGCTGGAAACCATTGATCCACTGTTTGGGTCAAATTTACCCTGTTGCTGTCGTACCAGTCCCCACTCGGTTTTCACTCCTGACAAGCCCTCATCATGTATCGCTTTGTCTTGTTCTCATAAAGCAGTGCAAATCACAAATGCCTCCGAAAGTACTTCAACACCAAAAGGCTCCGCATTGATCCCAGCCTTTGAAAGATCATCTTTAACGTCAGCTGGCATTTTTAGGGAGCCCTCAGCCAACAACAAGCAGATGCTCTTAGACCTACATCTCTGGAAAAGCCTGAGGAAATGTAATGAAGCATCTGTATCATACAAACACAAGGCCCAGGCAGACACATGTGACTTTGATGGAATTCATCCAAGCCTAACTGACCTTAGAAAATCCCTGAGGGATGAAGAAAAAAACAAAGGTTGACTGTTCAGAGGCATCCTCGCTAACCATCCTGCTCGTCAAGCGTGGTTATGAGCAAATAGTCATCGCATTATCCTGCCTGGGAGCTATTATCTTAAAATTATATCAAATTATATTATTTATTCATAAAGTATCTAATCTTCAAATGGACACATTAAGGTTAAAACTAGAATGTATATAAAATAATGGGGATCACATAATCTGCTGAAATTTTCAATGACATCAAAAGACCCAAACATAACTTCATTCATGCATTTCAAAGGTCTACCTAAAGAACTGCTGCAGGAAATCGAGTTTACTATGGGAAGGGCGGGCTGACGCTTATTGTCCGAGGCACTTCCACCTACGCCATCACTCCTTCAGCTGAACACAGAGCGGTAACAGTCCTCTCCTCCTGTGGTGCCTCAAAGGTCTCCGACACAACAATACATCTGAAAAAGCTCTTCCTCTGATTATGAGGGGAGTGTTAATGCATACCGGGAAAATCTCCCACAGTGCAACACTCACCTCTGCTACACAGTCAGTGTCTGGACTGCTCCATATGCATGAAAGCTGGAGGAGCTCGAGATGTATTTTTAAACTCTTTGCTGAGGTGACCTTGACTTTCTGTGTTTTCCGCAGCATCACACCGATCTGCAGCCTGGCAGTCTAACTTTGAATGCATCTAAAGACCGTTTCATTTTCCAGTCATTTATTCCTGCCTGTTTTAAAATTTAATCAAGATTTTTTTGTCATTTGTCTCTTTGAGTCTCATGATAATTTTGCAATTATCTGTTCACTTTTTGTTTGTCCAGTCACCTTTGAGTGCACTTTCATATTTGTTGCAGTTTGTGTTGCTGAATAAAGTTTTTGTAACAAAAATGATATAAACTAAATTAATTATACATTCTGCTAGTTTTTAAGGTCATGGAAAGCTAATAATGTAACCAAGAAGCAGTAACTTTATTTTTTCTGCTATAGTGCATCTTTCAAGCAGGTTAAAAGCCACTTGATCCTTCAGCAACAGCACACCCTACAGGTGGAGCAAAAACAGACAAACTTTGTTGCACTATAAAAAACAGAAATACATGGATCACATATGTACAAACAACCTTGACAACAAATTTGCATTAAGTGAAATAAGGGAAACGAAGAAAAAGTTCAAGCAAAAACAAATTAAACTTACTTTTGTGGACAAAATGTACAATCTTAGACAGAAATGCTGTCATCTATGTATTAAACACAGTGACAAAACCAAACGGATTGTCAATTTTTATCATAATTGTCACATGATTGTTAATTTTTATATATTTTTTTTAATTCAGGCACTATTTCATGGAGTGTGTGAACACAAGAACTAAAACTGTTACAACTGTGTGAGGACCTTGAAGCTTTGTGCGAGAACTCCAAAGATGCTATGATGATTCTCTTTCTAGAACAAAGTGCAGGAATTCACACCTTCACGAGAGCAAAACAGACTGAGTGAATGAAAGAGAAAAGAAACTGCATTATAACGTAAAAATCTATGATACCAGTTGGTCAAAAACGTTCACATGATAACATTCTGTGGAAGATTATATGCTATTACCCTGTTTGTGATTTGAAAACAGAGATAAACTTTCCAGATACTTGCTTATGAATTAAAAAAGACTTAAGATCAGAAGTTTTCTTATTTTTTTTATCTGTTGAACACAATTCCAAATATTTCTGACTTGCAAGGATTGGTTTCAGTCAAAGAAAGTCTTTAAGGTTACATGTTATTGCTATTTTTAAATGTTATTTCTAAGTATATTGCTATATCTACGAGGCATGTACCATGTGTATTTCATAATTCTGCTGTTTTGCTACAGGCTGTTTCAAAACTTTTATGTTGTGTGAGTTTTTGATGAACTCTATGCTGTCTCCACATGCTGCTCTTAACCTAAAAACCCAGGGTGACAATAGTGTAACAGAAAACTCAGAAATGTGTTCTGTGGTCCACCTGGTGTGTGCTATATTCCGTATAATTTTGATAATAATGAAAAAATTGATCATGTATTCCTATGTGTTCAATTTGTGCATGAATATCAAGTGTTTTATGTCTATAGTGTATTGTGCTGCCGCCCCCAAACAAACACACATTCAATTCTCAGCTGGTCAACCGTTATTGTAGACTGTCAACACTGAGAATTTGAGGAGACTTTTTGATTTGTAAAAAAATATATGATGACTATTTAATTTTTTTTTTCCAATTGATGAAATTATGGAAACTTTCCCCGTTCTTTTAGAGAAACCTTGAGAAAAATGAAGTCACCTAAACCAATCAAATAAAAATATGGTAAAACGTTTCAAGGCTGCTTACCTTAAAACTGTTTTGTCATGGGACCAGATGGGCTCGTCACCCTTTGGCACCCATCTGGCCATTGAAACTTTAATGTGGGTTATTTTTTTAGATATACAGCCAGTGTGTCCAATCTGTGTGTAATTTCTAGGATCCGTTTGTTCTGCACATTTCACGCCATGCAGGAAGAGGCTGTGACCATGACCTCCTGAAGGTCCACAACACAAAAGATGGGCTGAGAAGAGAGAGAAGATGAAAGGCTACAACAAAGAATTTAGCATGACACATGGCTGCATAGTTGGGGCCTCAGAGGAAGATGAGACAGCAAGGACTGACAATTAATCGGCGGTGAGAAGTTGGGGGGTTGGTCTGTTTCTGCTATCATGGCCGCACCCTGAAAGACCATCAGACTGGACAAACCAAGAACCTGGATGGACTCACGGTGGAGGGACAAGCCATAAGTAACACTAACAGAAGACAAGATGAGTTAATTATAAATTCAAGGAAAAATGCTTGCAAAATTATCCAAAGAATAAAAATACTCACAGAACAGACTACTACACTGAAAAATCAAAAAAGTTATTTTGGGTGCTCAAGTACACTTTTTAAAATCTCAACATTTTTCACATGAGACGTCTCCAAGAGAAATAAATGATTCATCTCTTCAGTTACATTTGGACAGGAAGTGAAAAGAAATGGAAGCAGAAACCCCAGGGAGCTCAGAGGTCTACAGTGAGGTTAGATGAACAACAGTGAGAACATGGAGCTGAACTCAAAGTGCCGTGTGTCTCAGCTGCAACAAGAGCCAAATTCTCCCCACCCCCTGGCTACAACCATCCTCTTACTATCTATAGAATGAGGCAAATATACACAACCTATCAAATTTTTCCCCAACAGCTCATGACCTGGTTCCCTTTTCACCTTATGTGAGAGTTTGATGTTTTGTTTCGCCACACACGAGTCAGGGATGCAATTTAGAGCGTGGGATGGATCACCGTGTTGAAGCTGTATTTTCAGCCGCATTCAATGAAAAATGGCTTTACGAACTCAAAAAAACAACGCTCAATCCTACTCTCAAGTAACAGCCAAGAGTAGAAAAAAAAGGTGTGAACAAGACATTTAACATTGCAATGAGATGATCGCCACATGACTGTCTAAAGCAGATCCAACAGAAAAAGATGAGCCAAAAATCTTTGTGAAATATTTATGGCAATACCTAACTTTGGTTAAAACAAAACAAAAAAAAATCTGCAGTTCTTACTTCTGTAGTGTGTAAATAATTTAGCTTAAAAATGTTTGTCAGAATGTAACATTATTAGAATTTTTGAATCTTTTAGAAAATAATAAAACATAACCCCCAACAGAACAGGAGACCAGCACCTCAGGGCATCAACAACACCCCTCCACTGACAAAAACTCACTGACCCAAACCTATATTTTCCACTCTAAGAGAAATGTCAAGCCCAGACCTAGAATTCATCTCTTTGAAGAGAACACAGCAGCCAAATATAGCTTTGTAGCCTCTACGCCTCCTGACATACATCAAGCTCTACAGGCTCTGCTAACAGCGGTTAAATTTGGAAGCCTGCCATGTAGTCACTTACTATTAAACATCATAACTGTACAAAGAAAATTATAACCAAGAGTGGAGTGCACACTGTTGCCTGGAAACCTAATGCCATGTAGGGGATTCATCTTGTTATGGAACAGAAAACAGCTACAGCCTTAGCCAATAATAGATGAAGGCCACATGAAAAATTGCCTCTTTGTGTAAACAAGCATGGGCTCAGAAACACGTCAGGAGAATCATTTGTCTGGAGAAAAAAAGGAAAATCTCACTTTTAGGTGATCGTTTTCCTGAATTACGTCTTTCGTAAAATTGGAACCACGAGTGAATTCAGATAATTGTTATTCATTTGGCATTGTGATGAAAGTGGACAGCCTGACAGCCGAGCTCTAATTATGGAGTCCAGCTTTACACACACTATTAGAAATGACTTGATGTTTGGTCACCACATGACACAAATTGATTTACCTCCAAAAAATTGAATAATTTGTAAAGCTGTTTCTCCATGCACATTTATTTAGCATCAATGTTAGGGCACACGTCCAGAGTTTCAGCTTAAAAGCAATACAGTTTTAGTTAACAACAGGATTTTTTTTCAAAATATTGTTTAAAATGTGTGTATATCTTTTTCACACAATTAGTGTTATCTCTAAATAAGCAGATGCAATTATTAAACTTGTAAAATTGTTGGGAATCTGTTAATAACATTAGAAATAGCACTTAAAGTGAACCTAAAATAAGAAATAAATTAAGAGTTTCACAATAAAAAATAATTTCTCCTTTTTGAATTATCACCCATGCATTTGCATTTTGACATTTATTTAACTGAACACATATTTAGCAAAAACTGAATTTATTTATTACGATATTAACAAAATACTGAAATGTGCAACCAAGTTTCTATTTATCAAAGGGTCACGTTTCCTTTTTAAAGAAAAAAACTGTTCAATAAACATGGCCTTTAGCCATGTACTGGATTTTTGAACAGGCACACATAAGCCCACCTACACACCCACTCACACAGGCTTGCAAGTGATATTTTCTTGCACTCTTCTTTGCCCAGCTGGAGCTCAATCACTATTTCATGTCAGTCCTTCTGTCATCTGAAAATCCAAAAATCACAGTAGTTTTCTGCTGTTGTTTCTGCTGCTTGAATTTATGGCTTCACGCAATAGTCCATACACATACATTAGTGTTTTGTTTTTTAATTTTTTAAGTTTTCACATATTTTCTCAGACATCCACCCATCCTATCATGGAAGCTGATGGCGGACTGTTCAGATCAACAAATGGACGGACAAATAAAGACAGCACCCTTCATCTTAGCCACGGATCTTTTCAAGGAGATGACAGATTCTTTTGCAGCGTGAAAAATATTATTACATTTTCCTTGGTGTCAACGTTAGCACAATAAAAATAATAACCAATAATTATGCTTAATGTGGATTACACAGCAGGGACATCAAGCAACATGCTGCTCCTGTGAACGCGTCTTGCCAATTTAATATATGAGCATGTTAATTTATCAGGTCCAGTGAGTAATTCAGAGAGGCTTGCCAAAATGTGTTTCGTCGAAAACATTTTGTCTCATTAACACATTCTTTGGTACTATGAAATGATGTGTTAGGCTAAGTGTAAGGTGCTGTTAAAATGACTTTCTCTCCCTGACACAGCTCAGATGGTACCTGCCCCCTCAAGCCATCTGAGCAGTGTAGACATCTGTGAGCATTAACCTGCCAAGAACAAGTCTATTATAAAAATATCATAAATATTCTGGAAATGGAAGGATGGCTGAAGGGTCATTTGGACTGGCTGTGAAAGGCTTCGTGTCAAGTATGAGCAGTGTTTTTCTTGTGTCACTAAGCGAAAATGTCATGTGAAAACTGGAGGGCCTTTGGTTCTTGCTTTTTATGGAGATTGAAATGCTGTCCCCATGTGACATCTGCCCACTAAAGTCATCACATGAGTCACATGAGTCACATCTAATGCGGCACCTGTACCAAAAATGTTTGGTAATGTGACAGAATGTCTTGCAAAACAAATATACTTTAACACACAATTTAATTGCATTTATTTCACACAAGTTATATAAGTTCCCTTGCATTTAAACGAGTAGCATACATACAGATTCCCCCTCAATCAGCAGCATTTCTGGCTCCCAGCTGTCTTTCATATCAGTAATGAAGTAAGACACTCATCTCAGCTCGTTGCCTATATCAAAGACACCTGTCTGGGGAGACAATCAATCAATCTGACTCCAAACTGTCCACCGTGTTCAAGACCAAAAAGCTCCCCAAGGGTTTCTGGGACAAGATTGCAAACCTGACGTGACTACAGACATGCACTCTGTGATGGCAGGTGTAATAAATTGACTATGATCTAGTAAAATTAAAATCATCTGTCTACTGATGTGCAACAGATGTTTTTTTTTTTTTCTTTAAAAATTGCTTTAGTCACACATTTCCTGATTAAGTACGATAGAAATCTAAGATGACTTACAGATGTTACACCCCCCCATCACATAACTGGTTAAATCCCGGACAAAACCATTCCTGCTTTGCAGCTCATCGACAATTTAGTGTTTGAAGTAATACAGGGGGGCTTTCTACAACCTGTTTAAAAAAATCCACTTCGATTATCTTTTGATCTATTTAAAAAGCGCTCCCAGTGGTCTTTGGATAATAATGATAGAGTTTTTGTAAAAGATCAAAAAACCTTGTGTCGTTTTCTAGGACATAGTTTCTCTAGAGCAGCAGTAGTTCCTTAGAAACTCCCTCTGAGTTGTAGCACAACCCCACTCCTCCTTCCATTTGCAGAGAACTCAGAGCAGCGAGTTTCAATGTATTTTCTACATCACAAATAAGCTGAGTTTTTTTAATTTCGTTTTTTCGTCCACTCCTGATTCCCAATGTTTGAATGAGGAAATACTCATGGTGCATTCACACCGCCTCCGCCAACATGCGTTTAAGCCGACACCTCCAAAAGTCCTCATAAACGTGCGTTTCGGGCTTCTAAGCTCAAACCTTCGACTAATGTTTTCAGGCTCTAAACGAGCAGCCATTAAATGTGCATTGAAAGTTAAACTAGGTTGAACTTTAACCAATCAGGCCTAAGATTTGGTAGTGAAGTTTTGATGTCATCCATTGCCAACCATTTTATAATTGATAAAAAAAGGAGAAATTGTTAATTGCGTTTTTTTTCCATGGCCAGGATTGTGACACCAGTGCTATGACCGAATTCCTTCCCTACTCACTATGTAATCGACTACATAGTCCGTTGGTAATTTTGTAGTGCTATCCGAATCTACAATTCCAAAATCAAGGAGAAGGGTGTACCTGCAGGCCTAGAGACCCAACGATGTTCTCAGGACCACGCTCTAAAGACCGCATTCTCAGGACCCAGGCATTTTTAACACAGCGCCTCCTACAGGATGGAGTTTGTTTTGTTATTTACAAGACACATTGCACACGTGAGTAGTAAGAGTAAAAAATGATCTAAGTGCTGCTAAAGGTTAAACAACTAGGTAATTTATCACATGACTCTTGAAATATAAAAAGTAAATTACCAACAATTTTCTGTTTTCTGCAGAAACATAAACAGTGATGTCTATATGTAGCTTAGCTTAGCTGTTATCCAAATTAATGTTGTTTGTGCAAAATAACGTCATGATGGTTTGTTAGGAATACATCTTTTAGCATTTTGTAGCATAGTTATTTTTTTATTTTTCCATCTTCATGTGTTGTAATTTTCTTTTGTGTAATTCATTTAATATTGTGTCATTATAACCCAAATATAGTCTACATGTTACAAAACAGGGAAAAACAAAATGTTTACTAAGCATGTTTACTTTTTATAATAATATTAAGTATTTATGCTGCATTGTTCTGAACTAAATTACTCTTACTTTTACTTTTACATTTTACTTGTGTATCTTTTAATCCAGATGGATGCAACAATTCAAATGAGTAAGTCTCTAGATGAGGGTGCTGTTGGTTCCACAGACAGAAGGGGCGCTGTCTCAAAAAAACCTGGGTCCTGAGAATGCGGTCCTAACAACACGGTCCTGAGAACTTTGCTTGGTCTCCAGGCCTGCAGGTTTATATTACTGAAATTGAGTGCCATAGGAATTTCCCAGAAGTCTTTGCGAAAAACTAGTGTGCATCAAAGCTCACAACATTAGCAATGAGACCACAATGCATTGCGGTTGAACAAATTTTCCAAAATTACTTGTAGTATGTAATTTTTTAAATAAACAATTCAGATTTTCATCATCAGAACACAGTCGAGTCACAAATAGAAATTGTGAAATGTTCGTAATGATTAGATTTTCACTTTGTGATATCGGTGACGGCTGTTTAAAAAGAAGAAAGAAAAATAGTAAGCGTGGTGTCCAAATTGCTTCAAGGGCACTAAATAATTCTGCACTATTAAGTTCTTTTCTAGTTAGAGATTAGGGTGGGAATTTGGACATAGCTCAAGTCTTCCATATTTCAAAATAGAGCTGTAAAGGAAAAAGTTTCAAGGATTTGCACCACTTCAACATTTTGCACCAAGCCCCTTCCAACTGTAGTTGGTGGACATTGTCATGTTTCAGTGCCTAGGTTTTGTCATCTTCTGTTTTTCCTTGTCAATTTGGTTAGCACATTTTTGACATGCATCACATGTCAAGTGTGAACTTAGCATCAGAAATCCATTTTTAAACCTAATTTTCTATATACATGTACTGTGCCATAAGAAAAATTCTATAAGTATTTGTAAAAAAAAAAACATAAATCCACAATTTTCATTAGTGTATCTTTCATTTCCTCCATACCCATTGATGTGTACAACATAATTTGCATGACATTGTTAATCTGAAATTCAGCAACAAGCATTTGACTGGTTCAGAGGGAAATTTGTTTATAATGTTGGGAACAGATAAAAACAATGAGCAATGCGGAACACCACCTCCACTGTCCAACATGGAGGTGGAAAGATTGCTTTTTGTGGGTGGTTTTTGTTTTGTTTTTGTTAAGGCAACACATCTTCACTGTATCAAGCATGAGTTAGACATTGCAACACCGGTCACCTTTTGTCAAATATTAATCAGGCCTTTGCAAACTGGTTGTTTGGTTTTCCAGCTTGATGACCAAAGCCAACAAAGGAGAAGCCTGTTAAGGTCCTAAAAAGGCATAACCAGTCTCTGCGAATGTTATCATTCATCCAAATTATGTTAACATATTACTTTAGTAAAAAATACTTATAAAAGCACCAAAACATCTTCTATCAACCTTTAGAGTCCAGTTGCCCTGAGCAAAAGAATTCTGTCATAGACTTTGATCTTGTAGAAATCTGCAGGGGCTGAAGATGCCAAACCTCAGCCTCTTATAAAAGATCTTCAGTAATAACTAGGACAAAATCCCTCCTGAGATGTGAGCAAACCTGTTGGCCTACTACAATAAACATCTAAACTACACGGCTGCCAAGTAAGCTTTTGCCAGCAAGTAGCTGTTTTTGTAAAACTACCGACATGTATTTCACTTTAAAAAATCAATTTATAACTATAAAAAATGTGACCTTTATGCTGTCATTTTGACTCTCCGTAAATACACAGCCGTGAAAATGAGCTGGAGCTTTTAATCATAAGCAAAAACACAAAATTGGCTTATCTAGTTTTCCATTTGCAGCCTTTCAAAGTTCATCCCTTCTAAAAGTCATTAGTATTCTTAAATAGTGACAAACAAGTGACGCATGCTTAATTGACGAGTGTTTTTTAACTAGCACTATAACACTTGAGCAGCCTTTGATGAGATCATAAATGCTCACAGGCTGGGCTATTTATAAATGGCATCTTTCATTACAGGACCGCACAAATTGGAACTAATGACAGCCGAACGAACCGGTGATGATGAGGCCAGGCATTTATAGAAAAGAAGAAGTTCAGAGGCTGCAGGGAGGAAAGTGGCAGCTTGGTATAATTGAAACAGTTCCGATCGACTTGAGGTGGCTTCTCGCAGAGGACAGAAATAACCACCTGTGGCCGCAAAAACAAGCTTCACATAAAATATTCATGTGGCCACAGCTCACTGTGCTTTTTTTATACTTTTTATTATTACCTGCATACAACTCACATTCTATGAGAGTTGTTTGTGTTCTAGTCTGAGTAACATTCCTTTTAAAAATCAGTTAAAACTGAATGTATGAATTCTAATATCAACGTTACTTTATAAACTATGTTAATATTTAAGCTATTCTTTAAAATAATGAAAGGAGAGGAAGTGTGATACAGGGAATTAGAAATGTGCACGGATTTGGTTCGCTATTATTTACCGGCTGTTGCATAACCTAAAATTCCAAACGATGCTTTAAAGCTGCAGTTTGCAGTGATGCATTAGATAAAAATAGCACCACCCCTGCTATAAAGACAATTACAAAGGAAACAGTGCCATCTACTGGTTGTACTAAGTGTTGCTATCCATTATTCAACAAGTGGATGGCTTACAAAACAGCCCCAAAATCAATAAATTACAAATGGTTAAGCAAAGTTACACCTCTTTTTTTCATGTTACGACAAAAAAAGTTAGCATTGCTCTCGGCCCTGAGAGTTAAATAACAACATAAATATCAGTGTTAAGCTTTTAAACTGTCCCCTCAGTGCATTTTTGAATGCATATTTTATATTTTGGCTGACAACTGCCACAGCTGTTACTGGCTTGTTACTGTAAATCTGATTTTTGTTGGACCTATAGGGGCTTTTTTTTCTTATAAGGGACAACAAAACATTAGTTTTTATGCATTACTGATAATAATGCTCAGTTTGCAAGTGTTGAACAAGTCAAATTAGTTTTTTATCACCAATAATGGACATAATTATCAAATCAATATCTTCTTATTATAGTTCATGATTTGTTCAAAATGTTTTAAGGCACTATGAGACATTCAGCAAGTATCTCTGCATCTGCAATCCAGTTAAAGGAATGGGAAACAAAGCTTTCTGTCTTTCCTCTATCCCACAGCAGCTGGAACAACCCAGTGGGTGATTCACTTTCATTGAGTCCCGACTGTCCGTCCGGGTGCTTCGTCTTGTCCTGACACTTTGGCAGGCTGGTGATCCTTCACGTATGTCAGTGTGTTTGCTCTCACCCATGCACAACTTTACAGCTGGCAAATCTTTTACTAGAATGAGATTATTCTTTAATAGTATATTTAGAACAGTTAAAGTAGTGTAAAGTAGAAAACAACTTCTTCTAAATTAAATTTTTATATTGTGTCATCAGATCAAACAAGTAATTTGTTCTCACATAGTTGTAAGACATGATGTCCTTATTTATTTAGGAAGACCTAAGCCTAAATCATCAGTCACTCCTGTGTTATTTTTTAGTTAATCTGTATCACTTGCAGAGGTAAAACATACAGCAATCTGATGTGACGTAATGTTTTAAACATTCAGATAAGGGAAAATGTAGTGTAGTGATTCATCAATTAATATATCTAATATTAATACTAGCTTCGTCCTGCACAGAGTCACAGAGGCTGCTGAGGCCTAGTCCATCTTAGGGAGAAGGTAAATTATACTCTGGACAGGACCATCCTAATATAAAAATTATTACTTACAATGTTTAGTTTTAGCAAATTAAAAGTAAAAAAGCTTGATTCAAACACCAACAGTAAACTTTAGTCTCTCTGGTCCGTAAAAATTAAAATACTTAGGCTATCTACTTAAAAAATAAAAAGTAATCGACTGAAAGCAGGTTCTAAACAACTTCACCTAGTCTAAAACAAAAAGACAAACAATTGACGACCCTTTAAATAATTGCAAAACTAAACACATGCAATTGTGACATAAAACTAAAACTAGAGTTTTTAGGTCTAAAAACCTTAACCGGGAGTTTGTTTCAGTAATTCTAATTGAATTTTATTTTTAAAAAATTCTGAAAGTAACAGACTGGGAACAGAAAACAGCATTGTAGAGTAAACAAATCAATGTGTCATTAATAAATACGTTAAAAATAGATAAACTAACGAAGAAAAAGCATAATTAGAAGCAAAGCAGCATCTTAAGATTACTTTCAGACTCATTGGTTTTCAAAGACGTACAGTTGCGCTTCAACACAACTGTGGAGTCTTCTCCAAGGGAGAAGTCAGGATAGACTAATCTCTATTCAGCCATTTTAGGCCAATTTCCTCAAAAGAACTGAGGAAACTGAATAGTAAAGAGACAAAAGAAAGATTTAGCTCACCAGGTAAGACTTGATTAGCTAAAAACAAACTAGCTTTATAGATATATCTTATAAATAACCAGACATACATATAATCTCTAAACTCAGTTTAATAATCTAACAGAACCAGCAAAGCTAAAAAACGAGCAGATATTAATTGTACCAGTCATCAAGAAGCTTGAAGTTTAAAATTGACTTGATTCTTTAAAACTCCGCATTTTTCAGGTTTACTTATTCATCAGAACATTCTCTAACACTGAATAGACTGAATCATCATGTGGATCCAAGTCCATCCAAAGTTATAATATAATAATAATACAATTCACACAAAAAACTATTTTAATACCAATTTAATTACCAGGAACACTACAAACATAGATACAAAATATTTACTCAAGCATTCATGAATATACACTTTACCAGGATTGACTGACTATTTGAGCTTTTACTCGAAGCCTAAATTATTTTCACAGTATTAACTATTTTTTATCAACAATTTTGAAAAGCTTTTCTCCAAAAACAGAAGAACATCATATCACTTTAGTTCTTGCTCTGCTTGATTCAAACCTCTGAAATGATAATGTTCCTCTTGTCTTTAAAAATAGACTAGTCTCTCAAGTTTCTTGATTTCTCCAGCAAGGGATTGAACAATGTGTTTGTAATAATGAAGGAAATTGAGAGAAAGACGGGTGTAATTAACATTGGTTCACAGCTGTGGAGGAGACTGCAGGGAGTTAAACTTCTGTGTGGTGATGTTGCAGGTGTGTAGGAAGTTCTCCTTCATCCAGGTGTGTAGGAGTTTGATGATAAGTCATTAAGTGAAAAATACTGAGTACAGAGTGAAGTCATCAAGAATCTTCAAGACTAAATTAGAAGAATGAAGTCCATCAGATCTGAAAAATGAAGTCTAGTTCTAAACAGAAGGTCAAAATTGTAAATCTTGGAGACTTTGCATGTTGATGGCAGCCAAGTGTGGAGACAAATGAGAGCAGTTAAAAATAGATTTGCCATTTGACAACAAAAAGATAACAAGATTGATAAAATCCCCCTTTGTCACCTTTGATTGCAGACGAGTTGTGTTGTTTGTTCCCACATGTACAATTATGCATGCGATGGAAGAGGACATTGAATGCATCTCCTTGAAGATGAAAATGTGAGAGACCGAAATAATAATAATAATAATAATAATAATAATAATAATAATAATAATAATAATAATAATAATAATAATAATAATAATAATAATAATAATAATAATAATGTAAGATTTGAATTGTATTTAATTTTGTTTTATTTTTAACAATATTCTTCGTTAGGGTTTTATGAGTGTTGTTGTTCCTCTACCCTGCATGCGCAGGTGGGGGCAGTAGCTGGTCGAGAATATGACAATATTTTTGAATGTAAAATTTTTCGATTAAATAAATGTTTATCTAAATTGACCTCAAATGTGCCAATTCATTAAAATATGATATAACATATTTTATTTAAGCATTTTCAGAGTTGCAAAATTCGACACAGTGAATTTGGCAAGAACCAATCACAGCCTCTCTTACTCAAACGTTGAAGCAGTTCAACCTATCCGAGCGGAGCTTTCAGAGACGTGAAATATGGTGGCGGCAATGTAATGGAGTTCCGCTGCCTCCCTGCTTTCATGCCATAGACATAGGAAGCTAGCAAAAGTGCTAAGCGAGACTCGTCTAGGCCTCCAACTGACCAGCGAATAGCTACTAACACAGTATTTGGGGGAAAGTGGAAAAATAATTCCTTTATGAATCTGCCCGAGGACCGTTGAAATCCCAAAAATATGGTGGTTCTCAAAATTCGAGACCAGGTAAGAGATCTTTGTTTCAAATGCTGACACAAGTTTAAGCTAACGTTGGGTTAGCTTAGCTCACCCAATTTCTGCATTCGCTGATGGAATGTAATCTGAGTCTAGTTATTCTCCGACCTAGTATGTTGTAAACGCTTTTTTACATCCCAAACTAGCACTTATAGTAACCCGACTGAGAATTGGTGACGTACATTTAGGTGAATTCCTGCGCAAGTGTCATTGGCATCACATTTACGTCGCCACACCAACAGATGTTTAGTTCGAAATTGCTACTGATCCAGTGTTTATCTCCAGCAGTTAGACAGAGCCGATCATAAACATGGAATGTGGTTAGTTGGGGCACGATTTAGCATTTAAACAGCGTCTCTTCGAGATTCGAGTTGTCTGCCACAGCAGCAGAGCGATCTGTGGATTGTGAGTTTGCCGTGACAACGTTAAAGTTGTGATGCGTTCACATGCTAGCGAAACAAGCTGGTTGGAGGTTAAAACAGCGTTACTTGTCGATTTTTGTATATGGGAATTTTATGCGGACATTTAACTAAATTTGCTGTTGTTTTGGAAAACATTCAAAGTCATGTAAACTAGCAATGGAATATGTCAGAATTGTTGTGTAAAGTGAGTAGGGAAGGTGATGCAGGTACTGTGCCCTTGATGACGAGGTTTTGTAGGCTAAAAATTTCGTTTATAAATGCTCTAGAATAATTTGGTGCCACCTTAATTGAATATGTTCGCAGGTGTATGACCTAAATGTTTATATTTTATTATACATTTTTATAATAACACTAAAATGTGTGTTCGTGATTCAAATATATTAAACCTTAAATATTTTGGAAAAACGGAAATAACTTTTTGTTTCTATTCCAAACCTCATGCGCGCATGTGTCTTTTATTGTCTGCGTGGTTGAATGATCGTGTGCCTGGGCTCCTGTGAGTGGTGCAGTTGCCAAAGGGCTGTCTCCATGGTGATGGTATTAACTAGCCTGGCTTGTATGTGGAGAGGAGGTGCTCAGTCAAGCAGCCACAGAGAATCATAGACCATCTCCCACACCACTCATACAGCTCTGGAGAGCTAAAAACAGAAAAATGCAGATCTGTCTCTTCTTGTTTGCTTTATTGCAAAGATAAAGAAGTCATCAGTGAACGGAGAACAATTGCGTACTTGTTGTTCTGGGATTTGTCAGCAGATTTAACACTTTGTGGTGCCCTACAGAGCTTCATGACCATTACAAGCCCTAAATAGGAGCACTGTGCTCTCTTTTAAAATGTGACTAAGCTATTTGTTCCTTTAGAGTAAGTGGAGTTTTAGTCTTGTGTTGTAAAAATACTTTAAATTCTATTGAGCTTCAGAAAATATCTCACATTCCTAAAGCATGTATTCCAAACTTGTGTTATTAATTAGCCATATTTGATTGTTGTGTGGTTTGGAATAAAACAGCAGTTAAGAGGAGTCAAAACAAAGTTTAAAGGTCTTTCATTTATTATGTCATATTCGACTGGTTGAATCTTTTAGTGCTTTAGATCTTGGGTTGTGTCACAGAAAAAAAACAAAACATTATAATATGTGGTTTTAACAAGTCTTTAGCCAAATCCTGATTTTTTTTTTTCTTTTCATGTTCTTTATCATCAAACAAATGTAAATATCGGACTTAAAAAACAAAAGTTAACACAAACAGTAGCAGTGACAGTAGCATTGTGGAGGAATTCTGGGCCTCCTGTATTTACAAAATGATTATTCACAAACATTTGGTTTTACAGCATCAATCACCTTCTTAAGGCCAGGACTTTCACTAAGTCACTTTAAAGTCTTCATTTTGGTGTTTATAAGCCACCTAAAGGATGACTTGCTAATTTGTTTGAATCATTCTTCTGAGCTCATGTGCACAAAGAGAGGTCACTAAAGCAACAAAATGGCCATCATACTACCACCACTATATTTGACTGTTACAAGTTTAATGTTTTCTTTTTTTTCCCCTGAAGCAAAATATTTCTTTTATACTATATGTGTGTTCAAATCAATCTGCAAAGCAAATCCTTTTTGTTACTTGATTTCTAGATTTTGAAGTAATGTGTTGGTTTTTTTTTCTGAAATCTTAATTTTTATGAAGTACTTTTTACTTGATCATTATATACATCTGGCTATAACGTTGAAAGTAGTCCATTGATCAAAATATGCATTTCAATATCAGCACTGCTTGTTGTGCTTCTCTTAAAGGGGTCCATTCAAGCTCTGCTTGAATTTTTGCCAGTTTTTTTTTTTTTTTGTAAAAAAAATGTTATCTTCTTGAGGAGCAAAGGAATCACGCAGCATTTGTTTATGTGTGTTCTGCTTGACTTTATGGATCCTGGTGTTTCTGTTTTGATGACTCATAGGTCTGAATAATGTTTTACATTGCATTTAAATTTCAGTATTACCAGTCTGAGAATATTCTTCTTGTCTTTAACCAAGCAGCTTCTTGTTTTTATTGTTAATTTAACATAGATTTCTTCTTTTACAGCCTCCTTTGCTGAAAGCTATTTTCAATGTCGACCCAGATGAAGTACGCTCACTCATATTCAAAAAAGAGGATGTGAATGTGCAGGTAATCCCAACAGTCATTAATCTCTGCATCTTTTTCCTCGTACTTCTCTTCTACATTTATTAAACCTCTAACGTGTAATCTTCCTTGAAGGACTTAATCATGCAGTACTTTAGTCAGTACTTGCACAAACATCCGTTCATGGTGTATTTTTTATAATTCTTACTTCGTGCTCTGGCTCTGCTTTATTGCATTCCGCTGCATTATTGTTGCTGTGGGATTATTTGTCTAAAAATTTACCTGGCTTCTATTTGTTTGTGTTTTTCTTGACTTCTTCTGTTCAATTCTTTGAATAAGCCTTTAATAAAAGAGCCAGTTTTCTGCAATAGTTTAACTAAAAATAAATGTTTTGTTTACGGAATAGACCAGAATAGAGAAAACCAGGACAGTGTTATGTTTTATTTTAGTCACAGCTGTGGTTTTCCTCTACTTTATTTTTTAGGACAATGAGAAGCGAACACCACTCCATGCTGCTGCTTATCTCGGAGATGCAGAAATTATAGAGTTGCTGATTCTTTCAGGTTTGTTAATTAAAATCGATCTATCAAGGAAACTGTGTGATAAAACTTCAAATGAAAAAGTGCTGCAGCAAATTCACAAAATGAAGTGTAGCTGTTTAAACATATTTTTATTGTCATGAATACAAATTGTTAAAGCATCACTGTCATTTTTTGGATGCTTTGACAGACTGGTTATATTGTGTCTGGTCCAGGCAAAACAGTTATTGTTTCTTGCACGTCTGCAGTTGGAATGGGAACTTTTTCAAGTGTGAGGCTGGAATGCTGAGTGCCAGTAGGAATGAAAGCTTTCAACTTCCCTAATGATAGCCCACTGATAACTTCTCTGAAACAGCTCAAGAGGAAACAATAACCTGTTTTTTAATATGGTAAACCAGATCAATTAAAACTGTCTGACTCAATTTTGTCTAACTTGAAGGTGCAAGAGTTAATGCCAAAGATAACAAGTGGCTGACTCCCCTGCATCGGGCTGTGGCCTCCTGCAGTGAGGTGAGAGGATGTTTTTCCGGTTTTGTCTACACACCTTTTAGTCCTTTCCAGGTCACGCAGAAATGATTCACAGTGCATTGTCTTCCAGGAGGCTGTGCAGGTGTTGCTGAAACACTCGGCAGACGTGAATGCCAGAGACAAGAACTGGCAGACACCTCTCCACATCGCAGCAGCTAATAAAGCTGTCCGCTGTGCCGAAGCCCTTGTCCCTTTACTTAGCAATGTGAATGTATCCGATCGAGCTGGCCGGACCGCGCTGCACCACGCAGCCTTCAGCGGTCACCTAGAGGTAAAGCATTCAAACATATCAATTTTGTCTAGAATTTTCTCAAGCTGCTTCTTTGTTTTTGTAATGTTGTATTTCTAAAACAGCTGTACTTCAATTTATATATAGGTTAAGCATTAAGGAGAAAACAAGTCAACTTTCACATTGACTTAATGATGCAGCCTCTTAGTTTAAGTGCTGTTAGATGCTCTATCTTTTCTAAAAGCAAGTACCTTTGATGGTTAAGTGCTAACTGTCAGACCTGGATTGAAAATGAGCGTTCTTAACTGTTTACATAACTTCCTGATCTTGTCTTCTTGCTAAGAGGAAGTGTTTCTGCTCAAATCATAAACGCTTTGAAACAATGGTCATTGTATGAAGTTCTATAGTTATGAAGGTTTTTTTGTGCGTGTCCAGTCTGTTTTAAACATTTAGATTTTGACTACAACATTTTAAAATACATTCCCATACACTGCATTTGTTGAGATTATGTTTCCCTGCTATGCTTTCCTCTGAAAAAAAATACTATATTTATTGTACTGCTAGCAAAGCCTCTGTGCTCCGAGACTTCCTATGTGGAAGTTGGTGAGATCCGGTACTGTAAATCCAAACAAAATCCAAGATAGACTAGGTTTCATATCAACAGCCATGGCTGCAGACAGACTTTGTAAGCTACCAGTGTCTTGCAGAAAAGGATGCAAATGTGCACAAAACGTACACAGACGAGCACTCCATGCACACGCTTGAATGCAAATGACCCTTGGTAATCAGGCTTTTGCTTGCAAATCAGACATGTTGAATGTTGTCACATTTTGTCATAATATTTGTGTGCATCAAGTGTTGATCAACTCAACGTTTTTTCTCCTAATTTAATTAAACGAGTCTAATCTAAATAGATTAAATCAAAGGTTTCTGTTGTGTTGATCAGAAAAACAGTCAACTGGATTTGTTCATTACATAATGGTCGGATAACTAAAGAGGAATAGTAAAGCTGCAAACCGGAGTATTGGATTTTCTGCCTGCTGTGGTAGTCATCCTGAGTGCTGACGTTCGTCCTTTGCTTCTCTCAGATGGTGAGGCTCTTGCTCTCCAGGGGATCAAACATCAACGCTTTCGACAAGAAGGATCGGCGTGCAATCCACTGGGCAGCTTACATGGGTAAAAAAAGCAAAAAAAAGCTTTCCCCTTCAGGACATGTTTTTTTGAATACTTTTTCCATCTGCTTATCTTTAAGTGTCAAAGTGATTTTTATTAGGAAGTAAAGACTTATCCCCATTTTTAAAGGGTTAAAGTGAGTTCTCACAAATTCATGAGTTTTGCATGTTTAGCCACACATTATCCGTTTGACTTCTGCAGGGCACATAGAGGTGGTGAAACTGTTGGCATCTCACGGCGCTGAGGTGACCTGCAAAGATAAGAAATCCTACACTCCCCTGCATGCGGCGGCCTCAAGTGGAATGATTAGTGTTGTCAAATTCCTCCTGGACTTAGGAGTGGATGTAAGTTTAACCCCTAACAGAGCCTAAAAGTCCTTTTTTTTCTTTTTCTATTTCTGGATAAAAAATGGTCTTTGTCTTGTTGTCTGGCTGTTTAGATCAATGAACCAAACGCATATGGAAACACGCCCCTCCACGTGGCGTGCTACAACGGGCAGGATGTGGTTGTGAATGAGCTCATCGAGTGTGGAGCTCACGTCAATCAGGTGAATGAAAAGGGCTTTGCACCTCTCCACTTCACTGCTGCGTCGCGCCATGGCGCCCTCTGTCTGGAGCTTCTGGTGTGCAACGGGGCTGATGTCAATATCAAGGTGAGAATCACCACATAATTGTTCTTCTAGTATAATCATTTTTAGTAAAATACTTGTCCTGGTTTTTTCATGTTTAGGATAAAACGTGTTGCTCAAACATCTTGTTTTAGTTGCTTTTTCTCTCATCAGTTAATGGCTTTAAGATGTGTATTTTTGTAATTTCTCATGGTTTAAACCTTAACTTCTAAGATTTGCATATGTCCAGAATGTTCTGTTCACATTTTGGAGCCCCCAAACTAAAAAGTGTGAACCATCTGAGGACACACTTTCATCTCAAACCACATTGAGAAGAACACGAGCCAAATAAACTTGTCTTTTGTGAGTTTGAGAGGAAATTTGTTGAAACGCATGTCATGTAACAAAATCTTCTAAAAAGTCTAAATTTCTTTCCCATATTTGACCCTGGTTTTAAAGTGGTTATGATTTCCCATTACAGCATGTGCATTTTATATCTGGTTATTTAATGATTTCAATACAAAAACACTTAAAGACCAACTCCAATTGGGTTTTTGGTGTTTCTAACATGTTCTCATTGTATTTTTCTTATAATTTAAGATCAAAACAGTGTTTCTGAACATTTCTTCATTAAAATCATGTTGGATCAGGATCAAATGAAAACAAGCGCTTTGAAAAAGTTTGGGTGGCTGATATTACTTGCTATTTATATATTCATTTTTTTGCTTCGCTAATGTTAGCTTGGACTTTTGACGTGCTACAAGCTAGCGGGAGAGAGTGTAAACAAAAGACTGATGGGAAAATTAGTTGAGTCTAACTTCTGCACCACAGCTCAGAGGTGAATTCCTAATAGACTTCTGCAGAAAAAGTCTTAAAACAACAACAAAAAAAGCTTTTTTGATTTTTGTGAAAAACTGCAAAATCTTAATTAAAAAACCACTGGTGATGTTTTAAAATAGAAACATTATATTGGAGTGGGAATTTAATGTCATTTGAGTTCGGGTCCTAAAAAGGCTGATTTAGGTTTGTTTTTATCAAAGTCAAGTGGTACAAGTGGTCTTTGTGGTGCATTTTTACACTGGGTTTTTTTGTAATTTCGTTTCACTTTCCAGATAAAATTGGAGAAGACTCCCATTTAAAGTTTGACATGCTCTCTTGGCTTCTTGCGTTTGTTTAATTTGAACACTGAGTGATTTTAAAAAAGCCTACAGAGTGGCTGAATCCTGATTTATTTTTAGTCAAAAGGAAATTGTCATATATAAACTCTCTTCTATGTATAAACAGCACTATAGTGTTTTCAAAGAGAATGATTCTTTTGTGACCATCTTGTTTTTTATTCTAATTCACAGAGTAAAGATGGTAAGACTCCTCTCCACATGACTGCAATCCACGGCAGATTTTCAAGATCTCAAGCAATCATTGAGAATGGTAAACTGTCCTAAAATCCAGAATAGAAAATCTCCAGTTCGCTGTAGAGTAAAACTAAAACGTCAGTACTTCTCTTCTCTGTGAAGGCGCTGAGATCGACTGTGAAGATAAAAACGGGAATACACCACTCCACATCGCAGCTCGATACGGACACGAGCTCCTAATTAACACTCTCATCACTAACAGAGCTGACACAGCAAAGTGAGTTCACCTTTCTGCAAGTTTTCAGAATTGTGTACTGTAGAGGAGCTGCACTTTTAAAGGCAGGGAATGAGCTTCTCCGTGTGATCGTCCAAATGTTCTATTTCCATTTGTGACCCTTTGGCTTTTGTAACAAGTTATATCAATGAAATTGTGTTTTTCAGGAGAGGGATTCATGGGATGTTCCCACTGCACTTGGCTGCTCTCAGTGGTTTCTCTGATTGCTGCCGAAAGCTCTTGTCTTCAGGTGAGTTTATATGCTAGCTCTTCTCAAAACACATTTACTAATGTAAAATATAAAAGGATTCACAAATTGTGTTCATATTTCTTTATCCTATGCAGGCTTTGATATTGATACTCCTGATGATTTTGGAAGAACCTGTTTACACGCTGCAGCTGCCGGAGGGTGAGCACACGATGGGTTAAAGATGCTTCAGTCTGGAAGAATGTAGAGTTTTTGTTGCGTAACGTCAAGCTTTGTATTGCAGAAACCTGGAATGCCTGAATCTTCTTCTCAACACTGGGGCAGACTTCAACAGGAAGGACAGCTTTGGCAGGTTTGTGGTATTTGAAGTCTGATATGGAGCCAGAGTCAAATGTGAACTGGAAACCCACTTTTTTTTTGTTCTTTTTCTTCAGGACGCCTCTGCACTACGCTGCTGCCAACTGTAACTACCAGTGCCTGTTTGCTCTGGTGGGTTCTGGAGCCAGTGTCAACGACCTGGACGAACGGGGGTGCACGCCCCTCCACTATGCCGCCGCCTCCGACACAGATGGAAAGTGAGTGACGCCTGTTTTTGTTTTAGACTAACTGCTCATAACGTGAAGCTAAACATGGCTTCTTTGTCTGCAGGTGCCTGGAATATCTACTGAGAAATGATGCGAATCCAGGGATTCGGGACAATCAGGGCTACAACGCTGTGCACTACGCTTCAGCATACGGACATCGTCTTTGTCTGGAGCTGGTGAGAAATGCTTACCCTCATGAATCACCCTGTTATCCAATTTTAATTACATTTTATGCTTTTTCCTTTTTTTCAGATTGCAAGTGAAACCCCCTTAGATGTGGTAAACGTATTCATATTTTCTATCAGAACTTGTTGGACTGATCTATAAGAATGCCATTTTAACATTTGTTCCTCTGGTGTTTAGTTAATGGAAACCTCAGGAACAGACATCCTGAATGATTCTGATGTCCGAGCACCCGTCAGCCCCTTACACCTGGCTGTGAGTACATCTAATTCATAGCTCTCAAAGATTTGGGCACCATTTCTGTTCAGTACTCTTAAAACTAGTTAGCCACCACTAAAATAAAAAAATATATATATATTGTTTTGTTCCAAAATCCCTCCCTTTTTTAAACTGATATTTCTAAAAATCTATTTGAATTTATTGACTGTGAACTAATCTTTCAGGCTTACCATGGACACCATCAGGCCATGGAGGTTCTGGTTCAGTCCCTGCTGGATTTAGATGTTAGGAACAGCCAAGGGCGCACACCGCTAGACCTGGCAGCTTTTAAGGGCCACGTAGAGTGTGTGGATGTCCTGATCAACCAGGGCGCCTCCATCTTGGTCAAGGATTTCACCTTAAAGCGAACCCCAATACACGCTGCCGGTAAAAATTGTCCTGGTTTGTGGAATTTAAGACTGAAAAAACCCACAGAAAGCAAACGATCTGTTCTTTTCCTGCAGCTACCAACGGTCATTCAGAATGTTTGCGTTTGCTGATCGGAAACGCGGATCTTCAAAGTGCAGTTGACATTCAAGATGGGAATGGACAGTAAGCGTTCTTTTTTTGTTTTGTTTTTTTTGTGTTGTTCTCACACAGACAAATAAACGCTAACTTGACTATCATCACTCAGAACCCCTCTGATGCTGGCGGTCTTGAGTGGGCACACAGACTGTGTGTATTCTCTTCTCAATAAAGGAGCCAGCGTAGAAGCCAAAGACAAGTGGGGCAGGACGGCCTTGCATCGGGGGGTAAAGAGCTTGTTCATGTGGTGTTTGATGGAGCTGTATGTTATATAGGCTAATTTCCACTAAAGCTAAATTTCAGATGTGTATTTGTTTTAAATCTGACTGTATAAAGATCATCAATTTGAATCCCTAAAATAATGAATAACACCAGGGAATTACCCCCAATATTAGAAGATTCATCTGTTAAGTCTGTCTGCTGCAGATGTTTTATTAAGGTCTGTTTTACTAAAAAAAAAAAAAAAAAGAAAGAAATCAATCAATCAATTCTCCTGAAGGAACAGTCATGGATAAAATCTGGTTTGTGTGTCCAGGCGGTGACCGGTCACGAGGAATGTATGGAGGCCTTGCTTCAGCACAATGCCAGCTTCCTGGTGCGAGACTGCAAAGGCCGCACGCCGGTCCACCTGGCAGCGGCATGTGGACACATTGGCGTACTGGGAGGCCTGCTGCACGCCGCCCAGTCTGTGGAAACGCTCCCTGTGTTAACAGACAGCCATGGGTACACCCCGCTGCACTGGGCCTGCTACAACGGTACAGACGAGAGGCTTTTACAAGCGCTCGCAAACAGCAGCTTGAGTTCCCAGAGATGTTGGAAGTCAGATAAAAGAAGATGTTTGTTATCACACTTGGGGAGATTTGGATTAAAAATTAGCATATTTGAGTAACTGATTTTTAATTTATAAAGCTGTTATTATTTCCCCAGATTTTTAGTTCTGCTTTCCTCTCTGCAGGTCATGATACGTGTGTGGAAGTTTTGCTGGAGCAGGAGGTTTTTCACAAGGCTGAAGGCAATCCTTTCAGTCCTCTCCACTGTGCTGTGTAAGAGCCTGAGCTGTCTTTTGCTTCATTTAAACTGTCAAGAGTTGAGTCTGGAATAGATTAAACTGATAGATACCTCCTTTTTTGTTTTTTTTTTCCTGTAGAATCCGTGACAATGAAGGCGCTGCTGAAATGCTTATAGACACTTTGGGCCCTGCCATTGTCAATGCCAAAGACGGCAAAAACCGGTACAGTCACTGGAATAACTTCAACCTTAAACTTTTTTTATTTACATTTTGGTGTGAAAACTTTGCTTTTTTGTCAACGTTTGTCTGTGCAGGACCCCTTTGCACGCAGCAGCCTTCACCGATCACGTTGAGTGTCTCCAGCTGCTTCTGAGCCACAATGCCCAGGTCAATATAGTTGACGCTGCTGGGAAAAGCCCTCTCATGATGGCTGCTGAGAACGGTCAGACCAACGCCGTCGGTAGGAATTCCTCTGCACCTCCTCACAAAAAAATGGACTATAATCGGAGGAGCGATAATATTAACTGACGAGACTAACTTTAAATCTTCATCCACATCTCCTGATTCTTAGAGTTGCTGGTGAGCAGTGCAAAAGCAGATCTTACTCTTCAGGACTCTGTGAAGAACACTGCACTTCATCTGGCATGCAGTAAGGTATGCACTGCCATATGGTGGCACTGTTTTGTTACTCTAAAACTCATAATAAATGAGTGTTCTTGATGCTGATAAAAGTGACTTTTTGCTTTAAACCAATCCTTTTTTTTCTACAGGGTCATGAAACCAGTGCCTTGTTGATATTGGAGAAGATTTCTGACCGAAATCTCATAAATGCTACAAATGCCGCCTTACAAACGTACGTACTTCACATCAATTTTTATGCATTGTGCAATGATAGGTTTTTTTTTTTTTTTTTTTTTTTTTTTTTTTAAGTAGTGTGAAAAGTCATGAGGAGAGCATACCAGTGTCAGCAGACCCAGGATTTCTTTCTTTCTTTCTTGAAGGCCTCTTCACGTGGCTGCAAGAAATGGATTGACTGTGGTGGTGCAAGAGCTGCTGGCGAAGGGAGCCAGTGTTCTTGCAGTTGATGAAAACGGTAAACCCTCCACCTTTTGTGTGTATTTTGCATTGCAATTTGGGATATAGATAGATGGGCAGAAAATATATTTAATCAAATTTTTTTTTAAAATATTTTTTGTTTGTTTTAGGCTACACGCCTGCCTTGGCTTGTGCCCCCAACAAAGATGTGGCAGACTGCCTCGCCCTGATTCTGGCCACCATGATGCCTGTGTCCCCCTGCACCTCGGCACCCACCCTCCCTTTCAGTGCCATTAACCACTACACCACCAGCCCCTCCAAGAGCGTCACCTTCGACAGCCTGCCCGTGCTGCGAGGTGAGCACGGTTCCTACTGCAGCTTCAACAACATGAGCCATCACGATGGTTTCTACAAAGAGGAGGAGCTCAACGACTCAGATTCCGAGACTTACTAAAAGCACGGAGGGAAGCTAAACACATCAACACACGCTGTGTCTTAAAATCACCCGATGGAAGCTTGGGAGGCGAGGGAAAAAAGTTGGAAGCCTCCGCAGGAGCCTTAAAAGCCCCCCTGCACACACCAGAGAGCAAGCAAAAGAGGAGGAGGTGCAGCAGGCTGGCCCACACTGACCCTGACCTCAGCCAGCACTAGAGATGTCCTTCAGCAGACGCTGAACCGAAGTACTCATTGCTTTACCGACACTGACATTTTGAGTGTGAAAATAACCGTTTGGGCAGATAGCAGCTGTTTTATGGCAATAACATCCTGAAGCGGTGTGGTTGCACTCCACCAAGACTGGGACCAAAAGACATGGATGCATTTTAACCCTTTTTTAGCACCATAAAGATTCAAGACGGAGACTATTTTTTGGGTTTATCTGTTACTCAGAATAAAGGGGGAACAATTTCCAAATTTTAACCCCCAAATCATCAGAAAACTCTTCTGTGCTTCAAATTTAAGGGGCTCATTTATTATTATTTTCCCACATTAAAATTTTAAAATGCCCATTTTAACATCTTAAACTCTTTTCTCTCAAAATTTGATTTTCCAAATTTCCAAACATTTGAAAATATGAACCCGGTTGATATCAAGCTGATTAGTCCTTCTGTTGTTTGTTGACCTGATTTTTGCAGTTTAGTCCTTAAACAGTAATTTATTTGTACTTTTGGTTCTTCATCTGTTCATTTCGTGCCTTCATGAGTTACTGAGAAAACATGGGTTTGTAGAGGCAGCTGTATAATTACAGTAAAAGTGCGCATTAAAAAGTATCAATGCACTGATTCAGTTCTGAGGCATCTTTGCTCAGTTTTCAGAAGAGGAAACACTGTAAACCAATGACAGGGCAGCATTTGATTTTCTATTGAGTGATTTTTTTTCTGGTTTTTATTTTAGTTTTGCTTTCTTTAACTTAAAAAAAACAAATCCAATCATACCACTTTCAGTTGTCTATTAAATAATTTTAACTGGAAATATGTACATTTGCTAGCTTCAGTAGAATAAAGAGGAATTTTCTGTTCCTTGGTTTTCCCTTGAAGAATGAAACTAGCATGTATATAGAAATTATGACTGTGAATTCAAAATTCCAATGAATTCTTTCAGTACGGAGATTGCTGTATATTTTATGAATAATAAATGAGTTATTTAATAATAACCGTGTGTCTGTTGGATTATCGCCTTTCGCTTTGACGGTGGACAATCACAGTGGGAGGTTCAGATGTGGCTGTGCTCGAGTTCTCAGGGTTAATGAGACTGCCATCATAATTATTCACTTATCACTGCACATGGAGAACTGCCACTAATGTGATTAGTTGAGGTCTTCTTTTCACTGCTGTCATGTGAGGATAAATCCTACAAAGTGGCTGATGCAAAAGTGTCAGTCAGTTCTCTGTAGTTAAGATCCAACTAGTTTGTAAATCCTAAAAACAGTAATATTTAGTTTTGGGTTGACCTAAAAGCCAACAAAGAGAAAACACAAAAATGTTCAAGATAAATCTTTTTCTTGAAATTTTTTTTTTTTGAGAATTGTTGCCAAAATATAATGTAAAAAAGAAGTTTGGTTGTGAGGAATAGAATTTATAAACTTGTAGAAGGATGTCCATGAGTCATCTGCAAATATTATAATCCATGGAAATTCCTGTCTATCCTCATCCGTCCATCACAACAACAACGAGGGAGGACACTATTATTTGGTGGAGTACCGCCACTGAACTTCTCTGTCATCAGTAATTTATTTTAGTATACTTGATCTAAAAGGGAGGCAACTTAAAATGTTCCAATTTAGTCTAAAGGATTCAGTTTGTATACTTCCTACACTACATGATTTAGAGCAAACTTGCTATACTTTTTCTCAAGTGTAAATAATAAAATTAACTTTATACAGGTACTACTTTTTGCTAAAGGAAAGTTCTGTTCAACAAAACTCCCACAAACCACATTTCCTCTCTCTACCCTGTCATAGACTTTCTATAGTTTTACAAAGACTCAACAGGTATTTCTCCATTAGCACCCTCAAAGCAAATGTTTCAGCTATAAAAGCCCTACTCTTTCTCCTCATGAAAACATACTGTTACTCATCAATGATCATAATTTACACTTTGGTTTTAGTAGAGGGTTTATGTCTTTATTTTTAATCTTAATCAGTTTCATCAAATAAATTATTTGGAGAAACTTACAAAAGCAGGTTTTCTGAAAGGTTAAAGCATACTGTTTTTTTTTCTTCTATATTGAACATTTGAAGAATACAGTACAAAAATATAACATTATAAAAAATACAATTCAAGAACCTAACACAATTATAGATAAAAGTCACGATTATTCTTAACTTTTTAAATTCTTAACTGTTGAAAACAATTACGCAAGTAACACACAAAAAAAAAAGCTTAAAAGTGAACTAAAAAGTATCTTGGCTTGTACCTTTAAGACGATCTTGGTGACGTCATCTACCTACATTAGTGATTGGTTTACTACCCGGAAAGGTTGAGAAGAGGGCGTGTTCACGCGCGTGCAGACAAACAAAGTCACAACTGAGTTTTTTTTTTTTTATTACCTCATTAGGGTTTTTTTTTTTAACATTTCTGTTTAACATTTTGACATTAAAAGCAGCAGGCATGTCTGAGGTGACTGGAGCGGAACTGATAGCCGAGTCCCTGAAGACTCAGGTAAAAAAGTGCATTTGTTTTTCTCTAAAAGTTGTTGCAGCTTTAACCTTAGAAATACGTGTCAAAGTTCAAGTGCCACGTTTCATAAGCGCTTTTTATTTAATTTATTTACTATAAATTACAACTGCCCGCAGTAACGTGCCATATTTATGTATTTACGTCTTTCCCTGCAGAAAGTGGAGTATATGTTCGGGATAGTTGGGGTTCCTATCATTGAAGTGGCCATGGCTGCTCAGGCTGTTGGCATCAAATATGTAGGAATGCGCAATGAGCAGGCGGTAAAAGTTTTTTTTTTTTTTTTTTTTTTTTTTTTAATTCCCCTCAAGACACAGTTTTAAAATCACAATTTAAAAACAACCTTACAATCCTTCATCCAACAGGCCTGCTATGCTGCATCTGCCATTGGATACATCACAGGGAGGTGAGACTTTGGAGATTGGTGTCTGCAACAAAGTTCTGTTTCTGATTTATAAATCTTTTCAATACTTTAGTATCAAAATACATGATTGACATCCTGACCCAGTATGTACTGACCAGACCTCTCTGCTCATCTGGATGAGTTAGTTAGTTCCAAGAGTAAAGAAAACAAACGTGGAGAAACTATTCAGCTCCCATGCTCCACAGATCTGGAACAGACTTCCAGAAAAGCCTTAAATGAGCTGAAACAGTTATTTAAATCCTGGATAAAAACCCACCTGTTGTTTGCCGTATTTTATTAGTTTGTATTTAAAAGTTTGTGTCTGCTCTAATTTTACTTAATTTGAACTTTCTTTAAATGTATTTTTTATGTAAAGCACCTTGAAATGTCTGTATAGGAAATGTACTATACAAATAAACTTGCCTTGCCTTACAACTGCTGCTTTGGTGCTCACGTTTTGGCTCATATGGTCTCTGTCTTCAGACCAGCAGCCTGTCTGGTTGTATCTGGACCTGGACTTATTCACGCCCTGGGTGGGATGGCCAACGCTAACATGAACTGCTGGTATTGCTTCATGAACAAACAGCTACACTTCCCTGATTGAAGCTTAACACTTTTGTAAAGTCTATGTTACCGTACAGGCCTGTGGTCGTCATTGGGGGGTCCTCGGATCGCAACCAGGAAACAACAGGAGCCTTTCAGGAGTTCCCTCAGGTAATGCATGTCGCCCTGTGGTTTTTTCTGCCCTGCATTAAAACTGTTTTCATTTGTCACCAGGTGGAGGCGTGCCGTCTGTACAGCAAATTTTCTGCCAGACCCAGCAGCCTAGAAGCAATCCCCTCTGTCATAGAGAAGGTCGTCACACCCATTTTTTTATCTTGATTTAGTGCTATTTCCAAATGGCTTTAAGGTACTACTTGTAATTAAATAAATCTTACAGACATATTTTGTTTTTTCAGGCAGTCCGCACAAGCATATATGGGCGTCCAGGAGCGTGTTATGTGGACATTGCAGGAGACATGGTCAATGCCAAAGTGAACAGGAGCAAAGTCAAGTTTGTAGTCCTTTAATGCATTCTAGGCAGGGATTTTTAAGCAGAGGGTCAGCTTGACGTTTCTAAATGTGAGAAACTCGCATAATTTTTGTTTTCTTTGTTTACAGTGGAGTCTCCTGCTGCCCACCTCCCCCTGTGAGTTTGGCCGACCACAGTGCTGTCACAGAGGCCATCTGTGCTCTAAAGGCAGCTAAGACACCACTCGTGATTATTGGCAAAGGTAGCACAGAATAACTATGCTAAATGATATATAAAACCATATATATTTAATAAAAACTTGATGGACGGAATAATGCGCTTACCATCAGGGGCAGCCTATGGAAGAGCAGAGGCTGTACTGCGGCAGTTTGTGGAAATCAGCGGTCTGCCGTTTCTCCCCACACCAATGGGAAAGGGAGTCCTCCCTGATGATCACCCCAACTGTGTGGCAGCTGCCCGCTCACGGTCAGCCTCATCTGAAAATTATTCAAAGCTAACATATGGGTGCTTATTTTGTAAAAATATTAACTGAATTTCAAAAAGAAATTGCTGAGCTAAAGCCAGAATTTATCCAAAAAAACAACAACAACATTTATAAATTTATTGATGTTTAAGTATATTTGTTTAACTTTAGCTAAAGAAGTGATTAAAAAAAACAATTAAAGGTAATTTTATTTTGGTGTCAGAGCTCTCCTCCAAGCTGATGTTGTGCTTCTATTTGGAGCCCGACTGAACTGGATCCTGCATTTTGGGTTACCACCCAGGTTTAGCCCTGATGTTAAAATCATACAGTAAGTCAATTATTGCTACGTCTTTGCTTTTTGAAATATCAGTCCTGCCAAAACCAAATTATTGATACGTACAAAATTATCGACAATTTTTTTTCTTGTTTTGTACCTCGTTAGCAGCGTGTTGTTGCCCATTTGAGATTGCATGAAATGAAACAATAGTACCAACGAGCAAGTGGACTTTCCAAAAATACATCCTGAAATCAATGTTTAGAATAAAACTTTTAGTTGTGCAAGGCTAAAATGAATCCAATTGTTTTCAGGTAAACTCTTTTTTATTATTTTTTTTTGTTATTATAATTTTTTTTATGTTATTTTTATTATGACCATTTAACCCCATTTTTTATTATTATTATTTTTTTAACTTTAGCACTAATTATGTTTGTTTGGCAGGTTGATCTGTGTGCTGAAGAAATGAATAATAATGTAAAGTCAGTTGCTCTCCTGGGAGATATTGGAGCCATTGTCACTCAGGTCTAGTTTACTATCACAAGTTGTCCAAAAATTAATCATTTGTCAACAAATTATGTTTTCATTAGAATGTAGTTTTTCTTTTTTCTCTCAGCTTTTGACATGTGTTCGTGAACATGGCTGGAAATATCCCTCAAATACAGAATGGTGGAGCTCTCTGAAGGAGAAGATTGCTGCCAATGCAAAAATATCAAAGGTGGGTATGACTCAAAAGCTGCTTTAATTTGACCTTTTTACAATTTTGTTCTATTTTAATTTTTTTTAACACTCTGCAGGCCTTGGCCCTCACGACAACATTGCCCATGAACTACTACACAGTATTTCATCACATTTCCCTGCAGCTGCCTCACGACTGCATCATTGTCAGTGAGGGTGCAAACACCATGGACATCGGGCGCACAATGCTGAACAATTACTTACCTCGACACAGGCAAGTTTGGCTCTTTAGAGCAGCTTACAGACAGCTCTCAGATGAGTTTTGCCCTGTTCTTCACTAAAGTTGACGATATGCAGGTTGGATGCTGGTACCTTCGGGACGATGGGAGTGGGTCCTGGCTTTGCGATAGCGGCAGCCGCCTTGGAAAAGAGCAGAGACAAAAGCCGAAGAGTCGTCTGTGTGGAAGGAGACAGCGCCTTTGGATTCTCTGGCATGGAAGTCGAGACCATGTGCAGGTTAATTATTGTATTCATTTATTTTCTGACTCAACCCTCTTGTTCTTCTGTTATTTTGTAATTTTATTTTTGTTATTTTCTCAGATATAATCTCCCTGTAGTCATCATTGTGGTCAATAATAATGGAATATACAGTGGGGTGGATCCTGAAGTGTGGAAGGAAATGACAAAAATGGGGGATCTGACCTCTATGTGAGTCTTGCATATGGTAAACTATGTTGTAATGTCTCCCAAGAGCTGTGATGTGACAAAACTGCGCTGACTTTTAGAGCCCCACCTGTGTCCCTCCTACCTGAGGCTCGCTATGATCAGGTGATGACAGCCTTTGGCGGTCGGGGGTTCCTAGTGCGGACAGTGGAGGAGCTGCAGAGCGCCTTGGAGCTCAGCTTGAGCGACTGGGACAGACCGAGCCTTCTCAATGTTCTCATTGACCCTTCATCTGACAGGAAGCAGCAGGTACCCCACAGCTTTATTTGAAAACGCAGGCATAACAAAGACGTTAATGAAGTTTTATTATCAGGAGGAGATTTTTTTTTTTTTTGCTGGCTTTTTAGAGGACATGTCAACCCCAAACCTGGAAGATCAGTGTTCTACATCTTTTCTAACTAACCTGCCGTTGTAGCTTTTAAAAAATGCCTGATCCATGTAATCAAGTGGGGCTGGATTTCTGAAAAACCTGGATGCCGGCATTCAAGCTTTGGAGCTGTTTTAGAGGGACCCTGATTTTAGCACAGGAAATTTATAATACACCTACATACCGGTACTTTTTAAATGTCAAATTCTTGGTTTTGACCTGACAGATTTAACATAAGATAATGCAACGAGCATCAACGTTTAAACAACTTACTTAACATTTATGCTGGTGTAACAATACCAACCAGGCCTCTCATTCCCAGACTTGTGGGTGTTCTCCTGCTCCAGGATGTTGCATCATGTGATTTGACGTGTGATTGCTGTGCAAGGAACTCTGTACGAGTGGGGGGGGTGTAAGAGTGAAGTGAGGCAATGATCTGTTAGTATATGTTCCATCAGCAAATGACACAAATCCAGCTCTGTACCCTCTGACACTTTTTTCTTCCCTTTCATAAAGTCATGAGTGACAGACACAATCACGGCAGAAAATCCATCCCTGATTAAAAAAGACGGAGTTCCGATTTGGGATTTGAGCATCAAACAGTTTGATCCTCCTCTCATCCTCAAAGTGGCATGTGACTGTCCTGCCACACTAAACATTAATCCGTGCACTCCAGGTGCAGCGCAGAACTCTTCTGTTCCGCTCTCGATCCCTCCACCTCACACCACACTGACCTTTCTATTTCAGAGCTCTTATAATTAGAAGGCATAGCCCTCTGTGTTTATGTTGAATGTATCCACGCAACCATACTTGAAGGTTGTACTGAAGGTTGTTCCGCTGCAGGCGGAAGCTCCATGCTCTCATTTTGAGGCATTCTGCTCTCATCTGTTTCGGTCGTTTTCCCAAGCTTTTGATTGATTCAGAGTCAAGAAACATGTTGTTTCTATTTGAGGAATTTATGTTTTTTTTTTTTTAGTTTTTCTCTAATGTTTAACACACATTTCTCCATTTCTGCAGGACTTTCCTTGGCTCACACGCTCCAACCTCTGAGCGCAGACCTTCATCCAGAACGTTTTTCATCAAAGAGTATTTTTTATGTAATTGTTTCTATGAAATAACTTTAATTCTTTGTGATTCTTACTACACAGTAGTAGATAAGAACACTAACTTAGGCCACAACAAAACGGTTTAACAGCTTGTGTAATTAGTACTTCTTTTTTTAATGAAATGATATTGTCTGAAGCAAAGCTGTGGGTGAGCTGTCAGTGTTTAATAAAATGTCCAAAACTCAAATGTTGCACCTGTTGTGAATGATTTTATTTATTTAGTTTTTCATGAATCCTAGCAAATCAACACAAGATGAAGAATGAATACATATATATAGTGTGTATATACACTGACTCAATCTAGAGGAGTCCCATCAAGAGTGGAAATCTTAGGAGTATTTGAAGGAGCATGTCCCTTCTTGCAGCACCACAAGATTTTGATCTTGGAAACATTTAGGTTCAGATAGTCTAGATGGGGCAACTTGTAGTCCACTGAAACTACATGGAAACTTTATAGTCCCTATGTCTGTGGAGGGGGGTGACAGAATAGAGGATTGTGTCATCAGCATAGAAGTTGATGGATAAGTCTGCTACAGAGAAGCTATATTGTTAACGTAGATTGGGAAAAGGGTGGGTCCAATGATAGATCCCTGTTGAACCCCTGTGGTTACACAAATAGGTTGAAAAAGAAATTTGCTCTGATTCAATGCATTGTGATTATTTTTGTGAGATAGTTTGAAAATCATGACAATACTGATTCAGAAGCACCAATAGCACAAAGCCTGTCAATAAAACTGGAGTAATTAACAGACAAAAGCTTTAACTAAGTCAATAATGCATTACACTGTGATTTAGTATCTAATGAACCAAGTATGTAATTTTATTTTTAAAAAGAAAGGACATATTGAAACATAAGCTAAAAAGGGCTTCTTATTAGTTAAAAAAAAAAAAAACAATCGGGTATGTTTAAGGTTTACATCTGTTTAAACAGAACCACACATTATTAACTTCAGTGATAGATAAAGTCTCAATATGACCATTTAGAAAAACAAAGTTGCATGCACCCAAAGCATGACTTATTGTTGCTGTTCACTCAAGGCGTTAAAAAGATGCATAATTTCTGAGAGTATAATTAATGGTACTAAGAGTAAAATCAAAATCACTGACTTATTTTTTCTCTTAAGTAATATATTCTCTGTGGGAACCACTTTGAAAATGCTATATTGTCCTTTATTAAGGGCTTCCTCAAGGATATATCAAATAGATTGTGTTACAAACTGGTGCTATAATGAGCCGCAGTTGCCCGGCATGCGGTGTAAGAGAAATAACTATATTCAGTAGAGCAGACGGTACATTGTTAATGTACATTCAAGCTTTATGGAGAATCCTATTTGCAGAGATGCCAAATCTGTGTTTGTCTCGATCTGGTCTCCCAAGAGGAGTGGAAACAATAATAACACCCCCTACAGTAGTACAAATCTAATATTGGCACAAGGAGCAGCTGGCGGGCTGTCTCCTGTAATTTTAGCGCACACTGATGCAGAGGAAAGATTTAATGGGCATTGGTCAGTGTACCCTCTTGTGAGAGTGTAAGGGAGAACCAAGAGATTGAGCACAGAGGGAGGGGTAAAGAGGGGGAGGACAGTGAGGAGGGAAGGAGAGCAAGAAGGCAGTGTGTGAAGGCTGCTGTGGTACAGACATTAAAATAAGGCAACAATCTGAAGCAGCATGACTCTTGTCACTTATGGACTCTACCTGCAGCTCTGGCTTTCTTTCGGCCTTGCTCAGTCCCCGTTTCTGGACAGCTTTCTTTCATTCCCTGCAGGTAGGACCTCTTCAGCTCTCAGTTTGCATGCTCGTTCAGATCTGCATGGGCTGCAGATGAGGTGTTGAGCTCTTTTAAAAGCATAGATTCCGCCTGAGGTCTTTTCAGATTCATCTTGGACTCACCACTGTACACGTTGTTGTCTTGTTTCCCCCCGAGGCAGACTGGAAATGCCCCTATAAATAGCAAACACAGCTTGAGTCGTTCAGTGACAACTACTTATATCTGTCTGTCCCTCAGAACTCCTCTGGAAGTTTTTCAGAATCTGATAGTCTGCACCTGTTTCCCTTGTTGCTCTTCCGTTCACGTGCACCTTACAATCGAATTCGTTTCTGTCAGAAAACCTGAGATTGTAGGGATTTTCTCAAGATTCAGGGATTTCTTCGCTTGTGTTCCCAGTGAGGTCAGGGTTCACTCGATCAAGGTTCTGACTGTCTTCTCATTACTTGGACTGGTGCTGTAATTTCTCTGACTTCATGCGTGCCTTGCACAGCTCTCGCATCCCGGCAGCAGCGGAAGACTTTTGACCCATGCTGTTTACTGAGTCCACCTCCACCCCCGCTGTTTCCTCCACCCCCTTCAATTTGGCGCCGTTACACACCAGTGAGTTCAAAATTCTGTGACTTTCTATTACAGAATATCTGATTGTTGAATCCATCTGCCTTGTTGTCTCCCCTGTGTGTTAGAGAGTCTTGCTCAATAAACTCATGATGGAACACTTGTTAGTGTTGAGCAGGTTTTAGTCCTTCATAGTGAAACTTTTAGCAAAAATAAATCAAGAAGTCATTATGTTTGTGTCCCAGAAAGAAGAGATTTCACATTGTGGCGGCAAGTGTGACTCGGACCCTAAGGAACCAGTTCCTGATTGTCCTCCTGAACCCCCAAAATATCGGGTAAGACACCAGATTCAATCATATCAGCAGAACTGCTTTCTCTGACTGAGACTTTTTCAGTGTCAAAAGTAGCTCAAATAAATTAATTATTGGTTCATTTAAACAAAGACAGCATTAAGGATTGGTGCCACAGAAACGTATTTCCCCGTCTCTTCTCCAACTTGAGAGTTCCTGCAGGGCAGGGGTTGGGGATTTCTCTGGGTCATCCAGCACAGCAGCCCCATTAATTTTCTACATTTAGATGTGACATAAATAGATTTTTTCCACTGCCAGCCAGTTTGCCACACACCATTCTCAGAAAGTGTCTACAGAGCCGTCGGCTTGGAAAGGCGTCCTGTGTCGCGTAAATTCCAGGGATTACCAGCGCACACTCGTGTCCGTGTGTTTTGGGATTTTTGGTGATGAGAGATTTAAAGACTTTCTGGTTCATTACTGGATTGTCGCTTATTGTCCTCAGCTGTCGAACATTCTGTAATTAGAAAAAAAAAAAAGATTTACTACACTAAAGTAGAAGCTTCTATTAAAGCTGCTCTTTCCAGGCTGCAGTGCAGCAACATTTCAATGTATCAAAAAAAAGCCACCAGGCACTTTTTAAATCAATAGGGACCAGTCAGCCTTTAGTTAATTGAAACTGCAGCTTTGCTCTCAAGGGAGGCAAACGAGACTTTGTGGTGAAGTGGAAACAAAAAATATTTAGAGAATAATCTCTTCAAACAAATGTTTTAAGGGTCCACCTGGAATACCTGGAATAAGTGGGCCTAAAGGAGAAAAGGTGAGCAGTTTCTCTTCTTAAATCTACTGTACAAAACTTGAAATGCTTTCAAGAAGTTTATTAATTGCTAGTTGTTTGTATCCCTTCCCTATCTACTTCCTGTTGTCAGGGAGAAATCGGAAGGCCTGGACAAAAGGTGAGAGTCACCATTAATCACTCCGTTTTCTTTACTAGCATAAGTAGATTTGCTCAGACATGAGATCTGAGACCTGCGGCTGCTCTCCATCTGTATCTCAGAGTGCTGCTTGGGCCACGGTGTGTACATCAAGAAAATGTCCAAGTGCAACCTTGACAGGAGACAGAGCAGGCGGAGGATGCAGGGATGCTGAGGCAGGCTGTCGTTTACGGCAGGATTTACAATATAGTCAGTCCCTTATAGCGCAGAGGGGATTGTTTCCCTTTTAACATCCAGTACTACTTTTCAGACACACACAGCTTCCTTGAAGGATCAGGACACATATTTTTATGAGGCTGAAGACAATAATCTGCTGCTGTGGCGGAGCACTAAAGACAGCCCTTTACGGAGCTGTTTCTCTGCACTGCAGCACAATTTAGCTTAGTGCTCCGGCCAGATCATTAATCATTTTATTCCCAACAAGCAGAATCCTGTTCTATATACAGCCTATCATTTAATTAAAGAGAGTAAAGTGACAGGGCTCGTTAAAGCCATTCTCCAGCTCCGTGTGCAGCAGGGCGTGATGGATGCTGTGGAGGACCGGTTGTCAGCTGAGGCTGCACTCAGTTCTTTTTATGTGTTTGTTTGTTTTGTGTTTAGCTGCAAAGCAAAAGGGCATTAGAGGCTCTGATTTAACATCAAAAATTGACGTGTCACCTCAGGGTCGAACGGGGCCTCCTGGACTCCCAGGGAAACCGGGACAGCTCGGATGGCCAGGACCAAGTGGGGCCAAAGTGAGTAAGTCAGACCTCATGATGCAGATCATATTATAAACTGACTGAGGACAATAAGTTAAAACTAAAAAAGCTCAAATAACTTCTAACAAGAAACTGAATTGTAATACTGAGACCTATATTTAAAATGGAAGCAATATTGAACTCATCTGATTATATTCTTTTATATTAGGGGGAAAAAGGTGACCCAGGATTGATGGGTCTGCCTGGAGGCAGAGGACCAATTGGCCCAAGGGTAGGATTAAGACCTTTGACCTTAATTTTACTGATTTTTTTTTTAATTTATTTACTGTCCCTTTAATGCAAACTGTTTCAATTGCAGGGTTTGCCTGGATACAAAGGAGAAAAGGTATGTGATTCCCCAAGAAACATGATACTTAAACAGCACTGCATAATACTGTTTTCTGCTCTGTCAGGGTTCACGAGGTGACCACGGTGAAAGGGGAATAAAGGGGGACAAGGTGGGCCTGAGTGATTTAGAAATATGTACATATAGTTATTCTATTTTTGAGGTTAGACATAGATATTGTTGTTTTCTGCTCACAGGGTGCCATGGGCTTTCCAGGAATGCTTGGACAAAAAGTAAGAGAAAACTGCAAACTGCAGCAAACTGGTTTTACTCCATGCAGCCTCAATAGATTGCAAGCTTCATCCTTTTTTTTTTTATCTTTTATTATTCATTCACCTGATCTTCTGATTTACACTCGAGATTTTTGAGAGCTTTGAAAATAACTGGCTGGCTTTTCAGGGTGAAATGGGTCCAAAGGGAGAACCTGGAAACTCGGGAAACAGAGGACCCACAGGCCGACCAGGGAAGAGAGGCAAGCAGGTGAAGAGAGTGTAGTTTAAATTTGCTACACAGCACATGTATGTTTAAATTCTGCAAAGTCTGAAATCAAATACTGCATAGAAGATTCAAAGAGCAACGTCAGGTGCAGATTGAAATGCACAGCCAAAAAGAATGAATAAAACTGGGGGTAATGCTGTAAGTGAAAGATGTGTTAACAACTGTGTTGTAATTATTTAGTGCTAGAAAACTGATATCAAAAGTTATGCTTGATCTAAAGAAAATCCACTTTTTGCCATTCTTGATTTTTCTTCTTCGCCATTTTGGTTACTTGAACTTTAAAGGTTTATGATGTTGCCTTTTGCATTACATATTGGATTAATTGTTGTTTTTAAACATGGCACGGAAATGCAGCGGGTGAAAAAAGTATTATTCAGTCAGTTTCGGCAAGCTGTCTGCTTAAAAAGATCAGAGTGGTCTATGTCTATCTATGACGTACATTACATACCTCTCTTATCTTTTGTAAGTGAAATAACTTACCAAATAAGTAAATTACAAATATTTTTTTATGAATATAATAAAAAACACAAAATGTTATATGGCTTGAAGTAAAAGTAGAAATCATATTTATCTAAAATTTTGTAAATAAAAAACAAAAAAAACAATGATTTACTTAACCTCAAATTTGTTGTGCTTGTGTTCCCTTTGGATTGGCTTGCAAATACTAAAATTTATGAAACTAACAACTTTCTTTTAGAACATTAAAATAATCAAGAAAAACAGTACAGCTGCTGTTTTTTGGTGTGTTTCTGCTCTGCAGAGTGCATGAATATGCAGCAATACTGTCACATCTGTCAATGCAACAAGTTAAAATGATCCACCTAATTGAAAGAAACAGAGAAGGCCACAAGAACCTCTACAAGGCTGCAAGCATGACTAATTTTCCAAATGCAGATTACTTTTTCAAGAAGCTAGATGTATAGATACTTAAATATTGTTTTATGAAAACTGTTGCCATTCATAAAATCTTGTTAAACCAGAGATTAAGTGTTGTAAACACGTCTAACAACCTGAATGATTGGAAATTGCTTGTATTTGATTCACTTGAAGGGTTTTGGTACAAATGTTCTAACTAAAAGGCAAAAATTTAACCTTTTTCAATATAGTTACATTTGTTTTCTATAGTTCTCATGGAAATACTGGCTTAAATAACTGCTATCATTGCAATTTGCATATGTCAAAATTTTTCAGTCTCTTGACTTTTCTTGAAAATTCTGTTTCGTTCTGTGCTAGTCCGGATCAAAGCAAACACAAATACCTTTTACTGAGCGCAAGAGATTGCAGCTCACAAAGATCTCTGACATGCATTCATAAAATGTTTTTCTCTGCTCACTACGTGCCTTTGTACCCACAGAATGGAGTTTTAAATCCTTAAACATAGCCAAAGGATGTATTTTTAATCTACCATCTTGTAATGTTTGGTTGGGTTTCAGGGAGTGAAAGGAGACCCCGGGAGAATTGGTCTAATCGGACCCATGGGCCCACAGGGACCTCCAGGCCACCCCGGTCCTCCAGGTTTACCTGCCACAGGTGAGATCATTCGGGAAATGTCCTGATTAAAGTTATAGTTCCCACGTGGCAGAAAGGGAGAAAAGAATAATTGTTGAAGGAGTTTCTGAAAAGCTGTTCCTCCAGTTAGAGAAGAGGCAAACATCCTGCTTAGCTGAAGGAAGCTTCATTACTGCAGAGTAAGAAATAACACCGGCAGCCTTTTTTTAGCTCTGGAGAAAACTCATCCCCCGAACTGAAACCGGATGCTGTTTTGATGACATCATGTGACTGAAGTGGATTCACAGTGGCAGGGTTCTCTGCACTTTTTCTAATATTATGTTACCGACAAATCAAAGTGACATCTCTCTCGAACGAGTTCCTGTGTGAATGAAGCTGATTGCTTTTGGGTCTTGATAGACGTCCACAGACATAACATTTAATGGCTTCTACAGAGGCTCATGGAGGCTTTTGTTTATGTTTCTGCTTGAGCTCATTAATTCTGCTGTGCTTCATCAGCATCAACAAAACCTGAAGCGCTTTTCATTTTTGTTACATATTGATTTATTTAGCTGTGTATCTATCATTTGCATTTTTTTTTTGCCTTCTCCGTCTGTGTGCAGGACTCTACATGGTTGGAGCAAAAGGTGCACGTGGTCCACCTGGGCCTCCTGGAAGGTGTGGCTGCAGCTCTCTCAGTAATTCTCCATATAATGACTATCCTTCAACACCAAACTACCCCAAAGTACCTGTGGTGAGAAATTAATCATGTTGTTACTGAAAGATGAAAATTGTTCTTATTTTTTATTGACTGTGTAAGAGAAGTGGACAGAGTGAGTGTGATGTCACTCATAGAAAATGGTTTCCTTCCACCTCCAACCAAATAAGGTCAATTCAGTTGTTATCTCCGCAATGTGGACACCACCATTTGGAGGCAGACGACATCAATAAGCAGTGATTGTTTCGAGTCGCTCTGAGTCAACGTTTCTATGACAACTACTGAATCAGGAGCATTGACAGTACATAGAGATGGACAACGTGCCTGTGACGTTACCCATGGAAAATGCCTTTTCTCCAATTCCAACAAAATAAAGTCAATTCAGTTGCCATTTTTCCACGATGCCGCCATGTTGGGACCAGATGACGTTAGTTGGTCAGAGTCGATCTAAGTTAATATTTCTATGGCAACCACTCTCCCTAATCAGGAGGGAGCTTGTTGGAAAGCCACACCCTTTCTACTCAAAGCAGGCTTGAGAGAATCTGTCAAATGTTTTGACGAGGGGCTAGCAGGCACCACATGCATTTAGACAGTTTATAATTTTAAAAACTTGCAAGAAAGAAAATATATCAGGAATAATATTTTTGGGTTTAGCAAAAACATTAAAAAGAGGTTATTCAGACAAATAAAATGACTGTGTCATAGCTGTTTATTTCTCCATAGAAGTCTATGGGATTTTGACACAATTCATGGAAAGGGGAAAGGTTCACAGTCCAGTTCTCTTATATAGTCAGTGGTATTTTCTGATTCAACATATGTGAACTTTTTAAAGTTCTTCTTTAATATATTCTTCTTCTCTGTTGTTTTAAGCAAGCAAACAGCTTTGTATCAACATGATGTACTCATCTGACATGAAGTTCCTTTGAATAAAAATGGACTCTAGATTTTTAGGTGTTTTAGAACTGCCCAACTTTAACAGCTTAAGTTTTTAACTGACACAATCTTGCAGAGACTTTGAGAAATCCTCTTCTTTCCATATTAAGATATTTGTGGTGAGCAACGAGGAGGAACTGGAGCGGCTCCACACAGACAACGCCCTTGCATTCCGAAAGGACCAGAGGTCTCTCTATTTTAAAGACATCGATGGCTGGCTGCCAATCCAGGTATCACACCATGTCCTGATCTTGTTTGTCATTATTTGAACCATCCTTTCTTTGTTATTCATATCATTTAAACTTTGCAAAAGACTTTTCCATTCCAGCTGTCACCTTTCCAGTCCATGGAAAACGCACCTGATGATGAAGGGTACTGTGGGGATGGGATTGTGCAGCCCTCCAATGGAGAGGAGTGTGACGATGGAAACAGAGTTGTTACCGACAACTGCGTCAGTAAGTCCACATTTCTTGATCCTCAACAGTTCTCAGTTGGGCGGTGCAGTACATGTATTATATGACACCCCGTCTATTACCATAGAGTGTAAACATGCCTACTGTGGAGATGGATACCGCTATGAAGGCGCTGAGGAGTGTGATGGAAAAGATTTTGGATACCAGACGTGTAATTCATATCTTCCAGGGTAAGCCCAGAACACCACTGGCAGAACACATTTCAAGTTTCAGTACTATTTGAAAAGACAGAAACTCAAAACCAATATTGTTTCTTTTTCCTGTTTTAGGTCGTACGGTTACCTTAGATGTACACCAAACTGTGTACTTGACTCCACAAACTGCAAGTATTTTACTTGAAGCCTGGACAGAGCAGCAGGAGCCTGGGAGTTTTTTTTTATTCTCACTACAGGAATATTTTGAACAAAAAAAAGCAAAAGAATAACATTGCCCCAAGCACGAGACTCAAAAGAAGGAGGCGACCCAAGAATCTACATTAAAGGAAAAAATATATATATATTTACAGGTATTTATATTCATAGCTAATCTTTGCCTCACTGCAGAGAGGCCTCCCGGAGTGAGTCACCCAATGAGGCTAAAAATGCCCACAAAGAAAATATTCCGTCTAAACAGGAAGGATTTAAACTGGATTTCTGGCCATCCTGGATTGGATCGGAAACTAAGTTATGCTAAGAGCAAGAAGGACATGTTTCAGAGAGGAAGCAGCAGGGTCAAATAGATGGTTCTTGTTCCGGTTGGTGCTTAGAAAAGGAAGCAGTTTGAAATTCAGAGGATGGCTCTGCTGCTGTAGGCTCTGTGAGGATGCACAGCATTTGCATGAGGCTGGACGACAAAGATCATGATTTCACTTGTTATTGGTAATCTTCATCCTGCCTTTTCTTCATACCACATCAAGGACTTTAAATGTAAGAAAAATCAAGCTTGGCGTGACTGTTACTGTAGACCAGGATGCCCCGCTTGATGGCTCACTGGTGCTAAAACTTCAGAGGCTTCAATAGTCAGTTACAAGAACAGAGAGAAATTCAAATACTTCTCAGGAACTAAATAAATAAAAAAAACGTTTCCACATATCCTTCTGGATAAACAACATGGCTGTGACTGTACGCCCACGAGGCACACAAGATGAGCAAAAAGCTTTAATGCGGACAATGTGCAGCCCCAATTAGTCACACTTGTTTCCTGTGGCTCAATCACAAAATGAAATATGTGAAGGCTTGAAACTGTTAATGCTCTTAACTTTCTCACAGCACAGGATCGACTGGGCTTGTTTGTAGCTGCTAGAAGGGAAGGAATTCAAATATTCCAGCCTGTTCATGGTCATTACTGTATATACTCTAATACCTCTTTAAACAGTCTTTTGGTCTTATGCAGCAACAGAGTATCCTTAAAATGTAGATGTAGTCCGCTGGAAATGACTGTGGGGACATAAGCTGACATTTTCCATAAGCTAGCGTATGAGTCGCAGTGCCAAGTAGGACCTTTCCTCAACTGTACTCTGATAAGGTTTGGGAATCCAGAGGAAGAGACTGTTGATAAACCACCTCCATGTGCTTTTGCAAAGAAACTTGCTCTGTCAAGAACCATACTGCATTATTCAGCATAGCAGGTGTCTTAAGTGCTCAGTTCAACGTGTAGCTAAATGTGTGACAAACCATGTAGAGATGATAATGTGCCATGCACAAAGCTGAATTAATAAACAATGCTGGATTTTTTTTTTTGTTTCTCTTTAATGTTGCTCTGCTTTGATATTGTGTACACACAATAGTGCATGTGGTAACGTCCTGTACTGTAAGGCTTCATGAAGCTTCATGAGCACTGTGACTGGGACGGATGGTGTTCGTTTATGTTTTCTCATTATTCTGATGATTTTTACACTAGCTGTGGAAAGTTCTGATTAAAATAAAGACAATTGTGAAACTGAAACGAGTTTTTAGACTTTTTTTGGACAATTAAAAGAAAAAACATTACTAAATGAAAATTAAATACAGTGCAGGGAGTGGCAAAAATCCCATTGGGCTTAGTTATACTTCACAAAGATTACAGAGAAGTACATAATTACATAAAAACACACACAAAATAGTAATACAGACAATACATGGACAAAATACACACGAATGACACTTTACGAAAGAGGTTAAATGTTTTTAGGCATATTTTGTAACACTGTAATGATGCAGCTTTTTCCTATGTGGAAAAAAAAAACATTTTATAATGTTGTGCCCTAAATCTTATGGAAAACTAACCAAATAAGAAATTCAGGAAAATGACAAGCTGAAGATTCATGAGCTGTGAATTAACTGTAAAATATATGATGAGCTGTGCAGGAATATTCCCTTCGCTAAAAAGTGTTTTGCGGACGAAAACAGAAACCTGAAAAAGCTATCAATGTCAGTTGATTAGGAGCTCTAGCGAAAAGGCAACTATCATCTATAATTTAATGATATTTTGTTTGTGTCAACAACAAAAAAAGGGAAAAACTCTAACATAACTATCAGGTAAATAAAAAAAACGGATCTGTCAGCAGCCCTCTCTAAAGGGCTCACATTAAACTAGGCAGGACACCAGTGAAGTTGCCGTTTCCTAAACATGGCATTGGCTTTTCAACCTTTCATCCTGTCTTAATAAAGCCCTGCAGAACTGAGGCCTGCTGGGAGATAAGGCTATGTGATGAAGGTTTTGGAGGCCAGCCAGCATTGCCACATAGATGTTTGAGGCTGAGTACCACCGTCTAAGTAAATTAGAATGCTGTATTTCATTTCCAAATTGGATCAAGAATATGTCTGCCTGGACGGCTGAATATAAGCTTACCGTAGCGTACTTATCCTATCAAGTGCATTCCCGCTGACCAGACCAATCAGATTGTTCCTACAGATGTCTGTGTGCAGCTGGACCAGACTGATTCTTCCAGCTCTGCAATGACGAGATTTCATGACAAGAATCTACAACATGAGCTGGGTACGACAAATAGACTCAAGAAGTCCCGTGGTTGGGGAAAAAAAATGTTTTAAAACTACAAAGAGTTAGACAGGATTAAGATCCACTGTTGGAGCAATTATTAGAAAATGAAGGAATCTAAAAGCTAAAATGAAGGGAGCTCAAGCTCCATGTTTCTCAGCAACTGTCCAAAAACCTGAATGATCAATCCATTATGCTCTCTTCTAGGGTCCAGATGACCCCACCCTTATATTGGTGTGTGATTCCTCTTAGGACAAAGGTGGACAGGATTCTACAGTATGTCTGCCGTCCGTGGCAGACATACCAGTGAATATAAAAAATCCCACTTTTAATGTAAACCTACCTATGTTAGCACAAGGGCTCGAGAAGATCTCTGTGGAAGAGTGAAACAAAATCCCACCTAGAGAAAAACAGGAAACTTTTGACTTGTGCAAATGCAAACAAAGGCTACTGTATCAAATATTAACATTGATTTTCTTGAGTGTTAGAATACTTGTTTGCAGCAGTAGCACACAAATCAATTACTTTTAAAATTGTACAATTTGATTTTGTGTTTCTTTAGATCGTTTTTCACAGTAGACATGTACCAAAGATGAAAAAAAAAAAGATGAAAATTTCAAACCCGTCCATGATTTCTAAGTGGGAGAACTCACAAAACCACAGAATGTTCAAATACTTCTTTGCCTCACTGTAAAAGGAAACTTTTTCAAATTTATAAAAGTACTTTAAGGTTTTCCTATGATGTCAGCGTAGACAGAACATGTGGGCAAATAGCAGGGAGGCAACATAAGAGTTGAATTTTCAACAAAGTCCTTTTTTTTTATCCTTTTTATAAGCTTGATCCTTAACGGGGACATAAATTACTGAGAAAAAAGGTAATGTATCTAATGAGCACCCAGTTAAAAAGCCCGTTAGTTTTATAATTTTTATTTTCCTATATGAAGTATCATAATCTAAGTGTTTTTTAAATGTTTTTAAAATCTTTACTTTTTAAAAAATAAATATACATTATTTCTCCCCATTGGAAGCTCAGAATGGCATAAAGTAAACCAAAGGAAAGCTTAGTTGAAAAATATTGCAATAAAAATATTTTGATTCCTCTGACAATGGTAAAGTATGACAAATAGACTCAAATGAATAAATGAGTCATCATTTTCTTTAAGAAAAGTAAAATAGTCTGGACAACTGATGCTTTAGAATACTTACTGTACCAAATTACAGAAAAGTGCTTCTTTTGTAAGAAATGAGAGGTATGGAAGAAACAGTAATTTTAAAAATTTTTAACATGTTTATCGCTCTTTTTTTAAGTTCTTCGTTTGTAGAAATGTATCAAACAAGTCAAATAACTTATCTTCATATGGGTTTGAAGATACCCATATGAACATATACAGTATTCAAGAGACAAATATCTATCAAAAATAGAACAAATAAAAAGCTTATGTGGCTCACAATGTGTCTGGACTCCTCAGAACAGACATTTCTGTTGACAGCAGTGTATGATTGTTTCAAATCAAGAGAAGTGACTCCACTCGGGGCCAGCTTTCCTTGCTGTGATTAAGCCAAAGTCTTGACTTTTGGGCAGAAGGCTGAAATGAATGGAAGATTATTAAAGAAAATCAACAGGAATAGTATGCCTATTATTCTACAACAGACAGAGATGGATTTTACTTCAGTTTAGGAATTTTATGTTTTTACAGTCACAAAATGGTTGCAGTGAAACCTTAAGTATTAGGAAGATAAAGTAAATCCTAATATTTTTGGCCCACTCTTTTAGCAAAAACATTCTCTCCACACTTCTTTTGGTACTCGTTCATCACCTTGTCTTCCCATTAAAGTTGCACATGGCTTACAGTCCTTACAGCAGAATGTGTTCTCTGTCCCACGATTAAAATCTATTTCTCAGAACTCATTCAAGGACACCGGCCAGTTAAATGGTTAAATTTTCTCGTCTTTTTAAAATCAAAAGGGAATTTTAAGCCTCCTTCAAATTAAAACACTCAGAAAAACTGTCTTTGGATAAGTTATTTGGGAAGAACTATTTGAAATATCAAGATATAATGTGATTGGTATTTTAAAAGTACTCTTAAAATAAAAGAGCTGCTATAAGATATTTTTTTATAAATAAGTCTGAAAAACAATTTTGATGCAATGTTTTCATTTTGTTTTATGAACAAAATGTTGAGGAAGTGATGAAGTTGATTAAAAAATCCTGTCTAGAAGGCAACATAAAAAAAGGGAGTAGAATGTTTACAGGTTTTTCCAAAAGACCTGCTTCACCTCAGTCAGCAGTCAGTATTCTCTGGCCCTACTGTAGGAAAATCATGTTTTTGAAGTCTATTCTTTGCTAATCTAAATTTTAGATACTAAAGATTATTCGGTTTTAAAAAGTAATTTTGTTCAGCAAGTCTGAACAGCAATTTTGCTCTTTTTTTTAAAACTCATGAATATAAGTAGAGTACCACTTCAAGAAATAAAGCGTACACCATATTTTATTTATTGGGTAAAAATCAAAAGGCATCTTATTTACAACCATACAAAAAAGACATCATTCATTTGTTACCATATTACAACAACAGGATTGACAAACTAATTTTCAAATGAAAATTAGTCTATGCACATCTATAATGTAAACAAACAACAAAAAAAAAAAACATAAACTATACAAGAGTTTTTGTAGTACACAAGCCTTAAAAAAACAGTTAAAATGCTTTGCATCAGGGTAAGTCTTTATAAAGCCCCAAAAGGATTTTCCTGAAGTTTAGGATAAGTTCTAACAAAAACAACAAACAGATGTTAATTTTTACCTGGGGGTTGAGGTGGACTCATTAAGTTAATGTATTAAATCGATTAAAATCTCCATTTAGAAATTTGCGGTGGTAAAAAAAAAAAAAAAAAGAAAAGAAGAAAAAAAATGAAAAGCTACTGATCATTCTCAGTACAAATAAAAGCAACACAATCCACTCCCTCCCAGATTGTTCATTTACTTGATGATCTCCTTGTGTTATACTGCCCGTCTGCTGGTATTTATTTTCTAATGCTCTGTGGATCCAAATATCTGTCTGTCCACATCACACTAAGGTTGTAGTGAAATGACTTTTATGCCGTTAATATCAAATTTATAACAAAACAATAAAATAAATAGAACAGTGAAAATGAATTTTGTGCATAGGCTTGTGCATCTACATGTTAACAGTAGTCACAACTCTTAGCATTGTTGTAATGTAGTTGTGTAGCCAGCAAAGGTTGTAAAGAATCACACGACAACCTTCTTAAGGAAGTGCTCAAAAGCAGTAACTTTTCAAAATAGGAGTCACTTATTGCATAATTTAGATTACAATTTAGGAGAAAAAAAACACTATTAGATTAAATTTAACAACAAAATAAAGTAAAAAAAAAAGATTTAAGTTACTATATAGCAAATACTATAGGATAGCTTTTAATAAGCCATCTTGTCATACTGGAATTTTTATTGAGTGCTTTGTGCTAATTTCCAAGGACAACCCTGTTTTTATTCTCAATGCATTCTAGTTATTTCACAAAAAAAGGAACATTCCCTGGAAATTTACTTCAACTGAATATTAAAGTATTTATGTACCTTCAAACGTGTCGAAGAAAAAATAATGCCACAATACCATGAAACTTAATTCAGAAACAAATGCCTTCACTGAATTACATCAATCTTTGTGGACAAGACTTTGAATTTACATTTCTTCATCTTATCGTCTCCTGTGCAATTCTATCTGCCTGTGGGTCTCTAAACAGGCACGAACTCCTTCTTATTGAGTCTAAAAATGCCTGGCACACATGCTGACACTCTTTAGCATGAATGATGCATGTTATATTGGTACCTTCCTGTCCAGCAGACGCCGCCGTGCAGATTTGAGCCCTGACCGCGCCTCGGTAGAGTTTCACACCACCTCGTCGGATTCCAGGTTGTACTCTTCATACAGCTCGTCCAAGATGGCCAGCTGCTTCTCCATGGCGGGCAGATACAATCCCAGGTCTCTGTGCATGCTGTTGATAAATTCCCCCTTCAGCTCGTCACCTTCTCTGGTCACAAAGGCGGCAGTAAAGTTTTCATACGTTGGTGCAGCTCGCAGCGCCAACTGTTGAATAAGAAATCCCTCTGTTACTTTAATGCACAGTTACATAACCATCAGAAAAGAGAGGTAATTGGAAAATACACACAGCAAATACTCCTCGAACAACCCAGCCATGGTATTGCCTAAGAGTCTTTCCATAGGCGTTATCTAGGAAGAAACATTAAAATTAGATCATTTTTCCCGTATCATGAATAATTTTGCTGATGTGAACCTTCCAACATACTTAGTGCCCCTTGGATATCTTGCTCCCCAGCGTTGACCTCAGACAGAAACTCCTTGAGAAACTTCAGGCCTCGTCTGAGCCACAGAAGAGCCTCAGTCGCAGAGTTGCGGACTTGGGCAACTTCCGCCTGGACTTCATGCAACACGATCGACTGCAGTGTCGGGAAGCATTCGGGATCCGACATCAACTTCTGATTAATTTTCTATAAAAAAAAAAAAAAGAGAAAACTGAAAAACAATGATCCTCTATGCTGAAATAAATTTTTCCATTCCAGAAACATAATTTATGAAAGATTCTTAAAATAGTTACAGAAAAAAGGTAAGAGACTTGATGCAACAAATGTCAACAGGTTGTATTTAGATGATACAGCATTCTCTGACAAACGATCACATTAATACATGTTAATAAGTTGTAAAAATGCCATTTTTAGAATGATTTGTATATTATTATTATCTTAAAACAGTCAGACTTACCTTGATGTTTCCAACAAAATCCATTTTAACTGGTGCAAAAACTGTGGATCCCAGTTTGTCTGAGAAGAGAGAACCGTTCATCATTTGGTTGCCGCTTTCAAAATAAAGGTTTTGACGAAGGCTTAATTATTATGAAGACAAAGATTTTGCTTTGAACAAACAAAAATAGTTGATCTTTAAAATGCAAATCACATGACACAGCTTGTTTTTGTCAGAAACAAAAAAAAAAAGAGCAGAAACAGAGATTTAAATGTAATTGGTGTTGTGTTAAATTAAAATGTATTACAGATTAGTGTAAACTTCTTGAAGAATTAGGAAAATTATTCATTTACAAAAATAAAAAAATCCAAATTATTGCACAAATTTTATAATTGCACTAAAACTATTTATCTTTTTTTTTTAAATCACCAATAAAAAGGGCTGCTGATCGTAAAATACTTGAACAGCTTAAAAACAATACATTCAACCATGGATGACTCAAGAACAATTTTGGCAATTAAAGTTATTATAATTTGATTTGTTTGTTCATTTTGAGTCGCAGCAATGAACGCTGACCGAAAAACCATTCTAAAAACAAACGAAAAAAATGTAATTATTAAAACAGTGACTTTGTTTTCTTCAGAGGATCTTTGGATTCCACAGGGTTAAAAAAGATTGATTACTGCTTTTAAATTGATCCAACATCTGTTCATATTGGAAAAAAGGAGTCAAAAATAGATTATTTGATAAACATTTTTTGATTTTCATTTTTTGTATCATTATCTTAACTATGGGAGGCTGCTTTGTGTAGCACAGCGTGACATGTACTGCACCCTGACCAAAATACATACAGTCTCAGCTATGTGACTGTGTGAAGGACAGGCATGATAAACCTTGATATACGATAGGTTGTTAAGCTACAAAGAACAAATAAAGCCAGTGACGGGCACAGAAGTGCAGTAGGAAATAATGCAGGGCATGAAAAAAACAGTGATATGGAAAGACAAGAGAGCTGCCACCTCATTAATCAGAGCAATAAATGACAGGGCAAAACACCAAAAAAAAAAAAGAAGTGGATCATAAGGGAAGAGACTTTTCCTCATTGAGGTCTTAAAAAAAAAACAGGCAAAGATGCAAATGAGAAGAGACTGAAAGTGACCAGCCTACCTAATACAGGCACTATTGCATAGCATGAGTCCAAAAACTCTTGTGTAGGGATACCATTGTCGTCATCCAGTCTTATATCACTAAATCTAAAAAAGCAGAACAGATTCAAACAGAAGAAAACATTAGAGGCAAGTAACTTACTGCCATTTTATTTGACCAAATAAACACACAAAGGGTGTACAAATCTCAAGACAAAGTCATAGAAAGGATTCAGAGCAAATACTGTTCAATTAACAATAGCTATAATGCACACAGTTCTCCTTTAAAGCCATTTTTTTTCTGAAGGCTAACTCCAAAGATGTCTCCTCTGTATGTGTACTTCATGAGTAACAGAAACGATGCCTCACACACAAACATAACACTGCAGTGCCTTAGATAGAGGTTGGAAACAGAGGAAGGAAAAAGTTCCACAAACCCAAATATTTGATGCCCGCTCCTCTGTCATGTGATCAGGAGAGAACACACTAGTGAAACACTTTATTATGACATCTTGAGACACACTTGTGCGACACACTGTGCCTACAGTCCACCAAAGTCACTGTGCAGTTTGGATAAAAAGATGCAGCACAGCTGCAGCCACTATGAAACTACAACACCAACCCAATTATTTTAAAAGTGCTAAACTAAAATAACATCTGCAGTCTCATGGGATGTTCCAGTAACTTAACTGCTTTGAGAGATGTGACCTTCTTGAGTGGTATTTTCATACCTGTGACTCATTGTGCTGAAAAAAGTTTCCACCTGTTCTGTGTCTTCTGCCTTTTGTGTTTTGTCTTCTTCTGCGGTCTCTTCTTGGCCTGAAGCTGTTTCTCGGAGCTGGACAGCGTTTGTTTCCAAGCTATTGGGAAGTTCTTGACTTTGGTCCACTTTGTTCTTTTGTTCTTGTTTCGTCTCCTTCTCTTCAGGAGTGTCGTACTTCTCATCTCCCTCTGCTGGTTGCTCAAAATGCTCAGGCTCAGGGGAAGGTGGATTAGAGCCTGGAGCTAGATTATCTGGCTCTTTACCAACTAAACTGACAGATGATTCAAAGTCTGCAAGACAACCAGCGTTCATTTAGGTGTGTGAAGGCGAAACATGTACATTTGGTTTTGTATTACCAAACCATGGCATAATAAACAGATTATGTAAAGAAACTAGCTGTACAGATTTAAAAAAAGAAAAAAAAAACTCTGTGCCTTACTGTAAATTAGTTTTAAAAAGCAATACATTTCAATTAATCTTTTTTTTTTCTAAATAACTTTATTAAAACTTAAAAAAAATGTAGATTAAAAATTACCGTACCAATAAAACTCTTAAACTAGGAGGACTTTTTATGCTTTGTGTGCAAAGACTAAATTGAAGCGTTCGTCTTTTCGTCTGGCTTCAGGTCCTCACAATAAAACTGACTTGGATAAAACTAGTCCAGAAATAATGATGAATTTCATTAATCTCATCATAGAGCTTTGAACAACCAGTAGCATCTTAATCAAAACACCTTTACTTTCATATTATATGAGTTACACATACACTGGAAATATATAGAAACTATTCAGAGAATCTGAAAGATTGGACTTAATCTCTTAATGGATGAAGTTTTCTTCTGGAAAAAGCCCTTTTGGTACAACATTAAAAGCATTATTATGACTGCTGATCCATTAGGACCAGCTCACGGCAGCCTTTTCCTTCAGCTCAAGGCAATTATCTATCCACGTTCTGATGCTCCAAGCACAACGAGACCCCCTAGGACTGTGAGTTATTTAGGAGTGAGTGGAAACCCGTCTTACCAGATGGGAACAGATGAACTTCAGGTTTCTCTGGTTCATCTACTCCAGACTCAAAACTCTGGGTGTCGCTCGTTTGTCCAGATCTTTCAGGTGATACATCTTTCTTCCTGAGATAAAATCATTCAAGGATCAGCAGAAAAACAACTTTGTGCTACTCCGAATATCTATATAAAAAGATGATAACATTGTTTACGTCATAATAACAAGGAAACAGAAGTAACCTACTTTTCTCCAAGGTTTAAATTTAAATGGTTGGTAAGCTTGATGGACTGGGGAAACAACATATAAAAGTTAAACGTGCATAACAAACTAAAAACTCATAGCAGCCAGCAACTTCCTGTAAGATTTTGGATCGTTTACCTTTTGTTGTTTGATGGCAGCTAATGGAGGAGTTCCAGGTGGGCTGTGTGCAGTCATGTCTGTGCTAAAAGTACGATTTGCTATCTGCATACATTCCTCCAGAGTCTTCAGGAAAGTAGTGCATGTTGACTTCACCATTTTTCCAGTGTCTATTCCAGTCTGACAGCAAAGGACAAAAAATAAATAAATAGGTAAAATATTGTAATTATCCCAAAACTACATCCAAATCTCAGCAAGCTAATCGCATAAAACGGAATTCCAACAAAATCTAATAACTTAGAAAGACACGCAAATAAATAACATAACAAGTAATTTCCAACAATTGGGCTTCAAACTGCCAGCTTCTCTAATTTCACTGGATCACCCAAACCTCAATCTCACCTCCAACGTTTCTCCCAGCTCATCACTCTCCTTGATCTTGTTAACTTGCTGGAGAAGAAGGTCACAGTATAATCTAAGCTCTGACATCTTGGTTTTTAATGCTTCTGTGTTCTCCTGGAGCTCTGTTGTAAAACAAACAAAGAGATAATCTGACCATGTTTGAGGGACCAAGATGTTAAGTCATCTCTGGGCAATGCTTTTCTTGCACTGTAGAACACAGTATCATCTATTGTTTAGCTTAGATGGTTATGCGTTCAGGGTTTTGCATGAGATGGTTTGACAGAAAAAATAACATGTGATTATGCAAATTCTGAAAACTGCTCAAAGTATGTATGAACACTGAGAACCACATAGTGGAAAGCAAAGATCAGTTTTTGTTCCTTTTGGAATCCATGTACCTTTTTCTCTCTTGGTTCGGTTGTCTGTAAGGCAGGCTTTGGCTGTTCCCAGGGCCACCAGCCATTTCTGCCTCTCTGCTGCATTGATGGCTTTGAGGTAAAAGTATTGCTCTCCTGGAATGGTCAGGTCAACTCGTGTAGAGTCAGAAGTATGGACTAAAATCACACACAAAAATCAACTGTAAAGCTGTTCTGTTCTACGAAATAGAGCAGAATGTACTATACCAACCTTGGATTTCACAAACTGATATTTTAATGCTTCCCTTGCAACCCTTCCAGGCATCTTCTTGGGAGTCATAGTATGACAAAATTCCACCATCCAGTACAAACCAGCGAGGCTGCCAGCCTGGGGAGAAACAAGTACCAAAGCCATTTATTATACATGTGAGTTAGACATTTGAGCACCGGAAGTCTTTAGAGGAAAGTGAATTTCAGAGGTTGTCTACTTTTGTCGCCCCAAATAAAGTTAAACCGTGCTTACGTTGTGTTATCGGTGACTAATCAGGAGTTAAGTCAGATTATAAAGACACGGGATGGAAACAAGCTACAGTGGCTAGCCAAACTCGAATTCTTTATTCATACGTCAATTTCGTTTAAAAGCACAGTCGTAGTATATATGTATTACATTAAATATAACATATTTGGTTAAATATAAATTGATTAAAGCTAAAAGCAAGCTAGCGTTAGCTTGTTAAGGTTTTCACAAACTAAATTCAAGTCGTTTTCAAGCTAGCTAGCTAGCTAAAACAATCAGTACGGATAAAAACACGCGACGAGTGAGACGCGAGCTTACCGCTAATGTAATTAGTCCATTTGTGCAGCGTGCCTTCCATTATTTAGTTGGGTTTTCGTCCTTTCATAGCTTATTTGTCATAATGTGATGTGTGGCACAGCTGATTGCAGCAGCGACTCCATCGGGCTTTGGGAGTAATATACAGAGTAACAAACCAGGCGAAGGTTTGAATTACGTAGATAAAAGTACGTAAACATTTAAGTGAATAAGGCTCCAACCAATCACGAGAGACGCAACCGACATTCCTCCCGTTTACGTCAGAGTAAGTAGGTGGGGCCCGAGATGATTGATAAAGAGTTTCACCAATCACAGAAGTTGTACTGAAAAAAAGGCGGTACTTTTTATGGATTGTACCAATTGTAGCACAGGAGGGCAGACGACTGGAAAGTGTTTTCTTCTGAGTTGTTGGGCTGCCACGTAGGAGACCCTTGACTTGCATTTAGCTTAAATGAATTCATTTATGGAATATTTAAAGTAGTATTCCTTTTTTTAGGATTTATTTAATGTTGAGTACCAAAATGATACTTTTTTCTTTTTGCTTTACTTTATCCACATTCCTTGTTTTTGTCATTGGGGGGAAACTGCCCGAACCAGAAGTAAAAATTGAGGTAATACATAAACCTTTAATATGTCTCCGTAAATCTAAGATGGGAGATATGCTACTTGTTCATTACGATGGATTTCTGGAGAGCAATGGCACTTTGTTCCATTCCAGGTAATGATAATAGAAGTCAGACAAAACTGCACACTACAGATATTGCATGCATGCACATGTTTCTTTCAATAAAACATAATTGTTGTTTGTTTTTTTCAAAATAAAACACTGGGATTTTCAATTATATTTACAGGTGAAAATTATATGATCTGTTGTTGATTTTTCTATTTTCCCCTTTTTTAAGAGTTTCCTGCAACATTTGCGTGACTTGCGTACAGTACTTATAGCTCTGCTTGCATGGATTTTTTTTCTTTTCTTCTCTTGTATGCTCTTTCTTTTTCCAATTTTAGTTGAATTTAATCTTTTTAATCATATTTAGCCGCAAAGAGGGGGATAGAAATCCTGTATGGTTCACTCTTGGGATACGAGAGGCCATTAAGGGTTGGGACAAAGGTCTGCAGAATATGTGCTCAGGAGAGCGCAGGAAGCTGACCATTCCTCCTTCACTAGCGTATGGCAATGAGGGAAAAGGTAGGATGTGTAATAAAAAGAAACATAAATACATGCATTGAAACATTTTTTACAACATATAAATATTTTCTATAACAGGTAAAATCCCTCCAAGCAGTACCTTAATATTTGATATTGAGTTGATGGAGATCAGAAATGGCCCCAGGTCACATGACTCATTCCGGGACATGGATCTCAACGATGACTGGAAGCTCTCCAGACAAGAGGTGATGTGAACTTCTTCTCTGTTTTCAGTGTCAAAGAAACAGAACATTTATCATTTCTGTCAACATCTCAGGTGAAGGAGTACTTGAAGAAGGAATTTGAGAAGCACGGATACTCACCTAATGACACGCATAATGAACTGATGGTGGAGGACATCTTCAAAAATGAGGATGAAGATGAAGATGGTTTTATATCAGCGAGGGAGTTCACCTACCAACACGATGAGCTCTGATGGACTATTGCTTTTTTTGTTTGTTTGTTTTAGTGGATTGTTTTCTAAAAGTTAGTAAAACCCTCAAAACCTTTTTTGTAATCCCTTTTCATTGAACTTAAAAATATAAATACTTTTGTTTTATTTTTACATTCATAAGTTATTTTTAGCTTTCCACACTCCACCACAGATTCAGTTACTGTATTAGATTTTATAAGATGTTTAAACTAATAAATTTTTTTTTTACAATTTTGTGTATTGATGCCAATTTTGTTCATAAAAATCCAGTATTTTTACCTTTTTTTGTTTACAAATATGCTCACTTTAGCCACCAGAGGGCAGTCTTTTCCTTTACATCAATTCAATGCTTTCATCTCCTAAATCCTTCCAAACTGCAGACATGCACAGCCAACGTTTCCCCCCTCAGTCTCTGAGTGACCTATTTTTCAAAATGTGAATAGGTTCATATATATGCATCCTTAAAGAAAACAATCTTTCAATTTATTTTCTGATTTTTTTAATATGTTTTCACAATCAGAAATGAATGATCTGGGCCTTACTATTGTGAGTGTTAAATGGAACAGCTTCAAGAGAACAACACAGCATGTAATCATCTATTTTTTAAGAAAAATGTAGAATATAAGGTATAGGGGGTAAGAATGAGGAATCAAAAGAGCAAGAAACCTCTAGCGCTGCGAGTCAAATGCACTTGATTAATTGATTGTGAGCAAATGTGAGTCGCTCAATAAAGGCAGTGTGTTTGGCAGTTTGCTGGCTTGCAGCATTCAGCCATTTGTCAAAGCAAGACAAGAGGGAAAAGACATTGGTAGAGATCCTTGTAAAGGAGTGGTTCCTGTGTGTCAAACTGCAAAAGGATTGTGAGGTGATTCCAAAGAGTTTTCACAGTTGGGAAACATTTAAGACAGTTGCCAGTCATTGATTGTGTAAAATTCACAGCAATCCAAAATGATGTCAGCAAAACTAAAAATAAATAAGCAAATAAAGTAGTTAATGTTTGTATTTGTTGAAATTACAAGTGCAATTTGCTTAAAAGGTTTCTAAGGAGAAAAACAAAGTACTTCATCTCAAAAAAGCTTGAGAGCACAGCTGGGGTTTGCAGTTACATCTGAACAAACCACAAGAATTCTGGGAACAATGTCCTCCAGACGTGTTAAACCAAAGTAGAGATGTTTGGTTGTCAGCCCAAGTAAGAAAAGAAGCAGAGAACATTAGCACAAACACCTGATAATATTTAAAATGGATAATGCAGGGCTTCTTCCCACAGAACCTGGGCACACTGTGATCATTGAGGAAACCACAAATTCTTCTGTTTCAACATTTTACCAAAACATTCTGGAGTCGAATACGAGTGAATTTGCTGACAGCTGCAGCTTTGTAAAGTCGAGCCTCGAGAGGACCAGTCATCATCAGCGGAGTGGAAATGAGCACTCTGGGGTACTTTATTCCTCAAAATGTACAATGAGTGGATTGTGTGTGACAGGTCACTGAAATTGTTCCTCTTCTTATGTCACTTTGAAATGATGATAGCTGTTTTCAGTCAAACCAAGCCAATCTTCAAAAGAAAAAACATAAATCAAAGAGTTTCAGTGGTTCGCTGTCATGAAAATGAAGGCCGGGATGGAGAGTGATGTGGCAGGAAATGTTCAGCCACTGAGTTATTTATTTTCTGATTTTAGATTTGTTTTTATCAATATAAAAAAGTATAACTTTGTCCTTCATGAAGTGTCTTTTCAAATAGTTTTTACTCAATTTGCATAGTCGTGAACAGATAATTTCATTAAAATTCTTTGGAGAAATACCTTTAACTTTTTAAGAACAGCTTGCAAAAGAAGGTTTTCTTCTGTCTTTAAGATTGATCACTTTAGTTATTCTTTTTTATATTTGTTCACACAATTTGTTATAGATTTAATATTGTTTAAAATAAAATACAATATAGAATAGGTCATTTAAATGCAGGTTTATTGGGATTTTTAGCCTCCACTGCAAGTTTAGCTTCTTAAAAAAATAAATAAATAAAATTGAACACATTTTGGCATTTTAATTGTTTTTTTGTATTTATTCGACTTTTACACTACTGTCATCTCTTTAACAGCTTTAAGAAACAAGCCTGCATAAAAACTAACATTTTTCCCAGGAACCAGAGACAATTCACACTAAGTGGAGCCCTGAAGTTAAAACTGTCACACATCTTTCTCACAAAGTGCATGTCTGTTTTTCTCTTTTTTTTTCCTCCTGCAGTCTTTCAGGAACCTGACAAGCCGTCTCCCCGCTGTCAGGTAGAACAGTTACAGGTAGAACTGGATAAGTAGGAGGATTACTTGACAGGAAAGACTCACTGGAAAAACAGGCAGCGACGCAGAGTTAAATCCAAGTCTCCATATCCTTTTAATAAATCATTTCATAAATTACAATTGTAATTACAACATCACAAAAATACATTTCAATAAAATGGATCTGTAAAAAGAAACACATTGAACCAAGTGTAAAAAGGAACATGCTTGGCACACTTTCTGTTTTAAAAGAAAACTTCGGCAGGGTTGTTACTGGCAATAAAAAAAAGAGAGTAAAGGGGGGGGGGGGTGTTACCTCTTACACAATAAACTAGCCAATTTTCTTTTTCTTTTAAAAATGTTTTTTCTTTAATGAATCACTCTCAAGAGCATGTAATATGATGACAAAAACTAAAATAAATATCTCCACAAAGCACCCATGTGCATTTGTTGCAGAAAAAGTGCTTCATAATTTCCCAATTAACTTATTTCTTTTTAAATCTCTCTCTTTTTTCATCCACACTGAAAGAATCCGCAGAGTGTTTGTTTTTTTTTAATTCAGCCTTCCTGTAGTATCAAGTGGAAACGTTAACTTTAACCCTCTTGGTAACATGGCACCAGGCCTTCAAGGATTTGCCTGCAACACATTTCACACAGTGTCCTCCTGACTGAGTCTACACCAGGCAGCACCAGTCTGTCAATTACAGACAGAAACAGCACAAAAAGTATTCATAAATACACAAAACTAAAAATATATTTATAAAAAAAACAACAGATGGAGCTGTAGAACTTGCATCAACAATGCAAAGTCAACAGTTAACCAGCTTGGATGGAAACTGTCACGTGAGAAGGAAGTCTTTCAAGTTGAGTCTGATTGCAAACTTTGGAGTCTTCACGGGAATGAAGGTGGCTTTAAGTTTCCTCATTGACCCATAGAAAATAAGCGTTTGTTCCTAAAATAAGACGTCCTCATGCTCTATCATAAGCTGCACCACAAGTTTTTGCTGCCTCATGTCATTCAGGGTCGTCAAGGCGTTCTGCTCCGGCGGCTGCATGAGAGTCGGACCGAAGACGATTCCCAGGTTCTCAGCACTCATTAAATTGTACTTTTCGAACATTGTTACCCTGAAAGACGATAAAAAAATGAGTAAGTGGGTGATAAAATATTGAAGAGCAAAACATGAAAAAAACACGTTAAAAATATAGATTTCTTTCTATTGTAAAAAAGTCAACTTAAATTCAGCCTTTTTTTTGGAAGTTATTGACAAATTCCATAAAAATGAAAGTGGTTCAAGTTCAAATGGACGTAGAAATATATACAAAATGGGGATTAAAAACAGATGAAAACGTTTTTTTTAGATGTTTTTAACAGGCTCTTGTAGCCTTTTTCTCATGATTTATTTGAAGAAAATTAAGCTTAAAATAGCATTTTTGTGTATATCTTTGATGAATTATTGTGAATCAAGAGCGGACAAGAAAATACCATTTGACAATTGTAGCAGTGACAACCAGGGGTCATAATTTTCCGTCTTTACTCCACTCTGATATCTGATACATCCACTGCACTGCAGACAAATAGATCCATGAACGTCTTTGTTTTTCTTGTCTGAGCTGGTATCTGGCTCAAAACTTGTACAGCTATATTGCTTGTCATTTTTGTTGCATCTGTAATGTTTGGTTGAGAGGGACTGTAAGCTAGTGGAAAGAGTGTAAACCTAGGGATAATGGGAAATAAGGGCAGGCTTACTCCATTTTAACGATCCTGAATTTCTGATGAACTCCGTCTGCTATGCAGAATCTCCAAGAAAATTATTTTTTTTTAATTTGCGCTAAAAATGGTATAATAGTAACTAAAAAAACTGCTGTGAACACTTTTCAAATTGATAAAATGATGATTGGAGAGGGTCTTTAACCAGCATGACGACTAAAATAAAAAAATAATTAGCTAAAATGTTGAAACATTCAGTAAAAATATTAAAAAAAACACATTTTTAAGACACTCCTTGTCCAATAAACTGCTTCCAGGAATTAGCTGGTGATTTGAATATGAACTGACCTTCTGAGGTGGGCCATCAGGTAACGCAGTGTCTCATAGTGTGCTGGGGGGAGCTGAAGCAACCCTTCATGGATGGCCTCCAGTCTGCAGTCAGCATTTGGAATTTCTACCCAACACATGAGGAAAACATTTTAGTCCCAGGAGCCCCGCAGTGTTGGAAGAAGATCGTCACGAATGAAAACAAACAAAGAGGAGCTCTCACTTGCAGCTTGAATAAATGTGGAGTATAAGTCAAACGTAATGACAGGAATGGGGAGGTCTCTCAAGTAGAGTTTCAAAGCACCCGCAATGATGTTGATGTCTGCATAGGCACTGGCACTGATGTCAACCTTCTCGCCATCTGTTGCCATAAATCAGACAATTGACTGAGATTAAACATAAGCATAATTATGGAGGAAGGCTGAAGAATAGATTGTGACTGACGAACCTCGGTCAAACGACAGCCTCACATCCTCGATGTGTTCTGAGAAGCCAGACACTCTGTACAGACCTTCAGATTTCATCCCTGAAATACAGATGAATATAGGTGTCTTATAATCAATATGACACATTTTACAGACAAAAAACTCATCTAGCACTATTTCATTTTTCATTTCGTTGGATCTGTCGACTGATTACCTCTGAGTTCTATCTCCCGAATGCACATATCCACCACCATGGGTCGCATGGTGTTGTGAGCTTTGACGAGCGTGGTGAGGTCACAGCTGAACACTTTCTTTATCCTGCGCAGGTCAGGCTGACAGTCACTGGGAACCAGTTTGGAGCACTGTTTGTGTACATTCAGCCCACAATCTAGCACAGCAATATGAAGATAAAAAAGGGAGAGATTAGCCTCAGGGAGATAATAGCAGAATCATCACAACGCCAGGGTGAGGGCTGCAGCTTAAAAAGCTTTCCCATAGCCGGTGATAAACTGCTCAGTCAAACAGAACAGCTGCAGCTCCGTGTGCTGCGTCGGAAGTAGATAACAGCAGTGGGTGAGCTGGGTTCTTGTTGCAGGTTTGGTCACATGGAGTGTGCTGCAGAATGGCTAGAAAGAGGGTTTTAGCAGGAGATCTAATTGCAGATGGACGGGCTCCTCTAGAGTCATTCTTCAGAAAAATGTTTTGATCGCCTGAGTCAAGCTTCACGTTAAGCGTGATGGTCGTTCACAGAGAGAGCGGCACAAGAAGATAGGAAACGAAAAGAGACTGGAGACGGCGGGGGAGGAGGAAGAATGCTCCTCTTTCCCATAGCACATGAGGTGTCTGATGATACCAGTGTTCGCCTCTGGCTTATCAGCTTAGAAAATGTCTCAACAACAAACACTCTGTTTTGGTAAAGAGCAAAACTAGTGCACACATCAGTTTCAGGGCTGAGGAACTGAACTCATGACAGTCCCGACACCCCCCCAGAGCTTTTATATGGAACCAATCACTTTGTTCGGCTGCTATGTTGATCATTTTTATTGTCAATTTGAAAAGTCATGTAAAAAATAAATGTAAATAACTTGTACAAAAATTTGAGATACCAGATTAGCTTGTTCAGCCAATTTTGAATCATGAACTTAATATAAAAAAATCTTAAAATTAGAATAAAAAAAAAACTTAGGGAGTTCTATTAATCAGTGTAAAATGTTTACCCACATTATCTATTCAAAATATTAAAAATTGTATGTTTAGTTGTTGAATTTGATTCTATAACTACAGAAACTGGCATGACTTGTTTTTTTAATGGTATGTGACATTAGACTCCTGAATTTCCAATCTAATAAATACTTAATAAATAGTTTAAAATTATTAGACAGAAATTGTCATAAAATAACTCAATTTAATAATAAGTTATTCTGATAGATGCTATGGAGCCTCTATAGGGACATCAAAGTAAAAAAAAAAATTGAAGTAAAAAAAAATATTTCTAAAAATTGAAGTTCAAAAAAGTTTTTTTTTTTCCTGGTTACTAACTTATGTGTTTTTTTAACTTCAACTTTTACAAAAAAAACACAAACTTTTTTTAACTTCATAATTTTTTTTTAAATTTCAATGTCACTTTATGGGCTCTGTATAATGCAGATATGTAGACCAAAGAAAAAAAAGTTTGACAACATCCTTTACAGCATTTATTGCCCATTTTATGTGCTCACTGCTTTCATGTATTCTTCCACCAACTGCTTAGACTAGACATTGTAAAACTTTTTGCACATTTTTAATAACATAAAAAAAGATAAATCCTCTTCTTAAGTAACCATTAAATTTAGTGCATGAAAATGATTCACGTGTTTTGTGAGAAACTAACAGGAGGTGTTTAAGCAGTTTACCAGCATAATAAACAAAACCTGGGGGGGGGGGGGGGGTTGTGAAACTGAAATGAGAGGATGAGAGCAGAGAATCATATGTTTTTTTAATGTAATCCCAGATTTAGATGACATTTAATCCCAACATAATCCCCGTCACTTGGAATATTTAAGCTTTATATTTACCTGAGCAGCGGACCCCCTGGGCGATGAGGCCCCACATGAAGTTTGCACAATATTCACACCAGTGCGGCCCTCGAAAGGTGTGTACCTGTGATCAAATACATATTGTTTAGTACAGCACTCCAAACAGGAGAGTCACCCACCCCCTTTGATGGAATGGATTACAATAAAATAAACCGTACAGGACAGAGCCCCTCGCCAAATAAGAGCATACGTGAATGTAAAAGGCAGCTTAAAGGATTTTCTACAATGTGCATCTGCTGCTCGGCAACCGGATCCATGCAGGCCAGCACCGAGGTAAGCCCTGAATGTCAAAATAACAGATGCAGACCAACTCTGTACCCTGCCGTCACTGATAAGATCAGAAATGGAGCCAAAGGTGGGGGTGCACGCGCACGCTCAGCTTCAGTGCCACTTTGAATAGGTATCGGGTAAATTGAAGACAGCACACGGCAGGTGGCGAATGGATGCTTTTAGTTGTGCTTCAAAGAAGGGGTGAACAAAAGAATGGGATCATTTGAGCATGCCTGTTAACCTAAACACCAGATACAATTGCAAGAATGTTGAGTTACCCGGAGGCAGCGCCACCAAATTCCCCTTTGTGTGCTCAGAGAAAAAATTGCCGAGTGCTTTTGAAAGGTTTCATAGCTCTATAACACTTTTCATCAAATTAGCCTGAAACAAAAATGGCTATAAGCGCTTTAAGATCAATAGAAACCAAAGCGTTGTGCTGTTAATAGGTTGTACGATAGAGAATCCATTAGTTCCCCTCATTGAGTTCGAGTGTCAGCTGGATTTGTTCTCATCACGACAGCAGCAGACACTGAGTTAACACAAACATCAGCCTTGTTTACCAAACTGAAGGTTTACCTTAAAGTTGTGGATCTTTTCATAAGAGCACTGCTTCTCAGGGGTGTCCTTCAGGGCACTCCTTCTCAGCAAAGGGGAGGAGATCTGTGGACAAGATGCCAGCAGTTTAATGGGCTTCCACAGGAGCGTTCCTTTGCTCCCAAGTTTGACTCCTAGAGCCAGAGCCAGCAACTCCTGGTGCTTCCTCTCCTGTTTTTTAGCCTTGTGGGTAAGCAGCTCCACTCCTAAACCTCCTCTGTTTCCGTCAGCCTCCATGCTCGACTCCCAGAGACTCTCTATGCTGGAGAAAGGTGAGGAGTCAGTATGCGAGTTCTGCGCAGCTGGGAGGGAGGCGCTCCTCTTCACTCCTCTGTGACCTGGGAGAGCGGCGGGTGAGAGCCAGCACGTGTTTGAGTCTGCATCTGCTCTGAAACCAGTGGCAGTAGTGAGCATGAAGAGATGGGAGGGAGGGGAGCAAAACGGGTAAGTGGGCGGCCTGAGGGCAGGAGTGTGCCTCCAACAATGGTCCTCTTTCACACACCCAGAGAGGGAGGAGAGACAGAGAGAACAGTCCTTGATGGGAAGCGTCCGGGATGTTGGGAGTGAGGTGCTGTCAGGACGGCTCCGTACAGCTCAACAGCTCTGTAAGGCAGGATCAATAGTGCAGACGCCCTCTTTATAGCACACAACACACTCCCATTAGCACACTGCCTTCCGGCCAATTCACTTAGCTGCAGATAAAACTCCTCTCCCAGTGCAGTCTGTCTAAAAGGGTCACTCGCCTGAGCAAAGTCAGAGTCAAGACAAAGCCGAGGCGGTGAAGACGCCAGTCTGCGGGGATTCCCCACTCTGCTGTCCAGACTGGATCTTCCAGACACGACTGCTGCTCATCTCTATCAGCTGTCTAACACAACCTCCAGGTCTGAACTATTAATTGAGATTGGGAAAGATTATGTCCCTAATCCCTCCCTACACAGAGTATAATCCACTAGTGCCCAAATCCAACTAATACCCCAAAGGAAGCTCATTTTGTTGGTCTGGAGACGTTTAGTTTGGTATCAGCGGGGGGGCTCTCGCCATATTTACCCAAAAGTTCAGTCGGTAAAAAAACAAGAGCCAAGAAGATTTTTGATTTGACATAAACTGATGCAAACAATTTGATTCATATCATAATTTGCAGTTGATGATTCAATGCTGATTTTGGTTCACTTTGAATGATTCAATTCACTGACCTAAAATCAATCCAGGACATATTTAGCCAAAAATTCTACCAGTATGACTCAGAGATAAATACTACTGGACAGTGCAAGTGAAGTTTTCCAGATTCCACGTTTTTCTTCCAAGATAATCAAGTATAAAACAAATATGTGAGCAAACAAATAAACAAGAATTAATGGCAAATCCAGTTGCATTTAAGTCTCATAAAGTTCACGCCGTTTTCTTTTCTCATAAAAAATGTTACCAATTGAACTGAAATTAAACGTGTGTTGTCCGCTTTTATGGCACTTGGTTGCTTTTACGTTACAGTAAAATAAACTTAGAGTGCCTCAATGTAAATGTGATCGATTATTTTATTTTGAAATGCTTTTATAGTGAAAAGTTCAATTCGATTAACAACTTGCCTCACACAGATCAATCTGGTTGGATCGTAGGAATAGAAATTGATTTATTGATTAAGTTGACTCATAGTTAAACCCCTTGATAATAACTATATAACACAAATTTGACTTTTTAAAACCATTCAGGGGAAAGTGTTACGTCTAAATGTAATCTGATTAATTAGGCAGAAAGAAAGTTCAAAAAGTTAGGAAGTGTGGGTTTTGTGAGAGAGCAAAAGACCTGCAGAGCGAGATGAAAGACTGCCACACAAGCTTTGAAAAATGAAGACTTTTTGAGTTCCACCCATCCCTTCAACCATGATAAATGAACTCTTATCTGAAAAGGTGACAGAATCGGTGAAAATCTTTGTCACCATTGTTGACATTCTTTGACGAGGCCTACGCATACCTCGCAATTTTAGCGACGCGACTAAGTCTGCAGAGACAAATGACAAATAGACAACTCTCAGATATTTTTGCCCCTGGGAGGAAGGGAGGGATGGAGTGCAGGGCTGGGCTGTGTTCTTTGTCTGCGGGCAGATGGCTTCTTGTCTCTTAAAGAAGAGCTTGGAAAAAAAAAAAAAAAAAAGTGAGGGGGGGCACACAAAAGGTGGTCCACACAACAAGCTCTTGCTTTCATTTCTGTAGCTTGACTCTTTTATTCCACCAAGGCTTTGTGAGGACACAGCTGAGTGAAGAACAGCACAGTTAGAGCGCACAGCTCAAACAAAACAGCTCCCGCACCACAACAAACAGAAAAATGGACACGTTGTGAGCAGAGCAAAAGACAAAACAGAGAGGAAACTAAGTCTTTTCTCTGAGAACAGAATCAAACAAGCTATGCTTTTGTGACTGAGGTTGAATAAGAAATAGGGACTTTTAAACAGGAGGGAAAAGTTTGCAAAACTCCACAGTGTGAGGATATATTTTTAAGTTGTACAGCTAAAAGATGAACTTATTAAACTACAAAAGCAAAGAGGTTAAAATCTCACTCAAACTATATATATTTTAATTTTAAAATTGGTCTCAGTAGTCTTTTAATTATGCCGTTTTATCCTAAATTAAAAACCATGTGTTGTTTTTTTAAGACATATTTTCTGCTACGCGGCAGGAGTAAATCAGAAATGCTCATCTGGGTTTGAGTGGTTGGACTGTTAGCTCCGCTAATTTTCCCATCAGTCTTTTGTTTACACTCTATCCTGGTAGCTTATAGCACTCACAAGCCCAAGCTAACGGCTAATTAGCTAATTATCCCAAGCTAATTAGCAAAAAATAAATAATAAAAAAAAAAAAGGCAAGCAATATCAGAGCTGTCCAGGCGCACGGTTTTGAGCTAGATGGCAGCTCAGATGAAAGAAACGAAGATATTTATGGATCTATTTGTCTGCAAGTGGATGCAGAAGATTAGAGCGGAAAAAGGAGACTTTGGCCCACCTATGCCAGTTACTGCCATCTGGTCTTCATCTGCCCCAATTTGAATAAAGAAATACTCAGAATTGGACTTTTACTCTTAAATTATTTTGTAGATGTCTTCCATTAAGATAAAAGAACATGTTAAAAACACAATTTTTATTGAAGTGGGATTTAAAAGAATAAATCCCCCAAAAAAGACATTTTCTTCAGAAAACCCTCTTTTCAGATTATTCTAGCCCACTAATATGCCAGAGCGATGAAGAGACACTTATGTGCAAATTCCTGCACATTTAAAGGAACTCTGAACTGTTTATCATCTCAAGCGCCCCTTTTCACCTCAGCAAGCACTTTAATTACATCAGTATCCACAGTCGTGGCATTATATAGGTATGAACCTGACCCTGAGTAAATACACATGAATTTTGTCAACACACTGAAGCTACTGTGGCTGTACGGTCTCAGGGCGTGGCAGTAGAACTGGTAAACACACAGTTCAAAAGGCAACCACAGATGTGAGCTGAGAGGCCGAGTCTCTGCTTCTCAGGCGTGGGATCCCTGAGCTGACAGAAGACAGCTTCTTTCCCTTTTGAAGGTGACAAGCAGGTGGCTTTCAAGCTGACAGTCTGCCAGTGTCACAGCTGAGGAGCCTTAGGTGTAAATTTGGGATCAGAAAAAAAAAAAAAAAAAGCAAGGTAATTGACTGAAATACAGACAGAAGCATGTTTGAAATTTGTTTACAAAAAGAGCAATTATTAAAGAATTCTGCAAAAGAAAAAAAAAAAAAAACAGTTTCAGACATCAAGTCAGGCAGTAAATCCAGCTCGGAGGATTACTGCTTGACTGCATTCAATAATGCATTGTTTTTTTAAGCAAACAGAGATTAGCCTGCATGTCTTGGTGAGTTTGGGAGCAGCACCATAAAAATACTATGTTTACCAGCCTGAAAACAACAATAAGGACAAGGATTTTAATGATATTAAAATTGCAAATGATGCTTCAATCACCTATTTGTCCTTGGCTGTCACTGAGTGACAAACTCAGCTGATATTTTTAAGACAAAAAAAAAAATCCCCATAGTAATAAATCTTGGGATAGCTCAAGAAGGATGGAAGGATGAAGAAAATGTAAGCTTCTGCTAATGAAAAGAGCTGGCCATTAATCTCTCCAAACAGACAGGCGGAAATGGCTTAACACTGCCACCTAGTGGAGAGACGGCTCAGTGGTCGTGGTCCAGACTTCCTCGATCCTGACTAACAAATCATTCACAGACTCTAATCAGACGACAGCTTGTGAGCGCCGAAGAGAACAGTGCAAAACATTGTGTCTGATATGGATGACGGGCAGAGCAAAGTCCCAGCTCCCTTCGGTCATCATTACCTTTCAGTGTAAGCAACGAACCATGGCAGCAGTAAACACACCCAAAGGCAACACAGGATTACGTACATCTCACTCACAGATTCTTAGAAAAATTCCTCTAAATGCATAGAAAAGGTTTTTATTTAAGGGGGAGCAAAACTGTCAAATTGCAAAAAAAAGTAAATTTTATATAAAAATGTATCCCTAAATGAGAAAAACTGATCATAAAATTGAATATTTTTCAAAAATTAAGAAAACTGTGCTTTTGTTTGTTCATATAATCTCAACTGACACTTAGGTCAAGGCTCTATGTACAATCTGTTACACAAATCCTTTTTGGTTGCATCACCGAAGACTCCTTGCGGCTCTGAGTGTACATTTGGAGTGCACCCTGATGGACTCTAAACAACAAAAAAACCACTTCTGATGACCTGAACAGCCATTGAACTTACCCTCTCCTCCCTCTGGAAGGTGACTCTGCGGGGTTCCGAGCGTGCACGGCTCAGTCTGTGCACCATCTTGTCTTTGATCAGCGACGTGTAACCCAGATGCTCGTAGATCGGGTTTGTGGTCATTTTGGCAATGTACTCCGCCGCCTTGGTCTCGATGTAGAGAGTGATGAGGGCGTCCGTTACCAGGTCATGAACAGACTCGAACCTCTTCTCCCCAACAAAGTGCTTCCCATCATAAAACAACCTGTAGTTGAGTGTCTGATCTCCAAACCTGGGGGAAATGACCGGATGTAGTCAGATAAAAAGTTGTGGAAAAAGTCTAAACATGGTGGTTCTGATAGAGTTAGCCTCACAATATTGGTACCTTAAGGCCAAGGTGTGAGTCCCCGTTGTCTTTGACTCTCCCTGATGAGATAAGCACCCTCCACTCCTGCCAGCAGTTGATCTGCATACTCCCGTGGGATCATACCATGAAACCTAAGGACAAAACTGAGCTACGTCTGTCTTCATAATGGTAAAACATCCACAACAAGTGAGCTCCACTTACTCTCTGCCATAGTATTTAGGTCTGGTCTCCATCTGTAAACCAGAGGAAGAAATATTACCATTAAGAGTGTGTGAAATATAGAGGACTCCAAACCACAGGCTCAATTATCTCCATCTGTGTCCCTGCATCCGCTCAGCCACCAAACCATAAAGCCAAAGCAATGAGTGGAGATAAATTAGAGGCAACACAGCAGCAGGTAGGAAATGGTCAGCTGCAGAAAATTAATATAAGGCGTTTTTCGGCAGGATAGTTTGAGGGACTTGACTCTTTTGGGTGGGGAAACGTTTGCACCTGGATGTGGTTTGGTCTGTGTCTGTTCTGTTCTATAAAGAAGAGATGTCTGTGATTAAGGGCTGGAAATGTTGCACAACTGCAACGGTAGTACAAAAAAAACAACCCAAAAATCAAGTCTATTTCATAAGTTACACCAAAGCGCTTCGCATTTTAAGGCTGGTTTGTGAAAAAAAATGTAACTGAAGCCAGATCAGTTCATCAACTCACCACTAGGTGCCCTCTTAAACAAGTAAACCCCTATTCCCTCAAACATTCACATATTTACATAAAAGCTACAACCATGTACATCTATGTGTCGGAATTGAAAAAAATTGATGCTAAAGATTAATTTCTCCAAACTTTATAATTTTATGCTAATTTTTAGCGTAAAGGTAACCTCCAATGGAGGACGGGAACTTTGATAGAGAGGTGATAAAGCTAATCTGTGCATGTCTCAACAAATAAGAGGCATGTAAGTGCTTATTTGCAGTTTTAAAAAGTAAAGGGACAGTAAAAATGGGTTTTAAAAAAGTCAAAAATAAACCAGCGGTCTTGTGACCACATTCTCTAACACTGTTTTAGGTCTACAGGGCTTACTAGTCCCCCAACTCTCAAGTACTTTACTCAAGAGGCCCCTTCCTCGCCTCAATCCAACACGTGAACCAACAAAATGACTTTCAACTGCTTCCTTGTTTGTGCTTATTTGGATTTCTGCTCTGAGCTGTTTCTTCTTTATTTTTTTCTGCACTTATGTCACTTCATATTTTTGGTTTGCTTTGTCTGGGTGGTTTATCTGTCTGCATTAACACTGTAGATCAAGATCTCTTTTTGTGTGTGTGTAAATTTGGTCCACACCAGAGCTTGGGTGAGCCCAAAAAACATTGATTGACTTGGTAAACCCGCAATACTTTGGACTAAACCACCCTGATATAAATCTTGAGAAAAAAAAGACTTTATATTTTTATGTTTTTCAATTTTTAAAACTATCTATCAGGAGACACTTACTCTGATTGCTCAGGTATCCTGACCTCCTGCCCACACACGTGCAGATGATAGCAAAGCAGCTTCCATAATGGATTTGTTCACATGTTGAAGTATCACTTTGAGCGCACCCGTTAATCTCATACAAACCAACCCACAGCTTTTTCTTCGCTTCTGACAGTGTGAGATGACGCAAAAAAAAGAGGATGCTAGACACGTAGCAGGTTTTTGCAGATTAGTTCGAGTTCAGTTGTCTTGCTGTGGCTGCATGGTAGATGCTGGACTGCACTACAGGTAAAAAAAAAACCCAAAACAGAACAGCTGCGAGCTTCTAAGCAAGTCTTACCTCTTTGACCTTTTTAATTATTATTAACGATCATCTTCTGTATTTGCCTAAAGTTGCTTTTATGTCCATTAAAAAAGGGGTTGAGGATCGCCTTTTTTATATAAAGCCATGGTGTATACTGGTGCATTAAAGCAATCACTCATGAGGCGTTCAAAGAAGAGTTTAAAAAACACGACCACTCCTCTCAGGTTCCCAGTGACTAGTCTGGCTCTTAGTGAGATTTTTTCTCCCATTAAAACCTCAGAAAACAAGTTGTGTTTCGGTGCAGGGGTAGCGTGGCTCCAGACTGGTTTAGGATGCAGAAATGAGAAAACATAAACTAATGGGGTCATTCTCATTTCAGCATGTTTTTGTTTCTGACCAAACAACATAGTCGCATAATTGAAATGCAGATGAGATTACTGGTTTACTTGTATGACTACTGGATTAGTTTTCCATTACATCCCCTATAATTACAATCCCACGACTTTTTTTGGCACACATTTTCCTGCTAATGTCAAACTGAGTATTACAAGAGTTGGAACATTTATAAAGTAGTATAATAATTACAACTTGAAACATTACATCTGGAAAATAAATTCCTCCCATTTACTCCCAAATACATTTTGTCCCTACATTTCACCTTTAATCAGCCTTTAAACTAACTTATTTGATGCATTTTTATTTTATTTTACAAGAGAGATACTAACCTCCTGAGGACATGTGACCCTCTTTGGTCTTGGGGCCTCCTGCTGAAGCTGGTATACTGGCAACAGAAAGCAAAAACACTGATAAGATTTGTCAATTCTAATGAGCTATAAACAAATCGATGTTACTCTCCATCATTTTTCTATTCACTATGGTTGAAAAATGTATTAAATATACCAATCAGAGAAAGAGAAAATAAAATCTTTTATAGCATATATAGAGAAGACTTGTGGGCAAAATCGTATATATTTTTATTAGTTTCAGGTTTGTGTAAAAAGTAAAAAATTGGAAGACCTTTGTGTGCTAACTGTTAGCATTGATATAAGGAGGGGGCACAGACATCACGTTAGGTGATGTGTAAGCATCTTTTCTACTCATGTAAATATTTTTGGAGCGCCAGAAGCAACATGTGTTTCAACCCTGAACTTTATGGATGAGTTAAGGGCTGATAAAGAAAGATGACAATATTTGTCCTTCTATCTTCCCCTTTTTTCCAATGTCACTTTTTTTTTACTTGGATGTCCTTTGTATGCTCCTTCTGCACTACAGGGCTCAACATCTGCACATTAGAAAACTGAGGCATCACTACCGCCTGTAAACCATTACTCTCCTTCTAGCCAAAACATTATTGACTATCAGCCGCCCAAATACACACTCGATCAGCAGCCAAATGTGGTACCCAAGTGCTCATGTCTCACACTGCAAATCTTTAAATAAGCAAGAAAAAAAAAATCTTTCAAAAACGTTCTTAACAAGAATTCTTATTTTGAGCAAAAAATTCAAATCACTAAGAAATTTTCTCAAACTAAGATTATTTTGTTGTTGCAAAACATTCTTGAAATAACTTTTTCATGCAACAAGAAGTGCTGGGAGAAATGACGATACATATCGTTTGGGTAATAGAAAAGTGTCTATTGTGCCATTTCCCTTCTATCGTTTTTATTTTTATTGCTGAACTTTTGTGCAAAAATGTGTTTTCCAACTAAGGAACTTGTTGTTCTTAAAGCTACTTGAAAAATAAAGTCAGAAAAGTAAGTAAATATATTTTTGTCAATTTTTTCAAACACTAACTGAACGTGTTCTTAATTGTGATATATCGTAATATATATCTTTATAGTGCTATAAAATAATTCACATCATGATATACAATTTTTCCATATCGCACTAGCAACATGGTCCTTTTACTTTTGCAGAGCACAGGGTACATTTTGTGCATAGTAGGTGTCAGATTATCTTAAAGGGTTGCAGTGCGTTTCTTTTATTCCAGCTGCCTTCCTGGTATTCCACTTTTCTGCTCCTCGTGGCACACGAGTCGCACCTGTCGCTCAGAGTTGGTCAGAGGGATCTCTCCCGCTGACTCCATGCATCTTGTTTGCTGAGGTTTAGTATAATAAATATATCCACTTTAGTTTACTAAGTTCACTTATTACAAATGCATAAAGTTCGTCAAGCAACAAATATCATATACCTCTTTACTGAAGCTCAGCAGTATTTTCTGGGCTTAATAATCTGTTTTTTTTATTGTCAATTTTCATCATGTCATTTTTTTGTTGACTCACATGTGCAATCTGTTTAAAAAAACACAAAATTTGCACAATTTTAGTAAATTAGGCTAAACATGTGAAAAAATGTAGAAATGTGTTTAAAGTCAGAGGTGAATAACACAATTAAAGCATTTATGCTATAATATGTATTCTTTTTAACAAACCTATTTCTCCTTTCTGCATTTAACGATCTATTATTACACAAAAACACTCGTCTTCAAGACAGATTCTGAACAAGGAAAACACATTTATTCCACCCTTGGAGCACAGAAACTGTTGTTTGTGGCTCAGTCCTCACTGTGGCAGATTCTCCTAGCAGGGGAAGGAAGACTCCTCATTGGGAATGATTGTGCCTTTTCAAGCTGACTTAAGCCAACCAGCAAGATCTGGACATCGTCCATTTCTATCACACCGACACCTCTAAAAATATCTCCATGGAGGGCCAAAGGATACAGATGGATGACTTCACTAAAGGGCAATCATCGGAAAATTCCACAATTTGCCTCCTGATTACAGGAACAGATTTAAGTAAATAAAGATCTATCAATTGTAATTAGTTTAATGTGCATCACACGAACTCTGAAGAGACCCAACATTTCATCAGTGAGGGGAAAAAGAGGATCTCATTTTTAGCTGATCCTTTTTGCAGGTAGAAAATCGTATTTTCTGGGATGCCGGTAACCTATTTTACACAGGAATCTACTGATTTGCATTTGTTGAGTGAACATGCTTTGTGGGCGAATGTGTCTTTTGTGTATATGTGTGTAGTCTTTCGGAAAGTACGGCGTGCACAACAAGACCTAATTCTTCAGAGCAGAAACTTTCTCATGTAAAAGTGTCCAGATTACAAACAGATCTGAGAATATTTATAGCCAAAAATAAAAAATATATATCACTCAGTTGTATTTAAAATGAACTATACTCACAGTAGGACTTCCATATGGGTGGCTGATAATCATCAGGGTCTGTAAAACATAAAAATAAAGAACATTAATGTCTTAAACTCTATCCTTACCCACAAGAAACATAGTATCTCATTTAATTATTGTGTTAAGCAGTAGCTTGTTGTCACAACGGGGTTGTTTATGTCTTTGCTATAATTACACATATGGCTTTACGCTGCACAGATGCCACTTGAAGAAAGTAAAGACACATCTAATCATCGAGTCACCTCCAGGGCAATCAATGTGGATGTGTGTTGGTTTTTTTTGTGTGTGTTAAACATTGTTTTGCTCACAAACATGATCTATATTAATCCGATGCAGGAGCCTGAAAACACAACATCTCATTTTCAGGGCGAGAGCACCAGCATGTCAGTCAAAGTTGAGGGAGGCAAACACAGAGGAGGTGCGTCTGCACATAGTGGACTTGGTTTGTCTGTTAACTTAAGATTAGGAGAAGTAAGGATACCTGCTCTGCCATATGTAATAACATGACGCTCCTTAAACACACCCTTTTTCTGACATTCACGACTACAACAGGATGTTACCAGAACAATAATGCACATTTTTACAACACAAATCTGTGTTATATACACATTCTAGAATCAACTGGGACCCCCTTTTCCCATCAGAACTGCCTTAATCCTTGGTGGGATGGATTCAACAAGGTACTGGAAACATTCTTCAGAGAGTTTGGTCCATATTGACATGATAGCAACAAGCAGTTATTGTAGATTTGTAGGCTGGACATCCAAGATGCCGATCTCCCATCCAACCACAACCCTAGGGTGATGTATTGGGTTGAGATCTGGTGATTGTAGAGCCCATCTGAGTCCAGTGAATTCATTGTCATGTTCAAGAAACCAATCTGAGATGATTCCATCGTTGCTCTTCTACAGACCTTGATTAGTGGTTGTTTTAGATACTGTTGCCTTTCTATCAGTTGGAACCAGTCTGGCCATAGTCCTCTGCCATCAACAAGGTACTTCTATCCACAGAACTACTGTTCACTGAATATCTTCTCTTCATCAAACCATTCTCTGTAAATGGTTGTGTGTAAAATTCCCAGTAGATCAGCAGTTTATGAAATCCTCAGACCAGCACATCTGGCACCAACAGCCTTTTTTTCAGTGATGTTTTTGGTCCATAGTAAAGTCCCTTATCTAATCTACAGAAAACAAGTACCAGTGATGAGTAACCAAGGTAGCTTCAACACAAATAGGTGTTCAGAAGATCCGTTCATTCTGTTACATGTTAAAGGGTTTGAATGGCGAGGTTATGAACTGCATTCAAAGACCTTGCTTACTGGCTTGATCGCCTCTTGTTCTAGATAAAGAGCTTATTTGGCCCAGTGAATTCCATTGTGGAAAACTACATCCCTGTACATCTGCAAGACTGCAACCGGAGCTGATAGCAGCAACTTAAGAAAGTGCTTTTCATCCCAGCAGATTCACTGCAGCACTGCACTGAGGGTTTCCCAGAAGCGGTTCTGAGCAGCACAGAAAAAAAAAAAAAAAAGCTACAACAAAGCAGACAGCCTTGACGGAAGCTGTGCTGAGCCGCACAAAAAGGACCAGCAACACAGAACTTCATGAAGAAGTGATTTTCAAAAGAAATCACCTTTTGAAGATTCACAATAGTTGATCACTTTGTGGTGTAATCAAAAAAAGAAATGAAAAAGGCCATAAAAAGATGTTAATTCAACTGAAAACTGGTAACATTAAATTATCTTCCCTTAAAATGCGGCACTAATCTGTTAGCCAAAATAAAAGGCTTCAGGAGCTTAAATGCACTCCACAAGTCATTGAGCTATGATATAAATACCACAGAGGAGAATATGACAGGCTTCATTATCATCTGTACGATCACCATGTGTGACATTAAAGCGATGCTAAAGAAGAAGGAAAGGAGAGTGGAGGGAGTGAGCAGCTAGTAAAAAAGGTCAAGTTGAGAGAGAAAGAAACTGTTCTGGCAAATGCTGCAAACAAAAGTCCAGCGAAACAACAGATGTTGTGTTGGTAAAAAAGAAAGATAAAGATTCAGTCTTTAGTGAACTCACCTTGATTCAGGTTTTTAACAGGTTCAGCTCTGACATGCTGAAGAAATCCTCTTTTTTTATTATTTGTGTTGTGGTGCAAACATTTAGAAAATACTCAATCTTTAAAATTAGTTTAAATCTTTTCCAATTTGCAAAGAAATAAAACAAAGGAAGCTCCTATATTATGCTATTTGGACACAAACAGTAAAGGAAGAAAAATGTTCGCATAGTAAAAATCTCTATAAAATACAAATTTTTTCCAGATAATTTTGCCACTGTTAAACTGCCAGAAGAAAACTACATAGTGATTTTGAACTTTAAAAAAAGTAAGGCAAAAGGGAACACTGGATTATAAGTATATTTACAAAATTCAAAAAATGTGTGTGTGTGTGTGGGGGGATTAATTAGTGTAAGGCTAGAAGAAAATGAGGATAAAGCCTGCTCATCAAGTATGCAGACAAGACTGAATCATCTGAGGAAATTAAAACCTTCTGGTTTTTATTCATCCCCATCTCTGTCAGAATTTATTAAATCAGTTGAATTGTGTAATGAATAAAAACACTGTCAAAAATAATACTACACATATTTCAGTATTTCAGACTGTGACGCAAACTGTAAGAGCTATTTAATTGAATATTTCCTGCAAATTCCACAAAATTGAGTTTAACTGCAGTCATATGAATTATATATATATATAAAAAACATGTAGCTATATATATATATATATATATATGTATATATATAATGTAAAAGTATATAGCTATATAGAAAGCCATATGTCTAATTCATATGTATATATATATATATATATATATATACATGAAAATATTGAACTCTACAGACACCCCCACAGAGAAATCTGAACCACTTTAGAAGAATTTAGTGGACTGTTTACAAAATGAGTCATAGCAATCCAGATGAAACTTGTTCATTTGAAGAATTCCTTTGTATTCATCTGCAGATCGAAGCCTCAACCGTCTACCACAAAATAAAATGTGCCTATTTGCTTCACTTAATAAAATTAGCTAACGCTTTGTGGATTTGTGAGATGAGTTTCAGGTAGATTAACTGCCAAACTCATTACTCGCGGGCTGCATCAATATTACTGTAAAACTGAGCTGCTAAATTCTGTGCACCTCTGTTGAATTTTCATCTGTTCCACGCTGTAAATCCAGACGTTTGCTTGCTAAACTGCTGCTGGAATTTTAAGCGAAAACTGTGCGCAGGATTACAAAATAATGGAAAATAACTGGCCCATGCTTGAATCTGTTCATAAAATTATACCTGCTTTGAACATAGTTGACTTAAAAAGAAAAGACAATTTAGGTGCCCACAATTGCAGACTGCACTTTATGAAAATGACACAAAATGTACCTCAAAAGTGAGGCAGACACTTTAACAACAAATTCTGCTGCAGAAACTCTCTGTTCCACTATGAAAATATGACTAAATAGCTTTCAAACTCATTTTGCTGATAAATGAACACGCTGTCTTGGAAAATGAATCGTTAAATACCAATGCTTTGTCACTGCGGCTTTTCTAAGGAACGCAATTTCACCTGGTTGGCTGCCAAATACTTTCCTTTAAGCGTAATTCTTACTTATGTCAAATTACATTTCAGTCTAAAAACTCTGCAGCAGCAGCTTTGACCTCATGGGGGGAAAAAATTGTGCTCAAGGGGTCATTTTTTCATATTGACACATAAACAAAAGCACAAGCACACACATGAACACAAAAATTCAAAGAGCATCAGAAGGAATTTTAAAGTAGTTTAGACTGCTTGTGCGGAGATTGGAGTCTGCAGCTGCCAGAAGCATGTTCTCCAAAAAAAGAAACCAGTACGGTTTTAATCTGGGTTGTCCTCACAAGTCAGAAATAGTCAATATTGAAATTACCAGAAGGTATTTGCTTTAATGACAAAGAGAATGCATGATGAATAAAGATGAAGGTGGGACTTTTATCCCAGTAGATCACATCTTCTCTGGAAAAAGCACATGGAAAAGCACTTCAAACTGGAAGGACTTTTGCAGGGGTACTTCAATTACATGCCAGATAAAAGCTCAGGTTCTGAGTTTTCACAATATACCAACCCTAAAACAGCTGATCCTGGCAAACGTCCAGCCACGATTGAACAATGTGTCATTATGTTTCTCCTCAAAGAACCCTTGTTTTTACCAATTCACCCACAAAATCTTTGGCTCACAGTAAATGAATTTGTGTTTTCTCATTTTGAGGTTCATCTCCCATCTCCAATGTGGAACATCAAGATGGATTACACTCCAGGCTGCCCGCATGGGACACAAAAAGCAACAAAAAGTTGGCAGTTTTCTGCATGGGTCAAAATATGGGAGCATATACATGGCTGCATCAGCAGCTTTGGAGCTAATAAGCTACCGCTAGCATGCGCAGCCTGTTCTTGTGCTTTCCTTACCCACTGCCTGACCACAATAATACTTCTCAGATGTTTCAGAGAAGAAGCTGGTTTGTTTGTGGCCCAAATCACATCAATATTCTACTGGAACTGACAACTCGTTAAAGACGTGGTTTGCTTTTTGCTTTACTACAACAATACAGCCACTTTAGCTCTAAAAACAGGCAGTATCAATTCTTTATTCCATTCTGATATGAGTTTTTCTTAATAAAAAAAGAACTGAAGATTAATAAACATATTCACAGCAGGCACTAGTAAATGAAGTACAAGAATCACAAATGAGCTTATTTTTATATTGTTGTGACATGGACAGGTATAGAGTTGCACAAACAGATATTTGTGGTCAATCACCTGACATATGTTGTGTACATTCATGTCAAGCTGTATTTAAGGAAAGCCACATCAAATGCGAGTCTGTGGAGTGTAGCTATAAAGAGAAGCAACATTTAAGGAACGCAACAGTTATAATTGACTAAAAGTCTAAAAACCATTAAGTGATTTCTATTTTTTAATACTTGATCTTCATGTTAATTTATTTCCTGACAAAATAAATAATAACCACAGTATTAATCATTTAAACACCGGAGAAACCCACTTTATTGAAAATGGGGTTTTTAATATGTTATTGTGGCATTTTTCAGTTGATGGAGGACAGAATTAAAGAAAAAAATAATAATTTCAAAATTGCATTTTTGATTATTTCTTTATTCAAATTGTTGTAAATCAGGAGCAGACAAAAAATGTAATTGAAAAAGAGTTTATTTGTTTGGCAAAAAAAAAAAAAAAAGAGCTGTGTGGGACACACGCTCCCTGCTCTGCTCCATTCTGTTGCGTCTACTTGCAGAAAAATAGATCCATGTACGTCTTTGTTTTTATCATGTAAGCTGGCATCTGGCTCAAAACTGTACAGCTACAATATTGCTTGCCATTTTTTATGCTTGGAGCTGTAGGGTTGTGAGTAAGTAGGAGAGCATGTAAACAAAGAGCTCTCAATAACGGGGAAGGGAAGGGGGGCAGGGTTGCTCTGTACCAACAGTCCTGCCCACAACTTAGAAATGATTTTTCTAATGACTGCCCTTTATCACCGGTTCTGTTTATAGTCTTTATGGACAGAATTTCTAGGCTCAGTCAGGTCCTGGAGGGGATCTGGTTTGGGGACCACAGGATTTCATCTCTGCTCTTTGCAGATGATGTTGTCCTGTTGGCTTCATTGAGCGAGGACCTTCAAGATTCATTGGAGTGGTTTGCAGCTGGGATGAGGGTCAGGACCGCTAAGTCTGAGGCCATGGTTCTCGAAAGTTAGTTTGCTCTCTCTTGGTGGGTGGAGTATTCCTGCTCAAGGAGATCAACAGGCGGATTGGAGCATCCTTCACCGTCATGCGGTCACTGTACAGGTCCACTGTGGTGAAGAGAGAGCTGAGTCACTAGGTTGTGATTGAAAGAACAAAATCTCATCTACAAGGTGCTAAAATTAGTTCCCTCCGGTGGGTGGCTGGGTGCTCACTTAGAGATGTGGTGAGAATCTCAGATACCTGTAGGGAGCTCTGAGTAGAGTCACTGCTCCTCCATTTCAAGAGGAGCCAGTTGAGGTTGCTCGGGCATCTGGTCTGGATGCCTCGTGGACGCCTCCCTGGAAAGGGGTTCTGGGCATATTCCACTGGGCAGAGGCCCCAGGGAAGACCCAGGACACGCTGAAGAGACTACATCTCTCAGCTGGTCGAGGAACGTCTCGGTGTCCCCCCAGAGGAGATGGAGGAAGTGACCGGGGAGAGAGAAATCTGAACATCTTTGTTTAGACTGCTGTTCCATGTGACCCGGTCCCAGATGAGTGAGAGAAGATGGATGGATTTTGATTAAAATACTGCCGCACTGCAGGAACTATGTCCTAATAAACAACACAGGTTTTTTGTTTTTTTTTAAACAAAATAATCATAACTAAATAACAAAAATACAAATGCAAAAAATACAAAATACAAAATTTGAAAATAGATCCAAAGATATTTGGAGTGGGACTTTGAAAAGTTTTTAGAGATCTCAGGGATGCCCAGATCTCATAGATCATGGGAGTATAGGCATTATTTTTTATTATGGCCCGCAGCAGCAGTCACATGATTTTCTTTACAACCTCTTCACATATATTAAACTTGGAACTTTTCACATTAAAATAACTGATTTGGTTATAGAAGTACTTTGACAGAAACTCAATACACATGTGGGAAATCTCCTTTTCCAGCTGAGTTTAGCAAAACATGAATTATCTGCAAAAAAACAAACGATTTTGCTTTAAACATTTTACTCAACAGAAAAAAAGTTGCATTTTGTGGCCATTTGGATAGATGTAACAAATTTATTTAGTGACGGCTTGCAGCTATTGATGCTATTCTATTGAATTAGAGTTGTTAGACAGATATACAGTATAGCCCACAGTAGAAACAATAAGACAATACAACTATTTTATTATATAACCCAGACCATTTTTCCTGGACAGTAACAATAAAAAACTCACATTTCCTTTGATCCAGCAGAAAAATAAGTTTATCAACGAATATTTGTTTTTAGCCCCAGTGTATTGAAGCAAAATGCTGTGTTATCAGAATTTTTCATTCAGTTTATAACAGATGTGCAGAGATAAAACAAAGATTGCATGGGTGTAGATTTTGATAACCCTTGGGTACATGTATAAATGACAGCAAAACTGCACTGGGGAAACCATTTATGTAAAAAGAAAAATCCTTTTAGAACCATTTTTTAAGCTGGCGTCAGCTGACCTGATAATATATGGCAGGTGTGAGGCTGTCTTTCAGGAGTGAGCCTGTTTGATTCAACCAAAAAGAAAATAAGCCAGAAAAGGAAGACCTTCGGGATCAGGAATGAGAACGCGCAGCGTAAAATCCGTGCAGAACACGCTTGTTCTCTCACTGATGCAACCAATCATAGTGACAATTGGTGCAACTCTGTGTGCGTGACAAACATTCAGCCCCTTGTGAATTACCCTGCAGAGCAAGAAAAACTGACATGTCCTCTGTAGGACTGGCAACCTGTCTACTGCACAATCTTCCAACCCTCCAGCCTGAACAGGATCAAGAAAAATGGATGAAAACATGTTGAGGCAAACTGCAACATTTACAAGAAACATTCGCAAAATCGTGTTTAGCAAACAGCATCTGTGTAAGTACACGACTGGAACTCTGTTCCTCTGATGAGTTTTTATAATTTAGGTCAAGAAGCTGTAGATACATTTCAAGCCCGGTTCCTTTGATTTTCTTCAACCTTCCTTCTTCTGAACTGGAAAGTGGTTCATCCTGTTGTGCTTTTGCATTGCAAGAACATGCAGGAACATCGCTGTTCTCCAAAAGCAGCCAGTAAATCTAATTGCTGAGAAACAAAAGGGATGAATGCTGCCAGCCAAGTTTGAAACTGTAAAAAAAAAAGATCTAATCTAGGAGGAAATGCATCAATAAATCAATGTTTTACTTCCGTAAAGTAATTGTTGTGAGAACAATCAGAGGCATGAGGGCAATTTCAATGAATGAACTTTGTTTTTGCCCGATAAGATGCCTTGAAAAGATGTTACAAAATCAAGAGCAGCTAGAAAGATTAAACCCAAAACAAGGCAAAAATTCACTTTAGAAAGATATGCCTCAAAGACCAGATTATTGAAATGCTGTGTCTTCTTCCAAAAGAGCTCGGCATAGAAATAATAATACCCCTGCGACAATTACTCCAACCCTGGCAGCGGTGCAGCTTGTAACCCCTGATAATTACATTGCAAGTCCAACTGTAATGACAACTCTCCCGGGCCGCGGAAAGACAAGACTTTCTTCTCAAAGCAGCAGCGGTCAAACGCGGCTTTCTGAAAACGCACACATGATATAATGTTTTGTGAGGCGTGCGGTTACCACAGCCTGGATGAGCTTGGAAATGATTGTCTGTCCCGCCCACATGGGCAGCACCTTGGGAAATGTGACGCTGTAATGTGGCCTGGCTGGGATACAGAGACAGTAAAACAAACACTGTGTTTTTCTACCCTCACATCCTACTCACTGGGATAAAAAACTTCCACATCCAGCTTTCCCTAGAAATATCCAACTCCAAAACTGTGTGCATGCCTTAATGTGACATTTCCTTTCTTATCATCCTGCAGAAAAAACATCTCTGAGTTTTGACATTCTCCTGGCAAACATGAACAGCTCACCGAACCAAAAGAAGGTTTCTAAGACACAACTTTGTTTTTCTCACTCTGTGGATTTTGCACAACGTGTCTGCACTGCCATGGTCTCACATTAGCCTTTCATGCAAAGGAGATTCAACAGGAGTTTAGTGCACACTTCAGCACTTTAAATATCTGATGTCACTCCAAAACTGCATTCCAGATTTTTTTTCTCTCCTTCCTCTCGATAAATCAGAGAACATCTCACTCTGGTGTGTTTGGAAAATAATGGCAGCCAAGCAGGTAGAAGGTCAATAAGATTGGCGGCTCAATGATAACAAACATTGAAGCATCCCACAATGTTCCCATCCAGACTCCAACACTGGTTAACCCACTGCTGCTAGTTCTATAGAAGCAAAAAGCTTTTCCATGATTCCCCTAAGAATTTGCATAGAGATGTGCACTTCTGAGACAATTAAAGGACAATTTCTTATTTTAATCCAAGAAAATAAAGCATTTGAATGACTTTACGCAATGTAAAAGTTTGGTAACAGCGAATTAAGCAAGTAATAATGCATGTCTTATGAAATAGTAAAGGCATAAAAATTGGATTGTAATGTAAGCAAATAAATTAATCCCCAGAGAGATTAGTTAACTCTTACCAGAGGACATGGATGAACCGGAGAGGCTGGAGTTGCTGGATGCTGCCATCCCGACCAGTTCTGCGCCTCAGTCACTGCCGTTCGGCCAAAGTGGGCTCCCAGCTCGGCTGCGGCGGTGCCTCCATGTCACTCCGTCTCACCTCATCACTTCATGTTTCCGTTCATCCTGAACATCTCCGTCTGAAGGATCCCTTCCCCTCGGCTTGCTTAGTTCGCTGTGCGCCTCGGCGTGGAGCCGCTGCCGCATTCACTGACGCTACAGCCGCAGGAGGGCAGCCAGGCTGCGGGGATACGTGCGGTGGGTTATTCGGATCTGCCTGACACTCATTAGAAAACGCGTGGGTCCGTGCAGCGGAAAGGCGTTATGCTTCCCATGTGCGGTTGTAAGGAATATTTTCTTAATTTACGCACCGCGGCGTTGACGCGCCTTCTTAAAGTGAAAGTTTCTTGGAGCTGTGCAGACAAACAGAAGACAAACAACCGACCTACCTCTGTCTGCAAGAAGCCCAGACTGTGACTGTCTCTGGATGATAAATGAATGATTCGTTCAACCAGCCAAACCACGTGTGACCAGTTCCTGGACTGCATGGCAGTTTTTTTTCCCTTCCAAATGTCATAACATACTACTTTACGCACGATGGATGATGTTTACGCGCCATCTGGTGGACGGATTAAGAAATTGGGAAAGTAAAGTAAATTTTTTTTTTTTTAAGAAGCACAAACATTCAGAGTTTAAATTCACCAAATTTCAATTAAAAAAATCATTTATTAATGGGATAAGAATCTCAAAAAACACGAGAATCAGAAAAAAAAAACTGAAACATAAATGAGACAGAAAACAATGAGAGTGCAGAAAACAACTGAAAGAAGAAGTAAAGGAAGTCTGGGACATATCTCCGAAAAAGCAGGAGACTTTTGAGCAAAATCTTTTTATTTCACTTTTAACAGAGAATATCAATAATTCAAGACTAGACAAAAAAAAAATCACAGTTTTGATATTCCATTAATTATCTCTTTTAGTGGATCAAGTTGTTTCCATTTCCCAGGACCTGGTGTCCTTTATGTAAAAGCAGGAGAAAAAAATGACAGGGTGATTTTTAAATGACCTTTTTTTAACTGTCCACCAATTGTCATCGTCTCCAGGCTGACCTTGAGCACATTGTGTAGCACAGCTGCTCTGTTCAAGTCAGCAGTACTGAGCAACTGTGTAAAAAGGCCAATATTCTGTCTGTCTACAATATACTGTTCAAAATGGACCTATTTCAATGATTTTAAGTCTCTAGAAGGCAACATTTTTAATTCCTGACCAGCTCTAAAGCACTGCAAACTGACTCCTTTATCCCTGATGTTTTCTGCACTGTGAGAAAAGGCAAATAAAGGACATTTTATTTATTCTTTTTGTATCTTGTGACTATGTTGCAAGTTCTGCTTTTCTGAGGTTTTGTTTTGTTATTATAGTTATTGGCTCACAGTCACAAGTCACAAGTTAGAATAAAGCTTTTTTAGCATTTGATTATTTTGCACATAGAGTCACTGTTAGGCTAAATTATTATTTGTTGTTTTATTTTATTTTACACAAAACCCTAGACCTTATAAAAAAGAAAACCATATAATCTACTGAAGGGAAGTGCCTTTAAATTTTTTTTTTTTTTTTTTTTTTTTTGCTGTTTCAGATGTCCCACAGAAAACATCATAACAGTTTGTTCCTTTGTCAATACAGTCTATTTATATGTTTTTTTTTTTATGGAAAGTAGTACAATGTGAACATTAATATTCTAAACTCATAACATAAAAAGAAAAACCAACAAATCAGCGAAGACTTTTCTGGCCACATGTTTACAGCTGCTAGATGCATTTCCTGTACCCATGCTGCTCTGGGTCAAAGGGTTGGAGCCCATCCAGTAACCTTTAGGAGGGCGTCCCTCCCAAGACACAACCACACACCTTCAACTTTCCTTTTTTCAGGCAAAAGGCAGAACAAACAAAAGTCTATCAGAGGGCCACATAAAAAAAAGCATTCCCTCCCAGAAAACTAAAATGGCCAAATAAGTTTGACTGAAAATGATAAAATGAAGACTCCTTGTTCACAGTACATTGTAGTTACAATTCAGGTGAGTAACATTAATTTCTGCCCTGAATGAACGAAAACCTAAATTCATATCCATACAATAATGCATACTTGACCTACCAAGATTACAGGTTTATCTGATATAACAAACCATGTGTGACAGAAAGATTAATTGTAGTGTATATTGAATAACTTTTTTGACCATCTTTCATTCTAAAATGAATATATTATGTTCACTATAATTCATTATAACTCATTTATTTAAGCCTTCATGGGTCTAAAGCCATATATAACAAAACAGTAAAAAAAAAATATATAAATATATAAAAACAATAAAATAAAAACAATGTAAACAACGCCTAACTAAACTAAACAGACTCCAAAAAACTGGATATCCCTGCCCAGACTCTCCTTTTCATTAAAGGAATCCCCTAAAAAAATAAAATAATATATATAAAAAAATTCCAAAAAAAAAGGAAACCCAGAAAAAAAGAGGCATTCTCTCCCACTTCCCTGGAGGTGAGTGGCAAAGAGGGACAACATTTGAATCACACTGCACCAAACAGAAGCATATAAGTGAAAAATAAATAATAAAAATGCATGAGAGGAAGAGAAAAGCCCAGCAAGTAATGCATGCGATAGGCTACATTTCAACAAATTAAACATAACTCTTATGAACCTTACAAATAAGTCTGCAGAACATTAATATAGGATTTCAAATTTAAACATTTGTTTGTAATCCGTGTATCATTCATTTGTTCTTGAACTTAAAATTGCAAAACAATTTTTTTCTCTTTTTTGATTTTAAAATGAAAAAAGAAAAAATGTTTTAAATTATTTTAAGTTGAAAAACGAATGAACATGGATTTACACGGATTGTTTGTCACATACATATACATACATAGTACAATTTTCAGTGAAATACATTGTATGACTAACCAACAGAGTATGGCCTAAAAGCAGTAAGTATTAAATATGAGTTTAAAAAAGCTTTGTGTTTCTCAAATGTTTGGGGTAATTGACTTAGTGTCGTTTTAATAGCATTTTTTTTTTTTTTTTTTTTGGGTGCATTTTGTAGATTACTATTTAAAGGTTAGGTTGAAACTAGTGAAATGTAATTGTGTATTTGTAAATATGTACCTGCGTGTGTATGTGTATATAGTGTTACTATATATAAGAATGTTTCTGTATGAACATTTATTTGGTTAATTTTGATTTATGTTTTTGGCATATTTGTCAACTTTACGTGTGTTTTTGTGTAAATTGTATTATTGCAAGAGCTTCAATCAGTAGGATCCTTTAGCCCAGTTCCTTACGTTGATTATTGTTCAAAAATAATGTTTTAAGAACCAAATAAACTTCATTCTAATAACATGGGTTGAGTCTTTGTTGTCTGCTGTTGGTGATATTTAAAAACTTCCAGCCTTCAAGACAGAACTCAGGGTTTTCTCCTAGTGGACCTTAAATCACGTGATCTTTGTTCCCACGTGATCTGCGCAGATGTGATCATGTGACTACAGGACTTCCAGTAAAGTAAGGAGGTTTTGTGCCGTCCACATCCATTTCTCTCCATTTAAGGACAGTTTCTGTATCGTTTCTGAAGAAAAGTCAGAATAATGAGGTGAGTTCTGCTCGTTTGTTAGTCTAGGTGGTTTATTATTATTTAAGGAAGTAAACCCGTCAAAACAAGCTCATTAACGCTGCCATTTCCCCTCACCTGCACCGCAGCGGTTTTGTTGGTTAACTCAACAGTGAATTGGTTGTGTAGTCTGATATGAAGCGTGGAAATACCGGCAGGTTATCGAAGGAATCCCTGTGCGTCTTGTTTCTCTGGACCTGGTCGGCGTCTGCCGCCACCCGGAGCTGCTCCTCATTCTTCTGCCGGAAGTCTCACCGTGTCAGCCCCCTGGGTGGTCTGGACCCCGGCTCTCCGCTCTTCCTCACGCCTTACATCGAGAAAGGAGCCATCACTGAAGGTCCAGCAGCCAGCATGTTTACCTCAACCTTCTTGGTTGCTTTGTGTTGCTAAGTCAACATGCAGGATCTTGTTCTTTCAGCCAAAAAGCTGAGTCTGGTTGGAAACCTGCCCGGGGCAAATGTCAAGAGTTATGCTGGATATCTGACAGTCAACAAGGCGTACAACAGCAACCTCTTCTTCTGGTTCGTCCCGGCCTTTATGGTAGGTTCAACTCAAACCACAGCTTTTAATTCATTGTGAGCCTGGTGGGATTCCTCTTTTAAATTCTCCATCTTTTCTTGGTGACACTGTCAATCAGTGACTACGGATCTTATCTGGAGCTATTCAACTGTTCACTAATCACATGTTCCTGACGTGCAGTAAAAGACCAAACTTGACAAGATTTTGTTCTTGAATTTCAGGAGTGAATGAAACACAGTAACCTTAAGAGAGTGTGTGAAATGTGAACCGGAAAGTTTGACATGTTGCAGCATTTAATTTTTTTCTTAACGTTTGCAGCACTTTCTATTTATATAACCGCAGGGCTAGACGTTTAGTCTTTGTTTCAAGAGTACTCCGCTGCACAAACAAATTGGTATTCTTATTTTTTTAGTACTAAAACTTTAACTTTTATGCTTTTTTAGTCATTTTTTGCAGACAAGCTAAAACAGGGCTGCTCATTCCTGGTCCTCAAGATACCAATGCCTGTTTTCCAGCTCATGTACTGCTTGCTGCTGATTCCTGGACCAGGTGTGTTCTTTCAATCAGATTGTGAGACATTGACTGAGCCTCAACAGCTGGCAGGGCTTGGAGATCTGGAAAACAGTCAGGGTTGTAGATCTCGAGGACCAGGAATGAGCAGCCCTGAGCTAAAACATTTCCTGTGCTCTCTATGATAGGATAATAAAATCAGGCATTGTAAAATCGAAATTTCTTTAGCCGATGGGCTATTATATATTTACAAATAAATCAAGATTTTTTTTTAAATTCTTTCACATCAGTTGGGTAAAATTTCAATTATGTGCAAACAAAGAAGAATGACACCAAACCCAAGAGCTACAGCAGGGGTCACCAACTTTTTGAAAATGAGAGCTACTTCAAGGCTACGGAGTCAAACAAAGGGCTACCAGTTTGGAATAACAAATTTTCTCAGTTTACCTTTAGTTATACATTATTTATAATGATACTCCTCTATGTAAATACACTGATTTCTCTCCATAATGATCAACATGACAACAAGCTAGGAAACAAATATCAATATTCAGCACTTTATTAATCTCAATAATTGTTATATTTTAGATGATCACTTATGTCACTATATTTCATGGAAAAAATGTCCCATTTTCACTGTTGTTCCATGTTTATCAATTACATAATGTTAAAGAAAAATCAACTCACTCATTTTTAAACAAATCTTGTCACATTTTGAATTAATGACAAAATCTCCAGCATTGTTAAAATTAATGATCTTTGAACTGAAGTAAATCAGAGGTCACCTAAACTTATCTAAAGTTCATGTATCCCGAACATATTTTTAAGACGTTTTATATTTTATTATATTTTTAAGAAGTCTTAAATCTTTGTAAATTCATGTGTAGTTAAAAAAAATAGCAACAGAATACAATTGAAGTTTAGACACAGCTCACAAGTGAGTTGTGCTATTTTTAGAGGAGACTTGTGGGAAACCTCTGTGGTTCTTTGGGGCAACCTGGTGGCTGCAGTGACCTTGTTGGTGACCCAAGAGCTAAAGGGTTTTAAAAGCTCAGAAAAGCAAAATAATGTGCAAAAATATTTATGTATTATTTTTTTTACTTATTTAAATTTAAACAAATCGTATCAAGTTATTTGTGTGAAAAAGAAAAAAAAAATCCAGTTTTACTTAAAGTCCCAAGTCTGGGTCTCCCTGTGCTTTAATAAATACATGATTATGTTTGGAAGGGTATTAGGCATAATAAAGAAAAAAACCTTCTGCCAAACCACCTGAGCGAATCGGTGATTAGCTATGGCGTTCCCTGATGAAATAAGCTGAAAGATGTGCAACAACAGCTTAAAGTCCAACCTTAGCTGTCAGCCATTTCCATTTATTTGTCACAAAAGATGTTTTTTTTAAAGTGAAATCTTTATATCTGCTCCTGATTTGAAGCATGAAATACTTAGAAACTAATTTTTAGTCATAAATACATTTATATATTTTCCCCATAATGAGAAAAATGCTACAAGAACCTGATAAACCCCCCCCAAAACACAATTTTCATCAGTAGATCTTCACTGTAAATGGATCAACCAAACCTCCACTAGGGGGCGCTGTGGTCTTGATTTTTCTTGCTGCTCTGATCTGACTGACAGGCTGGTCAGGAGAAAGCACCGGTCCTGCTATGGCTGCAGGGTGGACCAGGTGGCACGTCAATGTTTGGGCTCTTTGTGGAACACGGGCCGTATGTGGTTTACAAGAACCTGACGAGTGAGTGCTTCAAGAAAACGCATAAAAAGCACATGTGAATTATGGGTAATGTAGTGTGGACTGAGCGCTGTTCTCCTTGTCTCTGCAGTTGGTTTAAGGAATATTACCTGGACGAGCAGATATTCAGTTTTATACATCGACAACCCAGTAAGGTTCTTTTTTTTTTTTGCTTTTTTGTTTTACAATAAATAGTATAAGACTTTTTTTCTGTCGCAGTTTCATATATTTAGGAGCTTGTTTGTTTGTTTTTTTCCAGGTGGGAACAGGTTTCAGTTTCACTGATGATGACAAAGGTTTTGCTCAGAATCAGGACGACGTTGGTAGAGATCTCTACAGGTCTGTCGTCACTCTTAAGTTCTTACACTTTACCTGAAATGTTGCTAACTTTTCTCTTCCTTTCCAAAGTGCTTTAACACAGTTCTTCCAGATGTTTCCTGAGTATCAGTCCAACGAGTTCTACGCCACTGGAGAGGTTAGTTTGATCCAAAAAAAAAAAAAAACACATATATGCAATTATTGTTGTAAAGATGTTTATATATAAACTAGACATCTCCTTGTTTCTGTGCAGTCGTATGCAGGGAAGTACGTCCCCGCCATTTCCTATTACATCCACAAAAACAACCCCACTGCTAAAGTGAAGATCAACTTTAAAGGGATGGCGATCGGTGATGGACTCTGTGACCCAGAAGTGGTTTGTATCCAGCAGTAGAAAAAATAATAATCTTGTTGCTGAATTTTGTTGTAATTTAATGTCAAATGACAGTTCTGTGTTGAGTAGGAGAGTAAGAGTCTGTTTCTCCCTCGTCAGATGTTGCAGGGCTACGGTGAGTTCCTCTATCAGACAGGAATGATTGATGATTTCCAGAAACAATACGTAGAAAAGCAGACAGATTTTGGCGTCCAGCTCATCCAGCAGCAGAAATGGGTGGAAGCTTTTGAGGTGAAAACGTTTGTTTTTCTCTATTTAGATTTATGTTCCTGTCAAAGATCAAGCAAAGACAGACTTTACACTGCAGACAAAGTGAAATCAAATGGTTTTCTCTTCAGGTGTTTGACAGTTTGCTGAATGGAGACTTGAGTCCGTACCCGTCTTTCTTCCAAAATGCCACCGGCTGCACCAACTACTTCAACTACATGACATGTCGGGTACTTGAGCCTGCCTCTCCCTGTTAAAGAAAAGCTCTCTTGAGTTTTTAATGGAACCGCCTAAATAAAAGAGCTTTTATTTGTTTCTTTGAAGGAACCTGAAGACCAGGAATACTTCTCTCAGTTCGTGACCCTGCCTGCCGTGCGGCGCGCCATCCACGTGGGGAACCTGACTTTCCATGATGGCTCTGAGGTGGAGAAGCACCTCCTGCAGGACGTCATGAAGAGCATCAAACCGTGGTTGGGGGAGCTGATGGATAACTACAGGGTAAGGGGGGGAGGTGAATTTAAAGTGAAAAAGGTTTTTAGAAATTTAACACTCGGATGTGTTCAGGTCTTGATGTACAGCGGTCAGCTGGATGTAATCGTCGCTGCTCCTCTGACGGAGAGGTTCCTGCTGACCGTCAACTGGACCGGAGCTGCAGAGTATAAAGCCGCGCCTCGCTTTCACTGGAAGCTGCAGCCCGGCGACACAGATGTGGCCGGTTATGTCAAACAAGTTGGAGAGTTTTACCAAGTCAGTTTGAATTTTTCTCTTTTTTTCTTTTTTGAAAACATCCAGAGAATTTAACATTTTCATCTGACTTCCTGTCCTGTAGGTCATAATCCGAGGAGGAGGACACATTCTGCCGTACGACCAGCCGGCGAGGTCCTTCGATATGATTGACAGGTTCTTGTCGACACAGAGCTCAAAGTGAACAGAATCATGTTGATTTAAAAATAAAAATTTCAACAGAATTTACTTTTTTCTTTTTTAGAAAGAATTTTAAAATGGGAAATGTGTGATTTTAGACTTTTATTTTGTCTCGCAAAATTACTTCAAACTTTTTCAGTCTGTCCAATCACATCACAACAAACAAAAGCAGTTTTGATTAATTTAATTAATCCATACTTGAAGACCGAGTACGATTTTACACAGCCATCGAAATTTGATGGGTTCATTTTATTTTTTTTAAATCAATTTTCTCAATTTTTCTGCAAAAGCTGTTGTTTGATATCTGACTTCTGTACACCAGGGGGCAGTGTTTTAAAAGAAATGTCAACGAATAAATGAATTTGTTTTCAGAACAACTGTCACTTCTTCTTTACTTTTTGATATTTTTTCTTACTAGATGTTTAATTGAATTGAATCGTATTTTGATTCATATTGTTTAGTTGTGTGGATGCTCCCGAATAGCAGCTGCCAAAAATATGACTTCATAATCATTAAGACTGTTAAGTTACTTTATTACTTATATTTGAACTCAAAACTATATTCATGATAAAATATAAAGACAGGAGGCAGGATTTTCCAAATTACAAGAAAATTAGCTTCTTGCAGCTATAATAAGAAAAAAAATATATTTCTGTGCTGGAACATGTTGCATACCTCTTTATGCACAGATTTTTTTTTAAATAAGTATTTTGTTTGTTCATTACGTCCAGATGTGCCCTATTTATTTGATATAAGCCAAAACATTTATTTTAAATTTTGTTTTCCTGTTGGATCTGTTGCTGTGCTTGAATTCATTGTGCATTTTTTCAGATTTCACATCCTAAGCTACTCATCTTAAAGCAGTTTGACCAGTTGGAAAATTAAAGGTACGAAATAAAAAAATCATTTTCTATCATAAGGACTACGTTCACCTTTAAAACATTGTTATCTCTATTAGACGCAAAAGTGAACAACTAAAATTAAGTTTATTGTGAGACTAAAAGACATCCAGATGGATTTTTGTAGAAATGAGGCCATTAACCCTTTGATTGATGTGCTCAGCCTTCCAAATCGCGCAGTAAAAGGATTTCTTTATAAAGTTAATTAAAAAAAATCCTAATTATTTAAAATTTTCTGTCCAAACTTAATTTTTTTTTCTCTATTTTGCTGAAGAAACCAAACAATTCTGGAAGTCAGAGGCTTCAAAATGTGAGAAAATATAAATTTATATTTACTTAAAAGCCAATTTGCAGTTGTGTGTTTAAAAACAAAGTCAGTGTGAAGTTCTCTTTTCACATGTGGGATTTTCAATTCTAAATGACCTGTAAGAGTGAGGCTGCATGGATTGACCTGCCCTCGTTCAAACCTCATGGAGCTGACGCTTGTTCTTATCTGATGGAAAATCTGAATCTGAGCACATCTTTTCATCTGAGCTCAGCGGTCACTTTGCATCAATCTGGAGTCGAGACCAACATGCGTGTGCCACAAATTTAACTGCAATGTTATTTCATCGGGCCTCTATCAAGCTGTCTAGACACATCAATAATTAATGAGCATTCTAAACCTTTAAAGCATAAGTATTTTATGAGGGGATATTTTTCAAGGTTGAGCATCAACAAAGGTTTGATTTAAGGAGCGAATTTCCTTTGGCACAAATCAATTTAAGAGAAAAAAACAGTCATTTTACAGAACAAGTGCTTTATTTTTTATATCATAATGTAACAGCAACAATATGCTTCAACGCCTGTACAAATGCAAAATAAAATGTAACCATGTAATTAAAGACACACCAAAAAAAAATTGTACAAAGTGATGCAGGCATTGATGTTCATTATATAACAAGCGCTGGAATAAGCCTTGAAATACAATAAAAAGGCAACAAGTGCGATGAGAACATTATTTACAAACGTACCACACATTCATACGCCCTTTGAACAGAAAGGTGGTTGCGTTACATGTACAAGATTATAGAAAATGAACAATATTATGTACAATATTTAAAATTATACATTTAAGACATCCACGTGAAGAAGGAGTTTTGTTCTTCAGCGCTCAGAATACTCACACACATTCACGCTGCACGTCTGACTTCTCAAAGACAGTTCTTTCCTCCGAACCAAGATCCCCTGTCAATACATTTTATTCATTCCAGTTACTTTGAGATTGTTGACCCATTTTCACATGCAAAGGGTTATTTGGAGAAACTCACTGTACAAAAAGGGGGTTTGACGGCCAGAAATAAGGCAAGCTTTAGTTCAGGAAAATGGTGCAACAAAGCCCTTTTTCTTTTTTTTCATGAAATCCGACATTAGAAAAAAGACATAAAAGCTACAAATGCACCTAAAAATTGAATGGAAATATAAACTGTCTTCATCTTTGAAGAAAAACAACACGAGCACAAATGAAATGATGCTGGGTCCTTAGCCAGAGCCTTGCCATGCAAGCCCCTGGTTTCAACGTTGATGCAAGCCAGGCACGGTCTCTTCATAAAGCCAAACACAGTGAGGTCTGTTGCTGGTGTGTGAAGACAGGGGATCACTGAGAATTACTCTGACCTTAATATGGCTATTCTACCCTCTGGCATGACAGAGGACAAAGTGCATAGACAGCGCTGCGATTGCTCCACCTGTCAGTGGAATGTATCTCCATCGTCTTACTGTAAAACACAGTGCACTGTGGTCTTCATGCTAATGAACTGACATTCCTGGGAAAGAACAAGGAGCTGCGGTCAAGATGAGAGGATTAAGTTTCAAGGTCAGGCGTGTATTCACTTGGGAATCAGAGGACTTTTGGCCTTATAGTATATAAGACGTAAATGAACAAACAAACCAAGAGATTCCTGTTTGAATTTGTTGCCGTCTGCAATAAGCCCAGCGTTTTTTGTTTTGTTTTTTTTGAATAAAGATTCGAGGCACGTTGTGACATCTTGGAGAGCATGCCAAGGATTGATCACTTCAAGGTTGCCAGTATCCCCCCCCCACAACGGGGAAAGAAAACGCTACAAGTCGTCACTTTTTTCGCACAGCGCGGCAGCTGAACTTTGCTCTGCAGACAAAAGAAGGAAAACACAAATGTACGGTATTCACATGCAAAACGTTGCTGAAGCACACAATTATCCCTACTGCCATTTTTAGGTTCTAAATTTAAAAATAAAAGGATGCCACACACACTCTAAAGCTTCAGCTGGTCCTGAGCTGTCTCACCGTTAATCACAGTGATCATAAAGGAGATAATGATCAATACTGCAGTGTATTCTTTCACTTGATCGTATGGCTACATCACTATCATGGCGTATTCCATAAATCCCATTTTTATAAAAACTAGGCAGATGAGAGAATATTAACAGTCACTTTATTATTAAAAAAAAGTTATACCTGCTTGCATATTTCTGTCTTTTTGGACATCACGATGACAGCATGACTCGGTTTCTTTATGTAATGTGCAGCAAATGCTCAGCACTCTGTCCACATGCGAAACAGACAACATTTGGTTTATTGTTCAGTCCATCGGGAAAATGAAACATCATTTGTAGCAATGACAGTCGGATGATGATCATGTTTTAAATACTTAAAACCTTTATGATGAGTTTAGTACCGTTACACTACTGAAATGGTGCATGAGATGAGCAAAATTCCCCGAAAAAGAGCAAAAAAAGCAAGTAGAAAAGCAAGAGCATTTATGCATTAATAGATCTATAAAAATATACTTTAGTTACTGTGTAAAGAACAGCCTCACAGGCCCTTTGAGGTTTTTTTTTTTCTTTGAGGGGTGGGGGCAGCATGTGCAGCTGGTAACCCTCAAAATGCAGAGGTTGTGGTGGGTGGGGGTTCGCGGCTGTGGCTGAGGTTATAGACTCATTCCTAGTGGATGGGATTGATGTCTGCGTGATGGTTGGCCTGCCCGTGCACACTGCTGCCCCCTACAGTCGTAGTAGAGGTTGTGATGGTGTTGTGCTGGATGACCTGCTGCTGCTGCTGTTTGCACGCCGGAGCCGGGCTGCCTGCTGGACTGCTCTCTGGACCTGAGGACACAGCAGACACACCTCGGATGAGCTCTAGATGTAGCGAAAGTCGGTCATTTGTAAATATAAAACGTCAATTTTGGTTAAAATGAAGGTATTTGTGATAAAATAGAAAAATTAAGCAAAACCTTGTCTGTTAATAAAGATGTTTTTACAACATGAGTAGCTAAAATATATACCAAAATGATAAAAAATAAATAAATAAACCTAACCACTTTAAGGAAAATTGAAATACATGAAAAGAATAAGAGATCAAATAAGAATCAAACTCAAATCATTTTTCTACAAAAGAACCCTTACATATTTTTTCAGTTTAGCTCAATATTTTTGAAATTCCTAACTAATAGGAATACATATTTTTTCGAAAATAGTGAAGGATTAGCGTTTAATACACAGTTTCTTCACGTCACTTTGCTTTTAGTCATGTTTTTTTTGGTGTTTGCCACGCTTTTGTTTTCTGACTTTGTGCTTCCTCCCATCACAGACACACCAGGTTCAGGGTGTTAATTATCTACAGCTGTCTTCAATTAAGCTAATCATCCTCAGTGTGTTTAAATGTCTTGTTGTCAAGTCATCTGCTACAGAGACACACAAAAAAAAAAAAAAAAAAAAACAACGAGGAGGAGGAGGAGAGGAGAAGGAGAAGGAGGAGGGAGGAGGGAGGGAGGAGGAGGAGGAGGAGGAGGAGGAGGAGGGAGGAGGAGGAGGAGGAGGAGGAGGAGGAGAAGGAGAAGGAGGAGAAGGAGAAGAGTTCATTGAATATTTATGAAATGTTCAGTAAAAAAAAAAAAAACAGTGTTGTATAGTTGATTCAATTTTTAAAGGAAGACACCTGATAGAATATAAATAGCCTTTAGTTGAACATATATACTCTATTGATAAAATAAAGCCCTCAACCCACACTCCAGACCAGGTGGTGGTGGTAATGCACTAATCTGTTGTTTGATAACTATCATAAAACTGCACAAGAAGAAGAAGAAGAAGAAGAAGGAACTCTGCCAAACAACCTGTGCAAATCAATGAAAGCTGAGTGGCTGTGGCAACCTCTGATGGGATATGCCAAAAGGTGAACAAGTTGTCAGGTAATCTTTCTGTTTCGTTCTTGTTTGTTTGCTTTTATTTGTTACCTTTTTTAGTTCTTGCTTTCAAATCCAGCCTTAAGAAATATTGTTTTTTATACGTAATAAAGAGTTTGTGTAAATGTATTATATGTTAGTTACCAGCAAATACATTTTTGAAGTTATAAGCTGTACAATTAAAAAAGCAGACTGAATGACAAAGCCAGCATCTTAATATAAAGTTAATGTTTAAATAAAATTGTTTAGTACATGTTGCTTTTCTGTGTTAAATTAAACGCTTTTCCCCAATAAGTAAAACTCATCATTAGGGGCATCCTAAGCCAGTCTGGGAGTTGTCTTCCTCCTGCAGAATAGAGCCGTTCAGCTTCATGTGAGCCTTATTTTCCTGACCATAAGCCACGCTGGGTGGTGCCCTATCCCAATTATGGAAACGGATTACATGGAAATGTCACTTGTATTAATATCGAAGAACAGGACTGTGAAGTCATGCGAACTCGAGAAGGGTCCAAAAGATTCTGAGGAGTTTGGGCACGTCTGGGTTGCAAAAACCCAACTGCCGCCTTCATCCAAAGAGGTGCTGTCAGATGGAAATATTAGTCTGTTGTGAGATTCAGACGACCAACTCCCAGTCCAGGCTTGTTACCAGGGACTGACACAGCCATGTGTGAAAGAAAAAAAAAATCCTGCAGCAAGTGTGTGAGCTGGACGCCGGCATCAGAGAGACGAGCGCTTGGCAGTTCCTAAATATCCATCAGAATTCATAGTGTTTATGTTTGGCTACTCACTGAGGTAACCTTGGGACTCTTTCTGCATAGTTGTGATGGGGCAGTCCTTATGTGTGAGCAGAAGCTGCTTGAGTTGGGTCACTTCATTCTTTAGCATTGTCACTTCATTCTGAAATGATGAAAGCATTTTTTTAAAAGATAAAACTCATTTCTAATGTAAATCTGAAGCCGATGTTTGTGTTTGTACCTGAAGCTGCATATTGGTCTGAGTGAGCTCCTCTGCTTTCTTCTCCAACGACATCACCCAAACTTTTCTCTTTTGTCTGCATCTCGTTGCAGCCGCTCTGTTTCGCTCCAGGAACTTCCGCCGCCGCTCGTCTGGATCTTCGTCCACGACTCGCCTGCGCCGCCCGCCGCTAGGGGGAGGACTCTGCAACGTCTGTGTGGGCTGCATCTGCTGGGTTGCAGGTGACATCTGAAACATGCGGTGCAAAAGGACGAGTGTTACTTTGACGAGACGGCATCTGTCTGCCACCATCCAGCCACATGTGTGCTGCGAGCGCTCCAACATCTGGATAACCACCCATCACCTGTAGGCTTTCAGAGGGGCCTCCTGCTTGTAAACAAGCATCTATATATTATCTGATCCAGCTATTTAATGCCTGGAAACTTCCCCAAAAACAACATCTGTTCGCACCACGCGCCTCTGAAGCCCAAGCTGCATGTGTCAGGACTGAATGAATGAGTGAGTGAGTGAGTGGGCTGATTCACCAAGCTGCCCACCTTGTTAAAGAGGTGTTGGGAGGCAGTTTTCCGACGCCCACTTCCACTCAGCCTAACACCGACAGACACAGTCGAAACGCCTGTTTCTAAAACTGTATGCACGCTGACAGATCTTGACATACTCTTGGCAAAGTCAGGTGTTTTCAATCTGAAGATCATTACCATTTTTATGAGAACCATGGAAAAATACAAGCTGCTTTAATGGCTGCTGTGAATACAGAAAGTGTTGTTTTAAGGTTTTTCTTTTAAATTATACATCTAGGCCATAGATTGTACGACATTTCTTCAAGTTAAAACCATCATTCATCAACTTTAGATTGCACTGAATGGAGAGCGCAAGAACAAAATGTCTCAATTTATAATCCTGCGAGGAATACTTGAAATTGAAAGCAAATAGATTTACAGCTAAGAAGTTCCACAGCTACGAGCCAGGGCTGTCTGCTCACCATCAGGACCAGCTTTTTGTAAAACTTCAGCACCTGGAGCAACTGTATAATAGCAGCTTTGTGGTGAATGGCTCAATGAAGCAAAGTTTCCAAAAGACAGTGCTGAGCATCTCTTGTAGCTGACACTTTATGACCTTTTACCGATCCTGCCCTTTCATGGCAGGCATCAAACTTCTAACTTATGGCTAACCAGCCGCAGAAAAAAAAAAAAAACGCTCTGACAAGGATGCCAGGAAACTGCTTGGCATTGTGGCTGCAGCAGGGTTTGCTCTATTATTCAAAGACACTAAAACACCAAACCACCAACATCTGATCCAAAACGACTTAGAAGACTATGAAGCACTGCCTTGTTTTAGTTTTGATGCAATGATGTTTTATGTGTGAGACTTCTGTGTAAAAAAAAAAAAAAAAAAAGTCATTCCTGGGAAGACGCTTTGCTCACCTGAGAAGCGGAGTGCATTGCTGGGTGTGGAGAGGTCTGGTGTGGATGCCCGGGATGGAGGTGAGGGTTGTGGGAGTTGTGATGGGGATTGTGAGCTTGCGGATGGTGGCCGTGGCCCTGATTGTGGTGGTGGTGTCCGTGGTGCTGGTAGGCGTGGGGAGGGGCTTGCAGGTGCTGGTGCGGGTGGGAGTGCATGTGATGATGGCCGCTTTGCTCCTGTCGCGTCGGCATCATCTCCATCATGTGGCCCATGGAGTTCATGTTGCCGTTGGGGATGGCACTGTGGTGGTGTGAAAGTGCAGCTTTCAGCCTCTGTGTGGGGAAAATTGAAAACATAATTATTATATTTTACTATCTGGTGAACTTCAAAGAGCCATTCTGATTAAAATTGTGTTTTTAGGGTGGAGGATATTTATAAGGAAAATTTAGCGCAGTGTTGCATTTCTGAATATTTCTTTATTGTGAATTAGGAGCAGATGAAAAAAAAGAGCCTTCTTTCAAGCAATCTACTTGTGATTGATTATGTGATGTTATTTCTTGTATTATAATCTGATTGCTTGAAATAAACCATTTCATTCATTCATTCATTCATTCATTCATTCATTCATTCATTCATTCATTCATGTAGAAAGCATCCTGGGTGGGTCCATTCTGATGTATCCACTTGAAGATGATTAGATCCATGCGCTTGTTTTCGTTGTCTGAGCTAGCATTTTCAAAACTGTATGGCTAGATAGCTCCAAAAGTGATCTCAATTTTTGTTTCATTGGTTATGTTAGATTGGATTGTGAGGAGCTGTAAGCTAGAGGGAGATAACAGGAAGGGGGTTGCTTTGTGTCAACCCACCCACAGCTCAGAAGTACATTTCTAATGCTGCCGCTTTGCATAAACTATGTCCTAGAAAACAACACATTTATTTTTAATTATTGGCCAAAAACAGCATAATTAAAATTAAAAAACCACTGGGTACGCTTTTGAAATCACTCAAACGAAAATCAAAATGGGACTTTAAGTGTTGAGCTGTGATAAGACAAAGCTTCATCAATTCACAAGCCAGGAAACACTATAGATACCATTATTTTGTTATCTTTCTTTGTTATCTCTCCTTCAGCCCTGTCCATGACTGTATAAGAAAGTGGACAGAGTGACCCACCCCCCTCGTGTTCCAAATACACTGTAAAAAGTAAAACATTGGATCAATTAACTAAAGCTCTGTAATGTAATCTGTTACATTCCATTTTTTTTTCTTTATCAAATTACATTTTTAAGTTGAGTAAACCATCAGCTCAAATTTTTAATTTGATAAAACTAATGTTTTTTAATTGTAAAAAAAAATAGAGAACTTTTGTTACTTGAACCAATGTTTCACTGTTTTCAGTGTAGGAAGTAGCCACTGGCTCCAAGAAGCCAAAATCCCATAAACCTCTATAGAGAAATAAACAGTTATAATAATAATAATAATACGTTTTATTTAAAAAGCGCCTTTCAGGCTCTCAAGGTCGCCTAACAATGAAACAGCTAAAACACAGATATAAAAACAAACAAAATAAATAAAAAAACTAAGAGCAATAACAGAGAACAGAGGATGCTATAAATAAGATTGTCTGAACAGGAAAGTTTTCATTCTTGCTCTGATACATTTTTCTCAACATTTTCTTGCTAAACCTATTTTGTTCATCAATTTTCTCTTTATTGCAAGTTATAAACTGACCAATCAGAGGCCTCAGTAAAAGCATGTGGTGCCTGCTGGCCCCCACCTGGAACATTTGAAAGACTCTCCAGAGTGCCTTTCAGTGGATGGGGTCTAGACTTTGAACATGCTCACTCATGATTGATGACACAGTTGCCATAGAAACATTGACTCGGACCGACTTGGACCAATCACTGTCGACTGGCTCCAAATGGCGGCGCCTGTATTGCAGAAAAATGGTGACTGAATTGACTTACTTTTATTGGAGTTGCTGCATTTTCTATGGGTGACGTCACAGCCACTCTGTCCAGTTCTGTATATAGTCAATGGCGATGAAAACTGGCACACTCTTTGCTTTTAACTCACAACAGATATTCATATTTATGTTTGTGTGAGATAAAATTGCTTTTTAGGTGTAATCTTCAAACTTCTACATCAGTCTTGACCAAGCTACCATTAGGTTAATAACTTTTACTGCGCTGTCCACTAAGCCCCGACTGAGACTGTGTCTGAGCAGAGTCTGCGAGGGAGGCTGAGTAAAGGTGTGCTTCTTCTCCACGTGTTTACCACATCTCCTTGGGTCTGTTTTTCTGGGCATCACATGAAGACAAACACAAGACCAGAAGCCTCTCACAGACGAGACATAAATAAAACATAAAAATCTGTTACGCTGTAAGGTTCCAAGTAGCTGTTAGTCATTTTAATACAAGTTTCTGTGAATAGATTTTCAAATGAATATTTATTTCAAAGCAGATTTGAAAAAAATAAGTTCTTTTCAAGGCTACTGCAGTACAGTTTCCCGCTCTCTTTTTTTTTTTTTTCTGTGTTGGGGTCCCTTCCCCCCTCACCCAGCTGCTGTCAGTAAGCCCCGACTCTGTCCAGGGCTCCATATCTTTTAACAACATTCACATTCATGATTCCCATTGGGAATGGCGTCCAGCTGGTCCTGCTCATGACTTGGACGCGACCAGAACAAACATCAAGCCTCTTCTCTTCAACTCTTGAGTAGAAAGCCTTTTAAAGTGGACAGAGACCCCACAAAAGTTTAACAAGTGCACATCTTCTGGCTTGTTTCTTATTTACACGCAATTGGTATGTATTTGTAAAGCACAAGTAGTTTAGCCATTTATCCCTTCCTGTTTTCCCCTGAAAACGCGAGCCGATTCAAAGAATGGTGCATGAAACCGGCCCAGTGAAATTATGACCTTGCTGAGCCTGTTTCAGCTGAGTTTCTGTTTAGCAGAAGATGCCACACATTCTTATGAAAAACATAGACAATTTTCCCGAAAGGTTTTACATTTGCTCACTTGCGTGAAACATTACTAAATTCTACATGAAAACTACACTTGATGAGTCCAACTTTAACTTTTCCCTCAGACCTACGGTCAGCATGAGAGTGTTGGAGTTTGCAGCTGCCGCACTGAGACTTGCAGATGTTAGGAGGCCTCACTGAGTGCTGCTGAAATTAACATAATAACCAAGTCTTTACATCTCTCCAGTGAACAGCAGTCCAGAAAGCGCATAAAGAATGTATAAATAACAGAAATCTAGCTAATCACAATAGACAAGTAAAAAGCTTACAGATTGATCATGGTTGCCGGCTTGTCAGAGACATCTTTTAGGCCTGTAGGTCACAGGAGGAACTCTGAGGCTGAGAGCCAAACATCTTCCCTTCTGCTTTCAGTCTATTAGTAGGACGGTAGGAAACCACCCATTAATAAAAAAAGACAACCAATCAGGCTGTGACAATCCTTGCAGAGCAAGCAGTCACCTGAGCAGCTGGGGACTGCAGTTCAACCTCTCCATTCTGCTGTAGAGATTCCTGCCAACCAGGCATCAGAGGACAGAAAGGGTAAAACGGTAGAAAAAGAGATATCTTTGCTTCAAACATATTCTGCCCAAGGCGGCGTTAACTCAGCGTTGACTCATTCATCAGTGTCTCAGGTAGCTATGCAGCTGGCAGTGCAGCATTATCTGTCTAATAATTCAATGATCCTGTTTCCAAAGAGTGGAAAAAGCACAAAGTCAGAAAGCTGAAAAATGTTTTCAAAAATCATGGTGACGATGTTTATGAGCAACAGGAACAAAGACTGACATCTATGTGAAAAATGAATAAGGAAACATCCTGCGAGAACGGACACGCTTGGATTAAAGCAGGAGTTTTCCAGCTTCTGACAGTCAGGATTCCAAAAATGATCCAATGCAGGTCAGGGAGGAGTTCAGAGCAGCACCTAAAATCTTTTTTTTTTTTCTTTTTTAAAAGGTTTAACAGTTAACGTTTTTACTTTGCTAACAATACAAATCTCTTACCGTGAGCAATTCCGAAGCGTCTGCCTTCTGCACATGCGTTCTGCCTCTGTCTTTGTATCCAGCAGTGACTAAGGGAGGCATGGACGCAGCTTACTTAAATCCTGCTCAGCCAAAACTTAATCTTTGGGTATGCCATGAACCACAGTGACGCAACTAAGGGATGTTAGCAGAGTGATGATGAGCAGGCTGTGACTCTCACACACCTTCATCAGCTCCCTAATGACTCTTTAACACATGGTTGTATTTCCCCAGACTGTGCTGAGCGCATGAACTTAACCACAATGTGCATTTAAGTCTAATAACACCCGCATACATGTACATGTCTTCTACAGCAAGATGGCTGCCACAGAAAACAGTTATTAAATCAGTGCAGGTGTTAGCCTGTGGCAGCAGAGAGCTCTCACAGATGGGATGGCACTCGGCCTATCCCGCCGCTGTCTGACCTGCTGGAAAATGGAAAACAAAGCAAGACACAATGGGGAGACAACTTTGGAGGCCATTAAAAAAATCTGCTTCTTTCACCATAATTCTGTCAACTAGAGGCATAAAAACATGCACTTGCTTGACACCACATTTCATGCATTCTCTCTTTGGAGTTATTGATTTTTCACTGTGAAAGCACCATTCCTGATTCAGCCCTTTTTTTTGCCCAGAGGGAAGCTATCTCTTCTCAGACCTTTGCCCTCTGACCTCGCCACTCCCACTCCATTTTTAGGAGAGTCTCATTTATGTGGTTTCAGGGATACCAGGTGATCATCCATTAATGATATTTATTAATGGCCGCTTCCTCTGGCTGACACCACGGCCTTTGAATGATGTCCCCGTGAGTGCTCTGGGCACATCCTGAGAAGACACTCAGGTTTCTCCCCATCTGATGACTTCATATCTATTAACCCTGGGAGGAGAAAGCAGGAGCACGGAGCAGGTACAAAGGGAGAAGACCATGCGTGGCTCAGGATAGGTAAATCAAATTCAGCGGGGTCGGGGTGAGCACTTTTATTCCTTTTAAAAGTGGAGCAGTGTGCTATCAAGGGACCTGTGGCCCTCCGGCGCCTTGAAGCAACTTGGTAAGATTTAACCTGTCTGTAGAGTCATAGTTTTCTGGCAAAAAGATCAAAGTTTTAGAGGGACAGTTTTTCATTAAAACAAATATTAAAGCATCCCCTTATCTATTAGATTTTAGTTGAGACTAGCACGGTTTTCTGGCAGAATCCGCGTATGCCAAGGTCTAAACCCAACATGGGTTCACCAGCTGCAGCTGAGAAGTTGCAGCTCTGCTCTGTCCTTCTCATCTCCACCACTACCCACCCGTGCCAGTCCGTAAAGCCCCTTCTCTGTCCACTAAGACTCTAAACCCCCATTAGTTCCATTTTATTAGATTTCCCTTTTGCCCAAAAAGGCAGTAACACCCTCCCCTCCCTTCCTCTTCTTCTCTCAACCATGTACACCTCTTCCCTGCCCTTCCACCCCCTCCGCTTCTGCTTGCCAAGAACCGGGGACTGTTAAACTGATTTCCTTGGGGAACGGTGAGACAGACAGTCTGATGGGAGCGCTGTGCTTCAGCATCGCCCCCATCTCTCTCTCTCACTCTCTCTCTCGGGCGGTTCTAAGCCAAGCTGGTCGGGGCAGAGCCGAACAGAGCTTCCCTGTGGTTCCAGACGCAGTCGGGGAGGTGGACATAGACTGGCTGTTCTGCCAGGGCCCAGCGCTCTGCTGGTGCTTGGAGGAACCGAGGCGGTATGGGCGCAGCGAGGAGCACGCCCACTAAGGAGCATGCTCCAAAGCATGCGCTCATACTTTTGGCAGCTTCTGCACCCTGTCAAGTTAATGGATGGGCCTCTGACTCTGGTCTGCAGATCCTCGCTGGTCCCCTTCTTGTAAAGCCCTGCTCCAGTGCAGCCTACACGCTTATCACTGCATTCACTGTCACCACGCTGAACACACAGAGTGCCCCAGAGTGGCAAAGTCACCTGAAGCACCAATACAAATAACACTAAAGTAGTAATCAGCTAAAGGACAGGGCGGATTTGTACATTTTATAGAGTTGGAAAAAAAATTCACTTTTATTGTGACAATGTTTAAAATCATGCCTCTTTTATTAAAAAAAACCCACATAACTGTTTTCCTCACCATTCATTTTTTATATGTACACTAAAGTTGTGTTTGTATTTGTTCATTTATTTTTCTGTTTTCATTAAACTTAAAGTTAAAAAAAAAAAAAATGGAGGCATGCATTTAGCATCATAACAAAAAGGTCCCCTGACACAGACTCGTTTAAAAAAAAACGAATTATCTTTGACTCAAAACACAAACCTTTTTTCAAATAATCCCTCAAGTGTTTCAAAAAGGTTATTTCAAAGTACTGGGAGCATTTTTTCTACTGCTTAGACAGGCTCATTTTGGATGGACCAGTCCAGGCTGGCCTGAGTGTTGATGCAGTGGGTTTATCCAAGCTTGGCTCTACTTGAGTCCCATCTCATTCAAAAGCCGTGAACCATGGCGAAATGGCCTTCACACTCACCTCCCAGCAGCACCCCTAAAACAACATGCGCCTGTGCAAAGACAAACAGATGCAATACTCTCCACCACAACTGCCCGATCATTTGTCGCTTCCTTTAAAATGCAATCGAACATCTGAAAGACTACACAAAGCAAATAACTAGTGAGGGTGAAAAAGATTCTAAAACTGAGTTCTGGAATGGCCTAGAAACAGTTGAACCTGTGCAGTAACATAACTTTAGAGACACTTGAAAGTGCCTGAGCGCTGATGATCCTATTTAGCCTCTGAGCCAGAGTGTTTCTGTCAATGAGAGGAAGACAAGCTCCAAACGCAGGAGATGAAGTGTCAAACTGAAGAAGAACCTCAGGCAAAGATGTTTTAGCCAAGTAACAATGAAAAATACTTACAAAACACAAAGAAATTATTTGTTTTGTTATTTTTGATGACAGTCTGTAGATTGAGGAGAACACATAAATCCCTTTTAAGAATAAAATCTGAACAATCACAATACTGGGAAGATTTTAAAAAGTACTATTGTGCCGAAAGCACTCAACGTTGAATGTTTAATCAAAGGCTCACTCTAAAGTAAAATCTGGCAATGCTTCATACTTAAACATACAGTAGAAGTTAAAGATACTGCTTAGCAATCTATAAAAGCAGCCCAAATAATTATGCCAACCGCTAGAAAATGTATAGCTAATTCCTGCTATATATGTGAATCACATTGTGTAATACTTCTTTTAATACTTTACAACAACTCCAGGTATTTTCACAAACTGTTGATTAAAATTAGACTAAGTCTTTGGTGTTGGCAACAAAGAGGAAGCGGTGGGAGAGGGGGCCCCTCTCTGGTTTATATCCAGCACCGATAAAGTGGCTGCCACGGCGATCCAGCAGCTCCTGAGCCGTGCACTCCACTCCGTAAAAAAAAAAAAAATCCACTTACTTTCATGACAAAAGAAAGAAACCTTCAGGGAGGAAAAAAAAAAAACATGCAAACTGCACATCTACATCCATGAGTATTTAGCTAGCCACAAATATGCACATAACAGCTCTGAATCTAAACCATGTGTAAACTCTGCCTTATGGGCTTGCTTTAATCTTCTTTGTCCAAAGATGTGCTTCAACTCCAAGGACAATAAGTACCAGAGAGGATGGCATCACCCAGACAATGCGCTACAAGCGCAAACAATGAGCATGCATTCAAATGTATACGCCAAACATGTAGCGGCCTGCAGATTCAGCTGTGCTCTTAGCTCACGTCACCACTCAATGACATCGCACCCTGACAATAACACTATTTATCAAGAAGTACGCGCTGATTGTGTATTGCCAGCTCTCTTGGTACAAGTTCAACCTGATGTGCTTTGCTGCCACCATGTAAAAAGGCTGGTGATGTTTTTACTGCTTTTATTTTGAAAAAACGTCACATCAAACTTCTGGGATGAAAAATGAAGGTTTTGTAAGATTTTTTGGGGATCAATTATTTGCCTTAAGGTTTTTATTTCACACATAGCTAATCTGTAGTCCTTATGGATGCTGCAAACCTACAGCTACCACTCAAACAGGTGATCTTCAAGAAATATATTGATTTTAACCCCACTAATGTGAAAATCATTTATTTTTGTTCAAGAAAAGTGCAATTTTTTCCCCTGCTTCTCAAGAAAAAGGAGCATATTTAGAGCATGCCAGGAATTATGTCATTCACCGATCCAGAGCCAGTTCCGTGGTGAATGAACTTATAGTATTGTTTACTGCATAAAAATCTCACCGCCTCGCCTGATGCTTAGTGACAAATTTATTGTCCCTGGTAACAATGTAAACAATAAATAATTGGGAGATAATAAGTAACACATTTTTACGCGGCAGCAGCTAAAAGTTTCAAGGCTGTTCTGTCTGAAATTAGAACGCAGGCAGGATGTGCGGAAAAGCGTGGCGCTCGTTCAAAGACAAAAAAAAAAATCAGTGCAAAAGTTCACTGCTTACTGGCTTGACTTAAGTCGTGCTGCTGTGAGCTTTTACAGATGTGTTTTTGGAAAAAAAAACATGATAAGACTTGTTCGGTCTTTCCGATTAAACCGATCCTCATGAGTACCAACCACCATACGTGAAAGATCTCAAACAATCCAAGCGTAAAATGAATGTTTGTAGGGAGACATGACATGTTGATACTGTTTCCTCATCGTGCATGGATGTTAACGTCTTGCCACAAGAACTAAAGCGTCTCTCTCTTGGCGTGTTGTGGCTTTCGAGGTGCATGTCCCCATGCGAGGGCAGCCACGCAGCAGCCTGCATGTACACGAGTGTTTGCAAGGCCCTGTAGAGAGCTGGCCCTAAGTGGTGATGTAATGGCTTGGCTGGCGTGCTGTGGAACTTGGCCTCGTCTCTGCTGTGTTTCCTCTGCACTGCAAGGGTCAGTTATCCCACAACCTCCAGCGCACAACACGCACCATTCAATTCCCCAGACCACAACAGAGCAGAACTCAACCACACCCGGCACCATGAGTACCCCGTCCTTCAGAAGAAGAAAAAAAGAAGCAAAGCTAATAAAGCATTCTGCTCTTAGAAACACCCCCAGACGGCAAACTTGAAGCATTAAGGAAAGCATACGAGCCAATTATTCCTCTATCAGGCTGTGTTGCACCACTTAAATGATGGCACTTAAGGGGAAAATCTCAGCAGCAAAATAAAGGCAGTGATGCAGATACAGTCTTTGACCCACAGAGCACAAACAGAGAGCTGAGAGTGAGATATGAGTCCCCCAGGGGCCACAGCAGTCCTTTGGCTCATTAACTATTTACACCAGAGACAGGCCTCCCTACTGCTCTGGCCCACCACAAAATCAATTAGCCTTCATTAGCCCAGGCTCTGGGCGTGTTTTCTTTGGCAGGGGAGGGCATAATTCTACAACCAATGCTTACAATTGCAAAATCCTACCAAACAATCACATGTACAAGTAGAATGCACACAAAAGCAAAGACTAGAAAAAAGTTTTGCTCTCTCCGGTTTGTTAGAACATCAATACAGTTTCTCACCTTTCAACTCCCCTGCTTTTTCCGTCTATCTTTTCCATCATGCCTATCATAGCCCCACTCTGTCTCCTCCTTTTTGCTCTGTCTGTGTAAACGTTGAGCAGAAAGAGCGTATCCGGGTCCGCTCCTCTGAGGTGTGGGGTTACAGTGCGGAGATTTCCCATTGGAGGAAAGTCAACATCGTTGGGGTAATGCGATTAGAGCCGGATTGAGAACGTCGCTGGGGACACATGGGCCTGATCATGGCCCAGTTACCCGATAGCGAAGCCGTATTTATCGACCTGGCCCGAGCGAGGATATTACAGACATTAGAGACCCTGACCATGCTTATGAAAACTATTCTAGAGATCGCACCCAGATAACACAATTAGTCTCTCACTTTTTGGCCACAATCGTGGCATTCCATCAGTTGCGATTAGACATCAGCGCAAAGAATCTCAATGGGTGCGCATTTCCAAGCTGCACCTCGTGTCCGAATAGTAACCAGAAAGTTGCGCGGTAGAGGGGCCTGCAGCCATTTAGTGAGTGCATATGTTTAGAGGAGAGCTAACAGAGCATTTACAATTCAATTACACAGATAGGAGGGGGGGGGGGGGGGGGTAGCGAAGAGTAAGATGTGTCTGGATGACGGCCAGAGGAGAGATAAGCCTAATACACTAATATTGTGTTACCCCAGTGTGTTACCATAGGAACAGCTGAGGAGACTCAAAAGACTACAAAGGCGATCAATCTTGAAAGAGCATGAGGAAGAGGGAGAATTAAATGCCCTGGGACTGCTCCCACTCTCCACTATCAGAGCAATAACTCTTCTAATGACCTCTGCTACCTCCTCGTTCTCTACGAGACGTTTCTCCCCAGAAAACTCGCCTATCTGCGACATTTTCCTCAGGTTATTAACTAGTAATTTTTTAATATGTCTTTAACTTTACAACCAATCATATTTCTTTTACTTTATTCCTTGGTCACTCCTTTGGCTATAACTGCTTGCTTTGTAAAAGATGAGGTCATTTGATTTTTTTTTTCCCACTGTGTTGAACCAGTGCTAACAAGTTACAGGACTTACAGAACATGTTCTGTACATTAAGATATACATCAGGCAGTCAGTGGGCAGTCGAGCCGCGTTCGCATAAAGGCCCCATTATTCCAGCGAGTCTCCAGCGCTGCACTGGCAGGTTCAGGCGCAGCTTTGATTACACACCAGATGATGAAATCCACACAGGCCTAAGAGCGCAGCTTTGCTGGCAGAGCCTAGTGGAAAAGAAAGTTGCAACATATGTGCGTGTGTCCATGTGAATACTTGCGTATACTCACCAGTTTGGCTTCTGAGTGCATGGAGGGAATGTGAGTAGAGGAGCAGGAGCTGCTGTGGGCGGGGCTTTGCATGCCCATCATATTCGAACCCATGGACATCTGCCTCTCCATCTGAAGACAAAAACGATATGGAAACAGTCACACTCCTGCGTCCAAATTTGACATTCTGAAAACCGCAAAGTGATTCATTTGTGTTTTTGCTCTGTTTATGGAGAATCTTCACACCCTGACGAGATGTCATCACTGATTTTAAGATAATATGTCGAGCGTTTAAGTGAGAGGCATGTCCTCAGATGAACACCAGAGGATGAGAAGACATGAGAGACTTCCTCCACATGACAGGTAACCTGTTCACAGCATAGAGTGATAATAACTGGAGCTGACGTGAAACAGGAAGCCAGAATAGAGAGACTTAACACAGGAAACCAATGCAACATGTGTATATTTTCTATTACAGCCCAGTGAGTTTTTGTCAGGCTCACGTACTTATATATATATATGAATGTGTGCTAACTGCTTGTCTTTTGACTGACCCCAGCCGGACTGGTCACACAGCACAGCTGAAACCTGAATGCAAGGAAATCAGCTGGGTAAGCCGACAGGGGTGAAAGGTCATCTGCGCGGGCTGATAATGTGAGTCGTGGTGGCCATGCAATGTAAGCAGGAAAGAAGAAACCTTTGTTTTAGGGGCTCAGTTGACGCTAAGTGTGCGTGTGTATCCAGCTGCTGAACTCTCACTGCTGCCGAGGTCTCTATGAGAAGCTGCCCCCCCCCCACTTGCCTGACCCTCCTTCTCCCTGTGCGTCCGCAGAGGCCGAGGTCCACAACACAGACTTAATTGCACTAAGTGTGTTTTGTGTAAAAATATCACCCAAACCTGCACCCCTTTCCTGGACCGTCAATCTCGCCCCAAATCACTTTGCTTTTAATTTAATAAACATGGGTGGGGTTTTTCCATACCACGAGGCGTGAGAGGTCTGGAGCTACGATAAGACCAAAAGTCACATCGCTAGAAATTTGGAGATTTGTCTCTACTGCAAAAAGTGAAATCTAAGTGAAACAAACTATCTAAAAAAAGAATATATATGTACCTGCTTAATTTTTTAATGGTAAGATAATTCTTCTCACTTAGTAGATTTTATTCCTTATTTAGTTTTTTAGTTTTTCACTTAATTACCTCGATAAGATATTAAGGCTTGTTACTAAGATTTTATTTCCTATTATGAGTAAAAACCCATGAGAAACGAGAATCTCAATAGATACAACAGTAACATTATCTTCATTTAAGCCTGTGACATTTGTATGGCCAAGATAAATGCAGGTGTTTTTTTTCCTTAATTCAAGAATTTAAAGTAAATTATAATGCACAGGGAGAAAAGAATAGTGCTAACAACAGTTTACTCTTCTTTTTGAAGAATAGAAGAGTACTATTGTTTATAGATATTTGGCTAGTGGTTAGTATAATGCTGAGATAACCTTGCAAACATATTCTTAATTAAAGAATAATTTTGAACAATTTGAGAAAATTATCTTAGAAATTATATTTATATAAGTCAAAATGAGCTTGACATTAGTAAAAATTATACTAATTTTAAGATATGTACGGTTCTTGTGAGGCAAGATATTTTCACTTGTTTTGGAAAGTCTTGACAAGCCAAATTTTTCTTATTTTAAGCAATATTTACCTTATTTTTGTACATTTTTTCTTGTTTTAAGCAGACTCTTTGCCGTATGAATTGCACATCTTCATCTTGGAGACAATGTTTGAGTCGTACTTTATCAAAAAGTGGGGACTTTCACTCAAACTCCACAACACAATTCCTGATTTGACTTACATGCTTAAGGCCAAACATATTATTTCCACTTTTAAATCACATAAAATATAAATGGATTTTGAGGATTTTCTTAAATAGATAAACATAGTTTATTTACAGTTAAACGCAGTGGACTGTCACAGGTTGGGTATCTGATTCTGTTTTGGGATGCATCTATTAGTGAACGGGATCTTTCGGTGTACTCACAGGCATCAACACAGCAGAGGAGCCCGGCATGGTTGGGTCTGGCAGAGTTCCAGGCATGGAGGCTGGCAGAGGCTGTCTCTGTCTGTTTCGTAGGTGCAGCAGTGAGGACAGAGAGCCGGGGACAGGTCTGGAAGCACATGCACACACAAATAAGTGTTGGAATGTTTTGACAGCTATGCTGTGTTAAGCACTTTATGCTGTGTAGTACACAGAAATGTGTAATAAAAAAAACTGATTTAAATAAAGGATTGTGAGGAATTGATTACATGTGTTTTCATTTTTTTTAAGAATAACAGTTCAATTAAATGTGGGACAATGTAAAAGATGCTTTAAAAATCAGTCTAAATCCAGAACATTTTTAGTTTATGAAAACTTTTATAAAGAAGGTTTTATATATTTAATAAATGAGGATAAACTGTTATATTGAGTATTTATCTCCTTGTGACCACATTTTATATCAAAAAAAATGGCTACATTTTAATCATAAATGGCAAAAGAAAATAATCTGTGCCGTTTTCAATTAAATCTATTGAAATTGAAAAATGAATGTCAATTTAAAAAATATATATATTTTCATGAAGATACCCCAAAATATTGTAAATTATTATTTTATCAGAGCTGATTTTTCTACTTTTAACAGTACAATTAAAAAGAGACATTTAATTTTAAATCAAGAACCAAGTACTGAAAATATAAAAAAATGACTTTAATGGAAAATTGGTTTAAGGAAGTATTACATGGATACATAATTGATTCTTCATTTAGTAAGTAAACACTGATTTGATTTCAACAAAACTGTTTTTATAACCTAGTTCTGATGCTTGATGAGAATCACGCTGCAATATTTTACTTCACAACTACATAGGATAAGAATAAAAAAAGAATCTAATCTAGAAATTTGGCTGTAAAACCTTAAACAGAAAGTCTCCATTGACCAAAAACACATACTGACACTCACAGCCGCTCCACAAATCACTCTCACGGCGGCCCAGACTAAGCTCAAAATAATGACAGTGGACCTGCCTCAGTCAATGGCTCTGCGCTGTACCAGTCCAACACCCACACTTGAAACATCTGCTCGCATTGACATCATTTATACAAATACCACCAAATCCCGGCTTGTATAAACACCAGCTGCAGGGCGCTGCTACATCTACCTGTAAAGAGTTTATTCTGATAGCAGCTCTAGCGATGGGATTTTTGTGAATAGCCTGCAGAAGAATCAATAATTCTCCCATTATCTGTATCATCATGATGAACACCGCTGCTCGCCAGTCAATACAGATCAGCTTCCGCAGAGCATTAAGAAGAGGGAACAAGTGAGAAACATTTTGGTCAGCTACATCCAATGTGATCAATGGACAAAATTCAAAGTGAGTAAGAAAGCAGTGAAAAAAGCTCCACCACCTGAGAAAATACCTGTATTTTTCCAGACCTAAATATGTGCATTTACACTCCAGACGCTTTAGATTGCTCCACACACAAACTGGATCATTACCATCCTGACTGTGTGTCACTGCTGTCCAACATCCCAATTTATCACAATCACACTCATTTAAAGGCACATGTGACATCTGAGCGACGATGGGAATCCAAATATTTCCACATGGGAAAGTCGTGGAAGGTGTGTGTTGTGGCGGTTCACTGCGCCCACGCTTTCTCTCAACATTTGGACTCGATAAAACAACAACCCATGGCGGTGGCTTGCTGAAGCTGTGATCAAAAATGTGTTTAAAACCAAAACTTCAAAAGTGTTTATCGTTCACTAGCAAGTAGCAGTTTAAGAAAACCTGGCCACACATGAGATTTTGTCTTATTGACTCTGCATGTTGCATTTATTTAAGCAAATGTTTTCAAAATCAAATGTGTTAATTGAGACATTCATTGCTGTGGTGCAACAGTTCCAGCATCAATGCACCCTCATCCAATCAGATGCTCAGAAAACAGCCTTCTGGCTTCCTTCTCACTATAGTTTCAGTTACCATTTTTGGATTCGGCAGCAGAGGCTGAAATAACAATTGGTTTTAAAAAAAACAGATTAGACTATCTCTTAGAACAAAAAAAAAATCAAATAATTTGTGGTATTGTTTTTCTAATCTTCCACAAAATTTTCCTTCCTCTGTATTGCATATGCATGATGAATTAAACTTTTTGTTGATGATAGGATTTAAAGTATTATAATGTAAAACTATCGACAAATCAATGCATTATTTTGAACTATGGAAGCCTGCACAGACACCTGGAGAACATGAAAAAAATTAAAGCCAAATTCTAGAGCTATTGTATTATTGATGCATCTTCAGGAATAATTTTTTGACAAAGAATTCAGGGAAACAGATGAAGAGAGACATTTGTTTCACATACAACACAACAGGCAGGTGACACCACCGTTATGTCATGCTCTGGCTTTAGAGAGCACAGCACGCCAAATGTGCAGCTCTGTTAGCAATGCTGGAACAAGTTTTATCTGTCATCACCATGTGCTGCAAAACACGACCTGCTTATCCAGTTGAGAGGAAAACCAGTCGTCTAACTGCCCCTCCTGTGGATGGGTATCAACCAAACCAGGGGTTTCATACTAAATCACACAGGGGGCCAAAATCCAAAACTCACAGTGGGTTACTGACCAAACAGAACAAACATTTATTGAACTAATAACAAATATAAATTATTTAATAATGTAACATTTTAAACATAAAATTGAATAAAAACAGACAGGAATATTATTCCAGAATAAATTAATTTAAAACTTAAATAACTTTCAATATTTTACTCTCCATAATAAAATATTCTGTCAAAATGATATGTTAGAAACATGTTAAAAGAAAAAAAACTTTCAAGTTGATTTACTTTTATGTCATTTTAGATAAACAGTTAAATTTGAAACATTAAATGTATAAATGTCCAAAATAATTTTTAATTACTCCAAGGGCCAGATCCGGCCCCCGGGTCTTGACTTTGGCACATGTGAACAAAAGTCTATGCTGACTTTACCAAATACTTTCTAAGATAAAAAAAAAAAAACAACTTCTTAATCATTGAATAAATGCCTATTATTCTTGCATAGACCACAATTTCTTGACTGACTCGTCTTGACATAAACCTTTGCAGCAGCTGCTTATTAAGAAAAATCGAAGACAGAGAACTGTTTTTTATCGATTCACGATGTCTGACATATAAGGTGTTTATGATTGTGAGTCTTTTAGGCACAAAATTAAACCTGTGGAGCTGGAATTTGCTGGCAATTTTTGTCCACTCATGAAAACAAGATAAGTGCATGTGTGTATGTAACATTATGAGCGAGTGGGCGTGCGTTTGTGTGTGTGCATAAAGAAGTAATGACAGCCTGCGGCTCCACTGAGGGGCTTTTGGGCCCCAGGAGGGAGCAGGTAGACACTATGCTGTCCTGTCTCTCCACTCTCACATTACCGAGTGCCTCTTCTCGGGCTGGATCCCCCACACTCACAGATCTACCACAAACCTCTTCCACCTTCACCCCATCGTGATATGACCACTAGATCCTCTTCCTGACTTGAATCTGTTTTTATATCTCGTTTCCTCCCTTGGTTTATTCGTCTTCATTTGTCCTCTCCAGTAGGGTATAGTGAATACCTCTAGCTAGTTAACCTGCACACACACACAATGCTTAACTTTCCCAGTCAACACGGTCCCAACTCAAGTGTGATGGTCCTCAACACAAGAGGCTTGGCCATCATCCGAAAGGAGCGAGAGAAGTAGAGAGGTGCAGTCAGTTCACTGACTCACATCCTTCCCTTTTTGAATCAGCTCCAGCAATGATGTAATGCTCTTGGCTTTTCGCCCTCCCCCCACCCAGTGCCTGCCTACCCCTTGATTTTGTCCCTCCCTCCTCTACTCCTTTTTCCCTCTTTCCCTCTGCGACTCATCCAACATCACTGCACTGGCTCCTCGCAGGGTGAAGTCACTGCTAGTTATGGGTAGACACAGCAGCGAAAAACTTTTGAACGTAACCAAAACATCCCAGGGCCAAGTTCCAGACATTTGGGAGATGGTGGTGCAGTCTCCATGGAAACAGAGGTAAACAGAGAGAGAAACAAGGGCCTCAAACAACTTGCAGCTGCCTGGCTCTTTGGGTAAACACTACACAGGACCTGCCCCTGATTTACTGCCTTTAATCACTGGTGGGAGGAGAGTGCCACAGGGTTTGGACTAAGGAAATAATATGAATCTGATCAAATAAATCTGCAGTAATGGGTTACAACACAAGCTGACTTTTATTAGTGGACAAGTGAAGAGATGGATGCTGGGAGGGGGCTTCACGGGATTTTTCCTCACATTGGGGGGGCTTCGAGTAAATCTGTGCCAAACTATATCTCAGGAATGCTCATGAATTATTCATCAAACATGATGTTCAACATCAGATGTCATTGGTTGAAGATAGGAGGGATGCTTTTCAAGTCAGGACCTGTAAGCGCTGCAGTCCTTCTGAATCGAGTAAGCTCATATCATGAGTCATGTTTGTAACCTGACTGTTTGTGTGACAGCTGACATACTCCTCCTTGTGTTTCCAATTACTTTCCACATGTGGCGTTTTTCATCTAAAATCTACTTTTTTTGTGACCTTTCACCATCACTCTAATCTCTTCATCCTCACCGATTTCATCCACATCCAAACACGATCCGTCTTTTCCCTTTCTTGCGCAAACAATAGTCCCATCCTCTCATCCACCCAACTGGTTTCCATCTTGCTAAAGCTCTTCTCCACCTGATCCCCCCATTTCCACATCCCCAATCTGTCTCCTAATACCCTTTTCCTCTCCCCCATCTACCTCTGATCCCATTTTTCCTCCTCCCAGGCCACCTCTGATCCCTCCTTTTCCACACATCCCCGTGTTGTGATCCCAGCGCTCTCCGCAGCTGAGAGGCACATCCCAGTGTGTGAGTTGCTTTTGCAGGAGCCTGCATGTGTGGTGGCCCCGGGGCAGGGATGACACAGACCCGCTGGAATGAGAGGGAACAGATTCTGGGCGTTCCTCGACAAACGCACTATTAAACCCACTGCAGTACACAATGAGCTCATCTTAATTCAGGTCAGATGTACATCCTGCTTTTCCCCTCTTTCTTTCTTCTTGCAGTTTTGCAGCTGATTGCTCTGTGCGTTCATCTACCTGCTGCCTATTAATTTAGCAGCAAACCTTCAATTTATGCACATTGATTAATAAAAGAAACACAATAAAGAGAGTGTCCTCATGGGAAACACGTTGGATCTTATCACAGCTTTGTGAATCAAAGTTGTAAACAATAATAAAGGGAATGTTGTTCTGTCTGTGAAGTGGAGTGAAACTTCGGTTTCTCTGGACAATTCAACTGTCACTCAAACTAAAGCAGTTAGTCAACTTTTCATCACGCTGTGACAATATCATATTAATTTTTTTGTTCAGAATCAGTATCAAATATTATTAGTAATGCAGAATAGTGGTACAACAAATAACAACAATTTGATTCAAATCTTAATGGCTTTTGATACGATTCATGCTCAATATCATTGGTTCATTTCGAATGATCCGATTCAATCCGATTCACTGACCTGGACATCTTTAGCCAAAACTTCAACCAGTGTGACTCAGAGATAAATACTTGTTACTGAACAGTACAAGTGAAATTTTACAGATTTCTTCTATTTCTTGTAAAATAATCAAGTGTAAATTAAATATGTGAACAAATAAACAAGAGTTAATGTCAAATCCATTCACATTTTAGTTTTATAAAGTTCAGCCCACTCTTGATTAACCACTTCAAAATAATACGAATGGAACATTGTTAGAACATTATACCACACTGTATGGTCATATGTCTACAAAATTCAAAGTGTTTGCACACATTGAACTGATTTTTTGCTGCCATCACACGTGTTTAGCTTGCTGTAATGGTCATTTTTTATGTTATAGTAAAATAAACCTACCATGTCTCAATCCAAGTGGCATTTTCCAAGATTGATATAATCAGTGTATTTTATTTTGAGAAAATTTTATAACGGTATAGCGATCTGATTAAAAGCTTGCCTCAGACAGATTGAACTGGTTGGATTATGTATAGAAAATAAATGGATTAATTAATTACGTTGATTAATCATTCCATCTTTAATGCAAAAGAACGAATGTTTTAAGATAACTTTGCATTCTACTGTCAAACTTTGTGGTAAAAGATGTACATGGAGGTGGGAAGCTTGAGACACCTTTTCAATTTGATCATAAAACAATTATCAATGAATTCAGATTTGTATTTTTTTTTAGAAATGTTTCTCTTTACTATAAAACACTGATCGGGGGTCTGCAACCTGCAGCTCCAGAGCCCCGTCTGGCTCTTTAACCCTCTATTGTGCCTCTCAGGTTAATGAAAAATACAAAGCTTTTAGTTTAAAAGTCACTGTAAAGTGAAATAAAAAAAAAGTAAAATAACTTATCACTCATTTCTGGTTTCGGATCACGACGAGCAGATGCCTGAATCTATTAATATTTGATATTAAGTCCTGAACCAGATATTGATAATTCCTGTAGAGAAAATACTATGGTCGAGCCCGGGTGGGATTATATAAGTTCGCTTCCTTCCACTCCCTTTCAAGTGATCCACTTGTGATTTATTAAGTGATATGTTATTTCATGTATTATGACCTGATTGCTTGAATTAAAACATTTTATTCATTCATTCTTTCATTCATCCTCTGCGAGCCTCCAAAGCACAGTAGCCTTAGTGGTTCTATTTTTCGAGAACTAAACATTTTGACAAATTCCAGTGTTTTAGTGTGCCTCATGGTTAAAAAAAAACAGTTAATTAGCTCTGTTTTAATTTTATAGGTAGGTTCATGGCTTAGAAACACCACAAACATTATATATATATATATATATATATATATATAATATATGTTGTAATGCTGACATTACACCACCTACCACTAGTTTTACTCTATTGAGACGATCCTTTGTGATACAGGAAGTCTTTTATTTTGGAAGAAAGTCTTGTGAAACCTCTGTTAAAAATTATAAACGATTCATATTTGAAAAAAAACATTTTTTCTCTTTAAGTTTTTGTTATTATATTTCTTTTATTATAATAATAACATAAATGCAGTCTTCTTTTTCTGAAGGATGTGTGGCTCTTTCTGGGTTCTGGTCAGTGACAACTTGACCCAAATGGTTCTTTAAGTGTTAAAGGTTGCAGACCCCTCCACTAGACCAATATGACTTACTATTCTCCACCAAAGCGCATTTTTAAGTGAAATAAAAGATCAATTTATTTGTTTAACTTTTTCTGAGAACATAAACATTTTGACATGAAAAAGATTTCTTTTGATAATCAAAAATCTTTCACAGCATCAAAAAGGGAAAATTGTTCCCTGAACTAAACAACCTTAAATAGGATGTTGCATTTTAACATTAGTTTAAACTCATTTGTTTCTCACGTCAAAATAAAAGTGTCAACTAGCAACACATTGTTGTTTTCCTACATATTTAATTTTTGATGTGACATAACTTACGCACTGCATGACTTTTGTCCAACTGATCCTCGACTCTCTAAAAGTCAAAATGCCTCTAGCTGGTCGCTTAAGGTGAAGTCAGGGCTGGCCCAAATTAAGCGATCTGGGAAGTCAGCCCTGCTTGTGTGCTCTTCAAAAATATCAGAGTGCTCATTTTTACTTGTTACCTTTACTTTGAAATAGATACATTTTTTAATTTAAAATGAATATATAAAATAATTCAGAATTGTTTATGGATCATAACCCCCCACCACCAGCACATTCACACACTGGTGGCCGGCTGCCTAACACTGACACCAGTAGCAATGTGGGGTTCAGTGTCTTGCCCAAGGCACTCTGACACACAGGCGGGAACCAAATCTGTATGAATGCTCATGAATTCCTCACCTTTCCTAAGAAAATAAAAAAAATCTGTTTATTTAAACAATCATGGCTACTATAGCAAAACGATTTGACAGGTCATTTTACCAAACTAGCAAGCATTTTGCAAAATGTATTTGTAATGAGAAAAGAAAAGCACAGGATGTTTAAACTAATATGTATATGAACCTGAGCTCTGCAAGAAATATTGCTGCTCAGAAGGCGCGAAGGCCAGCATCTATTTGTGCAACTTCCTCTAAAGGCAAAAACAAGGACCACAAGTATCTGGGCGGCTAAGGTGTGAAAACTACTGAGCATTTAAAGCAGCATGGGAAACAAAACCACAAATACACTTCCTTCAAGCTCAAATGATATGACATGATGTGGCATTGCATGCAGTGCACCCTGAAACCAACCAAAGAAACCATCAATAAAACTTGAGAGCTAAATCCTCCCAGCCCAGAGTACGGGTTTAAACGGCCAACTGCAAATGGATACGAACAAAAAAAAAACTAACTGTCGATCAAAATATATAACTATTTGGAAACGGCTCTCACAATGGTAAAATAACTTGGTGGTTAGACGTCTTTTAGCATAAACTTCTGACATCATCTATCAATGGTTTTGCTGATCACACGTTTAAGGTTCCCATGGAGGTGGTAAAGCATTTAAAAATATTTTAGCCCCCTTTAATTTTGCAATGTTTGCATGTAAGTGGATCAAGGCTCAGGTCACTAGAAAGGACACAACAGCATGAAAATATAAATAATAACTGTAGTGCATTGTATTATTTTTATTGCAACTGCTATCTAAGTAGAGATGTTTTCAGAGCTTTTACTATAGGATTAACTTTATCTCAAAAACCCACAAATTGAGCTTGTTGGAGCAAAGAAAAAAGAAAAAACTGATCTGATTTTTGTTGTTTTTCAGAAAAAAACTCTATATATTTCAATGCCTAGTGCCCACACAGATCTATCCACACATCGGCTTTTAAAAGTCAAAAGGTTGAGGTTTCCTCAGTGTTGCATCTCACATGTTAAACTAGTAATGTCCAACACATTTAACTCTGACATAACTCAGCGCCAGATGTTTCCAATCACGAAGCAGAGAGCGTTCGCAGCCGTTGGACACCACTTTCCTTTGTATGATAATGATATCCGTGACATTAAGATCTGCTGGCCGTTTCTCATACCTGATTTTAACACTGGTTTGTGTCAGCGCGGCTCCCCGAAGACTTCGTTTAAGGACTCCGGGCAGAAGAGAGGGAGAATGAAAAAAAAAAAGCCGAGGAGAGGAGAGGAGAGGAGTCCTCAGGTTTCACAGCTGCAGGCTCGGTGCAGATCTAAAGTAAATGGACTTGAGGAAAGCCAATCCTAATTGATTCCAAGCCTCAAAGCTCTTTAGTAAACATTGTGGAGCAATGAAAATGACTTGTTATCCTAATTCATCGGATGCTCGCACTCAGCAGAGCAGAGCAGCAAAATGAGGAAGGAGATAGAAGCGGAATTAAACTGTCTTTGATATCTCATTTAGAGGCAATCACAACAGAGCTGCATGAAGTGCCTGCAGATTGAATGATGCATAAGCACATACGCAATCTCTTTGTTATTCCTAACAGAAACACAACTGTCTTTTTGCATAGTTAAATAGATTTTAGATTCTAGATTGATCTTTTCTTATTGTTGTGGTTCAGAAAAACACTGGAGTCCAAACTATACCAGAGAGTTTTGTGACCTGACAGGATAACCGTACAGGTTACAGCAGAAAGCTGATCTGACCTTCAGCTGCCTTCTCCACTTTTTTCAGAATGGGTGCCTGTGAAGTGTCTAACGGGTTCTCTTTGAAGCTGCTGTAGAGAAACACTGTTCACAGGGACTATAGTTGAATGTCTTCCTGTGGAAGAACTGGTTTTGAGCAGAGGGGGCTTCCTCTGTCTTTTTTCCTGCTGGTGTGAACATTTCCGTCTCAACCTTCTCTCATGTGAATGTGTCCTTTTCCATGTGTCAAGATTTCATAAACACGCAAGGCTTTGGAAGTTTTATAAGCATGCTTTGAAAACTCTGGCAAATGTTCAAAGAAGAGGCTTTTTTGTGCCTCTGCTGCACAACCATTATTAATAATGCTACAAACAATAAAACCACAAATATTTCATCAAGTCAGACAACGTTTTGTGATGATCGGAGCCTGTCAGGAGAAGCAGCGAGTTTTTCTTTCATTGGGTTAAAGAGTTCCGAATGACAGGTGAACTCAGGTAAAAGCAGCCCAGCCATGTCTCTGTTACTAGCTGTGATTGCCACTCCTCCAAGAAGATGAAATTCCATCCTGGTCTCAACAATGGGGCTGACAAGATGTCAGTCAGGCTTAGAAATGGGCCCTCCATCCAATATTCACCAGCTCTTAAAGCTGTAAATCTACACAGGACTACACGAGGACAGAGCAGGTGGCGTTTTGTGACGACGCTAAGGCACAAGTCTGAACTGTGGTTGGAGTCGGAATTATGAAAGCAGCGGACTGCTTGTCGATACTGAATAGTGTGTAAGCGTGCATATAATTTGACATGCATATCCATATTTAGTTCTTTGCGTCAAAAAAAGCAAGCACTGAACTGACTGTGTATCATTGGTTGATGAATAACAGTTGATAGCATTTCATGAGAAGTCATTTTCACACATGAATCAAAAGAAATCTGAGTTGTGTTCAGTAAGATTTGTAGTCTTTGAGATCAACAAAGCTATAGAAAATCCAGCAAAAAATACCAAATAAATTGAAAAATGTACTAAATAATGCGTTCTTCCTTCAGGGTCCAATGTGAACACTCTTCAATAAAGCTTCTCAGTTTATAAAGTCAGCCAAATAAAATCTGATATACAAGATATATGATTTGTGCCAAATCCATGCAAAGTTTCCCCCACAAAATATGAAGTCATCAAACTCTGTAAAAGGTAAAGAAGTATCACTAAACAGACTGCCGATAAAGCTCCGCCTCCATCAGAGACGGATCTCAGAGCACCAGAGCTCTAAGGTGGCAGACATTCCCACGCACTAAAAAGAACTATTTTCAAAGATGAAACACTAAACTGTTTTAGGGGCAGTTCACAGCTGAGGCTGTAACGGTGACCTCATCTGCGTCCTGCGGGAGCCTCTTTGCCGTGCTCACGCTCGAGGACAATACTGAATGAGCCGCAAAAGTGCCAGCCTCACATATAGCGCTCCTAATGTAACTAAACTATGGGGAGATGACAGCTGTCACAAACACAAAGGGGGCCAGGCTGAGCCTAAGGCTTTCACCAAAACGTGAGGTGAGAAGACACAAATTTGTCGGATCATTTTCAGTCTGTCAGCAGGTACCCCACGTTAATGAGATATGATGAAAAAAAAAGGAAAAAAATAAAGTATATTTATTTTTTCTGTTGTAAACCCAATATTGTTTACTATAGGTTGAGTATAAGGGTCTTTTATACTTGCACCTGACTGGATTTTTCCTGTTTTTGTAGCTTACTCACCCTATTTGTCTGTTTGTGGAGGGAGCCTGAGTGATGACGGAGCTGGACTGAGGAGAAGGCAGAGCTTGCTGGATCACTATGCTGGTGTCATGACTGGCCATCCGCGAGTGGGACTGCTGGTGCTGGCCTTGGCCTGCCTGGCCGTGCAGGGAGATGTTCTTTGAAGAGAAAAAGCAGAGTACATGTGGTTAGAGAAATCCAACTCCCTACTTAAAAATGCATTTGATTGGCCATCTGTTTTTGTACACCCACAGCTTCAGTAGGTATGAAGGACCAGTGTTAATCGCTTTCTGCCAGGTTTTCTGCTTGCACTCAGGATGCAACAAGTGTTTAGCAGAGAACAGGTTCTGAAAACTTTTGATTTTGCTCATTTTTTTTCAAGAAAAATGCATTCTGGAATGCTCTGTAAAATATTGTTTTTCTTTAACTAGAAAAGTTGCATTACCTGCAATTTGATAGAGTGAATGCTTTTTGCTGAAAATGCAAAAGCTTTTCGCAAAATGTTAAATTTGCTAAAAAACTGGAAAAAGATTTGTAGTCAAATTGCTTAAAAATCCCTGTGCCAATTTTGCAAAAACTTATAAGTGCATTGCTTAAATATGAGCTGAACTCCAAATTAGTCCAAAAAATTCAGTAGATGCACAATTAGCCAAAAAGCTAGCTAAACTCCAAAATAGCCTAAAATTCCTCAGAAACTAAATTAGTCAAAAAAAGTGAACCTGTTGCTAAATTAAAAGCTAAACTCTAAATTAGCCTATAAGAACCTTGGTAGATAACAAATTAACCATACGGTAGCATGTTAGTAATATATTAGACAAACTCCAAATTAGCATTAAAACCTCAGTAGATGACAAATCAGCCAAAAAAAATTGGTTGTTGCTTAAATACTAGATAAACTCCTAAATAGCCTAAAATTCCTCAGTAAAGTAAATTAGCCAAAAACGTTTGCATGTTGCTAAAATATAAGCTAAACTCTAAATTAGCCTAAAAACCCCCAGTAGATAACAAATTAGCCAAAAATGTTAGCATGTTAGTAAAATAGAAGCTAAACTCCAAATTTTTTTAATTTACTATAAAGATGAAAACATAGCCCATGAATATTTTTAAAGGGTAGTTGCTAATCTACCTAAAAATTAAAAATTTGAAGATTCCTATGGGCATATTTTGCTCAATATTTAAAAAACTATAAAGTTTATGAATACCAAAATGTGCTGAACGAGCTGAACGTTTTGATACCAAGATTGCTGAAATTACTGAAAGTGTGATTTAGTTTTCACATACTGAAAAACAAACAAAAAGGAGCAGGATCTCTAAAGTGTGAATTCTCACAAATCATTCACACAATTATTCATTTCTGTGCATAAAGGTCAATCACTCAAAATTACCACTTCGCAAGAAATAGTGTCACACTTCAGAAAGTCCGTGCTCGACAAAAGCGAAGTTCCCAACAGTTAAAGCGATCACACACATAAAGTTCAGCTTCACAAATCCATTTTGTCACTAAATTTAACATCACCAACTTTATTTAATTCTGCACCGTTGCTGTTCATCCAAACTGTTCCTTTAGCTAAAGACTTTTTGCTGCCTCTTGTCTTTTGCTTCCAGTGTCTTGCTCTGACTCGTCTCCTGATGACTTAGCAGAGCCTCCCATCCTGAACCACGCAGACCGGGTAGGCGAGACATGGCTGACCCGACTAAAGGGAAGCTTCACAGCCGAACGTCCCAGACAGCAGCTTAGCTGCAGCATGTACTGCACATCTTCCCCAGACATTAGATAAGCAGTCTGACTTGTGGTGATTAGACTAGTAGCTGTGCTTCAGGTGAGGGTTCCTGCACAATGCACAAATGACTGCTTTCCCTTCAAAAAAAAAAAGAAAGGACACATTTTGGCGACTTGGCTTTTAATGCTTTTCCTAAAGAAGCTGTCTCAGGGAAAAAATGTGGCTCCTTCACTGAAATATGGCTGGAGAGCTGTTTATGGTCAAAGGTGAGAAACCTGATGTTTCAGTACCTGTATTAACATTCCAAATCTCTCTGTTTTGGAACATTTTATTTACTGCTGAAAAATCCAATGAGCATCACACAGTTGACATCTAATGCACATGTCTAAAGAGGTAAGTACAGCAGAAGATACTGGAAAAAATGGGTTTGGTTTTTTTTAAGGAGAATTGTGGTTTTTTTATCAACTCAGAATTTTATCAGATCACAGTGTGGGGACAGTTATTTATGATGGTGTTGATGATCGCACAAGATAAAGGTTCAAAACCACCAAACCTAACCCCTGAGGGCTGCTGTGGTTTTCGGTTAGTTTGGTTTTTTACTCAGTTTTTTTTTTTTTTTTTTTTTTTTTAGCTTCAGCTCTTGCTCTCTATTTTGACCAACCTGTTTGCTGTCCTCCTCCTCTTGGGCTTTGCAAAACTCCTGCTCAATGGAGCAGTCTAGCTCATTGAACAGTCCGACCTCCTCACAGTTCTTCAGAAACCGTGTCGGCGTGGGTGTTTGGTCTGAAAATCAAAAGAAGCGGTTCACAGGCGTGCTATTGTTAGCATGGTTGTCAATGCATTGTCTTTTTCAAAGAAAACTGAACACTTAAGGATAGATTTTTAAACAAGTGTGCTTGAAGCTGGGTTATATTTCCATATTTGGGGAACACATTGCATGACAACACTGCAGTATATTTAAAATTGTGCATTTAAACACATTTTCAGCTAAATGTGATCCCTAATGATGTGCCGAAAGCTGACCGCCATATGAATAGCCCTTTACAAACAAATAAAAGTGAGACAATTTGAATCCAGAAGTATGTTCTTCAGTGAGAGGAAGATGATCTTTTGACAGCTATTTTGCTGACATGGTACAGATCCTACCAAATGAGTGGGGGTCTCCTTTGTTAAGGGTTCAACTTCAAACTGAAGGGGGGGTTGGGTGAAAACATATCAAATTTCAGACAGTTAAAGGTGATTTTGGAATCATTTCAAAGGTCAAAAACACACTTTGTGATTTATGTATTCAAACCTTTCCTACATGAAGGATGAGTCAAATAAACGGCCTGCAATAGTTGACTACACCACCCCCTTTTTTAAATTTAAAGCTTTAATTTTTTTTTAATCAAAACTCTAAGTTTTAGTTGATAATGTGGGACTTTGAAAAGAAGACAACAAAATCTAAAGAAAAAAAAATCTAAAGTTTTAGGATGCTTCCACATGTAACCTCTGAGGAGTGATTGGCCACTTTTTTCCCCCTTTGTTCAGCATCTAACACCGAGATGTGGTCAGGGCTGTAACTCAAACAGCAGCTGCTAAAGACACCGGCCTAGAAAACCTGATCCTGCAGTCCGCTCTGTAAATAATAAAGAGGACACATTCTGCGGTCCAGTCCAGACTTCAGACAATGACTGGTGATTCAGGGAGGCTTCTAGGAATAGAAATCAATCAGTATGGATTAGTCTCGCATTGACACCTGACACCAGATTGATTTCACTCTTCAATCTCACACTCCAGATACTGTAAACTACCGTCACCTCAGATGACAGGAAAATGCAAATCACCTCGAGCGGCGAGGAGGAAGAAACTTAATACAACGTGAGGATTTGTCTGCGGTGTGTCAGCGTCCCGGCACTCTGCTGAGGAGTGCACACACAGAGCTGTAACTGCACGGGCCGTGTGTGATTTACATTACAGCTTGTACAGGACGTGCCATGAAGGTTTCTAATGACAGACGAGTGTGTCTGCGCATGAGTCACCTTGGCACACATCGGCAAACAAACCGGCCCCACTCCAGCGCCTGAATGGGTCTGTATTGATGCCGGCGTAACTCACCTGATAACATGTTGTCATTCTTTATCGAGGGGAACTTAAGTGTCATCTCATGCTTGTGTCGATGTATCATCAGATGGTCCTCTGTAGGAAATCGCTGTTCAAAATTGAAATGTGCAACATAAAAATATTAACTGCATGAGCTAATACAGTCAAAGTTGCTAAATATTAAACTTTGATCACACAAGAAAACTTAGTTATTCTGGCTCATTTTTAATGTGATTTTTTTTTTTGCAAACATTCCTGAGCCGTTCTATGTTTACATATCTATGCAGGTTTAGCGTATTTGTTTTTCGTCTCACCTGAGAACAGCCAGGAGCGTTACACACAAAAGGCCTTTCCTGGTCTGAGTTCATCACTCTGGCCAGCGTTTCATAAAACTTAAAAGAAAAAGAAAACAGCTGTGACACATAAGATGGGAGGAGGAAAAAAAATGAATGAGTGATGTTTTGATTTTGCAATTGTCAAAAGATAAAGCCTTGTGTTACATCATTTAAATCTTTGCTTGCTCCAGGGAGCTCAAAGCAAAAAAAAGTTCTAAAACACGTTCACAACAAAGATTTAGCTGCAACAACTTTAGCAAATATACTCTATTGTAGCGCTTTTTATACGTTTATTTGTAAAATGCCATAATATCTGAATCGTTTTAACAGAAAAAAATAATTTGCTTTCAATTCTCATAAACTTTAACCCATAACTCGCATTTAGAAATGTTAATTGGTGCGACACAACTAAAAAGTGTTCCACATTCATCCGGTTTAGACAAAATCCTGATGAAAGTAAAAAAAGTTAACATTTACATTTAGAACACATTTTTGTGCAAAGTCAAAACAACACAGTCATGTCTGATCACTGAGTGAAGTTTGCTCAGTTTAAAAAGAAAACATTAAAAAAATGAGATCCCATTATAGTTGTGTTTATACTTCATGCGTCTCTGCTCAAAACTCCCTATCATTTCAGATTTAGAAGTAAAGCACGAGATCAATGTGCACAAAGAAGGAGAAAAGTGCTTTAAGATAAAAAAATACACAAAAGAAACATATTAATTAAAGGATTCAAAGTGTCATAAAGAACATCATCTGATTCACTACCAAAACAGTTATGCACATGAGAAATCCCGTCTGCATGCCACATAGAAACACGTCAAATAATAACTGGAAAAAGGATAAACTTCTCCAGCAAAAGACACACAAGCTCAAGAGTTATTAATTAAACTATTTATTATGTTTCTTCAGTCATTTTACCACAATAATATTTGGCATTTTAGCTTTGTAATAATTTACCTGAACAAAAATATGTAAAGTAAAGTTTTATTTTGCTGCAAAAAAAAAAAAAAACCTTGTTTACATATTCTTTTCACTTTAAAAGTTATATTTCTGGCAAAATAAGGAGTTACTTTTAACACTGATGAGATGGCTCTAAATGCATGCTCAGCTAATTTATCATTTTTTACCCTTGGGTGGTGTTATCATGAATTAAAATCTGTTTCTAAATGCAAAAATCCCTATATGCGGTTCATTGCATGGAATTACTTTAACAACATGTCGTAAAATAGTTGTACTGAGAATATTTATGTTATTTGGTAACTTTTATGTGTGGGCGGCAGGTCCACCTGTGGCTCTGAACAAAAGTGATGCTCTGAAGAGTTTGGAAAATGTTTTAAAATAAAAGCTGTCTTGTGTCTTTCTTAAAAAAAACATTTCATATGACCCTACTGGTATTCATTTTTAAAATATATTTGCTAATGTTACCTAAAGAAGCCATGCTCTCACAGAGCGTTAAACATTAATATCAAAAGGTGGACAGATCCTGTTGATTTGTTTTGTTTGTTTTTCCCTATATTTTACTTACAATGTCAGCCCTCTTCTGTACATTTAACCTAAATGTTTAAAAAAATAAAAGAACAATAAAAAGAAAGTGTTAAACCAAAAAGGTGGACAGAATGTCCCGCGGATGTGATGCTGTTCCAGTTAACACACAGGATTCTTCTTATTATTGCTTTTTATTGTTATTATCTAATTTCCTCCTAACAGTTACACCAGTAAAAATAATACTCCTCACCAGGGTTGTGCTAGTGGCTAACAGGTAGATATTTCATTGATGACAATAAATTTGACCGACACAAAAATCAGAGATTGGATGTTTAGTTCAGGGCGCTTTGGACTGATCAGATTACAGTTTTTTTAATCCGACTTAAAGCGCTGATCCACTTGCAGGTGTACAAACTGATTTATTACACATTTGTAGCATTTTATTTTGACACACGAAAACAAAATAAAGAATTGCCACACATAAAGCGACATCCATCTCTCTGAATCGTTCAATAACTTGCGCAGTCCCCTCAGAATTAACTGTTAATTGAAAATTATGACGCGATGACACTTTCTCTTTCCATCAGCATGTTTTCTTTTCATCCCCTGTAGACAATGTTTATGCTAGAGGCGATGACTGAAACAGCTTCCAATATTTATGGCACAAACTTTGCACCATTAAAGTGTGGTTATTTACACACCTGAGTGTACACTTTTATTACTGCTTTTCCTAAATTTGCCAATAACTGCTGACAAGAACGACAGCAAGATCTGCATGTTTTTGAGTATAAATCCCGCTTGAAGTTATATACATGAATGTTTTTTCTTTCTTTCGTGGTTACGGACTGTTTCCTCAAGGTCAATCAAAACACTAGAATATTGTGTTATGCGAAGAAGCTATGTTTTTCTAGCGAGCTGCAGAACAGAGTCTGGACAGGTTCTCCCGTCAGCGAGTCGGGGGGCACCGGCCTCGTTTTTTCTACCCACAGAACCCTAAAAAACACTGACCTGGCCTCCTCTGACACAACAAACACAACCAAGTCCACGAATGCAACTCTCCTCAACTTAACAAGGGACGAAAGCAAGTAAAATGAGCGCCTGCAGACTTATTGTTTATTATTCATGTCTTACATCAACATTTTTTCCACGTATGTTAATTTATTTATTTGTTATGATCTCGGATGTTTTACCTGGAGCTCTTTGTGTTTGTTTCCACAGATGTTGTAGGAGGTTCTTTACGTGGCCATAAATCACTTTTATCAAATCTGAGGCTTTACATGCAGGAGAACACCTCTCATGATTATTCCAAATAACCCGCTTCTTGCCTTGTCTTTCCTGTTTCTAAAATAAGATTTGATCATTTCTGTACATTTTAGCAGGGAATTTAAACCATATGACACACGTTCGTTTTTGCATGCCTCTCTGTGAGTTTTCCAACAGCTTTCACACTTCAGATTATCAGTACTAAGCGGCCTCTTCCTTGAAAAGGACACTTGGCCTGCATTTAATAGAGATGTTTTAGTTTAGCAGAGGAAGTTTGGTTACACTTTACATTAACTATGTCCTGATGTTAGCAAAAAGGGAAGAATTAGGAGTTTAACTCCAAGAGGAACGGGGAGATTTCTCTAGGTAGACCACGTCAAAGGATTTTTTTTGTTTTAGAACAATGTGGTGTGGAAAAAGAGGTGCAAAAGCACACGGGGTTAAAGCAAGCGCAAACACGCAGAGCGATTCAAACCTCTGACTTCTCAAACCTAAGATTTGACAGCACAAGTTCAAGGCAGGATTGTGGCATTCCCTGAGGCAGGGATCTTGGCTCTCCCAGACAATGCCTGCCCTGAACTTGTGCTTCTCAGCTAAATGTGGGACAAAAACACTCCTGTGCTGCAAACTCCAGTAGATTTCAATCCACCGCCTGTCCTTTTTCTCCTCCTAAAGCTTTAAAATATTTTCAACTGTTGCAGAGGACAAGGAAATAAGCACGAGTGTTCAACTTTATCAGAAACAAGAAATCTGTGGCTAAACTGTTGACTCGAATGGGTGCACTGGTGTTAAGACTTCTGTAATCGTAGCCCCTTCTTACGTTGACACAATCATTACCAGAGAAACCTCCAGCACATGAAGCAACCATCGACAAATAAACTGTGTGGGGGTCAGGTTTCCCTGCTGCAATCAGCCGCTGGCCTCCAATCAAGCAGAGAGTTTGCACCAACGGAACCAAACAGAAGCAGAAACTTGGAGGTCTTACCTCTGTTTGTTTGTGTAGTTATCAGTGTTTGATGGGTATTTAGAAAAAACTGTCAAAAGATTGTTTTATTTACAAAATTATCTGCATCTTTTCAGCTGTTTTAACTCCAAAAAGTACCTAAATGATAATAGGAAATATGAAATGTAATATATTTGTATGGGTATTGATGCTATTTAACAAAGCTTTTGACAGAGCTGTCAATCAAATTTAACTTTAATCATGGCAATTTTTTGTTTGTTTTTTTCTGTGACAGCAGGCTTGGTCAGCACAACAGAAAGTAACCTTCAACATCTCATCGAGGAGCCTGCAAAATGACGTCATGTTTCCCATACTGCTCTTTCAGACTTACTCAAAAAACGACATTTGCTGCATAAAGGAAGCTGGTTTTTCTTGACCGGCATGGCAGCAGACGCGCGCGCGCAACCTTTTTTTTTTTTTTTTTTTTTTTTTTTTAATCCCAGACAGTCATTGGGTGAACCGCAGAGTCCGGCAGCGCGCATCCCGAGATGGGACAGGCGTGACAATCCCGCATGGACTCAGTTCTGAAGATAATCAGATACTTGAAAGTGGAAAAATAAAAATATGTATTTTTATTTTGAAAAGCATCTTGTTTTCGCCTTGTCTGAGGTGGCTTCCTGCAGCATTACCCCCCTCTATTACCTGACAGACCGATCTGCAGCGCCGCTTCACTCAACTTCCATAACATTCAACAGATAGAGCCCCGGAGTGAGGACAAACTCTACCAACACAGCTAAAATCACTTTTAAAATCACTGAGACAGCAAGAGCGACAAACAAAACAAGCTGCTGCATGATCAAAAAGGGAGGAAAACAGTCAGAAGAACCGCTGCGAACAAAGACAACAAACCTGCAGAGGCTCCTGCACGCTCCCCTGCATGCTGGCAAGGCGCTCAAACTTACCAAACAAGTGTAGAAAATGAGAAGCAGCCCCGCAGAAGCAACCACGTTGGACTGAGCGAAGATTACAATACGATCTATTTAGAGAAGCATAACGTCACCCATGGGTGACGTCACGTGGGATTCCTGAACTTCTAAATCATTGCGGTCCGCGGGTGGGCGGAGCGACAGGGGCGGGGGCTGTGCAGAGGCACGCCCAAAGCATGGGTCCCGGGGTGGGTGTGGCGCCGCGCGTTGCCTGGATCACCTCTGCTGGATGGGATGAGTGAGAGATCCAGCATGAACAAGCGGGGCTGCTTCACACTGCTTTATAATCAGTTATGTGAGCAAGAAAAATGCACTTTATTTTGATAGATCTGCATAATTTCAGTAACTTCACACTAATTTACCAACATAATCAAACAAAACGTTTACATTCCTATAGTTCAGTGATGTAAACGTGATTTTTGAGAACATCAATTGATCAAAAGTGATCCAAAAAAATTACTGTGCTTTTCTACTAAAGTTCATTCTGGTATTTCAAAGAGTAAAGTTTCCTTTGTCAGAAGTATAGTACAGGTTTCAGCATTTTGCCAACACTCAATGCCTTTTTCCATTACTTTGCCTGTTCTGGTGGCAATTTTTATCATGATGGATGACTTATATAAAGAAAATTATTGCATTTTTGTGTTTTTTTTTTAAATTTATATTGTTCTTGTTAATGCCGTTTAAAGGCTTGTAGTTGTGACAGAAGCTTTCGGCAGGCCAACAACATTCCGATGTATCAGTTTCTTTGTTTTCCTTATCTTAGTGGGCATTTGGCTTGTATGGCTGGATAAATCTGATACTTGACACCATTTTTGCTGCACCGGTAAAGTTAGGTTGGTGTGTATACATATAATATAATAATTTGGCTAAAAACGGCATAAACACAATTAAAAGACCATTAGAAATACTTTTGAAAATGACTCGATAGATGAATAGATTTGATGTTTTATTCCAATTTTTCTTGTACAGGTTGTACATTTTTGTGTTTAAGTATAATTGCCTCTAAAATAAGCATCTAAACTGCAGCATAAACTGCTCAAGTGCAGGACTTTAGTGTTGGAGCTCTGGCCCCTGTGGTGCCAACTGGCTGTGAACTTGTGGGCCACAGACACTGGTCGTAGTGAATCCATCCTTGACTTCAGGGATTAATGACTCCTCACACGTTGAGAAATGTTTACCACTCGCCTGCGACCACTCTGCTAGACACACTAAGAGCTCTGTCACCGAAACAATAACGCAGTCTGAAAAGCCCTAATAACTCAGAGCCTCTCCGCCTCTGTCCTTTAACCAGAGCTTTAATCAACGTTTATGACATCCTTTTGTCTCTTTATTGCCAATATATTTCCCCAACCAATCCAAATATTATCCTGCCAGAGGAACAGACTGTTAAGCTTGGAAAGAACCGATGCAGTTTGGGTCAGTGACCCATACTAAAGCAGATGTGATCTATATTATACTAAACCTTTTTATGATTATGTCTTTGTGCAATGCTTTCTGTTAAGATCACCTTGGGAAGGTGAGAACCATTGATACTGCAGCAGACGCACAAAGTGAACAAAGAAACATGAAAAAAAAAGTCTGGAAGAGGAGAATAACAAAAAACAAAAGACAGACATTTGCATCACCCCATAGAAACCAGCCACCGATTCATTCATTGGTTCAGTTGTTAAAAGCAATGTAGCTTTTTAGTAGTAAGAGATAAGGAAATGTAGTTTGGTGAGTGAAATGCCAAGACGTCCCACACCTTTTAAGTCAAATCCCAGCCACAAATGTGATATTTTCTGTTAATCAAATCTGTTAATTGCTCAGAGATTGTCTAACTTCATATAAATATATTTTTATTTGCCGTGCCAAATTTTAAACAAACTTTACTATATTTTCCATAGAAAAACTGAAAGAATTTTTAGCCTAAACTATTTTTATATATAAAAAAAGATACAACCTATGCCATTAAAATACATTAACAAGCACTGTGGTTGAAATGTTTCATTTATTTCCAACAAAGTTTATGTTGTCATTTTGTTGACAGTCTATTAGACACGTCATCATTCAACTCACTCAAACATTCAAAGATTTTGGGAATTCTAACAGATGCTACTCTGAATGTAAACTTCTATTTTTAATTACTGCAGCATGATTAGATTTACAGTATTTGTGGAGTAACTACTCTAACTGTTTCCCTCTTATTCTTATCATTTATACTGTTTTCCAATTTGTCTTCCTTTTAAAATACATTCAGTTATTTTATAAATATCCACTGAGCTTTTCAAAATAAAAATTTGATTAAATATCTTCAAACAAATCTATTGTATGAACTGAAACACTTGAATTATTCATGCGTATTTCTGCTTTGTAATTAAAAGTAGTGTAGAAATGGTCACAACAATTAGCTATTCTTACCTCCTCTACTTTAAAGTGATCAGCTGCATACAAATATTATCCATAAGTATGGTGACACTTTTTTTCCTTAGAACAGGAATCTTCACTTGTTAGATTAAATTTAAAGCATTGTTCAAAACTGCAACTCCCAAAAATGTGCACAACAAATACCGTATTTCTGTATAATATACAATAAAATGCAAAAAAAAAAAAGATTTTTAAATTAAAAGCAATATAAGTGAATTAACATTGTATAATGAATCCTGTCAATTTGATTTGTCATAAATACAATAGAGAATAATTGTCCAGTAGGCTTATTTTTATTTCCACATATCAACAGCAAGTTTTAACTTCATTCTAGCTACTTTTTTTAATCTGTAGAATAAATGCATTGGCTTTTCAAAGTAAAAGCACACATCATAAGACACAAATGCGCCAACACTTGCTCCAAGTCAGTAAGTTCATTTATTTATTCATTTATTATTTTGTCCCCAGTCAGGTGCTTGGAATGTTCAAATGGATGCATTGTCATTACAGCAACAGTGGTTCCATGTTCTCACAGAGCATTGATGAAATTTTAAGACTTTTGAATCTAATCAAGCTTGAGAAATTAAGCTTGAAGGTAAACTTGCTTCCAAAATAGAATAATATGTAAAGTTGCAGAATATTTCCTATTCATATCTGTAAAAAGAATACTCCTACACAAATATTACAATGTTGTGTTAAATGCAAATTAACTTAAATGTTTTATGCATCATTCATATATATATTTTGCAGTCGCTGGAAGTAAAACACCAGATCTTGTTGTGGTAATATTTAACATTTTTAAGTTTAGTAGGGGTAACGTCTAAAAAGGTCAGGACAAAACTTTTTTACAGCTTCTTTTGCGTTTTAATTACACCATCTGAGTAGTTAGGGGCCAAGTTGCTGGAAGTTTGGGAGAGGACTGTTATTTTATTAGTGTCTGTGCTCAGACTGGGACAGTTTTACTGCCCTGTGTCTTCGCTGTAGTATTTTTCATTTCACAAATGCAACCAATGCTTTGAGATTTGAGCCAAATGGGTCTGTTTAGCATTCTGGTTGTCCCACCGCAAGAACACTGGCATCTCATGAAAAGACCTTTCTGTCAGGAAACCTGTGTTTCATCACTGAGGATTTAAATATCCTTTGCAGATTTGGAAGGTGTTTATTACCTAAGCAATATTACGTTAGACATAGATAGAATCAGACAGGAATCCATGTGGTCGCTTTCCTCTTTGTGAGGAGGATTTTGCTTCGAAAAACAATTTCCGATTTAGATTGGCCTGACCACAGAACGGTTTAATACTTTGTCTCAATCATTTCTGAATAGTTTTGGCCCAGATTCAACTCAGCGTTTCATGATCATTTTCAAACACAGTTCAGTCGTTTTGTGTTATTGCACTTTAAGGTGACATGCAACACTGAAATTAAAATAATGTTTGAAATGTAATGTCAAAAGTATTGTTTTTTAATTGCACAAAATATGAATTTGTTTCTTGAGTCTCAACAGTTTCTCAACTTTATGATTCACATGGATTGCTTAAAGAGAACAGTCGCATATTTTAGACACTTGTGTCAAGTTGTGGCATGGTTTATTTCTCTCTCAAAGTTTTAAATGCAGGTCTTAATTGCTTCAGGCGACTCAAGCATTTTGTTCTTTTCACGAATGTATTGCAAAAACTTTCAAATGAATTTGCATATTTTTGCTATATTTTATTAAAATTGCAGCCAACATACTTTGGTGAATTGTGCAAATATAACCTAATCAAATTTCACATCTATTATTTGTTTAATAACAGTAAAGAACATGACTTTATCCACTGACTAATAGCGCCACTCTGTGGCCATCAGATGCAATTGAACCACTTGTTGAGCTCTTGGAACCAGGAGACAACCCCTCTCTCTTTTATTTAACAAACTTGTGATTAAATTTGAGATTAAAGCACGAATCAGAATATAACTTATAGAGGAAAAAACAACATTACAAAATGGACTCTCTCATTGCCGTTTTACAAAATCTTCTAAAAAATAAACATGAACATTTTTGATTTTTTGGGTACGTATTACCACATTGTTTAACTCGCTTTTACTAGCTTTCTTTTTTCAGGATGAGTTTAAATTATGTTTTTTAACAATAGACACTTTTTAGAAAAATGTAGTCTTAAAAATGAATATAATAAACACTTAGCCTACATAAGTATGGAGTCTCTAAGTAAATATTTTATTCAAGGCTCTGGATCTGTGAAAGAAATCACAAAAGAAAGCAGTGATTAAAAACGAGTGTTTCTCTATACATCTGCAGAGACTAAATAATTTATACCAACACCAAATGATTTGAAGAAACTGGAAAAAAACTAGTGTGTAAGGAAACAAGGCTGAAGACCATTTGGAGATGGTCCTGGTTTTTTGGGTATTTGCATTAGTCATTTGCATGACTGGGCCAAAGACCTTAAATGGAGCCCAGTAATATTTCCGGAAACTATTTTCAGTAATTATCTGTGCCAGCAGATGCCAACTAAAGTATGCAAATATAAAAGCCATGTTTGAACATGTTTCAAGAATGTGCTTGTATATTTTGGGACAGAACTCATTTTTATAAAGTATTGTTTCAAAGTTGGATGGCTCGGTTGGCTGTAGGAGCTGGGTTCACTTCCCAGTGGGTGCAACAAGGTTAATCCAGTGTGAGTCTTTATGTAAGACCCTAGACCAGGGGTGGGCAAACTACGGCCCGGGGGCCACATGCGGCCCCTTAAGCTACTTAATGTGGCCCTCCAAATTAAAATACATTGAATCAAAAATCCTACTTATTGTTTTATTTTCATTGTATTTCTGGTTTCTTCCCATGAATGGTGTTGTTTCTCTGACGTTCGTGTGTGTTCCTTTCTGAGTCAGATGGTGATCTTTCGGATTATTCCTACACCACATAAATGCAGCATTTCTTTGAGTTGACATTTTCCTCTGAAGAACATCAACCCATTGGATCACCAAAAAGAGAACAAAAATCAAAATTTAGAAATTAAAACTCCCAAATTTTCTGTTTTTAAATTAATATATGTGAATTTGAATCCAAATTAAAGCATGTTTTTCTCTAAATTCCATATTATTTTTTTTGTTTATGAGGTTCATTACCAAATCACTCCTTCCATCTGCTCCTTGTCCGGCCCTTATGCCAAATTTTAGAACCCTTTGTGGCCCACGAGTCAAAATATCTGCCCACCCCTGCCCTAGACTGTAGTCACAGGGGGGACCCAAGTCTGGTTCTCCTGGAGGTCCCCAGCCCAGCCCACATAAAATAAAGGACTGCTGAACCACCTGTGCGAATCCTTGACAGCTGCTTTGCCTTGGTGACCCCTGAACAAGATGTGCCCAAAGGAGAACAGCACAGTGGTCCAAATGTTTACATCCCTTTTGATGCCATGTCCTCTGTCCTTAAGAAAGGGGGCCTTGTCAGTGCTCCTCTCTTAAACCAATATCTCTGATTAAATAGGGGTGCATTTGTGCATACAATATGGTGCATGATTAGGAAAGGACTATTAAAAATATACAAATAAATAAATAAATAATTTAGAGCAAAATATGCTTTTTACAGACCATTTCGAATTCCAAAACAATTTTTTTGAAAAAAATTAAAAGCACATTCCAGCAGTAACAACAAAATCCAAGGCATTTTAGCATTATAATAGGCATTATAATACTAAAAATATGTAAAATACAATCATTTATCCACAGCTGGAATCCTATTTTCGACCATGTTCCAAAACCAAAAAAAAAACAGAAACTCATAAACATAGAAAGAATTGTATTATTTATATGCTGTTATAAATATATATTTTACAGTATTTGTGGTTTAATTCAATTTAGAAAACTTGAGAAGTGCGTGCTTTTCTAATGAAAGTCAAGCAGCTCTATTTCCGGTCCTGCGGCTGCTTCCACTGCACGCAGCTAGCAGCAGTCAGAGAGCGGTGTGGCTGCCTGTCGCTCCAGCTGTTCTCACCGCTGCCTGCCTCCCCGCCGCTGCTTGGCCTCATTTCATTTCTAATGCAGCTGCGACGATGACAGGCATCGCCGCTGCGTCTTTCTTCTCCAACGCCTGTCGGTTCCCCGGCTGCGGACTCCGCTTCGACTCCCTGTGCGACCTCATCGTGCACATCGAGGACAGCCACATCGGTAAGAGCTGACAAACGCGCCTCGAACCTGCTCCGGGTTTAAGCTAGCGGACGTGGCTCCGCGAGCTAGCAAGCTACTCACGCGTCCTGACAACACGGTTGCTAGGTGTGGCTGCTGATGTCATTTCCTGTTTATTTCATTCAGAAACTCGAATGCTGTTGATTGATCATTTGTGCAGCTCTAGAAAAACGAACGAGTCGGAAAAAGTCTTTGTTAAGTTTTGTTAAGTTGTCTTCGGTGTCATTGAACTGCGCATGTGCAGCAACAGCCAACTAAAATCTACTCATTTTCAGCAAAATCCTGCGATAGCATCAATCAGAAACAGAAGGGGACACAATGAACTCATTTGGTCATGCCTGTTCTTTGTTTATCACTGTATAGTTTATTTTTTTATACATTTTATTAATTTCATTATGATATCTATACAGCCTCTGACTAGGAAAATCCTTATTTTGTCACTGTGACTAGAAATCAGTAAAATACCAAACCAATCAATAAACAAATAAACAAACAAACCATTACTTAAATACATAATATGAGTAGTATTTCTCAAGCAAAGGAAATTGTAATCATTCAATTAGAAGCTTTAATTGGAGGATAATATCTGCTGATTAGAACTACTGAAGTACTAAGTGACAGATTGAAATTTTTGATTTTACTTCCATTCTATTTTTCTACTGTAAGCTGTAATTCAGATCAATTATTTAAAAAGGTTTACAAATGAAATAAATTGAGAAATTGTAAATTCGTATCCATTTGTTATGGTGACGCAGCAAAACAAACTGAAAAGATATGTTTTCATTTATAATGGTATTAAGATCATTTATAAAAAGTGCATTATGAGCTGTGGGTTTAAAGTAATAGATACATTGAAACGAAATCCACATTTTCTAACCCCCTGTAAAAATAATTCATTACACTTTCTTTTGAAAACTTTTTTTGGTAATTTTTCAGACATAAATCATCTCTCCATTCTTTTTTTCTTGAGCGATATCTCTATTTTTAGTTAGATTTCTTAAATTTAGTTAGAGAAAATACTTAAGGCAAAACAGCTCTCCATATATATATATATATATATATATATATATATATATATATATATAAAGAGGAAATAATAATTGACATTGAATTCCATGGAATCACTTTGATATTAGCTTTGATTTATTAAAGTGTACTTTTTGTTGATTATTTTTCTTTCCAGGTTGAGCAAAAAAAAAAAAACCAGACAAATAAATAAATAATTGTACCTGATATCTGTGCAGGGTGGGTTAAAAGACAGAGAGGGGAAAAGGCTTTAAAAAGCTTGGAGATTCATACTCTGTTCAAAAAATTACACAAAGTATATAAAATTACATGAAGCTCTGCACTAAAGTAGACACACCTGAATATCAATTAACAATACATGTTTGAACAGCAAGTCCTTTCAAAAGAAAAGTTGCTCTGTTGGCTTCTCAAAAAAAGCACTAAAATTCTTCTTTTTTTTTTTTTTTAGCTTGTTTTGGCTTCATTTTGAAAACATGGAAAAGGTTTCACAAGTAGCTTGACTTATGTGGTTAAGAATAGATAACGGTTCCACTAAAAACATCTTTAAATGCATGACGGATCATAAAACACTGAAATTAGAAGCTTGTGTTTTTGGCTATTAGTGTAATGTTACTACTATATATCACTGTTATATTGTATTTATTGTATTGTAAATATTGTAAAGTAATCTCTCAGTTTTGTATTTTTTGTTTTATATGGTAACCCATGTGTGCCGCTGACCTCTTGGTCAGGTCCCCTTTGAAAAAGAGATCCTGATCTTAAAGGGTTGTCCATCTGGTAAAATAAAGGTTTAATAAAAAACAAAGAAACTTTTTTTTTAGAGGAACAAGCTACTCTAGATTTGTTGTTCAAATGTTGTTACCTTACTTTGTTTGCGGCTTTCACGTTAAGCAAAGTGCATTTCAATTACAGGTGAATTTTAATCCAGATGTTTAATAGAAAATTCCATGTTGTATTGTTCATATTGACATGAGCTCACATGTAACCAGACTGTGGAAACACAGTGAGCAGCAGCGCCTCCACCAGTTATGTGGGGGGAAAACAAGACCATTTAACTGTTTTTCAATTTTATATATTGTAATAATAAAAATATCTAGATCAGTGATATCTTTTTTGATTAAATGTTTTGTTGAATTTTAGTTGATAAAACACAATTCATTTTTATATTTTTTTAATGTTGACCTATAATGTCCTTATGTTTGAGCTTCTGTTGGATTTCGACCTCCGTTCCTCAGTGTAATACTTCAGTCTCCTTCTCATTGAAGCTGACAGGACTCTGCTCTCTCTGTTGTTCTTGTTTGTTGCCTGACTGCTTTTAATATGCTTTGCTCTCACAGTATGTGTTGAGTGTACATGTGTCCGAGGTGTGATATTTAAAAAAAAAGGAAAAAGAAAGAGGGGGCCATTAGCTGACTTGTTGGGGAATAATGAAGCAATTAGCCAGCCTGAAGTGGAAAAACTTTTCTGCCCCCTCTTGTCTGCTGGCCTGTGTGCATTCTGGGAGGTGCGAAATCTTGCGCGTTGTGCCAAGGGCCTGTGAGGAATAATTACAGAGGGAGCGCTTTATTTGGCATGTCTTCCTCCTCATCTGGTGGCCTGCTGCATGAAGAACATTCTGCTTTATAATTAAGGGCACAGAAAACGGGAAAACAAGCACTCAACTCACACTTTGGCCCTGGAGCTGCACGGTCAGTCTGCTCCTCGTGTTAACCAGGAGGTGGCGCTGCGCTTCTGTTGGTCAAGGGACAGCTGAGATTGTGGGCCATAAAAGGTTTTGTCTGACCCTCTGAGACATGACCTTTACATCATTTAAATGATCAACCTTTTGAAAGTAAAAACTGGATATTAGTGCTTATACTTCAATTAAAGTTAAGATTCAAGATGAACCCTCTTTTAATTTGAAAATTAATTTAGCATTTTATGATTTTCTGTAAAAGTCAGCAAATGTTTTAACCAAAAATATATTTTATATTTGTAAAATGTCTCTTTAGTATCAAATTAAAAATGTTTTCTTTTTGGGTTAAAATAGGTGAAAATTTGTCTAAACTAAGTTATAAATTTTTAATGTCAAGCAGGAGGGGTCAATGTGAATCAGCACCTAAAAGTAATCATATCGTTCAAACTTGTGTATATCAATAAAGTTTGGTTTATCAAGGCTCCAAGTTCCTCCAGAAAAGGTTGTGTTTGTTGCAAATCCCCGCTGGAGGTAAATTCAGCAGTTTTTTTTTTTTCTCCCCTGGAAAATATGTGCGGAAGTAATAAATTAGCTGGTTCCCAAACCTGTGCACCTGGTTGGACTAATGAGATCTCCCCCGATCCCAGACACTGCTGCTCCTGTTCCTGTGAGGAGGCTTGGCAGAACACCTCTCTCAAAGATAATGGACGGCCATTCATTTCCCTCGCACAAGTTCTTTAAGTCTGTTTTTTGTTTGGGAATTTTTCATTATTTTATTACTATAAATTAGTGCCTCCAATATTATTCTGTAAACATCTGAAATTCCTCCAACTATTCCGGAAATTGTATAAACTAACATCATTTGTAATATCATTTAGCTATATTTCTTTCCATATTAGTTGCATTTTCTACTCACTAAACACTTTTTTTCAGTTTAAAAAAAATCAAGACTGTTTGAAGACATAATATGAAGTTTAAAAAATGATAAAACTTTATTCAGATAAGGCTAAACCAAAATAGGTTAATCAAAAAGTTGTGCAGATGGTTGCAATAACAATGAATGAAGTATCCTTTACACATCCACGTGCATTTAGAAGGGATTTAATATGAATAAAACTTGAATATTTGAATATGTTGCTGTCTGTAACCTGCACAGCCATCTTCCACTTGGAGCATGACTCTGTTTCATTTCCTCCTCAGAGGTCACTGTAATGAATTACCTGTGCCACCACTCCTGGTAATGTTCCCTGCTGCTCTGAGCCACAATAAACATGTCACCATAATCCTCACCACTCCGCTCTACCCCACAGTGCATTTAGCCATGAGAGTGGAGAGCCAGACGCTGGGGGGAAATGAGGGAGTGTGTGTGTCGGAGGGGTGTTTGTGTGGAAGAGCTTGTCCTAGGAGGTGTTTTTCAGATGGTAGCAGGCGTCACTTCCTAGGCTCCCTCACGGAGGGTTGGTTGTGTGGTGGCGTTTGTCATATGTGCACTGTTTGCTGTGGCGTCAATGTTTACAAACACAAAAAAAATCCTAAAATTGATCAATTTTGTCTGGAGTTATTCTTATAGTTTGAAGTAAAATTAAATTGTTTGAAAATATGCCTGCACATAGAACACATATTCAGTGTTTTTTTTTTTTTTCTTCTCCATCTGAAACAATTTTACCTGTAATGCAAACATCTTTACTTGAAGAGATATTTTCTTTTCAACTGTTGTTTTTGTTGCAAAAGTTCTCTATTAGTTGGCCACCAAGGTGGACCACCTGTGTAGTTTGATTAGAGAGGTTCCCATCTCTACTTGAGGCGCCTTCCTCCTGCTCCCTGACTGATGGTGGCCCCAAAAGAATAGCAGAGGCTGTGGGGGACTGGCCCCATGCAGGCCTCCTTTCTAGTCCCCACCTGAGGTGTGTGTGATTTACTGTGTGTGGGAACAGACTGATCCACTGCTGTTTGAGCGGACCGCCATCCCACCGCTTGAGACTCATTAGGGATCTTTTGAGGGATTTCTGGTGCACTCTGACACACACGCATGCACGCCATTACTCCAGAATCGTCTGTGCTGCCTCTGGCTTTTGGCAAAACAGTTTCAGAACAAATCTCTTTCTTTTTTTTTTTTTTTTCCTTCAATTTTGGCTGCACAGTAGAGAGACGTCTGTTGTCCTTCACACTGGGGATAAGTCCACAGTTAATGAAACACTTGCTCTCGACTTAAGCCTTTAAAAAACTATTCAGCTAAAGGTGCTGTGCTATACTTAGCTCCATTCCTTCTTAGTTTTTCGTTTTAAATGAGCAGCCAAAAGAATTACTTGAATGACTGTTAAATATAAAATTTTCCTACTTTCAGGTTAAATTTTGTTTGCTCTGACACTAAACAGACCAGTTTAAGGACTTAAAGCAGACATCTTTTTTAAATTCCTGACTTTTTTATCAATTAATTTCTTTATTTAAAACAAGCTTACATGGAAAAGGAAAAAAAGCAATAATTAGCCTCGACTCTGTTTTATAACAGCCTGAAAAAGGTGTTACTTTCCTCGTTTAAATAGGGATCTCATCGGTGCCAGTTTTGGGGGAGTCATTTAAAAATATGTGGACAAGAACTCCCAACTGCTCATTTGTAGCTTACAACAATTGCAGAGCTTTTAATGCTCCTATTTGCTGTCGAAGTTGTACAATTAAATTTCAATGTCCCAAACACCCTCAGCTGAATGTGTTGTGCAAAAATGAGCTTAGTGGACGGAAAAGAGCAACAGTTTTAACCGCATGGGGGCTTTCTTTTGCAGCTTTTTTTTTTACAGTAATGTCAGAGGCAGGCAGGCAGGCTCAGCTGGAAAGTCATGGAGACTGTTGTTTTATGGGGTATCCATCTTCTCCCACATGGCCGACGGCAGCGGGGAGCGTGTTTGAAGTCGGCCACGCTTTCACCTTGGGGTGTGGGGATTGGCTATTGTTGTTCATTTAACACCTATGAGCCAGATTAAGGTTTGGAGCTCAGCACGGCAAAAACACAAGGCGTGCCATGTGTGCTCATGTGTGAGCAATGTGGTGCCTGCGGGGCGGCGTTACTCCTCCACTGATCAATCTTGTTGTTTCTAACAGGGACTCCTAATTTTTTACCAACAAGGGGAACATTTCCAATATTGTTGGGTTATTAACTCTGCAGAAAACAGGAAAGTGATCCAAAACGAGAAATGCACTTAAGAATAAATGATCTTGGGAATGGTGCACAGTTTCTGTCTTTCACGTATTAACTCTTGTTTAGTTAGTAGTCAGATTAGGCTGGTTAGTTTAAAAAAAAATGCTGGATACATAACCAATAACATTTTTATGTTGTTGGATTCTATCATCTTAAGTTTATAGAATGTGCAGATTCTTAAATTAAGATTTTTTAAAATACTTAAGATTTAGGCAGTACAAATATGCCTAATCCATATTAATTCACAGGCTTGTTGAACGTTTTATTTTCACTTTTTTCACAACACTTTAATACTTCACAGTCTGCAGCTTTTTAAGGTTGCTTTGAGTCCTTTATGTGCAGACGGCAGACTTAATTCAGTTTTGGGTGCAGATAAAACTATAAAGCATACGATACAAAATATTGAAACAATGTCATTGAAACTAACTTCAAAATTTCAACTGTGTTTTCTGCTCTTTTATGCGTCTAATGTATTAAATATAGTTTTTCTACTAGTTTTGTACCTTTAAATATACCTTTAAAAGGGAGTGTTTGGTTCTGCAGTCCATCAACTTTATCCATGTAGTGATGCTTAGTTTGGATTTGTTTATAGTGACAGCACTCTAAGAGTCCTCTAACCTCCACTTCACCAGTTATCGTCTCCAGTTTCTTCAGAATGTTTCCACACCAGCCCAGGCTGAACATCTCCACTGGAAAGCATTTGTAAGATGTTCAGATCAGTCCCTAAAGTCATCTGAACTTGCTGCTCCCTCGGGAATAACACCATTGTACTCTCACCTTAACCTAAATGGGGCTTTTTCAAAATCTAGTGTGTCATTCTAACTTGAAACAAAAGTCATTGAGATCATATATGCAGCACTTTCTGGAACAAGTTTTACCAGGAGTCCTTGTAAGAAAAACCCAACAGAAACATTTATATTATGGGATTGCAGGCAGAGAGTAAATAAGAATTAAGTAATAAAAAATGCTTCACCAAATTAATGTGAAAGTCACAGAAGACAAAGAGTACTGCACATAAATGTCAGAGTGTGAGTTGTGGGGTTTTTATTTGGAGTAGAAATCAATATAGTATTTCATTTTTTATACAGATAAATAAAAAAAAATATTATTACTATAAGCACAACATTTGACTCTGTTTCCAGGCTTTGTTTTTAACCAGTGGATTCCTATTTTTATGTGTTAAAAAGATATATTTTTTTGTAAAAGCAAATGTTTTTAACAACTCGTGTATTCTAACTTTGATTTTTCAAACTCATAAATTTAACAGTTGAAATCTAAACAAAACTATTTGATAGACAAAAAATGTTGTCATATTTTTGTTTGCATACATGGAAATGCAGATTTTTCTATTTTTTGAAGTGCTGGACTTGACCTGCTGAAAGAGTAAATTGTACCCTATCTCTCTTCCTGTCTAGATACAGATCCCTGTGTTCTGGAGAAACAGGAGCAGCAGCAGCCCACATACGTCGCTCTCAGCTACATTAACAGGTAGTAAAATACTTTTCCACTAATAGACATAAACTACAATTTTAGCTTTGAAAAACTCAGCCTTAGATGGTTAATTTTTGTTTCACTGGGACAGGGGACTGGAACCTTCAGCTCTCAATGAGCCATTTAAGTCCATTTCTCAGTGACAACAACCCAGGAGGAGCCACAACGTTGTACTTTCTGTAAATATTTTTTTGACAGAGGTTCACAGGATTTCCTTTCAAAATAAAAGACACACTTTGTCGCATAGGATCCCGGTACAGTAAAATCAGTAGTAATAAAAAAAAACAGTTTATTTTACCGTTTGTGGTGCATCACAGTGAAAAATTTATAAATTGAACTAACCAAAACTAAATCAGAGCCAATTAAGTGACCCTTACCATATTGTTCAAACTCTAAGATGCTCTTAAAATCCTTGAATTTGTTTCAAAATAGAAAATCAACCTTAAAATCTGGTGCACCTTATCTCTCACTGTGCCTACTGACCTCCAATTGGTTTTCTGTGGTACATGGTACACTAAAATCTGTCAAATATTAGTATGACTTGGTATTCACTGTTTGTGGATGAGTTCAATACATTTGGTTTACTTTATGACTTACATTTTATTTTACAGTTACTTTTTAAATTAAAAACATTTTATTTTTCTTTAACCAAAGTGGTAAAAGAACCACACATGACTCCAGAGCCTCAGGTTGCAGACCCCTGCACTAGGACAACACTAATCCCTCGGCAAATAGTGTGTCTCGCCAGTTTCAGAAGTCATTGTAAAAGTCTAAAGTTTGGGGATTTTAAACTAAATTTGGAAAAAGTAATCAAAAGCTAACTGCTACCCAACAAAATCCATTTTAGAGGATAGATTTATTTTGCTGTTTAGGTTAAATGAAACCTTGGCACTTTCCGAGATTCAGATTTTACAGCAGTTTTCTCCACACTTTTTTATCACATACTCCAAAGCTTGCTTTTTCAGACAGAGCTCGAATCAGATGTAAGGATTTTTCTATAGAGGACTTTTTTTTAAACACAAATGTGGCCTTTAGTTTGGTTTTTCCCTTATGGACCTCATTCTGAGCAGTCGTTATCCTAGCCCCCTTATTAGAAATCTTTCCTGACAACAAACTGAGGACATGCTGACTTTCGTCTCTGAAAGTAAAAAAAAAAAGCACTAAAAATTTTAATTTTCTAAGTTGTCCTATTTAAAATTTCAAGGCCAGAAATTCTCCAGTACTTTCTGCAATGTCATAGGAAGTGTATTGAATATTACTTAAAGTTTCTGCTGACAGTTTCATTTGTCGTCTGGTGAATCACTTAAATTGCAGTGCTGTGTTTTGGGGAATATTTTACTACTCTGAGTTCATTTTGGCCGTCTTTGATAGAAGGCTTAAATAGCAGTTTTAAAAGCGTTACACAACAAACCAGTGTACGACAAAGTCTGCCACAGTCTCCTTGCCATCACAGACACATCTTGATGTGGCTCTGATTTAATTTTTTAATTCTACTTTTGTTTTAACAATGTCTATGTAGATGTTTAATTTTATTATGCACATTTATCAAAGATTTTACTATCCTATAAACCCAAAACTTTCTTTTTTTTTTTTTTTTTTAATTCCTTCACTGGAACATAACCAGTAGGGGTCACTCTCCAAACACAGACTGAGAGGATACACCTTGTTCTTTTTTTTTTTGGTACATTGTAGGTTCATGACAGATGCTGCAAGGAGAGACCACGAAGGCCTCAAAAAGAAAGTTCAGTCCAAGCTGTCTCTGCCTCTGACAGGAAATCTGTCACGAAGCGCCGTCCCGGCTCCACCCCGCCACACAGGTGGAAGCCTCACCCCTCCGGTCACTCCACCAATTACTCCTTCCTCCTCCTTCCGCAGCAGCACCCCTACAGGTACTCCTCACTGTCGCACTTCTCTCAAACATTGCCCAATTTAAATTCTGAATTTAAGGAATTGATTTTATTATTTTAAAACTTAATTTCTAAACTTTAAACCTGAATTTCTAATACGGTTAACAATTAATTTGACTGAAAATATGGATTAAAAAAAAAAAACACTTAGTGTTTATATGAAGTTTTTTTTTTCTTTTTAAAAATATAAAACTCTAAATTGTTAATTTAATTCCTTGGATTATTGTTTTCTATTAACTGTGTGTTATTGTGACACCTCTTATTATCATAATAAAGGTGATATAGTTAAGACTGTTCTTTTAGTTACAGTGCAAAAAGTAGTGCGAGATTCTTAAGGGAAATCTTTATATATGTGGACACAATTGTTAGATCTATTCTGGTAATAAAGAAAAAACTGTCAATGGTCACCAAAAATAGTTGATGACTAACATTCTTAATTCAAAAAGCTTCAAATTATTTACATTTGTATTGAGAATTTTCTTCCAGTGCGTATTTGTCAATATGCATCACATCAAATTCCATCCTCACTTTACTATTGACTTTAGACAGAGGTGTCTAAAGTCCTGACAGTCCTGATAGTCTAATTTGATTGGTTATCAATCATTATATGGTTTTTAAAGGGTGTTATAGGGTCTTTGGATACCATTGTACGATCAGTTTATTTAATTTATCATCAGTTTTCCTCATCAGGCGCTGCACACTGACACAAGTACCACATGGATTGTTGTGACCCTTTAACGACACAGGCTGACTGATTAATCAAGTAATTAATTACAAGATTGAAAACACCTGGGATGCTAATTAGAGCATCCAGCTCACAGTCACATGTCCATCTTTTCTATGGGAACATTCTTTAGCTTTTTCAATGATTATGTTAGCTATTATTTTTTTCTGTTTCATAAAAGTTTACATTTTTTTGTAACTTTGTATTTATTATTAATTTGTTATTTTTGTAACTTTTATCAAAATGTCAAATATAGAAATCTATGCATTATATTAAATATAATTTATTTCAAACTATAGTTACTGTGAATAGCTGCTTATATACAACATCAACCCTGCTTATCCAGCTTTTCAATTAACTTGAATGAACTTGATGCAACAGGAACCTCTTTTTAAGTTTTTCCCATGTATTCTTGGGACATTGCATTTTTAATTAAGCAATTAAGCCATTGTTGACCTTAAATTCTTTCCCACAGTAAGTTCGTTTTACATTCTCAGCAAATTTTATCACCGAACGATATGAAGCAGAGTACGGGGATGTTGACTGAGCTCAGAGGGATGCACGTGGCAGCCTAAATAAAACAATAAACAATAATCGATAAACAACCTCATATCGTCCACTCTGTATAAAGTGCAAGTTGAGTTGATAAGTAGTTGACTGTACTTTCCATGTTCTCAAAGGAAGCGAGTGTGATGAAGACGACGTGGACTTCGAGGGATCTGACAGTGACGAATCGTGGACCACAGAGAGCGCCATCAGCTCCAAGTCTATCCTCAGTTCTGTGTGCATGAACGGAGGAGAAGAGAAACCATTTGCTTGCCCTGTTCCAGGATGTAAGAAGAGATATAAGGTATTTTTCACTCTATTCTTGATGAATATCATTTATCTTTGTTGGGTTTTTTTGGTCCTACCTAAAAGGGAAGTTCAGGATTTTTGCTGTTTGCACATAGAAATGAATGCAGTTTTTTTAACAATGGAAATGTTGATTTTTGCTGGTTGAGCAACATGAACCCATACATTTGGTGATATGGAGTTTTATGGGATTTTCCATTCACATGTGGCAGCTGTGTGGTCAGGACAAAGCCTGAGCAGTCTGAGAAAATTGCTTTGCTGACGTGAATGACAGAGTTATAGGCAATGACTTAGTCTGAGGTTAAAGCCAGCAACAGTAGTCATCTATTTAGGGGCAGAAGCAGTCAAATATCAACTTGCTCCTTTTTGATTTTCACTTGATTTATTTATTATTTATTTATTTTCTTTTACAGAACGTGAATGGAATAAAGTACCATGCAAAGAACGGTCACCGAACACAGATCAGGGTCCACAAACCTTTTAAGTGCAGGTGTGGGAAAAGCTACAAAACCTCTCAGGGTCTCCGCCACCACACCATCAACCTCCATCCCCCGTGTCTCCACTGACTTGATGCGGAAGATGCAGCCGTTGAGGCGGAGGAAATGAGCAGCGCCGTCTCTCGGGTCATGTCAGCTGAACTCTCTGGTCACCAGCACTGCTTTCTCCCTCCTCCCCTCGTTCTGCCCTACTGTTCTGTCATTTTCACTATTTATGACACTAATTTTTGATCCCATGACACAACTGTAACTGCAGACATGTCAAACCATTAAAAATGAGCCTGGAAGAAGATAGTCCTGTAGCAAAAACTACAGCTTGAACTGTCAGAAATCATAATCAGAGTAATATAAATAAGATTTTTTTTTTTTCCTTTTATATCAAAATAATGAAAACCTTTGTTTTTAACCTTCATATGAGAATCCCAGGATGAGTTTTTTGCAAACTCTACTTTGATGTCTGAATGCTGTGATATAGTTCTTGATCACTTTTCCTTTAAAAAAAAAAAAAAATCTGTTTTTATGCAAAACAGGACCCAAGCACTTTAAGGATGCCAATAAAATGACAATGTTTGCCAAAATGTGATTACAAGAGTAAATGGAGAGAAGTGCATGTTCCATCTTCAGTCAGGGATGTTTTGATATTTTATGTAATAAGAATTTGAATGAAAATCAAAGTTTAATGCAGTTTATATGCTGGTATTTTACTGGCATTTCACTCAGTGGCTGGATGAGAACTAAGCAAGCCCAATTGATTTTTGTTGTAAAACATTGTTTCATTTAAACACACAGACATCAGTTATTAAGCAAAGTTTTACACCTATTATCACATGCCATCAGAATAACATTTACCCTTTAGTTTGTGCCAAACAGACTTAATGGAATGTTTCCTTATTTTATGTTTCTGGAATCTGCATGAGACAGTCTTATTCCCTAGATGGGATTTTTTTTTTCATTTAATGTTAAATCCTCATAGGAAGAATGGTAAACAAGTTGCAAATGTTTCACCGTATTATGCCGTCAGTTTGGAGGAAAATCTTCGATATAGTCTTCGGTGAATGTACCGCCATGTATTAAGTGCATTAAATCAAAGTATTTTTATATTTTTTTGAAGCCAAAACTTAAAGTATAAAAAAGAAACAGATGTACTGTATTCACACAAAAAGCTGCTTCATGTAAACTTTTGTAATGTTTTTTTTCAATAAAGAAAAAACTTCCTCCATTCATTTGTCCATTGAGTGAGGTGTGTTTTATTTCCTAAGTGACTCGGACACAACAAAGTTTTAAGAGACTTTATTAGTTGTATTTATTATACATGAAACTCACTAAACTAATGGAAACATTTCTCTAAATCAAATAATTTAATACTGTAAAAGAAAAAGTAGGAACAGAAGTTCGGCATGCACAGATTAGCTGATGATATGAAAATATTTAGAATTTTATTGAATTTTTTTTAGACAAAGAAGTTAAGATATTTAACAGAAGGAAACAAACCTAAACCATGAACAAAAATGTGCTAAATGCTAAAAATAAATGATTTGTATAATCATGTATGGATATCATCATTAAAGATTTATCCCTGACTGTGTAAAGTGAACCAATGCAGCTCTGCTTTGTACATTTGTACATTAATGTTGAAGAAGAAAGTGTGTTTAATTGCAAGTCTGGTAAACACTTATCTCTTTTCCCTGATTTATTACAACCTGTAGCCTAAAAGATCTGTGGGAGCCAAAACCATTTAAAATCTTTCAGTTACACATCACACAACCCTTACCCTCTACAATGTTTCTTAAAACTCAAATAAAGGGAAACGTTTTAGCTTTTAGAATGAAAAAGATTCAGAAGCCCTGCATACACTTAGTTGACTTAAAGTATGACCTCAAACTGTTAATGTAGGAAAAGGAAAGGCAGTATAGTCCTAAAGAGAGGATCTCCATACCAGTACATGCAGAAAGAGAGTGAATAATTTCAGTGGTTGTTGACAGGAGGGTGACAGACTGATGTGCTGATTCTTTCCCTTTCTCTAGTCAAAGTTGAGCGGCTGGCCGTCGAAGTGAGTGAGCACGTGGTTCTCGAACACCTTCTGGTCACAGTCCAGCGGGAACTGCTCACTGCACATGGGGCAGATCTTCCAGTGGCTCTCCACGTGCTCCTCGAATTTGCTCTGGTCGTAATTGGGCGGGAAGATGACCTCACAGAGGGGGCATCGCTTCATGTCCATGCTGGCAAGAGGAAGCAGAGGAGAAAATGTCACAAAACCTAAAAGCACAGACTTGTGAAGAGCTTCTGTCTGCTGTGAAGTGGGTGGCTGTCTTTAAACACATCTAACAAATCAGATTTGCTCATGTTTGGGTGTGTCAAATTAGGATGGAGTTTATAAGGGCTCAAGTATGTGAGGGTTTGTTACCTGGGGTCAAAGCAGAAGGCCGCCTGTCCGTCATTCACAAAAGGGCTCCGGGTTTCTGCTGCAGTGGGTTTTTCATTGGTGTTAACCTAAAAACGATGGAAAAAAACAAAGGAAATGTGGAAAGTTAACCCTCAAACACAAACTAATGAACTCCACAAAATGTCAAGATACTGGGTGCAGCTGTCCCGCCGCACATAAACAAGACAGCACATCATAATCCATGTGTTATCAAAGCTACATGCACTCTGATGTGGCTCCTGTTAAAGCATGGAACAGGAAAGCCATTACTGCAAAAGTTCAGGGCAGAGCAGCACATGAGCTGTGCAGAAATGCTCCAATTATCCTTTTGAAATCGCACACAGTTTCTATCAGACACCATCAACCATCTTGAGCTGCTTGTGTTAGACTCATACAGTCCTGATTTCTCTACATGTTTCTGACATAATTGACTTTTGAATGTTGCTGAGGGACTTATTTATTTTAAAAACACAATTTACCTTAAAAGTGCTCCCATCACTATCAAATTCTATTGAAGGGGATTGATTTTGGGAAAAAAAAATGTTTTGTGCTGATTGATTAAACACTGACTCGTTGTTACTTTCTTTTCTAATTTTAGCTAGTAGATTGTAGCGGTAGATGCATACATTGTTGTTTTCCTCAGACTCTTTGTGACCTTCTGGCCGGCTGGGGTTGCGGGTGGGTTGGATGCACACCACGTTGCTGTCCCAGGAGGGAGGGCCCACCGGTGGGAGCCTGAGCTGTTCGTCCGAGAACTCCTCTTCCGTCTCATCTGCGTGGAAATCGGTTAGAAGCAACGCTTTCGTAAACTGAACAACCATCATCAGCTTTTGGGAGGCTCACCTTTCGAATCTAAGATGGAATACGGGTTCCCAAAGTGCAGCTTGCTGGGGCTCTGAGAAACCAGCAGAGGGGTGGGGGTGTCCTGGGTGTAAGGAACAGGGTATTGCAAGAAGAGAGGCACACTGGTCTGGAGCTCCTCCAAACTGCCATTTTTCTCTTTTGTTCCCTGTTCTCCTTTTCTACTGCTACCAGTTTGTGCCTCCTGGGAAAAAAAAAAACAGTAGAAGCAGGAAAAATCAGAATCTTTTTCTGATAATCAATTTAAATATGCTTTTCCCAATTACTTTCATTCAAGTGACACTGTACAGAGAAAGCGAAGGTTTCAGGGCCTAACTTTAAAAGCAGAATTAACTTAAAAATAAACACATCAGGTGACTCCCTGACCTGCAAGAAACCACATTCCCACATAGTTTCCCATCTGTGTGTTTGCAAACCAGGAAAAATCATGTCTACTTTCTCAAACCAGAACTTTAGGATTAGGCTTTATGTCCTGTCAAAATAAAAAACTTTAATTAATTGACAATTCATTAAAAAAAGAAAGAAGCTCTACTCTATTTTCAAGGAGACAGTTCTCTGTTTTATTGTCACTCGCTGACACCAAGATCATTTACAGTCTAGACCTCTAATTGGACGATGCCGCTCTTCTGAAATACTCCAGCGCAATCTTAAAGGACGACTTGAGGTACGCGACAACCCAAACGAAGCCAGGAATAGTGGAATGGAAAACAGGACTTCATTTACTTTGCATCTACAATTAGAGACATTCTGAACACAGACCAGATTAAAAGTGGGGAGATGGCAGGAGCGCAGCGCATTTTGGGGGAGTTTTATGGAGCCAGAACTTTGTAAAAGAGAAAATTAAAGCTGCCACTAACCATCTCCAGTTTTTCCTTCTCTTTCAGAATCAGCCCCAGTGTGTCCTTCAGTTCCTTCAGCTCCCGTCCTTTCTCAGCTACCTGACTCTGAAGGAAACAAAAGACATTTAAAAAAAAGTAACTTTTTATTCAAATATTTTTTAAAGGGCAGCTGATTTGAAAAATGTGTTACTAATGCAGTCAGCCCTCAGTGTGACGATAATTGATTGCGGCCATAAAAGCTTTCCTTTTGCAGAGTTCTGATTTACGTGCGACACAGCCCAAAGCAAAACAACCTGTTTGAATTCCTCTGAGACACTAAGCAAATATCCGTCCGACCCGAGCCAAGCACAGCATTAGCTGGGCCATGACAGAAGACTCCTCCGAGCCGAGCTTTGCTCGTCTCCAGAGCTTGACATAAATAGCAATAAACTGTCGTCTAACAGAGAGGCCCGCTCGTAAACCACACTGTCAGAGCCACTGTCTTCGAGGAGGGAGATAGCATCGAATCCTTGATCTTTGAGCTAGACCAGCTACACTCCGCTCAGAAAGGCTGGAGGACGGAGCTGCTTTGAAGACAGCGAAATACGGCCGACAGTCTGAGTGGAGCTTAGCGTCTGTATTTCAGCCACACTGACCTTGTAACGATCTTCTTCTGCTGCCAGCTGCAATTTCAGGTTCTCGTTGATCTTCAGCTGCTCCTTGAATTTCACCTCCATCTTGGCCAGCTCATCAACAAACATGCAACTACGCTCTTTTTCCTCCTATTCAAGAACAAACAGTGGTACTTTTAGCATTTGAGCTCTAGGTGAACAAACATGACCACAAGAACTTTCTCTTACCATCAGCATCTGCTTGTATTTCCTGTACTTGTCATTCCTGTCGGACGCCTCTTTGCTGATGCCTTTCAGCTTCTCCTGGATGATTGCTTCCAGCATGGGATCAGCAGATCCTGGACTTCCTGTGAAGACACAGGAGGATCAAGACATGTAAAGCAACCAGCGTTTGCTCTTCTACATAGCATGAACAAACACAAAAAAGGAAACATTAAACATTTTGTTATGGGACATGTTGCATAAAAGTCAAAAAAATTTCTTATGCTGATTTATTCATTAATGTTTAATTCATAAATCAAGAAGTGTGTTTATAGAATACAAAACTGATTTGAAAACGTATATCTTTATTTCTGCTCTATGGTGGAGAATCATAAGGATAAAGCAGGCAAGATAGCAAGATTTTCAAACTTTAAATTGAAACTCACATACCATAATTGAATACAATAATTATGAAAATTGTGAATGTAAGAGAATCTCCCAGGATAAACAAAATCTAATAAATTCAAATATCCAAATCCAAATTCGGCTTTTGAAGGGAAAGGGGTGTCCGAAATATAGATTTTTTTCAATGGTAAATGGCGTATACTTGTATAGTGCTTTCTACCCTCCTTCGAGGACCCAAAGCGCATCCATTCACACACACATTCACACACTGGTGGCAAAACTCCAAACTCACATATGTTCACACTAATCCCCCCTTTGTTCACGGCGGTCCAGCTGCAACGTCCGGCAAAATTTGAACCAAACGAAACGGATTCGCAGCTACTTGACCACAGACACAGGACGTGAACGCCTGAGGTGGGATTTACTCTCGCACTTTTAAAGTTACGTAAAGAGTGCGGCGCTCGCATTGGAGCTGTAACGCTAGTGGTGTGAGCCCGGGGTAAGGGTAGAACAAATGGACTTCATGCTCTGTATCTCTCCTCTGGTTCTCCTGCAGAGGAGAAGCACTTTTCTTCATGTGGGCGTGCTGTGGAGCACAGAAGTTTACATTTAAATGTAACTAATGGCTTTTTGTTTTAGCGTGACCTTTTTAAAGTTATAAAACCAATGTTGCATTTTTGAGCGCTAGCAGCTCAGCGCTAACGTAGCTGAGCGGCGACTATTGATGACGTCATCGAGTGGGAGTAATGTCCGAATTTGAGGATAGTATTTTTCCATAACTCTTTGTTTGGAGGGCTAAACATAGGGATAGGAAGAAGGTGTAGGGGAACAATTTGGATTCCGTCTATATGTAGTTAAAAACGAGGAAAAACAAGTAGCTAGGCTAATTCCAACAACGCCGTGCTGACATAAACAAACATCTCAACAGACCTGGAACTGATGTGTCTGGACTTCCTGTTGCAAGACACGTGGGAACATCTTGTGCTGAGATTTTCTTCAGCTCCTAAATGAAAAAAAAATTAAAGTTTTAAAATCAGCATAAAACCACTGGAGAAAAAATGGTTTCACTGAATTCTGACACAAAAATTGCCCAATCTTAAATTGTATTTCTCGTTAATCTGACTGAACTAGATTTGTTCTTTTTCTTTTTTAATAACACAAATCTAACAGGTATTTGGCAGAACCTACCCCTTGCTGTTCAGACAGTTTAAGCACTTGCTTCTGCAGTCTCTGGCACTCCTTGTATTTGTCCTTGTAGTGCTCTGCAGCCATGTGCAGCCGCAGCTTCAGGTCCTCCACCTCTCTCTGCAGCTCTGCTGCTACAGCCAGGTCTGCTGCAGCTTCTCCTTCTTCTTTAGCCTTGGCATGGACAACAGGAAGAGGAAAACAGAATCAGAGCCTTGACAGGATCAATATAAAAACTTCTCAATAAAATGTTTCTTTCTCATCAATCATTTATTATTAAAATCCCGAAAGGTCTGGCCTTACAAGCGATAAGAATACATATTTTGTTTTAGATTATGAGGTTTTTAAAGGGTTAAATATAACTATTATATGATCATCTTTTATTTATTAGCTTTCATTGTTGTTAGCAAAATAATAAATTTCACTTTTTGTTCAAAAAAGTAAAGACTTTGTCAACCTGTTTCCACCACACATTTTTTTTCTAATTATGTCATTTGTGAAGGACACCTCTGATGCTTTTATGAACCTGGAAAAGTGCTGCTTTTTAGAGTCATTAGTGAAAACACAACAACAAAACAACCATAAACTGCTGTAGCTGCAGGCTCAAGCAGCACCAGGCTGCTAATATGACACATAAACTGTTCAGGAAGCCAACAGATACACAGATAAATAACTGCATCTCCTTCCTTGATGTTACCCATTAGCTACTTCACCAGGTTGTTTTCTCTTAACCTTTGAGCCAAATGAAGAGAAAACTGTAAAAAATAAGTATCAGCGGAAGCTTCAGGTCCCCAAGTGAAGTCTGTTTGTGTCGATTAGATAATTAGAAACTTTTTCAGTAGTTAGTGTTGATGCTAAATTGTTAAAAAATACTCTAAATACAATTTAAGAAAACCTAAACACAAAGCTGATGCATTTCGATCTACTTTTGCTTACTTTTATTGTTTTTTGTTGATTTTTTTCTTGCTTTTAAGACATCTTGATTAGTCAAAAATAACTTTAAGAACTTTAGAAAAAACATCTAATTTTCCAGAATAGGCTCAAAAATATTTCCAATTATTAAACAGGCCTGAATTAATCTCCATTCATGTGAAGTTTGCTTCAAAGCTTCAAACTCTTTGACCTTTGTCCTCACCGCTTCCTGCTTGGCCTCTGCCTTCAACTGCTCCACCAGGATCTCCAGGCGGACACACTGCGACTGAGCGTCAGCTTTGGCCTGGCGGAGGGCATCTGCCTCCAGCTTCATCTGGTACAGCTCAGACATGGTGCGGTCCCGTGCGCTGGACGCATCTCTCAATTCGGCCGCCAACAAAGAGGACTGCTGCTGTGTGGCCTGGAGCTGCTCCTCCTTCTGTCGAAGCTGCTCCTTTAGAGCCTTCATTTCTCCCTGGAAAAGCCAAATGTGTTTTCCACTAATAAATTTAAGTAATTCTTATACATGTGTGTGCATTTTTTTGGACAAAATCCTTCATACCAAGGGAGGAACTTTAGCCAGGATCTCCCTGCACTGTTTCTCCTTCTCTGTGAGGCACGTCTGCAAGCGGCCCACCTCCTCTTTAAACTGAGCGATGGTGTTTTCCTTGTTCACATCCACAGACTTCAGCATCTGCATCTCTGCACTCAGCTTAGTGTTCTCCAGCTCCCGGTTCTTCAGGTGAATCTGGTGCAAACGTGGAAAAGTGAGCACGAACTCAAGAAGATGCAACTAATCACACACAGAGATGAAGATTTCTTTTACTTTTAAAGAACATCGTTTGCAACCAAAGATCCCATCTAGATAAAATGGTGAGACTAAACGAGGTATCTCAATTACTAAAGACTCAGACAGCCCCATAACATTCTGCTCTCGCAATAGGCCCGGCACGAAGGCGCAAGCTAAATTAGATATGGGTTTCTGGCTCCTTTTCTGTGGCGAGGCACTCCCACTTCCTGTGTAGCGGCCACCGCAACACAGACACACGAAAACTACACAGACCAAGGAAAGCTATGCGGACACTAAATTTGCTCTACAGGGGGTTTGTGGAATAACTGTGGCAGCATAAAACGACAAGAAAAAAAGATTAAGTCAATGTTCAAAATGTAATTATTTTGGCCAATGGAAACAAAATGTACACAATATAAACAGTTTACAGCATCTTTATTAAGAAAAAGTTGCATCAAAATGACTTGTACTTTATTCTTTATGGGACAATATGTCTTATTTAGAGTTTAAAAAACAAATGGTGTTAGAACAGCGGGTGAATTTAGAGAATGGCTTAAAAATGATAATAAATTACCTTGTACAGCTCCTTCTCATCTTTCTCATTCTTTAGGTGACTTTCAAGGACCTCCTTCTCTGTTGTGAGTTTCTTCATTCTATCTTTAAGGCTATAAGAGATATAAAAAAAAATGTTCACACTCTATAACAACTAATTATGTGCATGAAGTAAAAAATAAATAAATCAAGTCTTACTTGTCTAACTCTGTTTCCTTTTGAAGGCCTTTCTGTGTGACCCCAATGAGATCTTCCTCCAACTGTACAATTTTAGCTGTGGCCTCCTCCAGTCTCCTCTTGGCCTCCTCTTTCTCCTCCAGCAGGGCTTGGGAAGAATGCTGCACTTCCTGGGAGAAAAAGAGCCTCAGTAAACTCAGAGAAACGCTTTAAAATCATTTCTAATTGCAAAAACGAACCAAAGTGTAAAACCACAAATTGGATTTGGACTTAAACCGATACAACTTAGAAAATAAATCCTCCTTTAAGGTAAGTAGTTATGCTTCCTTTTATATCTTTGATTCTAAGCTAAGTGAGTCAAAATCACTAATAAGATCTGGGAAGCAAAAAGAGAGCTTCAAAGATGAAATAAAATGTATTGTATTTGTTTATGTGAAGAATATTGGAGTCCCCAGATTCACACAACATAAAACATTCCTATAAAGTATATTCATAAAATTAACACCCTTCAGAAAAATCCCTAATGATATTTTCATCTCCAAAACTTTTAAACCGACAGATTTATGGCTGCCAAAGACTAGATGAATTATTAAAAACTTAATGTTATGCTATAAAAAATAGGATTTTATGTTGCTGTTTTATTTCTCTGTGATTTATTCGTTTATTGCCTAATAAGGTCAGACTTCTTCACATGGTTGGACTGTTTCACTAGGGGGAGCTAGGTGACTGGCTGAGCAAAAAAAAAAAAAAAAACTAGACCGCTGACCTTTTGAATGACTCATTTTTACATGGGCTCCTAGTTTAACACAGAAAAAGATTTTTGGCTCTGTTCAAGTTTGGCGCACATGGTTTCTTTACCCCCTTAAAAACATGACTGGGCTTACTTGGTTCTCTCTTCTCAGCCGGGTGCAGGTCTCCTTCTGTTGCTCACACTCCTTCTGCAGGGCCTCCATCTCTGCTCGCAGCTGCTCTTTCTCCTGCTCCAGGACAGCCATATTTTTGAGGAGCTCATCTTTCTCTCTCTGTGCTTCTTCCACCTTTTGCTAATAAAAACACACAGCAAGAAAACGTTAAGTTCAAGTATTTATTTTGGTTTTTTTTTTAAAGAATTCTAGCGAAGGTGCAATACCTCAAGGAAGCCGGCTTTGGTGGTGACCACAAGGATGTCCGAGTTGCATTCGTCCTCCACCGTCAGCAGCTCGTCCTCTGTGGGGCTGTTGGCGCGGAACTGGAACGGCGTGCTTGCGCCGCGGATCTCCCCTTTGTGAGTGACGTAGCAAAACTGGTAGAACTCGCCATCGTCGTTTGGCACATAGTATCCTAAAAGAAGAATTAGAAGTCAGTGAGTGACGTTCAACCGCATTCCTCTGAGAAAGTGAGCAGCCTATGTAATATGTGCATTTCATGTAACTTTTCCTTCCTGTTGGGAGGCTGCTATTAAAAGAACAACTTTAAAGGCAGCTGCCACTGAAACGTGAGTGTAAAATATGACCTTTAACCTTTTAAAATGCTAAAGTTCTCTGTTCGGCTGTCCTACGTACAGATATTACAAGGTGTGAGAGTCGTGGCAAACTATGGATGATATATAACCTTGAAAGACCACGGTTCGGTTGACTGCAGTTCCCTCCACGTAGTTCTCGGGGAGAGGAGACCACAAGAATGTGTAATAGTCCCTCGCCGTGCTCCAACCAACCTGTAAGACATTTACGGACTTGACTTTACCGAAATTCACTTGCTGCATCAACATTAGAGAAAGTGTCAAACGAAGGAATAAAGTTTACTGCAAAAAAAAAAAAAAAAAAAAATCATGTGGCAAAGACTTTCTGTAAAAAGTCACTTCCAACAGGAAGAGAGAAATAGGTGAAAATTTTATATACGGGCAACTTGAAAATGTAAACCCAAAATGTAATTATATGTATTTTATGTGTTGTTAACTGATGTCTGATGAGGGGAGGGCGGTGCAGAAAACACATCCATAACTTCAGACCGATGCCGTAAAACTGTCAAACAAAATCAGAGTCACATTGGACGGGCTGGTTTTTGGTGCACACACATGCGCACACATGAATCCACAACAAGACCAGCTCAATGAGTCTTTCACACCCGCAATTCATACTAAAACATGTTTTTGTTTTATGATTTGACTTTAAATGTTCAACTAAACAACTTTGATGAGTTTTTGAAGAGCAGGAAGACGATGACTTTTAGTGTGTTCAGCCTGCTTTCACCATCAGATTTCCTCACCTGTGTGCAAACAGCCTGCAGCTACAACCCTGCGAGTTTCCATCAGAGACAGAGATAGAAAGCTCTTGTGCCTCCAAAAGCCCCCAAAGTCAAACAGCAAAGTCCCAGCTCCCAGCAGTTAAGAACAGGAAGCAATTAAAACATGTGCCTAGTTAGGGAGTGTCATTACTGCAGGCTAACCCTTACCAGCGTACTCATTAGAGCTCGAGGTAATGCTGCGTGAAAACTGAGAGGAACTTAGAGAAGGCTGGTATGGATGTGAGTAAATAAGAAAGACAGCCTAAAAATAGAACTGTTTTTGAGAAAAAAAAAACCAAAGGGACGAAACAAACTAAAAGACTGCAGAAAGTTTCAGAGGTCTATGGGGAAAGCTAGGGAGAAAAAAGAAGTCTGCTGGATTAACGTGGCAGGAGGCCGTGCATTGTCCATGTGCCAGTCAGCCCATATAAACTCAAGAATGAGTTGTTCATGAATCACAGAGGCTGTGATCGGAAAAATTGCATTTCCTGGTGCCTTTGATTCATTTGTTCAGCCGGATGCATCAGACAGACCAGATTTTTGTATTTTGTCCTTGAAGGTTTTTTTTACTTCGCTAATGATTTTTTGGAGTGTCTTTGAGACTCTTAACTACCTTCCTGTATATAAAAGACACTTTTTTTTCATATAGAATCAGACTTGCTTACTCAAAAGCCAAAATAAAAGCCTTCCAAACAAAGTCCACCAGGCACAGTGACATTCACATCTTGTCATTACTCAATTTTTACATTATTTTTATCATCATAATATACAGCTTTCGCATGTATTTTTGATAGCACATATACAAAATAAAATGAAAATAAAACTGAAAAATTGAAATGACCCTTTAATCAGGACAACCAAAAGATTGCCTACTGTGTTTTATTTAAAACAGACCCTTTTTTCATGAAAAGATGTGTTTGTGGCTTCTGTAAAAATGAGGGAAATCACAAAATTCATGATAAAGGTTCCATGTCTCCCCAAAGGTAAAAAAAATGTTGGGGCAATATGGTTAAATTCAAAGTCTCAATTTTCCCCCCTCAACTACACATTTTAATAGAATGAAAAACAACAAATCTAACTTGTATATGGTTAGAAGTTTATTTAGCTTCATCAATTTTCTCCAACATATTTATGACAGGATCAGGGGAAAGCCCTGCCTTGTATAGTTCCTGGTTTTGTATGGATCACAGAGGATAATTCCTTAAAAATTACATTCATATTTGAAGGAAATATGAAACTTTTCAACATGTCATTTCATTTGATCAAATTCTAAACCATAATTTACTCTTTCAAACCAAATAACCCACTTTTATAGATCAGTAGTTCCAGACACGTATTTAACTTAAACAGAATAACAGAGCAGACAGCGGCGCTCACAGATGTTCTTGTCTTTTTGTTGGCAGTGTCAACTTTTATCTTATCTGCAGTTCATAAAAACATGTTGGTCTAGAGGAGTTTTGCTACACTTTAGCTGTGGCTGAAATGAATAACTGCCACTATAATGGAATGAATGTGCTCCTATAATGAGATCCAGATGGGACACTCAGACTTGGAGTGGCTAAAATGTCTTCCTGCCTCTGTCAAAACTTATCTTGTGAGATATAAAAGACAAACTGAACATTTCTCAACTATTCTGATGCCTGCATTATAGAAGTCTCCCTCACTTTGCAGCAAGATTATGATCTTTGCTGTCACATGCTAAGATAATATGCTACGTTTCATGTTATACAGCTAAGTAGTGATACCAAATAAACTTCTGTTTCCTATTACTAGATAGATGTAATACTACAGTACCAACAAATGCAACATATGAACAGACTATTTAAATATAATGCAGAAAAAGACATTTGCTTACCTTAAATATACCAACCCAGTCCTTTGGATGTGGTTTGATAAACTGTGTCAGGGTGTAGTGACACTCCAGAGCAGCGTGGGGCAGATAACTCTTCCCAACATTTTGGAAGACCACGTGAGCAAAGTTGGATCTGTCCATGTCGTTGCTTAGAGCGCTTCCATCCAGAATCAGTGCCATAAATCATTCAGCAGTTGCTAAACAAACCAGAAAAGAAAAAAATAAATCAATATATACTGACTAACATTTTGTTTACATTGCTCAATAGCTGAAAATGCCCATATGTCTTTTTGAAATGCAGCTTAAATCTGTTATTCAAAAAAAAAAAAAGAAAAGAAAAAAGAAAATAAATATACAAAATATTCAAAAACAGGTATAAAATGTCTTTAATTAAAAAATAGATTTTTTTTTTTTAAATAAATGAAATATATCTAGTGTTCATTTTAAGTTCTTAAGATCTGGCGTCCACATGTATGGATATCACGTTTAGGGTTCCATTACCATAGAAGTTATTCTGGTTCACTTGAACCCTTTGACTACATGTTTTAGAGGTTTACCTCAAATATTAGCTCTGGTTTTTAAAGGTTAAAAATGTTTATGTAATGCCTAATAACTAATAACTAGCTAGATCTAGGACATTACAGTTAAAAAAAATCAGTGATCACATTCACTTATGATGAATATTTGATGTCCTCACTAAAATCACATCCTCGCAACAGTTGGAGTTTATCATTTGCAGTTGTACTACACAACATTAAGTGCAATAGAACTACCCACGCCATCATTTTGTGTCTCGTTTCCATTTATCATAGTGTTACCCCTTCTTACCACAAATATGTTTGCCCTTGATGCAAAAATGAGCAAACTTCAAGCAGTGTTCTAGCACAATTGAAATGTAGAGCTTTCAGTGCTTGATAAATGGAATTGCGTCGTTTAAGCAATCAATTAGTATCTCCTTTTAACCCTTCTGCGTCATTTGTTGACATTTCCATGGTGAGAATGTAAATAGCAACCACATTCCAGACATGCATCAGCCTTTACACATTGACCTTAATCATGAAACAGTGTATTTGATGATTAAATCAGCCATACTGAAATTAATTATTTTCCCAGCAATAAAAAAAAGATTTTCTTTCACACATATAGACGTTTTGAGGAACATTAAAAAGTAGGTCTGCGGGCTAAGTATAAATACAATAATCGCATAAACTCAGCTGATAAAAAATACAATTTTTAATTCGTTAAAAAAAAATGAAAAGAAAACAACACTCTTGGTGTTTATATATAGCTGGTAAAAGGGAGTTTCCATCTTGACTAGATGACTTCATCGTGATAAGGCCTGAGAAGAAGTCAAAAACGGACCAAAACATATTTATATTATTTTTGATGAAATTATAACCTAACTAAATTATTATTATTTTGAAGAATATCATGATTCAACAACCCTTACACAGAAAGTTCTGGATGAGGCCTTAAGATCAAAGGCTGGTGTGGCTGCTAACGGAGCTATGTAGCTAGCTAGCATTAGCCACGCACTTCACAAGACGTATACATAACGCCAACGGAAGACGCGTGCCTTTAAAAAGTCATGTAGACACTCACGGATTTCTACGCAACACTTTGAATGTAAATTATGACCAAAGATGAGCTTTATAAACACGGATCGAACAGTTTCAGTTGACAGCATATAATATTAGCTGAAGGAGGGGGGGGACAAGGTTATTGCTATCGTAAACAGTTCGCAACTGCGTTTTTGTCGAGCAACTTCTTAAGATACATCAAAATTATAGAGGAAACTAACGTTTGTTAACATTTATAAAATAAATATTCAGTATTTTACCTTGCTGGCATTCTCAAGCCCAATGGAAATCCAAATAATTTGAAGAAACTATTGTTGACGCAGTTCAGTGCTTTCCCTGGGTCTTCTTCCGGGAATAATAACAACATTACGTCATTTCCGAAAAGGGGCTCTTTAAAAAAAAGTATTCAATGTTCTCTCATTAAGGGCTTCAATTAAAACAGCAATGTGTACAGTGAGTACAGTTTATTAGTTATAGTATTTAGATACAATCTCTAGCTAAATTAAATCAAATTTTAATTTTAATGTAAAAATTATTATTTCTACTATATTTTCTTTTTTTTCTTTTTAACAATTACGCACTTACAGCAATATAATCACAAGATAATCAAAAACCGAAATATTTAAGATTTATACTTTAAAAGTAAGCAATGACAGGAAGCTCCAACTTCATCTTTGCTGAAAATTACAATATAAAAATAGCGTACTTTCCACAATCGTTTATAGTTCCACATGGCCATTTTAAAATCCACCGAAAAGGAACGACAGAACAAAAGCGTCGTAAATGTACAGTAGAGTAGTCATGATTGTAGCCCCTCCCCCTGAAACTCAGTGGCTGGGAACGGTGGGCGTGCTGCGCACGACTGTTACTTGATTGGATAGAGCAGCTGTCTGTCACTTACGTTCTGACGCCTTTACGTAAGGTCAAGAGGAAAGAAGCATGGCCGCAGTGTTGAGAGGATCCTTTTACCTATTGGGAAGACATCGCAAACATGTTGACCTGGTACACGGTAAGGAGAATGAAAGGAGATGTAAGATGTAGGTGGTCGAACTGTGAAAAATACAGTGCAATGCTCTCGTGAATCGGAAGCCAACTTCAGTGAAAAGGTTCATTTCGATTTTCAGAATTTTTTTCAGTGAGTCTCATATGTTGCTGTAAAAAGTACAGGAAGAAAAACACGTAATGTATAGTTTTCTTTTTCGTGTAATTTGCGATATCGGTGACATTTTTACAGGTTTTTATTGCATAAGAACCAAATGTTCTGTTCAAAACGAATGTGTGTTTTTTTATTTAAAGAATGCTGCAAATAGTTCTCAGCTTTATTCTGAAAAACATACAATTATTTTGAAAGTATATTTAATATATTCTGCAAAAACTTCTCAAGACAACGACTGCAATACACTGGCAGTGTTTGTGTAGTGAAGTAGTTCTGTGAATATTATCACTATACTAAGACAGTAAATATTAAAAGCTATACATATTTCTAATTTCTCTTAAATTCCTTAAAACAAAGAATGACATTGAATTAAAATTAAAGAGTAAATGAATTTAAGTCTTATCTGTGATTAAAATTGGTTGGATGCTAATTGCAAGCAGTAAATTGATATCAGCACTGTGTTTTGTCAATAGATAAAGTGGCATGCAAGTATTGACACACAGTGGGATAATTATGTTTTTCTTTTTGTTGTTGTTGTTGTTTTTTTATTTATTTATTTATTTTTGTGTTTGTTTGTTTTTTTCCAGCATCTGCAAGGCATATGGCTTCAAAAACACAGGTGGGATTTGTCGGTCTGGGAAACATGGGAAATCCAATGGCAAAGAATCTGTTAAAGCATGGATATCCAGTCATTGCTACAGATGTGTTCCCAGAATTCTGCAAAGAGGTGCAAGAGCTGGGTGCACAGGTAATGCAAGTTGCATTCACATATATGTAACAATTTTCTATCATTTTCTATTCTCATAATGGGATTTTGTGTATTTTGCAGATTGTGGATAACCCGGCGGAAGTTGCAGACAAAGCCGATCGTATTATTACCATGCTGCCCTCTAGTCCCAACGTTATAGACGTATACACCGGACCAAATGGCATTCTGAAGTAACCTCCTCTTTTTAACTCTTTCAAATGTGTGTGTGTTGAGATGTTTGGATTTAAAATGGAATTTATTTTCTTCAACAGAAAAGTAAAGAAAGGCTCCCTATTGATTGACTCCAGTACTATTGATCCAGCGGTTTCAAAGGAGATGGCTGCTGCTGCTGAGATGCAAGGGGCGGTTTTCATGGATGCACCTGTGTCGGGCGGTAAAAAAATTACATACCATTTATTTATATAATTGTAGCGGTCCTTCATCATAGATTACAATTATCTGTCAAGGGGTTATGCATTTTAGAAAAGCCTACTTGCTACCTTTCAATTTTTTACATTTTGTAACTTGATTTACCCCTTGATTCCTGAATTTTGTTCCAGCTATTGAAGAAAATTAGTTTTTTTTTCTTTAACTAAATGCCAAATTAAGGTAAGTTTGGTTTGATACATATGTGCATCATTAGTGTCAACGGGTTAAGTTATGATAAACAACTTACTTTGCCTTAAAATAATATAAAAAAAACATAGTAAATTTATATAATTTCTAACTTTGTTGTGGCTCATAGAAAGTAAACAGTTTTTTTGCTTTCTGTGAATTACTGTAACAGTCTTTGAATATATAAACTCACATTGATGGTCACAGTTGAAGACATTTAAAAAAAGGATGTGTTAAAATGCTGGAGATGGGTTGCATCTCAAAGTAAAAGTTTCCCTGTTTAGTGATCAGTGTTACAGTTACTAGTTAATAAATAGAACATTGAGATCTTGCTGCCAATGTTTGGGTTTGCACCCTCAGAAAATGCACTTCTTTGAGTTAAAGTTGGTCCATTTCTCTTGTTGTTCTTGATCTTGGTGATTTATGTGCAGTCTGTCCTTGGTATTATACACATGGACTGAACTTTTCCTGCAATTTCTCTCGAACAGGACATGCTGCTCCCATTGTAGCTAGTGCAGACTCAACTGTTTAATGTGCTTTGATACTAACATCAATCACATGGTTTTAGCTCTTCTTGTTGTATCTCTGTGATTAAAAAAAAAAAAATCAAAAGAAGTCCAGTGCCTGTGTGGTTTAGGCTAAATGCACAAGGAAAAGAGTAAATAATTGAATCCGCATGGGTTTTAGAGCTTTTCTTTAGGCAAAGACATCTAAAGGATTGTCAAGATGATGGTTTCTATGTTTTGTTTTTTTGTTTGAGATTTGTGGAAGTATTCAAGCAGTCCAGAATAACTGTCTTCATACCTTATTTTCTCCTAAGCCCTAATACAAACTGCATAAAAATAAACTAAATGATTATTTTATCTCATACTACGATGCTTATTCATCTTTGTTTATCTGGAGGATCATTAAGGTCACTGTATTGAACAGAAAGTGTTCTGGGATCTTCAAATTGCAGTCTCAACTATATAACAGGGATCCACAATTAATACCTTAATACCTGGAAAATGCTCTAAGTTGAAAGTGGTTTGTAATATTTCAACATCGATCTTAGAGTCAACAGATATTGGAGCAGAAACCAGATAATCGTGATTTGTAGTTATCTGCTAATATTGTTAATAAGCTCCTGGTTACAAAGGCACAACATCTATTAATATATTAAACACAACATTTATTAAACACAACAACGTGTTTAATATATTGAGTTATGCTTAATTTAAACTGCCACAGGCTGAATGTAAGACAGCATTTGCTATTTTTTCTTTTACATTACCATCCCTAGCGCTTTAATGTATGAAAGGGAACATTTGCCCCCTACTTTTGCCTCTCTCTGCTTGCTTCCTGTAAACTTAAAGATTAATTATTTTTGGAGTACTTTGGCAAATTTCTTGGCCCCCATATGGTTTGCACCTGGTTAAGGTATAAGTGTCTAGCTTTTAACCCCATATGAACCTGAAGGAGAAACAGCTGTGTATGAAAGTTAACCAAACTGGTTCCTGCAGTGTGAGAATGTACTAACTACTTCATGTTAGACTTACTTGTAATACTTTACTAGCTATGACTGTTTACAACAAAATAATGTTTGGCTTTCTGCTATTGCCATCTATTCCAAACATTTTTATGTCAGTTTGATGCAAATCTTTTTGATTTTTTTATTCAAATGTGCATTTCATTTTTTTACTTGTTTTGCTTCAAAAAGAAGAAATCATTTTTTTCACATATATAACTTTCAATAAAAAAGAAAAGCAAATACTAATCATGTCTTATAACAGGCTGTAGTTCCTTCATAAAGGTTTCATTGAGGGAAAGGTAGCTTGTGGCAACATGATTTGCCGAAGTGTTTTAGATGTAATTATAGTTCATAAATTTTATGTGACTGTAAATGTGTCTTCTTCAGGTGTGGGCGCTGCCAGTTCGGGTAAGCTGACCTTTATGGTTGGAGGTGCAGAAGAGGAATTTAATGCAGCAAAAGAACTACTTACCTGCATGGGATCTAATATAGTTTATTGTGGTCAAGTTGGAACTGGACAGGTAAGGAATTTCCCAAACTGCTAAAATATTAGGGCAATTTTTTATTTTTTATATGGATTATGATGTGAGAAAACTCGACGGTATATTTATTTGAGTTAAAAAGTGTAACGATTCAGCTCAAAAAGGCATCATAAATCTCTAAAAAGAAACCCAATCAGTTCAGTTTTTTGGACCGCTCTATAAAAAGTCAAAGGGGGGTGTAGGGGACATGAATAAGCTTCTGACTAAAGCCTCTTTAATTTCTTGTGCCTGTTGTTCTTAGGCTGTATGTTTTTGTCTGTTTAGTTCAATATTGTATATATTAATAGCATGTAGTAATAGCGGTTTAAGAAGAGTATATGGAGATTAGCACTTCTCAATAGTAAAAAGATGAATGCCAAAAAACTCAATTTATATAGAAACAAAATGAATGTGCATTGTAAGTTTCCATTTATAGTAAAGATGAAAATTGTGTTTTTCACACGTTCTTGTCATGACAGAAGACATATATAAAGAAAATTAAGCTTAAAGTTGCATTTCTGAGTATTTAATTTATTCACAGCTAGGGGGTAATGCTAGTGGGAGAGCGCCTAAACAGATGAATGATGGGAAATGTGGGCAGTCTTACTACACTCCAATAGTCCCACCCACAACTCTAAGGAGAATTTCTAATGACCTATTACAGCTCTGAAGAAACTATGTCCTTGAAAATTAAAAACAAGTTTTTTGATTTGGGCTAAAATCACAATTAAAAGCACACTGGGAATGTTTTTACTATAGATCAAAAGATGATCGGAGTGGGACTTTGATTAACTTTTTTTTAACTGGTGGGAAAAACAATGTTTTGACATGTATTCCCTTTTGATGGGTAGATAAAATAACTTTGATACTTTGCGTTTGTTTGGTCTTTGGAAACTTTCTGACTCATAACAAATCATCCTCTTCAGTTCAAATAAATAAGTAACTATACATCAGTCATAATAATTGCCATTATGTTTTGTTTTTGTTGTCCTAGGCTGCTAAAATCTGTAACAACATGCTCTTGGCGATTGGAATGATTGGGACTTCAGAGACGATGAACTTGGGCATCAGGTAAAAGCTCAGGAAAATCTCCTCACGTCTTCATCATAAACAGCTTCAATATTTTAAACATCACATGATCCTTCCACAGACTTGGCCTCGATCCCAAACTTTTGGCCAAAATTCTGAACATGAGTTCAGGGCGGTGCTGGTCTAGTGACACTTACAACCCAGTGCCAGGAGTCATGGAAGGAGTCCCCTCTGGGAATAACTACCAAGGAGGTTTTGGCACTCAGCTGATGGCAAAGGTCAGTCTATAAACCTTTGATCAAGGATTGGAACTAAGTTAGGGTTAGATTTATTAACTGACCATATTTAAGCAATAAAATATTACTATTTAACATTATATTTTTTAAGTTCCAATAAATTTTAGCGTTTTCTTTAAAAGGTCCATTAGAAATGATCACGGACCTTGTTAGCCATGTTGCAAAAAAAAGAATCTTTGTCCAGACCATTACACTGAAATAAGCCTGTAAATGTTCAGCAGAACACGAAAAATATACATTATGGTATGTGTGGGTTTGTGGTTTTGTTTTCCAGACTGACATTTTCATTTCTGTTGAGGTTTTTAATGCGCGTTTTCTTTTCTTTTTAAGGATTTGGGCCTCGCACAGAACACAGCCACAAACACAAAGACTCCTGTCCCTCTTGGCTCTTTAGCCCATCAGATCTACCGTATGATGTGCGCTCGCGGTTATGCCAATAAAGATTTTTCCTCCGTGTTCCAGTTCCTGCGTGAAGAGGAGGGCCAGTAAAGTCAGCCTCCGTCCACAGCTTTGCTACGTGCCTGCATCTGCACAGGACTGACAGAGCAGTTTGGGTGCATTCACCACAAGGACATGTTTTTTTTAAGTTAGGAACTAAATGAGCTCTAGCATCATACGACACGTATTTTGAGCACTTGTATCCAGTATAAATTCTCATGTGTGTTATGGATATTTTTATAATCAAACACTCCTTTTAGCTCTTGAAGTAACTAATATGCCACCTATGCAGAAGAAGAAATAGAATTTATGATCTGTGCTGATGTTTGTTGGTGTCCATGTGTTTACGGATTGTCTTTTTTTCTTTTGATTTGGAAATTGTTACTTTAAGTTTCCGTTAATAAAATACAATTATTGTAATGGATTCATTCTTTTCGGAAAATAAATAAGAACTTCAATTTAATTTCTTAAAGGACTCAAAGTAGTAGATTATACACACAAAACTAGATCAGTCGGCTCTAATGAAATTGCCACTCCTCCACATTGATAGAAGGCAGTTGAGCTGCCTCGAGGATTCTGGTCCGGATGTCCATAGGAGGCCTCCCTGGGGAGGTGCTCCGGGCATGTCCTACTGGGCGGAGATCGCAGGGAAGACCCAGACAAATAGTCTCTCCAGTGTGTCCTGGGAACGCCTAGAGGTTCCTGAAGGAAGTAGCCAGTGAGAGGGAAGTCTGAGCATCTTTGCTTATAATGGATCAGTGGAAGAAGATGGATGGATGAAACTAGTCTAATTACAAATTTGAGAATACATCTAGTATCGAAGAAAATAATTCCAAAAAAGATATTTTGAAATATTGGTGCACAAATTGTAAGGTTGAAAGATGATAGTGGGTAAATTGGACTAAAGGAATCGTGAGCATATAGTGTCCTAATTGCTTAGTTGTGGTGGCTTCACTAACATCATACTTGAGGCTAGGGAACAGCTAGATGAGGTGAAAAATGTGCCAGAACTAAAGAAGCCTGAGTCGTCACTGACGATCCCACTTCTGACACCAACATAGCTTCATTTCTATTGATTTTTCCTCTCTTCCTTTAATTGTCACAGTAAATTATGTTCCTACTGTGCTATTTTTTGTTTCTTCTTGTCTCATTTTACATGTCTTTGTATCTTCTTATCATAAATCAATCACATTTTAGTTTAGACTTTACTAATATGTTCAAGCTAGGCATTCATTTACCTCATTCTGCCTCTTCTAAACACATTCAAGTCATCTCGTTTTTGGGATTATTATTCAAAATTCTTAGTGTGAATTATCCCTCAGATGTCATCTTCATCTACTTTATCCATTTTCAACACCACCAAAGAAAATTAAAAATAAACTTACCTCTGCTTCCTCCAGCTCCAGCATTTACTTTATTGTTGCTATACAACTAAATCCTCATTAACATTTTTCCTTTTGTTCTCATTTACATTCTTTAAAAAAGTTCCCTCTGACCTGATAGCACATCTTTATGTTTTTCTATGTTAAATTTCCTCTCTGAACTGTTGACCTCAGTACACACCCTTCCATCTGATTTACTGCAACATCATCTAACTCTGTCATTCTACTTGTAACTTTACAATTCACACATTTGAATTCTGGTGATTGAAATGGGTAAAGAACCTAAAACATGATCAAATTTGTCAAGCTAAAACATTACATTTGCCCTCTTGAGAGTGACTATGTATGTGATCTTTAAAATAATCAAACAAAACTTGTTTTTATGAAGCACATAAATACAACACTAACGCATAGTACTTTACAAGCTTAAAGCAATTAAAAAATGAAATGAAACACAGAATGTCCTGAATTGTCCTGCAATTAAATAAATTCCTCTGAAGGAATTCTTGAAAAAGGGTCCTTCCTCATTCAATTGTGCCAAGTTTGAAGTGGTGTAATTGTAGAGGGAGGATCGTGCGAATTCCTGGCACGCTAAAGGACACTGTGACTTGACATCCAATGTTCCACTGAACTTCTTCTTTTGTTTCTAATTTGTTTCTAAGCCTACAAACAACATTGACGTAAGGATGGATTCAGTTGGCCAGAGTCACTTTCTATGTTTAGGTTGTTTTTGCAAAAAAAAAAAAAAACCTGAAGGAAGGTTAGTATCTATCAAAAAGTTCAGGACTCCTTTCTTTTCCAAGCATAAACTGTCTGTTTACTCTGCCACAAGTGTTGGTTGCAATCAGGAGATAAATGTTTTGTCTGATTTGTGCACAGGTAATAATGTTTTCTGAAAAAAATTTACTTTTAATGCAAAAAAAAAAAAAAAAAGTAGATGAAACGCATTCTTAAGATCACATTTTTAGAACTTTATCAGGATCTGTGGCTAAAATTCCATCAAACAAAAGTCCAGAAATATTACTTTTGGTTTCATTTTCACTCTGATTAAGTGATTTATTAAAGTAACACAACACTTATGAACCTAAATTGGCTTAAAGGCCCAATCGAAAATAATCTTCTGCTTCTCCAATTTGTTGTTTTACTCCTTTGGAATAAAACATTTGTCTTTCCTTGTCACCAGAATTCCATGTCTGTTTCCATTTGATCACATTTTAGTCCGTCTTTGTTTTAATCTTTTGGTTCTTTGAACAACTCTGTAAAATCCACCCAAAACCTTAGTTTCTATATAATTTTGGCATGTAAATGGTCCAGATTGTTTCCACATTGTTTGCTGCTTCAATGGTTTCAATAAAAGTAAATTCCAAATAATTACATTTGGTGAAAAAACAATAATGGGTGATTGCAGACATGGAAGATGAACCTTTACATGTTTGTATGCAGCTATCATATATATCTTTAAAAAAACTTTTCTAAATTTAAACAAACAACGATTTCTTTATTTGAACACATGTTTAAGGAATTGACAGTGACTTGCCATTTAAGGTTGGGATTTCAAAGCTTATTCAGAAATTTACGTCACAACTTTTCTGTGGATTCTCACTGTCAGTATCAGCCAAACATGATGTTGCCATTCTTTAGTGAGTTACATCACTTTACAAGAGTGGCACGCAGTTATTCATGTTTCACTATCGTATTTTTCAATGAGCAGAACAAAAACCTAGACGGATTTTGCAAACAGAAAAGGATTTAAGCATCACTGAATGTAAACTTCTGTGTTTTTTTCAAAGCTGGGAACTCTGAGTGCATTTATGCAACCGTACTTCTCTTACGTGGTGAACTTAACTCTGATGAAGGCCCACAGATGTCAGTTTGTGTGTATTTGCTTCAGACGAGCACCAAAATAAACCTTCTCACACTATTATCTTTGTTTTTCAATGCTCTCGGGGAGACTCCGGATGCAGTCATAAAGGAGATGCAAGCTGGCTCCCTCATTGGTTATAAAAGTGCCGGGGGGCAATTCCACACAAAGTCTTCAATGTGGCAGTTGTTGTTGGTGGGACTTCAAAGATGTACCATGCAGCTCCAAAATTCTGAAGTTCACCCTCATTCGTTAAAAATCTTCTGAATCTGCAGAGTGGAAATGAGGATCCAACCAGGGAAGCCTGCAGATCAAGAAAAAATCATTTGAGATACAAACCATGATGACATGTTTTATTTATATTGGATGAATCATTTAAAACTATCTCTGTACATTGATTTTGCTTAAGTAGACTTGTTTAGTTTTACTTAAGAACTTAATTCATTGTTTTTGTCCCACACTTTTTGTCAAACTTTTATTTTCTGGACAAAAGCTGTTGCAATAATAATAACAAAAGCAAATAATAATGGCTTTCTGCAGAAAAAAAAAAAACATTTTGAGCTTATTTCAATCCTTTTAATTAATTTTTGCAGTATAATATGAGTTCTTGCATCCTAGGTCTATGTTTTATTAATCAAATTTATAATATATATATATATATATATAATATATATATATATATATATATATATTATATATATATATATATATATATATTACTTCCTGTCTCTCATATCTTACCAACCAATTATTACAATCTCTTTTATTGATTGATTCTCTTTGATTATGTGCCATAAAAAGCAGTGATGAGAGTTCTTGGATGAGCATCAGTAAATGTTGCATTTAAATTATATTGATTGTCTGTAACATTCATTAAAACATTAAAAATTATTGATACGTCTTTTCAATTTGAGTTACAGACCACTTTAGAATGATTTAAGGCACTTTATAAAGAAGTTTAAATTAAATTCTGAATATTTCTGTTGCCCCAAACCAATTTCTGTGTGACAACTTTTGAAAATTCCTTAAAAATAATTGATATACTGTACAGCTGAGTTTTGCATTAGTTACTTCTTGGTACTTTTTGTAAGAGCTGATTGGAAATCCTTATTCAAGTTCTCACTCGTGTCTAACATTTCTCTGACAAGCTTCTCAGTTTATGAGTCCACAGAATTAATTTGTGGATCGGTCCCTCTTTTCTTCTCCAGGTAGGCCAGAGCAGGAGAGCGGCATGTCTCTGATCTACTTTACCAATAAGCTCTGAGAGGCCAAGGTGCCACAGGTCAGGCGATCACAAGACAAAGCCATAAAAAGTCCATTAAGCACTGTAGACTGAGAGCTGTGCTGTCATCCACTTGATAGCTGTTGCAAACAGAGCAGTACTTTGGTCTCAGGCCTCCAGCAGACTGAAAAACTCACAGCCTGACATCATCTACTTCACTTTTTTTTTCTTTTAAATAAGCTTTGCAGTCTGGTGGGGGGTTTTATGCTGAATACTGATATAGTTAAGCAGCTTTGTGTGTTCATCCAGAGGAAATACAATTTAGAAAATACATGGAAGAGATGGTTGTGTTGGTTTTCCTGGCATTTGTCAGTTTTCTGCATGTATTTATTTTGTGCAAAAAAATTATTTTATTTTACAACAAATGAAAAGTAAAAGCAAATGTGCATTTTCTTTTGTTTTCTGGGTTAATAGCCTTCACACAAACAACTCACATCCTGGCACAAACGCCTGTCGACATGAGCATTAACTTTGGGCAACAACCAAAAATAACAAGTTAAAAGGTTCTTCAAACACGACCCGTCTACAATGTTTTAGTTTGTACAAAAACCAACAAACTTTACACAGTAATTGTTAATTGTATCTATGATTTAAACCAAAGTAAAACAAAAATGTTTTTGGTCACAATTAATTATAAATTATCTTTTTTTTTTTTTTTTTTTTTTTTTTTTGTCCTTATAGTTTCATTTTAAAAGCAGGTCTCAACATAAATTTCCAAATACTTTCAAGTGCTTTGTGGTTCTATATTCTTTGACAAATGAATTTCCGGTTAACTTAGTTTATTTGCCGTTAAAATGAAACTGACACATGAGAGTAATTTTGAGCGTGCGTAAATGTGGGAGGGTGTTGATACCAGACCCGGAAAAACGTTCATCGGAAAATTAAAAATCTCATTTATGAATAAATTCCAGAAAAAAATACAATAATAAACGTACTCTGAAATAATTGTGCATCCTGATTGATTATTTTATGATTGTCTTAGATGTATCAGGACACTATGACTCAAATAATTTCCGAGTGTTCTTATTAATTTGTAATACAAGAAAAAAATATGTATCTTGAGCCATCAACCTGAAGCGATTAAAAACAGACTTTTTAGGGATTTTATAAATGAAAAAGTTCTTTTTTCTTTTTTTTTTTTTGCTCCAGGCTTCTGTACATTCTTCCGCGTGAGCTCTGAACTTCACTCATAAACATTTACTGCCTCAAAAAGTGGGAAAACTCTGAGCTATTAACCGTTTTTTTCCCCTTCAATTCTTTATATTAAGTTGGACGCGCGTTCTCAATTATGCCAACTAAAAACTATGATTTGATGCGCAAAAAAGAAAGAATTTTAGATATCAAATGTGTGGATGTTTGACTATTGAGATCCTGGTTTGTGTGCTTTAACCACACCGGCTTGGTACCATGTCCGCTGTCTTAACTGTAAAAAAAAAAAAAAAAAAAAAAAATCATTTTAATGCTTGCGGTCTCCATGTGCTGTAAAATTTGCGGCTTTGAGCTCCACTTCAACTTCTTGATTTTTTTTTCCCTGAGAAAACATAAAACATGTAACTTCAGGGCATGTTTGTGCTTCTCTGGAATTGTTCTTTTTTATGACACTTACTGACTTCTGATCAGAGAAGAGCAAAAGCACAACTTTACGCATAAACTAACAAAAAAAGTAGCACAACCTGTGCTTGCAACCTTCTCTTTCTTTTTTTTTTTACTGCGCGCTGCGTTCTGGACGCCTTTCTTTTCGTGACGGCAACTTTCAACTTGACCTTGGCCTCCAGCCGCGTCTCCAACCAGCCTGAGGAAAGGATTTTTGGTTTCTCATCCTTGTTTGGCTTTTTATCAAGTCAGTTGTGAGAACAATTTTGCCTGGAAACCACCTTTAACTTGACTGCGTAAAAACTGTGCCAAAACAGTATTTTGTGGATAATACTTAGGATAGAAAGTATTTGGATTAGAAATTATAATTTAAAATATTCTAATAATTCTAAACATAATTTTCCATTTTTACTCCAGAGCGTGCACCATCAAAATTAGGTCCAAACAACTAATTTAAATTAGAAGTTAATTCTGTAAAGTAGTATGCAATTTCTTTAAATGTGGATGTTTTTATTCATAAAATATCACATAAATTGTTCAAATGATTAACAATTTCATTTCTTCTATTATTGCATATTTAAATGACATAATAATGCATTCTAGAGCGTGCGCGCTGTCCTGTCTTATCCAGCTTTTAGCCTCATCTGCATTATCCTCTAGACGTGTAAGGTCTTCTTTGCATATCACGTGCTTGCTCCTGTCCAATAACCTCGCGTTCCTCGTGCGCTCAGGCGAGCTGCTATCGGTACTCTGCCCGAGTCCCTGTCTCCGCTCAGTTGAGGGGATTTTGAAAGAGTTGGTCGTCTCAATGGGCATGCTATGACCGCCTCATTGCTCCTCCACTCGCGCTGGATCGACCCGGTGATGTTCCTCTACGACAGCGCCTTGGATGAGAGAAGCAAGAACATGGAGGGGTTCACTGGAGGCAACTTTTCTGCGAATCAGTGCCGGAATCTGTTAGCGCATCCAACCTCCCTGGCTCCCAGCACCACCTACACGGCGAATGAGGTGCCAGTCTCTGGCATGGCGGAGCCTGGCAAACAATGCAGCCCCTGTTCTGCCACTCAGAGTTCATCCAATGCGTCCTTGCCATATGGATATTTTGGCAGCAGTTACTATCCGTGCAGGATGTCCCACGGCGGCGTCAAGGCGTGCGCGCAGCCGTCTGGTTTCGGTGATAAATACGTGGACTCATCCGTCTCCGGTGAGGAGTTCTCGGCTCGGGCGAAGGAATTTGCCTTCTACCAGGGTTATTCCTCGGGTCCGTACCAGCCCAGCTACCTGGATGTGCCAGTGGTTCCTGCGCTGACTGCCCCCTCTGAGCCGAGACACGAGTCCCTGCTGCCCATGGAGCCCTACCAGTCGTGGGCCATCACCAACGGCTGGAATGGGCAAGTTTACTGCGCCAAGGAGCAGCAGCAGACAAATCCTCTGTGGAAATCCTCTTTACAAGGTATTTTATTCACCACTTTTATCAACAAATATATATATATATTTAATATTTTTTATCTATATGTGTGAATGTAATGTATGCTCTTTTTTTTCAATCTACAGACACTTTAAATGGCGAAAGCGCAGTGCGCCGCGGGAGAAAGAAGCGTGTGCCATGCACCAAGGTGCAGCTGAAAGAACTTGAAAGAGAATATGCTTCCAATAAGTTCATCACCAAAGACAAAAGGAGGAGGATATCGGCCCAGACGAACCTGACGGAGCGACAAGTGACAATCTGGTTTCAGAACCGGCGCGTAAAGGAGAAAAAAATCGTCAATAAATTCAAGAGTTCCAGTTAGCTCTGGATACACTAACAAGAAGTGAAAGGCGGACATGGATGTACTTTCATCCAAAAACTAGGGTATAATTTATTACATTATGGACAGCTTTCCTGTCGCCAGAGCGGCTCTGTTTTGAACTAAACATTTCCCATCTCACGTTTTAATTGGAACCAGTCGATGCGGGCTGTTGACAGAAGATCGGAAATGGCCTGGAATTTAAGGTGGTTCTGCAGGCCTGGGATGCTTTGATACTCGAAAAGACTCTGCCTCTCAAAGCGGGACACTCATTTCAGCTTTGGGTCTTTTTTTTTCTTTAACTCCATTTCAAAATGTAAAGTGTATAATAATTTATTCCACACCCTCTTGGCTTGAGGCACGCGCCAGTGAACCAAAAACGGCCTTTTGACTGAAAATAAAGAGATCAGACTATGAAATGTTTAATGAATCAAACTTTTAATTCAAAGGGAAAGCATTAATATTTATTCAGGCTGTTTTTCACACCAAAAATAAATACATTTTCAATCTTAAAGTAAGAGTTTATGCAAAGCTTTAAAAGATGAACTACCACAAAAACAAGCACTTATTTAGTTTATTGCTCTTATGATAAATCATAATTACTCGCATGTCAACTGACTGGCAACTAAGGAAGCAATGGAATATTTTAAAAGCATTTATTCATGTACATACTAAGACTGAAGCCATCTATCCTCTGTTATTACAATATAAGCCAACGTTTTGACAATAAATGATTGAGAGACACAGTGTGTTTTTTTGTCAAATTCATTTATTTATTTGTTCCCATCAAATTGGTTTAATATATGGTGTCAAAATAATTCAAATAAAAATCATGATGTGGTCCTTATTTTATTTCATTTTATTGCACTGTTAAGTGATAACGTGTGTGGGCCTGCGGGCCCTGACATAGGACGACGGTCAGGTCTTTCAATGTGTTTTGTCGCCATCTAGTGGTAGATCTGCGTAAGCACAGCACACAAGACAAGAAGAGAAAAATCAGGAAACTTTATTATTATATGCTTGTTTAAAATGTTTGTTTTTTTATACTATTAGCACATTAAAAACGTTATTGATTTTGCGAAGAATGTCATTATTTATTTAAAGACAGCACAGTTTTTGCTATACTATGAGGTTAAAAACTATTTACGCACATGAAATTGGTGCGTCAATACGAGAAAACCTCGGGCAAATAAATATCTTGAAATAATCTTAAGTGGTTTAGAAATATGTTCCATATTAATATGTTGTTGATTATTATCTTTTAGTTTAGTTTAATTGAGCTTAAAAGTGGAGGATTCGTGTTTTCACGAAAGTAAAGAATATGTAATTGTGTGATTCTTGTTTTTTGGGAGAAAATGAATCAATTCAGGAAATATATAAACATATAGTTTAAAATTTCCCTTTAGACTTTTATCAGATAAGCTTGGAATGTTTTAGTTTTGTTAAAATAAAAAATGTGTGTTCTTTTTGTTTCTTTTTTAGGCCCTCATCCCAAAAAATAAAAACTGAACACCCAGTGATGTTCTGTAATCTTTGATCTCATAACTTGCTGTGAAAAGGAGGCGTGTGTCCTGTCCCATCACAGAATGAAGGAAGAGCTAACAAGAAATGGAGAGAAATGAAAAAAAAAAAAAATAATTTGCTATGTAACGAAGAGCACCATCACAAAATTGGACTAGAAACTAATTGAAAATACTGAAGAAGAGCTGGGCTAAATGTTGTAGCTTCTATAAATTATCACGCCTCTATAAAAGAAAGTTGGGTAACATGAAAGCAAACATTGATGGAAGATGAGATCTCTGACTTCTTGACAGAACTGTCTCTTTCAGCTGTGGGTCATTGCGCCCCCTATAGTCCCATAGGTAACGAAATTCTCCAGGAAAAAAATGTGGCTAAATGATGCGCGCAAAAATGATGAATTTATTATTTAAAAACACAAATATTAATATTCACGCATTGCAACACAGATTTGGAGCAGAACTAGAAAAAAACAGTACGTTTAAAGTTCTGATTGAGAATCATTTGTTGCAACAAAAAAAATGGATCGAGACATTTAAAAATGCAGGTAAATTATGACTGACATGAACTTAAGAGTATGAGGATGTTTTGGTTTGTTTTTGGTTGGAAACACTTTAATTGTTTTCTGTTCTCTTTCAAATGAATAAATCAAACATCATATCCGGTTTTTTGCATTCACTTCAAATACAATAACGAATTGCTCTGCAGTGCTTGTGGTTTGGGCTCATTTGGATTTTACCATTTGGGCCAAAAAAAATCAAATAATAGTTTAGCTTCAATTTAAAACCTACTGCTTACTGAAACATAATAAATATTATCAAAAAATAAATTATTCAATAAGTTCATCCTCTGACTTCAGATCCTTATTAATTTCTTTGCAAAAATCTATTAGAGAGAAGCTTTGTCTGTTAGGAGGAGGCCTGTAGGGGAGACTCTCCTGATGCTTCAGCTCATCCTCGTCTTTAAAGGGACAAATATTTCGTGTAACCGCCAGCAAACAGTTTAATGCGTATTTTTTATTTTTAATTCACACTGCCACCAATACTTTTACGAGTTTACTCTGAAAAGTCGCCCTGGAATCAAATAATACGCAGATATTATGCTGCAAATACTTGCTTCAAAAAAAAAGCAAAAGTTAAAAAAAATATATATGAAAGTTTATAGCCAAATAAATTCAGCTAAAGCACATATTTTTTGTGCATCATCATGAATGTGTCAACAAACTAAAAAAAAAAAAAAGACAAATAAAAAAGGGGATTTTTTTAAAGCTTAAAACTTCCTTTTTACAAATGTTTTCACTCACTTCTGCACTTTATAACCTCATAAAATTATAAAAATGTGAATAAATAGGATAATATTTCCCATAGGTGTTATAATCCCTGACATAAATCCCACGTTTAGACGCACCGAAGGCACGCTCCTCTTGTCTTGTTTCTGTTTTTTGCGCATAAACTGGAACTGATGCGTCATTTGGTCTAAAAGTCCTCATATTGTTTATGATATTTGGTGACATAAATATTATTCTGCAGCGATGACAACAAAAGGAAACCTAAGAGGGGAGTCTTATATAAGAGATAAGAAAAACAGTCTGGAGCCCCTTTGCCAAATTATTTATAGCTCATGAACGTCTCCTCTGCTCTGTTCTGCCCAAGTAAGTGTCAGCTGATCATCCTCAGTTCCCTTACTTTATAAAGTATTATTCTGACAAAAAAAAAAAAAAAAAAAAAAAAAAAAAAAAACGACATCTTTTGTCGATGTGGTCAAAGAGACGTTTCCGGGTCCAGAGGACAATAAAGCCTTCTTGTTCATTGTCTTTTTCTCTATGAACACCGAGCCACATGTGACCTTTAACCACCTCACACCAACAAACCCACGAGTTCCAGATCTGGGTCAAGGAAACGGCAAGATTTCGCTGCTCCATCGGAGTTTACGCGCGCGCGTTTCCTCCACGATTGGGAAGCATCCATGACGCACATTTATAGTAAGTCTCAAGCCATTTTATAGTGTGGCTAAAAACACATTTAGTCTTTAATTGGGAAATTTGCAAACAAACAAAAAAGAAAACTGGGTTAAAATGAGATTATTTGATCAATTTTCCTTTTTAATTTATTTGAAAGTGTAAATCTAATAATAAAGACTAAATAAAAGTCATTTTAAGTACAATATTAACTAATTTTTATTTTATTTAAATGTATCAAATCGGTATAGGCCGACTCTCTGAAAGTCGTCTACACGTGGAGACGTATAGGCAATCTGTCATAATGTGCCAGTGGTCACATGGCTTTGGCCCTCAGGAATGGATAGCGATGGATTCCCACGTCACCTTGTACGTCTAAGGATTTCTGCTCCAGCAGTCAGCCTCAAAGTGGCTGAAGCGCAGCGGCGCGCAGGAACAATGCGCGGATTATCCTAGGACGTCTCCGCAGAATATGGATTTGGATGATCGGATTTCGGGCTCCAGTATGTATTTACCGAGCTGCACTTACTACGTGTCCGGAGCAGACTTCCCGGGTCTCCCTCATTATTTGAGCCAGAGCCAGTCCTCTCACCCCGTCCCTTACTCGTACCAGTCCTCTGCGCTCCCGCAGATCCCGTCCGTGAGAGATGTCGCTTTCAGAGATTATGGCATTGATGCTTCGAGTAAATGGCACCACAGCAGGGGGAGTCTGTCCCACTGCTGCGCTGAGGACATGCACAGGGACAGCTGGGCGTGCTCGCGGGGGGGAGAGGTCCCGGTGAAAGGCGCGTCGGGGCACCCCGGCTCCTCCAGCGCCACTTCTGCGCTCGGCGGGGGCAGCGTTGGGCGGAACGGGGTCCTGCCTCAAGCCTTCGACCAGTTCTTCGACCCGGCCTACGGGAGCGCGGAGGGGAGCGTCCCAGAGGCGGACAGACAGTCCAGAACGAGCCCGGCTCCGGCTCACGCTGCAGGCTCGGACTCCGCGGAGAGCTGCAGCCCCAAGTCCTCCTCCGGGAACAGCGAGGAGAAACAGAGCAGCAGCGGCAGTGAGTGCTTTGACGCGGGGAGGAAACAAATCTAACACGCTGCTCTTAAAAGCATTTTATATGCACTTTTATAAGCACATCAGGTTTATAGAGGGCCTGCAGATTTACCCCACAGAAAATAAACTACAAGATCACGTGCTTGGGGTTGAAATTGGCCGTGAAGACCGCCTGTTTTCAACTTTTAAAACTATTTCCCCAAAAAGATTTTATGTGAAGAGTTTAAGAATCACACTGTGAACAACTATAAAGCTATTTGTTTTCTGAAAGCCGAAAACATTGATTTGTGTTACCTTATATTTAAGTTTGGAGTTAAGGCACTGCGTAAAGTTTGTTATATTCTAAATTAATAAATAATTTAGTAAGAAAAGTCCTTAAATGTTAAGTCAAAACAACCGCCTTCTTGTTCCATCTCTGATTTTCGTGCGTTCTTTTGGAACTTCTTTCACTCTCGAAACTAAACGCACCAAATGAGTCTCAATCTTTGTTTACAAGTTTTGCTCCTGCAGGCCCAAGATCAGGCAGACACTTGAACTCCAAACAGCCATGCAGCGTGACCAAAGCCTCGGAGCAGGAACTGACTGAGGATTTGGTTTCTCAAGACGCACGGTGCCAACACAACTTTCTGCTTTCCCCTCTCCTCCAGGTGCTCCGAGGACGCGCAAGAAGAGGTGTCCGTACTCCAAGTACCAGATCAGGGAGCTTGAGAGGGAGTTCTTCTTCAGCGTCTACATCAACAAAGAGAAGCGCATGCAGCTCTCCAGGATGCTCAATCTGACAGACCGCCAGGTCAAAATTTGGTTCCAAAACAGGAGAATGAAGGAGAAGAAACTGAACAGAGACCGTTTACAATACTACACAAACCCTCTGCTATAAAAACTGGACCCAGACTGCTGCCACCCCCACTACCCCCACTCCCCATTCAGACAGACTAAACATCCGTGCCATAAAGTGGACCACATTTTTTTTGTCTTTTCAAAATCTCTTCTTCTCCTTTCTATTGTTATTATTATATTATTATAAATATATTATCATTCTTGTGATTGTTTTTTGTTTATTTTAGCACTTAAAATGCCATCAAATTTGGATTATTTTATATAAATGCACATCTTTCTTAAAAAAAAATTCTGTTTTACAAACAAATTAAACTTTATCTTCCGCTGTTTTCCAGCAGGTTCTGTCTTGCGTTTTCAAAATCTTCGCGCAAATTACGCACGCTTACATCAACTTATCTGACAAGGAAGTCCTTAAAATTTCGCTTCTATACACACACTTTTCTCATTTTTGTCTCAATTAATTAATGCAACATTTGAAAAACATATACCAGAAAATGATTTCATAGGGACAGCATTTGTCCTCACATTACTTATCAGTGAACGCTGGCTGCGTAAAAACTACTAAATTTATATTATATGTTTCAAAATCGATTTTAAGGAGGATAAAATATCACCCAAAGGAATAATATCACCAAAATATTGGGCTCAAATAAAATAAAATAAAAACACTCCAAATAAAAAGACTATTATTTTATCTTGTAACACGTGTGTCGTATATCACGATGGGTGCTTTTGAGCTTTTTGCCCCCCTTGTGTGGAAATCAGAGCCGCAGCAGTTAATATTTGATATCCATGACAAAGGGCCCCATTCATTTGTTGGGGGCAGAAAGTGGAAAAGCTGATTTTGACCTGATATGTCGGCTGATAAACCAGAGGGGATCTTTTTAAACTTCCCTGTAGCGCAGAAAAATCCAAATTCATGCGTAAAAAAAAAATGGATAATGTCAATAAAATGGTCTAAATGGATACTCAAAACTGTTTTTTTGAATTATATCTTATTCTTTGAGTTTTATTTGAAAACAAATGTTAACTACACTATAAGAAAAAAAAAGGGGGGGGGGGTCTCACCACCCTCACATAACCTCAAAAGCTTTAGTGCTGCATGTTTTTTAGGGGCTTTACACCGACCACCAGACCCCGAAAACAGCCTGAATGGCCTGTCATAAGATAATAAGGGTCCTGGTGTCTTCCTTACACGGAGCATCCTGCCAGGCTCCCAGGAATTCCGCTTTGATTGCTGCACATCCTCCCAGTTGCTTCAGTGACTTGGCCATAAAAGGCGGATTCGTCTGGAGCATTTGGAGTACGCTGCAATAAAGCGTCTGAGACCAAGGTTATTAACTGTGACTCGAGGGGGGCTGAAAACAACGGCTGGGAGCAGCGAAACGCGCGGACGCGGACCTCTCCGTGCTCATTTGGTTCTGCGTTCAGCCGGCAGATGTGCATGGGAAGATCTGTGGTGGTGTTGCCACGCAGGGCCGCGGGTGTTTGTCCACTGGATGGCGCTCCTTAGATCAATGTCATTGCCGTGAATTGAGATTTAAAAGAAGTTTGATGGGAGAATCAAACTCTCAGGAGAGTGGATTTCTTCAAGGTAGGAAGAAACAGAAATGTTACTTCAGTGAATTGTGTTTGCGTTATTCCAAAGAGTGCGTAAATGGATCTGATGGCAAAAAACATACAAAAATATTAATAATGATTGAGAGAAAACAATGATAAGATAACTTTTTTGGACTTGGTTTAAAGTAATTGTTGCTTCAATTTTTTAAGGAAATTCTCGTGTAAAAATGCAAGGTAAAAGGTCAAATTTTCATGGGGAAAACAAGGAAAAAAATCTTATTTTTTTGAATTTATTACATTCCTGTCAACTTGAATCAGACACAAGGAGGGGAAAGCAAAAAAAGGGAATAGAATGAATTAAAATAACAATTGTTTAACGTTCCCGTATTGTGCGTTGCACCTTTGTGTATCCAAGCAAAGGCTAAAGGAACGGCGTCTTTGATTAATTTATTTCTGAAAGTTTCATTTAAAATAATCCAGTAAAAATGTGACTGTTTGTGTGACACTGAAGGGATGGATGATAAAAAGACAGAGGAGCTCAAACAGGAACACATCCGCTGCGCGCATGGCGGCTGTTCATATTCTGTGGCTCTGATTTCCAGACTTTATGGGTCCAGACTTTGAGGGAAATAAACGTGACTGATCTTGGATTTCAGTTTGAACCCTCTCAAGGGTCTTTTTGGTTGACCTAAATCTAATTCTGTGGCATCAACTTCAGCCATGGATGTTTCTGTGCGTGAATCAAAGGTAAAAACGAGGTATCCTGAAGTCTTTAAAAGGGGGTCTAGAGTATTTTATAATCTATGAAAATGACATGTTTGTTTTCATTTTAGGTTTAGACATCCATTTAAGTAAGGTGGCTCCTGAGTTTTTTCCCTTTCAAAATAAAAGTGTTGGATATAGCGTTTTATTTATTTATTTATTTTAGTGTGTGCATCACATCCATATGTTTATTTTTCAGGATAATTGTTGATTTATTTTGAATTCAAAGCTTAGTGAAAATGCTAAAAAAAACAACAAAATATAACAATGGTAATTGTTAAAAAGTTAAATCTCACGGAGGAGAGCCACGTGCAAAAATCTAAATTTTGTATGCAAAAACATTTTTTATAAATATACTTAAAAAAAGATGATTAATAACAAACCAGATTATCAGTGATGACTATGAAGTGTTGATAAAGTAAAAAATTCTTCTATAAATCCAGCACTTTTTAATTTTTTTTTTTGAACTTCTAAACAAATATTTTGTGTGGAATGCCATATGATCAGTATAAAACTTATGAAAAAATAAAATACTATACAAAGGAACATAAGCAAATGTTTAAAAAACACAAGTGGGGATTCTTTAGTACCAGAAAAAGAAAAAAGTAGACTTGAACTGATTTTTTTATTCATTAATTAAGGATGTCTTGTTTTTTTTATTTAAGGATAAATTCATTTTAGCTTCTAAATATAATGTTGTTGCCTCTTATACATAACATTTCTTTACAGAGGCTGCTTTTGTGACAGCATGTGACAAACAGTTATGAATGCATTCAGCTATTTAGTAAGTCTTCTGCAAGTATTTAGAAATGTTAAGGCTTCTCCACACATAAAAACAACACATTTGTTTTGACATACTCAATGTCGTCATTGTGGCATTCTGAAGGTTTGGTTTTTGGTGGGTAAAAACTGGCTGTGAGCGGCTGAAGCTATCTTTGTGAGCCTTCATGGAGGTACAGAAACAAGTTCAATGTTTGGCTGTTTTGAGTCTTCACTGTGGGAAAATGGTCCATTCTCTTTGGGTTATTTCAGAATCAAAATCTTTCAGGGGGAAATTAAAATCTTCAATTCAATTCTTGGGTCATTCCTATTATATATATATATATTTTGGTTGCATTTTGGATCAATGCTCATAATGGTTTCATTGTAACTCGATATGGATTCTTATGTGTTATTTTTTGACTGTAGGGGGTTAAAATCAACCCAATAAAAAGTAAGTCCCCTTTTAAGCTCGGAGATAGGTTAAAAACAATTCACCTTTATATGGAGTTTATGTTGCAGAAAACATATTGGACAATTTTGGCTGACGGTAGAGGAAACTGAGAAGTCTTGGTCAAAAATGTATTTAATTAGACGTTAAACATTTGGCTTAAAAACAAATGCAAGCGACACAATAGTGAGAACAGTATTTTTTTTTCTGCTCGTACCATAAACAAATCAACATCATGATTAATGCTGGAAGTACATTGATCTCTATTTTCAGTAGATATAGTAAAAACACTCAAAATACGGATATCAGGAAACAAACAAGATGTTCAATTCTAGAAAACATCCCAGTTTAATAAAAGAAAATGCATTTCATTTTAAACTTAAAATATTGATCCAAATGGCTTTCCATACTTTTAAAATAATAAAAATAGGTTAGCATTCATAACCTTTGCACCATGATCGGTCAAGCTCCACAGAAGTCACACTTCAAGTTAAAACAGGGTTTACACAGTTATGGGACAGATGATGATGAAGTAAAAAGCTAATAAAGATCAACTGGGAAGCTCAGGAAAGTTGAAAACTCTTCCCACACCCCCTCAAGAAAGAAAAAAAGTGAGTCTTCACTGCATCCTCTGCTTTTACAGTGCTGTAAAACTGACTGTTAAAAAAAGTGCAAAACATCTCAGCTATTGCATTTGTCAAACGAGCTTTTTGCGGTGACATCCTCAACTCCAGGCTGAGAGGCCCCGATGTGGAACATCTAAGAGTTTCTTAACTCCACATTTCTCATCGGGCTTTTCTCCTTTCTGTGAAGCCAAATCTGTGACAGTGTGGAGCTGGCTGCTCGGACGGGGAGGAGTCAGCCTCCTGCTGTTTTAATTGGCTGCAGACTTCAGTGAGAAGCGTGAGTATCAGTAATTATTCGGCAATGTTTTGCTCAAGAAATGTCAGCCAGATAGGGAAATTTTCATCCGCAGGCAAATTATACCAGGACGATGTCATGTTCCAGCAACCAGGCAGGAAACTCGTTTTTTGTGGACTCTTTGATCAATCTGAGAAGCGACAGTGGTTCGTGTTACCAAAGTAACAGCCTCTACTTGCCGGACTACTCTTATGGACTTCCCGGTGGCTCTTGTTTCCCGGCCATCGATAAGCGCAACGAGCCGACCGGCCAGAGCATGGTCCCGTGCTCTGCTCCCTACGCGCAAGGGGTGGAACCGTGGCTGGATCAGCCCAGCGCGCAGCATTTGTGCTCCTTCTCGCAGAACATCAAAGAAGAGAGCGCGTGCTGCCTGAACGAGTCGGACAAATGTCCTAAAGGAGCGGCAGTGGACGACATTTCTTATCCCGCCGCGTCATGCCCTGTCGCCGGCAGCGCCGTGCCCGTCCCCGGCTACTTCCGCTTGTCTCAGACGTACATGTCATCCAGGCTGTACCACGAAAGCCACTTCACGGTGCAGCGACCCGCCCGCATGGACTGCCAGCAGCCGCAGGCTGCGTGCGCGGAGCCGGAGCGCAGGGAGAGCCACGAGGAGGCGCCTGCGTCGTGCGCCCCAGCCAGAGAAGAGGACAGCCGCCTCTCCTCGGAGAGGTCATCCTCCCCAGAACCAACCGAGACGTGTAACGCAGAGAGTCCAGACAAACAGGAAAAAGGTGACAGCCAAAATCACCAGCCTTAAAAGACCAACCCGTCTGGGTGTTTATGGTTTTATTGGCAATAATTTCCTACTATAAAACAAACAACAACAATTAAAAAAATTGCCATAATTTAAGAATCAGAGCTTAAAATCTTTGAGAGTCAGTGCATCTTTATGAATTAAAAGGAGGAAGCCACACATGAAGCTTGAAATAACAAGGCCGCGCAAATGTTGTCAATTTGTCCTGTTGGATATTTAATTTGTTTCAACCCTCATCAAAGGCTCCAGCTCTCGTTTTCATTTCTCTTAGAGTTTATTTGAGGCTGCAGGAGCAGATGTGAGTGTAAATGAGACTGCACCAAGGAGAAAAAGCAACACAAATGTAAACATGTATGTTCCACTGGGGAAAAAATAGTTCAAATTTTCTGGAAAATATTGTGCGTAATTTGGAAAATATGTTAATTTATAGCAATAATAAATACATATATAAATTGTTATAAATGTATGCGCATTGCCTGCCTTCAGTGACCTGCTCTGTCCTTTTCAGGAGGCGGAAGAACTGAAGTCGCTGCCAACTGGCTCACAGCAAAGAGCGGCAGAAAGAAGCGCTGCCCTTACACCAAGCACCAGACTCTGGAGCTGGAGAAGGAGTTTCTCTTCAACATGTACTTGACGAGGGAGCGTCGTCTGGAGATCAGCCGCAGCGTGCACCTCACCGACAGGCAAGTCAAAATCTGGTTCCAAAACAGGAGGATGAAACTGAAAAAAATGAGCCGAGAGAGCAGGATCCGAGAGCTCTCCAACGACTTCAGTTTCTCGTGAGACATGCGCACGGGAGAACTGGTTTTCCTGTGCAGAACCCCCACCCACGTGATAATATATGTGCTAACTTATTGATTGTTCTCAATCGGATATTTTGTTCTGTTGTGTGATGTTTTTTTTTTTGCCCCCTCACCAACGCGATTCATTTAGAAAAAAAAAAAAGATGGAGTGACTGTCTGAGAGCTCCATGTGTATCTTCAGTCTGAGTGAATCTGTAGAAATTGCATGCTGGAGGCCTCACGGGGATATCTGTGTTTAAATGCTTTATGTAAGAAGTCATGGTGAATATTTGCACATTTTGCTGGTCAAATGAATAAAAACCACCCCTATAAAACCACAAACGTCTCATGTGGCTCACAAAGACGCGCGCTGGCGGCGCTTAAATCTCAGCGCTGGCGCAGCTCCAGACGGAAATACCTTTGTACTTTGTGTACAGTAAATATTACTGCAGCTGTTTATTGGTTTTGTACCTCTTGATAAGTTGAGTGAAATGGAATTCACGCGGCTGTTTTATCCAGTTAACACGAAATCCAAACATTAAGTGACAATTTGTGTGTTTTTTAAAGTAAATTTTCTCTTTTTAGGTTTTAATTTATAAAATTATCTAATATTCATTTCTTATGTTATTTATCTTTTTCTCTGATTTCTGCTATTTTATTTTTTACAGCAAAAATTGTGTCTATTTTTTTAGTTTTACGCATGCTCCTTTACGCATTTCTACAGCAGACTCGTGCAATGTTTGCAGGTTAAACGATTGGATCAAAGCTAGAATAAGTCCAACGCAGGAGAGGAGAAGCCAGACAAGGCCTCGGTTATGATCATTGCAGTGCGCCAGTTGCCTCAAAAAATCCAAGTGAGTCTGTCCGCGCCAGTGGAGAAAAAAAGGAGGACGCACACAAGGGCTTAACTTTATTGGGTATATTTGGCTTAGACAGCTCTAGGTTGTAACCTTAAGAAAAACTCCTCAATTGCCCGTGATAAAAAGCGGGCGTTATAAAGCAGCCAAACAACTCCACCGCGCTTTCCGCTGCAGATTGCAGTTAGTGCGCATTTTGAAACTGTCCCATAGGTGTTACAAAACGCACTGACCATTTAATCACATGTTAGCACCTTTTGATTAAAAGGTTGTTTCAGCTTTTAAAAACACAGATTTCCCCCCAAAGACAGAAACCTATTTAATTATTAAACTTTTGTTTAAAGTACTGCAAACGACTTGCTTGTTTACGCACGTTATCGCATTAAAAATCACTGATCATTTTGCAAAATGCATGACTTAGTGTATTTCCTCCACTTTGCTACCCTGAAATAAATAAATAAAAAATAAAAACCACCTGCCAGAAATCATGTTTATTGCTTATAAAAGAAGATATTTGCCAATAAAAGCGCGGGGATTTGCTATTAAAATATGGTGGGGAAAATGGTGGCCATTTAGCTGAGCAGCAAAGGCTGATTTATTATTTATTGTTCAGTCCCACGGTCACGTGTTTGGGGCGCCCTATCCAGCATTGGACAAGGTTCAGCTTACTGGGCGCATGAGCATGTAGGGTGCACAAAAAGCGGCACCTTACCATGCAATGAATCCGTTTTTGCGCAAAAGTGCACGGCTGTAAAACGCATTTTTGCAAGTTTGGATTTATTTTATAATAAAATACAATTTGGCATTTTCTTTATTTTTTTTGCAATGTCGACGATGGGGAGAAGCTATTATGTAGATGCGCGGATTCTTCCTGAGCAGGAAGACATGGCACCGAGGTTCTCCTCAGCTTCAGGGGTGGAGCAGACGGCGGTCACCGAATATGGCGGACAGGAGTCGTGTCTTTTGCAAGCAAAATCGTCGATTTTTGCCGGATCTTGGAGTGCCATTTCAGCCCACCCTGGAAGCGCAATCACTCCGACCTATTATGCAAGTGGTGACAGTGATGGCATGTTTACGCGCTCGTGGGCTTTGGATCCAGTCTCTGCGTCTCTGTGTCTGACGGGATTACCCTCGACAGCCGTGCATTATGAGATCAAACCCGAGCCCGTCGTTGGGAGTGCAGAATGCATGACTTTGGAGACGCACACTCCTCTTCTGGTTGACATTGAAAGCGGAGCGTCTTTTGTGGATATCCCGGAGACCTCCACCTCCTCCTCCAAAGCTCCAGAAGAAAACCAGACAGAAGGAGAAAGCAAGAAGACAAGTAAGAAATTTTGATGCAAAAAATATGTATTATAGATTAGTAATAACAACATTTTTATTCTGTAAAAGATTTTTTGACAGAGAAAATATATTTGCAGGATCCACTAGAGAAAATGTATTATTCTGTTCTGCTTTTCTTGCTGGATAAACTGTGTCGTTTCCAGGCCCTTTCCCAGATAATCCGTCGTCCAGCTGGCTGCAGGCGAAGCCCAGCAGGAAAAAACGCTGTCCATACACAAAGCATCAAATCCTGGAGCTGGAAAAGGAGTTTCTCTTCAACATGTACCTCCCGCGCGACCGCAGATATGAAGTGGCCAGACTTCTGAATTTGACTGAGAGGCAGGTGAAGATCTGGTTCCAGAACCGCAGAATGAAGATGAAGAAAGAAAACAAGGACCGACGGAGAGACAGTTAGCGCTTAGATCAGTGTGAGGGGTGCAGGGGTACAGCGTGTTCCTTGTGTTGTGCTTTATGGAGGATTTATTCCAGTTGTTTCATGTTTGTGAGATACCGCCTTTAACTGTACTTTGAGCACACGATTTAGAAGAGGAAATTTGTTTGCATGAAATGTTCTCCTTGAATGTTTTTGGCTATCTATTTTCATGGTTTAGGTTTTGCAGCATTTGACGTTTTATAAAAAATATGACTTGTTCTGTGTGAAACACTTATACATACCTCATTATAAAGCATTTGCGCACATTCCGCAGTGTGACTTTTCCATTATTTGAGGGGGAAAAAAAATGTAACAATGTAAATAAAACATTCCAAAACAAAACGTGCTTGTTTTTTTCCGTCATTTAAATGTTGCAAAAATATTTTCATAATTTTAAACATTTATTTTGATTTAACTTTTGATTAAGTTCATTAATTGATTAATTTAAAATAATGGAAAACCGATTTTTGATGCATCACATTTTGCTTGAGCCAAAAGTGTGTTGGCACCCAGAAGCTTAATTTAAAAAAGAAGAAAAATAGGGAATTTACGACAAAATTGTGCTTGTCAGAGTGATGAAAATGTTTGAAATAAAGCCAAAACCGTAATGACTGTAAAATCTCTTGTTCAGATGAATTCTGACCATATTAGTCTGATTAACAGACATATATATCAAATTGTTCCCAATTCATTACAGTAGTTTCATGAGGATTTCTAAAAAAAATAATAATAACAAGACATTTTAAAAAGTGAGTTTTGGTGCCTAAAAATATAGTGATTTATTTTGAGAATAAAAGCAGAAAAATTATAAAGAAAATTTGATTTTTAATCACTTTTTGATTATTTCGATTATCTGTGTTTGTGTTAGTTCACAGTGTTTTTTTCTTCCCAACCAAAACTGTTCACAAAGGTGCGAAAAATAGCAAATGTTTTGTTTGGAGGCTGGAGGAGCAGCATTACTTAAGTCAGATGCATCAGAAGTGTAGCACAAAAACGCGCACGCACGCACGCATGAGTGTGAAGGACACAGCAGGGGTCACCAATAGGTCTGCTTCTAAAAGGTCTAATTACTTTACGAGCGTCTAATAACAATCAGACTGTCTCGGAGCAGAAACATCCGTTTGTTTTTATTTGCTGTGGGTTTCCATTGAATTTTTTAGGAAGTCATGAAAGAGCTTTCAGAATTTACATATATATATATTATATTAAAAAATAAATGGACAAAAATTGGGAAACAAAACAGTGAGTACAATTAACTGAAGCTGAACTTTAATGATCAAAGACAGGGAGGCACTCTTCTGAAGGGAGCTGCTGTTGCACCTTTGTGTCCAGCAGGGGGAGCCAGAGACTCACATGAGGAAGTTGATGGTGCGTTCAAGAACACCAAAACCACTCCGACATAAACACATTTAGCTGTTTTCCTGTCTTGTGATTTTAAAGTAACATTTGGAACTAAAAAGTGCTATAAGTATACAGTATGCAAATCATGAGAATGACAATATCCTTTTTTTGATAAACGTTTACATTTAAAATGATTTTTATTACATTTATTTAAAAAAAAAATTCATGGTAATCTGAAAATAGATTACTCTCTAATTAGAGCATATTATTGAGATCTCCTCTGCACTATGCAAGGAAAATGCTGCAAAGAAACTGAGATGTTTTGGAGACCTTTTATGACTCCAATACATCACACTTCGTGACATCAGAAGTGACAGAGGACACCCCCCTCTGCCCCCCTCCTTTTGCTGGAGAAGTTCATGGAAGGAAAGTCGAGAACTTTGGGGAGTCTGCGACCCGCAACAGTCTGCAGTAACACCCCCCCCCCCACACACACACACACACACACCCACCCACACACAAACTAGAACAATGAGCTCATTTTGTCTGCGCACGTCCAAAGGGAACCACCGGGATGACTGCACGTTCATTTGGACAACAGCATTTCTGTCTTTGTTAAAGTCATGTTGAATCCGAATAATTTTTTTAAACTATGATTTCAAAAATATATCTAAATTTATTAATATATCCAGTGTGGTCATATTTACTGTCTGCAACATTATTTTGCACTTCATTCGCTATAATTTTTTGTTCATTGAAAGAAAAACATGACAATATTTAGCAAATAGTTTGAACAAATAATTAAAAACAGTTGTGGTTAAATCATATTTTTTTTATTTTCAAATACATCATAAAAACAGCAGCAAAAGTGGTTTATTGAAATGTTGTTTTGTAAGGGAAAGCTGCGTAAAATAACACAGAAAATGTGCTTTGTTGCAAGAATTGCATTAAAAACACACAAATGCAAAAAGACCTATAAAACAATGTTCTCTGACTTTCTTTTTTCTTGGATTTTCCTTCCAATGTGGATTTAAAATACTTTCCATTTTGCATATTTTAATCTGAATAATAATTTAAAAAAACGTACAGAAAACATCAATTAAATGAATGTACAATTATAAGGGCAAAAAACACTGCGGATTAAAAAACATACAAATGATGATGATCTTTGGAACACGGGTGTATGGTGTTTCAGTCCTTTATTGTGTGAAAACTTACAAAGACACTCACCAAAATAAATGCATTGCGACTAAAATAATCACAATTTTGTCAAACTCTTGGTCTGGCTTCGAATTTTGACCAACTTGTCCCCCGAATGTCTTTCTTCGTTTGGGAACAGACGGGAAACGCGCCCGACACCGTCCTCCTGTCAGCATTCACATCCAGAGGAAGACCTTTTAAAATAAAGCTGTGAGGAGCAGAAGATCAACACTTCAGAGCTGCACAAAGTCTCAGTTTGCAGTTGGATTTAAATACTCCTAAAAAAATATTTCAAGAAATGGAAATCATTCTTCTTTAATTATATAAGTGACATTTGTTTTTATTTTTTTTAAAATAGGATTTTCGAAGAAAAAAATCCCTTTCTCAAACAGAATAAAATACCAGTTTTGAATGCATCCTTGCCACTTCTTTATGAAAATAAGCAAATAGTGAATTATTTCAAACATAATCCTGAGCGTTTTAGGAAGAAGCAAGACTTCAGAGTGAAATGAAAGACAGCCACAAACAAATGAGAACCCTAACACCCACTCACCTCAGCAAACAATTGATCCCACGGAAATTCTTTCCCAGTTTGTTCATTTAAACCTCAACAAAGTCCACCTCCTTATTCCCTTTCACTCTTGTTTGCATTATAGGGGGAAAAAAATCTCCTCTCCATCTTTGAATCTATGTGATAAACCGTTGCGTTGAAGACGGTAAAAGCTGAGAGAAATCCTGTGATTGTCCGCTCTCCGGACCGAGGGCATCCTCTTCCTGCACACATGATCTAAGCAAGTGTAGGTGGTTTAAATGTGCTCTAAGGGCAGGGAGCTGTCAGGGCTCTGGGCTGGAAAGATTGATCACACAGACTACCAGGAGTCTTTTGTTTAGAGCCCGGGCAATAAACAGCTCTCAGATCCCCTCCTCTTCCTGCAGCTTTACGCAGCGACGGCAAATGGTTTTTACGGACGGTGGCCTGTAGGTATCTCGTGAAGGAAAACAGACATGTGGAGGGAGATTCAGAGTTTAAAATAGAGGCGAATGCAGTTAAGATAATTAGCGCTTCAAGAATAAAAGACGGATGGATTTCTTTGAAAATCTTCACGAAAAATGTAATAAAGTGGACTTGTGTGTTTGTGTTGGGGGAGGTGTGGATATGTTTGGATCTGCCTCTCCTTTCTTGTCAGGATGAGCAGTCACTGCATTATGTAACAATGGAATAAAATAAATGCTGGAAATCGATCCATGCGTCATGCGTCACGAGCGCGTAAAAATCCTTGGATGTAAAATGAAGTAAAATTTAAAAAGTATATTTGGATGCCCTCTACTCCTGTTTAAAAAATAAAAAAATAAGGAACATCTTCCCCCAGACTGCCCCCCCCCCCCCCCCCACCACACACACACAAGCGCAGTCTTCTCCATCAATCAGGACATTCATTGGGCAGATGCAATCATGTGACGAGCTGCAGGGTCTGATTCCAACCATGTCCCCTTGAAAGCAATAGTTTATGGTTCACGTGTCTTTACGCAACTCTACCCGGTTGAATAGTTTTGTAAATAATATGTTTTAGGAGTTCTCAACCAGTGGTCATCCAAAGAGGAGATGAATTGCGAATATGGCCGAGAAAGTGGATTTATCAACAGCCGGCCGTCGCTCGCTGAGTGCCTGACATCTTTGACCAATCCCGTTGGTGATGCTTTTCAAAGTTCTGCGGTCCCGCAGCCACCACCCCACACGGTCCCGGGTGTCCCCCCGCACCGAGGCCGCTCCACGCCGCCTCTGAGGGGCTGCAGCCCGCTGCAGGCGGCGTCTCCACGCGCGGAGTACCCGTGGATGAAAGAGAAGAAAGGCACCAAGAGGTACCGGGCTGCTGCTCCTGCTTCCTCTGATGATGCTGCGCCGACAACGGATGACTCCTCACCTCCCTGCTGTTCCCCTCAAGGCAAGACGTGATTAATAACCTCCACGCAAAGAGTTGCGGGATGCAAGAGAATTGCTCTCCACGAAGAGCCGCATCTCTGCTCTGCGACGTGGGCGTTCCTTAACGCGGTGCTGCAGGATGTTTGATTTAAGCTTGCTTAATCTCATCAAGTAACGCGCCGGCGTGTGATGCAGTGTTAGAGTGTTAATGTTTGACAGTAATAGAGAGTGATAGATTTTCTTACACGGGCCAACAGCTGGCACGTTCATTAATCTTCACCCTCCGTTCTGTCCTGTCCGCGCGCACACCCATCATATCCAGCCTGGGGCCCGTAAATCTCTCCAGACTTTGCGCTTGTTTGTCACAAGTTTCAACCCACACTGTTTGTTCTGGCCATCATCCATTTGTTGTTGTTTTTTCATCAGCCTTTTAAGATATAAAAAAAAGCTTTCTTTATTTGCTCAGGTTCACCGGAGAGTGCTGACGGGAGTGCGTCCAAGAGACCGAGGACTGCGTACACCAACACCCAACTCCTCGAGCTGGAGAAGGAATTTCACTTTAACAAGTATCTTTGCAGACCCAGGCGAGTGGAGATTGCTGCGCTGTTGGATTTATCAGAGAAGCAAGTGAAGGTGTGGTTCCAGAACAGACGGATGAAGCACAAAAGGCAGAGTCACTGCAAGGAGAGCCGGGACAGTGAGGGGGAAAACGCGTGCGTAAACAACGTACCGGAGTCCCAGCAGCCGGCTGACGGGTCGCTCTCCGACCAAAACACACCGATTTCTCCGCACAGCCAGAGCAGACACAGAGGGGAGGACCAGGACCCAGCTGCCTCCCTGATGAGCAGCCATCAGAAACATTGGAAACCTTTTCTTAACCCAACACCCACAGCCTGCGCGTCAACAATGGGCCCCGACAATGATGACTCCTCCAGCCTGAACGATGGCTCCCTGCAGGCATTCCAACCTTTCTCCTCGTGTTCTACTTTCTCACCAAGTTTGTCGGATTCAGCCCAGAGTCCCTTCCATTTACCCGCTGACATGTTCGACTTTTTCACGGAAACGTTCACAACTATGGACCTGCAAAACATTATTCACTGACAGAGACGTTTGTAGCTATGTGTGTGCTCGGATTTTAGAGTTTTGTTTGCAGAAAAACAGATGTCCAGAGGTAAGTTTAAGTTAAATTCGTTTTTATTGAAGACCTTAAAAGAACCTCACATTTGTATTTTTATATAACAACAGCAAGATATTTTTATTGAAATAAAGATTTACAACAGTTGAATGAGCTGGTCTTATTTATGTTTAGAGTTCTGAACAACGACTCAATGTTGGATTTAACTCCTTCATTTTTTTTTATTTCTCCACAATAATATATTGTCTAAATGTATTTTTATAACAATACTTGGACCCATTTTAAACTCTCAGCAAAGATCAATATATTTACTTTTCCACATCTCTTTAGTAAATATTATTGTAATAAAGAGTTGTCTGTCTTAAATGACATAGCTTACCACAGCATTTTAGATTTGTTTTATTTGAACAAAAAATAAAAAAAGATAATATTTTTTTGTGTTTGGATCATGAATTAAATTATATTTTTTATTTGAAATTCACTGTGATGTGTTGTGGATGTATATTCAATAAAATTTTAAATTTAAAATAATTTATTGTCAGAATTTACATTAACACTCATTATTTTATCCTTTGGGAACACAAATTAATATAATAATAATTTAATAATATTCTATGAAATAATAATGGCTGCTTTCTGTAAAGCTATTTTTCAGTTGTTTTTTTTTGTCTAAATATATAGTTTTTCATCAAAGCCCATAAGGTTGTTTCTTTTTCAAAATAAAAATAATAATAATAAAAAAAAAACATTAGCGATGACCTGAAAGACATCTGTCTTAGTGAAACAGATTAAGTACTTGGTGACAAATTGCTTTAAAGTGAGATGATTTTTTTATTAAAACATTGCCTCTTTTGAACAAACTTTATTATAAAGGAAAATTACTTAAACCCATAAACATTACAAAATACATCTGGAGAGAAATAAACTTGTTTCAGAATGAGATGGAAGAATGAAGCCCAGTACCCTCAAGAGAGACTGTATGACAACAAGCCCAGGGCTTCATTATTTTAAAAACTGTGATGAAATTCACATAAATACAACAGAAAGGACGCAATTATTAACTTTGTGAAGTTTATGTTTATTTTCTGCAGAGGTGTTTGCGCTCTGTCACAAAGATTCAGTGAATTTGCAAAAGAAAGAAAATTCCAGAGCTGTTTTTTTAAGCAAAAACCAAAACTTCAGTTTAGATGTCGTTTCCTTTAAGAATAAGAGGACAAAGGATGCTTTTTTACAAGTTTTCTGCATCAGTAATTGTACATGTTCAGAGTTTAGGAATATATTGGGATCCAAAGGGTTTTGAACAAAGACATCACATGCACTATTTCAATTATGAGGAGTTAAATGTGATATTTCCAAACTGTGTTTGTATGTTATGAAGCCTGGTCAAAGATACTGATAATCGCCAGATATCAATCATCGTATAATGATGATGATATCATGTTATTTTATCATGATATTACGTCACTATCATTAAATATTGTTGTGATTGGGAAACAAATACCTACATTTTTATGTTTTATCCACTGTTTTACTGCTTGGTTTTTTTGTACAACTTAACAAAATATTCCTTTTCATGTTTTTTAATTTGCCACTAATAATTTTATTTATCATTAAGACACAACATGCTGTTACACAACACGCGCTGCTTTACTTTCAACACCTTTTTCAGTGTTCAAAGAGGTATATTGTAAAACAAAAACCTTTATACCAGAAATCATGTATTGCTTTTATAATCATACAACGTCTCCAGACTGAAATGCTCTCTCAGGCTCAGTATGTCCTGCAAGAACTCTTTTCTGCCTGCAAACTAGAACAGTGAAAAGTCAGTATGATTACAGGCAGCAGGGTGGTGGCGCAATGCTTAAGTAATAAAACCAACTGTGAATGAGGTGATGAATTACTCTTTCAACAGAAAGCGGTTCAAAGTGATGCTAATTGTACATTAGCCTAATTGAAAACAAAGCAGTAGAAGCCTCGTAGAAAAAGCAGGAAGTTATTGGAATCACTAAGGTCTCTATATATTAGGAACTTGCTGTCAGAAATAAAGTGTTTACAAGATTAACATATCAGTTATTTTGCTTTAGGCTACTGGCCATTTGTTTCTCCACAGTTTTCGCAGACAGATGACGGTTCCATTGCGTTAATTAGACATTTCCTGGTTGGAACCATGTGCAGTTAAGTGGATTGAAACCCTGTAATGATTTACGAGAGGGGCAGAAACCAATCAAATGCAGTTTTATGAAAGGCAGATATATGAAGCTTTATGTGAAGGCAGATCTCTCCTTCAATGTGCTGAGAGGGGTCAGAGGTCAAGCTGGCTCTCCTCTCTCCTTCCAAAAGCAGGGCCAGGTCAGGGGAGGGCTGGGTTTGAAAGGGCCGCATGGATCATAAAAGAGTGACTCGGCAAATGAGCTATTTGCAGAACATGACTGAGCAAAAAAGAGCTGAGGATGCTGAGAATCTGCATGTTCACAGGGGTCTTTAGATCATGATCATGCTGGTTTGGTGTGATTTTCTAAGACAGTTTTTTTACAAAGTGGAATCTATTAGAAATTATACAATCTGAGTTGTGGGTGAGCATGCCCCCATTTCCATTATCCATTTGTTTAAACTCTCTCATGCTATCTTAAAGTCTCTACCTCAATCTAACATAAGTGGTGCAACAAGGCCATCCAGCTGTACAGTTTTGAGCAGGATGTCAGCTCAGACGAGGAAAACAAAGACGTACATGGATCTAGTCATCTACACATGGATGCATCAGAATGAAGTGGAGCAGGTCCTGATTCACAAAAATTGAATGTTATGCTTAATTTTATTAATATATGTCTTAATTTTTATTAATATATGTCTTTATAATCAGAAAAATAGCACAAGATGTTAAAAACACCAAAAACACTTTTTTTTTTATCAGAGCTTCATAAGTTTGTTAAGTGAAAATTGAAGATGCAGGTTGTGGACATGCAGGCTTGAGATCTCAGATGATCTGTCTTGTCTGTTAGAGTGTATCTTTCTGAGGGAAGTCTTTGTCTGCAGCAGCATGAAGCGCCTGCAGCCAAATTAAAACCTGACACTCCTCACCAAAATCATTTCAAAAACAGACTGCACAGTTCAAAGGCTCCTTCTCTTCAACCCGGATTGGATCCCACCTGTCAGAGGGTGGCTAATAACTGACTGACATATTTATAAATAGATTCATATTCCCCTCAAATGCACCTGGTTTTTAGATTTTAGGAAAGTTATTTAAAAATTGCTTGTCTGACATGATTGGTCATATGCAGCTCTAAATGAGTTCAACCAGTGATAGAGCTGGCACAGACTGAGCTTGCACATCACTAACTCCTTTTTCAAATATCGTGTTAATGATCGTCATCAGATTTATAACGTTGACACACTCATAAAGCTCAGAGAGCATGCATCATTGCTAAAGGAGAGATTTATAAAAAAGACTATATAATGTGTGTTAAGCAGCGCGCGTAAAGAAATATCGTCTGGAATCAATCAAAAATATGATCACCGCTTTAAACTCGGACATGATTATGCCGTTAAGCCTCGGTTAAAGTCAGCTCCCTGTCGTCGGTGCCTTTCACGGACAGATAACGAGCAAATAAACGTCTGGATGCTGAGTAGGCGCCAGCGTGGGGAGTGTTTTGGTTCCACAGAGGAACTGTGATCACTGACAAACTACCAGCCGCGCGCTGACTTCCGCGTCCTCGAGCCCGAGCTGCTTCCGCGAAAGACTTTTTTTGTGTGTGTTTCTCTGACGGTCCATCCATCGCCTCGGGCACTGAACTTTAAAGATGAGGGCGATCCCTGAGGAGCTGGCAGCGCTCATTTCTGGTAACGCATCCATTTACGCACAGCTATCTTTGCGCGCTTTTCTGTGATCTGGTTCACTTTAACCCAATTTGTGAGCGAGTTTTTGGTTTTTCTGGTAAATGAGGAAGTTTGTTTACCATGGCGTCGTTTTGCATGCAGTCCATACATGTTACTCACACCTGCTGGTCGTCAATTCATAAAGAAACGTGGCGTTTATTAGACAGAAATCTGCTGCTTCCTTGACACAGCTGTTAATGTTTAACCTGCGTTTTGTTTAGATTTGGAACATTTCCTCTGTAAAGGCTTAAAAGGAGAACTTCTGAGCAGGAAGACCAAAGATAAGAGGGAAACCTTCATAAAGAGAATCAAAGAGGTCAAACAAAAGTAAGGGCCACCGAACAGTTTCTGGTTTTACTTTAAAAAAAAACCCTCAAATATTAATGTAACACCCATTTGCTTGTTTTAAAGCTTTCCACAAGATTTCAAGGACAAGGGTGAGTACTGGCCTTTCCTTTATGGTGGTATCATGTACTGACCTCAAGTGGAAAAAAAAACAACATATTACAAAAAATGTATAAGTGAATATTTTATTTTTATAGTTCCTTATTTTAGCCATTTAAAATGCTTTTTTCATTAGGTTCAGCGGACACGGATGAGGATGAGGAAGCTGACAGCAACAACGATGGAGGATCTCTACAGTCAGAGCGCACAGACAAGGAAGAAGAGCCTTACGATGGTACCACACCTTCACTCCTCCTCTTCCTCACAACTGCTGCATTAGGAGTGGTCCTCTGGTAAACACACGAGTCTGTGTGCACTTCCAGGAGAAAGTGACTTTGAGTGGCACAATGAGGGAGACATTCCAACTGTAACTTGGCAACATACTTGGGAACCAATTTAGAGGGGTGCAACTGTTACCCCAAGACCTCCCTCAACACCTCCCCCTCCACAGTTCCAGCACAATTTATTGCTCTCTGCCGAAAGTCTGAGGAAAGAAAGCCGCCACTAAAGCTGGAAAATATTATCATACAGCACTTTAAGCCAACCTAATGTGTGATTCTGTATTTACTTTTTGAATTAAGGTAATCGAGAAATCCTCATGAAAGGGTGATTAGGAGAGTGGAGTTTATGAGCTGTGAGCAGCTGCTAGTTTTACAGCTGCTCTTTGACTCAGCGTTTGCACATTTGCATTAAAGTCGCAGGCTTCCATAAAAACCTTGTCTTTTGCTTCTGTATCCCCTGTAATCATCACAAATGAGCCTTTGGATTGTAAAACAGACTACTAATTTTCAAAAGTTTTCCAAAAAACAGATTATGTATTCCTTAGTGGGGATTTTTGTTATTTCTCTGCAGGAGTTCAGCAGTCTCCACCTGTGGCTGTCCAGGACCTGAAGTCTGTTTTCAAGCAAGGTTATCTTGAGAAACGGAGGAAAGGTTAGTATCTTGAATGGAGTTTGTTGGGTCTCAAATTGTGGAATTTCAAGTTTTTAGTCACATTTTCAGCTAATAAATGACAAACCAAAAATATAACCACTAATTCAAAGCATTTTTCTGATTAATGCACATTTAATTTTTCAAAAACGGGTCTGTATTTTTATGTTAACATTCCCTTTTCATGTGAATTTTGTTCTGAACACTGTTCTTTCTCCTTCAGATCACAGTTTTTTTGGGCCGGAGTGGCAGAAGAGATGGTGCGCTCTAAGCCAAAATATTTTCTACTATTATGGCAGCGAGAAAGGTTTTTTTTTTTTATCATTTTACAAGCTTTGACTCTACAGATGCAGAATCTGAAGTATCCTTGATGATATGTTTGTTTCTGTGTGCAGACAAGCAGCAGAAGGGCGAGTTCAACATCGAAGGGTACTCCGTCCAAATAAATAACACTTTACGGAAAGACTCAAAGAAGGACTGCTGCTTCGAGATTTCTGCTCCAGACAAGCGAGTTTATCAGGTAAACTCATTCCTTGTGTCCTTATTAGCTACAATGAGAAGTTTATCACCAGAAAATAATGTTTGCACCTTTTATATTGCATGTCAATTATTTCACCTCAATTTAAAATTATAGAAATTTAATATAGATTCAATGACTGCACTTTTAATTTTTCTGTTTTCTTGCAGTTTTGCGCATCGTCTGTGCAGGAGGCAAAGGAATGGGTGAAAAAGATCAACTTACTCTTGAGAAGTAGGAACTATTTCCATCCATTTGAACTGAAACTATGGAGTGTTCCCAACTCTTCAACTATAATGTGTCAAGGAAAAAAAAAGCTTATTTTCTTTACCAACACATTAAAATAATATGGATATATATCCAGGCATGACTGGTGAGATTCCAGAAGAAGACGACGAGGAGGAGGAGGAAGATCAACTGATGTATGATGATGTTGGGGTCGGGGTCGGGGTCGGGGTTGGTGAACCTATCGACGATGAACTCTACGAAGAGCTCCCAGGTTTGACTGATATCCGTGCATATATATATATATATATATATATACACACACACGCACACATATATACATACACATACACACAGTATAGTATTTTTTTTAAATTGGATTCCAATGTGCATGTTGTGTTCTCAGAGGAAAAGACAACCCCTCTGCCGAAGCCTCCTCCAAAGGTGGAGGTGTCAAACAAAGCCCCTCGTCCTCCTGCTCCAGGTACACATCAGCTTAAAGCCTGACAGACGTTTTTTTATGTAATGGATTACAATAGAAGAGGAGTGTTAAACTCAATTGCACAGGGGACCAAAAACCAAAACACAGCATAGGTCGCCAGCCGAACAGGAGAAACATTTATTGAACACTCTAAAACTAATTTTTTTAAAACTGTAACTTTTTAACATAATTTTGAACTAGATATATAGTATTGCATGTGATAATGCTATTGTGAATGCTGTAAGCTGAATTTGGCCACTGAAGATGCTAGTGCTGAAAGTTGAAAATTCTGAAATCGATAGCTAAAAACACTGAAGCTGATAGTCAGCTAAAAAGTTGGTTAAATGACAAATCAGCCTAAAAAAACGTGGGTTGGCCAAAACATCTAGCATGTAGCTGAACTCCAAAACAGCCTCCAAAAAATAGCCTAAATCAGCGGGAAAGAAAACCTAGCAAATAGCTGAAATATTAGCTAAACTCCAATATGGCAAAAATGCCAAAATAGTGAGAAAAAAAAACTAGCAGAATGCCAATTTTTAAAACTTTAAAACCGTAACTTTTTTAACGAACTTATGAATAATAAAAAAGACAGGAATATTATTCCAGAATGAATCAACTTAAACCTTAAATAACTTTCAATATTTTACTCTCCATAAAAATAAACTTTTTCACAATTACACAAGTTAGAAATAAGAGCAAGATGACATCAGGCCATTAATAACAATAAAATAAAATGATCTGGAAGGCCGGATAGAATCACCCACAGGGCCGGGTCCGGCCCCAGGGCCTTGACTTTGACATTTGTGCAATAGATGATATGTTGATATAAAGATAACAGGGATAAAACTTAAAGGGACCTTTCTTGACTCTTTGTTAGCATTACTAAAAACAAAAAAAAAAAAAACAAGCAATAATCATGACATGGATAACAAGTACAGAGTATTAAATGAAAATAATAATTAAGAAAAAAAGCCTGAACAGAAATAAGTTTTATTTTAGATTTGAAGTATGCAAGTAAAATTTCAGAAGGGACAGAATGACTGAAGAGACAGACGAGATGAATAGGAAGTATGAATGTGTGATGTTCATGAGATCAGTCCGGTTTGTTGGAGCGAGGCTGTAAGTGATCGGTGGAGGTTGAGGACAGTGGAAATAAAGACTTTTCTGAGCAAAATGGATCATTTGAGGCCACAATATAGAAGTAAGTTTTAGAGGGAAATGCCATTTGACTAAAATAACCCAGCTGTTCAACTTCCTTTTACTGTAAATGTACGTCACAATCTGTTGCAGAAACAGGCCGTTTTTTTCTGTCTACCAGTATGTGGTTGGCATACTGACAGCTACTGACAGTCTAAGTTTGGATGATGTGGTTCTTGAAGCCGAAGCTAATAAGAATGCTTTTTTTTTCCCTTGAAGTGTTTTCTCAACTTATTAGTGTTTCCTGCTTCTACACTATGGTGTGAGAAAACATGTGAAGACTGTGATGCTTTTATTGAGAAATTGCAAAAGCCTTAACAGTCTTCCGAGACTCTATCACATTAAAAGTCTCCATGGAATTTTGATTCCCTGTTGCTGCTTTTCTCCACCTATAGTTGATAAGAGCACCAACTATCAGAACTACTACCAGGGTTTATGGGACTGTGACGGTGACCACCCGGACGAGCTGTCCTTCAAGCGTGGAGATGCCATCTACATCTTGAGCAAGGCAAGTTCAAGAGAATCCTGGTTTTCTGAGACAAAATCTTCTTTTTTGTCACAGTTTAGTTTTCCAAATACTAAAAATCCTTGAGATCCATGGTGGTCTTTATTGGAAAACAGAGGGAAAATCCATAGACTTTTAGTCCATTGAATTTGAGAGGTGAAGGCAAAATTAATATCTGTACATTGCTTTTTTTTTTTTATAATTTCAAGTTGAACCAGAATGAGCACAAATCTGATAAGAAGCCTAACTAAACCGATCTGCAGGCATGGACCACCTGAACTGAGGCTCTCTTAGGACCTGTCTGTTCAGATCTGTTTCTGGCTGCAGCTGGCCCATTGCCTAAAGTGGACGACCGATGCCTAAAAGGAAACTGGGCTGGGTTTGTTCTCTGGCGTTCTGAAGGGAATTAGCTGTGTCACAACGGAAACTGTTTTAGTGCTGTTGGCAGGGCCGGCTTAGCTGGCACACAGCACCATTCCATCACTTCCATCTGGAGCGTTTCAGCACTCATCGCCGCCGCCATGCCAGGCGCTGAGCAGCCCTATAGCTCACTCACCCCCTCAGATGTCTTTTTCACCTTGCCAAATAGGAAAGTGTGTTCTCGGGAAATCCTAAGCTGGCATGCGGAGAAGGTGAGGACGTGTGGAGGGACGGCGGCAAATCAATGGGGATGCTCTGTATCTCAACTGTGATCAAACAGAACTCCTTTTGTTCTTATCTGGGTCATGGGAGCACCAAACTGACCATTTTGCTGTGCCACTTTTTACTACTACTGGCTCTTAAAATAAGCGGAATTACATACCTTTACAGATGCGTGTCAAAATCTGTGGTGAGAAATGCGTTCCATATGGACATGCAGGATTTACTGTCTGGTTCAGTTTCTATGGAGCATGCAGACATCTGACACTGTTTACTGCTCACTGCCCTTTTTAAACTCAAGGCTGCCATCTAGTGGCAACATGATAAAGGGGATTTCTTTGTTCACAAGTCTAAATTATAATGTTGTCCTCTTTAAAGAGCACTGAAAGAAGGCATTGTCAGTTGATCACAGGCAGATTTCTTAAAGTTTATGTTTTTGCTCAACTTTCCAAATGAAAAACTATTTAGTTTAAAGGCTGCAATTTGTTTCAGGTTCCCCATTTTCTGCAAAAAGGAATTATTTATGGTTTTGTTATAAAGTAGATGCTAAATTAAGGTAATTTTGGGGTCAAAGTGGGTTAATTCATCTATCTATACTTATGGGTATAAATGAGAACAGGCCTATCAATACACACTCAACAAATGCCGGTTTATTGCTCCTTGCTGCATGGAAAAGGAGCAAGAATCAAGTTGCCCTTTCACTCAGACTGGGGCTGCCATTAGCTTAAACCTTGGTGTTGGGGGTTGTGGCCTGCTGGGAGGGCAATGACCATAAAACCTGTCTGGACTCCTGCAGCCAGCTGCAGCTGAAGACATAACTTTCCCTCCTCCACTATTCTCCTTTCCCTCCTCCTTTTTCTCCTCATTCCCTCCCCCATTCCACAACCCAGAAAAAAAGGTGTGGTGTTACAGCTGTAAGACCCCCCACTAAGACTGGGGTTCTGCTTATGAAGCTTGACCAAAGAGAATGGGAGGAGGGGGTGCATGTGTTCAGGACATGCTGTACAGACCATCACACTCCCGCCCCCAACACACACGTCCTACCCTTTTTTTTTTTTTTTTTTTTTTTTTCTTCAAGTAGGAAGTTGGTGGTCATTAAAGGGGTTAAAGACACAAGATGGAGGACTGCAGCAGCGTTTTATCTGCAGGTTGATGGTAATCTGTGTCTGTGCATGTACAGCACTTGCAAAAGGAGTTGTGGTTTTGAGAGTCTGCTGAGAAAGTTAAAAAAAAATTGCACAAATGCATGCAGGCTATTTTCACATAAAACTCTGCAGCAAAATTACCTTTAAGTGCAAAAAAATTGATTCTACAATTAATTTTTTTTTTGCAAAAGTTTAATCTAATTATTAGTGTGGTGATCATTCTGAAAGGGCACTTATATTTTTAAAAGATTCACAAACTTCTTTATCTGTCACGTCATCAGTTGTTTGTCTTGTCGTTTCTCCAGAGTTAATTTACGAACAAACTTTGCTGTGAAGTTGGACTCTTGTCCACAAAGACGAAGGGAGTGAAGGCAGCAGAGGTTTATTTTCTACTTGTCTCAGATCCATTTTTATTTATTTATTTTTTTTACCATGTCCTCCTGCCTTTTTGGCGTCCACTCCACTATTTGAGTGGGATTGAGTGTAAAGCTGCAGCAGATTTGTGTTTTTGCACTGATGCTTCTTTTATGCCAAGTTTTTTTTTTTATGTTCAAACTTCTAACTGACAGAGTTAGAAAAAAAATTTGGTTATTTAAACGCGCATTTTCTGGTGTAGCTGGTGGAAGTTGTTTATAATGAGACTTCCTAAACTGCATGTGAAGACATCAAATCTTTGCTATCAAAAGCTAGTTTTTGCTCTCAAAATGTCTGTCTTGTGTTGCAAAGCAAATTTCTACACTAACAACCCTTGCAAATCTGGAAAACACTAGGCCTGAACCATTTTAGCTTTCAGTTGCGTTCTGGATCACTCGCTCTCTGCTTTGTGGCACATTTCACATGTGGCGCAATAAATGCAAAATGTGGATTTATGCAAGAAAAGAACAGATATGTGGTTGGGGAAGTCCAACTTTTACAACTGTGTGCTTGATTTTCATTTTAGAAGTGCAAAAATACCTTTTCTTTTTCCTTCTCCTTTTGTATTTTGTGATTTAAAGTTGCAAGCAAAGAGAATGAAAAATAACTGATAAAAAATGTGTGCCCAGAGAATGATGACGTTAATTTGGATTGGCTGAGGAAGTTGATGGAGTAGAAGTGACTTTGGTGACAATGATAAAGGAAATGGGAGATTGATGCCACCTAAATAGAAAGTGGCACAAAAAAAGAAACAGAGATGAAAATGATTGAAAAACATCTAAAGTAACAGACACAATTTTAATAAATAAAGGTCAAAATATGAAAAAACAAAGGATTATGATTATATTTAATTGACTCAAAGTTGAAGCAGTGAAAAGTTTACAAATTTTACTATGAGGAGACCAGTAAGAACATCTATAACAAAACCAAAATATAAAATATGTAATGGAAAATTGACTTTTATTTTGCATCTTTGGTGCCAAGAGTCGTGCTGTTCTGTTCTGTGTTGTACTCCTCCTTGTTAATTTACAGCAGTGGAAAGCCCCAGACTCATTACTCTTTGTGTGTTTCCAGGAGTACAGCAACTTCGGCTGGTGGGTCGGAGAAAAAAATGGAGCAATAGGTATTGTTCCCAAAGACTACCTGTTGGAGCTGTACATCCTGTAATAATAGCATCTTTTTGAGCAATCTCTTTATTCTGCTAACTTAAAGGAGCTTAAGTTGCTACTAAAATTATTTTACTGTATTTTTTTAAGTGGCTACCTGATCTACTTTATCAGAACATATATTAGTGGTAAAACGTTTTGTATTCAAAACAGTTTCCTTCTTGTACTTAAGTTTTTGTATATATTTTCTGCTCTCTTTTCTTTTTTGCATCAATTTCATGTTCTGCATTTGGTAAAACAAATAAAAATGTTAACAAACAGGCATCAGAGCATTCATTAATGATATTTAAATTATAGTTTGTACCACAAGATGGCAATAGATCCCCCGAAAAAGACAGTCTTGCTTGAATGATTACAGACCAAAATCAACATCACAGTTGACAGAAAAAGAAAGTGAATTCTAGAAATAACTGCTAAAAAACTTATTTTTCTGAAATCCTAAGAAGACGAAACCAATGATTCCAGTATGAAAAACACATCTGGGAAAGTTGAAAATGTCTGAGTTTATTTCCTTTATTCTGCACTTTTGTTCCAGACTTGAAAAGGATAATTTTTATGACACCTGAGAGACTCTGCCGGGCAGAAGATCAAAGTACAGCAGATGGTAGCTTGTGTTTGCTCGCTCGACTGCAAAGACTGAGGTGCACTAATAAGACAGCCACCCACACACACAGGGGTGATGCTTATCGCCCTCTGAGGGGCAGTTTGACAGCAGGCGGGGTGGCATTAGCCGAGCTTGTCCCCTCAGAGGTTATCTACATACTGTACATGTCGTTTTCTTCCATCTACAGGACAGGTTTTCATTTCTGGGTTTGGTACAATAAACGAACAATGTGGCTCTGTGGAAGCTCATCCGAGATCTTATTTTAAAGAAATGTATCCAAAAATATTTTCCTTTCTTACTCCTGTCTCTCTGCTTTGTTCCTGTTGAGTGATGAGTCGTATCCTCTGTCCTTTGGGTGACATTCAAAGCCATCATAAATCCCAGTCTTTATGGCGAGGTGATAAAGCTTCCTTACTAATTGGAGGTGTAATGAATTACTATAATTACTTATTGAATATACTACATCGGACACATAAAGGAATTGTTTGAGGGGATCGACTCTTAATGTGAAATTTTGTCACAGAAATGACGAATTACATTGAAAGAGTGTTTGCAGTCAAAATATCCGGAATATGAACTATGGACTGTGGATTTTAATAGATAAACACTAATATTTCCTCACTGCTGACATCGTGCTCCTCCCCCCAAAGAACTGTCCATTTTATATTGGCAAAAGGGTCAAGTTGTCCAAGACGAGAAAGGCTAAATGCTGCCTCTTATTTTTATGTGCCAATAAAGGATTTCCTTAATGGATGTTAACTTCACCTCCTTCATCTCCTGTTAGACTCGGACAGCCATATCTCCTGACGGTACAGGTGCTTTTATTGCAATTTAACATCAAGATATAATGTTTCAAAGATAAATGCCACCCTGTTGTGAATCTTGCGAGCACTAAATTCTGCTAATGATGCCAAAATAGCACAAATTAATACTTTGAATCATAAAGACACACTTTTACCTGCCAAATACGTATAAATTGAGCTGCCCGGCGCCAATAAATTAATTTAGATTTGCTGAGGAAGTTGATGGAAATATAAAACAGTGTTTCCCTGCAGGAGGAGTGACTTTGGTGACAAGCTTAAAGTGGATGTAAATCACATCTAGCTTCAATTGTTTATTATGCGATGCTTTTGTAAACATTCAAACTGCCAATCTCAACTTTCCTTCACATTGACTCTTGTCGTCGTCACTTTTTTTGAAGTCTTAAATGCCTTCAATCCTGACCGTCAGCTGCTTCTTCTGCCCTTTATCGGCTCTCTTAGTGGAGGGTCAGAGAACAGCTTCATACACAGTTTTTGTCAAAGATTTATAAGCCTTATTTATGTGATATCTCCGGGCATTTTGCGGCAAATGTATTACCTCCTTGACAGGCACTATGTCAGAATTCCATTAGACAACTCCCCCTCCTCGTTCTTCAGTGTAAATCTTCAAATCTGAAATGGACACTTCTTAAATGTGAGCCACTTTTAATTGAGGTCGGGTCCTTTTAACGTAACTCACGCCAGCCGAGAAATTAAGATTTCTGCTCTAGGTTTATGACGCGGAATGAGTGGATATTTTGTCTGTGAAATTAGAGTCATCCCATCTCCACATGTTGCGTGACGGTTCTTGATTATCTACAAACGAATGCTAATAAAGTTGTTTTTATTGAACGTAAACACCATTGTTGGTGTTTATTCTCAGTAGCCATGGGGTGTTAGCACGACCTTTATGTCTGAAATTCAATTTTTGTCGCCCGAAAGAGAGAGCAACACATATAAAGCTTTTGGTTCTACAAATAGGGATTTGTCCCCCTCAGATATGTGTCACAGTTGCAAACAGGATTCATGTTTCCGGGCGTGAGAGTGACAGTTCAGACTGTCAGGACAGAGCTATGCGCTTAGATGTCACTCAAGATAAATCAGGCTTATCAAAGTGACAGGTGTTTGTCCACCTGCTATAAACTTCTCCCGCGCCTCAGTCCTGCTCCATTCCTTCCGATTATTTACAAGGTCGCAGACTTGGTAATCTGCCTGTTTGCTCTCTTCAATGGCTCGAATATCAGGTCAGTGATCCACAGCTGATTTACACTACTAGTTAGCGAGGTGAGTCACGACCCTGCATGACTTGAGAGGAGAAAGCTTGCACTCTGTAGCAGTCAAAGGTGCGTGCTAAGCTCTAGCAGTAATGACAGGCCCCATTAGCCTTCACACCCAAGTACTCTGCAGCTGACGTCCTGACAATCCTGTGCAAACGGACCTTCCTGCCTCTGCTTCTCTTCTCCTCGTTGGACGGTCCAATGAGCCCAAGTTGAGGTTCAGGTCCCATCTCAATGTCATTTCTTTAAATAGCAGCTTTTTTGAGAGACAGAACCCTGACGAGAAATGAAGACACAAGGCTTGACTTACAAGTGCTTCCTGAGCTTGCCAAGTCACTAGCTAACAGATTGTTGCCATCACTCCCAGTTAGTGTCAGCTCTGGTGTGTGTCCAAGGAGTGGTCCTGCCAAGTTAACCGTCTAATTTAGTGTCCACATGGAGCTGCTCATCGGGACACACTGATCTAATGATAGACTCTTGCAGAGTCTAAAGGAGTATCTGCACACTGGAACATAATATCACTATTTTTCATAAAAATGTTTAAAAGTAAACACAAGAAAGTAAATTATAAAAATGAATTTAAAAGACTGAATCACAAACCATGATTTCCTCTCCACCATGTTTGGGAGCCTGGAGTCTTCTTTTTGTCTCTTGACAAAATATTTAAAGCATGGACCTGTGTTAGGGTCACTGTTGTCCAAGTTACTTCTTAAGTGTAATAAATTACAAATGACTCATTGTTCTTCAACTGTAATCCCTTACTTGAAAGACCCTCTCTGATAAAAAAAAAATAATAAAATTGGGTTTCAACATGCTCTTGTGGACATTTTCTGATGATGGCAAAAAAAAAAAATCTTTAAGTGGCATTTCTTAATATTCAGTTGTTGTAAATGAGGAGCAGATGAAAAAAATGCTGTTTGAAAAAGCTGGTGTTTGGGATGTAAAAGGTACAATCTGCAGGCTACAAGCTTTCTGCTCCGCTCCACTCTGACTATTCACTTGTAGAAAAACAGATCCATGTGCATATTACCTGAGCTGGTATCTGGCTCAAAACTGTAAGACTGGATGGCTCCTCCTCCTCCTCCTCCTCCTCCTCCTCCTCCTCCTCCTCCTCCTCCTCCTCCTCCTCCTCCTACTACTACTACTACAACTATACTATTACTACTACTATTATGACTACTACTACGACTATTACTGTGACTACTAATAAGCATACTACAACTAATCATACTAGTTAAAATAATAATAATGATTAAAAAAAAATAATAATAATAATGAAAATAATGATAATAATACACTACTTATGTAATGGGTTATTTCTAACACAAATGGTGGTTCTATTAGAAAGTTTAACATTTTCTTTCCAAATTCCAAGCCATTTAGCGATTTTATGTAAAATTTTTGGGTGATTTTTTTCATACTCTAAGGTTGAGATTCAGATTTTTGCTATAGTAAATCGTATGTCTGATGAAAACAGTAAATGCACTTTGTGGAAATGTTATGTATTTTGGTTGAGCATCACGTCAAAACAACAAAATTTTAGTTTTAATGCATACTGGAGAGTGTGATTTAGTGTGGATCTTAAAAAAAGTTTTTCTTTTTTATGTAAAAGTCTATTATTTTAGGGGGGGAGTCACTTTATACTATGATCTATCTTCCTTTTAACTGTACATTTCCAACATCCATAAAGTTACATCTGTGTCGCTAGTAATGCCAACATTTGATATTCTAGTTAGTAAATTGAAAAAGTGATTATTATTTGTTAATTAGCATGCAAAATTAGGCTAATTTTCACAGTGGGGTGATTTAAGCCATCCATGGCTCTATGCAGATAATGATGATGACATGTGTCTCAAAGAAGACAAACCGAGCAAGTCAACGAATCTACTGCACAATAAGGAGAATTTAGGCTCATCATAAAAGATTTCTCCTCGGCCCTTATTTCACTTGGACACTTTTATGTTTTTTTTATTTTCTACCTCATTGCAGCCGTGAGCTGCCTGTTGATTTACACACACTGGCAGTGAAGCTCAGAGGCCTCTGGAGATGTTGCCCTCTACCTCTTCATCTTTCTCTTCTCTTTATTTCTTAGCACACCCTCATCTTCTCTGTGCCACCACTGGTAGCATCTCCATTCTGTGTCTGGCCATAGAGTTCCCTTTTTACTCGTTCTTCATCCATAACAAGGCGTTGGTCAGAGGGGACTTGATCCTGTGACACACAGAGAGAACAATGCTGCGACTCATACTCATTTCATGATGAGAAAAAGATATGTTTACATTAAGTAATAACACAACCAAAAGAATGTAAATGGAATGTGAGATCTAATGCAAGTTGAGAAGTGACTCCAGTCATTACAGATACAAAAATCAGGTTAAAAGTTTATATGATGAAAGTTCTTAGTTTTTTAAAAATATTGAGGAAATACTGAGATTTCTCTCAACATTCTCTGCCTATTTTTGGTGGAAGACGCCAGAGGATTCATTAATCTTAACATCATGTCATGCTGAAGAAGTGATCTCAGCTTAAGTCCCCCCCCCCAAGCATTTGGAGCAGTGAAGTGACGTTGATCGGCGCTGTGAGATTTGCTACCATGATCATGCCTGTTCCCTATAATTGCTATATCTGCACACCGAAAGGGCTTGAGAACAGAAGGTATAGTTCAGCATAGTTGGAGACGGGTTAGGCTGCTGGGTTTGATGAATGACTGAAAGCCTCTATTTCAGCTCATTTGCATTCATGACATTTTAGAGACGAAGAAAAATGTCTCAGCCTTAAGGAAAATTAAGAGAATGACACCCCCCCCCCCATATATAAAAATATACACTGCTCAAAAGAATAAAGAGAACTCTATGAAAACACATCCTATACCTGGACAAGTGAAATATTATTTTAAAATGTTTAAGCCTTTACATAGTTGCAACCACACAACAATTATATGAAAAATTAAATCTATTAGCTTATTGAGGTCTGGATTTGAAATCAAACTCAAAGATTACTGTGGAAAGAACACACTACAGTTTGATCGAACTTTGATGTAATGTCTTTAAAACAAGTCAAAGTGAGGCTCAGCAGTGGGTGTGGTCTCCAGGTGCCCATATGACTTCCCTGTAACACCTAAGTATGCTTCTGATGAGGTGGCAGATGTTCTCCTGGAGGATCTCCTTCCACATCAGGACCAAAGTGTCCGGCAACTCCTGGACAGCCTGTGGTGCAACATGGTGTTGGTGGATGGACGGAGACAGGATGTCTCAGATGTGCTCAATTACATTCAGGTCTGGGGAGAAACAGCTGACACACTCTATCCACATGAAGTCTAGTCATTTCCACCAGCATATGGCTTCACATGAGGTCTGAGAATCACATCTTGGTACCTAATGCTGTCAGGCTATCTCTAGAAAGCCGCTAGAGACCCACTGCCAAACCAGTCGTGTTGGACGATGTTGCTGGCAGCAGAACGTTCTCCTTGGCATCTCCAGACTCTGTCACGTTTGTCTCACATGCTCAGTGTGAACTTGTGTTCCTCTTCAAAGGGCACCATGTGGCAAATTTTCCATACTTGGTATTCTCTAGAAAAGGCCAAACGTCTTGAACAGTGTCGAGTTGTGAGCAAATGTAAATATTGAGTTTTCATACCACCCTCATGGAGTCTGTTACTAACAAGTGGAGCAGGTATATGCACATTTGTGGTCTGTTAGAGTTAATTTTGCAAGACTCTGGCAATCATGCTTCTGTTTCTCCTAGCACAAGATGGCGGCCCTGATGTGAGGTGTTGCCCTTCTACAACTTTCTCCACATCTCCTAACGTACTGGCCTGTCTCCTGGTAACGCCTTCACACTCTGGACACAATGCTGAAAGGAATAGCTCTCATTGATGTGCCTTCCTGGATGAGTTGCACTTCCTGGGCCACTTGTGTGGGTTGTAGACGCCGTCTCATGATACTGATGGAGTGACAACACTGTCAGCATTTAACCCTAGAACACTTTCGCTATAAAAAGTTGCACCATCACTTTTGCCAAGTATAATTAACCGATATAATATACACAATAAAACATTTTTTCATTAAAAAAAATAGAGCAAAATATAACAGCACACGATAAATTAGTCATTTTTAAAAATTATTTTTAACTCTGGTAAATGTAACAAAACAGAAAATAAAAACATAGGAAAACATGCTTGAAATTTTCTAAAAAATCTGGAATTTGAGAAGAAAAAATTCCCAAAGAAAATGATGTTGGAGACTTGGTCTTTGGTCCACCCATTCCTGGGACATGTGAGACTTTACCCAGAGACCAATGACACTCAGAAAATGCAACATATTGAAAATCAAGTAAATACTAAAATCACTGAGCAATAGTGCTCTAGGGTTAAAAGTCACCAAATCATCAGCCAAAAAATTTAAAAAGAGAGAAGTTGTCCGTGGTCAACTCTTGCAGAACCACTCCTTTATTGGAGGTGTCTTGCTGCTCGCTTATTATTTCCACCTGTTGTGTACTCCACTTCCACAAAAGCATGTGAAACTGATCGTCAGTGTTGCTTCCTAATTGACAGTTTAATTACACAGAAGTGTGATTGACTTGTGTATTTGTTCCCTTTATTTTTTTTTAAATCAGATTAGATTCATTGAAAGTCTAAGCCCTTTGGTTTTCAGTACAGTTTTTTACGGCCCAAGTGAAATCACCAGAGTGTTGAAATTAATTACAAAAAATCGGAAGAATTTTTAATTAACATGCCACTCATTGGAGGGTCGCAGTCCATCTCCTCCAGTGAATTGGGCTGTTTCGCAGTACAACAGACATAAAAACAGTATTGCTGCTGTTGTGCAACATTAAATCTCTACTGTTGCTGAGCAATTCTGGCATTTTTTCCTTTAGATCACATCCCCTATCTAATGCTGCCACAGAGAGGTTTTTCTGGTATCGACTTATTCTGCCTTATCCGAGTTGCAGCTTACAACAATTCAATATTTTAGATTGTGCTGAGCTGCTTCTGCTACTAATGGATTCAGTATAATGTGGCACTTAAAATGCATAAGCAGTGCCTGATTTATCTGTAATTTACCTCCACTGAAGCATGTCTCACTCAATACTTGTATTTGTTCTTTTCTTGTTTTTTGGCTGAGGCTTGTCGGAGAAATCCTAATTGGGATTTTATGTAGCATGTTTGAAATTCTGACTCTAAATGACAATCAAACTAACTTCTGTTTTTTGAATTAAAGAAATAAATTTAACAAAAAAAAAAATCACAAGGATATGGATGAATTTGATTAATTTAATTGAGCTTTTTTCTGTGTTGGCTAAATCTTTTTTTTTTGTCTGTAAGTTAGGTCACACATCTTAAAACTGTCTTTTTACCCATCACAATATTTTTTATGACCTTTTGAGACAACTGGCAAAAACAAACAAACAAACAAAAATGTTTAAAATCAAAACAGGTTCAATCAAATTTTAGTCCTGTCAACGCACCTACAGCTATCAAACTAGATTGACAGATTTTAAAAGAAGTTATTTTTAGGAGACTGGTGTGATTAAAATTATAAATTTCTAAATATTTTAATTCAGATGAAGGAAAAACTCCCACAAATTTCTCAGGAAACTCCTCAACACTTCACTTACTAATTTTTGGTTAATGATAAGTGGTGGTAAACATGGTCTCAGTTTTACTGAGAAATGTGGTTTTCCTGTGGAGTGCCCATAATTGTATCCCTGTGTGTGTATTTGCTGCATCATGAAAAAGTTTTTTTTTTATCTTTTTAAAGGAGTATCATTCTTTTATTCTGTGCCATGATCACTTTAGAATACTCCACTAAAGGTTAGCTAAATTTCCAGTGATGAACTGAAAAACAAAATCCTGAAAAAAAACATCCAGTGTTTCATGACAAAGGACTTTGATCGTTGCTGAACTGTTACAAAGCTGATGAGTCAGAATGACTTGCATGAAAGTAAACTTCAGCCTTTATGGAAAGTGGAACCAGTCAGCAAAAAACAAAAAATCCCCAGTATATCCACACCTTAACTTGTAAAAACTGTAGAAATAAAGGCACTGACTGTAGCGTTTTTTTTTTTTTTTAAATAAGTAAGTTTTTTGTTTAAACAAATTAATATAAACGACTGAAAGAAGAAGACGCCTGCCTAAGCAGTATTTCTAACAAAGAAAACATAACTCATTTTTTATGTGCATACATTTTTAGAGCTGTATTGAACGTTTTCTGAATAAAATGTGCAGCAGACGCCCTAGCATCATTGCAGGCGTTGGGGTAACGCATGATAAAGTGGTGACATAAACATGGTCAGGCGATCATTTGCATATGTAAATGGACATGTACACCCACACATTTCAGGAAATATGGACCACCCCCACTTTAAGTTTGCAGGCTTTCTACCCTCCCAGCTGCTCCCCCTCAGATCTGATGCAGCATCACACCTCCGCTCAGTGTGACATAAATCCTTTGTCTTCTCCGTCCTGAATTCTTAATGAGCCTCTCGGCTGCTGCAGAGAGAAAAGGCTAATCTAATTAGCTGTGCAGATGTGTTAGCCTGCCCTCATTCTGTTTAGTGGTTATTAATTTTGCGTGAGCACTGAGGTGGCGTTTATATCGCCTTCAAACGCAGGAAAGACTGGGAGCAAGGGAGATAGATAAAAAGGAGAGCTTGTCAGCACTGTTTGGGGAGGAGAGGAGCTGGTTGTCAGACAGGAGCGAGTTCACTGGGACTCCACAGGATCTCAGCAGCCACACACCTGACGGGGTGGGAGGACTGAAGAAGACTCTGCAGAAATCTTATTATATGCCTCGCACTGCTAAACGCTGCAGCGGCCAGGAAATGTGACAGCCTGAACTTTATTAAAAAGAGAACAAAAAAAAAGACAGATTCCCAGAGTGAGATGTTGTACTTGTATTTTCATATAAAAGTTTCACAACACAGAAATCTATTGATAATTCTTTAAAGTTTTGGTAATGAAGCAGTTACAGACAGGTGGAGCATCAGAAAGGTCATAACTTACAGGAATGTGAAATTGTGGCAATACTGCCACCTTCAGGCAAACTATATATCAACTGTCCACACAGCAAACAAAAATATTTAAATTATAGTACATCCTGAATTTACAAGTAATCACAATTTAAGCCAAAAAGGTGGGTGTTTTTTTCCCAACACAAACCAAAAACTGGACTGGATAAAAAGTGGACACTCCCCCACATACATGTTTCATAGAAAACATTTTTTAAAGGAAAGCGTCAGAGTGCCTTGTCCTTGTCTTATAGCTGGAGTCCAGGAGACCGAGTGAACCCGTGCTTCCTACTTTGTTTACTGCCAGATCCCTAATCTTGTCCTCTGAATGTCTGCTCTCTGAGCTGTGAGAAAACAAACACAATTGTACAGAAAAGAAGGAAATCAATAAATATTCACACATGAAACTCTTTTGTTTTTAAAAAAAAAAGATTTTACCAAATTTCAATTTATTCAATTTAATGAACTGTTTGTGACATGTTTTGTTTTAAGCATTTTCTTGCACACTTTCTGACATTCAATCATTGTACAGCACTTCAGTACTGTATGGACAATTTAAGTGTTTTATCAATAAAGTTTATTGTTATTGTATTTTATCATAAAATCAAAGCTTTGTTACCTGTCTGAGTCAGAGTCACAGGACCTGCTGATCTCCTTGGGCAGGTCGTCTTCTGAGTGGAATCTCCTCAGGCCGCTGCGCTGGACGGCCTGTGCCACGGAGTAGCTGGTCCTTCCTGCAGCACAGGCTTCTATCATGGACACGCTGAGGTCCGACTGCAGGAAAAGGTGCAGGCAGCTGTCAGACAGCAGCAGGCGGCTCTGGAGGACCCTGAGGGACCAGAGACAAAAATGTGTCTTAGATAGTGCATTCACTCTGAAATGAAAGCAGAAATGGAATTTGTGGAATCTGGAAATCCTTGTGCAGAGATAGCAGTTGTGTTGCTGTTGTTGTGTGGTACTGTAAAGATCAGAAATGCATTGATCTGTGTGCTTTTTTCTTACAGTTCTAAAAACTTCTGGAGTCCTTTCATTCGCTCTGTGATCTGCTGGGCGCTATTGAGGCTGAAAAAAGGATTTTTGGGAGGCAGCTCTGGTAACTGAACCCTTCAGAGGGAAAAAAAAAAAAAGTTTCAGTAAAGATTTCCAGTTGTCACATAAGCTCATTCGAGTAAAGGTACTTACATCAGGAGAGCATTTTCCTGTAGTTTTTGCCTCAGCCACACAAACTCACTAAATCTTCTCCTCACTCTTGAGGTCTTCTTAGTGAGGAACACGCTGTCAGTCTGAAAAAACAATAACTATTTTAACTTGCATATTGCCATAAAGAAAAGATGTCAATCTATCAACATACTTACATGTAAACAAATTTCATAGTCTATGTAGGCATGCCAGAAATCATTCTTTTGTATCCGCGGGTCTCGAACCCAGACGCTGATGGCCTGCTGCATGGAGGAGGCAGGGACACACAAAACTGAAAGAACTGGTTTGGTGGAAAGGGGAAGGGTTTTATTAGTCAGGAGAGGAACTGTGACAAAAAAAAAAAAAGGGATGGGAAAATCCCCCAGAATAGCTGGCGTTACTCAAGTCCCAAATTTTCCTGTGCCACCTCCTAAAGAATTGTCTAGAGGACACGAGACAAACAACCACATCAAACAGGTTTTACCCCCCCAAAAAAGAATGTCATTCTTCTAGACATACCCGATTGGTACCAGATCCTCTTCTCATAATCCACAACTTTTACGGACTGTGCGTCAAACAAAAGCTGCACTCAGCACTGTGCAAACGCCTTTTCGATCTCACCTTTACTAGCTGGGGACAAAGGTTTCAAAATAAAGTCACAAGACTCCGACTAGGTTCCTCCCTCATGGCTGTCAAAATAACCTATGAAAAATGCAGTCCTTACCTTTCGGAATAAATCCAAACTTTTTTTTTTTAATTAATTGTCAGTTTTATTGTTCTTTGTGTGATCAAAGTAAAAATACAGGAAAAAAATCACAAAAGGTTTCATTTATTCAGACTTCACAGAGCCATGGTCAACAAAAACAGTAGTTCAGTTGCAGGAGTGTTCAAGGAGGTTTAAGGTTCGTGGGAGATGTTAGAGTCAGGTCAGTGTCATCAGAATGAGAGCATCAAGTATGTGGAGCTGCATAAATACAGTTTGAGTTCATTCCCTGTAGTCTCAGAGCTAAAGTGCTAAAAGAAAAGGTTCAGGTATAACACGTTTAAAACAAAAAAATACTTTAAAACTGACAAATTATACCAAACACATTTCTGAATCACTGTTTTGATTTTTTTTTTTTTTTTTTTTAAAGGTTCAAAACAAACACATTTTAATTGGCTGGTGAAAATTATTTAAAGGTTCTTCTTCTTTTTTTTTTTTTTTTTTACAAAGGCTGCACAGATGTACAGTAAAAGTGGTGGTAACCCCACCAACAGTCTAAAATCTAAATAAAAAACCTCACAGAAAACAGGTACAGACTGGAAAGGGCTCACAACACAACCAGAACAGCAAAGCAGCCCTCTCACGTACAGTCTAGTCTTCTAAACTCGGTTGAAAAATAACTAAACTGCTCAAAATGACAACATTTTAGAAACACGTCCACAGTGATCGAGTCTGCTACATAACATAAGGGGAAAGCTGCAACGGGTTAGTTTGCCTTCAGCTCTGCACCAAAGTTAGCTTCAGTCTCCATCGACGTCCTCAGAGGCAGAATCACCAGGACCTTACAACCGCCGCTGTCTGAAGGGATGAGAATTCACGCCTCTGACGATCGGCGAACAGAGGACACTTGATGGAGGCGGTACTACGCTTCGGCAGAGAGCGCAGCGGCACGTCCGTCCTCCTCCGTGCCTTCACTGCTCCTCGTCTCCGCAGTGCCACGTCAGCTTCTGCTCGTAGAAGTCAATGACGACCTGGGGACACCTGGTGCTGGCCTCACGGGCCGGCAGCAGGGCGACATCCTCTGAGTTCTTCCTGTGGGAAAACATTTCTGCAAGTTTAGAATAAACCAACTTTAACTTTAGTTACACAAATTTGTCTTTTTTTAAGATTATGGCTTGTGTTTACAACAGAATATTGATAAAACTATCAAATATACAAAAGAAAATTACTGGAACCTGATCTGACATTTAAACTTCTTAATTGGTTTAGTTTCAAAATAAAAGACTTCCTTTCCTTGTTTAAATTACAGTATAGTACTTCTACTTTAACAGCTACTGATAGTATGTTTTCACACAGTGAAACTCTGAATGCACACATGCTGACAGTTATCTCTATAAACTTCACATATCCTTTGCATTACTATAAATAAACACTGTGTCTGGCTATCAGTCATGCTGACCTTTGGTTTGTTAATGACCGGTCTAATCAATGGTTCTTGCTTTTAAAAGAACATATAAACAAGGTTATATTTTCAGGAAACTCAAAGTCTTTTGGAAAAGTACAACAACTTTCTTCTAAAAACATTAAGTCTAGTTCTGGACTATCAAGGGGATAAGAATGTCTTCCATTTCCAAAAAATAAATAAATCGATCCGTAATTAATCTTGGAAATCACCTTTTAGGTTGAAGCATGGTAGGTTTATTTTACTAGAATATAAAAACGACCATCAAAGCAGACAACACACATATGAGTGCAGTAAAAAAATTGTCTATCATTATAGTCTAATGATTTTTCCAAAGACGTGACCATATAGTATAGTGTACTGTATTAATAGAATTGTTAAGAGGAATTGTTACACCTCTAGTAGTCATAGACTAACAGTACAGTGATTAAACCTTACATGAGTAAAATTCTAGAAGATAAAATCCGATCTCTTAATATCAAATGTCAAGTAATGAGTACAAATGTGTACGTCACAGAAGAAAGAAGGTAATTTTTGTAAAATGCAATATTTTAAAGAACCTAGAACTCTGAGAGAAGTGAAAGAAAGTTCCGTTTTCTGCACTCCCTAAAACTGAAGATGTTTGTGATATCGAGACCACAAACATTCAGCAGCGGCATCGACTTGTGGACAGCAAGAAGAGGAAGCAGAAGAGTTACCATTTGACCAGAAACATGAGCTCCCCCTTTCTATCTGTGGAGCCGATGATGCATTCAGGCTCGAGGTAATTGCTGAGGTCGGTGGGGGCGTCTGACTGTTCATCGTCTGACCGCAGGACATAGCCGTCGCCGTGAGACGCTGAAGCGAGCTCATTGGACTGGAGTAAGAAAAAACAAAAACATTATTTAACCATGTGTACACAGTAAAATAAACACTACTTTCACTTTAGGAGTATTACAAAATGAACCAAATACACGACATCCATTCTACTAAGTCACATGATTGCACTACAGTGTGATAGTTCGTAGCCTTTCTTCAGTAAAACCTCACATGCACTAAGTCAAATTAAAGTGCTTTATGTGATTACAGTTATGTTTTTGTGCCAGTATTCATTGTGTGGGGGGTCATGGGGGGTCAACAGAGAGGAGGGCTGGGGGCAATGGAATGGGTTGGTTTATTTAATGCAGTTGGCTACCTTTCTTTTTTTTTTGTTAGTTTGCTTTAAAATAGCTGAACATAGCTACTTTACAAATAACATTTTATCTAACTGAATACACATAAAATATTTAATCAACAAACAGAAAAAATAAATAGCCTTCTTTATTTTAGTTTTTTTATGTTGTGCAAGATATGTTATTTGTAAGAGACTTTTCACTTAATTTGTTAGAGAAATAAACAAGAAACTTAAATATTGACTGTAGATGCTCAGTTGTAAGAAAGTAGTACAATTTGATGGCTTCAGCCCCTAACAGATAAAATGTTTTTGCACAAATTTATATTTGGAGGATTTAGATTTAGAAAAACTGAATAGTCTGACATTTTATTTAAATCACTAGGAATGCAACAAATCCTAGTTTTAAAGCAAACCACATGTTACACCATTGAACTAAATCGTGGGGAAACTGCATATCAGTGTGTTTACATGTCAAACATACATCATGTAAAATTTAGAAAGGAATTATTAATCATTGCTTTACTCCATCACACTAGGCGTATTAAGAGCCAACTGACTTGTGAAGAAAGTGTATTGTTACATCCTAAGAGATTATTTTAAGGGGTGTAACAAATAATTAAAAAAAATTATCCAATTCATATCTTAATTTGTGATTTCTGATTCGATTAAAAGTCGATATTGATTCATTTTGACAATCCAATTAGATCCAATTCACTGACCTAAAATGTATCAAAGACTTCTTTAGCCAAGATAAACAAGTGTAAATTAAATATGTGTTCAAACAAACAAGTAAACAGGAATTAATGTCAAATCCATCCACGTTTAAGTTTTAAACATTATACCACACTGCATTCTCACGTCTTTGCAAAATTCTAAGTGTTTCCACATATTGGACTGTATTGATGGTTGGCATTTTTGTTGCCATCACGTGTGTTGTCCGCTGTGATGGTACTAGGTCGTTAACCTTATGGTAAAATAAACCTACTGTACATCAATACAAATGGTATTTTTCTTATATTGATTATAATCAATTTATTTCATTTTAAAACGAGTTTTTAATGGCTTAGGTCAATTTGATTAACAACCTCAGATAGATCGATCTGGTTGGACCATAGGAACATAAATCGGTTACTTATTACACCCCTTATTATTAATATCATAAAATACTTCCTGGTTTGGCATCAAGTATCCTCTGTGATACATGCAATTTTTGTATTTAACTTGCTTAATTTATTATACTGCTTTTGCATTCCTTTATTAGATGTGAATAACACATGTGGAGGATTTCTATCTATAGATTATTCCCCACTCACAATCTCAGTCTCCTGCTCGGCCATTTCTTCTTTCGGAACCACCGTCTGTTCACTCTGCTCCTCTTCCTCTGATAGATGCGCGTTTCTCAGGAACTCCTCGATGAGTTCAGGACAGTCCAGGTTGTCTTCAGGCTCCCAGGTGTTTTCAGCACTGAGATCATTTAGAAGAAAACGTTAGGAGACATTAAATTGGATGAACTTTTGGGATTTAGACAGATCTAACTCACTCAGTGAAACCCTTCCACTTCAGGAAGTACTCTACTCTTCCATTAAATACTCGACGGCGGATTATCTTCTCCACCGCGAACTCTTGAACAACTGTGGTAGTCTCCTCCGTCTTCCTCTGTTTGGCCGTCTGCTTCTTTCTCATCCTGTCGAGATACAACATGAAAAAATAAACATTATTGAGAGAAAGTTAACTTTTCTCTGCGGTTCCTTCGGGACATAAAGACAGGCAGCTCTGTTTGTCCTCGCGCTCCACCTGCTGCCTCTTTCAGCTCCGTTCTGCTTTGTTAAAACTCCGGAATACAACATGCACAAATCAACAAATGTTTACTGTGTTTACTTTAAAAGATAAATTCACTCTAGTGACCTGAAGTGGAAACAAGAACCACACGACAAATTGAGCAATGTGAACGTACGCTGTCGGTGTTTACTAGATGTCGGCGGCAGTCTGTCGCGACGCGGCTCTGCTTCGCTCCGCAGACTACACGCACACAGCGCCGACGACGCCGTTCGGTGCGCAAATGTGCCGCTCGGCGTGCTTAAATGAGCAAAACAACTTTTCATGAATGACTTCAAAACAAAGATGGCCGTTTGGTGCTCGGAGGAAGTGGTTGCCAAGGGAAAAGGTCACGACAGAAAAACCGGGTGGAGACAACGGGGGACGAGAACACAAGCAACCAATCAGAGAGATGCTTGCACGGACCTGACCAATTACGGAGGTCCGGAGATCCACAAGCCCCGCCCAACTTCACATTTATTTATTTACAGTTTTATATCAATTTAATGTATATATATTCCGATTTCTTTGTCCAGTATTCGTGTCTTGGGAAAATTCAATATTACTTCATTCGTTGCTTTTTTTCCCTAGATGATAGCAAGTACTTAACATTATATATATGTATTTTAAACAAACAAATAAATAAATAAATAAAAGTTCTGTTCAAAATGTATATGATTTGGCCGTGTGGATTATTGATCCATGGGTTTACCTCTGATAAAGTTTGAATACTAAAAGCAAAATTTAGCATTCTACTTCCTTCTGTTTAACAAATGGGGGAAAAAAACAATTAAAAAAAAAAATACAAAAAATAACAGAATCTTAAGACCTGTGTGTCAATGAAAAACTAAAGGGAAAAAAAATCCAAAATGCTGAATAAAATGCCTAAACCCCGTAATTAAATAGTGTTTGGGCTTATGTCTCCTCACAGCAGAGTTGGCTTAATCAATAATATCTAAATTGATTGATTAAAAAAAAATAAAGTAGACTCAAGCAGAAAAAAGATTTGTCTGTGTGTGTGAGTGTGTCATTTCCTAATGCTAACGTGCTTTACAGCAGGTATGAAAACATTACACACTATTTCGTTTTTTTTTTTTTTTTTTTTGGTTTTTACCTAATGGTGACTTAAATTGGGAAAAAGCTCACACTAATATTAAGAAATACTGTATTAACCCGGAAGAACCCAAGAACAATTTGTCAGGGTTGGTGGATGAAGGACCCAAATGCAGGAGACTTGTTAGCAGAAACAAACATTTAAACATTTACTAAATCAACTTAAACATGGAAAAACCAGTGCAGTGACAGAACATAGAAGAGCAGATGACCTGACAATGAGAATTGAAAAACCAGACACTTAAATAGGCTGATGGCAATTAACTAAATGAAGACAGCTGTGGATGGTTAACCTGAACATGGTGAAACTGACAGGGAAAACAAAACATGACCGAACCCAAGCGCTGAATCATGACACAATTTTCTTCTGGGCATTTGAAAATTGTTTTATTAATTGCTTATTATCAGCAATTTACAGTCAAAATATGAATAATAAAATAGAAATCTTCAGATTTTAAAGCATTTTCAAACTTGACCCCTTGAGTTCTCTATGGTTAATAATAAAATAAAAAAACACTATATTTAAAATTAGTCAACACTAAAAAGCAAATCATCATGTTTCTGTTATACCCCTGAAGATAGGGGGGAAAGAATCACAAGAGTGATTTCTCTGTGTTCCTCATGCAGGTGTTTATTGCAAAATCCAGTATTAACAAAAATAATTAACATTTAAACACATTCTGTTTAGCCAGTGTCATATTTTGGAAAAATAGATCACAAACTCTCAAAATGAAAACATAAAAAAAACTTCTGTTACATCTCCATCAAGCCTAACAAAAAAAACAATCAGGGCACAAGATGGCGCTATGCGTTTTCACTCGCGGTAAAACGGTTACGAAATTCCATTCAAAATAAAACTGCCAAACTTTTATAAACGGCACTCCAAAGTAACTCTAAAAAACCATTACATGTTTACCAACTACATTCTGGACAAAAACATGAATATTTGGTTGTCATTACCTGAAGATAGGGGGGAAAGAATCGTGAAGACTTAACCAATCGATCCCAGAACTATCTCCCAGACAAACCGATCGATTAGCAATACAAAAAAAACACACTAACATTTTTAATAAACTGAATAAAATAAAAAAAATCTCTCTGCTGTTTAGTGTTTGTCAAAACATAAATATTTACTATAAAATTAAATAATCTAATTCAGCTATGGCTTTGAGATGTACAATTCTATTATACCCTCATACTCTCCCCACTAGAAAAATGTCGTCCCGACATTGCACCAACAAAATAACAAAAATTTGTCTGAACAATTTAAGTCAATGACTTAACCACATGTCATGTCAGTAGAATGAAGATCCAGACTTCAGACTCAGTCTTTATGTTAACTTTCACATTGCAGTATTAATGTTGTGTGGCTATCGTTAATGAAAAAAAAAACATTACAATTTGCATAAGAGTCTGTTTTACAGTCCTTGTGTCCTCTCTAGAGAGGTGTCATCGGTTTACGTTTGCTGAAGTCCATACATACTAGGGGGTTGAGCAAAGTATGGCTGTAGAGCTGGCAGCCACTGGACCAGTCCTGGGTACATAGGAAACAGTTGTTGTCCAGGCTGGACACTATAGCAGGACGGAATGCCTAGCTGGTCATAGGTCATCCGCCTTGGTGGGTGCCTCTCGCGTTGTGGTCTTTGGTACGTGTCCTCTGCACGTGCCTCAGCTGCAGGTGAAGAAGGGGTCGATGTTGAACTAAGAGGTTGCCTATCAGCCACCGAAGTTGTTGTCCCTCTTGTTTCCATCTCAGACGGTGAAGAAAGTACATCGTCTCCATCAGGAGGCTCTGGTGGTGATGCAGGCTCTGGTGCTTGAGGCTGATTGTTTGTTTCAGCTGTAGGGTCTACTGATTGAGTCATTGGAAGCTGAGGTAGCGGTAGTGCATGATAAAGGCAGTATTCATCACCACTGTCCTCTTCATCAGACTCTTGAATGCCTTGAACAAGTTGGTCTTTGGTTTTCTTTCTGTGTACTGCTGGACTTTCTTTTTCTGGTTCAAAAGGTAAGTGATCACATGACATGAGCAGATTTCTGTGAAGCACTCTAGATCGTCCTTTACCTCTCTCTGGTCTCACCTCGTAGATAGGGAGATCAGGCCCCATCCGTCTCACCACTGTGTGAATGGCATCTTCCCAGTAGTCACGCAGTTTGCCTGGCCCTCCTCTAGGTGTCAAATTTTTAATCAGGACTCGTTCGCCAGGCTGCAATGCAGAACTTGTTACTTTTGAGTCGTAATGCCTTTTGCTCCTCTCTGCAGATTTTCTTGCATTTCCATTGGCAATGGCGTAAGCTTCCTCCATGCCTTTTTTCCATTTGTCAACATAGTCTCTGTGGTCACTAAAACTTGAGTCTGAATACAGGCCAAACAGCATATCTACTGGGAGTCTGGGTGTCCTTCCAAACAGTAGATAAAATGGTGAATAGCCAGTCACTTCACAACGCGTGCAGTTGTAAGCATACATTAGTTTGCTGATAGATTCCTTCCAGTTTGTCTTTTGTTTTTCAGTTAGTGTCTTAAGCATCTGCAGTAATGTCCTGTTCATACGTTCGACTTGGCCGTTCCCATTGGGTGATAAGGTGTTGTTCTGGAACCAGTTATTCCACTGAGTTTTTAGCTGACTGAACAACTGGTTTTCAAACTCACCACCTTGGTCATGGTGAATTCGAGAGGGGAAACCAAACTTTAAGGCATAGTCATTGAAGATGAGGTTGGCAGCAGTCTTCCCTGACTTTGAGGTGGTAGCATAAGCTTGTGCAAAGCGTGTGAAGTGATCAACTATCACTAAAATGTACTCGTATCCGCCTTTGCATTTGTCAAGATGGAGGAAATCTATGCATACTAGTTCAAAGGTTGTGTTGTTACAATGCTTGTTAAAGGCGCTCTCATGTCTCGGCTGGGTTTTTTCTGCTTGATACAGGTGCACACTTTGGTCACATAATGCTCGATGTCAGATTGCATATATGGCCAAAAGAAACGGTCACGTATTAAAGATACTGTACGATCAACTCCTTGGTGACCCATTTTGTTGTGCAGCTCTTCTAGTACCATTTTTTTGTACTTTTTCTGGTAGGATTAGTTGTTTACGAACTGAGGTAGCTCTGTAAAGGATGCCATCACTATCAAGCACCAGTTTTTCCCACTCTCTGAACAAACATTTCAGTTTAGAACTAAATGTTCTTAACTCTTTGGTGGAAGGTTTTGAATCTGATCGTTTACACTGAAGTACAAGACTAATGACTGGATCGGCGATTGTGTCACTTAACTCTTCTGTTGGTATAGCTTTGATCGTATTTCAGCTGACTCGCATTGTGCAGTGACTGACATGGCTGCTGCTGACAATGTCCATGTGGCAGGGTAGTGGTTTGGACTTCAATGGCTGTATGGCGGCTGCAATGGTGTCAGGGGGCAACTCTACAGAACAGTTCCTCATTAATGTCTCTACATCAAGGGGCATTCTTGATAAAGCATCAGCATCACCATTTTCTTTTCCTGGTTTGTACTTTATTGTGAAGTGAAAATCAGCGAGCTCTGCAACCCAACGAGAAGTTGTTGCATTCAGCTTTGCAGTTGACAAAATGTATGTGAGTGGGTTGTTATCGCTATACACAGTGAATGTTGGGGCATAGTACAAATAATCTCTGAATTTATCTGTGATGGCCCATTTTAAAGCTAAAAACTCTAATTTGCCTGCGTGGAAGTGGTAGTTTTTTTCAGCTGTTGTTAAAGTGCGGGAGCCATAAGCAATAACACGCAGCTTGTTATTTTGTCTTTGATACAACACTGCTCCAAGTCCTTTGTGTGAAGCGTCAGTGTGCACAATAAATGGCTGGGTGAAATCTGGAAATCCAAGGACTGGTGGGTGAAGCAGGCAATCAATAAGATCCTCCAAAGCACTTTGATGCTGGTCAGTCCACACAATTTCTTTTGTCGAAGGTACAACTTGACTTGTTTTCTTTGATTTTCGCACTGTCCTTTTTGTGGTTTTTGTGCTCTCCATGTCTTTGTCTGCTTTTAAAAGTTCATACAGACAACTTGCTTTTCTGGAAAAGTCTTTTATGTATTGTCTGTAATAGGAAAGAAGACCCAGCATTTTTCTTAGCTGTCCAACATTTTGTGGTCTGATGTCTTTGAGTGCTCGAACTGCTTCAAAATCTGCAGGATCAACTCTGCTGCCCTCTGCTGACACAATTCTACCCAAATAACGTACTTCTGGTTTGAACATATCACACTTACTGGGCTTGAGTTTTATGCCAAACTCCCTGAGGCGCTGCAGCACTTTCCTCATCTTCCACATGATCTTTGAATGTTTTACTGTAGACCAATGTGTCATCCAGGTATGGGATGCAGATGTTATCACGAAGTCCATCCAAGCATTCTTCCATACAGCGTTGGAAGGCGGCTGGGGCATTCATTAGTCCAAAGGGGATGCGTATCCACTCATACAGTCCCCAGGGAGTCACAAAAGCTGTGAGTGGACGACTTTCCTCTGATATGAACCCTGGTGGTAAGCCTTGCCCTGATCTAAAAGGGAAAACCAGGAATTACCCCTAGGCTGTCCATGATGTCCTGGACTCGAGGTATGGGCTGGCGGTCAGGGTGGGTCTTTCTGTTTAAGTCTCGATAGTCAATGCACACACGCAATGTACCGTCCTTTTTTCTAACACACACGACAGGCGAGGAATATGGAGAGTTGGACTTCCTAACCCAGCCTTGTGCTATTAGATCATGCAAATGACTTTTCATCTCTTGGTACAGTGGGCGTGGCACTGACATGTAGGTGCGTTTAACTGGCTCGTGGTCTTTCAGTGAAATAGTCATTTTTAGGTTCTCAATGCAACCTATGTCATTATCTGATTTTGAAAATGACTCTGATTCTTCGCTGAGCATCTGTTTTACCAGCAATCTCTGTTCTTCGTTAAGGTGGCTAAGATCTATGGGTGGATCCCATTTTTCACTGGAGTCACAGGGAATCTGTGTGCTCATCTGATTAACAGTAGCTACAGATGAAGCTTTCTCAAACATTTGGGCAGGTAAAACAGCTGTAATAGTTTGAACTGTACCAACTACTGTTCGACCTGGAAGGACAATATCATGATCAGTTGGGTTTGAAACATCAACTGTTATGACAGGCAAAGAACATTTATTAATCTTAACCAAAGTGTCAAGAAACTCAAGGTTATCTGGCCAATGAGGGTTTAAGTCAGGCTCAAATAACATAGTCATGTCCTCTCTTAAAGGCTGTGAGACCACACGACACTCAATTTCTAAACGACTTTGTTTTGGTACAGTTATGCAGTTTTTCTTTGTCTTTACTCTAAACTCATCCACCCTGTCTGCACTAACAGCCTGTATAAAAGCTTTTACTTTTTGTCTTTTGAAACTGGGGAATGCTTTTCTTACTGTGCTATATTGTTTTGCTTTCTCAGTCTTATTCAGGATATATTCAATGACATTATAACCTATGATGGGGTACGATAAGTGCCCACCTTTCATGACCAGCATTGGAATGATCAGTTTTTCAGCTTTATCTGTGCTGGAGACAAGTTGGAAGGTTGTTTCAATCCATCCGAGGTAAGGTACATTGGTTCCATTTGCTGCAGCCAGAGTTAGTTGCTCAGGTGAGTCCAAAATTTCTGAAACATCTCTCAATTTTGTGCGTGGTAAATAGTCATCTTTCCATTTCTCGTCAATGATGGAGACTTGTGAGCCTGAATCCCACAGGGCCTGGAGCCTGTTGCCATCTAGAAGACACTCAACGAGGCATTGCCTGCCAACAAGTGACGTAACTTTGTGAGGAACGTTTACTTGGGATGAAGGCAGTGGCACATGTGGAGTCTCAATTATATTTTTAGTCTTGAGGTTATTACATTGTCTCTTGTGTTCACTCCAGTGTTGTCTTTGGCATGTTTTAGTACAATAAAATGTCTTTTTACAGGATGAGCACTGTTTCAGATTCTTTGTGGGGTCTATTTTTCTGCAGTTTGAACATCGCTGGGACTTATGGGTTATAGTTAACACTCGTCCCTCTGTGGTAACCTTTGCCCGTTTAAATATTCCCTTCTTGGTGGTCTTGTGCCTCTGAGTTTACATCCAGCCTGAAAGTGCTCTCCACTCCCACAGACGTAGCAGTGTGTGCAGCGTTCATTGGCTCCAGTCTGCTGGCAGACATGGCATCTCCTTTGGAGATGGGCTGGGCGAGGTGAAAAATACTGAGCTGGGTGCAGAGTGGGCGGTGGAGCAGGTCTTTGGTAAGGATGCTGGTAACCATAGTATTGTTGCTGCTGGTCCCTAACAGGCGGAATAACTGGTTGTTGGAGGTAAGGTGTGCTTGGCCCTGGCTGCTGCAATGTCTCCTTAATCTGTGCTATCTCTGCACTAAGGCCTTTAAGAGAAGCTACACCTGTTTTAAGCTCTGCTAGCTCCGTCAGCAATTCAGGTGGTATTTTAGCTTTGACCTCTTTTGGTGGACACTTGGCATGCGATGTTTCCTCTAACTGAACAACATTCACATTTGTAGCTGACTGTGAGGTTAAGCATCTTTTCTTGTTCCTCCTTTCTGTTTCATTGGCACAGGCTATGTTTAATCTTTCTAGCAAAAGCTCATCAGGGGTGTCAGAATCTAGCAGGAGGGGCTGTAAATCTATTCTGACACTATCACTTTGAAGGCCTGTCAGTATTGTGTGTAAACACATACGCTGAACCAGAGCTGGATCATATTTAAGTCCAGATTCTGACTCTTGAGATGCAAACAAGACTTTCTGCTTTAAGTCTAAAACTCTCATCAGGAAGCTTTGAGCGGTCTCTTTATGAAGTTGCACCTCTGACGTAAGTTGTTTGTAGAGCTCAGTGGCGCTCTTCTCCTGAAAATGAGAACGCAGTATGCGACGCAGAGTAGGAAGTGTTAACTGAGGCTTTCCCTCTAGATAGCTGCGCAGCTGTAGACCTGGTAGAATAGCTCTGATGACTGCATCTACAATGTCAAGCTCTGAGTAGCCTCTGCTTAGTCCATTTTCGATTTGATGAGCCAAGCTTGAAAATGTCAGTTTGTCTTTTTGGCCAGGTTCACCTATCTGTCCTGATATTTTGAAATCTTTTTTCCAAAAGCTGGGTTGTTGTTGCATAGTTAACAGAGATGGAGTGTTGACAGGAGGGCTATTAAACTGAAGCTGAGGAGTGGCCACTATTTTATTAGTTGCATTAGCTTTCACTGTTATTGGTGGAGCCACAGTTTCTTGTTCATGCCCTGTTTTATCAGGTTCAACTTGTTCAGTTGTGCCAACTTCAGTGTCTGGGCCGTTGATAATTTCTGTAATTTTGTCTTGGAGTAGTAACAATTCTGACATGCCTTCATCCTCTAATTCTGTTGTTTCTTCTCTTTCAATGTACAGCAAAATCTGGGTTAGCAGTGATAGACGTGTTTTTCTGCCCACATCTACTTTATCTGATATGCATAGAAACTCACAGATTGACACTAAATCGTCTTTGGATAGGGTGTGCATTTTACCCACAACTTCTTCACGTAACTCTTCCAGAACTGTCATCATGGCAGCAGACAGGAGGGGGTTTTGCAGGGATGTCTGACACTGGTTTGCTTGGTCTCTGCAGACCCTGATGATCTCTGGGCGGTCTCAGGGATGGTGCACCCACAGCTACCAGCACTCCACGCACAGCAACGCCTTCCTCTCTGTAGTTTGCCTGAGTTGTGTTGGGGGGATTTAGCTGGCTCGGAATTCGATGGACAGGCTGTGAACACCGGACATCCAATCAGCAATCCCAGCGGTGCCTCCAAATGTTATACCCCTGAAGATAGGGGGGAAAGAATCACAAGAGTGATTTCTCTGTGTTCCTCATGCAGGTGTTTATTGCAAAATCCAGTATTAACAAAAATAATTAACATTTAAACACATTCTGTTTAGCCAGTGTCATATTTTGGAAAAATAGATCACAAACTCTCAAAATGAAAACATAAAAAAAAACTTCTGTTACATCTCCATCAAGCCTAACAAAAAAAACAATCAGGGCACAAGATGGCGCTATGCGTTTTCACTCGCGGTAAAACGGTTACGAAATTCCATTCAAAATAAAACTGCCAAACTTTTATAAACGGCACTCCAAAGTAACTCTAAAAAAACCATTACATGTTTACCAACTACATTCTGGACAAAAACATGAATATTTGGTTGTCATTACCTGAAGATAGGGGGGAAAGAATCGTGAAGACTTAACCAATCGATCCCAGAACTATCTCCCAGACAAACCGATCGATTAGCAATACAAAAAAAACACACTTAACATTTTTAATAAACTGAATAAAAATAGAAAAAAATCTCTCTGCTGTTTAGTGTTTGTCAAAACATAAATATTTACTATAAAATTAAATAATCTAATTCAGCTATGGCTTTGAGATGTACAATTCTATTTATACCCATCATATTTCAACATAAAAACTTGAGTTAAAGGGCTGCTTTAAATATTGAAGTCAAGATACAAACATGATTTGTTGCTTTAACATAACCATGTATTGTATTGAATTAAAATATGTTGTTTAACTGAAGTACTTGTGTTGTATTATAATGTAGATTTAACTCATGTTAACTTCTTTTGGTTGTAATAGCTTATTCGTTTTTCTTAACTCATTTAAAACTTTAGGTGTGTCAAGCAAAGGGTTTCAATCAAATTAAAAATTAATCAAATTAATCAAATTAAAAGAATTGACATATTTTATTGACTAGACCTAAAGAAGATTATAAAATATTTTAAAATACCTTTGTTTACGTGTCTAAGGCTTCAGAAAAAAAATCAGACTGAATAGTGCCCCCTTGTGGTTCATAAATGATATTTTTTTCTCTTTCTAATCATTGACTGTATTTATTCATGCATATTAATTATAGTATATTATAATGTATATTAATGATTTATGACAGTATATTACTATTTTAATGAATTCATATGTGTATCCTTATAACTCCTCTCCTTCGTAGCTTTGAATCGTGAGCTAGCCAGCACGTACTCAGAGCATCAGTGTTTGTATCACAGCATAAACATTTTTGTTGTGGTTAGAAAGTATTCTCTCCTGTAGACAGAAATTATTCTTAAAGCTGCTCACTGGAAACATTGCAGTGTGTCTGCCCATTTGGCATCATTTGTTTGAATCACCACTTGGGGGCGCTGTCTATTCAGGCTTAAAATGCCAACCCTCCTGCTGCTCCACAGCACGTGGGTTTATGCAGGATCGCTCCCAGCAAAAGACAGTAAAACAAAAGCTTTTAGCATGAGATACGCTTGCAAAAACCTGGCTCTGATGCACAGATGATACTGTTTTGTCTTGAAGGCTGAGTTATGTAAGCATTTGTTTAGAAAATGTTCTTGTGCAAGGGCTGGAACAGCACCTGGTACTTGTGGAGGAGCAAAAGCGGGCCAATATCAGTAATAGTGATCAAGGTTATATTTGCGTAATAGGGAGAATTTGAAGACTCTTAACTCTAAGGAGGTGGGCTTTTTTTTTCTGCCATTTGTATTTTCTCTGATCAAAGTTAACTTTAAGTCCACAATATTTGCTATTTAAAAAAAAAACCATGAACTTGACCTTTTTGTGCATTGATGTGTTTGGTTTTCAGTGATGCTGTAGTTGTTAAATTACTATAATATCCATTATTTTTAGAAAAATAAATAAATTACAACAGAGAACAGTTTGCTTTCTTTGGTTGTTCTACTTTCTCAACCCTTTACACCCCCCCCCAATGGATTTATGAATTCTGTGCACTTATGACCTGTCCCAGAAACCTTTTGGTTCCTCCCTCTTGACTCCTTAAGGGGTTATCATCATCAGTTACCATGGTAACCACACAGTTATTATAGATGAACTATCATTGTGGTCACAGGGATAGTACTAATGCATGCAGTGACATCTTTTCGCTCCACCTATGCATGGATCAGACATGAGACACATAAGAATGACAATAAACACTGAAAATTAAATGTGTCAGAAATAAGTTCACATACCTTTGACTGTGTGTTTTATCTGAGCACTTTTAACCAAAAAAATATATATATAATCTCAAGACTTTTAGCCATTTTGAGCTTTTAAGTAAATGATAAAGACATGACCAAGTGCATACTGTAAAAAAACAAAAATTATTTTCTTTCCAGATCATCCCATTTCCCTTGGATAGAATCCTCCAAATTCTATTGCAACATTGAGTTGCTGTGGAGGGCTTACATGCAGTAAGTAGGGGTCTGACTGGATGCCTTGAACAAAGATAGCCTCCAGCATTCTGGGTGTGCCTTGCTAAAACTCAAAGAATTCAGCAATGGAGGACCGTTTACGCTGCTGCTTCTTCTCCTTTCAAGTTATGAAATGAGAAAATGCCTTTTAAAATATAGTTTCTTGGAATTAAGCTAGACATGCAGGAGAATGACAGTGGAGCAAAAAACACAGACTGGTCACCAACTATAGGAAGCTTTAGAGCTGTCATCAGCTCCACAAACTGTCTTCAGACTTTCCTCAGAGTAAACTAAATCAGAAAAAAGAGACTGGTTTTGCTCTGAATTTGGAACTGTTCAGCAACCGTTGTCTGAAATGCATAGGTTTGTCATTAAATTCCAATTTTGTGATTCAATGTAAATTATTTAAAAAATAAAAGTAGTTTCCCAACCTAAAATAAGTAGCATAACACCAGAAAAGGTAATGCATTTAATATTAATTATTTGCTTTTACCATTTTTTGTTACCAACTATTTGAATAGATTTGTTGTTAAGCTTTTATAAGGAATGTTTAATATGCAAAACGGATTAAACTTTAATTATGAATGAAGTATGTTTCAGAATTTCTGTTATTCAGTGATGTCAAACGCAAAAATATAAGGGAAACGAGGATTATCTGATGTTGATGAAGTTTTCTAACTGGTCAGACAGCAGAGGTCTAATTCATGTGTCACCTTGACTGACAGGTGAGTGACACCAGGAACAAACAAATCTCATCCCTCCAGGGTTTGTTGCAGCATCAAACAGGAGAAAGACTTTCTTTGAACCTCACAGGCTATACATGAATCTTCTTCCTTGTGCTTTTCTTCCAACCTGTCTGTTCTTCTTACTTTCTTTTGATTTGAGAGAGCTTTGTTCATGTAAATTTAAAGGATGACTAAGCACGCAGACTAGAAAGAAGGATTATCAAATCAAACTAAATGGAATCTTGTGTGGATGATGTTTTCACTGGGAGATTTAAAACATGAGGTCTTGGACACTACTGTGTTGTAGCTGTAAAAATTACATAAAACCACTTGGAAAAATGATTTAAAAATAATTTTGACTTTTGTAGATCATCTTGAAGTAAAAGAGTGCAGACCTCATCATCATCGTTTCTGCTGTTTGTCATGATTCATTTTTATGACACATCCCTTTTACTGCACTTCGTATTTCAAGAACTTGAATCTTCCTCATCAGGCAGAAAAAAAAAGGATCAGACTCAAATAAGATTTTTTTTTGTTTTGAAATCCAACGTATTTGGACTTTTAAGGTAAAAAAAAAAAAAAAGAAAAAAAAGGCCAGATTGCCAGTAATGCAGCCAAGCATGATCTGATTCCTGAGTAGTGAGAAGAAATTTCCCCTCTTGTTATGCAGCTGTTGAGTGTCTGTTCTCATCAAGCCGCCACACTAACTCCAGAATCCAGGCTGTTGACCTTTAACTCCATCTTTGCTTTGAATTTATGATTCCTCCATATCCTTACTGTCAAGAGAAAAGTTGCCTGTCTCTAATTGGACTTCCCTGATCTGGAGTTCAGGTAAATTGTTTGCATTTGGGTTCTGCACAAGTCACAGCAGTTTCACGGCATTTGAGAAAACTGCAGCAGAGAAACCAGGAAAATGCTAAGCTGACCTGGCAACCCTGCACTGACTACAGATGATATTTCAGTGAGTGACTGATGAGATTTGTTTCAACTCTATTTTTACTAAAGAAAGATAAAGAAAAAAGTTCATCAAGAATTAAAGGTTTTTGCTCCTTTTTACTTTAGCTGTGAGTAAAGAAAAACGGATAGTAGAGACGAGCACATAAATGTTTAGTGGAGGATTTCATACTTTGCAGCTCCCACAGCTGGTTTCCTGGGATCACTTGACAGGTTTTGGCTTTTGTTACTTTCAAGCAAAAGCTATAAAAATTACATAACCTGCTGAATAGTATCAATGTTTAAATCTTTTAGGGAATCTGATTGAAAGTGCAAGTTGTGTCAATTGCGTCCACATGGTGGATTTTTTTGGCTGAAGCTCTCTGGAGTCAGAAAGTCAAGCATGGAGCGGAGGACAGCCGGGATTTTCTGCCCTGCTCTCAGATGGGTCTCGTTAGGGCCAAAAAATCAGGGCTCCAGCTTTTATCCTCAGAAAAAATTTATCTGTTCAAGATGTTAAGATACTGCAATGAATAAGGGGTATGGTGTCACTATGAGTTTCTCAGTTTATCCTCCATCTCCAGGGCTGGTTAGTCACTGAATATAATGTGATATTAATGCATTCAATTTTTACAAAATAAATATCAATAATAAAACTTAAAGAAAAGTTAGAAATAGTTCTGGAATAAACAAGCTTAAATAGAAATCTCTGAAAGAAGTCTCCCAGGAAGTAATAGATTCTCTCTTGAATGACAAATCTAAAAACTGCAATAAACAAGCAAATCCATGTTTCCGTCAGACCTCAAAGATAAAGGCCGAGGCTGCACCAGAGTGTCTAACCCTCCCGTATCACCTTGACCTGCAGAAATGAGCAAATTCCCACGGCTGTCATAAACCAGCACAGGAAAATTGAAACATTTTTAGCAAGTTCAGGCTGAATGTAAATTCTTAAAGATTCTAAATATAACATCTTTGACAAAGGCACCGTGGGAAAAGTCGAACACTGAAGTTTCTGATGAGAAAATATCTGACTGTGCTCAAAGAATCTCTTTTTAGTTTGAACAACTTTGCCATAGCAGCTTTATTATTAGAATATGAATTTTGAAATTAGCTCTAGGTGCTTATGGGATTTTCATGACATGAAATGAATCCAAAGTTTTTCTTTATTCCACCCCTTTTTTAAGATGAGTAATCATGTAAGCGTAAACAAAAGAGTGCATTACTGAAATACATTTGTTGAATGGTGGGTTTGTATTAACTAACAGAATATACTGTGTAAATATGTATTTTGTTTGGTTGTATGCAAGTACATATTTGGCAAAAGCAAAAAAAAAATACAATAATTTAACAAATACTAGTAAAGAAAACACGAGAGAGCCTGTTGTTGTATTGAGGGAGCAACTCCTTTTGATCAATTAGAAATCCTGAGAAAAACCTGTTTGAATGTCTGGTTTTAGGGGAAAAATTCTGAAATATGCATCTTTATTTGTCTTGCTTTAAGAATTCTCAGTTTTTTTTCCATCTCTGGATCAGAAGACGTAGTTTTGTATCTCACAACATTCGTATCTTTGAAGAAGCAATGAGACAACATTAAACTATTAAGCGAGTGTGATTTCTTCATGAGGAATTATTTAGAAATTGAGTTTGACATGATAGCAGTTGCATTCCTACTTATCATTTCAGTGGTATAATTTTGAGGTCCAAACTTTAAATATAGGTTGAGTGCATTTTAGTGTGCCAGACTGGACAAATATTAAAACATCCAATGAAAAGTGAGAAAAGCCTCCTACAGGCGCTGCCTCCATCCACTAGGAGGAGAAGCCTGTCCTTGTGATGATTCAGGGTGTTGAACCCTGGAGTCATTAGCAGCAGTTAGATGGAGGAATTTGTGTATTGGAACTGGACGAGAATGAGGAGAGACTGAAGTGAAAAAAAATGTTGTTTAATTTTGCAACTAAGTTCTTCATTTTTTACAGATTTCTCATCACTATTTTTTTTGGAAATATAGCAATAAAGAATGTGCAATCATGTTTTAATTTGTCTTGAAATGTTGGTTCATCACCACAATAGTGAAATCTCTCAAATCAAAACATTTTTATAACAGTTTAGAAAAATGCAACATTGTGGATTTTTAGAAAATAAAATCACATTTGCATCATATTTTTAATATTTATGCAACAAAATCTGAAATGCAAGACACAAATCTTTAAAGTTTAATTTGCAAAGGAAAAGTTTTTATGAACTCCGATTTGATTATGTGTTTCTCAAGTTCAATCAGGACTTTACCTTGTTTTGTCCAGATGCTGAGAGCGTTCACCTCTAGTTACTGCCTGCAAAGATCAGTTAAAACATAAATAGATGAATAAACACCCCTGGATGACCTCTGTTTGTACCATTCAGGCTCATCAGAGAAATTAAATAAAAAATTCTAACAAAGATTTTCATGTAGATACACCTTTGATTCATCCCAGGGGCGAACTTATCATTAAGCAAAGGTGGGTGAATGCCTGGGGCCCCCAGCTTTTTGGGGTTCTCTAGATGAACACTAAATATGAATGCATAAAATAATTTTCACGCCGATTGTTCTTTCCCTGTTATCTTTAGTAAAACCTGACCAGTTAAATTAGCACAGAAGCCCCTCATTTGTTTCTACTAGAAAGTGATTGGGTAAGAAATCAGCACATTCAATAAATTCAATATTTTTAAATGTACATAAAATACATTTCTTTGACAGTAAAATGTTATTTCACTTTTTAGATGCTTATCAGTAATATGGTAGATTAAGATTTTTTGACATTGATGTCTAAAAGTTGACTAATTAAGAAGTTTTACCCTTGGTTAGGATTAAAATATTAAAAAAATTAATGAAAAGATTGTTACAACTGCTGCAGAGGGCTCCCTGTTATTTATCAACTGGGACCCCCAAAGGTCTAAGTCCACCTCTGATTTATCCACAAAAGGTTTTTCTTTCCAATGTGTTGAGTATTCCAAATCACGGCTTCTCTGACTGAGAATTGACAAATTCCTTGTGGGTGGTGTGATTTTATAATCTCATTGATCCCCTTTTTCAGTAAAAATCCTACTGCTGCAACTACAGTTGCCCATAAGAATGTGTTAAGCTACAAAAAAAAAATGCTTAAAATGGTCAAAAATGTATGTTGTAGAAATGTGAGTGATTCATATTTTGCTTCTATTTCTGGTGATTTACTTCACTTTTGCAGTTTCATCTTGAAGCTGAAGAGAAGCTAGAAGCTGACTGTGAGAGGTGATATTCAGGTGGGGTTAGGGGCTCAATGGAAGGGAGCTAGTTTTGATTCAGAGTGTAACAGCCGTCCATCCGTCACTCCGCCAGAGCTGACAGTCATTCAACAAAACCAGTGGAACTCCTGCCAACAATCAAAAGACCTTTCATTGCAGCTCTGTCAACAGGACAGGCTACCGCCTCCAAATGCTCTTTGTTTTTTGGTTAGATTCACAAAAATGAAGAAACCACATTATTTGTAATTCTATTGCAACATTTAATTCACTGAATTCCCTTGAAAGAAAACAAAGTTGTTTTTTTTTTTTAATACAAGTTCATTATTGATTCCCATAATGTATTGAGCTTCTGTTTTAGTAAACTGTAGCAATGCAGTGTTGGAAAAAAAAAAAATGTTCTCTTTCTCATAATTAAAACCCACCTATTCTGAGAACAATTCTTTAAAAAAATAACCAGGATGTTGTTTGAGTCAGTTTAGAATAATATAGCTGATCAAATGTAGCTGTTTTTATCTTGTCAGCATCTCTCTATTCCTCAAATGCTTTTACAGAAAATAATACTAATAAACAGCCTCTATCTGGACATGTCAGTAAACAATTTGGTGAAGGGGTCTATAATAAATGATAATTCAATTGTCTATTTTCATGAAAAAACTTTTAAATGTAGAAATAAAGGAAACAGATAAATCAGCAGTTTGTTGTTGAGAAATCTCTCACTGATTGACAGAATAGTGGTTTTTATGCTTACATAGAAATAAATACGGTAAAGTTTTTCATTGCGCATTGTATGCATGATTTGCAAACTTGTGTTAGAATTATAAATAGTAATGCAAAAAACACTCTACCTCCATTAAAATCAGCCATTTTTTTGTTTTAGTGGAATAACTAGATAATAGCTTGTTATGTGTCTAGTATTTTTTTTTCTTGCAGATTCATACACCTTCCTGCAGATTCTGATCAATAAATGCACACACACACATTTTTCTCCTCACTTCCAGCACTTTCTGGTCCTGCTGAATCTTCCAAGATCTTGTAATACACAGAGCGGCTATTGAACTGCCTGCATGAATCAATTATTCATCTCAGTTTCATAACACTGAGGATGCTTTGATTGTGACTGACAGAGAAAGACGCCTGTGTGCTTCACGGCAAACAGAACGAGTGGACAGATATCCACTGAGTCTGTAACTGCTTTGAAATAAAATACTTTTCTATCCAAAAAGGTTCGCAAAAGGACATTACTTATGATGTTTTTGTGTGTGTTTGCGCATGTGTGTAGTTCTATTTTGAACCAGATAGTTGAGAGCACAAAATAGAAGATATTTTATCAAGTTGGGTTGCAATACGTTTCCTTTTTTCATCTTCTTTTTTTGCTACTCAGTGAATGTTTGGTTGGTTTGGATGTTAAACAACAAAGAATATCTCAAGGCTCATCTCAACAATCTTCCATTAGCATCTGTTCGAAATCAGAGAGAGGGAAGAGTGCATAAACAAAAAAAATCCTCAAAGGCTTCAAGGTGGCCATGACTCCTCTTCACATGTCCACAGTAAAACATGAGGATAAAATCCGTCTTTCACATTTTTCATACTTTTTCTGCTAAATCTTGGCTCCACCTGTGACCCCGGGACGGTGTGACGGTTGATTCCCCCGTCACCGAAGCTATGATTAAAACCCTCTGCTGCTCTGCTTTCTTTGTTCGACTTCCATGCTTTAATCTCCTAAAGTACGCGCAGTAGTCCAAAGAACAGACATTTTGGTCCATAGTGAACACTTATCTGGCCAATCCTCAGCTCTCCAGCCCACACTGAAGGGATGAAGTCTGCAGCGCTCGATGACAGACGCTCTGAACAAAATCAAACACAGACACAGCTCATAATTTTAAAAAGCTTGACTGCAGGACTTTTCTTTGTGTTTTATTACTGATCAAAAAGCACAAAATGTTACAGTACATAAAGTGTTTCAGCGTGGAGTTAGAGGCCAGTAAATACATTCATCTTTGAACTTCAAAGAATCAGAGAGGCTGTGGAAATTCTAGAAAAAAACCCACAAAGAAATGATTTGCAATTTTGTTTAACCTTATAATTAATTTTAATTGATTACTAAAACTGTGAATGACAAAAAACAATGTAAAAAAAAAAAACAATCGGATGGTGTGACATCTGCAAGCAAATAATATCCCTATTTTAGCACTAGGCAATTGATTGATTGAAGAACCTGTTCATGCCTGCAAAATCTTTTATCATAATATGAAAAAAGGAGGAAACAAAATGTTTTGAAATGCTAAAAGAACACATTGCCGTCTGTCTTATAACTAACATGGATTCCAACAATGTAAAATAATATAACAATTCATGTTTAAAAAAAAAACTACTTAAAGGAATTTAGAATATTTTGGTATAAAAGACATAATAAGTTAGGTCGCCTGATGCTGACGTCAAACCTGAAAACCAGTAGTGACCCTTTTGGATTTTTTTCTGGATCATGATAAGGAGGAAAGATCAAAAAGCTCCAATCATCTAATCCGAATTTACTTTAACTGAAGTCTACACTGAAAACAGGTTTGAGCATCTTAATATAAGAGGTTTTTATAATAATTATTTGTATTGTAATGAAGGAAGCAGCCTTAGAAACTGTCTCTGCATAAAGCCTCTTCTGTATTTTTATTTTTAATTTTTTGCAAATTCAAGCTTAACCTCTCTGGATGTGGAGAGAAAAGCAAGACATGAGAGATTGAAATGTAAATTCTGAGGCTGTCAGAGTAACAAAGATGTTATCAACTAGTTTTTTAAGAAGAAAAAAAAAAACAAGATGGCAACAATTATAGCACAACCTGCCACACAACTGGTTAGAACAAAGTCATAAAATATTTCTCATGGCACTGCTCAGTTTTAATTCAGCTTATTTAGACAGTTTAGACAAGAATCCCTAAAGTAGATTAAAGAAGAAAACAAAAATGTTTTCTGCAAAATGTTCTGTAGGCCTTAAACTTTACTAAAGTGTCCCTGAATGCATCATTGTTGGAGCCGTCAGGCTTTTATGTTAGTGTAATTCATTTCAATGCTCATAATGGGGCTCCCATGTTGTATTGTGAAAAAATAAATCTTTTCAACACCCGGACAAAGCTGTTTGTTGAACATTAGCATCCCGACTGATTAGGGCATAAATATTTATAGTGAATGGAACAATATTACAATCGCAGAGCAATCTGGTTTCCAAAAATGGAAGCAGGACGTTTCATCTGCAGTCACACCGGGGCAGCAAAGAGCAATCTCATTACTGTGAATGTGTTTATGCGTTCAAGCTTTTAAACTTTTCACAGTATCTCATTCTGACGGGTTATTACACGTTGTTTCTATTTTCAGCCTGAGAGAAATTACTACAGATGCTATCCGGGTTGTTGAATGTTGGGGACATCTCTTCAGATTGTTTCATCACACATGCTCTGCAGCTTTTATGAGGGTGCACCTATAGTACAGTATGTCAAACTGAACAGGAATAAAAGGTACTGTTATTTTTGTATGGAGGAAGATTAAAAAAAAAAGAAAAACAAGAGAAAAAGAAGAAAAGGAGAGAGAGATCAAAGACTGCAGCAGAGCCAGGCCCCGTTTCAGAAATAAGGTTGGAAGGCTCTCCCTCCTCTCTCCATCCGGTTCTCCCCCTGATCATCGACCCAGAGGAGAATAAACTCAGTCCGCGTTGAATTATAGATTAAGGCCCGGTTCTGGCTATGGCTTGGCAGCAGAATGTGCATCAAGCTGCTCTGAGTTTCTCACATTTCTGCTGCTACTATTGCCTCACCTCGTCGCCTTGTTAAAATCAACATCAAACGCTCTCCACAGATGAATAAAGGCTTCTAAAAGAGACTGTATGAATATGTAGAGAATCTCCCATGAATATGTTCTCTGGGAGGTAGGAGCTGCTTCATGAGGGAGTTAACCTGCAGCACATTTTTAATATAATTAAACAGAAGTCTTGAAATGATAAATTTCAACCATTGTCACAGAATATAAGGAGTTATCAACTTTATTATCAATGTAAGCCATCAATTCAGAGAGAGGTAAACTTAACAATAAAGGTTTATTTTAATAAGTAGTCAAAATAAAAGAAAAAAATGAATTATGGATATATTTTTACAAAACACTTGATGGAACCTTTTTAAATGGAAAAAAAACCCCTCAAGTTTTTAGTAAGTGGAATGTATCAGGATGATTTAAAGCCAGCCAAAACCATGTAATGTCAGAAAATGGGCCAAACGCACCTCAGAGTTGAAGAAAAACCTCTAGCAAGGCCATTCAAAAGCTGAAGGTACATCTGTGAATTGTTCAGCAAAACAGCATGCATATGGAGCCAAATCAGGGCCATAAATATTATATAGTATATATGAACTATAAAAATTTAAGCTGAAATATTGGTGTTTTGCAATAAATAAATAAATAATTAATAATAATAATAATAATAAAGTGTCTCAAACTTTCTCCAATTCCAATAAAAACTTAATTATTTTAAGCTTCAATGATCAGTTTCAAAACTCTTTTCACTTTTAATTCCTCTTTTTGATTATGACTCAGAAAATATCAGCGCATGGGGGCGGGGCAAACATGGAGGGCCAATCAAAAATCAGTGTGGATGGTAACTTCAGTTCTGGTGCATTCACTGACTCTGGGAATTAGGAACATTTCTGAACTATCATAGTCTCTGTTTGTCCCAGGACAGCCATAAAAAACAGGGTTTTATTGCGGGTCAATAACACTATTCTAGCATTTTTAAAGCACTGTTTTTTTGTGTCACACATGTGTGTCTAGTTTGGTTTTCAAACCTGCCTCATGAGGAAAATCAAGCAGCTGCGCTCTGGGTTTCACATGTTCATAAAGTAATGAGGTTTCAATGTAAGCATTCAGAGACATTCTAATTTTGGTTTCAAGACAGCACAGTGTGTCAGAGGAACAACATTTTGACAGCAATATAAGAGCCAATAGTGCAAATGAAACTGATTTGAAGTATTCAGCCTGTACCAAATTATTTAACTCCAAATTGTAATATGAAGCCAATTAAAAACAAAAAAAAAAAAAAAATTAAAAGACATTTCTGTCATTTCAATAGTCTCTAGAGAATCAGCTATATTTACATTCTGATTTGTCAAAAACATTTTGAAGACTTCCACTTTTTTCACACTTCATTTATATTGGCTCATACCTGAAAAGAATGCAGAAAAACACAAAGTTGTGGGTTGTAGCATGAGCAAAATGCAAATACATGTAATGGTAACATGTAATTGTAACTTCTGCATGAATCAGAACACTTAAGTTCTGCTTTTCCCCATCAAAGCACTTCAGATTACATCAAGTTGAGTACAGTAAACTTAACCAATTAGAGGATAAAATTACACATAAAAAGAACAACAGAGCATAGATTATATTCACTCTAAAAATACATCTAGAAATAATACTACATTTTAGGATAAACAATCCAAAAAAAAGTACAAACCTTTAAAGGTACAAGTTAACGGTTAACAAATTAACACAAGAACCATCAATGGAAAATGCCTTACTTTCTACAGGAATAACTTCCATCATAAATAAAAAAAAAAAAAAGTTGCCAGGTAGTGAGGTGGAAATAAACATTCTGCCCTCCCCATTCCTGGAGTTACTGCAAAATCTGTTAAATTATTGTCTGAGTTTAAGGTTGACTTAGTTTAAGGTTGACTTTCACAGCAGTTTTAACCCTTCCGCTCTCCTAGGCTTGTTTACATAAAAGTGGGGTCATCTGGACCCCACAAGACAGTTCGCTGAACTTTTTGTTTTCAATGATTGTCGATCTTACTGGTGTCCAATGACAGACATGAAGTCTTGTCCACCTTTGTCATGGAAGGACTAACGCCTCAATGTAAGGGTGGGGTCATCTGGACCTCATAAGAGAGCATGAGGGTTAAACCAGGCCAGTTAAGCTTTATGGTGGCCTGTGTTTTATATGAAGAGAATATAGTATAATTTGATTTGTGTGTGCGTTATTCTTGATTTGTAAGTTGTGTATTCCTATTAGTGTGTATCTTTGCAGACTTTATGATAATTATCTAGCTTATTTGTTTAACAGAGAGGGAAAATATCAAGTTTTCACCAGACATTATTCACAATATGAGCGGCTGATTAGAAATTTCTGATGATCCAGCGTTCTAGCAGCATTTAAACACATCATTTACAGACAAATCATGGAGATGTGAAAAGAGCGTCAAATCAGATTTGTGCGTAAATGCAGTTTTGTGAGAGTGTGTATCAGACAATCCATGCCTACTTTGCGAATATTTGCTTCTGCAGTTAGTTATTTAAAGTTGTACGTGTGCAAATTGCATTTTGTAATTTTTGTGATTAGATAATTGTAAGTACACACAATTGCACACAAAATATACTGTAGGTCTATGTACCTTTGGAATTTTTTAGTGCGTAATTCTTGATTTGTAGCTCACACAAATTAAATGGTACTATATTATCTCTGTAGTTTTAAAAGATAAAATAAATAACTAAATATAAAAGAAATTCAGTTGTTAAGTTTTCGATTAGGCCAGAGCCAGAAAATGCCAAAAAGTTCTAAAAACAAACACCCAGAGAACATCAAAAGTGTTACAATTCATTTTTTTCCTCTTTTGACAATTTTTTTGTTGTTGTTGTTTGCTTTGTAGTAGAGGGTTCAAATCTTATTTCATTGTGAATTAGATGATTTACCTTCAATAGTTTAAAGCATTCACTCTGGCTTTAATTTTGTGATAGTTATATATGAACTACAACAATGTTTCATACAACGTCTCTCCCCGTTTTTGATTCAGTTGTCGTGTGTTCTCTTCTGAGATCAATCAGTGATGTGCTACTGTGTACAAAATGTCATCATAAAATCACCCAAACAAAAATCCCAGGTTTACACATTATCAATCCCACTGAAAAGATGTTTCCAATAAAACTATTTCTGTGTTCACAGTTGCTTTGTTGCTTATGGGAAAAAGTGTAATAACTGTTTTGGTTTGTAAAGCTCCTAATGGAATATCCTAAAGATTTCTGCTATCGCTCATAAACAAAAACACACTTCTTAGGAATTTTGAGGCCAAAATATGCATCAAACTCATCTCTACAACAGCCATGGGGGAGAATTTTACTGAATGTTGCGAAAATAAAGCACTACAATATACAGCTACACTGCCTTATAGATTGATCAGGTATTTATGACATCAGCGGTTCTGAAAATCTTCTCATGAAAACAGGAAAAAAAATCAAACTTTGGTCAAAATGGTTGAGAAACGGCTGCAAAGTTCTATTAATGATTGAGGTGGATCAGGATTTTTGACTTGTTTAATGTTCATATTTAACATTATAGTAAGAATTTAAATCAAAAATATAAATCTGAGAACAGATCTCCTTTAAGGCACACAACCGGGCCTCTTTTAGAAGTCCACCAGAAGGTGAGTTTCTTAAGATTTAAGCCTCCGCACACATTAGATAGTTTTTATTTTGAGTACAATTAAATTTAACCACAACTTCTGGATACATTTTTCTTTTTCATATAAAAATTCACAAAACTGATAGAGGCATTTTTTAAAATTTCTTTCTTTATCTGATAGTAAATATAATTTGTCTGATTAGGAAAATATTAAATTTTTAGTCCTGCTAAAGTTTTTGAATGAAAATGTGCATTTTGACTGTCAGTTCATTAACAATTTCAAACACAAAAACAATCAAAGAAGCATTCCTGTTGCTGCATGCAAATCAAATCTCCTAGGGCACTTAAAGGCATCAAGAGTCAACAATCGACGTGCAGTTTCAGCACAGCCAGCATGCAACAGCAGACGTGGCAACACATACAACATCTATGTACGACAAAGAACAGCCTCTGAAGGCACCATCACATTTCTAGCTTATACACTGTGGCTCAAACGGCTGTGTACACTGAGCAGTAAAAGAAATTCATCTCCTCCTTCCAGGGGTTGCCTAGCAATAACCTCAGCAGATGTATGTGGGACATTTACGGAAGAGCATCTGACACTGAAATGAACACACAGACGCACAGGCACGCTAAGAGTTTGGGTTCAACAGCTTTTACAAATCTAGAAATAGACTATTTTTAATTACCTTTCGGCAAAACTGACTTAAGTACATTACTGATAGTAAGGCAAACTGTACATGCATTACAAAGAACCAATTACGCAACTTAAATCATCAATAACTGGAAAAATAAGCCATGCAGCCTGAAGAAAAGTACAGCTGAGAACACGGGCTGCTTGTTACATTCAAGAACACAATCCACATTCATTGAGGCAACTGATGAGATGTCACAGTGAGTCTTTTGTGCTTTGCAAGGCATTCCAATGGACAAACTACACTAAAGTAACACCTGTCTCTCTTTGGTTTAAACTGCTTTTCATGTCAGAGATGAATCGCTTTTCGATTGGATTCAAACAGGGACACTGCGTCTCAAAAAGAGATTGGCAAATGGAAAACACCTTCACAGTTTAACGCCGTGATGCTTGGGAGAAGCAACAAGCTCAGCAAATGAGATTTTCATATCTCATTACTATAAAGATTGGTTCACTTTTTTCCTTGAGGTGCCTTGCTGCGAACTACTTTATCATCAGATGACTCTTTGTTTGCTCTGCACCTCCGATCATCAATGCAGTCAAACTTTGTCCCCATTGTGGTATTTTTTACCGGCCTATCTTTCTCTGGGCGCTCCAGGCTTTCACTGGATTTTGCGTCATCACTGGGCTCGATATTCTGGCCCGGTTCGGGAAACAGACTGGACACTGTGGCTCTGCGTGTCCGCTCACGGGACAAGCACAGTTCCTGCCACCTCTCTCGATTCGCCTCTATCCCATCCAACATCGGTTGAAGCTTCCTGTTGAGCTTCAGCAGTGCCTGGGAGAACCACACAATAGTTCAGGCAGGTTCCTCATTCCCAAAGGATGCTTTTTTATTATATATTTTTCCTGAAAATGAGCAATTATCATGAGTTACCTACCTGGTAAAGTGGTTTACAGATCCCATCAATCCATTCTAGCTGTAAGGCGGGCAGTTCATCCTTGCGATTGCGATCAAAGATGGCCTAAGAAAAAAATATCATTCAGTTATTTAATACAACGATATGTTGATTATAATACATTTAGATTTGATTGTATTCAGTTTTCTTTTTTTGTTCAGTTTTAATCCAAAAAATTGTAATACTATAAAGACCTGCTTCAATCTTCTTTTGGTCTACTCTAAAAGCGTTTCCAGTGGTCTTTTAGCTATGAGTATTCCATTACTAGCCGAAATCTAAAAATCTGTATTTTTTTTTGTTTTGTTTTTTTTTTATTTAACATTTTTTTACCAGGAAATCCCGTTGAGACTTACATCTCTTTTTCAAGGGAGACCTTTCCTAGGACATAGTTTCTCTAGAGGGGTAGGAGTTCATTCCAGTAGAAATTTGCCTATGAGTTGTTTGGCGCAGAGCAACCCCGCCCCCTTCCCCTTCCCATTACTGAGAGCTCTCTGTTTACACAGTCTCTTACAGTCTCTCAAATCCCAATATATGCGAAGTATATTGTATCTATCCAGCCGTAAAGTTTTGAGCCAGATACCAGCTTAGAAGAAGATAACAAAGACGTTCATGGATCTAGTTGTCCACAAGTGGATACATCAGAATGGAGCTTTCAGTGTATTTTCTACATCACATGTGATTTGTACAACAAAACACACAGAAATACGATTTTCAACTTAATTTTCTTTAAATATGCCCTCAATCATCAGAAAAATGCAACAAGAACATGTTAAAAACACCAAAAACACAATTTTCATCAGAGTGGGTCTTCAACTATGTGTACTTCAATATTAACTTGAACAAGAAATGTCAATAACCAAAACTTTTTTGTCCAGAAAAACATTGAGGTTAAAATATTCCACAAAAAATTAAGAGTTTTTTTACTCACTGCTGGCGTTAATTTAAGTTCAGACCTCTCTCTGTCTCCTTGTTCAAAGAATTCACTTGTCACCAGCTCTGCAACCTGTTCACATTTAAGGAAAAAAAATGTTTTAAGTAGAAAAAGTGAATTTTAAAAAAATAATATTTAAAGTATTTTTCTAAATGTGATCACTGTAAGTCACTGCAATGCGTTCCAAATTATCATGCAAATTATATTTTTTACAACTCTTCTAAATACTCAAAGCAAATGACAGTCAGCATCATTTTCAAGTTTCTAACTGTTAGAGTATACATTAAATGTTATTGAACAAATCCCCCAAAAAGGACAGTATTTTTTTTTCAAAAATAAAAAAACTTGAAATGAACTGGTCCACATTATTATGCACAACATTGTTCAAAAACATTGAATAAACTCTAAAGACCTAAAAATAATAATTTGCAAAATTTGTTGCATTGAAATCAAAATATATTCCAATGCAAAAACATCTTAATAAGTCAAGTTACATTTGGACATGGGGCCCCTTAGTTTTTAGCAGCTTCCAAATTCTTGTATCCATTTCACTTTTTTGAGAGTTTCTGGTTGAATTTCTTTTCAGGATGTCAGAGTATCCACCCAGAGCTGCTGTCCGGATGTGAACTGCCTCCACCCTCAGAGGTATTTGGCTTGAGGATGCTCCAAAGGTTCTCAATAGGGTTTAGATCAGGGGAGGATGGATGTCACACCATCAGTTTATCTCCTTTTATAGTAGTAAATGATACAGAGGTATTCCTGCAGCGGGAGATGGTGCATTGTTATGCACAAAGAAGATTTTGTGATGGAAAACATGGTTCCTCTTTTTGTACCACAGAAGAAAGCTGCTCTATTTTTCTGGGAGAGACCTTCCTCCTTCTCCTTTTGTCTACCAAAATCTGTGTATGCTCTGTATCAGCCACAAATCTCTTAACAGTATGATGATATTGCAGCAAAAATGTGTATTCTGTTGCAACAGCTAAATTACCCAGCTTGGGATGTATGAAGTATTTCTATTTTATTCCATGAACAAGCTTTTGTGAAATATCCAAGGTTTTCATACCTTGTTTGAGGCGTTCAACTCTTTCAGGCTTTTCAGCAGCAGAGATCCTTTTTCTTACCCATATTGCTTGAAAATGTTGGTCTGCTTAATAATGTGGAATGTCCTTTAGAGGTATTTCTTTTAATTGAAATCAGCTGGTAAACTAATGATCAAAGGTGTCTGAAATTGATTTAAAGGGGCCCTACCATGATTTTATTCAGCCTTTCAGAATAAACTATATCCATATATGTGATCATATATTACATTGAGAACACTAAAAAGCTAATTATTTATGAAATATGAGTCATTTTTGTGGCCTGTTTTAAGACCCGGAAGTAAAACGACTCGATTTCTGAGAATCCGCCTTTCGCTTCTCGTCGGTCTCGCCCATTTCAGGACGTCATCCTTGAGCCGGCCCCTCCAAATTTGCAAACAAAACTATGAGAAAGATGGATGTGCTGTGGTCTGCAAATTCTTGTCTGGATTTTTGCCTTTTCAGTTTTTTTATTTTGCTGATGGATTTTGAGAATCTGTTTTAAGACCAGATTCAACACTTTTACTGCTGGTTTGAGGAATCCTGCAAGTCGGTTGCTGGAGATACAGCTGTGCACGCTGAACAACACGTCTCTAGAATCAATGTGAATCATGTTAAAAGTTGTTTTATTGAGAATGAATTTATCCAACCACATTTTAATGAGTTTCCGCGTCTCATCGTTGTGGTGTTATGGTTTGTTTTTACGAGAATTCTGTTGAAACTACAGTGGAGCTTTCTCATTAGCATGAGAACTACATTAGCACCACAGCTACGCGGAGAAGATGGGGGTGTGTTTGTTATAGTCTGGGGGCGGAGTTTGCAGCACAGATTCCTACTGGAGGGAGCTGTCGGCAACGATCTTACATCAGCACGTTTCATATCACTCGTTTTCGTGGGTATGGGAGGGGCTGCTGCAGAATGTGTAGGTTTTTAAAGGATTACTCTTAAATGCATTAACAGATCAAAATGCCGTTTTGGGGTTCTTTATAGTGAGGAATGAACAGTGAAATGCATTTAAAACCTCAAAAAGTAAATTTTTCATGGTAGGGCCCTCTTAAGTGATCCAAAGGGACATAATACCATCCATTAAAACAAACAAAAAAAAGAAAAGTAAAAATCTTTTAGACCAGTGGTGTCCAAAGTCAGTCGTCAATGGCTGGCCTCCTGCTGGTTCTGCCTGTGTTTTTGGCAAATAAGGAGCTTCAATGGCAGGTTGGTTGGAAAACATGTAGGACACCGGCCCTTGAGGACTGACTTTGCACACCCCTGTTTTAGACACTAAAACACAATTTGCATGAAAATTTGGAACGCACTATATGCAATCAGAATACTACAAAACACAAAATATATTGGAGAAAAAAGAGGTCACACAAGGTGAAATGACATTTCAATAAAAGGAAACCTGAGAATCTTTACAAATAAATATTTGTACGTTTTTTAGGGTGGAACACAATTCTGCATATTCCAAATACATTTAGCTTTTTTAAGGGCGTTCTGATAATTACCTTCTAAATTGTAAAATTATTACATCACTCATGTTCATGTTTTCCTCTATTCTTATGTTGCAGTGTTGCCAGAGTTAACAAGGCTGCACAGAGTGAGGCAATAAGCTTCTTTAAGCTTTGCAAATCAATCAAACACCTCTCTGTCTCCAATTAAGAATAAGTAGATTGGAAAACTAAGTGGATTAGAAAACTAACTGGGATTTACATGGCGACTTCCCAAACAACTGCTTTAATTGAGGTTTATTTAGAGAGCTTCAGGGGGATTACATCCTTAGCCTGTGTAGGGGGACTTTAAAGCATAAATTAAGAAAAGCTAATCCTCTTTTTTTCTAAATTGTCCCTAAAAGTTTGCTTAAACTTCCTGCAATTAGCAGCTGTGTCGATTTAAAGAAATCACAAGTGCGTTTCGACTGCTTAATTACATTTTTATCAGATGTTTGAATTTGCATATTTTTTATCCTTTTATTGCAACATGACGGTTTCCAAAATAAAACATTATTATATGTCTCGTGTGACCAATTAAAGAACTCTCGGTGAGTACAAAACTTGGCGAGGATAACTCAAACCTGTTTGGAAATCTTCCAAGGTCGAGTGACAGCCCCCAGATCACACGCTGTCATCAGCATGGACCTGTTGATGACAACGGAGCCTGTTTCTGTCTCTGCTGCGCATTTCACAGTTAAGTAGATTTTTATTTAGTTCAGCACAAATGTGGAAACCTGAGTGCTTCTCTGTGTCCTTCATCTGTCCAACTGAATTCTCCAGACAAGACACGCTCAAAGAACTTGGCTCTGCGCCTTTCAGTTCAAACAAAGAGTTAAGAATACACAAAATGGCACAAATTACTTCCTGCTACATTTAAGGTGTATTAAAAGATCTGTATGAGATGATACGCTTTACTGGTCATTCATTTTCAAAAGTTTACTTACTCAAAGTGTAAAGTAAGGTCTGTTGAGAGAATGGCCTGCTTCAATAGTTGCATCATGTTGCTGTACTCTTTCGAGCTGAGGTTTGCAAAGATGTTGTGACCCTGGACGAGAAAACATAATTATTAACGGCACAAGTTTGCACACAAAGAAGTCATCGACATGGAAAATGCCTAACCAGCCTAGCTTTTCAAAAACCATCGCTCCTCTGTAAGATGAAACTCCCAATGGTCTTTTTCTGTGTCTTCCGTTGGAGGAAATCAATACACAAACACAATCCATGATCAAACTGATCCACACTAGAAACAATGCACCTCCTCCTGGTGAAGCCAACACTTCCTGCTGGTCAGCAGTTTTTGGAAAACACCGTCCCACTCATGAAACTGCACAACAGCAGATCTATGCGACTCTGGTGGTCAATGCCACCCTGGAACTATTTTAATGAATGTTCTGTCATACAGGATCAGATGTTTTGCTTTGTCATTTTTTCCACTTTTCAGTTCATTGATTTTTTAAGGCTTATTTAGACTGCTAAAAATAAAAGTGCAATCATGCATCCATACTGTCCAGCAGAGGGAGTTCCAGAGATTCTGACTGAGAAACGTTTTTAATATGAAAAAGCTGCAGATGTTTCCAAGGTTATGTCAATGCAACCGAACCATAAACTTTGAGTCAAATCTTATTTATCAAAAAATGTATTTGTCTTCTTTCAGTGATAAAAGTGCACTCTCCAATAGATCCAGATCTTACCAGTCTCAGTTTACAAGTGTTTCCTAAAAAAAAAAAAAAAAAAAAAAAAAAGGAAAGAAATGTAACAATATTGACTTTTTTTATTCATTCTTTCTAATGTATTAATAACAAAATTAACTCAAGATGGTCAGAACTGGTTAGTGATAGGAGACAAATCCATGAATGAGAATATCAGTAACTATATAGTTGGTTACTTGGTGGATGGAGTCCTTTGGTTTCTTTGCACTTTTCAAAAGAGAATCAAAATAGTCCAACGTGTCAGAAATAAGGTAAGGACAATTTAAAAAACTAGAGGTATAGCAATTAATCCATGAATGGATTTCTAATGCATTATGTTTATTTTACTGTGATATTATACTGTTTTCTTTTAGTTTTTTTTTAAATAGGTTAATATGTGTATGTAAAATTATTGTATAGTATTATATTGTATAGTATATTATTGTATTGTATTGTATTGTATTGTATAGTATTGTATTGTTTTGTATTGTATTGTATTGTATTGTATTGTGTTGTATAGTTTTGTATAGTATTGTATAGTATATAGTTATTGTAGATAGGAGTGTATTACTCATATGCATATTTATGTTCATAGGAATATGTGTGTTTGCAAAAATGTTTTAGATATATGGGTGCCATGACAGATAAATTTATCCCTTGGGATATTGATAAAGTTCAATTCAATTTTAAAAACAATAAAGTGCCATCAGAGCAGCCAACACAAGATGGCAGAAAAAAAATGATCAATCCATCATTCCAGTCCAATGTATGGAAACACTTTGAACTTTACAGATATGTGACCATACAGTGTGGTAGAATGTTCTAATAATGTTATGTTTTATTATTTTGTTGTGGAAAAACAGTAGTGGGCTGAACTTGATGAAACTAAAATGTAAACAGATTTGGCATTAATTATTTTTTACAAGAAAAACAAGGAATCTGGAAAACTTCACCTGCACTGTTCAGTACCAGGTATTATCTCTGAGTCACACCGACTGAATTTTTTTGATAAAGATATCCTGGATCAATTTTAGGTCAGTAAAGTGGAGCATTCAAAATGAACCAATATTGACTATTAATCAAATCAACAACCACAAATTATGATATGAATGAAACTGTTGTTAAATTTGTTACAATGACTTACAATGACTTTCTTCCCAATTCAGTTTAAACCACGTTTTTTTCGGTTTGATAATTGATATGATTACCAATTGATTCAATTTTATTACTGATTTAAAATGAACTACACCCCTTTAAAAAATTATATGAATTATCATAAATTTGGGGTATTAAATCTCACTATAGATGCATTTATTTTGCTTACATTTTAGCATATAAAACACCAGGTTTGGGACTAGTTCACAAACTGTGCAAAAGTCGAATAAAGTATCTTAACTAGTAAGAAAAATCTGGCTTTCACACATATCTTTAAATGAGTTTGCTGCTAAATAGCAATTTATAGAAATGAATGATTTGTCATAATCTTGAAACCTGCAGTCTGGGTCAAAGTTAGAACTTGTAGTTGACACTGTATCATTCTAAAGTTATACTTTGATTTAAGTCTAAAGACCTATTAAATTAGTTAAAGTTAATTAGAGACAATCAAACCACAATTTTAGTGGGCAACAGAAACCCAGTAACATATTTCATTCTTCCAATTCGATGCTGGGTAAAGGGGATTGAAAGCAAAAACTAAAAAAAAAAAAAAGGTTTTAAACTTTCATCCGTTTCAATTTAATCTTAATAAACAAAATAACATATTAGTGTTTTCAGTATAAGTGTTTTTTGTTTTTTTTTTTGCAGTAGATATTAGTTACTCTCGAATAAAGAAGACCTGTTCACATTAATACAGCTTCCCATTTATTCCCTGGAGTTTCCCAGTACAACCACAGATTAGCCACTGATTAGCTCCACTGGAACCATTAAGATCATGAGCCATGAGCCTAGAGCTCAAAGGACACCGGAGAGGGCTAGTGAGGGTGGAGCAAACATGTTTAGTATCTATCTCACTTAGATTTTAAGTTTTATGAAGTAGTGAGCATCCAGCCAGAGGTTTGGCCAGCATTGGCTCACTGGGTCTCTGGCGGTTTCTATGTATTATTTTTTTTATTTGTCTTCTGTGTTTTAGATAAATATGCACATATTTTCGTGTCTTTCCCAATATATATATATATTTTTTTTGAAGTTCAGCCTTTTTCTGTTCTATTCCCAACAAAACGTGACAAAATAAATATTGACAAACCACTGAAAAATGAGTTAAACTTGTTCAAATTGTCTTTGACACTCATAATACTTAGATATTAACATTTAAAAGTCAGATAAAAAGGCATATTAAAAGCTTTGGCCTGACCTCACTCTGCAAAATCATGACTGCATGGTTGAAGTGATGATGCTCCAGGGTGGCTGAGGTCCCATAGAGCAGAGCGAGCGCAGAGCCAGTCCTGCAGAAATAACACAGCAGTGAGCGACGCTGGCACAAGGCAGCGTTGTTTCTACTGAAGTCCTCGTGATTTACTTGGCTTGAAATGCATTGTTGGTGCCTCGGTGGTCCAAGTCATGGCACAAACAGCCCACCATCAGAGCCAGGATCTCTGCGTCTGCGAGCACATCCTGGAAGTTGGCCGTCTGCAGAAAGGAAAGATAATCCATCTACTGGTATGGCATGGAAAAAATGAAAGTTTATTTTTTTCTCTTTTCAATTTTTAGAGCAATGTTCAAATAGCTGCAACAGACTGGCAACCTGTTCAGGGTGTGCCTTGCCTTCGCCCCAACAGTAGCTGGGTTGGCTCCAGCAACCCCGCGACCACAAATGGATGGATGAAAATTAAAAAAAACTTAAAAGCAACTTTTTGCTCAGTTAAACTATTTTGCTTCCTCTTTTGGTTTCCCTCACATTGTTAGCATGTCATTCCTATTAATAATTTATTATCACCCCGACTTTAACCATCAACTAAACTGACGTTTCCTGTCTCAAGCTTACCTTGATCATTATGAACATGCACTGTGACACATTGAAAGCATGCCTCCAGTTGTGATAGGCAACAGTTCGATAGTTCTTCCTCACTGTCAGAAGCCAGCGGCACAAAACCTACGAGCAAATGTTGCATAGATGACAAACTCACAGCTTAATTTTATGCAAAGGCAAAAAGCAGTAGCAGCTCCTGCCGCTCACCTCATAGTCAATTTTAAACTTCTGCACAACTCCCAGTTCCTGAAACATTCGGAGGGATGCAGTGATCATGGCGTCATTGTCCAAGGAGAAGTCATTGAAATGAAACTCATCGATTCCCAGCTCGTTGCTCAAGGGGATCTTAGCAGCCTTGAGGGGAGAAGACAAGCTGTCAGTGAGCCAGATCCAGAGAAGGATGGTGTACACCAATTCCTCAATTCATTTTTTTTTTCCATTACGGCAGCACAACGTTATATACAAGCTGATCTCTGTGGCTTCAGGCTGTGGTTTACCTTGAGCCGATCAACTTCTACTTTGGAGCAGGTAGCATGGTAAGACAGCATCTGAAAAAAACCGCAAGCCATGCAGAACAGTGAAACTTCAGAGATACTGAAACCTTAATCTGGTAAAACTAAATAAAATTGTTTCTCACAGTTTTTGCTTATTTTGTCCTTAAGCAAAAATGCATTTTTCAAAACTGTTGTCGCATTATTTAACTTTTTTTTCCCTTTAAATTGACATCTTATTTAAAAACAGCAAAGACGATGTGATGGGAGCACTGCTTTGATGAGAGCTGAGCACGCTGGAACATCTATTTATCATGAATTATTGAATTATTGAAGGCAGCTGAAATATTTATTGTAGAGAAGCAGAACTATGTTTTCTGAGGATATTGTGACTGCACAGGTTAGATAGCAGGTACTGGAACATAACGCAGTCAGAGACGTTCATTTGTTGGGGGGAAAAGTCTTTCGGGATTAGCATTAATTAGTCACACCAAACTCTGCGTTTATGCATTATTTAAAATGATTTTTTTGAGTCTAACAGAAAACAGTCTTACATGGTCCAATACAAATATGGCATCAATGCCAAATTTGTTTTATATGCATAAAAAGAATAGAAATAAAGAAACAGAAATGGCTTACATCGAGAGCTACTGACTGTTTGGCCCAGGTCTTCTTCACCTGGTTGTACATCATTGTATTATTGATGCCGAGTCCACAGAATATAACAAAAGCCTGTGCATGGAAGACAAGAGGTTTTATTTCAAGATTTAAGAAAGTTTGGGAGTCAAGCTGTAAATATAAATTGTACCAGCTAACCTCAAATAGCCTCTGATCTGCATCATTAAACGTCTTTCTGTCCAAACGATTCAGGATTTGTGCAACTCCTGAAAGAAACATGCATGAATCTTTCAACTATATATAAAAACGTTCCTTTTTATATATATATTTTAATTAACGTACCAATTATTTGATGAGTTCGATTCCAAATGGGGACACATAAGACAGATCTGATGTGAAACCCCGAAGCTTGATCTGCCTTTAAGCATAAAAGCTGATTTTAGATCGTTTGTTTTTGGCAAAATAAGTAAATGCAAAGATCTAAAAACTCTGAACTTGTTGATAGTGGATAAAAGATGGACGTAAGCTGTTAAAGAAAACAAAATTTTGTCCACACCTCAGCATCAAAGCGTGGGTCCTGACAGACGTCGCTGATGTTAACTGGCAGTCCAGTGGAAGCCACCAGCTCAGCAATGCTGTTATTGATTAGCCAGTCGGAGCAGGACAGCTTCTCCATGCTGAGTTAGACAACAAACACCAGAGAGTCAGTCAACTCTAAAGGAAATAATTGGGAAGTTGCTTTATTTATAGAGGATAACTAGTTTTGTCATGCAGGAATTTATCCCTGAGACATGAGGTCTAGTGCTGCTCCCCTTAGGGTTTGTGTGATGCTTGTATTAATTTAAAACTCTTCCACCTGATATCCCGGTCTATGTTGCACAAGGGAGACATGAGCTCAAACGTCTTGGAGAATTTCACAACCTGTGACAAGATCATGAAAGTTTACATTTTGTAAAAAAAAAAACACTGTGAGTTCATTAAGCACAACGGAGGGCGAAAATGTAAAAAAAAAAGGAAACTATTGGAAGAAAAGATCTCACAGGTGAATCGATGTCCTCCAGGAGAAGTACAGAGCAGCGCTCACACTGCAGAAGCGTCAGCGCTCTCTGCATGATCTTCCTGACAATCTTCTCCAAGTCGGTCTGCTCTTCAAACAGGTCATTCACCACCTCTAACAAAGACTGTGACAAAAATAATAAATGTCTTAATTATGATCCCATTATTCAATGGATTAGATAGTCATCCTGACTCAAGAAGAAGGAGCATAAAACCTTATTTTGAAGTGTTAAATATTGCTGCTGTCTGTGTATATTTATTTAGAATTCATAAATCTGATTTTTTTTTTAAAAATACACAACTTCTTACCCTACTTCTCTCATACTCCTTTCGGGACTCTGAAAACAACTTGGCATTGGAAATTGATATTCCACAGAATGGTAGATACATCTGCAGCACCTGAGCAAAATACAAGAGAAGAAAAATGTGTTTGCTTCAAAAACCTGTAGAAGCTATTAGAAAAAAAGATATCCGTAAAATATGTGATGATGAAGGGAAAGCAAAAATGGACTTTATAGTTCTAGTTTCAGAAAAATTAAAAACACCAAAACCCCAGAAATACCTGTAGAAGCTTTTCTTTTTTTTTCCAAGTTTTTGTTGCTCAAATTCAATTTGTACTTCATCATTTGAGCATTAATTGACATTCATTTTCACTGATGCGCCTAATAGAAAAACACATTTTGTGAATCCCAAGAAACTTTAATATTCAAGCACTGCATAAAAGAAAGCAGTTTCACTTTTTCTAACTTTGTTCTGCCACCTTGTGGATAAACATTTTCTAACGTAATTCAAGTAAAAGTATTTGTCAGCTCTAAAATGTAATTTTAATGTATTTTCCCCTTTCTTAATTACAAAACATAAACAAGCAAATAAACGAATATAGTTTCGCTTTACTTTATGCTCACATTTTGCTTGAATATATTGTAATATTTTCTTATTAATAAATAGGAAGAGGTCCACGAAGCTACAAATTCATTTTTTAATGTGGGCACAAACATATTTTATGGAAGAAGATTAGGGAAAAAATAGATTGATATGTTTCATTTGTGATTTTTTTGTGGTAAAAATTAAAAATTGAGTAGTTGAATTATTCCGGTTCTTTTATAAAAAATTCTACGATGTGTTGTATCAATGCAATATGATGTGATCCTCAATAAAAGCCCCTTATGGTATTAATTTGAAGAGTATGACAGAAATAGGTTCATATTTATGCGTGTGCGTGTAGGTGAGGGGTCCACCAGAGGCTTGTACCTTCTCATCGTCTTCATTAAAAGGTGTTCCCATGGGGTTTTTGTTGATTGCTTGAACAACGCCAATGACTTCTCCATCGCTGTTGCAGATGGCCATACAGAGGATGGTCTGAGTCTTGTAGCCGGTTAACTTGTCAATCTCATCACTGAAACGGTGGTCCTGAAACAAACAGACACATGTTTGTTGTCACATATTGTGGACAGACCATTGCCCTTTAGATTGTGAGCACCTTTTCTGCAGCCCAGTTCTGCAGTTTTTATTATGGAAGAGAAAGCATTATGGGCTGCTTCTCGCTGGCCTATTTCGATTGGCCTTCTGTTTCTGAAATAGACTGCCATATCTCTATGTTCCCTAAGTCAGCCTACTTGCCCCAGGGCCAGGAGATAATGATGTTGTGCCCAGAGACACTTGTGGGAAAGTCATTAATTTCCCCCCAAATCTGAGCAAAACAGAGCTGCTCCATTTGACCAAACATTTCTGGTCACTATTTATAGAGTTTTGCACCAAAGGAATAAAGTTTTTTTTTTTCCTTTTTTTTCAAAATGTTTTATCTCCAATATTCAAAAAATAATAATACCTCATATGCATTAGAGATGTTTACAGTCTCTCCGTGCTCTGCTACATATCCAATGATGCCTTTCCCCCACGGCACTTGGACTTCATTAGAGTCCACAGTGCTGGATGATGGTCTCACTGTGGTGCCAGAGTGCACATCAAAGAATTTGGACACCAAGGTCCTCTTGTGAGCGGGTCCCTCAACGAGGAAGAGCGAGCACCTGTCAGCGTCCACCAGGATGCACACGTTGATGAGGATTTTATAACTCAGGTTGGTCAGGTCCAATTCGTTCGAAATGTCTTTTACCAACTCCAAGAAAAACTCCCTTTCGTTAGTTTCTTTCAGTCTGTACTTGTAGTCGATGGCGCTGGAGGCGTACTGAGGCACGTTGACCCTCGATTCCAGCAGCGCGCTCAGGATGTGCGCGGTGGTCGGAGGCAGGGAGCTGGCTTTACGCAGGAGCGCGCGGCGCCTCATGCTAGACTGGGACTCGTGTTCGCTCAGGCTCACGTGCTCGTCATATGTGCGGTGCGCAGTGGTGGCTTTGGAGCGCGCAAAGTTCCGTCGGAGCTCCATGTGGGAAGACCTGCGCCGGAGTCCGTCGGTGTTGGTCGGCCAAAGCGGGTCCAGAGCGGCGCCTCTCTTCTCCTCCGCCGCGGACACTTTGGAAGGTTGGTGCTCCTTCAGCCACCTGCTCACCTGGTCGCATTTGGCTCTCCGCACCAAGTACTCCTCAAACAGATCTGGGTGGCAGTCCAAGAATGCCTCCACATCTGAGAAATCAAACGCTGTCATGGTGAAAGCTTCAAAACATGAGAGTTACTGGATGATCACAAAGCAGAAGTCTCTAAAGCACTTATCCATTTTTTATCCAATATCTTCCATCAAGCACTGGAAACAGAATCCTAGTAGAACTGAGTGGAGCAATTGCAAGTCTGTGGATCACTATGCAGAAGTGTGGAGAAATGCGGGGCTTTTATATTCATCCTGGAAACTGAAAAAAACGCTCTCACACATTTACGCACACACGCACACACAGAAGCAAAGTGCAGATCAGGGTGTTTTCTGTCCTCATTGCCTTTACATTCAATGGAAAAGGGTGTTGATGTTCAATTTAGTCAGAACTTCACTCCTAAATCTGAAGATACATAAATATTCACCTGCAGAAATGAAAAACTAAACAAAATGCTACACACACACACACTGATGGTTCTCTGCTGCTTTATGAACAGCTCTGAATAACTCAAGGGCACTTGCCTCCCTGCAAGCAGAATGCGACTGAACAGACAAAGAAGCAACATCAAAACACTCAAAGAAAAGTTTCCACCCAAAGCAGAAAAAACATACAAGTAATGTGATTTACCTCAACACTTTACAAAAAAAAAAAAATTCTCCAGAACATGTGCGCCCTTGGAGTGACACACGTGCAGACAGTTTTCATGCCACAGCTTCTCTTGGGCTTTGGAATGTGTGTGGGTTTTTTGAGTAAAACATTCAATTAATGAATTATTCTGCAAAGCCTTGAGCTTTGAAGAGCGAGTTCACAGGTTCGGTTTTCTTTCTTTCACTGTCAGCTCACATGAAAAAAGCAGTTAGATGTCTTCATGAAGACTTTCATGGTGCTTTTTGGCCACCAGTGTGAGTTGGATCACATAAGTGGGTCGTGCTGGCAGCTTATTCCCTGACCAACTGAAGACAAAGGACAATAAACTTTTTAAACATGCACATAATCTAGAATCTAAAAAAAAAATTTTTTTTTTTTGCTTTTGTGTGTCAAACTCCACAGTTAGAGATCCTGACTGGCATGCTATACAAAGATTGTAGTGGATTGCATTTTCTTCTTTCATTGAGGAGCATGAATTACGTTTCCGGAGATTACTGGAACTTGATGGACCACGCAGACAGTTGCATCCCTGCTGATGTGTGAAATGCTGTCGAGGTAAACCATCTGCGCAGTAACAGAATATAAGGGATCTTGCTATGGGCTGCAGCACATTTGTAATGCTGCAGCAGGAATGTAATCCATTGAGCTGTGTCCCTGCTGGGGCCGAGCGGTGTAATTGGTTACTGGACTAAGCTTAGGCTGCTTGATAGAACTTGGGTGTTTTTGCTGATACTCCGGACAAAGCCTCTTGAGGATCCCAATTAAAAAGCCGAATGCAAAATGTGGGTCTTGTGGGTTAGCAAATGTAGTGAGCTTTGCTGCTTGGAAACCAGTCCGTGTCATGTTGAGAGAAAGGAGCGTTCCTTTCATTTCTGATGATTAAGAGGAGTACTTCAGGTTTGTTTATCTATATCAAATCTTCCAAAATAAATCAACCATCCTGATTTTGTCTTTGCCCTAACTTTTTCAAAACCTTTGGCTGTCAGCCACCAACTGCACTCATAGTGTCACATTTATGTTTATGTTTTCTTTATGTCAAATAATGAATAGAAATTTGTGTCTTTTAATATTTTGTTTCAATGCTGCTAAAGCTTTTTTAGCCTCTGAAAAACTCTGAATTCCTTTTGAGCTGTCTGAATTTGAGCAGTCAAAGGTTTCAATCAGGGCTGGGTATATCGGCAATAATTTCCAGATTTATTTCAAGTCACCAGAGTCTGAATTGATTCAAATCTATTGTTTTTTTTTCAATTCTGTCAATCCTCTCATTTCAATTCAATTCAATTTTGAGTTAACAGTTTTCACATTTAGACGCATTTGTTTAGAAATGCATTAACATTTTCTAAATAATTTTAGAAGATTTCGTATTAATCTGATACAGTTCATATTCTGTAAAATTAAGTCATGAAATTGTATTGACATTGTTACTACCATAAAGTGTTTCATGGTTTCCCAAATGGAGAAGCTCCAACAATTGTCTGCTTCTGCGTTTTCTGTTTGGCCACTAGGTGGCAATCATAGCATCACACCAGAAGAAGAAAGTACGAGCAAAAACTGTGCTTTAGACCACAAATGGTTACTTAAAAAAAATATGTACTTAAAGAGTTGGAAAATTCCTCTTTATAAATTCATATATAAAGATGTTCATTTAGGCAACAATGTGTGTTTACATTGACTAAGCGTTAGCATTAGCCGTCCTATGGGAAATCCTATTATACGTTAGCAGACTTCAGCTTTATTCGTTAAAGTATGAAATTGTTGTTATTTGAGAAATGTTATAATGGATCTCTAATGTAACTTTTGATTGAAAGGCCTACTGGGTAAAAAAGGTTACTAAATCTTTATTTTGTTACAAATTAGAATTTTTAATAGCTATTCTCATCTTAGATTTTCTTTGAGATCAAAAAATAATAAATGATAAATTAAAAGTCAAGTTTTTTTAATACAAAATACCACAAGCTAATCTGACATACTGTAGTAGTTTTTAAATAATTTCAACTTTTTTTTCATATCTCTTCTTCCCTACATCAAATGACAGATGAGGGGGAAAAAATGTGTGTGAATGGCAGCACCATGGACAGCTCACATCCACTAAACCAGAGAAGAAGATGTTCCACAAAATGAGCACACGCTTTACTCCTCATCACGAGGACAGGATGATTGTTGGACAGAGAAGGAAAACTTCTTCCCATGACTATTATTTTCCAAAAAGTTTGCTGCATCTAAAGATATAAAGTCTATATCACCTGTGTGTTCTATTGCTTAGAAGTGACGACAATGAAATCTGACTCCTGCAACCAAGCACCAGCCACACACGGCTTGTATCTGGTGTCAGTGTGTGCTGGACAGAGCCAGCTAGATTTTCATTTCACTTTATGCTTGGTTGAATGAGTGCACTAAGCCGTGAACGTGTAATATCATCAGATCCACATATGATGACAGGACGAGGCAGTCCGGAGCAGTGATTACAAAATGTAATATGATGGAGAAAAAGCTACACACTCTGACTCCTGCTGATTAAAATGAAAATGCTTACACTTGATGGTATCCTCCTTCGGTGAACGATGACTAAGGAGTCTGTTTCCTCGTTTTAAAGCTACAAAAGCATTCCGCTGACACAGTGTGCTGCAGGTGGGATAGGGTGTCAGTCACGCCGATCCGGTTGCTTGTCCTAACAAGGCCATCCTGGTTGATCCTTCAATCCGAGTCTGAAACTGCTCGGAGATGAGGAAGTCCTCATCAGGCGACAACAACTTCAAATTAAGCAATCAGACCGACTGAAACAGGAGAAGAATTTGGATTTTTGTTCCCTTTTATGTGAGTTTTTCTTGTATATTTTATAAAATTTGTATTATTAAGAACTCTGTGGTTCATGTGACTTGTTCTGTATTTGTCCAAATTTTTTTTTTGAATAACCAAAGTTGAATTCTCTCCTCAATTTCCTCATTTTGCATGAAATTTCCAGATCTTCCGAGCCTAGATCTTCAGCTCGTTCTTGCTTGGACTAAGAAAGTCTCACTCATTATCACAGGAAGAAAATGCAGAATAATATACTTGTCTAATCTTTACAGGCAAATGGACAATCAACAGTCTTACCGCAGGACCAGCAGAAAGAAAAACGTTGATCGCCTCAATGACCAACTGTAGGTTCATTAGTTTTGTTGCTGTTGAAATTCACTGAAATATGCAGAGTTCTGTTTATTTGGTGAAAGAAACTAATTACTTTTTGTTTTTACCAGCATACCAAAACCGACTGAAGTCAATGTGGCGTGAGTTCATTTATTGTAAAAATGTAAACATAATCTATCCCCTTGTGCTTTTCTGTATTTTTTTCAGCATTATTTCCATACCTATTGACTGTTTTTACAGAGATAAAATGATGAGTGCTCTCACTCCGAAGGAGCACCCCTTTTCATCACACATGTCTCGGCTTGCAGTCTTTCCGTCTTTCTTCTCCTCTGATGACTCAGAGTCAGGGTTTGGATCAACTTCTCGAGCCTTTCTTGACTCCAGTGTCCCAAACAGAGTTCAGAATGTGATTCTGCTCAGCAAGACTAAAGGTAAGATGGTTAAAGGAATGAGGATGTGGAATATAAACAAAACCTTCTGTCAATGTTGTGTAATATTTTTTTCTGTTATGCTTATTGTCTGTCATGACATTTTTTAAGAGTCAATTTTTATTTTCAATCCTGGGAACACTTTCATTCACTTTTGATTTAATTCTTAGTGTTTTTGTTGAGATTTACTATTTTAGGGGTTGAACCAGGTGACATGGTTATTATGCATTTAACATGTTTTTGTCCAATTTTAGACAATATTTCAAGGAATCATGTTGAGAGTTTAGAGTTTACTGACAAGAATATACCAGTACTTTGTCCCTTCACACTGGTCTTGTAGTATATTTGAATTATTTTACATGAATTGTTTTTATTTAATCATTGACTCTTTTTTCATTACACTCTTATGTCTTATTCTTACTGCTGTTTCTGGGGTATTTTATAAATATTTTTTACATGTCTTTTTATTTTCATGGATATTTTTTTGAAGTTGGGTCAGGAAATCACCTTGTGTTTTTTCACACCCTATACTGTTTATGCTTTCAGGTAATCCATACAGACATGAGATCATAGAAGCACCAGTAAAGACTAGAAAGACGCCAAAAGGAGAAAATTACTCATTGTATGTAAGTAACTGTTGCAGTTCTAGGCCATATGGTTGTGTTTCTGGTTCCTTCCCTGTTTCTCCTCCACAAGCACCAGTGCAGATGTTTGGCAATCAGGTGATGGGCATAAAAGATCCACCTCAGGAGCTCTCCAAATGAACTTCTCATTTTCTGGTTCTTCTTTCCATGGCCAGATCCTCGGCAGCAGCTCTGATCCTTGAAAACAAGAACAAAAGCCAAACGACTCCCAACAACTGGCGCTTCTCCCCAAAACACAAATAAAAACAGGTAAAATGTCATCAACACGTGCGGCAACTGAAAAACAAAAAGGTACAAAACCCACACACAAACAAAGGCCAGAAAAACTGCCCACCAACAAACGACACGGAAACTACAAAACAACGCAACCCGGACGAGCCCCCAATCTGTTATGAATGGCTCTAAACGGGAAGACAAATCTGGCTTTAGCACTCTTTTAATATATTTTTAAGAAAAATAAACAGCTAATAAGTATGAAAGTGTGGCATGTGTGTCTGGAAATGAAATGTATGTTTGTTGTATGGAGAAAACAAACTCAACAAAACAGATGATTGCCTGCAGAGAATGAAGTGAGGACCCCAGAGCTGCAGCGGCAGATCTGGCAGGAAAAACAGACAATAAGTTCACATGAAGAGCTCTTAAGATGGATCTTTTATATCCATATACTTGATTTCCAAACACCTGCTCCTGTGTAGGAAGGAAGAGAAACAGGCTAGGAACCAAAAACACAGCCATAAGGCCCAGGGCCGTAACTTAACGGCCGAAAAGGCATATTATTTTCTTAAGGTCAAGATAAATTAAACATAACTTTTGGCTTTTAATGCTCTTGTAGTATACTAAGCTCAAAAAAGGAGAAAATCAAGTTTCCTACACCACTTCTATGAAGCCATTTTTACCCAAGCCCAAAAGCACAAGGAACATCCTTCAGAGCTTACAGAAAAAACTTTGGGTCACATCCTATCAAGTGGACTATACAGGTAAACTCAAATCAACATCAACTCTGTCAAATAATTCAATCTTAATTTTTTTTTAAATATATTTTTTTTATAATGTTGATTTTTTTTAGGTATACTTCCAGCAAATCCTGTAAAAATAGTCAATTTCAATGAAATAAGTGACATCGATGGAATTGGACCGTTCTCTACGTCACCGGTAAATAGACTGATATAAAAATAACTGTTTCCACATAATTGTTTCTTATTTTTTCACTCATTCTTCCAGGTGAAAAGGTCATTTCCAGAACGAATTTCTGTGGAAAGACCGGCTCACAAAGTAGGGATTATCCATCCCACTGAATCTGGACTCAAAGACATTTCTCCAAATCAAAACACTGCTGTAAGGAACCAGCATGGCTCACAAGAGATCACATCTATCCATGACGATGGATTTCCAAACCAAATGGGTCACAGTCAAGTAGAGCGCAGAACTTTCTGCACAGAGGAACAGCGCTCTGAGCTTTTCCCGGAGATCCCACACAAACAGCGAATTTGGAACAAAAGCTCAGCCCAAGAGGGCAGACATAAAGAAAACTGCAAAGTCCGGTTTGATGAAAGCCTGACGCAAGAATCCATGTCACGTAGAAGCCAAGAGGGTAACGCTGCTCAGATCACAGAGCGGCACTTGGACCTGTACAGCCGCCCACATTCCCACACGAGGATGAGCAGAGAGAGCAGGCCAGCTGAGCTGAACACAAAGATTCTTGTGAACGGCAGAAAAGACGAACAAACTGTTGAAAATCTTCATGACTGTTCCTCTTCTCAGCCATTTTTAGTCAAAAACAGAAGCTCTCATGTAGAGTTTTTATCTGGATGGTCTTCAGAGCAGGAAGGAATGACGGAGCGCATAGAACTGCGACACCGTGCTCTCAGTCCACACAGCTTTCCCTCTGTCCTGCAAAGAACCGGCTCAGGGAATAAATCTGGGCCTGTGGCCGGAGCCGGTTCAACCGTCAGCCTCCTAGAGCTTCAGAATTCATTCAGCAAGTCGGACGCACAGCGAAACTTCAACAGCTCTGTCACTCGTACTGTTGTGAACCTCAGAGACAACGTAACCAGTGGAAAGAAACACAACTTCTATGGGATCAACTGCAACTACATACATGGATAAGACTCCATCTGGGATGTCATGGTGTTTGCATCCTTCTGTGTTCGCTGCTGTCACAACTACACAGAACTTTGAAGCTTTAAGATTTTAAATATTCTTGGTGACCTTCAATCTGCTGGCTCACAAAAAAAAAAAATGGCTCAATTTGGCTGGACATTCATAATCTGCTTTCAAAAGATTTGAAAAGCTCTGGTTTCTTTCAAATGTTACTTTTTCAGAACTATACGTCAAAACAATGCTGTCTGAGAAATGCAAGGACAAGAGTCTAAACCTTGTGTTCTTATAAGGCCAAATTACCAAATAAAGACATAAATGTTGGGGGGGCGCTCTCATCCAAAAAAGTCAAAAAATATTTAAATACATACGGCACAAATGTGACATAAATTTCTGTCTAAATGTGATCATTGATGCCTGTGGAGGCTGCTGATGTGCAGCTTTATTTTTTCTTTTACAATAAAGTGACCTGTTTGTTATGTGTCTATGATAACTCAATCACTGGTATTTATTTTTAACTGTTTTTTTTTTTTAAGAATAACACCAAGCCTGCACCAAAATGGGTTAAACACTTTTATAAAGTGGCAGCACACATTTGTATGAAACCTCTACAGGCTTGATGGCCTGAATTACTTTCATCTCTAAATCCAAAATCATATTTTTGTAATTTTGTCTAATAAATACCTAAACTCAGACAGAAAACTTCAGTGGATGCCCACTTTAATATATATTTAAGTGTCTGTTTGAGTGATTGAACCATCTCTGTTTCATTGGTGCACCAACTTTTAAAGTCTTTTGATGGATATGATCAAATCGCTGATTATGCAGTAGCACAGAACTATGGAGAACTTCTCCTCTCATATGTGTGCAATGTAAGAGCCTGAAGAAGAAGCTTCCTGACGATTCAGTCCACAAATATAAGACACATAGGAATACTGATCTGATTTTGAAATAATGCAATTTATGGTGATCACAGTTTTAGATTTACTGGGGAACATTTTTTTGTTACCAAATGGTACAGAGTGTTCCTCAGATTATTGTGTTCTCTGGTTTATTTATGGAATCAAACCTTTGCTTTAAACGCCACAAAGTAACCTTTGCCTTCAGATATGAAAGGAGAAAAATGTTTTCTTCATATTTGAATCAGGTCTTTTAGACAATAAATTCTTAACAAGCAAGTCCAGAGCTAAAGAAAATAATATTTATTTTATTTCATAAAAAAAAAAAAAAGTTTAAGAACTAAATTGATTGAGGCAAAGTTTAAGAACTAAATTGATGTATCGTTGCTGGTTTCTGCTTTTTTTTTTAATCTTCTTTTGCAACAACAGGTCTCGTATATGCAAACAATTAATCTGCTTATTTATTTGGATTACTTTTTAAATAAATCCCTGTTATTAACACATCAGTGCTGTTATAATCTTGTGTTTTCCACTTAAACCTAATTGGTCATTTGTAGAAATTGACAGTTAACAAATCTTCCAGCAGGTGGCAGTATAGGGTCAAATTCTGTAATTTATGGAGGCTGACTTCATCTTTTTTTTTTTTTTGTCATTGGTTCGAGTTAACCTACTTAACATACGCTATAGCCTTCAGCCGATTCATTTAAAAAATATATATTAAAATCGCAGTTAACAATATAATACTATTGTTTTAAAAACAAGACATATGTAGGGAATTTTGATTTAATTGTGTGAACATTTGAGTTGTAGTGTTCTTTTCCGTCACAGAGTCTTACCTGAACGACGTCGTGGACTGGGTTAGCCCCGCCTCTTGGAGGAAAACGATACAGAAAGCTGCTTTCTGATTGGCCAAGCCTTCAATCAGTCACGTGGATGCCCCTTCCTGCGCAGAAGAATTGATGCTGTGGAGCTGCCAGAGTGCTGCATACATCTGCGTGTCACACAAGAGAAAGGACCTGTTTCTGTTCATCACTTTCACTCACACATTTTATTTTTAGCTCACTAAAAATTACCTGGTTGACATTCTTAACTTAAGGTAAGTTTCTATTTTTTCCGTATTTAATTTGCTTCAATTTGAGCTTCTCCTGTAACTGATAAAAACACGTTTCTTTATCAATTTGAGAAAGTTATTCTGTTTTTTTTTTATTTATTTATGTAATTTGCATATTAAAGTAAAAACAGAAAAATGTTTATGCTTTAGATTAATCTAAAACTGAACAAACTAAAAGTGAAGTAAGTCCTTTAAATATATTAAACTTTTAAATTTAAGAAGATTTCATGAACATAATACCAAAGTGGATCAGTCCAACTAGATCATTTTGGTCTCCATGGTAACTTTACTTTTCCTCCAGACAGATGAAGACAGAGGCTGGAAAGACAAGTTTTTCCATCTCAGCTGGGTTTACAGTAAACGTGATGCTTCCTCTGGTTTTTGGGCTACTATTCAGTAATCATCCTGTTTGGCTCTTTCAGAGCGGATGTAAACGTGTGTGAACCTGAATCCAGATTTAAACAGCATCTGATGTTTAGTGTCTGGAGGATTATCTCTTTTTTTACAAGTATATTTTTGTCAGGTTACTAAACAGTTGTCAGTATAATGAGTGTACTAGGAGTTAAAAGGATTTTTGAGCTTGGAATACCTTTCGTTACAAGTCAGATTTTTGTTGAAGGAAGTAATTGGAAAACTTGGAGAGCTTTAATAGCTTGTGGGTATGTGTCAACAGTGCAGGAGAAGCATGCTTGTGTTTGTTCGAACATGTTGGACATTCATTTCTAAGAATTTCACTAAAATGTTGTCTAAGTAGGGTGGAGCATGTACTTAGATATATATGGAGGACTACATTATATCAACAAATATTCGCGTTGAAGTTGGATTTGTTCAACACTGAAGTAGGGGTGTTGTTTGTTGTCACGTTTGAGTATGTGAGATTGGGTTGAACTCACAGCTGCTTTCTCTGGTGGATAATTTGCCACCCCTGAGGTTTCTCTTGTTCCCATCACAGGTGTGTCACCGTCGAACAGAGAGACCGAATCTGTGGAATGTAGCAGCAGCAGCAGGACTGGAAAAACACTGTTCTGGTGCATTGGATTGCATGACCTGAACTGTTTGTATTGACATGTTCTGCCTGGAATCTATTGGGAGTTCACAACAATTTTTGGAGCCATCTCGGAAATTATAGAGACCGCATCTGCGGCTCCTTGTTATAAAACACATCTGCTGCAAATGGCATTCATCCTGTAATATCACATTACTGATTATTGCCTAGATAGTCTATTCAGCACAATGATATCTCTGACTCAGTGATCTGGATGCATCACTTAACACAAGTGAGATAGAAGATGAAAGTGTTTCTCTGCTTACTCAAATTATACAAAAAAACACTTGTAGCGTCTATGCTCTTTATTTTGAAAGAAAGATTTTAGAAAATATTCAAAATATTACGGAGTATATGAAGAAGAGAGACTATTTAAATAAAATTTTTTGTAAGTTACGTCAAACGGCTGCAAAAGCCCTTATACAGAGTGACAATAACATCTATGCTGTGATTACACTAAATCATTGAAACCAACACCACCTGCTCTGTCTCTAATTGTCGTCTAGATTAGTGGATGTGGGAATTTAAAAGCATCCCGCTGCTTCCTGTCTGATTCTACCAGGCATCACAGGGACAGATTTCATAACTCTCACTGATTGCCAGATATTTTCATAAAATTTGAATGAGGGTGGGTTAGGCATATTTAGTCTTAAAAACATAAGAAGAGTATAAAATAATTATACGATTTAATTTCACTTACAGTAGTAAGATCACTATATATGAGGGAATTATTGAAAATGTGCCTTTTTAAAAAAAATATTTAATGGATTCAATTAATAATTTTATTATTTAAAAAATATATGTATTTTTTTAATTTAAATATTTATTTACTTTTAGTACTTATTGGCTTTCCCTTTGCCTTTTTTCCTTTGTTATCCTATTAAAATACATGACAAAAAGAGGTTGGTTTTAGTCAGGAATGAACCAGAAAGATCAGAAATGTAAAGTAAGTGATTGACTAATGCTATTGTATTCAAAGAAAATAAGTAATTTAAACCACTAACACACAAAATAATTATTAATAATAATACCTAAAAAATTATCAAAAACAATTATGGCTATTTCATTTTATTTATTGTATTTATATATTTTATATAATATTTATATTATATATTATTTATTTTTATTTACTTCAGAGTCACTAAAAATCCCTTTTCACAGATATTTATGGAAAGGATGTAATTGTTCTGTTACAAGTCAAAAACAAAAGCCAAAAATTTAGATGTGTAAAGCCAAAATGATATGAAAGCTTGGCTCAGCATTTTTTATTCGCCTGGCCCCGGCACAGTAAAAACATGCCTGTCCATTGCATTCATTCTTTTCAAGGATGCTGCTGGTCTTCCTAGTATCATGTTGCTTCAGACATTGAGAGATTCTTGCATGAAAACAACACGTGTGCAGCACATGGACATGACTTTATCTACTTTTCTTGACTAATACATGTCAAAAAACAGATTTTTTTATGGTCTTACCTATAGTTATTAGGAAATTAATTCATAATGAAAAAAAAAGTCAGAATTATTCTATTCGTGATGGTTCATTGCATAAGAAAAATAAATCTTCAACAACTAACGGCTGAACAGATGCTACTTAAGCAGCGGTGTCTGAACTGTGACAAAAAATTAAACTAATTAAAGCTTTGTGATTGCTGAAAGCATCTCTAAAAGACATCTGTTTTGCAATCTGCTAATTATATTAATAACCAAAACAGTGCGCATCTTCCACGCAACACTTGCGCAGACCAGTGGAATATGTTCAGGCAGCGTCTTCAGCTCCCCTGCAACAAGGACAGAAGGTCATTCCTGCACACTGCAGTTGCTTTATGTAATGACATGCTGTGTCCTTCAAAAGACAAGGCACAATGTTTTACTTTGAGGGTGCTTTTCAAACTCAGACGTCATGGGGACATTTTTTATTCTCAAATTGCTCCATGCCCTAAAGCCCTATAGATGATTAGAAAACACAATGTCATTCAGCCATGCTGTTTATTTCTAACTAATCAATTCCTGTTAGTGTACTAACAGAGTAAACGGAGGACTTCCTGTACATCAGCATGTTGGTGTTGTAACAGTATACTGTCACTGCTATGCTCAAACAGATTTCACTATTTATAACTCTGTTGCATAAAAAAATAAGTGAATCCTGAAACATTCAAAGCCGCATTTTAACCGTTTACTTTGATTCTCGTGCAGGTTTTAGATTGGCACTTCTAGCTAGAGCAAATAGCTAACCATATGGTGAGTATTTGATTTGAGGATTAAGCAGTTCAGTTACTCTTAAGCATATTGGATAACAGTACAAAACTGGGTCAAAGAGGTCCAAACAAAAAATTAGAATGTCATTTCAAATGCTGCATGGGTGGGACAGCATCACAGGGAAAAATCTATAGAAAGCACATGACCATTCTGCAGAGAACATCCAGAGTTTAATGTCGTTTTGTAGATACTTTGTGGTAGTTTTGCTTCATTCTCTGGTGCTGTGACATTCCATGTTCTATGACCAGAAACAAATTCAGGAGCTGGAATCGTTTTATTAGTTAAATCTCGATGTAAATCTCCTGAAATGTGCTTACTCCAGTCAGACACTTTGCTGTCCATAAATGAAAGCAGATGGAAGGGCATCTAAATATATCAACAAGTACACAGAAATTGCTTCCAGCAGTGCAGATGTGCTTTTTGTTTTTTGGGAATTTTATTTTTCTACTTGTGGCCTATTTTTTTCGCCCCCATATATTCCCACAAGAGAATTCTTTGACTTCTTTAAAGTAAAAAACATCTTTTTAAGGCTGCTTTTAATGCTGTCGGAGCTCAGTGTTAATCGTTACAGTTTTAATGAGCAACAATTGGATTGTCCGGCTGCTGGACATGACAACGGCACACTTTGAAGAGCAGTTGTCCCTTTTTCTTTTCCTCTTTGCTCCTCTGCGTCCTAATGAGCAGCTGTTGAGTTATGAACTGTCAGGCTCCCCCACACAGTGAGTGTAATAAAGGAGAGGACCTCTGCTACATTCGGAGCTGACAGCTCATAGAGACGGAGGGGGGATAGTCGCAGGATGTGCGCTGTTGAGGATGTGGCTTTTCAACAGGATGCAGTGGGATGTGAGAACGTGTGTTAAAACACCTCTCCGTTTTGCTGACGGAGTCAGTGCGTGAATTAAAAAATCATCCTTTGTCTGAGTGAAACCTAAACAAACCATCTGTATTTCACCCACACAAACTTAACCTTTTGTCTCTGGTGTGACCAGAAAGAAGTGCTTTGAAATTCAAGTTGGATTAATGGTGGCTGTGAGCTCAGCTCTGTGAGCCTGTTTTCTGGAGAAGGCTCCTCTCCAGGACTGGCATGATTTCACTATGAAGCCTTAAGCAGATCTGAAGTGGACATCGGGCATCTCCTTTAGAGAAGGTGGGACACATACACCTTTCAGAGGACACTACAGAGTGGAAAACATGACTCTTAATTTGGTCAATAGATGCTATGACTGAGAACGTCTTTAGTCGGTTCTTTCTTTGCGTCTTGAGGCCAACGAGTGCAGCTGTGATGCTAATGGAAAACGTGTTCTGTTTTTCCAGATGTGTCAGCACAAACAAAGAGTCTTGATATTTTTGTACTCTGCAAATGCACAACACTAAGCTCCCAGACAACAAATTATTGAAACAAGTTGTAATTAGAGCTTATTAGTCTGTGTTCTGGTTAAACTGTATCATTGGAGCTTGCCTTTTCCTCTGCAGTTGCACTGTATGTACTCGATGAGATTTTTATTTTTCATATTACCAATTTAGATAAAAAGCTATTTGAGAGATGAAATGTTCTTTCCTTGCTTTGATTGATTTCATCCTCTGGAATATTCTTACTCAGCCTCAACCACAGGTTTGTATGGTACAATTTAGGAAGACGTACACAGGGTGTATTCAGACTGGACACATTTGGTTTGCTTGAAGTGAACCAGAGTTTGTTTCCCCTGATAATACACAACCCATTTTCAGTGTGAATACACCCAACCTTGACCCTGGTGTGGGACCAGGAACCACTCTCTGACCCAACTTTTGAGATGGTCTCCGTTCATTTCAGACTGAGCTCCAGTTCACTCTGAGTTTCCTCTGTCTTATTAGGCTTTGTGCTCAGAGTGGAACAACTGGACAAAAATGGCCAACATAGCCGGGAATTATGGAATGTAAGCAAAGTAGTGGAGCGACGATGAGACCCAGCAACTCATTGAAATGCAAAATGTCATTGACTTGCAGCATGTCTCTGCTGTACCAAAGTAGCAGTAAAAAGTGTGGCACCTGACACTCTCGGATGCATCTTTTATGGTTGTCTCGGTTCATACCCAATCAAACTGAGCTCCAGTTCACTCTGAGTTTCAGTCTAAACATTAGCCGGGCATTATGGGATATAAACAGACACAACTAATAGACATTTGTATGGATACACATTGTTTCTCACACTGTTTCCCGGACAACCTATATGTCATAAACACTTATCCGCGTACCTTCTTAGCTTGTTCCTCCTCATCAACCACCTTGCAGCATGTTTCCACCAAACCAAAGTAGTGGTAAGAAGTGTTATACCATATGTTGATACAGATCTTTAAATTCATCAGCAAAATATAAAGTAATATTAGACCTAATTTGACAGAAGTTTGAGGACGCTGCTGCATTTCTAATTACGTTGAATCCTATAGTTTTTGTTGCTATTTTATAGACATATAAGGTTTCACTGAAAGAAACAGACCTGCTTATTATTGTTGTCTGCATTGAGAAATAAATGTGCTTTAACATGAGGTCCTTTAATGACTTCTTAACCATGGCTTTACATCAATATAAAATCTTTGTTTCCGGTATTTAGTTGCACTTACATTTTGCAAAGATTTTACTCTGATGATTAAGAATCCTGCTGTGTGTAATTTTCTCAAGAAAATCTTCAACCTATAAGTAAATTTGTGGTTTGAGTTTGTGGTTTTCAGCCAGTGGGAGAGAAGAATCTTTCCCTTCATATTCTGCACTCACTGAGTTCTTCCATTCTCCTCCTTATGCTCACAACCTTCTGGGATTTTATTTACACAATTTCTCCAAAATAAAAAAATATATATCCCATGATTTTTTTTTATTTTTGACTTGGGGTCAAATATCAAACAAGGGATAATATATTAAATTTTTTGGCCCAAACCCACAAAAACTGAAAGTTAACTTGAAAATGAAATCCATAGATCCGCCCTGCTTATTATAAAGCCAGCCTTGCCCCACTTTTCTGGGTCAGCTGATTCTAGAGTCTGATTGATTGACACTTGATCCAGGAAGAAGGTCGGGGATAGCTGGAAGCAACCGAGGTATTGTTCAGATTGGATGGATCGCCCTGATGAAGTTTAAAGGTTAACAGAACCTGGTGGTGCCCGTAGCTCACTGGGTTGAACGGCCTTTCTGGTTAAAAGGTTTGATTAGAAATGGATGAGCTGTCAGAAAATAGCTGCTGGACCTCAAACATAAGGTGATTAGCTGTGTGCCATGTGTAGAAGTCATTTGTTTGTCACCTGTAGGCAGATTGCTCTACAAAGACCTGACTGGGGCTCAGAGCAATATCTGACTTGTGGGGTGATGTTCAATCAAAATTGACTCTCCTCCATTTAGGTAACTGTGTTACATTAGATTAGTCAACAAGACAGGGGAAACGTATTTTCCAAGTACAAGATCCAATTGCTTTACTAACTTATCTATGTTTTTTTCTTTTTCTTTTGTATAGATTCCCATTTTTGGGATCAATAAAGTTGGCTACTTTTAATTTGAGCTGAAAGTTTTTGAGTTTTATGTTAGGATACAGCTACTAGAACATCAGCATAAAAGTAAAAATGCTTTTTTTGTTGCTCTATCACAGCAACTTTTTTCATTTCATGGTTTCTGGGGAATGGTACACCAATCTCCACCCAACTTTCCCAAATTACTGTCATGCAGCAACTGCTAATAGCTGCTTAAATACTGTAATTTTTGCAAGTTATGACTATTTCTGAAGAAAGCTGCACTGTGGGGGTTCTTTTTTTTTCTGGTGAGTCACATCCTAATGATGGCTGAAAGCTCACTGTGACAGTCAGCTTCTGTAGCAAAACAGGAGAATCCTAGAAAAACAAACTGAAGATACGATTTAAAAGAGGCTTTCAGCGTCTTTCAATTTAGTTAGTTCAGTTTAAATGCACATTAAATGATCTGGTTTCAGCTCAGCTCAAATGCTGGTCAATTTGTAATACAACATTATATACAGCAGCAAAGTGTCTGTGAAACACAAGAATCATTTTTCTTACACACTTGAGCAAAAAGACTCAAGCGTGCAACTCGTTTCACAGTATGTCATGGCACTATTGAGTATCAAGAGAAAGAGAAAAATGATTCTAAAAAAAAGCCTGAAATCTTTTACTTGTGTCTAATGTTTTTTTCGCCAAAACAGTTGAAAGCAAAGTTAAAATCCAACACAAACAACTGAAGCATTTGAGAAAAAGAAAAAGACTGAGCCAGCTTCCCCGTTAATACATGAAATTTGAAAATTACAATTTTCACTTTTAGATTTTTAACTTCTCCTGTGAGCATATAATAGGTCATTTTAGTTGTTAAACCACACTAGTAAGACAAACAGACTGTACACATCACTATTTTTATAGTGATTCATTAATTTTATAGCCATTAATTATAGTAAAAGAGTTTTACATATAGTTTAAAGTACATCTCTATGCTTTTCCTCCTGATTTCACTTTAAACACAGTGAATGTGCGAACAGCCAATGCTTTTACTTATGTTGCTCTCGCTGTTGTCAACATGCTTGGTTTCATTCTAACTTAAAAAGTACTGAAACCACCTAAGGACGCTCCCACCTGTTATATTTTATTACAGAAATGCCATCTTTAATTATTTCAATGTCAGCAGTTTAAATATTTGTTTTCTCTGTGGTTTGTGGTTATATTGTATTAAAAAATTATTTTTAAATAAAATTGACACAACAAACAAGTTCATAAACTTGGGTAGATACCGTAAGGTGCACGTAGTGCTGTGTTCATCACTGCTTCCTGATCCTCTTAAGAGAATAGTAAAGAGTAACTCTAGAACTCTCAAAAGGTCTAAAATCCATTTTTTATCAACCTTTTGTGGAGATAATTGCTTCTGTCAAATTCAACCAGGAGTTGTGGAGCACAAATGGTGGATTAGTGTTGGCTCTGTTCCATGCTGGAGGTTTCAGATGAACACACTTTTGTCAAACAGAAGAGGTTGTGGAAAATAAAAGCTCAGATTACATTGAAGTGAAGCAGATAGCGTGATTATCGTTGCAGCAACGTCATGTTCTTGAAATAAGTCACAAAATTTGATTTTTTTTGTTTTTGACTCCATGTTGTTGAATTTGTTTGTAATAATTTCTTATAAACAGTAATGACTTTAAAAATAAATGTTTTTGTAATTTTTTTCCCTACTACTAACCCCTGAAACACATTTTAATTAGTTTATTCTTCATGATAAGTTTAGTTGACGCTTTTCATAAAAACTATCCTCTCAGTTTCATTCTACAGTTTATGAACCTTTCAGTTTTTGTGCCTGTACACTGAAATTAACTAAGTTCAATAGTTTTATTCAACAAGTGCCAAACTTAGACAAACCATGTCATTCCTATGACTGGGATCCATTAAAGACAGAAAGTGATCCGGTCCAGAGCAATCTTCAAATAGACTCTGTAGCAGCAGATTGTAGATACTCAGAATCAAACACACGAAGGTTTGGTTAACCTTGATAGATAAGATTTAAGCAAGAAACAAACAGAAAAGTGACGAATGTATCCTCTATCTTATGAGTCCAGTCTGTTAAAAACCAAGTGTGTTAAATAAAACGAGAAAAAATTCCTCACCAGCCCAAAAAACATTTTCCATATATTTAGTTGTATAAATCAACACAAGAACCTTTTGGGTTTTGATTTAGAAGGGAAATGTGTGTTTTTCAGCCACACTTCTTGTTTAATGAGAAAATTGTTCTTGTTGTAGTAGCCTTGAAGCAGCTGGAGTGCATGGTTTTTCTGAATTTGTCTAAAGTGGCAGTCTAGGTGACCAGCTGGGTAATAACCATGTTTGCTGAGAGGAGCAGCACATTATTATAACCTTTATTTATACAGGTTGGTCAATTGAGAACAACTTCTCATTTACAACGACGACCTGATTAGGCATCAACAGTAAAAATAGAACATGGTAAAAAGTTACACACAGATTAAAAATATAAACTTCTGACAGCAATATTTTAAATATTTACAATAAAAGTCAACAGGAGGCACCAAGTTAATAATTAACATAAAAGACCCATTAAAACGATAAAAACAAATTTAAGATGAAAATAAAAAAAATAAATAAAATAAAAAGCTAAGATAATAACACCTGCATTCATCCCTAATCACATTCATTAAAGATGTCTTAAATGCAGCTAATGAGACCAGATTACGCAACTTCACACACCCTGGAGAGGGGGGACTTTAGACTTATGGGCAACAAAGGGTTCTAAAGTTTGACAGAGGGGCCGCACCAGCCCCAATGTGTGATGTGTTTTGGTAATTGTTACATTTTGCTACTTTTCTGTACTCTGCCTCATTTTTTACGGGTGGAGGTGTTACATCTTACTGCTGCTGTGCTGCACCCTTTTCCACACCCTGTCATTCTGCTCACCTGGCAGGTGGGGCTAATATTCCACAGGAGGCCTACGCAGGAGCTGGGGTGTTTTATTCCCCCACTCTACCCTTGTTCTCATTTTAGAGGGAAAACTTAGCGAGATGCTGCGTTTATGTGATGTTGGAATGATGAGAAAAATGTTTGTCTGGCTCAGTCAAATAAATACAAAATATTTTTTTTTGTTTAAAAAAATAATTGTTTAATAATTTTGTTTGTAACTTAACAAAGATCAATTTATGTGTAGTGCATCATCTATGTGGAGACACAGGGAAAATAAAACATTATGAAGGATTATCAATAAATCTATTCCAGTTTAGCAGGCCAGATTAAATCGTGTAACGGACTGTAGTTTGCGCATCCCTGTCTGAGAGGATATCTTGATCTGCGCACAGCCCACATTGTTAAGTAACTGAGGCCTAAATACAGGTGATAGCAGGACAGAAAAACTACAAGTAAAAAAACAAGACATATGCAAAGAAGAGTAAATAAAAGGATCAAAAGACAAAGAATCTAAAATGAAGAAAACAAAACTGTTAACACTTTGAGAACTAGTCAGGTAACAAAAAAAAGCAACTTGATGTGATGGACAAAACTAAAAGTCAAACCACTTAACACAGAATGTGTGGAAAATGACCTGAACTCTGGGTCAGGCCAGATTTTGCTGGCTTTTTAGCAGCTCCAAATTGTTAGAAACTTACAAGTTTCTCAGAACTGAAGAGAATGCAGGGCTTTGCATAAGGACACAATGACCATCAATCCTAGGATTGGAACTTCCCATGTGATCTGGAAAAGAGGAAGAAAATTGAGTAACATCCATGTATTGTGAGTTGACAAAACAGCCTCCTGAAAGCAATACTCAAAGAAAAGGTTGAAAAAAAATCTTGATGACTAATGTTGAGAAGGTTAAGCTCTTTGATATGTGATTGTCAGGGAACTGGTGGGACAAGCTGGTTTTCCTCTTTTGTACTTTTTTTATTTTTTCCCTATAGAGCTCGTTTTGGGCAAAACTTTCTCCAAATGAGAGGATGTTGGAGATGAGGGATTTTTCCTGGCTGTTTGTCCTCTGGAGCCATGGGGCATGTGATGTGCATTCAAGAATGTGCTAAACCCAGATATGGTGGAGTAAAAAATATTTAGTCAACCAGTAATTGTTCAAGATCTCCCACTTAAAAAAGTGAGACCTGTATTTATCATAAGTATACCTCAACTATGAGAGACAAAATGAGAAAAAAACTCCAGAAAATCACATACTCTGATTTTTTTAAGAATTTATTTGCAAATTATGGTGGAAAATAAGTATTTGGTCACCTACAAACAAGTAAGATTTCTGTCTCTAACACACCTGTAACTTCTTCTGTAAGAGGATGCTCTGTCTTCCACTTGTTACCTGCATTAATATCACCTGTTGGAACTTGTTATCTATTTAAAAGACACCTGTCCACCACCTCAAACAGACACACTCAAAGCTCCAATATGGCCCAGACCAAAGAGCTGTCTAAGGACACCAGAAACAAAATTGTTGACCTGCACCAGGCTGCAAAGACAGAATCTACAACAGGTAAGGCGCTTGGTGTTAAGAAATCAACTGTGGGAGCAGTTGTAAGGAAATGGAAGAAATGCAAGACCACTGATAAGTTTATTAAGAAGCATTTCAAGGTCCTGGAGTGTCCAAGCCAGTCTCCAGATCACAATCCCATAGAAAATCTTTGGAGGAAGTTGAAAGTCTTTGTTGCCCAGCGACAGCCCCAGATCGCCACTGCTCTCGAGGAGATCTGCATGGAGGAATAGACCAAAATACCAGCAACACTTTGTGAAAACTTTGTGAAGACTTACAGAAAACATTTGACTGCTGTCATTACCGACAAAGGATATTCAGCAAAGTGTTGAAATTAACATTTGTCATTGACCAAATACTTATTTTCCACCAAAATATATACTTTTTTTTTTTTTTAAATCAGACGATGTAAATTTCTGGATTTATTTAGAGGTCTACTTATGATGAAAATGACAGGCCTCTCTCATCTTTTCAAGTGGGAGAACTTGTACAGTGGTGGCTGACTAAATACTTTTTTACCCACTGTTGTTCATGGGGTTCACACTGAACAAGCAGGGAGGGTTTTATTCTCCTTCTTTTTGCTACTATTTACTAGAACATCTCTGCAACTTACAGTTGGAAAAGGCTAAGCGGGAAATGTTGAAGCGGTGGTAACTTTTTCTCCAGGTTTGGTCTTTCACTGTTCTATTCAGATAAATGAAAAACTTGGTGCCGTATAATTCTGCAGTTATTAATTTATCCTCCATTATCAATTTTCAACGGGTTGGTACTCTCATGAATTAAAGGATGTCATCCATACATCAGTACCAAATCAGTCCCCAATCAATGAAAATGGTTGCAGATACTGGTGTATCAATGCATGAACACAAGAGTTTTGAACATGAAAGGCTGAAATGTGCATTTACATAGATGTTAGAAGTTATTACATTTTTTTCTGACCATCAAACTGATCCAAATCTGAAAGCCACTTAAAAAGACACCCAGTAGACAGAACTAAAATCAGTATACATTTGATGTTTAAAGAACTCAGACATGGCAGGTCTGAGGGTATGAAAAACTTGCGTGGTGAGTAAAGCAGTAGGATTGCACCCTCTGCAGTACCCGAGGGTTTTGGTGGCAACAACACAAGAAATCTGTTAGAAGTGCTCTCAAGATGACCCATTTGTATTTGTTGGCCTGAGTCCTGATAACAGAGGCAGTGCTACACATGTTGGCAGCTTAGCAGTGTCATTTATCACTTTCAGCCATTTTCCAAAGAGGGAACCTGTCTTCTTCTGTAGGTTGGATGATGGAGTAGCCTGGATACCAGCAAACATTTAAGCCAAGCGGTCGTGGAGAGTATGCTGCCTGAAAACAGCACAGGCTTTTAATAGAAAACATACGAATCAGATAGTGGAGCGTCGCAGGTTCATCCCAGAAGTCAACAAATGTTTTCAATTAAGCAAAACAAGAATATAAATATTGAGTCACAGCAAAATAGCTAACTTGAATGTAGACAAGTTTGTTCAAACAGAATAAAAAGCAAATCTTGTTCATTTTTAAGGATGTAAACTCATACATGCTAATTATTAGAGCACTGCCGTGTTAGTCTTCTACCACACAAACACGGTTATGCTTGAAAAATGAGCCGTGCCACTTTCAAAAAGAATGCACATTTACAAGACAAGCTGAATGACAAAGTGAAAGCAGTTTTGTACAAAATAGTTTCCTTAGACATAAAACGTCACAAAATAGGATCTACTGTAATGTATGTTGAGTAACTGGATTTGCTTGAGCTGAACTAAAGAAACTCTTTGACACTAATATTGTCACTTCTTAAACTCTAAGACCTGTAAGATTTTAAATCCAGACAAGGCAGTAAGATTCAAATGAATCAAACATCATTTTTGAGGCTAAGCCTCCTAATTGGTTTCTGTTCAGCAAAGCAATAGATTGAACTCCTACTGTCAAAATCCATGAAAGTTTCATGTGAATACAGAGTTCTTTCTTTATATAATTTGAATTCTTCCAACTAGTTTTTGTATCTGGGAAAGCAATGTACCTTTTGTTTACCGCAGTCCTAGCCCACACTTAAAAGGTGGAGACAAAAGCGATTACCTCAATCCTACAATTCAAGAACCAAACCAAACAAAATGAGAGTTCATTTAAAAGCATGTTGCATAACCAGATTTGTCAATGTGAACACAACTTTCTAAATGATTCTGACTAGTCAATAACCTGTTAGACAAGACTCAAAAAACATTAACACAGCTTAGAGGTTGCATACTGGATTTGGAAAACCGATCAGCATTGTGAAACTATGATCTTACAAACTTAAGAAAGACAGAGTGATTTATTTGGTTGAGAAAACTATGACTGGGCTTAATGGGATTTTCTTATTGAAAAAGTACAGAAAGCTTTAGACAGAATAACAATATAAAGGTGAATTTATAAACTGTAATTTGGCATTCTCTGTTTTAGAAATACATCAATCTTTGTTTAAAAAAAAAGTGAGTTTGATACATGTGGTCGTTTTTGTTTTTCATTTCTACAAAACACAAGCATTTGGTTTTTAGAGTGCAGACACCTACCGGTAACTAGAATTTAGACTGTTAATTGCTTGACCTCATCATTAAAGCATGAGAACTAAAAAAAAACTATATTTACTATTCCCTTTCACTTCATTGATAATGTTTATTGTTTACCTTTTGATTAAATGTTTAACTTCCCTATTTTTAGGGTTGTTTTTCTTTGGATTCTGGACACATTTCAGGGGGATTTCTGTCAACACAATTACAACTTTTTATTCAACGTTTTATGTTAATTTGGAGCTTTGTGGTTCTTTGCTGTACCAGTTTAACGCCAAAGCCAGCACAGCCCTGACTGATGAGTGAACCTTGAAATTTTAACCATACAGGTCTGAGAAATTAGGTAAAACACAGGGAGAGAACAATATACTGTGTTTGGTTTTGTTCGTAGTCTGACCTGTCTGTTCTCCAAATGATTCTGAGCAGAAATTGCTCAAGAGAAAAGTGGATGAAAGCAGCTGGAGCTCTTCCAGAATGCATGACGTGTCTTGTCCTGCTTTTTTTTCCCTTTCATTTTCACTATAACAACAAAATGTTTACTTAAGTTAATTGCATTATAGAGCTCATTGGCTCAAGGTCATACCAACTGCAGTACCTCTGACTAATAGCTTTATCAAACTAGAAAAGTTATATATAAATATATATATATATATATATATAATATATATATATATATATATATATATATATATATGTAAGTGTGTATGTGATCAGTTCAATCAAATCAGTCTCTAATAAGGTATTGAGGAACTGTAACATGATCTTATCCATGAGTTAAAATTTGCTTAAATCACATAGTTAGTTAATAATTTGCAAAAAGTTAAGTTAATTTATCACATTAAATCAACAGTTTTGATATTGTCAAGATGGTACTGGCTACTGAAAGATTAGCCTCTCATGTACACATGTATTCATTATTTATTTTGTTTTGAAAAAATATTGACAGGAGATTGATTGAAAAGCATGAGAGCATCCATAAAAAAAATTAGACCATTATGTTTCTTTGCATCTGATTTTGTCATGTCAGAGTAAGTCAGCATTTCTTTTGTCAAGCTAACCCAGCTGTCATTCTTGCAGCTGTGCATTCCTGAGTTACAGCATGAACACAAGTGCGCCATGACCAAAGAAAGAAAAAATAACTTTAAAAATCAGGTCAAACGCATTTAGCTTTCTTATAGTCTTATAATGCAGCTATAATATAATGTTTTTGCACTCTTTGGTTAACAAATACATAAATAACATTTTTAATAATTAAGATGCATTTTCTTAAAATATTAATATGTCACTACATTTTTTGATGTGCATGCAACATATAATGTCTTTTTGATTGATTAAATGTTTGTTATGGTGCAAAAAAAACATTAGAAAATGCACACAAATGTTTGCATCTTAAACTGATTTTGAAGCATGTCTCACTTTTATTAGGAATTGTTTTCTATCTCTACATTTTTTATTGACTTAAAAATCATTTTGAATGTTTACTACTTAAACCAGTGCGTGCACATGTAATAAGCTTAAATGAAGTATATCTTTCCACGCTGCTGTTCGACTGCATTTCAAGCAGGTGTTTAGATTCATGAAACTCCTAAATGCACACAATCCATCTTTCCTAATGATTTAGAAATAAATTATTTAAATATTTAGTCTGTAGTTTGTCATCCAGTCCTGTCTGTCAATTTGTTTTCCAACATTGAGAGCAAAGCTTATTTTCTGCTACACGAGTGCAGAAAACTAATCATTCTAAATAACCTAATGTATTTTTCAGTAAGCACTAAAAGGCTTTTAGAGGACTTGTCTATTCAAAGCATCTTTCTTGCTATACTCTCTCTCTCTCTCTTCAGCCTTTCCTCCTCAAGTGGAGAAATGTCCCTGGTTCTGCAATTCTAGTCCCGTCTGCCCTGTTCACACCGAGATGAACCCAGAGGAAAGCAGCACGGCCTTACCACAGAAGATTCCCTCCATGTCATCCAGCAACAGCAGCTCTTCTTCTAAGCATGACAGCAGACAGGTAGCTCTCAGATTATTTACTTGGATTTAGGAACATTTTAAAACTCAGATGGTAGTCTCTCGAATTGGAATCAAACAAACCCAATTTGATTTGTAACTTTTACCCATGGTGACATCAGTGTAACAGAAAAATCTCATAAATGTTTCTGTGGTCCACTTGATATGTTGTATATACCACATAATTTTATTTTTCTGAAAAAATGGCTCTGCATTAAAACTGGTTTTAGCAACAATTTCTTTACCAGTACTTTTATTTTTGTCTAAACCAATCTTTGCTCGTTTGTTTGTTCTGAGCATTTTCTATATTCTTTAGATAAATAGATTTCATTGCATTTATTTCTTTTTGATATAAAATAATCTAGAATTGCTTAAAAGTCACATGTTCATACTCTTTCTTTAATCTTTTTTTTTTTTAGAAAAGCAAAAATCAGGTTGGAAAAATATTTTCACTTTAAACAAAATATTTTCCTCTAATAAATAAATAAATGCTTCTGATTAGCTCGGGATGCAAAAAAAGCAATTTAAGATTCCACAACTTTGATCCAGATTTATAGTTCTGATTCACAAAGTGTTGGATGTAATTTTAATCAGTCCTGCAGAATTTCACATATTATTATAATACTGCTCATATGCTGTTTGTAAAAGATCTCTAAATACTGTGCAAAAAATACATGCAGAAAAGTGTCGTTAGAATATTCAGTGATTAACAAATTTAAGTAGGACCAGAATATGATGTGACACTTTTCTGTTTAAATATTGGATTAGAGCTAATGTGATGTAGTTTGGATTAAGATTGCTATGATAAGAGGCAAGATCAGCAGTTATGTTTTCAAGAAATACCAAAAATTCCAGCAATTTCTTCATTGATGTGCTCATAAGTACATAAGTACAGTTAGAGAGACAAAGGTTGAAACTGTACTTTTTACTCGTGTCTATCAGTTTCAAGGTTTTTTGGGTTTTTTTCGGTTTTCATTTCTTTAGATTCTTTTTTTTTTTTTGGTCTGGATTTTTCTACATTCTAAAGTCTATTGCAGCATTGTTGCTTTTGCTACACTCCATCTTCATCACCATGGTTACTTCTGAGAGCAGCTAAAGCAAAGTAATCATTCCTGGTTAATATAAAAAAATGAGTCACTATCAGTGCACCAGCACAGAATAGAAACCTTTGGTTTACACGCCAGTGTGGAAGGATGCTGCTGATATGTTTAATTGCCATCATGTGGAAACCTATTTGCAGTGACGGCTGTTGATGTTCCAACTCTCTATATAAAGCAATGATCGTGGGGGGGGTTGTTGTTGTTTTTTTTTTGTTTTTTTTTTTTCATACTAGCAATATTTTACACAGATTTGAAAAATCTGATAGGTTTATTTAATTGATTTGTCAATATAGTATCAAAAGTAACAAAATTAATCTGTAAGCCACAGTAAATATGGTTATTTTTTTATACTGAAGCATTTACCTGTATCACACATGGAACTGTCACTCAGCCTTCTCTGTCTTGTTATAAAGAAGCATTTGGTTGTTTTCACTTGTGTCCAGATCATGTAAAGCACATTAAGTGGCTTTTCAAATATTGAATGAAGCATCTTAATTTAGAAAATGTACCATCGATTCAACAAATTTCTCAAATGATTTTTTCTAATTTATTGTGTTATTTCAAAACCCCAAAAACTTTTCAGTGGGTCATTTTTTTTTTCCCTCATAGTAAATTCATAGTACTGATCTTATTGTGGTTATCTATATAAAAGATGATAAAATAACGAGTAACTTGTTATTATTTTATCTATCTTATCTTGATCTGCTTTATTTAAATCACCAGTTTTGTAAAAAATATTTTTCTTAACCAAATAAAAACTATTTTTGATGAAAATAAAAAATAAAAATAATTATTTGGTGCTTTGGGAATGATATTTAGCCCTACATGTTTACAGAGACAAAAGTACAATTGTGTAGAATCAGTAATAGAATTCTGGGATCTGCAGTTTGTATATAAGACAAAAAAACAGTACTGTCTCCTGGGTTTCAAAAGGAGAACGTGCATCAGCTTTAATCAAAAGCAAACTTTTTTTTAGTAAATTCATTTAGTAAATTACAGACTTAAAATTATAGTCTGGACATTTTAAGAATATAATTTATCCGCCTAAGCCAATGATTATGATATGTGGCATCATTCAGCAGGAGCAGCAGGATACTGTGGCGGTCCAGAGTTTTATGTGGACATCTGCTCTCATTCCCAACATCCTCCAGGCAATATTTCACTGCTTTCTCTCAAAAACCAGGTAGTTTTTAATAAGAACTGCTGACTTTGTGCCAGAGGAAAAAGCTACGAGGAGCACTGGAATAAACAGAATCAACCAAAAGCCTCGTCCTTGTCTTTCCCCCCATCCTGCTTTTTTTAGATGACCTCAACAGTGTGAAGTGATGCAGTTAGTTGAGCTAGAGCTGTTAAAGAAACACGCTGAGACAACAAACTGTGAAGCACCTCAAAGCTCTGCCAGACTCAAAGTCTTTCAGGACAGCTGGATGCAAACAGGAGAGGACATTTGAGATAAAGCACTGCAGGATCACTGTGATTTGTTTACATAAACAAGAGCCGGATTGAATTTGACGGATTGGTTACAAAGAATCAAGAGATTATTGCGCTGTAAAATAGAGATTAGCTTCTCTAGCATTGAACGGATTTATGACTCTTAAGTGGAAAATGGATGTGTTCACGTCAAGTGTTTCCTAGAAATCTCACTATGCAGAACAAGCTCCTGCTTGGATCCAATCCTGATAAAAACTCATAATCTTTATAAATCTTATGAAAGATTTGCACCAGATATTTCTAATCCCAGTTAGTAAATAATAATTGTGATTCAGATTAGAGGGTGACTTTGTAGAGCAGACTATGAGGTGTAAATCCCTGAACTAGATATTTACTTCAAGCTGCAGTTAGAACCCTTTCCTGGGACCGAAACTGTTAACAGAGATGAACTTGTTTACTCAAACTTTAAATTATTTATTCCTTCTTGTCAAAAACAGTATTTACTGGGAACCTGGTGTATTCTGCACTTTAGTCTATAGTACTGTATGTATTATGTATGTTTACTGCATGAGTGTTTCAGGTATGTTTGCACCTTTACAGTTTGCTCTAGTAAAAGGCCTCTTTTGTGGCAGATAAAGCTCTCACTGGAAAAATGTCCTTCTCAAAACAATATAAATTATAAATATCAAATATAATTGTTTTTCTTGTTAAAAGTGAAAAAAATCTGTCAATGGAACTGGTATAATTCATCTTGGTAAGTATAAAATGTACATACAAGTATAAAATTCATATTAAAATTAGCAATAAACATTCATATTTAAGTAGACAGCTAAAGAAATAAAAAAAAATAGGTGTTGATTGCTCAAACAGTTCTTTAACCTCGGAGAACCCACTAGGTCTAATTTTTTTTACGTATTTTTCTCTTCTTTTTAACTTTTAAGTTTTTTCACATTATTTTTGCCTTCTTTAATTGGTGCTATCCAAAATGAACAAAGTGTCAAATTAATTTTGAAAGCTTGAAAGAAAACAGTTTCTTGGGTTCTGTGGGGTTCAAGTTCCACTCTGGTCATATTTTGGTCTTTTGTTAAACATTCCCAGTGTTCTTTTAATGAATTTCAATTGATGCTTTTAGGCAAAAGAAAACAACCTGTGTCGCTTTCTTGTATAAAATTTCTGCAGTGCTATTCAGAAATTTGCAAGTAAATTGTGGGTGGAATTGTTGGCGCCTAAGTAAGCCTCTACTGATATCCCATCATTCATTGTTTACACTCTCCCGCTAGATTGTAGCACCTCACAACCCCAACCTAACATTATCGATGCAACAAAAAAGGAGAGCAATATTGGAGCTATCCAGCTGTACATTTTTGAGTCAGGTTCCAGCTTGGAAGGAGGAAAACAAAAACGTTAATGGATCTATTTGTCTGCAAGTGGATGCATCGGAATGGAGCAGAGCATGAAGACTTTGTCCCGCCCATTTCAGTTTCTACGTCACAACTTACAGCTTTTTCAAATGTCATTTTTATTCCATTTGCTCTTGATTCATCACAATTTGAATGAAAATATAATAATCTGAAATTCTGTATGTCCTCCATTATTAGAGAAATGCTTCAAGAAAACACCAAAAACAATTTTCATTGGAGTGGATCTTACATATATTTACACAAATATAACCCTTTTTTAAGAGCTACAATAGTCTACATTTTTTCTAGACCATAATCTTGAAAAATTAAAGTTACACATTTTAAAATAAATTTCTCCTTGAAATAATATGTAAACGTGTTTACTTTTAAACTTCTGCCATGCTGATGTTAATCCATTTGTACTGTTTTATTTATAAAAAAAAAAATCCAGTTTCCTTAATTCTAGCAAGTCTGTTTTTGTAATGAAACCACACACCGTTCACAAATTTTTAATTTATATAAGGTGAAAAATGGTTTCATTACAGATATTAGTTGAAATAGGATGTTTTTAGGTTTTCAAATGACTCCCTGAAAGTTACTTGGATTTTGATGAAGTAACAGGATTGTTTTCACTCTGCTGTCAAAGGTTTCAGAGAAGTTCATGAGTGTTTGTCTGAATTCTCATAAATCTTGTTCATCTGCAGGACAGCTGGGAAATGGTGGAGGGCCTGTGTGGAGGCTTCAGCAACGCCCTGGAGCCCCAGAAACAGGAGGGCTACATGCTGAAGAAGAGGAAGTGGCCCATGAAAGGCTGGCGCAAGGTATAATAAATTGCTTCCATTTTTTTTATTAACCTGTGATAGCCTCAATTCACCTCGACACTTTTGAGGTTCTGTTTATAGACCTGCTGACATGAAGCGTTTGGGTAATTGAATAAGCTGAGTGAGCGGGTGATTTCAGCTGCACAGGAGTCACACATGACCCTGTGGCAGCGCCTGTTTCCAGATGCTCTGAAAGCTTTCCCGCCATGATAATGCTGAGACTTCTAGGTGTTCCACTCAGATGCATTAGCTGATGGCGTCTTTGTTACTGGAGCTGTACGCATTTAGTATCGACTTCCAGTCAGAGGTGTCTGCTTTCAACGGCCTGATTCTCTGCATGTTCACTAAGAGGCTCGAGAATTACATTTAGAGATGGAGCGTTGCATCAGAGTAAAAGTAAAACTAATAAATGCAGAGAAGATGAGAGTCTGGGATGACAAACGTCTCTTGACCTGAACATTGATTACATTCACTATCAAGAGGTTGCCTCCATCAGGATCTCAGGCTCAACATACTTTAGGCTGGCTGTCAGGATTACGTTTTTCTCGTTGCATCTCATTTACTCGCTCTTCGCAGAGATACTTCTTCCTTGACAAGGGTACCCTCAAGTATGGAAAATGCAGATCTGATGTGAGTACAAAAACACCAAAGCTTTTATAATCATCTTCCAAAAACTAATGAAAATGTGTTTTTCTACAAGTCCTAATTTCCATGTATTATTGAAAAGCACCAAATCTTATATTTGCTTTGCTTCAGATGTGCAAAAAGTCACTTTGCCCAGGTCAACACGACCTGTTGACAGAATTATTCTCTCATGTTTAAATTCGATTTGTTTATTTACTTTTGCAACATTGTGTTGCAGATCGAGAAAGGAAAGCTGCACGGTTGTATCGATGTCGGTTTCTCTGTCATGGCCATCAAGAAGAAAGCCAAGTGTATTGATCTGGATGCCGAGGAAAACATTTATCATCTAAAGGTAAACCGCATGGCTAACCAATCAACGGCATTCCCACAAGCACAGGGGATGTGAAAAATTAAAAAGGCTGATGTTTTTTTTACCTGCTTGAAAGATATTGTTATACTGTATGTGACACGCTGTTCTTGTTTTCCCACCTCCTCCCTATAATGTGGTTGCTTTCTGGTTGTGGGATCTTCTCTACAGGTTAAATCAGAGGAGCTGTTTGATGAGTGGGTTTCCAAGCTGCGTCACCATCGGCTGTATCGGCAAAACATTTCCACCAATCCTACCGAAAAGTCCTTCTGCTTCCCGCACTACCCCTCCCCTAACTCCCCCAGCGTGGTGGATGCCGCTTTAATCAGAAGGGTACGCTCAACCCCAATCACACGCAGCAATGAAAAAGAAAAGAAATCACCTCCGCATTCTGCTATGTTGTATTAAAAACTGAACTCCCTTGATGGGAATGTTTGCAGAGAAGGCAAATTGTTGTGGGATTTACCTTTGAGACCGTTTGCTTCTGCAGCGCATGTCTGTACGAAGGCCGTCCATGGTGCATCCCGCAGGAGTCTTCCCTTTGGGCTCCAACAGCCAGGCCAAAGTCGCCGCCTGGCTCCAGTCCTCTGATGAAATGGACAAGTGTTCCAAAGGTGAGACAACAGCGAGTCTGCTCCAACAAAGCATATCATCAGAAAACAGATGGTCATCCATCTTTAAACAACAGGATGAAAAGCATGCAGTTGTGGAAACTCAGTTTAATTTTCATGTTTTTATTGTTATATATAGAAAATTAATTTGAGAATGATAAATAATTCAATCTTTATTGCATAAAAGGAAAATGACATGTTGTGTATTAAACTATACTGATAGAGAATATGGCTGCATTTTTAGTAGTTTTTTTAATAAACAAGCAAAGAAATGTAAAACATTTCATTTATCTAAACCTCTTCATTTATCAAATCCACCCCAGCTTGAACAAAAAGTTTCTGTTTTTTATATTTTCTGCGTTAAAAATTGTTTGTTTTGATAGAATCATATTATTCCCAAGTTAAAACAAAAAGTCTTTTTTCAGTTTATCATCAGCTAAATAAGTATACTTATTTAGCAAAAACACCCGTGCAAAAACTTAAATATAGAGCAGATATTTAATCTTAAAGTAATAAAAAAGGTAGGCTATTATTGATGCTGTAACCTCAAAATCAATAATCATGAAATATAAAAGAGTATTGATAGCTGAAAGTGTCTTTGTGAGGTGTTTGATGGAGGTTTTCCATACTGGAATGCAAGACTGTGCAGCTGACTCGTGAAAAAGCAGGTGAAAATGCTCTGCTTGACTGGAAATCCAAATTAATTTTTTTTTTCTGAGTATATGCAATAAGTGAAAAACCAAAAAAAATATGCTACATTATGTGAGTTAGAAAGGATGATGATAGTTAATCTCAACAATAATAATGTTTAATCAACAAGCTTAATAATGATAAGGGAAAAAATGAACATACATTTTCCTTTCACCATAGCAGCTACATGACAATACACCAAAAACAGAACCTGGACTCTTGTAGATGTAAACGGGAGTTGACATATTTATGAGAAAAGTTCAAAGTAAAAAAAAAATGTATCATTTAAATTACTACAAAATAGTTCATTTTTGTGAACTTGATGTTGAATTCTACCTTCAGGGGAACCGCACATTTGCAGGATGTGTTTGTTCAATTGGAGAAGCTATCCTCTTAAGCCAAACTGTTCCTCCACCGCCATGCCTCAGTATCTGCCAAGCTGAGCATGTATTATGTTTATAATTCTCTTTTATGTTTTTGTTATTCTTTTTATGTATTATCATGTTAATTTGTGTTAGATTGACCCTGTGTACACAAGTTTGGGTCTCAGTAGTGCTTAATGAATGAATGAATGAATGAATGAATGAATGAATGAATGAATGAAGTTTTAAACACAGCTAAAACCTCAGGTCATAACTGGTCTAGCTGCAGATCAGGAAGAAAATAGAAAAAAAAATCTCAGTCTTGAATAAATATCAAACTTTTCTCACATTTTCCTCAAAAGTTTCTACTGGACTTTCCCTAATGAAAGTTTATCTCCAAAACATCTTGTAAAACTTGCTTTTATTTGACTATAAATATCAATTTTTATTACAAGCAATTGCCAATTGCTATGATTACTATTTTGTGGCTCTGCCGAGTAGTCCATTACTTCAAAACGTTTAGCAGAAGAAATTTGAGCTGAACGTCTTCATCTCTTGAAGCCTTGGTGTCCGGTTCACTCTGGGACAGTACTGATGTCACCAGTGTGCACTTTTTGCTATGAGTGCAGATGAGTCTTGTTCAGTCTGTCTTTAATAGTCAAACTAAATTCAAAAGATTTTGGGGGGGCTGATATTATTATCCTCTGCTCTACAGACCTATCTGTGTGTGAGTCCTACCTGCTGGAGCTGAACCACATGCTTAAGAACATGGAGGTCCTTCACCGTACATACTCTGCTCCATCCATCCAGGCACTACAGGTCAGCAATGTGTCATTTGACCTTTGCCTAAAGTGCATCTGTTTTAATTCTAATGCCACTCCCAGAAGTGGGATTTCTCAGAATTACAAGATTTCTATTTTATCCCTTTATCCATCATTTCTCTTCTCTAACCATCTATATCTTTCTTTTTGTTTAAAGAACTCCACATTTGACAGCCCCAAGAAAGAAAAGCGGCTTCAGAGAAAATGGCGCACTAAGACCTACAATAAAGATGTCAAAACAACTCTGCAGGTGGACAGCGTGGCAATGCAACATGATCCCACTTATTCCTAACGCCATGACTTCACTATTTCTTCTGATCTCGTCGCAGGTACCTGGGAACATGTCCTCTAGCTCCACCCGCCTCCACGCCTCCAACCCCAACCTGTCTACAGCTGCACTCCTCAATGGGAGATCCGACCCAGAACCCCTGGATTCTCCTTTTGATGTTGCAAAGCTGCAGGAAGACTTTTACAGTGTTGCTGCCAACTGTGAGTGAAAATTGTTGCCATCTTGTTCAACGGTTCTAAAAGGGTTGTCCAATACTTCAGATTAATGCAGTATTTGGCTTTCTGCTATCAAAGGTGCTGCAGGTGAAACTTACTTCCAGCACCTGTGTCAAAATCCTCCTTAGAAGTATTCCCTTCTTTTACTTTGTGAAAGCTGCACAGTTTCTTGCGTTTGATCAACTTTATTTTTAGCTTATCTAAAAAAAAGATAGCCTTTTTCTTCCTTGTGAGGTTTTTTAAAAAGGCTTTTTGTGAAGCACAGATCATTAGAATTTAGCCTCTGCTAAAGTGTCTCTTGAATTGTTCAGTTCATTAGAGACACTGCAGAAGAGTGGACAACCAAAGATCCAGTTAGCACCTTTGAAAGTATTGAGTCTGTCTGGTTACTTTTGTTTAAAAAAGAAAGGATCTTCACTAAAATAATTACTGGAAATAAGTGAACGTCTCCTTTGAATTCACAGAATAAAGTACCCAACGATCCTTTTTGAAAATAGATATGATTATCAATGACCACAATTCGTTGCGGTCACAACGCTAAAAGCATAAAGATGATCGATTGGTGGTTTACAGTAGCCATCTTCTAGATTGCCTTCATGCTATAAATTTATGGGGTTTTTTTTAACCCTTCAGTTCTCTATCGACACACTTGGCAGCTTTTATATTTTAATTGTTAGAATAAACTAATTTGACTTAAGAATTCAGACTTTGTTATTTTTTACCCATTTGTAGCCTGGATTATATGTTTATATGCTGTGCATGATGCAGATGTAAGTACACTTTTTAGGGTCCATTTTGGCACATTTGTACCTTTTGTTGTCTACCTACTGTTGAGTCATTTATGTAGTTCTTGTGAAGGTGTTCCCTTTGAAAGCTCTTTTTCCCTCTTCTTTGACATAATGACGTTTGTCAGTAGAAACATGGAAAAGCTAAATAGGAAGAGGATATAAGAGGGACTTTTTAGGAGGAGTTTAGATGTACTATTGATTGATTGATTGATTGGTTTATTTCAAGCATAGATTGAAAATACAGGACAAAACACACAATTATTTCAAACTCATTACAGAAACAATAAGATGCATTGATTAGAAAATAGAAAACAAACAAAAATAAAATACACTTATGTCACATTTGGTTCATTCTTTATGATTATTAACTAAAGTCAGTAGAGTTTGATTGATTGCTTGAAAAGGAGTTTTATTATAGTTTTATTAGCAATTTTTGACAGAGAAGTTGAAGTAAAAGTCTAATTTGAGTTGCTCAGCTGGCCTGGGGGCGCCTTAGGGGGTTTGCCCCAGCTAAACTGGTGTTGCTGCCCCCGTGGCCTGGCTCCAAATAGGGAAGAGCAGATTGATAAATGGAGAGTTCAAGTTGTAAAAAAAAAAAGAGAAATATATATATTTTATTTATTTGCCATACATACAATACATAATTGTATTTTTGTTCTTACTTGTTAATAAATAAATAAAGACGGTAACACTTCATAATAAGATTCCTTAACAAGCTTTATTAACACATTAACAAACATTATTAATGTGTTTATAGGGTTTTAGTAAGACATTTAATAGCACAACAAGTCAAATAAGGTTGATTCTGTATAAGTTTCAATTATATCTACTATTGTCTGCAAATACCAAATTAATACAAACATACAAACTTAGCAAATGTATTAACCATAATCTTTGTTAACATTGTATGTAGTGTTTTGCAGCTCCTCATCTAAAGTGTTACCATAAAAAAACAGTTGCATAAATTCTGACTAACTTAAAAAGCTAATTTTTAAATTAAATTGTGTCAGTAAATTTTATATTAAACACATTTGACTGTCATCTGCTTTTTCACTTGGGCAGTTATGATGAAGAGTGTGCTGGGAAAGTAATATTACCAAAAGTACATTGTGTTTTTTTGTGATTCACTGCTCTAAAATGAAATCCAACTGGTTTGCAAACATTGGTTTTTCTCTTGTTCTTTTGTCGCTTCAGTCCACGCCTCCATGAAGTCCATAATGAGTTCACTAACATCTGAAAGGGAGAGATTAAGACAATGTCTGGATCATGAAACCTTTCTTCCCACCTCGCCTCAAGTTGTCAATTTGAAGAACACCCTCGCTGCGGTATGTGAAGCAAAACGAAAAGGGCAAAGCTTTCAGTCAGCAGGAACAGGTTAGGTACTCCACCTTCTCTTCAGCCATCCCCTCAGATGTCATGTCCTCCCACAGCTCTGTCAGGCGTAACCCACTGATGAGACATTTAGAAGGATCACACGCTCGTTTGATGACTGCCTACCTGAATCAGCAGCCGTGTGTCCAATGGTTGCATCCTCCTACAGAGAGGCTTTTTCTGTTTTCCGTCTCTGCTAACACTCGTTCATTGTCATGTCAGCTTGGAAAATGTGTTGGCGTTGAAAGCAAAACTACTTCTTGACATAAAAGTAAATTCTCCTGCATAAGGAAGTTAGTGTCCCTTTTGCTAAAACACATCTTTCTCTTTCCTGTTTGGCTTTTCCTCATAGCTGCTTTAGTCAACTTCACACCAGTATCGGTTGCAGAAATGAGGATGTTTTTACCCTATTACAGCTCTGGTAATTGAATACGTTTTTAGTTGGGTTTGTACTACAAGCAATGTCCACGTTGGTTATTTTTTTTCCAGGCTTTAGCCCAGAACTCAGAGCTGAGAGAGCGACTGAGCAAGATTCACTCCGAGTCCCACATCGTAGAGCCCACACAAATAAATCTGTCTGCCCCTGTGCAGGTGGGTGCAGGAAGTCCAGATGATGCTTACTATCTGTCATCATTTTCTTTCCACACCATCAGAACTTACCACGGAATGAATGAGCCGATGATTACTGCCCCCATACTCCACATTTATGAATGCGCCACTTCATCCTTTTTTTTTCTCAATTATTTTTCTTTCTTTTTATATCAGATGAGGGCTCTGTAAAATGCTTCACTCATTTGAAGATTTGTTAACCATAGTTAAAATTAATGCTCTTCCTGCTAAGGTGAGTTTACTCATTAGACACAGCTGGGGAGTTACCTGAGGCTCCAAACTCACCAGGAATACAAAGGAAAACTCAACATGAAGACAAACCAAAAAATGCGTAGTCTTTACTAATATCATAACATGCAATTATCACTTAAATCGGCAGAATTTAAAAAAAGACTTCAGTTATATTTTGTGTGCAATGCGATGGTCCAGCTCAGGACTGCTTATGCGAAATAAAAAAGGAGTATGTTTTATAAATAAAGCTGAGCTATTGTGGATTATAAGAAAATCTGCAGTTAGGTAGAATCTGAAAAACGTATTTCACGCTATTGGAATATGACAAGCTTTTATTCTGTTTGATGCACCGTAACAACAACAGCAGCAGCACAAATCTCTGCAATATATGCATTTGTCATCATATAAAGAGCAAACTAACCATTCAGTTTATGCTTTCAACTGAAACTTGAAAAAAACGAACTATTATAAGAGAAAGTTTAAACAAAAGGGGAGAAAATACTACAAGAAAATGATAAAATACTTGAAAACTGAGAAGGGTGAACAACTAATAATATAAATCATGATGCTTTCTCCACTCTCAAGGATTATTAGACACTTATATAGTAAATTAATAAATTCTTATATCATGGGAGGAGTTATAATATTTCATATGGGGGGCTGAAGGGAGGCACAAAACTTTGGAAGCAAAATATTTCATTAATATTTGTTTTTATAACATTTTAAAATTTCGTTTTTGTTATTTTTGGCATACATACGCTTGTATTCGTGATTTTTAAATATTTATCAAAAATAATACTTACTTTGACTCAAAAATTGAAGGGGCAAGTGTGGAACAAAGTTTCTTGCTGGGGGTCAGCTGCCTCCCTAAACCTCTACTGTATTAGAAAGTTAAGAATAAGATTGACAAATATTTTACAAATAATTTTTACATAAAGAAATTAGTATGTTTGCTTGGGAAGGCAGAAGTTTAATGGTTAGAGAAGAGAGGATGAAGCTGTCAGTCCTTGAGCTGAGGTGTTGCCCTTTGCGTCTCCTCACTTTGAACTTTCTGTCACACACAGGACGGCATGGTTAACTCCCACACTCTTGTCCATCAAGCATCCAACGAGAGCAGAGCCTCAGTTGCAGAGTCGATATCAGAATTCTTTGACGCGCAGGAGGTCCTGCTATCTGCCAGTTCCTCTGAAAACGAGGTAGGAATCCAAAATTATCTGTCTACTGGTAGACTTTTGTTATTTTCTTGTTTACAACAGAAACTTTCTGAGTAAAATCACTTCAACAAATGGAGAACATGAATAATCTCAGGTCTAATGTGTTTCTTGCTTATCTTTACCAGTTTTTTTAAGGTTCACAAATTAATCCAACGCTATATTTCTCATCATACTAATGACATACAGTCTTTGTTCGTCCTGCGTGTCAGTTGAGTGAAAACAAAGTGCAGCTCAGAATGAACTGTTTTGATCTAAAAATACAGGAAGCTTTCAGATTTAACTTGTTCAGTTTATTACAGGCTTCTCTTTTGTGGCAGAAAGTTGAAAGAAAAGCTCATTCAGAGGGGATAAAAATAAACCTACTCTATTATTATTTAAATACTTTGTGTTTTTTTTTCAGATATCAGAGGATGACTCATACATTAGTGATATTAGCGACACCATTTCTGTGGATAATTTAAGTAATGATTTGGAAACTGATAGATCAAACTCAGGTAAACTGAACACTTTCTTATAAGTAAAAGTGTTATTTCTGTTTCCTTTTAAAGTTGATTTTAGGCCATATTTATCTCTTGCCAGGTCCAGTGGACGGGACGGTCCTTTGTCGGCGCAGATCCTGTTTGCCAGCGTTCACGCCAAACGGCAGCTCCATCAGCTTGTGGAGCATCCTGAGGAACAACATAGGCAAAGATCTGTCCAAGGTGGCCATGCCGGTGTCTCTGAACGAGCCGCTGAACATGCTGCAGAGACTCTGTGAGGAGCTGGAGTACAGCGAGCTTTTAGACAGGGCTGCCAACACACACGACCCATATGAACGCATGGTGAGACACTAAATCCCATTAGACATGTCAGTCTTTGTTTGAAATATCTCTGAGATGGAGCCTTGAATCACCCTTCCAGCTATGATAAACTGTTGCTCTCTTTTTAAAGCTGCTCCAGCTTTTTAATCAGGAGAATGTGTTGTTAGATGGAGATAAAGATCTAATCTGTTCCATTATTTTACAGCTTCCCAACAGTTAAAAATGGCTGACACAACAGTTTCTTGTCTCATAAAAGTACAACTTCCAGAACTTTGTTTTAAAATAACCAAAAAAGAAAGAAATTCTCCAATTTAAGAACACACACTGATGCAGTATATTAAACACAAATGTGTTATAAAGTTTTATGACACCATAAAGTAAAGGGATCCACTAGCACAGAAATCTAATAAAAAAATAATTATTTTTAAGGCAACCACAAACTTCCTTTTCTATGTGGTCGATTATGTAATTAATATTTCTCTGATGTACAGAATGCATTATGAAAGTTTGTTTTACTATTTATCTGTCAATAAAGGTTACATATTAAAACAGCAACTTGTATTTACAGCTTGAACAGATCAATTACAAAAGGAAATAAAGATTTTGGCTGTGCAAAAAGGATAAAAAACCCTTCTAGCCCTTTTTAGTTTTTATTCTTAAAAAAATGGTTCACAACAATACTTACTAAATTTTACTTAGTCAATTATTTTATAACGTAACCACTTAAAGATACTTTAGGAACTGCAGAGACAATAGTAATGTATTAAAAACCCACCTAAATTCACAGTTAAAGTTTTCCCAGACACAGCTACAGTTTGTGCAACACAACCTACTTATGCTGCTTTTTGCCTATTTCCAAGTTATTGTTTTTTTTAATAACTAGCTTTAACACTATAATGCTGCCCTAAATTTGTTCTCTTTGATGTGACATCAGCCGTAACCCCTTTAATGTTACGCTGACAAACGTTACTGAGTGGTGTATGATTAGAAAACGTGGCAACAATCTCCTGATTCTCCGAGGAGAAACTTGTGTCACATCCTACTGCAAAGGAAAAGATAATTGAAGCACGCGTGCTGTGTGTAAAACAAAAGGTTGTGTGTGGGAGGAAAGATGACCTCACAGACATTCTACGCAGACAGTCAATGAAAAGCATTAAAAAAGATCAGGGGCAACAATATTCACAAATGATACCTTGAATCTGCTCGTGACCTTCAATTAAAAGTTGGAGTAAAAATAGATGACCTTCTGATGCATTTGTGACAAGAAGTATTCTCTCTGTTCGGTATATCATAAAGGGAAAAAATATAGCTGCTAAGAAACAATTAGGACAAATAAAAAGAAACCGACAGATTAAGTCCACTCTTCTCTTTCCGTAGATGTACGTCGCCACGTTTGTCGTGTCGGGCTACGCTTCCAGCTACCACAGAACTGGAGGGAAACCTTTCAATCCTGTTCTAGGAGAGACGTATGAATGTAACCGGCCTGACAAAGGCTTTCGGTTTGTTGCAGAGCAGGTACTTTTTAAAAAATGTTATAGGGTGTCCAAACAGAGTATTTAAAGATCAATAAGATGTTTTTTTTTTTTCTAAATGCAGGTCAGCCATCATCCTCCCATCTCAGCTTGCCACGCTGAGTCCAAAAACTTTGTTTTCTGGCAAGGTGCTAGAATGTTGACACATTTATCTGTGAGATATTGTTGCTGTTGCTTTAACTTGTGCATTTATATTTGTAGATGTGAGATGTAAGAACAAATTCTGGGGAAAGTCACTGGAGATTGTTCCTGTGGGCACCACTCATGTAACTCTGCCGGGGTGCGTATGTTCAGCTGAGTTTGTCTTCCTCGTGCAGACTGTGCAGCATGTCTGACCCAGAACTTTCCCAATCGCCAGATGTCCCATTTCCACCTGCAGGAACAGCTGCAGAGCTTTTATTTGTATCATATTTTTTTAGATTACATTCTCTTTTGTTTGCATCTAAAAAAAAAAGTGCTGAATTTTAGATTTCAGAATATTGTTTTGATGCATAATCTCAACACAAACAGTTATTAAAAGCCGTCATCTGTAATATTTACACACAATTAGTTTTATCTAGTTCACTGTAGCATCATAGAACTGATGAGTTTGATTCTGTTTTATGACAGATTTGGGGACCATTATGAGTGGAACAAGGTGACCTCCTGCATTCACAACATCCTGAGCGGGCAGCGCCGCATTGAGCACTACGGAGAAATATCCATCAAGAACTCTAACAGTGACATTTGCCAGTGCAAAATCACTTTTATCAAGGTGAGGCCATTTCTCATACCTCATTGAATGCACAATTTGCCACATTTTCTGTTAAGCCTATTAGAATAGCTGATAGAATTCTTGGTACTTCATAAGCATGTTTTTCTCAGTTTCTGTTATGTAAAGCCCAGAGGAAAATAAATATTTATCATGACAAATCTATTTTCCCTTCATTATCCTGCAAATCAGCAACTCCGATGAAGCTTTTCACCTTCATACTTGCAAGCGCCTCAGTGTGTTTTTCATTTTGATGTATGGAAACTGCTGAGAGGAAAGGGGTTAATTGCTTTAGAGAGTACCTCTTAAAATGTGTGTCCCAAAGCTTTTGCTGGTTAGCAAGTCAAGACACGCCAGGCCTCATTATGCACCATCATCTCTCATGGCTGGCGCCGGCTCCTCAGCGCACACTCCAGAGCAGAAGCTGTTTGCGCAACAGCAACATCTGCTGACGGGGAGAGGCGATTGTCGTCATTCCTACTCATCTTAATTTTTTTTTTTTTTTTTTTTCAGACGGGGTATTGGAGTTCAAGTGTGAATGAAGTAGAGGGGGCTATCACAGATAACAAAGGAAAGGTCATCCATCGAATCTTTGGAAAGTGGCATGAAGCGGTCTTCTGTGGAGACCCGCCATCAGCTAAATGCATCTGGAGAGCGAGTACTTAACCTTTATTTCTTCTGCCATGCATGTTACATTAGTTGGATCTGATGCAGTTGGTGTTTTTTCTCTTACAGACGCAATGCCGGTCAACCATGAACAATACTATGGCTTCACTAAGTTTGCAATTGAGCTAAATGAGTTGGACCCGTCCCTGAAACCACTGCTACCACCGACAGACACCAGACTGCGAGTGGACCAAAGGTAGGAAGTAAAATAAAATCCTCTCCATTTGTTTGAACACTTTGATTTTATTATAAGTTTTTCCAGTGGAAAAAACTATTTTTAATGTGTATGACAAAAAAAAAATGTTGTATTAAGCAGAAAAACATCCTTTAAAAGTCTCTTTCGTGTTCTTGACAACTAAGGAAACCATTCTCTTTAAAGTACAACAGAAATAGGTCTCCTTAAAAAAAAGAAAATGGTTTAGACACTTTCCAATTCACAAGGCTATTCTTAGCTCACCTTTGAAAGGTTTACATGTCATCAAAGTTAGCATTTCTACCCTGAGGCAGAACAGAGAGAAAAGTAGGACTCATAACTTTTCCATCAAGATAAAAACTTTTTCTGTTGCATCTTTTCATCCACAATCTGCTGGTTTTGACAATAATGAGTTACACACTGGACTGATTCTTAAAAAACAAAAATTGCTTTCTTTCAAGAAACTTTGTCTTGTTTTTGGTCTTGCAAAATAATCTTATCAAGAAGGTTTTTTATGGAAAAATAATCTTATCTTAAGAAAATATGTTTTAGTGATAAAGTGTATTTCTTAAAATAATCATTCTTGGTAAGAACATTTTTTTGCTTATTTAAAGAAAATAATATTTTGCTCATTTCTAGGGTCTGTTTTTGGACTGCGAAATAAGTGAACCTGAATACTGAACATTAATTAATGATGAAAATGTCTTGTTGGCAGATTGCTTGAGGAGGGGGATTTGGAGGCTGCAGAGGAACAGAAGCAGAGGATTGAACAGCTGCAGAGAGACAGACGGAAAGTCCTGGAGGAGAACAAGCTATCGCACCAGCCGAAATTCTTCAGGTAGTTTACAAACACTAACTTGAAGTGCAGAGAGAATTACTGATTTACCAATAAGTGTGCTTTTATTCTTCATAGCCAATAATACATGAAGATTTTTTGCTTTAAACCTTTAAGTATTAGTTTTTATGAAGCACATTTAAGCTCATTAACCCTAAACACCTTCATATAAAAACTTGCACCATCACTTTTGCTGGGTAATTTTTACCCTATACAATACAACAAATAAAAAATATTTAATAATCAAATAATTTTTATCATAATATATATACATACAAATATGACAACACATAATAAATTAAAGTAGTTGAATTTTATTTTGAACTGTGGTTTATGTAACAAAATGACAAAAAAAAAAAAAAAAACATCGGAAGATCCTAAAAACATAGTGAAAACTTAATGAAAAATTAGGAATTTTAAAATAATTAATTCCTAATAAAAAAAATAATCATAATGGAGACTTGGCCTTTGGTCCACCCATTCTTGGGACATTTGATATGTTATCCAGGAACACTCAGAATTATGCCAAATATTGGAAATCATCCAAATACATTTGTTTGAGTGAAAATCACCCAGCGATAGGGCTCTAGAGTTAAACATGTATCTGTATCAAGTTTATTATTGGTGGAATTTAAGAAGTTAAAATGAACAAATAATGTTATCATCTGATTACAGATTATTTGTTCCATCAAGCAAAACAACCACAAAATAGGCTACATAAATAGAAAACATGCTTTAATTGTTTTTTTTTTAGTTTTTATGGAATACTTTCAGTCATTTGCTTAAGCACAACACAACATCTGAAAGACTTTATTATAAAACCGTTCTTTTTGATAATAAAAGGAACATGGGAAGTTACGGAGAGACTTCCAACTTTATGTTTATGGTTCAAAAATGAAACAATTTGATGACAATTTTACCTAAGTTATATAAATTGTGCTCAATCTCTAAAAAAATAGAAAACTCAAGAAAAATCTCCAATTTTAACTGCCAAGGAAATATTTCAACTTAAAAGTAATCTCTGTTTATTAATACACTGATCCCTGAAATGTATGGAGACTTTTTATACGTGACATTAAATCTAGAGTCTGTTTGTAAAAGAATGAGTCAGAATGTGCAAAAGTTAAGCTTTAAAGCAGAGATTTTTTTTTTACAATATTTCATATTAAAAAATAGAATCTGCTGCAATTTAATGCCACAACTGTATCTTAAGATATTTTACAATCCCTTTTTAACTTCACCCCTATCAAAACTATCTTTAAAGTATAATAAATTATCCAACAAATAAAATGATTATTTTCTTTTCTTTTTTGCATTTGCTCTCCAGGAAGTCAAAGGATGACACATGGGTGAGCAACGACACATACTGGGAGCTGAGGAAGGACCCTGGCTTTGCCCACACAGACTTTCCTTCACTGTGGTGACCGCCTGAGCTGCAGCAAACACAACTCCAGCCTCCTGTGATCCAGGCTGATTTTGATGATGTCTATAGCCCCGTCAGCAGCAGCCAGCACTCAGCTTCTGCATTACACTCCATCAAAGCAATTGCCTTAAGAGATGTTCCGTGCCGAGTACACATCTATTCAAGTGCATTTGTTTTGATTCTCCTCAGTTTTAGAAATATTTGCCCTTTCTTCCACATTTACGCTGTTTTGAGGACTGCTTGAATGACAAACCGATTTCATAATTAACCTACACTAGTTTGAAATGTACTGAACGACTCTTCACTTAAGCTGTTGTCTGTTCTCGAACATTTTCTACCTCGGAGACAAATCGGCCTTGTTATGTTACTTAATGAGTGTAATCATACAATATTTATTCCGCATCGCCTGATGCCTTACTACTTTTACAGACGTTATTTTATTTATTTTGTTGCACTGCATTAAAGTCTGTTTTGTGAGGAAAGGCAGAAATGGTTTTAAAACTCTGTACTCCCATTGTGCCGAGCTTATTCTTGCTTTTCGCGGTCCCGTTTCTGCTATTTTGTTTGGACTGGGTGAATAGTGGTACAAATATATAAGCAGAAGTAGCAAATACTAAATATAGAGAAACAAGAAACCCTTTGTTTGTGGCACCATGGGCCATGGGTACAATCGGCTCTGGAACTGTCAACTAACATGCTCCAAAAGATCAAATAAAATGTTCCTTTGTTTCACTTTTTTGGTTGTTTGTCATATTTATTTGGGAATTTAATTTTTTCTAACTGATAATTTTAGAGGACTAATTCTGTAATATTGTTTATTTTATTTTTCACATACAACTCTCAGCAAAGGTTACCTTTTTTATTCATTTTAAGTTTAGGTTAAGTGATCTAAAGTTGTGTTTGCATCACTATAATATCTAGTAATAGAGAGATTTGTTGATGGGTAGCATAAATATTTTTTTAACAGGAATTTAAAATAAAAAAAAATACATATCAGTTATTTTGTACAGTTGTTTAAGGGAACCCTTTTATGTGTGCTATGGCATGTTGACTTTATGTTGTGTAATATATTTCACATTTGAGACATGGAATGCAAGATAGTTTATTTTTTACAAATTGGCTGAACATAGCACTGAATGGGTTTTATAAATTGCTTTTCAGAAAAATTGTCACAAAAAAAAATGTTGTTCTTAAATCTTCTGTTGTTCTTAAAAAAAATTTTTTATCACCAATACTTCAGACTGAAATATTTTATTGAGACTCAAGCATTGTCAAACGACAGCTCAAAAGTTAAACATTTCTGTTCCCACTTTGTTCCACTTGGTGGCAATATTTTATAAAAAAAAAAAAAAAGAGTTGGATCACCAAAAGAGAAGATCAAAACCAAGGTCACCATCACATAGTTTCTGTTTTGGACAATTTATTCCCTTTAACCCTCGTGCTCTCTTATAGGGTCCAAATGACCACACTTTTCATGTAAACGTAGCCCAAGGGTTACCAAGAATCTAAAGTCTGTATTGGTTAGAAGGAAAGACACTTGGTGCATTACAAACGATATTCTATATGCTACTTTAGGGCCCCAAAATAGTTTTTGAGCCCACACTAACAAGCAATTGCAATGAAATGCATGAAAGGGGTGATGTTTATATATATTATTTTAAATTTTTAACAATTTATCAGGTGTTTCAGTTCAGTTTTACCGTGAAATGGTACATAAACAACACAGATTGATGTTATAGATTATGCACTTTTAAGGTCCAAAGAAACTTGATTCTGTACAAATTCAATTAACTCATATAAAAAAGAAAATAATCAATTCAATGCAAAGTATAGAAAAAAAAAAACTAAATATGCTATAAAATACTATTTGTTTTCAGATTTTTTTTTTCGATATGATATTTTTCGATTTTTGTTTTATTTTAAACTTTTGCATTATTCATCATTCCACCAACTAAAATAATGAGTTTTTGCCGTTTTACTACAAATACAATAGAAAAATCATTGGCTCATATGTGCTTGTTTGAAACTTAAACTTTTTTGAAGATTTTTTTTTTTTAATCCAAGTTTTGAAAAAAAAATGGGGGGGTGACAGGTAAACATTTAATAAAACAAAATTTCCCAGACAATTTAACTTTATTAGTAAATTAACGCAATTTATTACTAAAATAAAAGAAAATCATGATGAAAATGATTTTTGAATACCATAACCAAATATAAACAAAAAAAATCTTATAAAAAGATGTAAATAAACAACAATTTTATGTTTGTTTTTGACCAGATCAACTTCTGCCTGTAAAGGGCGGGGCGTCTGTGACCCCGCCCCCTCTGAGCGAAACACACAAGGCGGAAGTGTTGTTACTCCAAAATCAAAACACCACCCGACAGCGCTTTGTCCGCGACGAACATCGATTGGAGGTAAACCGAAAACAAAAAAATTCGGAAACACCAATTTATATCTTTTCAATAGGTGACCCCCTTCTTTGTTGTTACTTTATATTATCATTTTAGTTTGAAACTATTTAACTTCCTTGTTAAGTGAGCCATTTTTGTTGAATTAACGGAAGTAGCAGAAGTTCAGTGTCAGCTAGTTTACTACTACAATAATAGTGTAGCTTGGGACTGAACAAAATAAAGGAAAAGAACTCCTTAAAAAGTAAAACTTGCTCAATTCAATAAAAGCCAAAGTTGTTGCAATTAAAAAAATAGAGATCATATGAGAAATTCATAAACAAAACAGGTAACTTTTCACTTTGCTCTTTTAAAATCAATTACTGAAAAGCTTACTTTGAATTACTCCAAATGTTTACATTAAAATGTTCTAGGCTCATGCTATAAATAGAAATTATCATCGTGATCATTGATGCAAAAAAACAGTTTATGTCAACTCATGTTGTTTGGGGAAAATATCCAAAAAATTGTCTATTTGGAGTCCATTTTCTCTCGACATGACAGATCGAGTGGGATTAGGTTCTGTTTTTCTAACTGGAATTAAAGGTCATTTTTCTGCACATCTGAGTAGTTTTTTTTTCTTCTTCTTCTGAGAACATATAAACAACCGTTTAAAGTCCAGCTGTCATGAAGAACAGAGATAAAATGTCGAGAATCTCCACAAACCCGCAGAGCAGCTGGTTTTGAGGATGATTTTTGATATTATTTAACCTACAAATTCCGTTCATATGTGTATTTTTAAACAGCTGTGAGCATAGTATTTTATCACAACATCATGGTCAAGAACTACTGATTTTGAAGATCAAGTTTTCTAAAACTATAAAATTAAGCTTTCCAGGTTTTCGGGTAGGAAATGACTTCATTGTCCTTTGGTGTTCACCTGCTGACATTAATTTAATGCTCAGTTACCAGCCAGCCTTTTTTAGACTGAACAGAGTTCAGTGAGTTTTACACAATACATGTTTTAACCTGAATTTTCTGGCTCCCCCTCTTAGAAAATGTTTGCCCAAGCGACTAAAAACTTTGTGGATGAAGTTGATAAAAAGGGTGAGTTAATCCCAGTTTCCAGTCGGAATCACGACATTCACCTCCTGACCGTGGTGGTGAAGCACAACCGATTCTGGTTCTGGCAGAAGCCCAAGTACATTCCAACTGATTTTGGACTCAATGATGTGCTGGCAGGAGGCAACCCGATAAAACCAGGTGTGTAGCAAACCGCTGAACTTTCTGCATTATTTTTCATAATTAAGAAAAAAAAAACGTTTCCTGATTTGCAGATGTGACAGAGATGGACTTCCTCAAATACAGCGGGACATTTTCTGACTTAACTAAAGCAGACGTCAATGCTCAATTGACCGTTGCCGGGAGCCGCAGCGTCGCAGGAAGAGGATTCTGCCAACTGAAGTCAAGCTTTGGGGATTTGAAGAAAGAGGAGGTGGAGTTACAGAAACTGCTACACGACTTAAAAGACAGGTTAGTTTTTACCTCATATTCCCACCACAAATTCAAACCCTGTGAGATTTCCAAACAACAGACAGGATCTTTGTCCAACCATAAAGCTTCACACAAAGCTGGAGCATCAGTTGAATATTAACTTTTCAAAGTTAAAAAAAAAAAAAAAAAAAAGGTTTGTTTTGCAGGAAAGAAAACATTTCAATGCCTGTAGAAGCACTAGAAAAAAATTCCAGAGTTATTAGTTGGTAAAAAATGTTTTTGTCATTCTCTATCATAGGTTTCTGGATATGTCCCATGTTCTGATCCGCCAGACCATGAAGAAGCACAAAACTGTTCTGGGGATTGTGAAGGAACGCATTCTAACCACGACGTTGAGCTCAGTGGTCGAAGAAGAAGAGCGGAGCGGACAGTGTGGGGGGAGCCTGAGCCTGTTTGGCTCTCTAAGCAAGAGGGTTTGTGACCTTTAGTGACCTCTGCCTTACAGCTATAAATGGCTCAAATCATTAAAATGTGTTTTTTAATTAAACTACTTTTTTTAATACAATAAAATCTAAAGACTTGGCTCATTAAATGTTTCTGGTTTTATTCATTTATTTTTTATGATGGCTGTCACTGTTTTCCCAGGTTTCACTAAAGGACAATGCAAGCTTGACCAAAGACAGTAATGTCACCATAGAAATTCCCATCTCTACCACATTAGCTTATAGTGTGACAGAGCTGGTGGTTCACCAGGATGGCCATTTTGGTGAGTGGTTTTTACTCATCTACATTTTCTTATTTTTACTTAAAAAAAAAGATATCAAGGGTGTATATTAGTTTGTTAGATTATGTTTTAAGATTTTTTTAATTCGAATGAAAATGTGCTTCTGCCAGATCTGTGTGTAACGTGTGACACAGACGGAGGATTTGAAATGGACTCTGTAGCTGACTCAGGATCATCTGAAAATGACCTCAAGCAAGGTGAGAAACTGTGTTGTCAGACTGCAATAGTCTTCTGGGAGAAAAAGTTAACAGAAAAAAAATCCTTTCTCATTTACATAAATTCATGAAGAGGGACTTTAGCAGTTCTATCTCTAACATGAGCTTGACTTGTGGTGCATTGAAAGGCTGAAACCATAAAACCCACGCAACCACTTTTGTCTGATTTAACTTTATTAAGACACACATAGCTAACACTTTATTCTCAGTAAACAGTTTTTTGCTAAAAAGGCAATAGAGTGATTTGATTTTATAAAAAAATCCCATTCATGCATCTGTTTGGATATTCATTCCTGTGTGTCTGTCAAACTTCAGAGCTGGAGTGTCTGGAGGATCATTTCCACCTGCTGTCAGCTCTCCCTGCATCCAAGAGGTCATCTCTTCTCCAGAAAATCTCTGAACTCATGCAGAGCCCGTTAGCCATCGGAGCACTCCAGAATGCAGTAAGAGAGGAGGTCAGACATTTTAACTGTTGAAGAGTGATGTTAGTCTTAAAACCTGCATGTCACATGTTCAAGCTGGATCAGATGCATGGTGATCAGAAGCCTGACTTAAGTGAATCTGGTCTGATGGAGTCTCAGCAAAAGACCATCGAAGCGGTCCTTGACCTGCTGGGGAAATGTGATGAAGCAGCCTCTGTCCTCTCTGCCTTCCATCTCATGACCAGCGCTTTGGAGGGTGAGAAATGTTCTACAGCTGGTGTTTTTGAGGTCCGGTGAGGAAGCGTGTAGATCTTTTATCCTTCTATCCTATCTGCTTCTCAGAGATGCCCTGCGATTGTCTCACTGCTTTAAGAATGTCAATCAACCTCCAAGTGCTGCAAACTCTGGAACTACTGGTCAGTGAAGACTATTCATCCTATAATCAATACTACACAATGATTCTAATAATAATCTTATTAAACTTTAATGCATGTGCTGCAGGTGCTGTGTGTGTCTGGAAGCAGGAAAACGCCTTTGAGCAGTTTGGAGCTGGAAGCAGGCATCTATAAAGAGACCAAACATCTGTTTGAGTCCATGAATGTGTTTCTGAATAATGATGGAGATGTGTTGTGCGCTAGAGTGATGCCTCAGTCAGGAAACCTCCCCCTGATCCTTTGCATCAGCATCAGAGGTCTAGCCTCATTAGCCAGTGATGCAAAGTCAAACTGAGCATCAATAGATTTTATACCAGTGACAGGTGCTTATTAACCATTTACATTATGTTCTGTGGTACAATTTGACATTTTGTGATTTTTAAATGTAAAAATATTGCGATATTTTGTACAAATTAAAAAAAAAAAAATCAACATTCCTACTTTATCAATGAGAACTTTTAGGTTTTTCATAAAAGAAATTTTTGCATGAATTTTAATTTTACTGTAAATTTTTCTTTTAGCATTGTTAAAAAATGTAATTTTATGGAATTTTGTGCCAAAACTGTTTTTTTTTTTAATACCGTTTAACATTTTAACATCTCACTCTGACTGCATTGACTAATATTTGTTGTTACTGACTTGCTTTCTTCGTTTCAGTGATATTAAAAATTACTTTGTTAACCAAAACTTGTATTTATTTATAAATTAGCTTTGAAATTTATTGAGAGAAAAAAAACACAAGCAAAAATCTTTAGAAAACACACTTTTTTTAATTTGACATTTGAAAATACTTCCTATGTGAAACCTTGTAAAATAAACGTGGATTTTTAATTAAAATGGTTGGGTTTTAGTAATGTCACATCAAAAGGGATGGCTCACAGAGATGCAGTATCCCTGTTCAAGAATCCTGTAGAAACTTTTTTTTTTTTTGCACAAAAACACCAAATGTTGCCGATGTTGCCGATCCAACAGCCCAACACTTCTGAAAACACCAGCATGGTTAAAAGGTTTGAGTAAAAAGAGAAAAACTGGGTAAACATTATAATATTGCTTTTCCTCTTCCAAGTGCAACATTATACAGTGACAGGCCAAGTGTTTTATCCACTGAGACTGAATGGAAGAGCAGGAATAAAAGGTCCAGAGTTTGACACTTGTGTCTGTTTTGTAATGACACGACGAGATGAAGCACTGTAAACTGTTAACACTGAGGTATTATTCATTTTAGAAAGCAAGCCCTCACTTTACAGAATAAATACATTTCTCACATACAGATGTAAAAAGAGTTAATTGGCAAAACTCCTTTTTTTGTTTGTATTAAAACAACTCGACACACAAATCAGTGTTTCTTCAATCCCTTTGGAAAGAAAATATTAAAAAAATAACAACTGCCAATAAATAAGTACACTTCATGTGTGTCCAAAGTTGCATAGTGTGCTAGAGATACATCTGGCAATTTAGACTAAGGTGACTGATGCAAATGTTTGTGACGGCCGATCACACAGGCAGCTCAAACTGTGACTTCTGTCCGGCGGGGGGGGCGGGGTCAGAGCATCAATAAACCCAGCTGACTGGAACCCACTGAGGCTCGATGAACAGTCGCTCAGCAGCATCCAGCAGCTGCTCGAAGGCCCTGTCCAGATTGTCATTGACGATGGTCAGGTCAAAATAGTGGCTGTACCCACGGCGGATCCTGGCGCTTTCATCCACGGTTTTTTTTAAGTCATTCTCCTGTTGGAGAAGAAAAAAATCTTTAAAGCCCAACTCCGATCTTCTTTTGATCTATTTAAAATTTGTTCCCAATGTCTCTTAATTATGATTATGCAGTTTTTTACCAAAATTTAAAAAAAAAAAAAAAAAAAGCGTACTTTTCTAGGACATAGCTTCTCACACCACTAACCTAACATTAGGGGTGTAACAAAAATGGTGAGAAATATTGGAACTATCCAGCTTTGAGCCAGATCCCAGCTAAGTCAAGGAAAATGGATCTAATCGTCTGCAAGTGGATATATTGGAATTAGGGATGTAACAATTCAGTCAAGCCACAATTCAATTTGATTCAGGTTTAATGTCACGATTTCAATTTTTTTTTCTTTCAGCACAATAAATTAGAGATATTTTAAGGTCAAATATGTTTTTTTTTTTGCCCCTTACATCAAACTGTTTTCATACTAACAGAAATGATTCCATAAAATTTAAACAATTATACATAATATTGAAATGATCACAAATCCCTTTTATACTCTGATCATGTTGTGCCCCATGTTCCTCGTTCCTTCATTTTTGATTATTAAAAATGGGAACAGGGCTGCACGGTGGCGCAGTGGTTAGCACTCTTGCCTCACAGCAAGAAGTCCCCGGTTCAAATCCTGGCTGGGGGATCAGAAACACCAACTGGGACCTTTCTGTGTGGAGTTTGCATGTTCTCCCTGTGCATGCCTGGGTTCTCACCAGGTACACCGGCTTCCTCCCACCGTCCAAAAACATGCTTTATAGGTTAATTAGTTATTCTAAATTCTCCCTAGGTATGAATGTGTGAGTGACTGTGTGCGCGAATGTGGCCCTGCGACAGACTGGCGAACTGTCCAGGGTAAACCCTGCCTTCGCCCATCAGCAGCCAGGATAGGCTCTGGCATCCCTGCGACCCCGAAAGGGATAAAGCGGCAAGGAAAATGAATGAATGAATGAATGAAAAATGGGAACACACTTTTTTTTTTTGCATAACTGTGTAATTTATAATTAGAAAAGTTTTAAAATGGATTCATCAATAAATAAGTCCCCCCCCATTTCATTATTAGTTTTAATTTTACAATATGAAGGATGAGCGGTATTTCTGGGTTTTCTTTTCCTTCAATGTTGAGTTTCAGATGGGCGCGCAGGAAACGTTCAACACGTACACAGACCTCCATTTGGGGGGTGAAAATAGTTTTAGGAGCGCAAGAGTACTTTCACAGGCCAGCCGGAGAGGTCACAGGAGCGTAAGAATACTCCCACGAGCGCGGAGAAGAGATTTCACCAACACGCAGGAGTTAGAAGGTCAGATGTGGAGACGGCTCTGTCCCAGTGGAACGCTACTTGCATGCGTGGAGTTTGACATACGCTTGTGGGCGACTTGGGCAGAAAAATAACATCATACATGGGTAGCGTCCGCTTCAAACCATGGAAGGGCCAAACATAATCATGAAAGGGAAATGCATCATTGCGGTTTGTAGGGCTGGGAATCACTGGGTACCTCACGATACGATGCGATACATGGCTCGCGATATCGATAATATCGCGGTACTACGATAATTTGTAAAAATCATCTCTAATAACTTACATTATATAGAAGAACACATTTTTGGGGGGAAAATATATCCCCATTTATTTTTTTTTAGCTTAAACACAATCATAATGAACAACTTGTCTTATTTTGTGCAATAAATTAGAGACACTTTTGTGCAACATTGCTGAAATCCGAGATACTATGTCTTTGACAAGCATAGACACCAACTGAATTTGAATCATCTGTCAAATTCAATGTTAATCATAAACATGATCAGCAGTGCCACTTTTAGGGGCAGAATTGCTGTTAGCAGCAAAACAAAATTAATATTATTCAAGTGGCGACAACTATCTACCTCCAAAGCAACGTCACACCAAAGGATTGGGAATATAATGTTTTACAGCCTCTGTTACCTAATTTTTCATGCAATTTTCCCACATTTGAAAAGGGCTGAGCATCCAAAATTGAAAGGCTGGTTTATTTATTTTACACACAAAATAATGACAATAAATATTTACAAATTCAAATTGTTACAGAATAGCAATAAACAACTTTAATCAATAATAATTTATATAATTTTAAGTGCTTCAATTAACTACCAATCTCCCTATTTTACAGTTAATGTACTTTATTTTAATTACATTTTTATTTAAGGTCATACATCAAATCCTGCATTATTTATTTATGAATTACTTTAAATTAACATTAGCAAAAAGTAATTGCATTAATTTGAAAAAATTACACCATAAATTTGCCAGAGTTACCGTACATCAGCAGGTTAAACATCTAAGTGCATGAAAATGATATTTCCAACCGGTACCTGAAGTACACATAAACAAAGGGAAAGCGTGCGCCGAGTTCCCACAGCACACCGATCAAACAGGAAATAAGCGATCGTGGTCATTCTAGCGCTCAGACAAAAGTGTCACTTCTAATCGGTGCCTCTTCAACAGATTGATGGTACCTGCGCACAGGTTGGCATGCTTTACACACGCGCTACCGAGCCTGTATCTCGCCGGTGCTTTTTCCTGAATGCGTCGCCATAAAATGTCCAGCGCAGCGCACCCAGCTGCTCAACAGTTCCATGCCGTGTGACTCAGACACTCAGCGCAACAGCCTCTTCAAATGAAAATAAAAGATCGATACTTGGTGAGAACCCATCGAGAATCAATTACAGGACTAAATATCGCAATATCAATATTTTGGCACACCCCTAGCAGTTTGTGCCCGGTTGGATTAATATGACACCCAGAAAGACATTAAAAGAACAGAGTCGTGAAAAGCAAGATTTGGGGGATTCGCTCTGCTTTGACTTTTTGCTCCAAGGTTCTCCCTATTGTAGGAGGTGTAGGAGCGCTAACGAACAGTAAAAATACATAGAAAAGTCTCCACCCTGCAGATACCTGTGTGAGCACGCTGCTCCAGTGTGGATACCACGCTTGACTGCACGTTCATTAAACCACGTAGAACGGGTTCTTGAATGCACTGCCCGCGGCGAGTGTGTGAGCCCCCTGATCCGGGTAGAACATTCAGAGCGTGATCAGTATGTGCTCGATTTGTGCGGAGAGCTCACGACCCAACTTAAAAACTTCTGTAGCAACGTGCACTCCATGCACAAAGGCCAGGAATTTCGGTGTGCGCGTTTGCATTCACTTCAGTGTGTAAGCACCCACACACACACACAGGCGCGCCTCCATTGAACGCAGTCAAATCAATTTTTTAAACTTTCTGTTTCGATTAACATATTGACAAGTTTGAATTGGTTATTTACAGATTCTCGAAGAATTGTTACATCCTTAGTTGAAATTCATCCACTTTCATTTGCTGTTGATTCACAATAATTTGATTTTTTTTTTTTAACTCAGAGATGTAATTTCAAGCTTAGTTTCCATTATACATGTCCTCCATCTTCAAAAAAATGCCACAAGAACATGATAAATACACCATTTTCATCAGAGTGGGTCTTTAAGAAAGCACCATTAGCTGCGTTTCCATGGACACAAGTAATAAATAAAAACCTGATCAAAATAAAAATGCTTATGTAAACACGCTCGATCAGACTCTCAGACATTCGGATCAAAATTCCCTTAACAATCAAGATGGATGAGTTATGACACTTGCTAATCCGATCATGGTGCTTCTAAACAATTTATTTTGATTGCGGGTCATTTTTGTGCTGGCTTTTACGTCATGCATAAACTGTGCATGCTCCGCAGAAGGAGCACGAACTCTGTAGCTTTGTGTCTGCGAGCAGGGGAGAGTGCTTTGTTAAGGGGTGTGCTCTGGAGGAGGCTTAGGAGCGCAGTCCGGCTGACTACTCTACTCTTTGCGAGCAAGCTGCCTGGCTACGGAGAACGATGTCTTTTGGAAGAACTGTGTCTCTGAGCAGAGGAGCGGCTTTGGGACGATGTGTGAGCTCTTGAAGTGGGTTTTAATACAAAAATGCTGCTCCCCACTCCAAGCAGTCCTGCGAAACTGCGCAAACAATCATGTGAATTTGTGTTACTAATAATGTTCAGCAAGACAAAAAGGCTGATGTTATTCGCAGACATTTACATGCATCCAAGATGAAAATTGCTGCACTGGCCGTGCATATTTAAAGTGCGTCCAACCAAACCTTACTCTGAGTCCATGCAACCAAGAAAAATACTCAGCACTGACCGCATGCAGTTAGAAAATTATGTTTGAGTTGTCACTTTCAATAAATAAATAAATCAGCAGCCCTGTTTGTTTACAACAGAACTGTTCTCCTGTTTCCGGTATTTGAGTTAGTTCTGCGCATGTCAGAGGGCTGTAATCCGATCGAACGTGTAGCGATAAACATTTGTTATAGTCAAATCAAGTCGTTCATGGCTCATGTGCACACTTTTTCACATCTAATCACAGCTGTTGTCATTTGTTTTGTTTTACCGTGAGGAGTTTGGTTGTAAGGCCAGCATCGACGACAGCTTTGTGCATGTCTCTTAGCGTGTCCAGTTCAGGAGAAGCGATGAACACCACAAAGGGTACAAACTCGGCCGTCTTCAGCACTTTCAGGGCCTGAGCAGAAAACTGTGTCAGCATCAAAACTTTAGGAACAGCAAGTCTTCACACAGCAATTCTGACTGACCTGAGGGTTCACGTCCAGGATGCATGTACGTCCAGCAGCCACCACCTCATGGATAGAGTCGATCTTTGTACCGTAGAGGTTGCCGTCATACTCGCCGTGCTCCAGGTAGCGGCTCTCTTTGATGTCTTTTTCCATGTCTTCACGCGTCACGAAGCAGTAGTTCTGCCCGTCTTTTTCCTCTTCTCTGGGACGGCGTGATGTAACTGAAAGATTACAAACAAATCAGACGCTAAAAGTAGACAACTCTCCCTCCATGGGTCTCCTTCCTGCATTTACATGGCACAGTGGTTCCGTATCTCAGAGGGTTCATCACAATAAGTCTGTTCTTCAAGCTCCGCCTCCCGACTCCCTGGGCTCCAATCAGAACCAGCGTTTTTCTCTGGAAAGGGGGCATCCTGGCTACTTCCTCATAGATCTGCAGCTCATAGCGATCGAACTCTGCTCAAGACAATGCGAAATCAAAATGAGAACAGCACCTGAGGAACTCCGAGCAACGCTTGCTGCAACACAAGTCAGAAAAAGTACAAACCTGCATTCCTAGACGTGATGTACATCATTTTTTTCTTCTTTTTCTTGGAAGTTAGACTCCCACAGAGCATCCCTAACACAGAAAAGATACACAGTGGCAAAATACATTATTTATGTTCTTTATGCAAACTTAAATACACCAGAATGGACAGTACGACAACTAAACAGGGGCGGACCTGTGCCTTTGGCGTCCCAGTCTCTTCTCACAAAAGCTTTCCTCTTCTCCTCCAGAAACTGACTGGGTATGAGGCCAGCAGCTCCTCCAACAACTTTACGTGCCTTTCATGGAATTAAATTAATTAAGAAATTCATTATACCATTATTTGTAGTGCTGTTTTTTCTCTCTGTCTTTACTCACTTGCCACCAGTTGGGGTCCTCTTTGTTGACCACGTGGAGAATTTCTCCTTTAGAAAAGGGAAGGCCCGCCTCTTTACAGGGAATTAGGTTGTCTGTGGCTGGGTTATAGTTGAAGAAAGGCTTCAGAAAAACCTGCAACACAGGAATTGGTGATGAGTTTGGTGCCAATTAAACTGCAAACAAGAAAAGCAGACTAGATAAATTATCTAAAAAATAATAAAATAAACAACCAGAAAGTATTACAAATGTAAATGTGTAAAAAAAAAAAAAAAACCTGCAGGAAACATTCTAGACAAGTTCAAAACAAATTAGATACGTTCTAAGGAAAACAAACTTTAAGGATTTTTCAAAGATGGAGGACAAATTCTGTTTCATTAATAAAGTGCAAGCTCATTTTCTATGCCAACACTGGAGTGGAGCATTAATAAGTCAGTGGCCTCCTGCAGGGAGTGTTTACTACACGAGATGCAACAGACTGAGTCATCTCGCCAACGACACAGATCTGGTGTCAAAGCCTGTGATTGTGCCAAGCAAGCATAGATGTGTGATGTAATATTAAAGTCCTACAGGCAACCATAAACAACAGAGATGGCAGCAGGGTCAGGGATCGGGAAAGCTTGGTGACATGAGTGAAACAATTGGGATTTCCAACTCAATACAATTCTATTAACTAATGTTTTTTTGCATTTGGTTGAAGACCTACTCCAATGAAAATTGTGTTTTGACATTTTCTTGAGGCATTTTACTGATGGAGGACATATACAAGGAAAATTTAATTCGAAACTGAATTTCTGAGAAGTTCTTTATTCAAATTGTGAAATGAAAAAATGCTGCTGCTGATATAACTGTGAAAGTATGAAAGTTTAATATGAAAGGTTTGAACTTTGAGGGTTAAAATAAATTGTGTTTTGGTGTTTTTAACATGTTCTTATGCCATTTTCTGATGATGGAGAACATTAATGAAGAAAACTAAATCTAACATTGCATTTCTAAATACTTGTTTATTAAAATCAGTAAGAATCAGGTGCAGACAAATAAATAAAAGCTGTTTAAAAAAATCTGACATAGAAAATACACTGGGCAGGCCACAAGGCCCCTGCCCCACACCATGATAACCCATCCACTTGCAAACAAATGGACCCATTTTACATATTAACCCATAAAGATCCTGACCTATTTTTCCTTAAAAATAAAACCATGTAGAAAATACCATGGATGTGTTCTTATGGGTTAATTTTCCTGATCTTAAACAAAAGAGAAAAGTTTGAAAATGTTAAAGTTCCACTAAAATCATCTTATGATCTATTTTCTTGGTGTTCCCAATGGTCTTAATTATGATTATGAAGTTTTTAGGAAAAATAAAAAAAGACCTGTGTTTTTTAGAACATAGTTCCTGCAGTAGTGTACCAGAAATTTCCCTCTCAGTTGTGGGCAGGACTGTGGGGTGTGGAGTGAGCCTTCCTGTATTTCCCAAAATCCCTTTATTTTTTCTGCTCCTATTCACAACACTTGAACAGAGAAACACTGCAGGTCTTTTTTTTAAAATATAGCACTGAATTAGGAAAAAAATGCTCCATTTAGAAATTAATTAAGCTATATTAATATTTTTTAAATCTTGTTTAGTTAATGTTTAAACATGAACAAAAACCCTGGTTTGAAACCTTGAGATATAAAATAAATCATAATGGCTCACCACACCTAGACAGCAAAAAACAGACAGTAAAGCCGTGTAAAAGTAGGATACAGATTAGGATTCAGTGCCACTCAGCACGGAGGGTAAAGTGTGACATAATTTTCCTCGGTGTCAGCTGCTGGGCATGCCTGTTACAGTACGGACAGGAGAGAGAAGGCTAAAGTGAACAAAGTGCTGTATGTCCTAGTTAGCGTGTGAAGTGTTATTAATAGATCCTCATGGGTTCAGTTTTCAAAAGCCTGGCGTTCTGTCAGTAGCCGGGGTCAAGAGGCTCAAGCCCAATCCACAACAGATTCACAATGAATTATGTTGGATTACAGCAAATCCCAATGAACTTGCAACCTCGACTCACATCAAAATGATTAATTTTGTGTGGAGAAAGCCAACCTTTTCTCACCTGTGGTGGTGCTGGCGAGTCTCTATAACTGGGCAGGACTTTCAGTGTGATGCTCCCGCTGCAGTCTCTCAGAAGCTTCTGGAGTTCCTGAGGATTGCTACCAACCTCTCGACCGTTGAGCTCACAGATGACGTCCCCCGTGTGCAGCATTCCCTGCCTGTCGATGGAGCTGCCATGCATGATCCGTGCAACAACCATCTCTCCTCGCACAACACGGAACGTGACCCCCTGCAGGAGTAGCAGCAGTCAGTCAGCGACCCACGTCCTCAGTTCATAAATATAAGTGGCAGGATATTTAGTGTTTGGATTCTCAGAATGAACCAGCATTTGTTCAATGGCTGTTTTAAAAGTCAAGTCTCCGCTTGGTGAATAAAACAAATAAATATCAGAATAAAGAGGGTTTAAGGTTTTTCCAGCAGGGGAAAAGTACCAGTAATACGTGGTCAACTTACCAGCGGTTCCCCAGCTTTCTTCTGGATGCCAATCACTCTGACGGCGTCTGCTGGCATGAAAGAACTGGGCAACATGCAGTTGCTGTTAGCTGAAACATGGGGCGTTTCGTAGCACTTTGCAGCCACTTTGTCATGAGCTTCCATCAAAGACTGAGCAAAAAAAGAGAGAACCAAACAAAAATTTGAAATCAGGCACATAAATAACGTCATTATCACTAATAAAAGCAATTATTAATGACTGAACATACTAAAAACAACCATCTCAGCTATCTATCAAACAGAAAAGATAACCTTATGCTGATGAAGAGCAAAGAAAACTACCAACAACCATGTAACTTAGAGGTCATTTTCACACCTTAAAATGAGGCTCCTGAAGGATTCTGGCGAGCTCGGCAGCAGCAATGTCTTTTTCTGGCATGTTCCCGATAGAGTCCAGGATCTCTGAGACCAGCTGAACATTATCGTCACCCACGGCTTGTAACTTGACTTCCTCGAGACGCTCGTGAGCCTAAAGCCAAACACCAAAACAGGGCTGGAGGTATGAGTGCGTGACAAAGAATCAGTCATGAGATTAAAAACAAAAAGGCAGGAAAAACAATCCAAGCAGAATATGAAGCCTAAAAACGTTTTTTAATAAAGCTCAGTTTGTATGTAACTAGTTGTAGAGCAAAGGACACATCTACCCGAAGATATGTTGAATTTCCAGATGCTGGCAGCATGCAAGAACAAATCTAAACTTATATTTCACGTCTCACATGTGAGAACATGCCATCTGGTATGTGATGGGAACATTAGCTTTTTGTGAAGACACAATTGGCAAACTAATTATTGCTACTACACCTGTAAACCGCCAGCTTCACTAACTGGCTGGTTTAAACTGGTGAAGCACATGTTGTACAACAGAGCTAAAGTGGAGCTAGTTAAGGAGATTAAGGTTCTAAATGTGAATTCTTAAATTCACAGAGGTTGTGTCCTCGGTGTGCATTGTACCTTCGCCAAGGAGTTGACGATGGGGCTCTCCATGACGCCTCTGAGGAAGATCAGGTCAATGTCTTTGGCTCCTGTGCCTGACGGCAACTCTTTCAGGTTGTCCAGTACCTGCTGCATAGCTGAAGCATAGAAACACTTTTAGACAACTGGATGACAACTCTCAACTCATAAAGTTCGAGAAAACCTGTTACTGCAGAAAAATAAAGAGAAGATGAAAATGGAAAGCTGGAGGGATCCATTATGGCAACTAAAAGCAAACTTGGCACAGAATGTTACTGCTTCTGCACCACAGAGAGCCTGTCAAAGCGTTGTTTGTTGAGGACTTACCTGAGCCAGACTTTGCATTGGCAACCGTCATGTTTTACTATCCCTCAGCTCAGGATGGGGAAACTCTATAAACAAGGTCAAAAGCCGACCACTGGCCACTTATAGAAACCAGAGCAACTGGAGAACCGGAGAATGGATACATGAATATAGCGTCTAATCTTCACACCTAGAATGGTGTGAACCAGCTTTCTAAGTTTTTTTTTGTATGATAGATAGCAGGGAAAAGGGCAAATGTGCATAGAACCCATTTTTCATGCATAAATATAAAATTGGCTGGGAAGATAAGCAAATAACGACCCATGAGTCCAGTTCTTTGGGGTAAAGGTTTAGCTGTTCTTATCATTTTCTGTGCAAACATTATCTGTTTTCAATCAAAAACAGCCCAACGAGAGCTCACTAAAGTTCACTAAAGCATGATAATGATGCACCATATATAGTCACTCTGTCTAAAAATGATGAAAAAAACTACAGTAGTAAAAATGTTAAACATTAAGAGGTTATGATCCAATAAAGCCATAAGTAAATCTGAAAAAAACTCACCAGAAAACAGTTTAAATCCTCACAGCAGCATGTCGGCACTGAGTCTAGCTTTTTTTTTTTTAGAAAACAATCATCAGACCTAAACAGACAAGAAGAAAAAAACGGAGTATGAAATAGATATTGTTGATTAAGAAAAAGAAAAAATATCTTTAACAAATTTAACTTTCAATTTAGGCTAGTAGGTATAATAAATTATTAATGATAAATTCACTAATCATTTGTACAATTAAAAATCAAACAATAAACATTGTCCCTAACCTATTTGATGATAAGAGTGAAAGCACGTAAACAGATGGATGATGGGAAGGGGACAAGCTTACTCCATGGCAACAGTCCCGACCACTCGGGCTGGGAATCAATAATAATTTACAGAAACTATTCGATTCAATTCACGAGAGGCTGGATCAATTTGATTCTGATTTTCTTTTCTATGCTTTCAACTCACTCAATTCAATTTTGATTTTACATATTTATACTCATTTGTTTAGAAATACATAAATAATCTACTATATGTTTTGAATATATTTATATCAATCTGATACAGTTCATATACTGTAAAATGTATTAGTGAAATAATGAGATTGTTAATACCATACAGTGTTAAAAGGATTTATGTGCAAAATCAAATTTATATTTTTATGAATCTATTATTGATCTCTTAAGCTTAAATCAATTCAGGTTGATTAATCAATTGTATCTTCCCAGTCTTACCGCCCAAAGCTCAGTAGTGAATTTATATATGAACTCCTGCCTTTCTGCAGAAACTGTCCTAGAAAACGACACAGGTACTTTCATTCTGGCTAAAAATGGCATATTTATAATTTTAAGATGCTTTTAAAATAGATAAAATATGAACACTATAGTTAAAAAAAAAAAAAAACAACTAATGGACAAATTTTTCAGAAATTAAATTTTTGATTAAGATTTTCTCTAAAATTACAACAATAATTGAACAAATGAGATGGTATGCTTGTAGTGGACTCTTTGAAAAACTCATTTCATTAATCATCTTATGTAATCCGCATTTTAAATTGCTTAATTTTGGAAGATCGTGTGCCAGCTTTCAGGACTCTAAAAGTATCCTGACATTTACAGACGCACCCTGGTTAATTTTTAACTGGGGTTACACCAAGTGCAATACAGAAGTAAAGTAACTTGAAAAGAGCAGGTGAAACCGTCCTGTCAGTATAAACGAGCTGTGATTTTATCAGACTCGCGAAACACGTGTGTATCCCTTAAGCCGCTATTAAGAGCCAATAACTACCTTAAACGTTAATTTTATGTTCTCTATAAAATTTAAGATAAGTAATTGGAGTCATGTTCATTCAAACTATGCAGTGTCATGTTTTATTAAACATTTTTTTCTGCATATTTTCGGCTCGTACCTCGTATAAGGACGATGTAGCAATGCTAACTTTTGGTAGCAACTAGTCGCGTGCGCTGCAAAACAACTTTTATTTTTATAATTGTATTGTTTTTATTGTTGTAATTCATGAAAAGTTGATAATATTGAACAAAATCTTAATAACAGTTGATTTGTCTGCATTTTAGGGGCTTCAAGAGCGAGATAAAATTAGCTAACTAAAGAGGGAGGAAAGCTAGCTAGTTATGTAGCTACCATGCTGTGGGGTTAGAGAAAGCACTGTTACTTTGCACGCAAAACACATGTATGTGTTACCTACCGTTTATATGGAGAGTCCAGTTATTCCGTCATGGTTCCGGTTGATAAAAGCTTCACAAATCGTTGGTATTTAGTGTCTGTTTAGTAAAAACCTTCCCAGCGTGCTTCCGTTCCCTTCTCTGCTCCCCGTCCAGTCAGTCAGCTGCAGGACTGGTGTCATCCAGTACCCGCCGGTGTTCCGAGTGCCGTACAGTCGAGCTCTTTACACAACGTTTGAGGATGATTTCACAGCACCAATACCACATGAACAAATACCACATTTTATTTGGTCTAAATTATTGCCTGAAAAATAGATAAACATTATGAAAATTATAAACAGTTTCCTGTTTAGCCAAAACCAAATTCTGGGTCTTCGTCGTTGAATAATTTTTTTTTTTTTTGGGGGGGGGGGGGGGGTGTAATGTTTTTTTCTAAATAAAACTTTATTAATGTTGACAAAGGGGTAAATTTGTTTTCAAAATAAAAGAATCCCAGAATTATAGTGGATTTGTTTTGTTTACACACATAAATCAACCTTTAAATTTGATGTATTTTAATATTGAATATAAATCAGAGTGATGTATGTTTTTTTTTTCTTTTAGAAAAAAACTGTACTGAGTCTCTTAGGGACAAAAGGTAATAACGATAATAAAATCAGTGTTTTCTTGTGCGCACCATATAGTACTACTACAGATAGTACTCCTATCTGGTACGTACAAGAAACCAGTTTTTCTTTTTTAATTTGTTTTTTTTTTAACTTCAATGTCCCTAGGGGCTCCATAAAACTGTAAGGTGGCAGCATTTCTTCAAAAATTTAAATCATACATTTAAGCTTGATGTCTATTTTACATTGCAAATATTCTATTGTTCGAACTGAAATACAAAAATGTAATTGGATTCAAACCCACTATCCACTGATTATTATTAAGATGCAACAATATTGGAAAAGCCGTGCATTCGAGTACAAAAGGGTTACATGAGTTGCTGCAGATGAGTTCAGGTCACTTGATAGGATTAATGTGTTAATCTGATTTCTGCCAGCCAGCAGTGGCAACTCTCTAAACTCAATGTTACGTGTGGAGCTGTTGTGTTATAGGGATGAATTTATAAATGTATTGTTTTTCTAGAATAAATAGGAAAAGTATCCCAACACAAAGCCTAGATGTGGTCACTGTAAGGTGATGCCTCACCAGTAGAGGGAATTGTTGAGTCATTTGCTTGCACTCAGAATTGCTTAAAGCACTTCTTTCAGAGCAAATAAATATGTATAAATTTGAATTTTATGCAACATGGTAGCATGTATTAATATATCTTTCATTAATATTTAGCAAACAGCTACAATGCTCAATACGTTTTATAAAGATCAGTGTGAATAACTGTGAATAACAAATTGCAAAAAAGTGACATCACATGCAGCAAGTGTATCTTAATCCAGTCTTTATTCCATGCAAACATACAAGGTAATCTCACATCACTAGCAGACATGAGAGCAGTTTTAAAATCAGCCTGATACCAAAGCTCCATCACCACACAGGCAGCCCCTCATACCTGAGTGGACATACAAAAAAAGGAAAAGTCACATAACTTAAGTGATTTATCAAGCTTTGCTGCAGAAGTTTAAAAAAAACCGCAGTACCAATATTTTCAAAGCCTAAAACTCACATAGATAATACATTTACTCTACCACTATAAGATTAATTTAAAGGCATATAACAAGCTTGGTCTACGAGACATGTGGGGGAAAAAGAGGTTTACACCACACATTTGTGCATGCTTTCTCAGTGCGGGCATAAAATCTATTCAACCAGATGCTGTCTGTTTAAGTCAAATCAAACTATCCTTTTAAAAAATGTTTAAAAATAAAATAAACCAATAATAAACCAATAATAATCAGTATTGGAAAGTTGAGTTGAGACATGGTAGATTTATTTTTATTATAACATAAAAACAATCCAGTGCCATCAGAATGAACAAAAAAGGAAAAATCCATCATTACAGTTCAATGTGTGGAAACTTTGAATTTTACAAAGACGTGTGACTGCACAGTGAGGTAGAATGTTCTAATGATATTCCATTTGTATTGCTTTAATGTGGAAAAACAACAGTGGTCTAAACTTTATCAAACTAAAATGTGAATGATGGGACATAATTTCCTGTTTACTTGTTTGCTTGTACACATATTTAGTTTATACTAGATTATCTGCAAGAAAAACAAGGAATCTGAAAAACTTTACCTGCACTATTCACTACCAGGTATTTATCTCTGAGTCACACTGGTTGAATATTTGGCTAAAGATTTCCTGAATTGATTTAGATTAGTGAATTAAATTGTTTTAAATGAACAAATATTGGATAAGAATTGCATCAGCAACCACAAATTATGATATTAATCAAACAACTGTTAAAATAGATCATTGCACCCCTATTTCTCATAGTTGTCTCTTCATAAATATAACTGGAGAGTTTGATGCGTATGAAAATAACTTACCTCATATAGTTGGAGCTGGGGACGCTCTCGGTGCTTTCCCTCACTAACAAATCTGAAAACATTGTGTCTGGGCTGTCTCTCTTTCCATACCTGTGTATAAATACAAACATGTCAAGCTACTTTTCATATATTTCAAATTAGTTACACCACATTTCTTAGACTTAGAAAGTCAAAGACCAACCTTTGTCTGGTAATGAGATTGATATAGTGTCTCAGTGCAGAGTAATATTTGGCAAGCTCCTCGGGTGGTGCGCCTTCCCGGGGACCAGGAGGCTTGGCTGGATACGCGTTCGAGCCGGAGTAAAAACAGAGGAGCAGGCAGAGAGCCAGAAAGCCTGGAGACATCACAGCGATGGACGGTTTCCTGGATCAGAGAGAAATCAAATCAACAAAAGGAATAAGATAAAGTTCTTCAGCAATAGATGTTAGACAGTTTGTGATGTAGGAACACAGCAGATCTTAAATCTGTAACCTAATCTGTCAAAAAGTTAAAATTAAAGAAAAAAGGAAGGTTTCAAATATTACTCCTTACTCTTAAAAAATACTGCTGAAGTTGGTTTTCTCACTGATCAAGGCACGTCTGTCAGATTTCCAATCCTCTCCATCTTTATATGGAGTGTCCGGGGTGTGGAAGGGGGTGGTGGTGATGGGGCTTTCATTTCTTCAAAACTACTTCTGAGAAATAGCTGCTGCCTCGTTGGCTCCATTAAACATGTAATGGTTTAGCAGGGACACAAATAAAGACGGAAAGTTACATTGTCAAAGGCGTCATCTGCAGAGTCACAAAAATGCTGTTTTTCTTGGAATATTTCTTTAAAAAAAACAAATTTAGGATGGACCAAAGGTAATATTTCATATTGCTGTTAATTCATGCCTTTGAAATACTGTTTTTCTATATTTCTCTTTGGTTTTCAAAAGTAAATTTAACACAAAGAAACATATAGTTTTATTTGTAATAACATGTTCATTCAGTATGCTCATTTAAACATAGGTATTTTTAAATAAAAAAAGAGATGGATATTAGTCAGAATCTGAAATCTTCATTAGTCTGAATTACTCATCACACCCAGCATGACAAATTCTAATGAAGCTGATGAAGTGTGACCCCAAACGGCAACATATTGAGCCGAAAAAGTTCATTTACCCCCATGTTTCAGCTGATGATGATACAGATGGTAGGGCCCTGCAGAGGTGCTCCAAGGATTAATAACTGAAAATAAAGGGCCCTATCATCATTCTTATGACTATGAAATGGCTTTTTCAGTGTTTCACAATTGAAATAAAGCAGATTTTCTTTAAATCTAACCTGCCTTGTGTTTACAGGAACACAAAAGGTGTAAAAATCTGGTTTTATCACTTGTAACAGACGTGTTTTACGTAAGAAAATTAGCCCGACTAAAGGGAAAAGGTCCAAATTATTATAAATGACACAAGAAAGGGTGCTAAACCCATAAACTTTCAATTCCAGCTGATAGGTGGCAAAAAAAAAAAAAAACACTTTCAGCTCCTAAATGCTAAAACAACTTTAATGGCGATTATTTTCTTTGAAGAGCACTCAGCTGAGATTTGACAGCAGATTGGTGCTGTTGTTATCTGTGACAGTGGTTTGAGGAGTTCTGAGCAGTTTGAGCAGAGAAAGCAGGTGAGGTCAAAACTTTTCGAATTTTACAAATTTGTAAACAAAATGTCCAAGAGGCTGCCCTCATCTGCGTTTTTTTCTGTAAAAGCATTGCTTTGATGGTGAGTAGAAGGATTTCAACATGATTTTAGGATTTTGCAGATCAAAATGATAAATTATTATGATCTTACAATACAATATTGCATATAGTAACTAATGAGATTTGTGTTGTCAGAATGAAATAAAAGAAGTTGGAAATCTTTGTGAAAATTAGGATTTGAGAACAGCTTTTTTTGTTGTTGTATTTTCTAATCTAAAATCTACAATCTTTATTTAAAAAACAAAAACAAACTCTGTCCCAGAATTAATGTTTCATAGTTTGAATTTGACAAATAAAATACACAAGAGAATATTGTTCGCTTTTGTACCATGGACATACTGGTTCTGTTGTGTTTGCCCTCATTAAAAAAAACATTCCAACTTTTTTAATTAACCTTTTGTGTCATTTCAATCTGAAGATAAGGTGGAAAAAGCACCAAAAGTACATTTGATAAAGTGAATGCGCTCCAGTAAAACTCTTGACAAATAGAATGATCTAAACCAGCATGGCCTCCTCCAGCTCACCTGCATGGCTGAACATGGTGCTATTAAAAGGAAAAAAAAAATCTAATCTGCAATACTCTTTATGCTCACCCTGTTAAACAAACACAGCAGTGTGTCTGATATAATTAACTACCTTAATAAAATAAAATAAGCAGCATTAACGTGAAATAAGTAAAGCCCACACACACGCAATGAAAAAAATGCATGAAGATTGAAGACAGTATCATTGTAAATAGGTTAATTAAGGTAATGGTTTAGTATAAAAACAAACTTCTTTTAAGAAGATTTTCACTTTGTTGTTAAAAACTCATTTAGCTTTTATGGTCTTAAGCAGAATAAATGATATTTTTCCAGTGTGCTGGCTTGTCTGTAGGGATGATAAGTGAGTTTCTCTGTCTGTTGTGGATTTTTTTTTGCATGGTTTTATCCACAATATCAAAAAACAGCTGTATAAGGAAATGTCTAAAGCCTAGAGAGGCTGCTTATTGCACTCCATCAATTTTCCTAACATCCTTCTGTGACTTAGAATACTTTAGCAATAAGAAATTCACACAAAAGACCTGGACAAACTTACAGTTACCCCCAAACAGCTCATAAAAACAGAAATTAAGAACATATCACTGTGGAAAACTCACAAAATTAAAAAAGTTAAAGAAGAACATCAGTAAATTAACAAAAAGGTAATTATCATCAGTGAAAAGCATGTAATAACAAAAACTCTAAATTAAAAAAATATCCACTTGGAATCAAAATTATCTTTTTTCCTATTTACCATCAGTTTTAAATTTAAAGATAAACTAGAGAGTTAAATTCAGATAAATGGTTTACAAGTTTTCTGTTTCTGTTCTCTGGAGCCCACCTCTTTGTTCTGTCAGTTGTGAAGAACACTGTGAAACTCTCCTCTTGACGCTCATGAAAACGACCATCCCCTCTGAAGAAAAGCAGAGTGGATGCTGCACATGGATTCAGAGTCCTCTTCATTAAGGAGCGCAGGACTCCTAATGGCCACACAGCAGTCTTTCAAATGGTCGAGTAGATGAAACATTAGCTGAAGCCCCAACATTTGTGGCATTTATTTCACATTTTCCTTTAGATAAAACAAAACAGATGGATAAATAAAAAATTGATCTATTGCATGAGTCAAAGAAGACCTTGATTGCAGATTAAAATACTTCATTTTTAGTTTGTTCAAAAAGCTTAACAATTAGGTTTTCTTTTTTTTTTTTTTTTTACTGTGACTGATTGAGTTCTATTTTTTAGAAAGATACTTCATAACCTTCATGGGTCAGAGTTTCTCTGCGGTCACTCCTCGTGCTCTTTCTTTTGAAATTGTTAACACACTTGATTGTTGGAAACCAGCAAGATGACAAAATGTGCCCATTGCACAAGTAGCGTACTGACCCCAATCACTTCAACTTTTGCTCAATGTTTTAACAAAGTAGCAACACAAATGTTCCATATTGTTGTGGTATAAAAGTACATTTTAAAGTTGTGACGTGTAAAAGCTAAAACCTTTTCTTAATGCGTTTTGTTTTCAGGCAACACTTACGTCAATGACTTTTTTTTTTTTGAGTTTGCCGATTAGTGAGTCATTTTTGGATGCAGAAAAACAACTCAAACACCAGGTCACTGCAATGGCTTTTTCTTCTTCAGTGCATCTTCACATTTAGCTAATGTTCTGACAAAAAGAGTCATTGAACTGTAATGGTCACTTGCCAGGAACTTACCCGGGTATGTTATGCATGAGTTTGCATGCTGTCATTGTGATGACTCTTTGTGCTTATTTTGGTTCCATCTGAAGGATCATCTACACAGACAAACAAATAACTGAGATTCTTCAGGAGTTTCTCATACTTCAGATTTATAACTTAATTTGAGGACTACCAACATGTTTCCTATAAGTTTAAATCTGAATAAATGCATCAACTTGAATGGTTTGTAGTAATTTTTAAAAAATTGTCTTTTGATCCTTAAAAACTGCAATCATCGTTTCAAGTAGTAACATTAACACGGTACCCAACTATGCATTTAAGAAAAAAAAAGTCAGAAATTTGTTTTATTATTATAATTTTTTAATTAAAAGGTGGTTCATGAGCAAGGCACTTTTTTCTTGCACAGTTGCCTGCATGACAAAAGTTTATCTCAAAGTCCTAAATACAAAACCCCTGTTGATGTCCAACTCTGACAACTACTGTGTTGCATTTTCAGTGGTTTCTGTGGTAGAGGGCTGTAGTGGATGGGATGCATGAATGCAAAAGACGGGTTGAACCGTATCATCTATCCTCAATCTGATTAAAAGCAACTGCAGTTTTCACTGTAGGCCCTTTTCCTTTCACCATTTTACACAGATCAGATGCAACACAGGGACCTGGAGTTGACAGTTTTAGACCCATAGTTTGTGCTCCTGCTGTACATTCTAGAGACATCTGTTTTGATTAGTTGTGAGTTAGTTATATTTTGATCATTAAAAACCTTCAAAAGTCCACCTCTTATTCATTTTTTTTATCTTTATTCCAACTTTTCATAAAACTAGCCATTATTTGAATATCCACATGGTATTATTACTCATTTATCTTCAAAATACAGTCATCTGTTTCGTTATGTTAACTGATAGAACAGATAGAAACAAAAATCTTCCCACCAAGTTAATGAATAAAACACTTTGTAATTACATCCATATTCTTAGTAAAATATTCAAAGCTCCATCGACTCATTTTCTTGGGGGACAGCTTATTTGTTACTTTGTGACATCCATGTCATACATGAAGTCTTCTGGTAGCACTTCTGGAGGGATGCTCTTCAGCTGCTCATCGTATGAACGAAGAATCCAGAGTTTTTCCAGTTCATATTCTTCTCTGGTCTCTGGCAACATGAAGTGAACCACCATATTACCTGAAAAAGAAGACAGAAAGTGATTCAATGGACTTTAAGGGCACATTCGGATCTACACAGGATACAGAGTACTGATGGGGCTTTGAAAATGTTCATACCAAAGTCAATACACATCCAATCCTCTGCATCTTTTCCCTCAATCTTGACATTTGGATCTCCATCTTTTCTCAAAAACTTGTACTGGAACAAAAACAAAAGCACGGGCTTAAAAGACAAGCACAGATAGAACAAAACGCTTTATAAAGATGAAATAAAAGTGAGTTACCACTTTGATAGCATACAACGCCATTGCACGCAGGTGTCTTGGTGAAATACCACTAACAACAATGAAATACTCTGTATATTTGATATGCTCCGGGACTTTGATCACACACAGATCCACAGCGTTCTCCTGACGCAGAAGTGACACCAGAACATCCAGGTTGAACTTCTCTGAGTATTCTAAATAAAAGAAAAATGTTTTGAATTAAAATTCACAAAGCACTTTATGCAGAATTAGGACCTTTCTTAAAAAAACATACTTCCATGTTTTTTATATAAAATAACTTTGTGTTTATGTAGAAAATTAAAGCAGTAGAGAAAAAAACATTTACAGTAAGTTTACAATCAGATTTATCTTTTATGACATAAGATTCAGCTGTTCAAATATTCCATACATCTTTTTTTATTTTATTTTATTTTTTTTGCTATTTGTAATCCTCCAAACGTTTTACCATTGAGGCTCTTTAGGTTCAAAGAAAAACACCACTGATTTAAATTAAAAACAAGTTTATGTTAGTGGCTAATTTGGTTTAGTTCATCAGGTTTTGTCATTTATATTTAGATTTTTTTACATGTCACAAAATGTACCTATTGTCAGAGTGAATTATCAAATAATAATTATAATAATTATTATTATAATTAAATAATTATAATAACAACATTAAAGCACATATTTTGATATTTTACTGCCCAGCAGATAGTTGCTGTTCAAAAGCAAAGTTCTAATTTACAGAGTTAAACAAAAAAGAAATTGGATTCTACATTAGGGTTGTCATGGTTATATTCAAAAGCAGAAAAAGGATGACAGTGCATCAAAATCATGGCAGAAAATACTGAGTGTGACTTGGCTGTCTTGTCTTTTTAATTAAAGTAAATCTGTTGCAGCTGCGTGATCTTATTGGACACAAGCTGTATTTTATTGACAAAGGAAACAGTATGTGCTGCTGTCAAACATAAATAGAAGCTAAAATTGTTATATATAAAATATGACATTTTTATAGTGCAATGAATATAAGTTTGTAAAAACGAAATTTTATAAATGAATTGCTCCATGGCCACAAAAACAAACATGAGGTGTATTTTTCTAAACGGTGAAGTGGAACTTTGGTGGTCTGGCTGGGTTTTGGTCAGTAAAGAAACTAGACCAAATGACATTTTTATTCTTGAAGGTTGCAGACCCTAATTTAATAGAAACAAGATTTAAAGACAGTTGAGCTTTGTATTGTAGCTGCAAATGATTGGAATAAATATGAACATGATTTATACTATAATAGGAGCAGAGGTGGAGCTACGGGGGGGCAGCTGCCACTCCAGCAAAGAGCTCTGCCCCCCCACTTTCCACCCCAATTTTTGAGTCAATGATGACCAATACCACTTGATGCTGACAGATACATTCTCTCCCCACACTGGTTTTGCTCAAAATGCATTACAATACCATCAGTTTTCCTCCACTCCAGGTCATTGACTTTCAGTAGGAAAGTAAGGAACCCTTTTTTAAGCATTAGTATCCTGTAGGATGGGTCAGAGGCGGGAGCTTCATCCCGCCATCCATTGTTTACAAAGACCAAATAAACCGTCATTTTTGAAAGAAAGGTAAGTTCTGCAAAGATAAAATATGTAAATACTTAATGAATACTTGTCTCACTACCACAAAGTACTAGAGCACTTGTGATAAATATTTTAAAGATATTTGACGATTTGAGTTTGTCGCAACTGCAGGCTGCAAAAAAATGCTCCGCCGTAAATGTGGAGCCTCATCATTGTTCAATCAACACGCGCGCGTATTTTCTTTAGAAACTTCTCCTCCAGATTATTTATCATCATTTTAGTATCATTGTGGAGGGATGGATGGAATTTCAGACCATTTTTGTTGTATAAATGAATGAAGCTTCATTCTGTAGAAAGCAGCACATGAACCACAGCGCTCCACCTGAGGACAGGTGTGTCTGTGGGGGAGTGAGGATGAAGAATCCCCTCAGGAACCAGCAGTTAGTTAAAAAAATAATGTTTATGATCTTTATGAATGTAACGGTGAAAACACAGTGTTTACAAAAAACAGATTATGTTAGAAATAAGTTTTCTTTAGGCATGCTCTTTGAGAGAGGGATGACGTCAGCGTTGTGCCCCTCTGTTCTGCTCTGTGCGCGTGAGAGCGTCTCCGCTTGTGCCAGCTGGGAGGAAAAAGCTTTCCATTGGATGTTTAGTGTGCACTGATGGACCAAGTTACTGTTACTATTCTGTCTAGTTCTGAGCAGCTAAATGACGCTAATTATAAATTAAAGAGCATACTCACAAGTTCTGTAAATATTTTTCATATAATTTAAGTTACAAATTGAGTTTGCATTAGTGTTTATTTACAAGTGTGGAGCCAAAATAGATTCCTCTGCCAGAATGTGTATCCCGGTCTCAGACATCCTTGATTTGTTTTTAAAAGTAAGATTTTGTCCCAAAAAGGTAAAAAAGAAGATGGATGATTACAATAGACTTTATTGTGGGATTTTGGGAGTTTAATGTCACATTTTTGCATATCCCCTACAAGTTCTATGTAAAATAACAACAGTTTTTTTGTGTTAAAAAAAGAAAAAAAGAAAAAAACTACCTTCATTTGATTAATTTAGGATAAAAACGTGATTTATGAAAGTGACTTAATTGAGGAAACATTTAAAAATGCACAATTATTAAATATATGTTCTTTCTACTACAAATTATTGGGAGGCTAAGATTCTGGCTGGATCAGCAGCGGTCTGACAGAATCTGTGTCCCTTCTTGTTTTATGTAAAATATATGGTTAAAAAAAAAATTCAAATATGACAGTAAACTCACAAAAAGCCCAGAATAAAGTCTGTTGTAATCATCCACCTTCTTTTTATGTTTTTTGGGACAAAATACAAGTATTGAAACCGGACGGCACTCCCAGGTTGATAGTGGTGCCAATCACAAACAGCTTAAAAAAAACTAAAACCTGAACACGCATTGAATAGATCAAAATGCTGTTTTTCCTAAATGTATTTTCTTTAAAAAAAAATAATAAAAAAACAAAATAGATCAAAATGCTGTTTTTCTTAAATGTATTTTCTTTAAAAAAATAATAATAAAAAACAACAAAATAGATCAAAATGCTGTTTTTCCTAAATGTATTTTCTTTAATAAAAAAAAAATAATAAAAAAACAGGTGATGAAATCTGCAGCAGTGAGTGGACAGATGATTGGAGCAGAGGAAGACTGATGAGAAGCATCATGAACATCAACCCACTGGTGCTGAAGCTGCAGGATAGAAACCAGCAGCTCCTCTTTTCTGTTGAAGTATGAGAGGACTGATGAGAGAACTGTTGAGGTCCAGACAAAGTCATTCCTTCACAGGAAGTCCACACAGATGCTGAGATTCTGACCAGAGGTGGAAAATGAGCGTCAACGCTGAAGATTTTCACAATAAGAGCCAGACTCCAGTGTGGAGAATGCAGCATTCATCTTTACCACACAGAAACAGCAACTGCTTTACTAAAACAATGCACACTGTCTGCATTGAAAGGACAATTACACTGAGTTTTGCTTGTCTTTTTTAGTTCATGGTGGTGGTTTATTAGTTCTGTCAGTCATCAGAGTAAAAATACTGGATAAATAAAAATATCTTCATACTGCAGATGTGAACAGGTGTTTTATTTTGTTCATACTGTAGATGCTGCTTTTTGCTGATTGGCAACAAACCTAAAATTACTTATCTAAACATGATTGATTACACAAACATTTCTTTTCATAATCTGAAATAAATTCAGGTGTGACAGGGTTAAGACTCATCAATAGAAGCTTCTTTAAGCGTTAGAAATAGCAGCTCATGTTAAAGAACTGCTGTTGTCTTTTTCGTTTCTTTAAAAGCTTTATTGATCTTTTTGGACATAACAAAAAAAAGTAATAAAAATGTAACGAAAAAGCAAGAAAAACACATTCTAGAGACGGTACGCTCTTTTTCGTGAATAACTGTGAGAACAGTGTACTTTACCGGGACCCGGTGAGCTGTTTCGGCTGTCTTTATGGTCCATTTCAAGCACCAGCTCCTGCGACGTGCCCTCTACCAGTCTGCTGTCACCGCTGAAGTCACTGTAACATCTTCTTGTGTCAAAGCGACACCTGAGAGCCGCTGCGTGGTGGCTTTGTTGATGAAGAGCTGACGACCGCGCGGCTCTAAATATACACTTCTGTTCTAATAACCCACGGCTTCTGCACAACAACGATAGAAGTGTTCTGGAGCGACCGACAACATTCATAATTTTAACTAGCTTAGCTGAAACACGACAGTTAAACAAGTAGAGTCAACAGGAAGTAGGTTTATTAATATCGCTCTCTGATTGGTTTAAAACACTTACTCCCTGATTTAGTTGTTTGGTACTGCCAGAACACGACCGCCCCCTTTAGACTGAAAGTGGTGTTGACCTTGTAACTGGAAATCTTAAACATTCAAGTCCACAAAGCAAAAATTTGAAGTCACACATAATATGTTTTCAGATGTTTTATTAAGTCTTTTATCATTTCTTTGGTATGTTTTTGTAATTTTTTGCTTATGTTTTCAAGGACCGAAAAAATATAACTCAACACTTAGTGGAAGATTAAAATAAGTTTGATTTTTTGTTTTCATTTTTATTTCCATAGGAAAAGCATAAAATCCTAAAAATATATAAATATATTAACCCGTTAAATTAGCTTCGACAATATGTTAAACATATGTCTTATTTTTTTGTTATAAAACAAGAATTCTATACATACATGTTTTTGTACCCGGTTTTTCTTAGTTAGGGTAAAAGGAGCCTTAAATCATCCATAGAAAAGTTCAATTACCAAACATACAAAATTTAAAAGTGTGGGCAAAACATTTCACACCTGAGAACATTTTAAAATTGGAACATGCTGTAAACATTGTTTGATTGTCATATCATTCTTCAACACAGTCAGAGTCCATTTTAACATTTAGTCTCAAGCCCACAGGAATATGGTCCGTAAGTCCAGCCAGATGCGTTATAAAAGTTACCTCCTCAACTTCCTGAGAAGAAAATAAAAACAAGAGATTTTCTGAGAAAAATGTTCTCTTAGAAAATATCAGATAATTTATCAAGGAAAACAGGACACTTACTGTTCGGCAGTGCTTTGAAATGGAACGTTCACGGTAAAGAATGTAGTCCAGCCGGCGGCCCACCCACGGCTGGCCCGTCTCTGGATAGACCAGCGGAGAACCCGCAGCAGGGACAGGAGGAGAAATATACTGCTTCCTCTGCTCATCTATTTCCAGAGTTCTGCAAGAAAAAGAAAAAAAAAGTTTTTGTCACGATATTGCCCCAAATAGGAGACCAGCACTCAAATACCTTTGCAGATTTTCTGGGGTGTTCACATCCTCATCATACAAGGTGGGCTGCCCAAGTAGAGTACCTTCAACGGCACATTAGAAATACGTTGGTCAACATTGGCATTACAAGCCTTAACTTGAGGTATTTTCTAGATTTTGATGGAACCAACCAATAACCCAGGGTTTTTCTTTTCCAGGTCCAGCTCTGCAGGGGTCTCTGTACTCCTCAAACAGAGAGTGATTCTGTTCCAGATGGTCATCTAGTTCAATCAAACCCCATATATAAAAAAGAAAAAGATTTGTTCAAAATTATCTGAGATGAAGATAAATTGTCAAATAAAAGAGAATAAAGAGACTTCTCACCAGGCGAACAGTTGTCAAAGTTGAAGTCCCCACATAGAACATCGAAAACAACCTCCTCATCTGGCTGTTTGCTTTCTTGCTGAAAATCTCGAATCCACTTGGTGACCATGTCCAACTGCAGACAGCGAATCTCCCCCTCACCTAGTTTAACAAAAACTGTTTAGTGTTTCACAGAATCCTGCAAGATGTTGAATTCATTTGAACTAAAATAGTGACTTGCCTTCTGGAGCATGAAGATGTGTGCAGTTAAAGTATCCGACCACTTTATTCTGCTTCTGGTTCTGCCCGATTAGTACCTGAGAGTATCAAAAAGCAAGCATCAAATCTCTGCATTTATTCTGATCCTAAAAGCCATTTGAACTTATTTTATCCAATCCAAATGATAACACCTCACAATGAAAAATATAAGCATTCATTTACAACAATGTTTATTTTTTTAATTTAACGCAAATTATCCAGAAGGTTGAAGCTCATAGTTTACTAAAATTTGTATTTTAAGTACCTTAGCAGAGAGGAGGCCCTTGGCAGCCAGAGCATCTTCTCCTCTGCTGTTGGGGAACCAGTGATACTCGGCCTTAAGTATGGGGAACCTACTTGCAAGGAACAGGCCACTGTTGAAGAACTTAAAAGATGTGCACATACATGGGGGTTGGCAGGCATACACCCCAATGTCATACAGTATGTGTCCAAAAACAGGTTTCAGGATTTTGGTGAGCTTTTTGGCAGCCCTCTTATCAAACACTTCTTCCAAGCACAAAATATCAACATTGGCTGGAAACAATGACGAGACCTCCCATGGGACGTCGTCTTTCTGACCCAGACCCTGGGAGAGGAAAGCACGGGGGGCACTCCGGCGGCGTGACTTATCCTGCTGGTTCGAGTTCTGATTGGAATTTGGCGTTTCACTTAACATGACTTCTGCTTCGTCACAGGCCTCAGGAACCACGCGGATGGGTCTGTCTGTTGAGTCGCCGTGGCGACTGGCCTGTGGCTGTGCCTGCCTACCCGCAGAACCCTCTCTTTTGGAGTTGAGTGCAGGGATGGTGCTGTTTGAGGGGCTGAGCGTGCCACAGCTACTGGGCGAGTCCACGTAGATCTTGATATGGGGCCGGCACACACCCTGCACAATGCGCTGACCGATGGCGGAAGCTCTTCGATGAGTGTTTCCCAGGTTGTTGAAACGAGCCAGACCCTCTGGCAGAAGACACAAGTTTGCTGTGGCAAAACCGAAAGAAGCCCTGCTCTCTAGCTCAAACCCTTTGTGCATCTCCCTCTCTGGAGAAGACGGGGCCTCTCTGTGGTAGTAAAATGGCCGTCGGCATGCCTGAAGAGGTGCCCAGAGCAAGAAGCCAAAAAGTGCTACAGGGGCTGTGACGACAAAAAGAACCAGAAAGAAAATGAAGCCAAAGAAGACTTTGAGAGGGTGAAGGTAGCATTCCTGCTCCGCCCTCTGGGCTTTCTCCTGGGTGGTGGACTTGCACACAGCAATGATGCGGTTAAGGCTCCAGAAACAAGGCACGACTAACGCCCACCCAACTGCGTGGATGCCGGCGAGAAGCCTGTTGGGAAAGGGGGACGCCTTCAGGGCCATTCCTCTCCGCCGTCTCTAAACAGCAGCAGGGCCAATCTGGACATCTGGTTTCGTCCACATTCCTGCACAACAAAAAGGAATCAAACTGCAAACAAGCTACTTCAACAAATGGAAAAATGATGTCACTACTAAAGATTGGGAACGTTCCCACTCCTCCTTTCCCATTATTATTGGGCAAGTTACTGTTCTGTAAGCAGAACGATGACTTGGCTGAAAAACATTCTGCACTAACATGTTAGGTTTCATGTCAGAACGTGCAGCAGAAAGTATGAAACTGACAAACATCTACCCTAACCTGGAGGAGAAAACAGTGTTTTTAATACTCTTTAGATTTAAGAGTCTAAAATTAGATTAAATTCAGCTGGCAGTTCATTCAACAACATAAAGTCATTAAATGATTGCTTAAAAAAAACATTAAGGATCACACCTGTGTGCATGAATCCCAAAAACTGTTGTGTGACAGTAAAGTTGAACTTTTCTTTCTGCCTTGTTCACATTTGCATACGTATTTGTCCACCTCGACTGGTGTATTACACCACTCACCTCTGTATTACACAATTACTATACATTATCAGGGACGTAGGATTGCTTTATCTTAAATGTGCAAATGTCAAATCTTTATTGCAGACCTGCTCTTGAACGCTACAGTGGTGCGTTCAAGGTTCCGCTCGACCTGCAAGAACAGATCCCAGAGCAACTTTCCGCTCACAAACACTGACGCTATCATTATTTTTATTTATTTATTCATGTATAAAATAAATCAAACATGTATAAGCCTCAACATTCTGAATTTTGTGTATCGTCGTGTTCTTTGGCACTTTGTGTTCAGAGAGGCTCATACAGGTAGATAAAGGTACATTTCAGGAATACTCTTTGTTATAAAGTAAATATAAGAACGGTTAAAACGCGGGTGCAGGAGTGTAACGTGAGTTCCCCGAGCCTTCATTCGAAGTGTTTATAAATTCCATTAACTACAACTTGAAAGAATTCACCTGCCTCGCCGAGCAGCTAGCTTAAAATACTTTAGCCGACGTGGATCAGGTCTTACCTTAGTGCGAATGCTGGAGCCTTCTTTCTGTGGACATTGGCAATCTGTTAATGCACTTTTTTTTTTTTTTCCTAGATTACATTTAATTTCTGGAATGTCACGCAATCAGTGGAAAATCAGTGCGCTTTAGGCTGAAAAGCACATTAACTAATGTAGACCTAAGGAAGATCAGCCCTTTCTCGCTGGGCTGCTAGTGGTATTATTAAGCCACGCCCCTCTGTGCCGTTGCCATGGTGCCCGACTTGTCTGATACCTCATTGAAGAACTTTGCAGCGTGTGTTGTAGTTTTAACCAAACTGTTTCTTTAGTTGTTTTTTTTTTTTTTTGTTTGTTTTTTTTACTTTATTTTATTTCATTATATTTTTAGTATTTTGTCTTATTCTAGAATCCAAGATTTAAGCACAGATGATAAGAAGAGACCAGGAAGTGTGAATGAAACCTCTCTGTCTTGTCTGCTCCACCCTTTAAAACAAATACTGAGCTGAAAGAATAGTAGGGATTGTGAAAAAGAAAAGACTGTACTATAGAAATTTTAGGAAAGGGCTAAATAATTACAAACTATTAAAGTTTTACTTTTTCTATATTATCAGAAGAAGGCGGGTAGTAATAGTTACATATTCAGTTACATCAACCTATAGATTGCTTTTAGTTGAATAAAAAATGCCCCTCGTTGTAGTTATTATGAACAACACTATTTACTTTCACTCATATAGTAGTCATACCTTTTACATTTTTCTTATATGTTAGTCATACTTTTTAATTTTTCTCTAAAAAACACTTAAGATTACAGTACTTAATACTTAAGTACTTTTTTCTCCTACTCAAGCAATCAAAAAAGTATTTTTCCAGATCAATACTTTTTAATTTTACTAATATGTTCGTCATATTATTTACTTTTTCACTAGAAAACTCATAAGAGAAGACAATTGCTTAGTACTTTAATACTTTAGTAATTAAGTTCTGTTTTACTCTTATTCAAATAACTCAAGTAATTAAAAGTGTACTCCTTATGGTATTTTTTTTCAGCATTTTGCCTTTTACTTTTACTCCTACTTTTTTATATGGCACCTAAAACCTCATAATATCAATTATTGCTCAGTTATTAAGAACTTTTTACTCTTACTTGAGTAATTATTTGAATTAATACATTTTACTTCTACTTGAGTAATATTTTATGAAGTAACAATACTTCTCACTTAAGCACAATTTTTACTCTGCTTGCATTTGATTTTCTGGTTCATCAAGGTTCAAAATATATGTATATATAAGGTACAATATATATACACAATATCAAAAGAGCCATTCATCTTGTGAGATTACTCCACAATGTTTTATTGTGTGTCTTTCAGTTCACTGCCTTGTAACCAGTGGTGACTAGCAGAAGAATAGAGGTTTTCTGTCATCCTCTGCCATGTAACACAGACAGTTGAGCAGAAGCAGCAGGTCCTTCTGCAGCTTCTTTGGTGCAGTAGTGAGTATCACCTTCCTCAGGGAGTTAGGACTGACCAAATGGAGGCTGTTTTCATTCAGTCTTTCCTTCAGGTTCCCGTAGGTGTTGACAACAAATTCAGAGAAGAGTGGGTGGAGAGCTGCTTTGTACCCAAGTTGGCTCAGTCTGTTCATGAGGGTAGTGTACCTCTGCGTAAGGTACAGCTGATAGCCTTTGTCCACATTACCCGTCACAGGGTGTGTGCTAACCTAACAAAAAAGAAGTACTTCATTTGACTACTTCCATGAGTTTAAAAGAAACGTCAAAGGATAAGGTATAACATTTAAATGTAAAAATTAATCGTAATTGTTCATAACATAGAGTTGCTTATTTCATGTTATCAAGAGTCTACCACAAATCTACTAACATTTTGTGTTTTTTGACTCTACCTCTGTGATCTTTTCTCGTATGTTGAGCAGAGTGAAGCCATAAAGCCTCTTTTGTGCCTGGAAGATATGCATCAAAATCCTCTTGTCCAGTTGAAAGGCGATCTCTCCAAGCAGCCTTGATGGACCTGTAGTGAGATGAGCAGAAATTAATGCAAAAAAGAAACAGTTACAGTCCTTTTGCTGCTTTTAACCTGCTCTGACTATGATACCTGATGGATCTAAAGAAGTATTCAGGAAGTTTGGGAAGACTTCGGACTCATCTGGGTCTCTGAATGCAGAGGTTTGGAGGAAACTCCTGAAGTTGGTGGGAGAAGATGTTCGCTGCTCTTGTCGGGATGTGGGCTGCTGCAAGTCTCTCCTGAATCGTCCTTCCTCTAAGTGACTTTGCAAGTGATGTTTTGATTTTGTTCCTTGAGTTGAAGAAGCTATCATCAGTTACTATAATCAGAGTCTACCTTTTTAAAAGACAGTGACTGGCCGCATCTTTGAACTTTAATCAAGAAAACAAGGCATAATTTTTTAATTAGTCCCTTTTCTAGATGAAATCAGTTTTATTGATTAAGGTTTAGGAATAACAAAGGCCTGAATCCTTACAACTCTTTTTATTCTTCTTTACTAACAGTAATAACGTTAGTAATAATAACCTTTAGTCAGTCACTAGTTGTGCAATCTTATTCTTCTTATTCTTCTCTCACTCTTATTTGTGGCTGACTAAATAGCTTAATTTGTTTAAAATTCTTTTTAATTTCAGTGATGATTAAATAAACTCTCTATGCCGTTAGTGCACAGAGGATTTGTAAAATGGTATCTTTTGAATTACTAAAGTATCAAGCTGTGCCAAACTGTTGGGCACAATCTTGATTTAGAAATGTGTTGCTAGGAAACAGCTCGAGCCTTGTATGCAGGCATATGTTACATGAATAATCCTATAATATTATGTTTGAATCACATTACTTCTCTTAAAATAAACTGGAGGTCTTAAGATTCTTTTCTCACACAAACTTTAAAGGTTTTCACTAAACTGAAGCTGCCACCCAGTGGTAAGGAGAGAAACAGTACCTGTGCTTTCATCCACGCTGCCACATTTGCAAGCCGACGTCCCGGCTCCCAGGGCTGTTTTTTCTTTCATCAGGGAGAGCGTGGTTTTAAGATGATCAATTTCCTTTGTGAGCTGTTCATTTTTGGCTTGCAAATCTGGAACAGTTTGGTCCATTTTGAAGCTCCCACGTTCTCCCACAAACGTAACCTCACAAGCATTGACCGAGAATTCAAGATTGAATCAAAACAAAAGTAAACTTCTCTGTGTGACAATTATTTTTATTTGTGTTTTTGATTGATTACATACAAAGAACAGAAAGTTATAAAAAGACAAAGAATTATCTTGAAATTCCAAGCGAGTTTTTTTTTCTTTTTTTTTTTTACAGTATAGCTTGACAAAATAGGTATAAAACATCAAAAACATTTTGAAATTACTTGTTTTGTGAATGATTTAGTTGCCTTGAGGACCAAGACGATGTGGTTTAAAATAATACGAATAATGTTAGCCCTTTGTATTCCTACTTTCTTTTCTTCAACCCTTACCCTTCAAACTGTGATCTGACAGATTGATACCAACAATGACAAGCTTTTAAGCTTTTTTAACAGAATTTAGCAACTTTATAAATAAAATTCTGAACAAAATATTACATGATTTCTGTTTTTATCATCTTTTACTGTTTTGACCAATGAAACCTGTGAACCAGAGAAAACATGCAAAAGTGGGGGAAAACAATTGCAAATGCAACTTAATTAGGAATTTTGTCAGATTTCTATACTTTTTAATTAATTCCAAGAAGCATACAACACAAACTTCATGTCCATTGCAGGTTATATTTATATAGATTTCCGACACAGAACCAAAAATAATCAATCAAGCTAGATGTTTAGAGCACACCCTGAAGAGAATTTCTGGAAAAAGGTCCTTCAAATGGGGTTACATAAAAGTTTTCTGTAACTATGTGGTTAAGACATTGAGAACAAAAGCAAAAAAGGGAATAACCGTGACAACCGCATCTGTGAACCAATTTCTTTCGGTTTCAAAACATCTCTGTTCCTTTTCCTGTTCAACTGTTGCCTGATCTCCCAAGGATGGCCAGAATGTAGAGGAAGATGTTGATGATGTCTGTGTAGAGGTTCAGAGCGGCAAAGACGTATTCCTCTGGGCTCAGGGACAGGTCCTTGTTGCCAAGCAGCAGCTGAGTGTCCACAGCCAGGAACTGCAATAAAGCAAACGCAAGGAAGAAAAAAAAAACGTCTAGCTGATTATCAAGGTTCAGGTGTATGAGCTTAATTTAAATGTACATGCAATGTAACTTTGGATTTTGATTTTGCACAGCTTCACAATTTTCAAAGATCCAGACCTGAAGCAAAAATAAATATCAAATTTTAGCTTTAAGAATTGAAAAATAAAACTCTTTTTTTAAAATTTACTTTCAAGAAGGTTTTAAATTGTTCAGTGAAAGCTAATGAATCATTAAACAATTCACCAATTAATGCACTTCAAAGCTTGAAAAATAAACAATGTGAGCAAGTCTTTCTATCTACAATTAATACTACAATTAATGTTACACATTTGCTTATGAGATCCATAGTAATAAGGTCTAAAATCTTACGCAGGTGAAGAGTAATGCTCCCAGTCCCGCATACACAATTTGCAGGATTTTGTTTTGGATGAAGATGCAGAGGAAGCCAAAGATGATCAGAACAATCAGACAGACAAACAGCACTCCGTAGCAGGAAGTGAAGTCGTATTTGGTCTGTGGGAGTACAGAGAGTACACATTGGTTTTCATGCAACTTACATACCAGACTGGGTGCAAATAGGTTGCAGATACAAACCTGCAGGGAGAATATGACCACTGTGAAGCACACAACAGCTGTGATGCCCACTGCCATGACCACCGACTCAGTGTCGTGGAAACTTGCAATTGTTCCCACCATGTAGGACATGCTTAGTGTCAAGATGGACTGAAATAGAAAAAAAAATAAAATAAGCATTCAGGTAAGCTGCACTAACTCTCACTTCAACAGTAAATGTAATTCATAGACAAATATATTTAAGAGTTTTGACAGTAAAGATGAATTACAACATTAAGTTGTGGTCCCTTAGCTGTCCTACGCTGTGCAATAGCACATCCTGTTTAGTAAGAAGCTGCATTACCAAAGCCACCAAGTTCCAGGGGTGTTTCCGGCGAAGACTCCCACAGCAGCTGATGGCAAAAACTGATACGAGGAAGATGACGTACGACACGATGTACGTCCAGATGTTTTTCTTAACAAAGACCTTGACATCTTCCATAAAAGTGAAAATAGCCACAAAACCAAATGTCACCATCAGCTGTGCCGTTAAGACGAGGAACACCTGCAAATCAAAGCATCAGAAGCAGAGGTTTGAGATTGCTTGTGACAATTAAATCTGTGTAAAACACTGCATGTCAACTGTATTGAGGTTACTGGGCAAATAAAGTTAATGAGAATTTATGAAAAGTTTATGATAAGAGCAAAAAAGCAGAAAACATCTTAGAAGAAAAAAAGATCAGCTTCATGAAATCCTAATAAAACATTTAATACATTTATTATAAATTCACATATTATAACTTATGACCAAAAGAGAATACTGAGATTAGCTTTAAATTGGTTATTTTTTATATTAGACAACTGTTCAGGTAGATTTAAACTGAATTTTAAAAGTGTTTTACTTTTCTGATGAAAGCCCTTCTGATGCTTTTGTTGTCCAGTCCAATACCAAAGTCTTGATTGTCACAGAAAGCCGGTGGGCCCTCCTCGCCATGGTAAACATCACCTGAAGGAATTGAATCAAACAAATGTAGTAACACTGGAATAAATGAGTTCTAAACTGCAGAGTTGCTGCACTAACCACCCTGGGTGTTGGAAAACATTGGGCCAGGTGGGGAATATGGGTTAGAAGGTGGGGCACCATAACCTGTATCCTCACCATGGTAGACTTCACCTGAGGGGATCGAATAGAACAGATGTATTAACATTGGAAATCTAAATTAGTGTTAAACTGAACATAATTGAAGTACTAACCACCATAAGTGTTGGAAAAGACTGGGTTAGATGCGGAATATGGTTCAGAACACGGGTTATCATATCCTTCTCTGGATATCATTCCATAGGATGGAGGAGGGTAGGGCAGAGCACCAGGCATGTTGGGTCCTCTGGGCATTTCCTGGAGGGGCGCATTCACACCATACGGTAATGGAAACGTTGGATAGGCAGTAGAAGCAAGGGGTCCTGTCGGCGCTGGGGTGTACTCAGTCTTCTCGGTGGTCATGTCTGGTTTAGATGGAGAGATTCAAAAATTAAAATAAAAAACGTTTTATTTTATATATATATATATATATATATATATATATATATATATATATATATATATATATATATATATATATATATATATATATTACAAAAGCTATATATAGTTACAAAAGCACAGGTGATGGTGACAGGTAGCAATAAACAGGTAGCTGAAAACAATAGACAGGTAGCTGAAAGCTGGAACAAAGGAAAAGGGAACCTGAATTAAGTCACGTGACATTGCTAACTTCCGGCTGGTGTCAAACTGATAAGCATCGAAGAAGATTGAACAGGAAAAAACAAAATGTTCAGGATGTAATGTGAAATTAACGTTGGACAACCATGTGTGTACATTTTTAGTCAGTACTGTTGATATATAACAACGGTAGCCACGAGTACCACGAGTCTGACAAACACTCGCGAGGTTTAGGAAAATTCAGGCCACATATTTTCACTTTCACTCCGAAGATTAAATGTCAAGAAACGACCATCAATCCCACATAGGTATACTTTTTAATAGATAATATGTTCAAGTTTAACTATCCATATATTACATTTAGCAACATTGCTTAGTTAAACAATGGGTTAAGGTGGCGTATTTAGGCTCACGGAGCTTCATTAATCCGTCTTTTACCATGTTAGAAACGTAGGACTACGAAAACTTTTGTACCTGAAACAAGCGTGTAGCTCCAAATGATCGCTTAACCAGTTCGTGTGGTGCTCCTTTTTTGTTTCAAAGAAATCAAGCTGCCAAAAAAATGTACACATCCACCGTGAGAAACTATCCGTGTCTGCTTAGCACGGAAGTAGTTGCGTTCACGAAGTCCGGGATTGTTGGGAAATTTTGAACATCGACGAGTTCCTCTTCAGAAAAGTTCCTCTTGTTATAGTGTTTTTTTTATGAATATAAATCGATATTGCTTGAATATACAGTATTTATAAAATTTACAATTGAAACACAGCACCAGTGTACGGAATTGTTCATTCTAGATTTTAACTTAAAACGATGTATATTTGCAGTTTCTAGGTTCATTTGGCCCTTTTTTTTTATTTTTTATTCTTTTTAAATTTGATTTTAAATATCATCTTAAGTTTTGTAGTTGTATTTGTCGTCGTTTTATCAAAAGATTCGTTAAAGAAATCATAAAGCCGTTGGGTAATATATATTCCGGGAGGCTTGAAGGCATCACCAAAACCTCATTGTTTGGGAAATAATGGAGTTTTTGCCACTTAAAATCGAAAGAAGTGTGACTCAAGAATTTTCTCCAAACAACTATAGTTTCGGAGGCACGAGGTAATCAGTTATATTTTGGTCATATAGAACAGAATTGTTGTTTCTCCCAATTAAGGATTGTAACCTTAGAAGTTATCCTAGGGTGTTCGGAAATTACATAATGCATGAGAAGCTCATCACTACTGTATGGGGTGCCTTTTGTAAATCAGAGAAGTACAATTTTGACATCAAGGTCTTCAGATATTTATCGTGTCTTAAGAGAAAATGCATATTCTCACCCTACAAATAATATATTTATAAATGTATAACTAAATATTTAGTTATCCAACTAAATATTTAATTTTAAACTAAATATTTATGTCAAAATTATACATTCATATTATTTATATATTTACAGACTAAATATTTAAGTTTCGTAATTAAATATTTAGTTTGCTCCTTCTATATTTAGATCTGATCTAAAAAAGTTATTTTTCCAAGCTAAATATATAAGTTTTGTGACTAAATATTTAAATCCAAACTAAATATTTAATTTGAAACTAAATATTTACCTTGGATCTAAATATTTAATTAAGAAATAAATATTTAGTAAAAAGTAACAACTAAATATTTAGCTTAAAACTATATATTTAATAAAAAACAAAATATTTAATTTTAAACTATTAATTATATATATTTAAATATTTAGATTTAAGTTAAATATTTAGTCTGCATTTAAATATATAGTTTGCATTTAAATAATTAGATTTAGATTAAATATTTAGTCTGCATTTAAATATATAGTTTGGACTTAAATATTTAGATTCTAGTTAAATATATAGTTTGGATTTAAATATTTAGATTTGAGTTAAATATATAATTTGGACTTAAAATTTAGATATGAGTTAAATATATAGCTCTGATTTAAATATTTTTGATTTAGCTTAAACCATAAAGTATATCTGGAATGCAGTTACTTTCACACAGGGCTTTAGAATATTTTACATTTTTAAAGCATTCTTCAAAGCTGTAATTATATTCAACACAATAACATGCCAGCTTTGGATTCATTATGTCACTCTTTTTCTTAAAGAGGATGACTTTTCCATTATGTCAAGAGTGATAATGATAGTTCACTTTGTGACCTGATGACCATTGATGACCGCGTAGACATCCTTCAAAAAGACCTTGAGTCCACTCTTTGTCTCCTCCTCCACTCTTGGCCAAAGGCGCTGACGGGTTTCCCTGTCTTCTTTGCAAAAGAATATTCAGATTTTTGCATTTTTTGACATTTTCCAAACTTGGTCTGGAACAGTTCCCATCCCAAACTGGATGATAATTTGTCTTGGTTACTTGCTTTTTCCTTTCTGACCCAGCCTGTGAACTGTGTCCACTGTGTTTCGCAGTTGCTCATCATTGACTGAAATCACTTTGGAAAGGATCTTGATGATTTCCTCTTTCGTGATCTACCCTTCTTTCTCAGGAAGGCCTATAAGTCGCAAAGACCATCTTCATTTGTATCTTTCATGCTCCAGACACATTTCACGGAGAGATGCATTTTCTTTTTGAAGAGAAACCATCTGCAGTTTTAGGCGGTTCACATCTTCCACAACACTTTTAACAGCAGCTGAATTTGCATAATCTATTTTCATCGTATCTGTGTTGTCTTGCAGCTGAAACTCGTAGCTTTTCAGATATTCACTTTGTATCAAATTTGTCGTTCAAGGTTTGAATTGCGATAAAGAGGACACTGTTGGATATTTCTTCCTTGCGTTCCTGTACAGCCTTTTTTTCATCTTTTTAGGGTTAGGGCTTTTTACAGGTGTGTGGTGTCTGTCGCCTCTCGTCTGATCTTGTGAGGTGTCATCCTGCTCATCCATGCATTCAACATCTTCCTCACCGCATGTCTGTCCTGAAGCCACTAGGTGGTACTCATGGTCTTTGCCAATGTTAGCCATTTTTTCCGTCGCCTCAAAGTTTGAAAATACAGTGAAAACAGTGGGAAAACAGATCAATATCAAGCTGGAACATGTCATTTTGAGCTCCCACACAGCAAACACTCATAGCCTTCCAGACACTGACCGAGAACTGAAGAGTGAATTAAAAAAAAATGAACTTCTTTGTGTGACAAGTGATTTATTTATCTTAAATAACATAAAAAGAACATAAAGTTATAAAAATATTTTTTTATAACATCAAAATGGCAAAAAATATATATTTTGACAGCAGATAGACTTTTACAAAACAGGTATAAAACCTCAAAAACATTTTGAAATGGTTTATTTTGTGAAATGTTTTATTTGCCTTGAAGACTAAGACAATGTGGTTTATACTCATACAAATAGTTTTAGCCCTTCATGTCTACCAATAGTGTTTCGAAAGATATCTGCATTTAGAGATCTACTATGCATCTACTTGTAGCTATCTAATTATGGGATATTTTTAGACAACTATCAGAGTATTTTTTATATATTTACTGGTTTACTAAACTGCGATAAGAAATAGACCTCTTTGAATTTAAGTCTATCAGATGCATAATGCATTTTTAAAACTGTGAACTTTTAAATAGACACGATTTAAATATTTAAGAAATGTGTATGAGTATGAATACCAACAATCATTTTACAAGTTTTTTGTCACAATTTAGCACACAATTCAACACTTAAGGTACTTAACTTGATGAATACATAACAGAATAAATGAACACAATTTAATACATAATATTCTTCATTCATTCATCTTCTTGGCCAGCTTGTCCTTTTGGAGTTGCGACTGAAGAATAGTCACCACACAAGCTTAGTCGTCTGAGTTACAAGGGATCAACTATATTTTAGTCATAGTGTTAGTAGATTTTTTTTTACATATGTCAAAACAGAAAGTAACCTTGGAAGTTTTGGAGCACAGGAAAATGTTGACTTATTTCTTCCAAAATGCAGTGAGGATGCAATTTCACAGCAGTTTAACATTGAAAACCACCACTGTCACATAGTATTATTGCATTAAAGAAAATGTCCAATTTCTTTTGACCAATCATTTTAATTCAAATGTCAAAACTATTGCAGTATTAGGCTAGGCTGAAAAATTATGTGGTAAGGGTAAATAACAGGAGACTTGAAGGCATCACCAAAAGTAGTTTCTATGTTCTTCTGGTGCATTCTGGGTTTTCTCCGACTTCCTCACACAGTACAAAAGTAGTGGCTGGATGGCTCAGTTGGCTGGCGCGCAGGAAACCAGGTACACTTTCCAGAGAGATAGGACCCTTCACACTACTGCCTATGTAACCACAGGAGGGTCTAAGTCTGGGTCTCCCTGTACCCTTTCCTGCCAGGATAAAATATAGGGTTGTGTCAGGGTTGCATCCCACGTAAACAACCTGAGTAAATCAGTGAAAGCTGATTCTATAACAGCATGTGATGAAAAGTTAATAAACTCCCACTGTCCAAAATAATGCTCCATGGGTTAAATGATGATTTTAAATTGTGCTTTAGATGTGAAAAAGTGTGTGACCCTGAAACAGACTGGTGATCTATCTATTTATAGTGTGCCCAGCCTTCCTCCAACAGTAGGTAGGATAGGCTCCAGCAGCCCTGTGACCCCAAAAGGGATTAGTTTCAAGTTTAAGTTACATGAGTAATAAAGATATAATTGTATGGTTGTAAAAAAATAAGTTACTATTTTTTTTAATAATATACTGGAGGTGTTAAGATTCTTCTTTCACGCATCTTTTAAAGCATGGGTGTCCAAATCCAGACCTCAAGGACCGATGCCCACCACGTTTTCCAACAAACTTGCCATTGAAGCTCCTTATTGGCTAAACACACCTGATCCAGGTAATCAGCAGCAGATAAGGCAGGGTTTCTGGATGACCAGCAGGACCCCTCAAAGCAGGGACGTCTCAGTTTTAAGGGTTTTAATAACCAAACTGAAGCTGCCATCCAGTGGTTAGGAGAGAAACAGTACCTGCTTTATCCACACTGCCACTGTTGCAAACCTGCGTCCTGCAGCTCCCAGGTCTGTGTTTTCCGTCAGGAGGGTGAGCATGGATTATAGATGATCATTTTCCTTTGTAATTTTTTTATTTTTGGCTGTAACAGTTCGGTCCACTCTGAAGCTCCCATGTTTTCCCACAAACACTCAGCCTTTCAGACACTGGCTAAGAATTGGAAATTGGATAAACATAAAAATTAACTTCTCTGTATGACAATAATTTTATTTATCTTTTAAGTTACATAAAAAGAACAGTTTTGGAAGTTTTAAGAAATACAGAGTCATTAATTGAAATAAATATGTTTTTACAGCAGGTATAGTTTGACAAAAAAACTCAAACATTTTTTTTAGTTCATGATGGTGGTTTATTAGTTGTGACATAATCCACTGGAAATTGTGAGGTAGGCTAGTGAAATACCTCAAATAACTGTGTTGCATGAATAAAAGTCTCTTCATGCTGAAGATAAATAACAGGTGGTTTTTTAACCAGACGGTGAATGCTTCTTGTTGCTATTTAGCGACAAAACTCAAACTAATATCTATTTAATGTGGTATTGTCAAATTTACCATCAACTTTATTTAGCATTTACTTGAGTTTGTGTGTTTGTTAGAGTGTATATTTTAAGGTGTTAGAGGTGTGTGTACTAAATGGTGAGTAGGGCATTGACAGGACATCTCCTGATTGCTCACAGCGATGTCCCGTCACCCTCTCACCAAGGGTCCTACCATTGACTGTAAAAACAGTCAATGGGTCCTACATGTAAATGGTGCAATTAAAACCGAGGGGAGGAGCGAATTTATGCAGCGGCCACAGGAGGGGTCACCACCAAGTGTAATGCAAAAATGCAATGCAATGCTTTTCCTTCTTTAAAGTTTTAAAGAAGCAGCGGCCACACTGTACGCCCCTCCTCCTCCCCTCCACCAAGCTTCGACAAAAGTTGCGTCAGGCAAGGAGGCGAGCAGCACCAGACAAAGCTATTATGTCAAACTTTTGCGTTATTTTAGTTATGGTTTTGTTTATTAATTTTTTTAAACATTTCACCCAAATGAGTGGTGTATTAAACTGTAAAAAAAGAAAAAAAAATCATTGTAATTTGGCGCCTGCTTTAGCAGAAACCGCACTAGGCAGCCGCCTAGCTCGCCTATGCTCAGGGCTGTCCCTGGGCACTACGTTGGTAAAATGGTAAATGGCGCACACTTAAATGACACTTTTCTACCATGCTTTGAAGGCCAAAAGTGCTTCACAGTTACATTCACTGGTGGTGGCTCTGCTGCTGAACACTGACGCCAACCTTCCACCAGAGGCAATGTGGGGTTCTGTGTCTTGCCCAAGGACACTTTAACACATGGATGAGCAAGTGGGAATTGAACCTGCAATCATCTGCTCAGGAGGTGACTGCCCTACCGCTACACCACGGCTGCAGTATTCCCACACAATGGAACAGTTTGGTTTTCTTACATGTGTCCATTAATGTTCAAACTCCCATTCTCATTAGTAACAGATTCACGAGAGGGTTTAAAATTTAGGCCACTAATATTTAATGTCACTCCTAAAATGGAAAGAAAATAAACAACGTTCAACCCAACATAGCCCTTTCATTGACAGATCTTACAATTGAAAAGGACCCTTTTCATGTGCCTTCAGACAAAATGGCAAGTGTGCAAAGTGACTTTCGGTTTCCGGTTTTGGAATGAAAAAACTGACAGCTGAACGTTGTTTAAAGCAATAATTACATTTAGCAACATTTAAATATTAACCACAGGTTAAGGTGTTTTTTATTAAGGCTTATAGAGCTCCATTTATCTATATTTTACAATGTCAGAAATGTTAGAAAAAGAAGGAATAAATACCTGCGAATAGCGTGGAACTCCTGTTTGCCTCTCCTATAGGCATGGTGCCTCTTCTTTGTTTTGTCTGTTTCCCCTTTTTTAATATTCAATAAAATAAATAAATTAGCCTGGCAAAAATTTACACATTCACTGTTAGAATACTCGTATTTCTGCGTTTTGCAGAAGCAGTTGTGTTCATGGTAATATAAGTTTGATGGAAATCTTTGATATTGATGGCAGAGTTGTATGAGAAGAAAACCCTCCCCCTGCATTTATTTGAGTCATTTATTCATATTCATCTATATTGGTTGAATATAATGTATTCAAAAAACTACAAATTTTAAAACAATAGCATTGAGTTGGTCATTATTTTTAAGCATACGAACAAAAAGTACTTATTTCCAGTACGGGACCCCTTTTGCTTTTTTATTTTTTATTGAAAAAAAAACAGGATTCAGTTTAATTATTGAGTCCAACTTTCTTTTTCAAAAATAATTCTTAAAAAAAAGATTTAAATAAATCATGTGGTAGTGGAAATTCTAGGAGACTTGAAGGTATCACCAAAAAAAAAAAAAATTAGGTAGAAATAACTTTGATTTTTAAGAATAGTTAGTTGAAATAGAAAAAAATGTGACTCAAAATTTCCCAAACAACCTAGTCTTCCAAGTTACAAAGCAATCTTTTAGTCAGAGAACAGGATAATTGTTTTCCCCAAATGTTAAAAGTGAAAGTAATATTGGAAGGCATGTGCCAGAGGACAGGGGAATTTTAAATGATTATTAGTAACTCATTTCTTGCAGGAAGCTGGGAGCATATCCTTTCGATTCAATTTCAAAACCACTACCACATTGTTTCTCAGTACTAAAACATTAGTATAACTTCTTTTGAGGATTTAGATATACTGCCAATCAAAGTTGAATATTCATTTCAATTTATTTCCCAAATCACATCATTTGGAATCATGCATTACAAGGCAAAACAGGTGGTGCCTTTGCATTACAAAACATGAATGTCAAAAGACATGGAACATGAGAAATTCTAAAAAGTTAGCAGCTCACATAAGCCCTGTCTTTTAACAAACTGGTCAAGTATAAAATAAAAAAAACTACATTTAAGAGTTCTGAATCTTAGATACGACAAAACTACAAAGAAAAATGCTACTCATCTACTTGTTTGTTCTTTATAAAGACGGCAGCGCTCTGTGAAACTATTAACACTCGAGAGAAATCAAGCAGCACATATGGTGCAAGAGGTTCCAGACTTACATGTGAAAACAAACGACAGGTTTATTGCTGTGACGTTCCAGAATAAATATATAAATAGCATTATTTAAAAGGCACACCGTGAAAAGTTTTATCAAAACAAGAGATTCACATTCAGCGGCTGTTCTGCTTTTTTGTTCTTGAAGGAAAAAAATTGCATATCGTTACCAACTTCAGCTACTTTTCTAAGAAAACCGTTTGATATGTATTCTTTTACGTGTAGGTCTAACAGAAAAACAATCTAAATGTTTAAAATACTGAAACTGGAAGGTAACAGCAGCCATTTTTCTCAACTCCATGTAGTGTTGGTTATGATGTTACGTGAGAACGCCGATCCATGGGACACTAATGAACTTGAGATTTTCTCACAAATTCCACTCAGCTGTGAGTGTAAAATCCTGCAACTGACATATTTTAATGTTGAATAAATATTAAATATTATTATAATATCCAATACTGATCTCACTTGAATAAAATATACAGAAGAAAAAAACCTCAAAATCTCCACATTTTTCTTCTTCAGCCTCTTTGGTGGAAGGTCAGTGGAGTTAAAAACTTCCGAGTGAACATTTCTATGTCTCTCCCTGCTAGCTTCCTTTTCAGTTGAAGTAGGTGGTCATCCCCCTTTTTATTTTCCTGCATTAAAGGTAGTCTCCTTGTTTTTCACTGCATGCGATCTGTTTGGAGTTGCTGGGGCTGGTACTGGCTGAATGCCGCCGCCGCTGCAGCAGCTCCCGGGGTGGCCGCGGTTGCCAGCGGCTGCTGGACAGTATATCCATACCCTGCAGTTGTCATGTAGCTGGTCGGCGCTGGCGAGGCTGCGTACGGATACTGCTCATAGGCGGCGGCGGCGGCAGCAGCAGTGGCAGCGGCGGCCGAATACTGCGCGTAAGCTGCTCCGGTATAATCAAGGTATGGGGAGGTCGCAGCGGCGGCGGCGGCAGCCGTTGCTGTAGCAGCGGAAGGCTGCACGTGAGGGATCACCACACTGGGCTGGACAAAAGCTTGAGGGTAGACATAGTGAGCAGGGATCCTGCAGGACGAAAAAAAAACACACAAGTTCAGAGAATAGTCATCTTACCAAAACTGAAACACTGAACTCTGGAAAAACTGAAAACTTTTTTTTTTTTTTAAGCAGGTGCCAAGTATGTCTAGTCCTCAGAGCACAGCAAATCCATTCATTACCAACTGAAAGCCCTACCTAGAAATAAAACGGTTAAAAAAGCAGCAAAACCCACAAAAAGAAACACAAGTGCAGCTTTTAATTTGAAGAAAAAAAAATCTGAAACACAATGAGGAGCATTAAAGGAAGACATAGCCAAGCTCTGCACCGCCATGAATGACTGAAACGTCCAGGTTTGGCACAATGCGAGCTGATCACAAAAACACCACAACATATCAATCAAAGTGGGCATTTCTGTCCACAACAACAGCACAAATACACACATGCTCACACAGGTTAATGGGTCTTTGAACACAAACAAAAAGTAAGCCAAAATTGTAGGAGTCTGAAGAGATCGACGAAAAATCGTATTGAAGTGAGGCAATGGACGTTCGGAGTTCTGAAGAGTTTGAGAGTCATTTTAATAATTGAAAAAGTTTGTATTTATCGTTGGAGGAGCAATAACAGAAGCACATCAACGGACAAACCTTTGTATCTGGGTAAACTTATCACATTCAAACTGGTGCTGAAGTCACCCTCAGTAAATATACTTCACAGCAGGTGTGAAATATATCTGTCCACAGACAAGGACCCTCCCTCCCCCTTTATAGACATACATGCAACCCCCCACACACAAACATACACACTCTGGTTTGACTGACAAGAGAGGCTGGGAGCGGGCTATTTTTGCTCCCCTTGTCATCTCCAAAGGACAAGTTGATCTGGTGGGGCAGCAGCGCGCGGCCGAGTGCTCAGCAGCTGCCTCCACCGCACTACTGTTTCACTGACTTTCCTGAATTTTTTATGATCCCATCCCGCTGTGAGCGAGCGGGACGCTGTCATAGGAAGTTCTGAACGTCCCTCGATCCTCTACTGGCTGGAAATTGACAACTCACGAGAGGACAAATCCTCAGAAAACCAAGATGGTGATTTTTTTTTTTTTTTTGTAGAGTGCGATCTAAATAAAGGTGCTTTGTAAATCACCAGGACACATGGGTAATCCACCTCCCCCCCAAAGAACACAACCGAAAGCCTTCCTGGGCGCCTGTCCTGTCCCACCTGTTGTCCGTAGCTGAGCGGGCCTGTGTGGTGCCATACATTATTAACGGCGCGGCTGAGCGACTCCTATTTTCCATCTGAAATCGAGAGGCAGGCCGGATAACTGTATCCAGCAGCTGCTAAGATCTACGACTGCAGTTAGAGTCCTAAACCCAAAGGAAAGGAGGTTTTTAAATCAATTTAAAAAGCTATATCTTATGAAAGTGTCTGTTGAAATAAAAGTTGTCTTGGTGACCACAAAAAAAAAGGACAAAAACATCAAATAAAGGTGGTTTAGCAGAAAGAAAAAATATGTTGTGCTTGAAGATTAAAGCTGCAAATGAAAAAAGCATTAAGAAAATAATGTCATGAGTAGGGAAACAGAAAAAAATAACTCCACATGCAAGCCAATGTTTGTTTTTGTTGTTTTGTTGCAGGGGTTTGGGATTGAAGTGAACGCACTGCTCCCCCCATTTGACAACAAAACACTTGAGGTTAACTAGAAACCCAAAAGTGAACCACAGGCTGAAGCAGAATCATTAAAGGGGGGAAAGAATCAACACTCCATTGCAGAGTTATACATCTTTATATATCAAAACTCATAAAAGTTCTGTCAAATCAAATGAAAAAGCCCCTCCTGCACGCCCCACTGCAAATAGAAATAGGCACACAGTTAAGCTGAACACCACATCAATACTGAAAACAAGGCACACACCAATCTATGAACTAGAGAAAACTGAAACAACAAAAAGACTTCCATGCATCTAATCACCATTTCAGCCCGTTTGTGTATGTCAGAGAATACAGGTAACACTTTAGCGCTCTGCCCAATGCAGACTCAGCTATTCCTCAAACCATCAAGTCCCCCTCATCTGCTATTTTAACCGTTACCGACCCTGTCAGATCAGAGAGAGACAGACAGCGTGAGGTCAACTCCTGTGTGGGCTGGGGGACAAACGCGCACTTCCTTCACAGGCAGCCCCCCCACCATGTACACTCACATGTCCTCATTCAGGATGAGAGAGGTGAGGCCACAATAAATGACAACAACTGATAATATGTGAACACAAAAAATGACAAGTTTTTAAAAAAAGATCATTTTTACATTTTTTGTAACATATTTGGACGTTATATTTGTAAACATACCCATAAGGCCTTTGGATGAATGCCGGATGGATTTGAGGAACGCCAAAGGCAAACCCTAGAATTGACAAACAGAATGATGTGATGATAATCTGAAATGTGAACCATCTGGTATAAGTTAAGATGTCACTTCTTTACCTGGCTGAATGACCCTGGGTTTGGCCCCAAGATAGGCCAGGTTAACGTTGGCTTTTCTTCCATCTATTATAGGGTTGGGGTCCTTACAGGCTCTGTCTGCTGAGGCCCGGTCTGCCATGGTCACCTACACACAAATCCAATTCATCACCAAATGTTACTAAAAATTAAATTAATTCATCTGTATGGACAGATTAAATAATATATGGACAAATATTAATGTCAGGGTTAATACTGTGGTAATCTAGTAGATTGGATGAAGCAGAAATCCCTTAAGTTCAGTGGTTTTAACTGACACTCTAGTGCGCATGTGCGGATACTTTTCCAGGCTGATACTCACGAATCCATAACCTCTGGATTTGCCGGTCTGCCGGTCAGTGATCACCACCGCTTCCTCGATGTCCCCGAACACTTCAAAATACTTCCGTAGACTGGAGTCCGTCGTGTGGTAAGGAAGGCCTCCCACGAAGATCTTGGTGAAGGTGGTGTCTTTCTGCGCCGAGTGCATCATGCGTGGAAAAGCGTTTGCCGGGAGCTTTTTAAGGTCACTGAAGAAAAGTTTTAAAGGAAGTTTTTTTCTTTTTTAAGTTTTGTTTTATAAGTGTGCGAAATAGCAGCTCCTTCACGAGCGGCGTGACTTACTGTGGGTCTGACGGAGGAGGAAGAGGAGGACACCTGTTAGTTTGTTGTGAAGGTTCACCAGTTGTCGGCGCGTGTGACACAGAAACTTGACTCCGCCCACCAGGACCTCCTCACGCGCTCCGCCTGAATACTGCCGCACAGCTGCTCACAGCAACACTTGTTTCTGCATGTTTTATGTCAGGAAAAAAGAAAGAAAGAAAGAAACGTTTTCACACACAAAAATAACAAATGAAAAAATAAAAATGTAAATATTCACTGAAAAGATAATATTAAATTAAAAAACGTATTTTAAAGGTTTAGGAATTGTAATAAAAATATCCATAAAAACGTTTCTATGAAAAAATAACAGTTCAAAAATGTATATTTGCGTGTACCGACTTCAATTGACTTACATTTTATTTCAGGAACAATGCTTCTAACATATTTTGATCTATTTTTAAGGTGCCCTACCATGAAAATTTTACTTTTTGAGGTATTAAGTACATTTTACTGTTCATTTCTCACTATAAATAATCCCAAAATGGCATTTTGATCTGTTCATGCATCTAAGAGTAAATCTTTAAAAACCTGCACTGTCTGCAGCAGCCCCTCCCATACCTACAAAAACAAGCGGTTGGAAACGTGCAGACGTAAGCACCTCCAAGAAGAGTCTGCTCTGACCAGGGGCGCCTGCAAGGGGTGGCCAGGGGTGGCCACGGCCACGGCCACGGCCACCCCTGGCTGACACCTGGCCACCCCAGTGGCCACCCCGGCCATCCCACCTGTCACTATAAACTGTGCTTGCATCTGTTTTGCATTTCATCCTTAAACCATCAGAAGGTGCTGGATAATTCCCCAGGAGGGAGAAGAGATGAGGAGCGCGCCTGCGTGTGTGTGCCCGCACACACACACGCAGGCGCGCGCGTGCGGGCACACAGCGAGCCTCTATGGAGAACTCATCAGCGGTCTCAGAGGCAACTCAAAAATATCCTAGTATTAAAGTAGGATAATTATCATCTAGAGCAGTTTTTATTGAAACCAGTAAATTCTAGATGTCGTCTTGCTCATAACTCATTCTGGAGGAAACGCGCTCATGGTTTGAAAGCGCAGAGAGACAGACTGACAGTCCTCATGAAAAGAACACAGTTTATTGTTCTGAATATTTAAAAAAAAAAACTATTTATATTGAGCAATACTCCAAAATAACTTAATAAATGTTTACAAAGCATGATCAGAAGTGTTTTGGATGAGTATGGATCAGGAGGTGCGGGTTTCTCCAGATTTGAGAAAGTCCCCGGTTCCTAACCCCACAAATTTTCGTCGTGGCTCTTTCATTGGAGCATGTTCTTTCATTATTGGTATTATTATATCTTTCTCTAACCATCTCTCTTCATTGCTCTTCAAGCCGTGCCGGAGTTATCAATACCTATTTGCAATGGGCGCGCACGCGCGCGAGCAGGCGCGCTGGAGCTGCGCTGAGCTCAATGGGGGGGTGGGGGGGGTGGGGGGTTCTGAGTGCGCAGCTGCAGCAAACATGAGACAAAGACAACGAAAGCGCCAGGTAAAACAATAATAGTTGTAATGGTTTTGAAATGGATAAAGAGGAGATTCTGTAGAAGACATGTGGATCTAATGTTTTTTTTTCTTTGTATAGTTTATAACTTTTCCCTACATCATAATTTTTCTCTTGAGTGAATAAATCGTAAGTCTTATTTTCCTTTTGAGTTTGCCTTCTGGGGTCTTCACAGTGAATCATCTTCCTCCATCTGTCTTCAGCATCCTCTACTCTAACACCAGCCACCTTCATGTCTTCATTCTCTGCATCCAGAAACCTCCTCTCTGGTCTTCCTCTAGACCTCTTTCCTGCAGCTCTAGACTCAGCATCCTTCTACCAATATCTTCACTGTCTCTCCTCTGAACATGTCCAAACCATCTCAGTCTGGCCTCTCTGACTTTATCTCCAAAACCTCTAACATGTGCTGTCCCTCTGATGGATTCATTCCTGATCCTATCCATCCTGGTCACTCCCAAAGAGAACCTCAGCATCTTCATCTCTGCTACCTCCAGCTCTGCTTCCTGTCTTTTCTTCACTGTTTCTAGTCCAACAACATGGCTGCTCTCACCACAGTCTTGTACATCTTTCCTTTCATTTGTGCTGAAACTCTTCTATCACACATCACACCTGACACTTTTCTCCACCCATTCCAACCTGCTTGCACTCTCCTCTTCACTTCTTTTCCACTCTCTCCATGACTCTGTACTGTTGACCCTAAATACTTAAACTCCTCCCCCTTCTTTATCTCTTCTCACTGTAACCTCACTCTTCCACTTGGGTTCCTCTCATTCACACACATGTACTCTGTCTTACAGCGGCTAACCTTCATTCCTCTCCTTTCCAGGGCAAACCTCCACCTCTCTAGCTCCTCCTCCACCTGTTCTCTGCTCTCATTACAAATCACAATATCATCTGCAAACATCATAGTCCATGGTGATCCTGTCTAAATGGAAAATAAACCAACATTTTTGTCCAACTCAAAATCTTAACTGTATTTTTGTTCGTCTATGCACATTAGAAGCATGAAATAAAGACAATTCATCAAAGTATATCAGCAGATACTTAAAGTACTGATAGTTTTCTACAGGTTGTTTAACTACGTAAAGTAGAATGACTTTGGAAAAAAAAGGTCATGTGTTTAGTGTGCCACCCCAAGATTTAAAGTGGCCCCCCAGCGGCCACCCCCAGGAAAAATTTCTGGAGGCGCCACTGGCTCTGACAGCTCCACCCCCAGTCTAACACAACACTTAATTTCTTCACAGAGCTAGTGATGATCAGCAAAAATACTTTCATTTTAGATGCAGAATATTGTATATCTTCCAATTGTGTTCTGTCTTCAATAAGCTCCAGCTCAAACAGGTGTTAGTTATTTTAGACCCGTGCTCCTTTAAGAATTTCAGTCTCTCGATGTGCAAAATTGATAGACATACCGCAAGCAACTTACAGCTTTAATCGCAGCAGAAGGTGGCGCTACAAAACATTAACTTCAGGGGGATGAATAATTATGCCCAATTTTTCAGTTTTTATTTGTTAAAAAGGTTTGAAATATCCAATAAATTTTGTTCCTCTTCCAGATTGTTTCTCACGTGTTGATTCTTCACAAAAAAATAGTTTTATAGCTTTATGTTTGAAGCGTAAAATGTCGCAAAAGGTTGAAAGGTTCAAAGGGTCCAAATACTTTAGTATGGCACTGTATATAATATCCGTTTGGTTCTGGATAGCTTTATTCAAATTGATATTTTGAAAGAAAAAAATAACATTCCCCAAGGGTCCAAAAGTCCCTTAAAGAAAACCAGCAAAATAATTTGTGAAAGATGCTTTAATATCCTGAAAAGCAGATGGGAAACCAAAAGGTGCGAAACAAAATGACAGCAAAAAAAAAAAAGTTTTCTGGTTGTCTCTTGCATTCGTAGGGCAGCACTGGTGAAGATCAACCTCTGATTGAAACATCGCAGGTTCGGTTCTCACCTTTCCCATCCATGTGTCGAGGGGCCCTTGGGCAAGATGCTGAACCCCACACTGGTCCTGGTGGTTATAGGTCAGCACCAGTATTTAGCAGCAGAACCATCAGTGTGTGAATGGGTTAATCAGTCTGTGACTGCAAAGCACTTTGGGCTTTAAGAAAGTATTAAAATTCTACATAATCATTTACCATTAGTCATGTTCAACTCGAACAAAACTGCCGATTTCAGAAAAGATTTAATCTTATAGAAAATAAAAATATTGATGCTTTCTTTAACTATATGAACTATTAAGAATCCATGTAAGAAAACAACAACAGTGATATAAAAAACACATTTGAAAATTACAAATTATATTGCTTTGTGGCAGTTTTGTTCAACTTTTACATTTTATTATAACATTATGCAAATACTCACTGAATCCTATCTACAGCATCTATTGCTGAATCCTAGTGAGTTGGGAATGCTACTTTTCCATGATGCGTTAAATGTAGTTAATATCTTACCAGGAGACTGGAATATTTGAATATTCCTGCTTAGAATACATTGTTTGGGTGTAAAATAACATTTCCCTTTATTATGTAAAATGTGTCCCAAATCATATTTTCCTAGGAAAAGATAACAGTATTTTTCTCAAAAATAAAAACCCTAAAGTAAACTATTCCACAACATTTGATAGCTTGTAAAGAACTGAAAGTGTTTGGATTTGCTGCATTAGGAAGTCTTATTTACTTAAAAACTAAAAGTTATTCAAATCAAAAACATTTTAGCAGGCCAAGTTACATTTGAACATAGGACCCTTATTTTATAGCAGCTTCATAATTCTTGAAGCTATTGAACTTTTTGGAAATTTTCTGGTTGAATTCCTTTTCAGAATGTCAGAATATCCTCCCAGAGCTGCTGTCTGGATGTGAACTGCCTCCACCCTCAGAGATATTTTGCTTGAAGATGCTCCAAAGATTCTCAATAGGGTTGAGGTCAGGGGAGGATGGATGCCATAGCATCAGTTTATCTAATTTTATGCAGATGATGCAGAGGTATTTCACACAGCATGAGATGGTGTATTGTCACGCATGAAGATGATTTTGTTACAGAAAGCACAGTTCTTCTTTTTGCACCATGGAAGAAAGTGGTCAATCAGAAACTCAAAATACTTATCAATTAAAAATTCTCATAAATTAAATTGATCTTGAGAGAAATCGCCAAAAGGCACAATGTGAGTTAAATAAAGGCTCAGCACACACTTTGAATGTAAATGTTCTATTCTAGAACATTTAATACCCATTAAAACAGGTACATCATAAATACAATACTGTACATAAAAGTGTAAATACTATGTTCAAATACATTTCTATTTACAGCTCCTTGTGAGGGAGAGCAGCTTAGTTTTCTTCTATGAAGTAAGGTTTTGGGGTTTCTTTCGTTTAACTTGAGATTATAGCTCAAATAATAAACTATGTCTAGTCAGCTCCACAGTTCATCACTTCCATAAAAAGAAAGCTCAAATCATTCTCTCATTACAAGTAGTTTGCAGCAGAACTCAAATACTATTAGATGTTTGTTCAATCCTGCAACCGAAAAAAAAAAAAAAAACAGTTGAAAACAGGTATTCATTTGATCAGTCAGCAAGGCATTCTGAACACAGGGTTCAGGTCTGAACAGTTTATGACTCAGTGATGTTGTCTGGGTTTTATGTGCCTTTGTGAGCAAACCGGGCGTTAAGGCATCAGTTTATCCAACACTTCAAACAAGAGTCGATCGGAGTAAATCTTCATTCACTTATTTTTTTTTTTTAAATCTGTCCAAGAGACGGTCTGAACGCTCCAAGAATCCTTTCCAGTGCAAGCTTCCCAACAGTCTGCTGCTCAGCGGGATCATTACAGTACGGATCGCTGAAAGCTGCTTTAGCAGGTTCACTCTCACGACTCCTAGAAATATGGCACTAAGCTTCATCATGAATGCACATTATAAAAAAAAAAAAAACATCACTTAGAACAGCAGATATGGAACCGTAGTTCTTTGGTTAGCCCTGACATATATTGATATCGATGTATAATAACAGTAGTACATTCTTGATCTTTAAATCCCACGTTAGAAGAATATAAAATATATAAATATAATGTTTGCTGCTAAAAGAAATGTAGGTGATGATAGAGTTCAAACCTGTGTCGTTTATAAAAATATGATCCGTGCATAGGGATTTCTTTAGTGAACTACAAACACCTTCATTAAACGCACAGCGACGATATGATCCAGCAAAGCATCCGGGCCAGCAGAACATGTCAGCTCTTTAATGGGAGTAGAAATCTTGGGACCGCTTTGGAGCGCCCTGTTACTCCGGAGTCCTTCTTTGGGTCCTATCTGATCAGAGTCTGGGTATCTGTGTCCATGGAGGGCGGCCCTTTGGTGAGTCGAGATGGTTTCACGAACACGCCGTGACCCGGAGGGCAGCGGAAGTACACCCTCCCCTGCACAGTCCCATTGTGTTTACCTGAAGGAGGGTCAGAAAGTTCAACATTTAGACTGTTTCAAATACAAACAGTTGGACTAATTGTATTATTTTATCATCGTTGACTGAACGATGCTGAAGTTAGCCTCTGAATCTCGAGGGCACTAAAGGAACATTCCACTGTATTTTTGACTCTTAGACCACATAAGACCAGGTGCTGTTCAAAAACCGCTGGACCTAGGCTGCTCAAACCTGGATCAAGTTACGCTTTGGATAGAAAAAAATACATTAAACACACTTTTTGATTTGTGAAAATATGAAACTGGATGATTTTATCGTGATTCTTTTGCACTCTGACCCCCTAAGAAGATTCTGTCACCTTCTCACGGAGGAGGGATACAGAGCCCTCCACCGCTAGGGACCTAAGTAGTAAGTAGCGGGATGTTCCTAAAGTTTCTTCGCAAATCACAAGCCGACTTCAGGATTGTGTTGAACAAGTTGTTTTGGGGAAAATAAATGCCTGATAACAAATTCATGAATTAAAAACGTGAGTTTTAGTCGGGATCAAACTTACCTACGGCTAGGTCCAGCTTTACACCTATCCAAATTCCCTTGGCGAACTCCACCCCCCCGACATAGTGGACCGTCCCCCTCCTCTTCCCCACCCAAACCTGCTCCCCCGGTGCCATCCAGTCAGGAAGCTGAGCTACAGGGGTGCTCTCATCGCCGCTGGAGTCCCCAGACGGCTCGGCACTGCTGGGGTTTGGGCTGGGGCAGGGACTCCCGTGGGGCAGGTCTCCTTGGGCCGGCTCCTGGATGGGCGGCTCTCCACCTGCTCTTGGAGCTTTGGTGGAGGACGGTGCTGAAAGTGCTGATGAAGCAGGACATAAAAGTGGGGCACTTGGGCTGGGGGCTTTGACTGAAGACTCTGGGCTGAGCACAGACACACTTGCATTGTCCTCAGGGGAAGAACATTTGCATATTGCTTTTTCCCCAACAGAAGTCTTATTAGTGATGTCAGAGCACGGCTGAGCGTCTGTGTTACATACTTCTATGTCAGTTCTTTTCTGGTGGTTTTCAGAAAAATGAGATCCCTCTTTTTCCCATCCTTGAGTGAAATATGATAAATCCCCCTCCCCAACGTTGTCATCCGCTCCTTTAAAGTCAGTGAACTCCTGGCTGGTGCTGAGCAGACAGCTCTGAGGCAGTGGATCTGTGCAGTTAGGAATATCCACTGGTTCAGAGGGAGACGGGCTGAGCGGGGGAGCTGAGGAGGCCGGCTGCTGGGCTTCACTGCCAGCAGAAACACTTCTGGTTTGGAGGTAACTTCTACCTGCCGCGCAGACGGGGGGGTCGTGGGACTCTCTGGAGGTGCAGCTTAGGCGGTCGGAGCTCTCACTGGCACTGAAAGGCACATCCGAAAGAGTGGCATTGGAGGCACTGTGTGAGAAGTAGCCACTAGTGCAGCTGCTGGTTGTGGGGCTTCGGGACACTTCTCCACCTCCACATCGGCCGCCCTTCGAGTCCGAGTGAGTCCTCTCCTGGTTGTCCAGGGTGGCGTTGTAAATTTCAAAGTTTGCAAAGTCCTCTGGGATGTAAGGCTGGAAGCCACTTTGGTCCCGCAAGCCTCGATTAAGAGTCCGAGTCACGTTGGGTTCTTCATCGTCAGAGTCCTGCTGATCCAAGCAGCAGCGGAGAGACAAAACCCAAAAAAATGACATTTTAGTAAAACCCTCTGCAAGTTTAAACCAGCAAAAAATATTGATAGAGAACTTTAAAGAGAAAAAAATGTTTTAAAAAATGATGATGAAAGATGAACAAATGAATGAACTGGACAGGGCAAGTGTGTTTTTGCTGCTTTACAACTTAAACTTATCCATACATAGAAACAATAAACGCGTTAGTCCTCAAGGTGGAATGCTAAATGTGGCAAATTCTCTGTATCCATGGAAAGAGATAAAAACAGCTGTAAGCAGATGTATTCTTATCCTAAAGAAAAAACATTTTACATTTGAATTAAAGGGAAACCAAGACAATAATCAGATTATTATAACTGGACTACACATAATAAATAAATGTGTTTAATACTTATCAAAAAGTTGAGGAAAAACTAAATAATGCATTTACATGTTACTATTGTTCCATTCTTAATTTATGACTATTTCATCCCAAATAAGATGTTACATAAAAACACCATCCAATATATGATTTGAATAAAGTTTATTTGGTGTTTTTCTAGAATATTCCATCTTGCAAACATTTTATTTGGAATTTGCTTGGAGAAAAAACATGCAGTACTACTAACATAGTTTCATGATTCCCATCATCTAGCAGACAGTTTCTGAACAAAATATTTACTCTGGTTCACATTAGTTAAGCGAACTAAATGTGAATGACAGTGTGAACAGTGTTTTTAACCCTTTAACAAGCGGTCTTTGACATACCGTAACTCTAATCAGTGTAACAGCAAAATTAAAGAAAATCTGAGAGATTCTGAAATGGAAAAAAGCGGCTTTGACCATTCAGCGACATTTTATGTTTGTAATTACATAAGAGTGCACACAACCGCTTTTCTCTGTGTCAGAATCACTTGGTTTACATTGATTGAGTAAACACTTTAGTATTGTAAAAGTCCTCTGGGACATATTTAAGGGTTAACCAAACATCAAAAAAACTTTTTTTTTTTGGCTGTTAACATCTATAAATGGGGCTTTAAAAGTGCTGTCTGTAATTTTTTTAAATTCCTGAAATCATAGTCTAAAACCGTCAGTGTGCTGCCCCCTACAGGTTAAAACGAGGTATTACAGTTGAATTTTGTGATTAGTTTTGGGATTGTGCTGTCCCACGTTTTTTCAGAAGTTTTATGTCATCGTGCTCTGCAGCTCCAGAATAATTCTGTAAGGGTTGTCGTTATCGTGTTAGCTTTAGCATGGCTCGTGGGTGTATTGCTCTCAGTTGTCAAAAATCTACTGGTTTGCACCACTTTCCAGTGGACTTGGAAGTTAGACAACAGTGGTTGAGTGCGATTGGCATTGAATCCACCGAACTCCGTCCTGGAGATGGATTTGCAATGAACGTTTCACTCTGGATTGTTTAATTTGTTAGCCTTTATTAGCTATGAAGCTAGCAGCACTTTAACCCCATAGACACGGGTCGTCGTCAGTCTGAACCATGAGTGTCTGCCTCAGGAGAAGGTGGAGGAGAAAATCCTCAACCTCCACAAAATATTCAGTGGTGAAACTGGCATCACTTTGCTCAGTACCATTCTCCATATTGAAGATGTTACAGAACCCTTAAGCTAACCTCACTGTCAATCACAGATCCAAACCACACCTCCCCCGCTCATCCCTCTCCCCTTTTTTTCTGCATTGTTCAGATGTGTGCTGACAGTGGAGTCAGCCTCCAACGATCCTGTTGTGTTACCCTTTAACTTTGGTAAAATATTGAACATCAGTGTAAAGCTGCTTTTCTCTGTTTCAGAATCCATTGGAATTACATAAAAAATTGAAGAGTTATGGTGGATTTAAAGGATATGAGTACATGCAAGCTCTGCAGGGAAGGTTGAAAAGAAAGCATTCCATTTGTTAAAGTTAAAACTTGCTTTTTCAGTGTAACTAAATTCTTCCAAACATACTTAGAAAAGCGTTCATGCTTAATCAGCTCAATCTTTCTTTCTTACCCAGGTCCAGAGATCCAAACTGAATTCATTGATCTGAATGTTTCACTTTTGCTTTTTTTTTTGTAGTTATTCTCTCCATGCTGCGTATTAGCCAGCTGGTGTTTGCGTGCATGTGTAGCACTTACTGCAGTGTGTGGCAGTGTGTGGCTGAGCTGCCTGCTGGTGGAGGTGGGAGTGGAAGGCTTGCAGTGGCCCTCGCTGCCTGCCCTGGGTCGACGCCAGGGGCAGGGAGAGGGGAGCAGTGCAGGGCTGTCCACACATGAGCGCATGCTCTGCTGATGGGTCAGAACAACACACACTTCACAGTCACACACGACATGCATGGAGCTCAGTTCCACAGTTAGTGACATGCAGCTGGATGCATCACAAGAATTTGTACTCAAGAGTGTCTTAGGGAATGCAATCTGGTGTCTTTGCATCCCACAGTTCTGTAATGAGCAGCAACACATGATTATTTCTTGAACAGAAGCTAAACCGAAAGCTGCAGAAGCAGAGTGTCAACCCTATCTGGATCTTTAAAAGAGGGAGTTTTTGTCTGAGTGAGAGCTCAAACACACTTCATGTGTAAGGGGAAACTTGGTGGTAAGGAGATAATAATCTGGGTTTCATTAAACCATTTTAAAGAAATGTGTCTGACAACTGAAGTTTAGCTCACCAACTAAAACTGAAGAAAAAATAAAATATAAAGAGTTGACCCAGTTTCTGCTAAACTTCAGACAATCTTTTACCCACCTTACAGAGTGTTTCTGCAAACTGGTTTAGCTTTTATTCAATAAATAAGAACTTATGTGATGCGTCATCGTTGCTCTGTGGGATTTTAGATTTTACTTTATGAAAGTAAAACCTCATAAGTGAAAGTTGGCACACCTTTTTTTTCCATAACTGTATAAAAACTGTGTTTTTCCACACTTTTGCTTTCAGGGAAAAAATGTCTAACATTTAAGTCCTTGGACCACTTTTAGTTCACTAAAGATCCAGAAGCAATCTGGAAAGACAAAACTCTGTCATCACACAAAATAAGGCTTCTGCGTTATGTTCTGTGATGTTAAGGTCATTTGAGGATTGAAATGGATGATGTAATGAGTTTGTCAATAAAGTTTGGATGTTAACAAAAATGTGCTTAATAGCAAATGCAAAAAATCAGGAAAAAAACAGTTGAGATTGTTTGAAAGGAAGAAAAAAAGTGATCACTCTTTACCTCTTGTCCCAGGAGCGGCCAGACCTCCTGCGCCTTCTTTGTCTTATTCTCCTCTTTGACAGGAAGTAAAGACTTGAGGAATTTTGGCGGCTGGGGTGAAAGGACTTTGAAGGGGCTCACGCTGAAAAAAGTGGGACTTTCTGGAGGCACGCCTGCATGGATAATTTAGTAAGTTTCCCTGCGAGGAGGGCAGCTCGAATTGGATATGGCTGCCACATGTTTCTGCTTTACCTCCATTCTCCTTAATTTTGACAGGTGTGGTGCAAAGGGCGCCCTCTTGAGGATTGTAGCTCGTGTTGTCCATGTGCTCGCAGTGGTTCTGTAAGACAACGTTCAGCCAAGAATATAATAAACCAAACCAAAAAAACCCACAAAAAATTATTATTTTATTTTTCATTTGAGAAAACTCGCCTTTGAGTGTGTAAATACTGAAAAAACATGTTAAAAAGTGTTTTCTAAATATGATAAAGTTGATATAAAATAAAAACAAAAATGATTTGAGCAGAAAATGTGTCAAATATAAGCTTGACGTGCCTTGCACTCTTCATCCTCACAGCCTGTCAGGTCCGTTTTGCTACAGGAAGCCTAAAAAAAGCAGCAAGAGGTCATCGGTTTTATAAGGTCAAACCATTATTTTCCACATGGATTCAGAGCAGTGAGGGGATGTGCTCTTTACATGCTGTACATTTGGGGTGCTGATGCTTCTTCTCAAATGTCTCCCTCTGGCAGCGAGGGCTTCCTTCACCGTGACAGCCTGCAAACAACAGTCCATGTTGGTTTCTGCAGTTTGCTTATTAGTTATTTATGTAAAATATAAGGACCAACAGAAAAAAGAAAAATATGTTTTTTTTAATTTAATGTTAAAAAAATTTTAATGAATATTTTTCATTTTTATTTAAAAATACATAAATAAATAAAATAAAAAAATAAACTTCTTTTATTTTAAAATATGTATATGTTTTTTTTTTATTAAAATAAAATAAATACATAAAAATACATTTACACGCAATTTGATAAATAGGCTGGGAAAAAAAGTAAAAGCAAAGAGACTGTGGCAGTGTTCTGGGATTACATTTATCTTATATTTGACTCAATCCTGTTTAAAATCATGCAAGTGTCAACACTTATTCACTTTCTGTTCTAAAGGCTTTGTAGATGATTGTTCTATATGATACCTGTCTTAGTCTCTCCAGACTCAGAATGTTCTCCACCTCCAGAACCCCACGGGTGTACTTTTCGATGTAGGTTTCTCCATCCTGAGTTTCTTCGCTGTCTCCTCGTGCAGCCATGAGAGCCAAGGTTTCCCTCTCCTCTGGCTCCTCTGAGGCCTTTAGGATTTAACAGAGCCAGGAGATGAACATGAGAATGCTTCACATTGAGATAAAGTCTGGTTTGAGTACGGTCGTACCTTAGGTATGTTGGAAACAATCTCATAAGTCACTCCACAGGAGTACAGCGTGTTCCTCAGGGACATTCTTCTCTTGAGGCTCTGAGTGAAACTCTGGAATCACAACAACGTTGATCAATGAAGAACAAGCCCATCAGCTGCTGAAGTCTACTCCTCTTCTCTTCCACTATGAACCTGCTTGTTGTAGATGTTCACGGCGATCCTCTTCCGAAGCACCAGCTCCATAGAGGCGGGGTGGCTGAGCTGCACCGTGGCTTTAATAATCAGGTAGATGCGCTCATTTGGTGAAGTGACCCGGTTGAGGTGAACAGAATCATGGATGGAGGAATCCCAGGAGCAAACCGCCAGAACCTGGTGGAGGAAACAAGTTTTGCCATGAAGAATTTCTTTTATGCTTCATTTAACTATTACAATAACCACAAAATTTAAGTGTCCACTTAACCACAGAGCAGATCAATATCAAAACTTTTAGAAGCCATTTTTTTTAGATTGATTCACTACAAAAGACTAAAACTATCACCAAAGCAAAAGTAAAAGAAAAATATAATATCAGAGAGAAAGAGAGAGAGGCTGTGTGGTGCGGGGACTGCCAGCTCGGGTCTCATCAAGACATTAAAAAAAGGAAAAAGGTCTTATATTCCCCCCTCGGATTAATATGAAACAGTGAGTCATCAAGCTCAACCAAAGAGATACACAAACACCGTGGAAGCGGCTGTCATACAGACACAGCCCCCTGTACCGAGAAAACATTTTGATAATAATCATAACCCAAACATGGAGACATGATTACTGATGTTTTAGAAGAACTATTCACAATAAATAAACCTTATTCCTCAACATCATATGTGTCTTCCATTCATTCTAAGTGAGATATGCACAGACAGAGCTGATAACCCCTCCCACATGCCACTGCGGCGTCAGGAACAAATTTTTTGACAAGCGGCGACCAGCGAATTCACCGTGCGGCGAAAGAGGGGTAGGACACGCAAATTTGTCGCGTGAATCCCGCTCGGTATGAAAGCACTTTTAACATCTTTACTAAAACAACAAATTTATGAGCTTGATTAGCTAAAAATATAAATACTTTTATTAGTTTGTGATCATTATGCTCCCTCCACCGTGCTTCACATAGCCGATAGTACAGAGCAGTCAGATTGTGGTGTTTTAAAGGTGCTGCAGCAGTCTTGACAAACTAAAACAAGACTATTTTTTACTTTTGAAAACTGATAGACAAACCCATATTTTGAAATTAGTTTGCAGCATTGTTCAGATTTTACTGGTCAAAAAACCTGTTTTGTGGCAACAAAAGAACATTTCTAATTGAAGTGAATTTTTCCAAAGTTTAGACTAAAGTTTTACAGGATTTTTTCATTATATAAACAGCTAACTTTCACAATAGTGTTTTTGTGGAAAACTGAAATTTGGCAAAACTTTAGAAAAATGTATTTCATAAACTTAAAATTTGAAGCAACATTAGAAAACTAAAATGTGGCTTTACTATAGTGCGACAAAACTCAAACCCAAAATGTGACTAAAAACCCCCTGATGAGGTGACATGGCAGCACCCATCTACAGATGGAGATTTCTAGAAATCAAAAAGTTATGTGATTGTTAGTAATGGGAGAACTACAACTTAACTGCTATAAACTATTTGACCAAAAAAAAGAAACAGACGTTTAAGATTGAGTGAAAGACAACGTGAGCTTTTCCCGTTAAGAAGTATCATTTCTCTTCTAACAGTAGCCCTCACGTTTATTCTAAAAAAATTTGGCAGCCAGCCCGGCATCATTAGAGACTGTCCACTATTGGCTACTTGTTCTTCATTTCTTCCTTCACTGGTGTAACATTTATTTACAAAAAAAGTCTCCACTTAGCAGATTTCTGATGGTTCTGTCCAAAATGTGATGGTGAGGGTAAAAGTGTTTAGGTTCAATTTGAACCAGTTTAACTTTTTTGATTAAAGGTGTTTACTTATTAGTTTCAAAAAAGTATCTGTACGCAGTGTGTGTGCAGTGTCCTCCATTTATGCAATTTTCTTCTTGTTTGCAAACGGTCCCGTGTGAATTCCTTGCTTCCTTTACTGGAAATGTAACTCTTCAGAGGAAGTTATCCCAAAGGCTTCAAACAACTGACTTCTAATTCTAAACCATCAAGTTCAAACAGCATTTGTTGTGCAATTTAACAGAAAAAAGTTCTCTTTTTGACCACATAAGGGCAGTAAAGTCCTGACTCACCTCCTCGTCACTGTGCCGGATGATGGGCAGATAGAAGAACTGGCTGCCGTGCTCTTTGGGCAGGATGGAGTTAACACCGGCGGCGTGTGGCCCCGTCAGCTGCTCGTTCACTGTCAGATTATCCGCTGGGGGCAGAATGGTTTTTTTTTTTTGTAAGTGTTTGTAGACCAGAACCAGTGAATGAAAGCATCCGTGTAACTCACCGTTTAAATCCAGGAAGAGGACGGGAATGTGTGCTTCCATCCCTGCAGCCGGGTTCCTTCATGTAGATGAAAAAAGTTAGACTGGAGAAAGGAAAAGACTGGAAAAGATTTGAGTTTTTTTTACCAGTCTGCAGGAGCTCCAGGGATGCCACTTCCAGGTGCGGGGACCAGCACTGCATTCCTCTCCTCTGTCAGCCCGACCCACTGCTCCACCAGCCGGGCTTCACGCTCCATGTCCTCCTCTGACTTTTCTGGGTGCGAGCGAAAAAAGAAAAAAAAAAGAGAACGTTTTGATCTCAAATGCTGATCGTGTCCTTTTAGCCGTCACCAAACTTACCACGTTTGTTGATGATTTTCTTGATTTGCTCATCAAGATACTCGCGGCGTTTGATAAGGGCGTCTGACCAGCGCTCTCGAACGCAGTTGAGATCCTCCTCCTGGAAGAAGACAGACGCCAGAATCGAGGTCAGCTGGACGTGTGAGGGAAAATGACGGCACAGAGAAGTGCTGAATATCAGAATTGATCTCACGGAATACTTAAATCTATTCGGATTGACCGTTTTTTTGGGGGCAAAAATGAAAAAAAAAAAAAAAAAAAATTGTTGTTTTTTAAGTAATAATTTATGCAGAGCAGCAGTAGTTTATTATTTATGGGACTGCTGGCGTACACAGAGTCCAGAGCAAACAAAGACGTACACAGATCTATTTGTCTGCAAGTGGATGCATTAGAGTGGAGAAGTGAACTTGTGACCTGCTGATTGTAGATTAGATGTAACAACTGCAAACTTTATCACATGGTCTTTTTATCTGCCCATGATTCACCACAAAATGAATCAAAAAATACTTGAAAATGCATTTTTGAGCTTGATTTTCAGAAAAATGCCAAAAAAAATGTTAAACATTAAAAAAAAAAAATCCAAATTTTTAACGGAGTTGGTCTTTAACAGCATAGGTTACCTTCTCCAAAACCAAACATGGTTTAAAAAAAAAAAAAATCAAAGGTTCAGATGACCAGGCTGTAAAGCAACTAAACCTGGCAAAAAATCTCAACCCTTAATAACACACATGCGCAGACTCGCTGCACCCATCAGACTCCAAATCCAACCACAAAATGCTTCTTACACTGCAAAAGTTTCATCATGCAGAGCGCTGTGAAATCATGCAGCCATGCAGTGTCGTTAAATGATATCTGCAGCGCTTCAGCTGTGACAGCTTGAATGAGAAAGCAGCGTCAGAGCCGGGCAGACGTGCTGCACCGACAGGAAGACCGGTTATGAGCGGAGCTGCCGCAGCATGACTGGGGTGGTTGACAACTGCATCATACAAATGAGCGTCGGTTTAAATGAAAAAACACTTTCTTTAGTCTGCAGACTTTCTGCCACAGTTAAAAGGTGTTGTGAAGACACACAGTCGGTGGGTTTCCTTCATGCTGCGAGTCAAGGATAAGGGAGGGGGGGGCAGCAGCAGGAGACTTAGAGGGTACCTGATAACTATCCATATCGTCTTCCACCTCTCTCTGGTAGGAGAGAAGACACTTTGTCAAAGGTGAGGAAACGAAAGGCAAAACTCTGAGTGATCCCAAAGAATTTTTACTAATTCGAGAATGTCAATTAAGATGATTAAGATGAAACTTGAGAGGATGTAGTCAAATCGGGGCCATTAAGATCTGAAACCCAAATAAAACAACCTGAAAAAACTACTGATGCTTGGCTGAGAGAAAATTAAAGTGTCTGAAACTTTTTGCAATTCCAAAATAAACTATTTTCTGACTGTAATTAACCAAGTTCTCAGAGTGAATGGACCAGGACTGAGGTTAACCCCCCTGATTAACCGGACTGTGATGCGCCAAAACGGCTCCAAAAGTTACAAGCCTGAAATTTTCAGATTCAAAACCAGAAAAAAAAAAAAAAAAAAAAAAGTTGAAAGTGAAACTGTTTTAAACTGAAATTTTAAGTTTGAAACCTAAAAACAGTAAATCTAAAGCTGAAAAAAATTATTAAATATTTTAGAATTGCAGAAAGTTTCAGAAACTTTAACTTTTGTAGCCAAACACCAATGTTTTTTTTTAAGTTGTTTTATTTGGTTTGTTTCATGTGGAGTCCCGAATTGGCTCAATTTGCGAACAGCTAAACTTTAGTTAGCTCATACAGCTTAGACATATTGCTCGTCTCATTCAAAGAATGTCTTTGGTACATATATGTAAGGGTGCATCTTACAGACCTGGTAGCTGTCGAGGGGTCTCTGTAGTTTGGTGCAGCGAGCCGACACACAGCCGATAGAAACAGATAGGACCGCCTCCACCAGCAGAGGCAGAGTGCCCGAGTTCTGGACCGGCTTCACACACACCTGCAGCCTCCTGGAATGACCCTGCTCACAAGAACGTCATTTCATTGCCAGCGGTTAACGTGGGCTGGCGGGTCTGAGCGAAAACAGAGCGCCGTGTCTGGGTTCTCTCTGACCTGTCGGAGCTGGAACACTCCTCCCGTGCTGATGTCTTTTGCAGGTTGCAGCTCCACTGAGGTGTACTCGCCCTGCTCATTCAGCTCCTGGATGGAGGCCCACAGTTCAATTCTGCGGGACACCTCACTCCACCTTAAATTGTGAAAGCGTTAGAGTTAGCGAGATCAGAGGCCAAATACAGAAGTGTGTAGGAATGCAGACCTGTCTCTGAGGGTCTGGGTTTTAGCCTCCAGTGCATCCAGCTCCCACAGTGGACGTCCTTTCCCTGCACAGCGGTGGCCCCACACCTCTATAGCCAGCGCTCCGTCAGATATAAACTCTAAGAACTCATCTGTTACAGGCACTACGTAGTCCTGGATTAAAAGTCAAAGAAAAGAAGAAATGTGCTTGAATTTAGGAATTCAGGTAAAGCGTATACCACCTCCTGTGTGTTACCTTGCAGTGATCAAACTGGACCGTGAACTGAGCATCCGGACTACGAGGAGACGGTCTGTCAGGGCTAACCATGGGGGGAACCACAATGGGCTCACCGTAATCCCAGAAAGTGTATTGACAGAAGACAAAGTTGGACAGGTTGGGCGGCAGCCCTGTGGCCTCTCTGATCCGCACCTACAGCAGTGACACAAGCAGAGGGGGAATGAGGTTTTTTCTCTTTGGGGGATTGTTGACACCAGAAGAAGGAACCCTCACCCTGCAGGAGAGCCTCTTGGCCATGACCACGATCTCTCCGTTGGTGTCCATAACCTCATAGCAGCTGCTCTCACTGGAGTTCTCAGAGGAGTCATCTCCTCCAGAAAGGCGCTCAGGAATGGGTCCACTAACTCGCATTAACTCGGCGTGCAATCTGCCTGCAACCTGATCACAAAGCAGAACTCCACTTATTTACTTTATTCATTCAGATAACAGTTAGTTTACTTTATACACACGAAGGGTTTGATTAAGGTGAGCCAATAAGAATAACAAATAAACATCATTTATAATGTTTGCAATAATAAGTACAACATGGATCTGTCTAAACTTAAACTAAGTCTTTAGTCGGCAGTTCTTGAATTAAGGAAGTGTGGAAAAAATATTTTTTATGCTGTGTATTAACCAATTTCCAGAAGTACTTATGCAGTTTCTTTTTTGTTAATTATTTGAAGTTTCTGTCCAGTCTGCCTCCAGTTTTCTGCATTTCTTCCTCCAGCAACTGCCAGTTTTAGGGACATTTGCCTTATAACAACATTTGAATTGGTAAATAACCTTACTGCTGGTGAAGCTTTAATAAGAAATTTAAACATTTGTTTCCACATGATTGTTGTAGAGCAGCAAATAACATCTACTTTTATTGTGATTCTTTTGTTGACGTTTGTTGCCACCTAATCTGTGCATTTTACAGATGTCTTCGTATGTTGACAGTAATAATAATCTCTTAGTGTCGTTCAGTTATAATAAAAACAATTACTTTTTTGTTTATAAAAAAATATTAAGGATCAGGACCACACAATCTTGCAGAGAAATGTCTGTAATGAAAACAATATATGATTATACAGTGCTCCATTTGAGCAACGATCTTTTATTTTTCGTTTTTTATTTTAGCCCTCTGTTGTAGAGAAAAAAAAACAAATGTGATCGTGGAGTTACTTTTAGGAAATGATAATTTTGTAAAGTAGGCGAAGAATAGAAGTGTCGGGGTCGTGCGATGAAACCGATTTAGTTCCGCATAGTGACAACGTTCATTATATCAGAAGGAACTGACAGAGAGCAGCTGGAATCCACCAACTTACTTCCTGTGTAGAAAATATTTTTTACAGCTTCACGGTTAATACAGACTATTAAAAAAAGACATTGATGTTAGAAACTGACATCATCACATATAGCAGCATAACAGTCTAGCCTCACCTCTCCCTGTTGGCTGATGATGGGGACAGCATACTGCAGCTTCACATCATGGAAAAGGCACTCAAGGAAAATGTTGGCCACTCCGATCAGGTTGTGGTTCTCGTGTGCCTCATAGAACGGATCCGATTGTTTACCATTTCCTTTGTTTTGCTAGAGAAAAACAAGGATTTGATTTAATGTGGGGTTTTTTTTCCTTTTTTTATTTAAATGCTCATTAGTTTCTCACCATTTCTTCTGTGCCTTCTTTCCAGTCTCTGTAGTGGTCTCTCATGTCTACTAGTTTGTTCTCCAGCTTCTCAATGGTCCACACCTGGGTCCCCTTCCCTTTCCTTCTCACCTGAATGGCCGGCTCGCTCACAATAGCTCCACGCTAATTACAAATCAAGTTTTTTCATACATTAATTTAGTAGTTCAGTGGTTTAAGCGAGTTAAAAAAAAAGGTGCATTTAATTTTTCATTCGATAAATGTGAGCAATCCCACCTTGCGGTTGGCACTGAGGTTGGCAGCAGGAATCTGAAGTGTGACCTGATAGTCTGTGAGCTTGTTCATCTCCTCTGCCAAAAAGTTGGCTTCTCGCACCAAAGTGTTGGCTTTGACGACCTGCTCTCTGAGCCGAGACAGACTCTGACGAAAAAGCTCATCCCTGGTTCCCACACATGCAGGCAAATGGACACAGTCATGCATTACAAGGCAGGCATTCACTGAAGAGGATGAATACCTCTTTGATGGAATCTACATTCAGTGAGGACTTGAAGATAGACTCATGGTGTGTTCACAAACATGCTGCTTTGTTTTAAAAGCAGTGTTTTCTTCTGACCTCTCCTCCGTCCACAGACGTAGCTTGCCGTGCGGTGCGTGTGTTGGGAAAGTCAGCCGCTCGCTGCTGCTACGGTGATGCTGTGGCGTCTTCTCAGGAGAGAGCTGTTGCCGCAGCGACTCCAGCTCTCGCTCATACATGAGCCTTTGCTCCTCTAAAGCCATCCTCTTCTCCTCCAGATACTGCTTTTCCAACACCTGGACCACATTCTGCATGGGGTCTGCATCAGAAGGCACAGGAACATCTACTATATTCTTCCCCAGTATACAAAAACCGCTGTCTGCTCACCACCACGTACCATTGTGTCCAAGAGTCTTCATCATGACCTCCATCTGAGCAAACTCATAGCTGTAGTCTTGCTCAGAGGAGGCCTCGCTGGCCGTTTCTACATCTGCCTCCACAAAGCTCTCCCTAGGAGAGGCTCTCTCCAACTCCTTCAAACGGTCCCGCCGCTTTCGTTTGGGCAGATTTATCCTACAGATCAGAGCGATGTCTAGTCAGCACTTTTATGAGAGACTGACAGAAAAAACAAGAAGGGCTGTACCTGAAAAAGTGATTGTTTCCCCACAAAATACGGTCTCCGTGCCACAGGTGCACCCAGGAGTCAATTATGGTACCATTCACACAAGTCCTGTGGAAAACACAAAGACAGATCTAATCTGATCTTCAGCTTTAAAAGAGGAAAACCACCTGACTGAGCATGAATTACGTTTTGGCAGTCGGAAGTAGACATGGTTTTGACATAGAAATCTATGAACTTAGATCAAAAGATTTCTCTGGAGTGAGCTCGGGAAGTTTTCAGAAGCAGTGGTCCATAGAGGACTGGCAGAGGGACAGACACCTCACCTGGCGTTACCGATGGACGTGAGAGTGACATCACCATCCGGGCAGAGCTCCAGGACGCAGTGCTCCGGCTGAATCCCGATCCCAAAGAGCTGGATGTCCTGAGACGTGTCTGCGCCTACACGTGTGTGCTCCTGCAGGACAGCGTGGATGAACATTTTGCACATTTACTTTAGTCTTCAGGTGAGACTAAACTAAAGTACAACTGAGCTGCAGTGGACTGCTGAAGGTTCAGAGGATATTTCACCATCAAGAGGATGCACAAACTTTCTCATAAGCACTCATTCCTCACAGAATCCCTACAGAGCCCAGACAAAGGCCTGTTGTTCTGCAGGCTGCTCCTTCCTCACATGCCTGTGGGCTTACAGGTCCTACTAGCTGTTTGGTTGCTCCAGGCGTGCACCTACTGCTCTTCCACCATCATGGGAGTCACAGCAACATGTGTTCACGTGCTGCACGGCCTCGGTCAATGGTAAACACCACAGTCATGAGGCTCCAGTCATGGACAGAAGTATAGTCCAGGAAAAACAAAAAAGGACTTCTCTGGTAAAAGTTTGTGAGAATTGCACCAACTAGAGGAAACTATGAGGTGTTTTAGCAAGTCAGCATTGTGCAAAACTTAAAAACAAATTCCAGATTTATCATCATCATCATCAGAGGTTCAAAATGTTTTCCACTTCTTGTCTTTGTACAAAGAGCAAATTTAGAGGAAATCCATGAAAAGATGTGTTGGAAAATATATTTTCAAAATGTAAAAAATAAGAAAGTAGATTATGCATACATGTTAAAATATTATTATACAACTATTATAATTACGCTAACTGCATAGGAAGCAAATTATTAAAAGTTATGTTTTACATCAAAATAGTTAAACTTCTTACTTCTCCACACAAACAATAACAAGTAAACAACAAAAAAGGCTTTAAAAGTAAAATGAATGTCTATAAGGCTTTTTGAACCTGGTAGTAGAACCATTATCATGACCAAAACAATGGTTTAAAATCTGTAAAGGTGCATTACCTTCAGGTAGTAAACCAGTAGCTCATTCAGGGCCGGATCAGCATTCAGATTTACAAGGAAACACTTGTCCTCCCCTACTTTAATTCCAGAAGTTTCCAAAGAGATGCCCATGCTCTCCAGCTGTTTCTGACGCTCCTGTGAAAACAGGTTGTGACGGTGTAACTGTGTGAATAAAAGCCACGGACTAAAACTGTATTTAGAGTTTTTGTGACTTGTGCGCATACGGTGGCAATCTCCTCGGTTTTCCTCAGCTTCTCCTCCCAGGTCACCGTCATCTCCTGAATGAGTTTCTCAGATTCTTCTAGTCTGTCCTTCAGCTCTGGAGCCTTCATAGACTGATGGAAAATAAAAAAAAACAGTGAGAACTTGTTAACTTTCTCAATCCGCGATGGTCCATCCCTCATGACCTCGTCTCACCTCGGCCTGGGAGAGCTGGACTCTGAGTTTCTCCACCTCCTCCCTGAGCTCTCTTATGATCCGAGCGTTGGGGTCTTCATTCACAACTGCATGGTTGACGATTCTCTTGGCTCTGTCGGCGTAGCGCAGCGTCGATAGCGTCTCCTCGTAGTTATCGGCAGCTGGACTCACCGTGGCTATCATGGCTGTCTTGCTGTTTCCTCCAAGGTTGTCCTGATAAAGGAGCATTGTTAAAATATATGTTTTAGCAACTGAAATCATAGTAACAGAAAGACAAATATTACAAATGTGTAACTGAGGACAAACCTTCAACAGCCAAGTGAGAACCGAGTCTCTGTAAGGAACAAACTTGGGTTTCCCCTTTCCTGAAGACTGGTCAGCCAGAGCAGAGATCACACAGCCTAACGTGGTGAGAGACCTGGAACCATACGGAAGCCCCAAGGAGACCTAAAGCTCATCACGAGGTCAACGGCAAATTTTGACATAAATCTAAGGCCAAATCCAATTTCTTCCGCTATTCCTAGATTTAGCCCCTTAAACAGAGAGTTATGGAAAAATTGTGAGTTTGAATTCAGACTTTACTCCCACTCTATGACATCATCAATAGTCGCCAGTCAGCTACGTTAGCGTGGAGCTGCTAGCGCTCAGAAATACATAACAGCATTGGTTTTACAACTTTAAAAAGGTCATGCTAAAACAAAAAGTCCTTACAAACATTTAAATGTAAATTTCTGTGACCACACTCATGAGAAGAAAAGCGTTTCTCTTCCGTGGAATAGCACGAGGTGGCTCGCCCTACCAGCGGAAGGATACAGAACTCAAAGTCCCTTCGCTCTACCCTTAAAAAACTATTTCAGACACCCCTTTCCTTGTAAAAGCCCCTTCCATTGAGGGGTAGGGAGAAGCCACAGGGGTAGGGAAGAATTCGGATTCAGCCCAACACTCACTTGTTTATATTGCTGCCTTCTTTGAGCCGCTCCCCAGCTGCTCCTGTTTTGGAAACGCGCTCGCTTCCTGCCAGGTCGACCAAACTCATCTTGCTCACTTTCTCTCCTGAATTCTGGTCGCCACAGACACAGACAATTGATTGCAAAAATACAAAAAATATTTTTGCTTTTTTAAGAAAGAATAATCTGAAAGACTAACTCCAGACTGTAGATCGAAGAGCGTTTGTGTGACGATGATGCTGAAGACGGCGTGCGATCGGCTGCTTTCCTCGTTCATGTTGGTGGCTGCGACTGTGCGAGATTTGTTCCCCTCTGACATAAGCACCTCGATGTCCTGAAATAATAAAGCAAAGCATAAAGAAAGGCTTGATATTATTAGGCACTGTTACTTTTTATGTTTTTATTAGGCTGAAACCACATAACTGTAATCTGCTTAGTGTGTAGTTTTATGAATACAGGACATGTGGGAGGTATCCACATGTGGCTGTGATTCATTTTATTGAAATAGGTCTCAGCAGGTTGTGGGAAATCCACTGGACTAAAATCAAGCGGAGCAGAGGAACAGGGTGGAGATGTTTTGCTTCAGCGAGGAAGGATCTGCCAAGGCCTAGCACATAAACTCCACGCAGCTCCGTGACTGCAGCTGAAGCAGGGAGGCGTCATTAAAGCTGTCGCACGAGGAACAAGTTAACCCCAATATTCACTGCGACTTAAATCTGAGGATTGACAGGGAAAAGCTGCTGCATACAGGTTCCTCAATGTTGCATGTTTTTAATTATTCCTGTGAGACACTTCATCAAGAGGGGAGAAAGTGCAGGCAGCGTCACCCTTCAAGAATAATGACAGACGAGCGAAGGACACACCTCAAAGCTAGTCACAGCCAGCTGGGACAGACCATCCACGTACGGACCCAGGACTTTGTGCTCACGGACTTTTAAAGACTGGCGGCTCCTTAAAATACAAAAAAAAGGTAGCATAGTGAGAAAAAACGTTTTTCATTTTGAAAAATATTTTTTACATTTTAAATAATATTAAATAAACCATTAAGAAAATGTTTGATTCACTTACAAGCAGGGAAGCAATTGTGTGCCAACAGTAGAGAATTACTTTATTTAACCTAGTATTGTTTCTCTAAAAAAATATATTTTTAAAGAACAAAACGTGTTTTTCTTTTCTCTTTTGAATAAAAAAAATACATATCAGTAAAGAAAATGTTTTGATATGACATCAATGTCTTACACCGGGTTGCTAGCTTTCTAAAACCTGTAATTGCAAGTAAAGAACTAAATTTATGTATTCATGCAAATTATTGTATTGATATTGTTTCTATTTTTTTTTTTTAGAAAACAACAAAAGAGTAAAAAAATAAATGCCAAACTTCTGTAAACATGTGACCAAGATCTTTAAAGAAAATAACAGTTTTTAGCAAGTAGCATTGCCAGGAGTCTTTCAGGTTTATAAAAAAATACATAAAGAAAAATCACAATTTAAAAAAGTCATTACAGTAATTACTTTTGTCCATTTCACTAAAAAGATTCCCAAAATAAATTTGGTCTTGGTAGCCGATTTAGTTTGCACTGCCATCTGAATCTAAATTTAACAGTTTCCCCAACTGTTTTGTAACCCTTTAGTACAAATACATTATCTGCGGACATATTCTTAGTTATTTTATTATTTATTTTATTGCCAAAAAGTTCCATAAAACACCCTAAATATAATAACATCCCAAAAAGATTGTTTTTTATTATTTTTCAATCCTGCACTTTTTTTGTTGACAATCTGTGTCAAAATGTCTCTGTTTTAAACTTTTTGTTTTTCCATAAAGCTTTTTATAACAGTAGAAAAAGTATTGTATAAATGAAGCTGGTATGAACTTGTTGAAATACTCAAATCCCAGGATCTTAATAAAAAAAAAAAAAAGGGGGGGGGGGGGGTTGCAAACACTTGTAGAGTAGTATAAACCACAAAATGACATCAGATTGACCGGTTCTTTCTATACGCTGAACAGATGGTGAATTTCTTTGCTGATGACAATTGACTTGCAACAAATAAATAAATTCATCTAGAAGACATAAAGATGTTCTGATTTTTCAGAAGAGAGAAGGTTAGTTGTGTCTGTAGCCTCAGAACACTACACCCGCAGCAAGGACCCACCAAGTTAACAGCATCGCTGGTGCTTAGTAACCCAGGCAGGAACACAAGATCAAGAATCTATCAGGGAAGAAAGAGTGGTTGTTCCCCAAAGTGAATGTAGCGGCATCTTCAGACATCTGCAGCACACAGAGGCGTGCAGTGTGTCCTCCCTCTCGGACCGAGCTTTCAGGCGGCTGCGGCTGATCTCCTGTTCCCAGCTTCGCTAGCAGCTGTCCCTGAAACATGCCCATACCCATCCTGTCCACCAAGCCCACATCAGACCACAGAGGCAAAGAATGCAACCGTGTCGGAGGATGATGATGCTGGCCGCCGCCGCCGCTGCAGGAAATGACTGGGTAGTGCTTCCTACTGGGATCATTCTGTCACCACCCGACTATTCAAGCTACTACACCCAATCACGACAGCACTGAAGCACAAAGAGAGCCGACTGGTCCCTGCTTCTGTACAGTACTAAACGTGTGAGAGGATCATAGCAGCAGGTGGAGAGCACCAAAACACACAAACGACTCACCCTTTGGGATCCAGCAGGTCACGGACTTTTTCATTGTAGATCTCCATGTAGGACACCTCTATTTTGAAAGAGTGGGACTCGTTTGCCTCTTTGTGGACCCTCTCAAACAGAGAGCAGCACAGTCGAGGGATCAGACCTGGATGCTCTCCATTACCCATCATGGAAAAGGACTTGCCTGAACCTGGACGCAGAAACAGAGTCGCACATGAGCAGAACTACGTATGTATTCTCAACTCAAGCATGAAATTTGAATCCTAAATTTGGATATTTTTTGCTGCACAACTTAGGGAAAGGGGAATCCATCAGTTCATAATGAGACCTATTAGTTTTGTTGAGCATTAAAGGAGCTCTAATTGGGGCTCAGAAAATAACAATTGAATCAATCTGTTCTCAAGTCACACATGGATAACGATTGGATTGATAAAACAGTAATTTTTCAAATTATGTTATTCTAAAACCAATGCTTTGTTAAAAAAAAGAAACAAGTTTTCCTATAACCAGTGATTTAAAGTGGACAAAAGTGGGATTTCCCTTTGTAAAATAACACTTTTTACAATAAAAACTAAAATCAAAACTGTTTTTTTTACCAGAGTAATTCCATTATGAATTCAATGAATCAATGTTTCGTTTTGCAAGAAAATTTTGAGTTATTGATTAAAAATGAATGAAATAAAAATGTTTTTTCTGTCATAACAAGTACCGGTAGATTGAAGTGTGTCCAATAAATGCCACAATTTTATTTTGTTATTTATTTGACTACATATTACATGAATTCATAGGAGCGAGATACACACCGTTTATTATTATTCCTCCTTGTCATGTGTGTGTTCTGCTTGTTTGGTCTCTATGTAAAGAAGTTCAGATTCTCAAATTGTGGTTTTTATGAGACAATTACATAAAAATATTTCTCCAAACAAGTAATTCACCAGTGTTGTGAAACATTTCACTAAAAAAGGTGATTTAGAGCAAAAAAGGGTCGCACAAAAATATAATATCAGATAAATCTTTTGTTTATGTTGTTTATTACCTGTTTGTCCATAGGCAAAAATGCAGGCATTATATCCCTGGAATGCATTTTCAAGTATTCCCTCTCCAAGGCACTTGTACACCACCTCTTGACCTGTCAGAGGAAGAGTTCGTCACCAGGGAGATGGAGGTAAACAGAGGAACAGCTGAGAGGAGGATCTGTTGTGGTTTGATGTCTCAGATGCAGAATCAGTACACTGAAAGGCTCCAGAAAACAGTGAGCGTGATTCACAAAAGTGTCGGATTCCTGTGTGCTCATGTGGAAACTGTAAAGCTGCACAGAGAAATGTCTTGTGTGAATGGGACAGCTGTTTAATGAGCTAAATAAAGCCGTGGCTCAAAGGCGAGAGGCAGCCTTCCACTAAACAGGCTCATCAATTCAGCGCAAAGCAGATAGAAGCTTTGCAATAACCGGGACTGACATTATGAGCGAAGGTGTTCAGGATGATTACAAAACAAATATTTCCCTCAACACAAACCCTGTTTAGTTAAAGAGATGAATGAAAGAAACGTTATGTTGTTAGAGCTCACACTGAGAACACACTGTGCTTTGATGGTAACACAAAGCTCCTCGTGCCTCTCTGTGCACACGATCGCACATCTCTGAAAGTGTGACGGGTACACTTCCTCCTCAACAACTCACCGGCATATTTTGGAATGTTGGATTCATCCATGGACCAGAAGCAGTGATCGAAAGCAAACACCTGCAATGAGACGGCATAAAGTTTGTGAGCACAGATCCTCACGTTCGTCCGTGCCAGTAACACAACCTGGGCTTTTTTTAGTAGCAGTTGTAATCTGAAGAACACACAGGACGACGGCGCTGTACAGTAAACTTGGCTGAACTTGTCTGAGCATGAACATTTGTGCACCAGTGTCCCGGCGCCGTGGCAGTTAGCCGAATTCATAAATCTGGGCTCTCCAGAAGGAAAAATTCCAGCACCTGGTGGCCCTCATCTCCAAGGAAACTTTAGCTGATCCCCTTTCTGTGTCTCATCACACAAAGTGAAACAGCAGAAGTTCTCCACACAGGTTAGGCTGCCTCTTTTATTACATAAAAGTTCATTTTAGACAGCAGGAGTTCTTGTAAATAACTGTAAAAAATGTGGTTTCTGACACAAAAATTGTGTAATTGAAATCTGTTTTTGGCTTCCTCTTTTCTTCCAACAGTTTTCCATTGATATTCATCAGTTTGAGGAGGTACCTTTATACACGAGGCTGTTAAGAATGGCCAAATTAAAAGCAAATGTGTGTATTTCAAAGGTTTGTTTTACACCTATAGCTTTAAATTTTAACAAAAACAGAAAAAAAAGGTTTAAATGTGCCGTTTAAAGACTGTATAGGAGTTGCAGCGTCACCATGCATGTTCCTGCAGCTACACTGAAGCAGTTCCCCCGACACAAATACCAGAATTCCCTTTTAATCATAACAGATCCAACAGGCCATGGAGCCAGAGGCTGCACCGTCAGCATGAGTAGAACCGCCATCGGGGAGCGCTATGAAAGCAAGACCTCTTGTGACTTCAGACCAGTGAGTGGGTGCTATTCAAAGAAACAAAAGTGCCATCATTCTCAATTAGGAGCAGCCTGGTAACTGGGGCTTCACTGTCCTTTGACCTGTCTTGGTCCAGCCTGAGGGTGTGACCGCACAACAAATACTACAAACCAGCTATCAAAATAAAAAGATATGAACCAAAACATATATATTTGTAACAGGTTTTTGATTAAAAAGAGATCATCTGTGAACCATGACAACAGACAGCCACGTGCTCGTCTGGCTGGAGAGCTGTAACGGGGCGGCTCAGGTTCACATGCCCCAGAGACCGTGCCCGGCCCAGACGGGAGTGCCCCGGGTCCAGTCAGGAGGCCACACAAAGCCCGTCCCTAGTGTGTGAAACATCTCCGAGTTAGTCACCAGCGTGTTGTCAAGGGGGGGAGTGGGGGGTGCACGCCAACAATGCAGCTTTGAATGAGCGCACACACACAGCCCCAATGTCCACGCTCATCCCTCTCTCTTTGTAGAGCCTTTGTGAGAGTTCAGGGGATCTTAGATGGCTGACACATTCACACGGACATCCATCCGGCTCCTGCTGACCAACCAAACCAACCAAAACGCTCTCAATCATGTCCCTGGAGACACTGTCACGACTGTGAGACAGTGGACCTGTGCAGATGCCTCTCACCCCCGAGGCAAACAGGGACATCTGTCAGGAGTTTGTCATCTGAGCCCTTTCAAACATGTTGAGCAGTGGTTCCTGGAAAAATAGAAATCAATAAAGTGTTTAGATATGATACGTACCTTCGGCTGTTTCCTGATGAAGCCAAATGTCCATCACCAGCAGAAGAAACCGGAAACAGGAAACAACACAATTAGCATCAAGTGAGAGTTACAAACATATTCTTCGTCACTCTTGCATTTATTCATCCCACAACCAATGGCAGGCGCTGGTGGTAGCTGCTGCTGTGATTGGGTTCATAATTGGTCCAGTGGAGCGTGAGGAAGAGGAAGAGATTTAGGATTCAATGTCCCACTGACTCTGTTGAATAAATAGCTCTTATTCCTGTGGACTTAACACAGAGGCCTGTTTGGGGAGGTTGCACTCAGCGTTGCTAGCTGCCGGAAATAAGAACAAAAGAGCTGTACATGTGCCTAAGTTATGTAAAGATGTTCTCCCAAATGAGAACTACGCTGCTCTTTAACCAAGCATAAAGTTTATTCCGCATGTGGACAAGAATAACAGAGTCTAACTGATACGTGACCGGGATCTGCAGCAGCGTTATCATTGAACAGTCAGCAGATTCCTGCTGTAGACGCCTGCTGGCACTGAGACAGAGGAGGGCATCACCTTCACGAGGCATCTAATATTGTGCAGACTGCTTCAGAACAAATGAAACCCTGCACCAGAATCTCACGCACATCTGAGCCGAGTCACCACAGGGCTGCTGGGTAAATTATTCCTTTCACATCAATTGTCTGTATGCAAAACACTCTCATAACGAATGCTTGGGCAATCCTCTCAGTTGACCACATTTAGACCATTAGCTGTTCTAAATTCACTTAAAAGGGAAAGATGGAAATACAGGGAGTGGGTAGGTGAGGCTCGTGTCACTTCATCCCCCCTGAATCTGAATATGGGTCAGTGGCAGAATGGTGGCAGAGCGCTAACACTGCTGCAAAGACGTCCTCTTTGTCCTTCCTTAAGATGAGACATCCAGGAAATACTACACACAGACGACAGGCGGCCCTTAAGGAAAATGGTAGAGCAGCTATTGCAGTGATGGCGTTTAGCTTAGAAAAAGTTTTCCTTTATAAAGACCTTCATGGAGCACAAAGGACAGGAAGTAGCAAAAGCTGCCCTTCCAACACAAAGCAGTCAGTCAGATGCTGGTGTGACTTAGTGTTTCGGCTTCATTGTTAAATCTATCTTGTGTACAGTTAATACAGCCCATTTAGCGATGCAAAGAATGCTGGAAATGACAATGGAAGGAACTGTTACTAACTCGCTATATTTAGGATGAATATGCAATAACTTCTTGATGCACCAGGGCGGGGATCACTGGATGACTCACTGTACAAGCTCAAGTGTGTTAAATTCACAATAATATCATGATGAAGCAGATCTGCAATATTGGATAAATTGATGGTTTAGAGGAAAAAAATTGTTGGTACATAACGTAATTAGAGACCACTTCCATAAAATGCCTTTTACACTGCTCTGCTTTCATTATCTCTGATTGTCTACTTCATTTGATGATTTTGAAGACTCATTTAAACAAATATGAGTCTACTGGTACACCCATTGACTGTGTAAGAACTGGACTGAATGACTCCTCCCTCCCCGCGGTCCAAATAGGAGGTACCCACTGGTTCCAAGAAGCCAAAATCCCATAGACTTCAACTGAAAAATAAATAGCTGTTAGTCAGTCATTATATTTGTCAAAATAACCATTTTTTCTTTGTTTTAACATGTTCCTGCTAATCCCGTTTTTTTCCTGATATTTTTTTCTTTGATGAAAGTTATTCAAGTTAAAAACTGGACAATTTGATGACTCAGCATTTGTCAACTGTTACACTTGAAACTTTTGACAGATTCTCCCGAGCCACTTTCAAATGGTAGTAGGTTAGACTTCCAACAAGCTCACTCCTGATGGGTAAGAGTGGTTGCCATAGAAATAATGACTCAGATTCACTTGAATCCATCACTGCTTACTAAAGATTTCTGGTTCCATCACAGTGACATCCATATCACGAATTATTGGTGGCTGAATTGCTTTGTTGGAACCAGAGTAAGGCATTTTCTATTGGTGATATCACACTCACTCTGGCCTGTTTTCAGATACAGCCAATGATACGCCTAAAGGTGAACCCTGTTGTAGTTCAGCAGCAGCATGAGTGGAGTAGACTATTCAGAAAGCAAAGAGTGGAAATAAATGGCAGAATAAGTGATTTTGTAAAAGGATTTTTAACAGACGAGCTCCAATAACAAACAGGTTGTAAAATGATATAGTGAGATGGTGATGATGTCCCTCATTACTATAACCTGGTCTGAGCTCCTTTCTATGGCCCTGCAGTGTCCATGGGGTTTGTTCTGCTATCAAAAGTACAGTGTGAAAGGCACTAAAACTGAAAATAATATGCAAAATATTTCATCATATTTAATTCTGCTGGACTATTTCTCTGTGAAAGCATCCCCCACTTCTGCCATTACACTTTCCTAAATTTAATAATATTCTTTTCCAGGACTTAGATTTTTTTCTGGGGATTTTGTTTTTAAACCTGTGTCTACATAAACAACATGTCTTGTACACCCAAACACACACAGATTTAAATGTAATCTCTCTAATCACTTCAAAAATGTGTGTCACTCTTAACTTTTTGGCGTTGAGATTGAGAAAAACATGCTGAAACATGTCAGCATAATTGACTATTTCAGCACAAATCAACACACCAAGCACATAAACTCCTGACGAATCATTTTATATTGATTAATTTGCAAATCAATAAACTACAGTAAAAAAAATTCAATTTTTTTTGAGTATGCAAGAGAGAATTCAAGAAATGGTTCCCACAGCAGTGAAGATGAAAGCCTGGAGCCCACAGGCGACTATCAGCATGCATGTCTAATCACATTCTGACCACTTATTAAAAGGCGCGGTTGTTGCATGGCACAAACATCGGACCCACATGTGTGACACACAACTGCCAGACCGCATCATGCTCTGACTTTTGCGCTGCGGCAGATGAACTCGGCTGCCGCAGCCTCAGTAGGACACCACTATGAATCATAAAACTCCTTTTGGGGTCTGGCTGTGGAGCATCAAAGCTCAGGCCGCAGCAGCTGGATGTCATGGCAGACTAGACATGCCCACTACCTATCAGAGGAATCCCTCCTGCTGGGAGTTTAAAAATGACATTTTTTGCTGGTTTCCATAGGATTTGTGTCCTTGCATGGACAAAAAAACCAAAAGAAGCTGGAATAACCCTAGTGGAATCCCCCCCTGCTGTCATGGAGCTGGATTAAGGCCACTGTGTTATTATGCCACCAAAAAACTCTTCAAACCAACGAGCAACACACCAGATTAATCCTTTGTGTTTTGCAACATCTAAAGCATTTTTCTAGTCTTACAAATTACAATGCATTTAGTCAAAACCCACTGAGATTAGACTGGCTCTGCAAAATATTTTCTTTTTCAGTCCTTAAAATGAAAGTTTGAAATTAATATAGCCTTAAATAACACAAGAAAAGGCAACTGTGATGGCTACATGCTTGGCAAATACCAATAATTCCATAACTGTGATGACATGCTCTTAACTAAAATAGAAGCTCATGTGGAAAAGATTCAAGATGTCACAACCCAGCTTACTCTGTGCACACTCATAAACATTCCGGATATTTTATTAGCATTTTCCAACAGATATTGGAAACTATTGCAAAGGCTGTGCCTCCTCCACCCTTTCAGCCTTCTTGACCCACATCTTCCAACTTTCCTCTCGTTTAGCTGCCAACAAACTCCAATCCTCTTTTTGGTCTATTATAAAGTGTTCCCAATGATCTTTTAATAATGATAATGATGTTCTAAACCAACATTTAACAACCTATGTTGTTTTTTAGGATATAGTTTCAGTAGTTCATTAGAAATTTGCCTCCGAGTTGTGGATGGTACTGATGCCACGGAACAGCCCCGCCCCCATCCCCCTCCATATTACTGAGAGGTCGGAGCAGGGAGTTTATGGCCCGCCCAGCTTATATTCTATGTCACAAATAATCAAACAGCCTTTTTTTTGCCTGTATCCGATTCACAAAAATCCAAATAAAAAAATATTCAGAAATTCTTTATATTTGTCCTCTATCATCAGAAAAATAGTACAAAAAACAAAACTTTAAGAAAATGACAATCTACAATCTAGAGGTGTAGGGAAATATTGATTTGATGTTATATTGTAATATTTCATTTGGTGAAAATTGTATTAATTTAAAATGTTAAGTCAGTATCTAATGAATTACTATAAATGTTCTTCAGCGTCAACTTTAACCCCCCGACCACTAGTTGGCAGCACAGCACACTCAGCCTATTTGAACAGCTTTACACCGCGACCAGTGCTTTAAGTGGGCCGGTGCGCTCCGGTGCTGAGCACCTGTACTTCTCTAAATCCCACGGTAGAGCACCGCCACTTCTCATCTGACTAGGACCGTCCGGTGCTCCATTTAGATCAGGGGTCTCAAACTCGCGGCCCGCGGGCAATCTGCGGCCCGCAGGATGATAATTTGCGGCCCCCGTCTTCATATGAAAGATTACTGTTAGTGCGGCCCGCAAGGCTGATATGAATGACAGTTGTTGTGTGCTGAGCTGAACGAACCAATCACGGTAAGGTATATGGCTCTGGAGGGCGGGACATCGGCGCGCTGTCCGAACCTCCTCACTCTTTAATGCTTTAATGCATTCCTCCAGTCAGCTGGGTGGAGGAGGAGCCATGAAGCTGCTGGAAGTGCTTTCTCACTGAACGGGATTCGCGGGCCCCGCTCCTCTTTCGCCACGTGACACACAGCCTGCCGCTTATCAAAAAGCGTGTTTCTGACGCCGCGTGACAATCCGCGCACGCATCAAATATTCCAAATATTGTCAGAACCCCCATAAATCAGACCGTCGCGTGCGCTTTTTCCTCCTCCACGAAAAGAAAAAGTCCTTGCGAAAGAGACTGACTACTTCCGCGTGCGTGAGTGATGCCCGCGAGCGAGCAGAATCACCGGAGCAGCACGGTCACGCACGCAGTAGCTGGTGTTTTTACCGTTCATTAGCGCTGCTGCGACTGTGCGTGAAATATGGAACCGGGTTGAAGACTCAGCTCGCGCTCAGTGCGTGCCCGATTTGTGTGTAGAGCTTGAGACCAGATTTAAAAACTTGCGTTGCAACGCGCGCTCCAGACGCGCGCTCCCGACGCGGAGGCCAGGAATTATGGTGTGCAGTGTTTTTATTGAGCTTTCAGTCAGCGCTGCTCTCAGCTCAGAAATGAAGGAGGTTTTGTAAATACAGACATTTGAAACTGAATAAAAATAGTTTTCTCTTGTCTAGTGTTTGTCAGGTATTTTCTCTTTGACACCCCCCCCCCCTTCAGCTGAAAACATCAATAGTATCAGTTAATTTGCTCAAGTTAAAGTATACTTCCTCAAAATATTGTACTTTTATTATCATTAAAGAATTATAATAATAATAAAAAACTTCTAAATAATCGGTTTTATTAATTGTTCTCTTTCTTTTTTTAGAATACTTCCAAAACTTCCAGACACAGTAAAAACAATCTTTCCTTGTTTCTCTCCACAGTAGTGATGAAATTCTGTCTTTTCTCAGAGATTCAGTTCTTTTACATTGGTTCATTGTAAATTGAGTTTTAGGTTTATTTTGCTATATTGAATTTATTATCAACTACTATGTAGGATTATGCACAATATTCATAACTAATGTAAACATGTTTTTATTCGCATTCCCTCCAGGGGGGCGCGCCCCACCATTTGAGAAACACTAGTGTAGTCATTCAGTCAAAATGTGGTTTCTGCAGTCGTCTGTGTCTGCTGTATGGTCATTGTTATTATTTTAATTATTAATTATTGATTATCTAATTCATTTTTTAAAATTAATTAATTAATTCATTCATTATTTAGTGTTAAAAATAAAGATATTTGAGAACATTAGAATGTTTTATCAGCGATTTTCTTGTGGAAATCCTGATGCGGCCCGGCCTCACCCAGACTCTGCCTCCAGCGGCCCCCGGCTGAATTGAGTTTGAGACCCCTGATTTAGATCAATTTAACATTTGAATATGCAGAGGAATCACGAAGCTCGCGCAGGAAATCCTACACATGAGAGATGACATATCCTTCATTGCGACACTCTACCAGGACAACACAAGCTCCTCATTATCCTTCCCCTCTCTCTCACTCATGGTGCAAACAGAAGTAAACACATCCGGATAAAATAATACAGAGAAAAACAGAGTAACACAACCAGACAACAACTCACGCAGACAAAAACCCATATTTAAAATCGAATTTACCTAGAAAAACAAAAGTGAAGGTATCCCACAATTCATTGCGCTTGGCAGACAGCAAGCCAAATTTGTACGTCAACGTCAGTGGGCATCTCCACACCATGTTATCACTGGACAGAGGGAGTAACATCCCCGTATAAATGCCTTAGCTCCGGTGCCAAATCTACTGACAGTGACAGACCGAGTTTGTCTGAGTCGCGTTTTTAGGGCAGCTACAGTCGACAATCATGAGTAAGCTTATTGGCTGTTCACTGAAAGCAGCTCGGGAGAAGATGTCAATCAAATGCTCAAGGTGGGGGCCAGCGGGCACCACACGCTGTTTTGACGCGTCTGATTGGTCAATTTTTAACTTGACTAACTTGCGGTAAGGACAAAAAATATCCTGGAAAAAATAATAATTTGCAATAAGAACGTGTTAGGAAAATACATACTTGTTCAAAAAGGGTTATCTGACAAATAAAATCAGTAATAACATTTTATTTCTCTTTAGAAGTTTACAGGATTTGGGCTTCTTGGTGCTTGCGGGAACTTCCTGTTTAGCACACAAGGGGGAGGGTCGAGCGGTCTCGAGATTTCTACACTACACTGTCAACACAAACTGAAAGATTTGTCTGAACAATGTAATAAGCAAAAGAAATTACTTCAGCTTTTTACTTTTTTTACTTTTCAAGAAGCTGTACAAATGTGAAAGTAAATTAATGTTTTTAAGTTCTGGTATTTTTATGTATATTTTGAACATTATTTTGGCAGTATTTTGATCACCACATTTCATTTAATGACAGCATCACTTAGTTTTTAAATCTTAAGAAAATGTTGCATTTTTTTGTTACAGTGTTGTTTGTTGCCTGGTTTTCTATTATGACATACATTTAAAAATGCATGTTATAATTGTGCACACATTAAAATAATTTTACAAACACATATTAGTGTTGGACTCCATTAATTTTTAGACTAGACTTGAGCTCCCTCTTTCTTATTTCATATTAAGACACGTTGAAAAATTGACTTCTTTTTATCGATTAATATTTACATTCAAGATTCTATTTTATGTTTCGACTTCCGATTAACAGAGCACCGCCACTTCTTGTTGTCCACTTAAAGCACTGACCGCGACCAAAACAACAAGATCTCGCGAGAACCAGCCTTTGTTATATCTTCAGTCAGTCTTGCAGTTTTTGTTGTTATAAGATATGTGCTACTTAGTTTTTACTTGGGATGAGTACCCAATTGAAACTTGGTGCCCCGTTGCTACTAGTATCATATAAAAAATGCAGATTGTGGTGCGTTCTAGCAGCTTAAATAAAAAGGAGTGAAACAGGGAAGCTCTGCTGCAGGTCATACACATGTAGGAATAAATATTTCTTAATTTACCAAAAGAAAAGTGCCATGAGTTTGTGGATAAAAGCAAGTTGTTTATGAGATACAGTTCCAATGCGTAATGTCTTGGTCATTAAATTAAATGAATCTTACCATTTTAGTACAAAAAAGAACATATTAATATTCAAGTCAGTTTTTCCAAGTGACGCTCTTTAATAATTAAAAAAAAGATAGAGGGCGAGAAGCTCGGTCAGAGAGAAAAGAGGAAGGAAAAAAGCGAAAAATTGTTCTGGTACAGTCTTGGGATATACCACGATATGCATCGTATTGTGAGGCAGGTATGAGGATATGAATCAAACCGCCAAACTGTGGCCAATACACACCCCTGCTAAAAAGTGTACTGTAGAATGTGTGTGTGTTTAAATGTTGGGTGCCACTGCGTTCTGCTCTCACACAGGCTGCATACTTCAAAAAGCCTTGCAGTATGTTTAGCACAGAATCCTTCAGACCCCACCCACTGAAAGCAGAGGTCATCCTGCTGCACAAACATCTCCTGCGTTCACGGAATCCCTCGTATGACTGACTGAAGTAAGGACGATTCCAAGAAACGGATGCAAACTGACCGGCTCGACATCTCTTAAAAATAAGAGGTTCAAAAGAAAAGAGCAAAAAAAATATGTTAGAGGTTTATATGGAGGAGATCTGAAGGAATTTCTGTCTTGGAACTGAAGGAAGTCAGCTGCCTGATGACAAAAACAGATCAATCCAAGTTACTGAGAGCGCTAACTCCAGCCGCACAAACAATGTCTGGAACTTCTTACAGGATTCTCACATGGGAAGCCACTCCTGCTTAAAGGCGCCTTAAGCTTCATTGCATAATCTACTGACTATAAATATGCATTATAGTCCTTTTTTGCCAACACCACAAAAAAAAGCAAGTTACAAGTAAAAAACCTCACATTTAAAATTCATAATAAAAACATACCATTTTCAACCTATTCACCAAGTATTTACAAGGCAATTAAATCTGCATCAAATGAGGCTGAACTTCATTTGTCTTATTGCAGTTTGGACATTTAGTGCCGTGGTTCCCACACTCTTTAAGTGAGGATAAATCCTTGGTGATTATGAGGAAAATAGAGAGATTAGGTTTACTTTCTGACAAACTATACATATCTATATGAAAGTGCAATAACTTTTGAAAAAGACAAGCATTTCACCTTTTCATGTAGCTCAAAGACTTTATTTTTGCCAAAACAGCTTCTTATGACTATGCGAAATAAAAATTCCAAAAACAGCCTTGATCCGACAGCCCCGCCACCGGCAAGACACATGATGCTCATGCCGCCTTCAGCATGGGGCCTCTGCGTTTCCATAACAAACATTAGCAACATGGCGTATGATGCAGGAAGGGTCTAATTTAATCCTCTCTGGCATTTCTAACAGCACAATGAGAAGTCGTGTCAGCGGGCTGTGGAGAGGGGAGCTCGTACCAAAACATTGGGAAAATCCTGAGCACATGTGTCTGCATAGCACTGCTGCGAGTGAGCATGCTCAGGAAGGTCAAAACACTTTAAGCAGTGGGAAAGAGAGGAAAATGTTCTGCTGTGTGTCTGGATGAGAAGAATATTCTACACTTCAGAAGGGGATTGTCAACTTCCACCAGATGAGAAACAAAAGAGAAAGCGCAATCCATGTGACAGTGATTTAGTAATAAAAAAATAAAACAAAAGGGAAACTCTAAAGAAAGCTGTTACAGAAGTCAGAAAGTTCATGTACATGTGTTGCTCCCCCAGTATGAAAGCCACATCTGAGATTAATAATGTACAGCCTTGACAAAGGAGGAGGGCGCCGTTTCTTTTTTCTTTTCTTTTTTCCCAGTTCCGGATCAAGACGTAAATAATGTCCCACCCCCTAAACAAATACAGTGAACGGTCCTCAAGGGACTCCAATTGTTTCTGTAAACGTGGACCTATAGCGCTTTCTCAAACTGGTATGAAAACTACCTAAGCGAGAAAGTGTGGGCTAACGTGGGGAATAATGGCCCAGCTGACTGAGAACAAGATCAAACCGACGGGAAAGGTTGATTATTGGCACATAGCGAGCAACATGGGAAGACAAAGAGAACATTCCTGAGGGCAGCCACCGCACAAGGCAGCATTGTCATTTGGGGTTGTTATGGAAAGCGCGATTACGTTCAGCGACCTCAGACTTAAAAAACGATCCCGACTTCAAAAACATTACCAGTATTATTTAACGCAAATGTCTGAGCTGCATTATTATAATAAAAAGCAGGGCAGAGAAATGTTTCTTTTATGGGAATTTTCCCATCACAAAAACTCAGCCTGCAAACTCTGTGGAGGAGAAACGGTTTGTTAGCGTGTCGGACAGCCCCATACTGCCACAGGTGGATGGCAGATGGTGCGAGGCACGGTGGCTCATATGTTGCTTAATTTCTATAGCAATGCATTGACTGTTTCCAATCATGCGCATGCCACAGCCTGGTTGAAAGGTGTACTCTTTCAGATGTGTGAGTATTGCTTATAGGAGAGTGCAAACCAACTACACCAATAAAACCAAGACCTGCCAGGTCAACAGTGAAATCATCACTGAGTTAATGGGCCAGTTAACGGCTGTATTATAGGTGCTTGTGTAAGTACATGAACAACTTGATATGGCTGTAACCATAATGTATACATTTGCAAACTTGCCTGTTATTTATTAAATAAAATTTTATGATGGAATGCAAGTCTCAGGAGTGGATGATACACAATGCACCAACAAAAAAAAAATGTTTTCAGAACCATAGAACAGGAGAGATCCTCAAGCTGAGAACCTCATTATCTGTGCTATGATGCCAATAGTAATCCTTCATAAAAAAATTAAGTTACTACTGACTGAGGGTGACCAAGTCCCTGTCTTCCAAATCTGATCCAAACCAGGACATCACAAATGTTGTAGTTCTTGAAACTTGTAAAGGCAGATGTATTGGACTCCCAGATTAAAAAGTCAGAACTTGCAACAAAATTGAAAAATATGTACAGATTTTTTTAACTTTTAGATTTATGTTGTTCATAAAAAACATTATGGAGGTGTGAATCCTTTTTTTAATTTAGCTGCTATGATTTTATTGAAGCTCAATTTTTTATAGAAAAAAAGCATAAACATCAAAAATCCTTTATAACACCAGCCTGTATGTATGTTTTTTGGGGGAAATAAAGTTGGACTTTCCAACAAATTGTGCCCTTGTGACGACTGTCTCTAGAAAACTTTTAAGGAACTGCAACATTGGATACTTCTGGGTTTGGATCTTGGAGATAATGATTAAATAGCTGTGATATTTTTGACACACTAGTTATTTTTTGCTGTATTCAATATGAGAATAGACCTGTTTTTTTATGGTGTCATTACACTTTGATCAGATACCATGGATTGTCAAACAGAGTTGGTGTTTTAAAAATTTGTAACTTTTGACATTGAATATATCACCGGAAACACCTAAATAAAACAAGCTTTCTGACATACCGTAACTCTTTGACCGCTTACGTGATCAATGTCAATCAGATTATTCTGATGCTGAACGGTTGCGTCAGAATTATCTGACTTATGTTGATTGCGTAGGCACTTCACTACAGTAAAGTGTTGCATATCAGTGTAGGGCTGCTTTTCTCCGCTTCACATTCAGCTGAAATTACATTAATTTTGTCAATGGTTGAAGAATTGCGGCAGTCAAAAGAATGTCAACGCTGGAGCTGAAGCTTTGGTGTTAAAACGATTGAGTCTGTGGCTGAATTCGAATCCAAATTCTTCCCCTACCCCTTTGGCTTCTCCCTACCTCTCCAATTGTAGGAGTGTCCAAAATTGTTTAACGGTTAAGACTTTTGACTGCGCATCCCTCTATCACAAGGGTGTTCAGCATGGCACTGTCATGGAGGAGAAACACATTTCTTCATGTGGGTGCGTGAAGCACAGAAGTTCACATTTAAATGTGAGTAATGACTTTTTGTTTTAGCATGACTTTATATAAAACTGATTTTGTTATGTATTTTCTGAACTCTGGCAGCAATGCGCTAACGCAGATGACTGGCTTATAATGATGATGTCATTGAGGGGTAGTGTCATCCAAATTGGAAGACACCATTTTTTTATATTTCTCTGTTTGAAGGACTAAATTTAGAAGTAGGTAGAAGCTGTAGGGATGGGGGAAGAGTTCCAATTTGGCCTATGTGCTGCATTGAATTAGCTGAATTCTGATAGAAAAAAAAAGAGAGAACAATTTCCTAGAGTTTACAAAAATACAGTAATGAGCAAATTACTCAGCTATCCAAAGAGGTTCAAGATCATCAAAAGATAAGGAAGGAGGAGCATCCTGACACTCAAAGTCATAATTAGGGGCTTCTCTCCGCATCAACCACACTACAAAGCCTAAGTAAGCAAGATAACAGCAGCTGGAGCAGATAACCTCAAATGAGCTCTTGTAGCCATCAGTGATATGAGCAGATTAGAGGGGAAATTACAAGCTTGGGTAGAGACGTTATCAGATAAAGACACGTTTCCACTGGTCCTCCTGAAAATCCAGAACTGCAGAGCGACAGAGGAACAGGATGCACGACAAAATTAACGTGAATTTGTGACTCAAATGCAGTCACTTTAAGACTCGCTGCAGCTCTTTGTCTCCTGACATAAATACACAGAGAGGGGATTAGTATGCATAAAGAAGAGTCTCCAACACTTAATGGCCCCGTATTAAGTTGTTTCCCATCCACAGGCATGCTGGGGCTTGACAGACGATCTAGCCCCGTCGTGTGAGTCTTAAACTCCTTTCTTGTCGTAGGGCTCCAGGCCTCCCCAGTTCAGATAGCAGCCTCAGGTATTTCCAAGTCCTTTCACCTCCCACCTCGACTGAACGCCTACGAGGAGCAGTCTGGATGATGAAAGTAAAAACTGCCTTTCCCAGACTCCTGTTTCAAATATGCCATTCGTCATAACATACAGATGAAAGGTGATGCTTTGGAAATGCTACCTCTTGGTCACAATCTAAGGTTCACTTGCCCTTGGGTGTTCGAGTCTGAGGGGAAAGCAGGGGAGGGTGTGGGTCGTGAGTGTAGCCATAATACCGCAAAGAACTAGGCTCAATCATCAAAGGTAATCCCTCATAGCTTTTCAAAAATCCTCACGCGACTCCAATTTTTTCTGAAGTTTCTACGAAGACGGATCCACTCCATTAAACACAGTCGGTCACAAAAATGTTTGATCAGCTAATCAACCCTTACCTTTCTTCTTGCAATTCTACCATAATTAGTGTATTTCAAATTTGGAGATCATTAAAACAACACAGCAGCCACTCTGAATTATGAAATTATTGGGTTTTAAGACAAGCAAACAACGCTAACAACATAATAAATGTTTTATATAAAACGTCTTTCATCAGAACATTCCCATGAGACTCATAACGTTCCCATGGTCTCGGCCCCGCAGCCATATTTGGCGTGCTAATACCCACTAAATCCGACACATCTCCAACACCCATGAACAGGTGCCTTCAAGACATGGCAAAGTCTCAGCAATCAGGTTGTTGCTCCCACAAGCAGCAGAGAGAAAAATTATATGGTTTAAGAAAGCCAAGGCAGTCTAAACACACAGACCCAAAACACACACTCACACACAGCGGACTGGCACTGAAATGCTAACAAATAATTATGCGCCTTGACTTCACCATGGCCTAGATATGACGAAGCTGAAGAAAATCTGCATCGTTGCTACAGATACAAGTAGTCTAAGAGTCAAGACATAGATGCTTCCAATTAAAGATTACCTCCAAAGACATTTGTGTTTTTTGGTGTTTTAACACGTTATTTTAGCTTTTTTCTCATCATTGGCCACAACAAATATAGAACAATTTAAGATTAAACTGCATTTCTGAGTATTTCATTATTCAAATCATTGTGGATCAGGAGCAGATAAAAACCTGCAATTTGAAAAAGCTCAGGTTTGTGACGCAGCAACTGTGATGGGCGGTCCACAGTCTCCCTCCTCCACTCCAATTCTGATGCATCCACTTGCACACATATAGATACATTAACAGCTTCATTTTCCTTGTCCAACATAGCATCTAGATCAAAACTGCAGCTTCAAAAATCCTTTGTTTTTGTTTTTTTTTTCGCTATGCTAATGTTAGCTTGGTATTTTAAAGGGCTGTAAGCTAGCAGGAGGGAGTGTAAACAAAGGAATGACCAGATATCATTAGGGTTACATCCATGCCAACAGCCCCGCCCACAACTCAAGGGGGAATTTCTGATGAACTCCTGCAGCTCTGCAGAAATATGTCTTAAAAAAAAAACAACACAGGCCTTTTGATTTTGCCTAAAAACTGCACATATATAGTTGGACAGAGGCTTTAAGGTGACATGAAGTGTTCACTTCCCATACTTCAAGAGGTAAGAACGGCAAAGGTGCCAAGATTCAAACTATAGTTACCCAACAGAAGGAACAGAACTTATGTAGCCACTCTGTGGCTCAGCAGTTACATTCACACCTCCAAAGTCTCATGCCCGGCAACTTTTTGTTCCGCCTGGTTCCACATATGTAAGCGATGAATGCGATTTGTTTAATTGCCGGGAGCGCAGCCACCTCATGGCAATTACTGCTCTGATAATTGCCTTAAATGCAGGTTGGTGTGAGGAGATCCTGGCAGAGCGAGCTCATTTCCATCAGTCGTATTTACATAGGAAAGCAGGAAAAAAGTGTTACAGTTTAACACTGTGACTCATGAGAAAACCTTGACTATGTATTTGCCTCTCATGACCTCACTGGCAGCAACCATGAGTGGATTTTTTTAGTCTAAAGCCCCAGGATCCGTTTGCTCATTTAAAACTTAAAAAACTAAAAAAAAAAAAAAAAAACTTGGACTTTTTTTGTTTTCTTATAATGACCATTCTGTTAGACTCTCTTTGCGCCTGTGGCTAATCAGGTCAGGTGTGCAGTCATGTGTAAAAATAACAAAAAGAGCTAAATTACTACACAGCTTTTGCCGGCGAAATAAAAACATCTCCGACTGATGCTAACAGGCAGAACATTTACAAGCATTCAGTCATCACTAAGTCTACATGCTGTGCAATCGCCTCATTACAATGGGAAAGAATGTCTGCAGAAAAAGACTTTCAGTGAGCTCCAGTGTGGTATTTATTCCAGTAAAGATTTTCCCATCACTCTCAGAAATGTCAGCTGTAACGAAAAAGCAAACTAAATGTTTGATGGGATGTAAAATGTTACACTACTATAATGCAACACAATATTGTAAATACACAAGATTTATAAAATTACATAAATTATACAAAATGAAGCAGAAAAACTACTAACACGTCTGGATTAGCAGTGACAGTCACTTATGTGTTAGGTTTAAGGACCTATCCCTACTTTAATTTAAAAATAAGGATCCATTGCCATTTTGCGATTGATCTTTCTCTGTCTTGCCGTTTTGTGTTTTTTCTCTCATGTCTGCGTAGCTCGGTTGATTAGGAGCAGGACTGGTACATACAAAATCAGCATTTCATTTCCAGGGGACGCAACAAGCTTTATCCAGAGTGAGTCCTTGGCTAAGACTCTTTATGCTACTGCCCAACAACGTAGCCAAAACGGGACCCGAGTCTGTTGTCAGTCTCGAGGTTGTGTCAAGAAGGGCATCTAACACTCTCTCCAAACCATTTGCGGAAATCAGTGAAAGCTCATTCACTGTGGTGACCCTTGAGGGGATGTGCTGAAAGGTGAACAACAACTGTGTTCTGGCTCCTGATCGGTTGTAAAACTTGTCAATTAACCTTCTTTGTGTCATGTCTCAAGAACATTGACTATATATGATAACTCGTTTGCAGTCAATGCTCACACCATTGGTGTGCCAACAGCTTGGAGGCAATTTAATTTTTTATTCAAACTCAGCGCCAATCTACAGACTTCACAACTGTTTTAAATTGAAAACTTCCAACAAGAAAAAAAATAAATAAATAAATAAAATACTTTCATATTAATGATAACTGTCATTATATTAAAGGTCCTATGTCGTGCTTTTCTTACGTTTTGCAGAGTAAATTGTATCCATATATCATATATTATCTTTGGCACACTAAAGAACAAATTATTTGTGAAATACAAGTTATTTTCGTGAACGCTTTTCATACCCAGAAGTAAGATGACTTGGTCTCTGAGGTACCGCCTTTCGCTCTCCTTGTGAATGCCATCCATTTCATGACATCAACCTAGAGCCGGCCTCGGCAGCATATCTGCAATTCTCCCACGAAAACATACATGCAAATTTTTGCAAAGATGCATGTCCATACCATACTTCTGTCTTTTAGTAGCCCTGGCCACTGCTACAATGGTTCATAACACAAATACACCGGACTAGTGCATTTAAAATATTAGTGTTTTGCTGATCACTGATAGCTCAGCGTAGAAAGTGTGTGTTTGTGTGAGCTTGGGGGCAGTACTGGCAGCACTGACCCTTCCTGGAAGGGACTGTTCTCACTTTGTGACATAAGCTTGTGAGAACCCGCTTGTCTTTGAGAGTTTGAAGGGGCTGGTGCTCGGATACAAATATGAGATTGGGGTTGTTAAAAGTGAGGAATGAACATTATAATACACTTAATAGCTCAAAAAGTTGATTTTGTATGATACAGGCTCTTTAATGAGCACTGTCATTTTGTGCTAGTTAACTTGTATGGCTACATTCAGCAGATTAACATCTGTACATATGGTGATGTGATTGCCATTGTATGAGCAGTGATGGCACATCTTCTGTTCAAAAAAATAAAGCTTCTTCACCAATCCTTTTGGCTCTCTGTCCTAAAAATTAATGAAGCAGGAAGCAAAGCTGCTTTCCCCTTTAAACTTCTGCAAGAACGTTCATATCAGTTCATCAATGGTACACAATCCCCTTCCAGTAGATCTATGGGAAGATATCACCACTTCATGGTTTGGAATTCACTCCAACATCTCAAGACCTTTGAGCAGACAGGTATGAGACTTTCCTCGTTAGCACAAAAGCACAAACTCAGTCATGAGTGGGGTCAGAGGGTTTGTAGAGACTCCTGAAGGACTGTTGTTTAAACAAGGAACACATAAATAGATGTTATGGAGGAAACTAAAAGGCTTGTTATCATTAATCGATATTGGAAAGTTGACATAAAATAATGTCTAATATTGCAAGCAGCTTGGTGTCACGTGCAGAAGAGGTGCAATAATCCTGTTCTGTGACTGTCAAATAGGACACCCTTCATAGAAACCACCTACAGACAATTAAGTTTGATTGGTGGTGATTTGCTCGTCTGGAGTGTTACAGTTGCTATATGACAGATTACCCTCTCATTAGAGAGCAAACCCTGTGGTTTTCCTGCCCTTCTACTGACAGACATTTTACTCCGGTGTCAAGATGAACTCGCACTGACTCAACATTTCTCCCCTCAAATGTGTGACTGGATACAGTGTTGATTACCTGTTCTCTCCTTTGACGTTGGATGGTGGAGGGTGCAGGACGGTTTGGTTGTCTTCCATTTCCACGACACATTTAGTGTTCAGTTCAATCTCTGCAGAGATAAGGTTTGTATGTTTTTGAGGGGAGTATAAAGGATTTTTTGTGTGTGTGGAAACTGCGCACGAGCGAGACTTCCATCATTATAAAACTTGAAAATAACGATGACGAAAAAAAAAACGACCAAAAAAAGTTTAATGAAGGGTAAATGTGAGCGCGCGCGAGCGGACATACTTACCCCTGCGGTTCATGGGCCGAACTCTCACCGCAACTTTTACCTTTGTATCCGACATTTTCCTCCACTTTTTCTTTATTTTTTTTACTCCCACCCGTCTGTCTGAGAACTCAGAGTGCAGTCCGTAAATCCCCGACAAGAAGCCCGGGCTCCTGCCGGCAAAAGGGGTAACAGGCGCGAGTCAAAAAGCTCCCGAAAAGGTGCAGAACTTCGAGGCGAAGACATGGAAAAGAGTTCCTCTCCCAGCTCCCCTCTAAATCCATCCGAGTTGGCCTCTCGTGGCTCTGAAGCACTCCGCTCCAGCGCCAGACAGCATCTCCACCGCCATCTTCCGCTGGGAGCAACGACTGCTCTCCTCTGGCAGACTGGGGAGGCTGCGCCTCTCAGGGGGGAGAGAGGGTGGACGAGCCGCGCCGCTTATCGGGAGGAAAACAAACGACGAGCAGTAATGTTAGTCTGTGACAGCATGGTCCACTTCCAGCAGCGATGAACGTGGAGGAGGAAGGCAAGGCTGAGGCCAACTTCAGTCAGTCGAGAGAGAGAGAGAGAGAGAGAGAGAGAGAGAGAGAGAAAGCTTTCTCATGATAAAAACTTTTTTAGGTTTCATCATGAGAACTAAAGTGGAGAGTGACTGAACACCCTCAAGAGGGGCAACTGGGTGGATGAAATGTTGAATGTGGTACCTTTAAGCATGGAAACGTTAAAAAAAAAAGACTCTTTAAAAACTTTAATGTACATAGTGGTTATGGAATCTGCACCAACTGTATCCAGTCATTTATTTTCCCATTTGTTGTTTAACTGAACATAAAAATAAAAGTACGAAAATGCTTTTAACATTTTTTTTTATTTTCTGTATTTTGAAGACCCACTCAATTTTTTTTAATCATTGTGAAACAGGAACAGACACAAAAATGCACTTTGACAAAGCTTGTAAATGTGTACACAGCTGTTACAATTGGCAGGCCACAAGCTCCCTGCTCTGCTCTATTCCGATGCCCCAACTTGTATACGATTGTTTTCGTTTGACTTAGTTTTTTTTAAAAATGTTTTTGTCGCACCGATAATGTTAGGTTGGGATTGTAAAAGGCTGTAAGCTGGCAGGAGAGAATAAAAGATGTCGGGATGCAGGGACGGGCTTACCAGTGGTCCCGCCGACAACTCGGAGGCAAATTTCTATTGCCTTCTTGCTGCTTTGCAGAAAATATATCCCAGAAAACAACACGTTTTTTTTGTCTTATCATTATTTTTGGCTAAAAATTGCATACTGGTAATGATTAAAAGATTACCATGATTAAAAGAACACTGGCAACAATTTGACAATAATAAACACTAGAGTGAGACGTTGATTTTGCTAAGTAAAAAAAAAATAGTAATAGCTGCCCTAAAACATTTGCCTTAATTTCTAGCAAATTACGCCCACAAACCTAAAACTGCCCTGCTTGCCATCTCACACTGATCCGTCCCTTTATTGACTTACAGATATTACATATTTCCAAGTGGTGGTGGTTGTGCTGCTTTTAGCAAAAAATAAAAAATACTATCACACATTGGACATATTTTCTGCATAGCAGCACTAACTCATTAGAAGTTTAGCTCTGAGTTTTTGGCAGAACTGTGGGCCCAGAAGTTAGACCTCCACTAATTTCCCATCAACTCTTTGCTTATACTCTCTCCAACTATCCTATAGCCCAACCTAACATTAGCATTGTGAAACAAAGAGAAATTAATTTCAGAATTTTCTAGCTTGGGTAACTTGGATGAGGAAATCAAAGGCTTTTATCGACCAATTTGTCAGAGAGTGGATACATCAGAATTGGAACAGAGAAGGGAGACTTTAGCCCACCCATGGCGGTTAATGTTTCACAAACTTGCTTTTTCAAATGGCAAGTTTTTATCTCATCCACAAGGATTTGAAAAAATAAATACTCAGAACACAGTTTTAATCTTTCATTATTTTATACATGTCCTCCATCATGACACGAATACTACAAGAACACATTAAAAACACCAAAAACGTGATGGTTCTTTAAGAAAAATGGTTCTGGGTTCTTTTGGATTAAGATCTAACGAGTTTTGCAACTAAGGTACCTGTACGCATTTTTTGATGTTTTAGATTTAGTCAAGTTTATTAGAGAAAATCTTCACCGTGTGGTCACCACCATCCAGAGTAATGAGCATGTCATTTAGTAACACCAAGCCGACAGGTCTGATGAGATGATTCCCCACAAGAGGAGCTAGAACTGGGCCATTTTTGAGCTTCCCTAAACTCCAAATCAATCCCTGATCTGGATCCGCCACTATTACATCTCTATCTTCATCAAAAATCACAGCTGACATGTTCAGCTGTACTGTTGACTGCAGAGTCAGGCTGAAACTGTCCGTCTGGTAGAGGAGGTGGAAGTCCTTTGTGAATACTCTCAGCCTTCTGTATGGGCGTCTCTCTGTGATGTCAGTTGGGTGCTCCATCACCGCTGTGTTTCCAGTCACCCGACAGCACGCCACCGCTCTGGGACACTGGAGATCTGAGATGGCTTTTTGACTCTCCACAACGACACGTTGAGTGTAATCCACTTTTATCCTGAACAGTACACCAGCCTGGGCGTCTGACACGAGAAGGTGCCCAGAGATGTGTGTGTCTACACCCCAGGGCAACTGGAGGAAGTCCTTGATTGTTATTAGGTGATTCCCCCTTGAGGTGAAAACCTTGACAGCTCTGTCCCCTGGATCTGTCACCACAACGTAGCCAGCAGGAGTCACCGCCACATCCATTGGGTAACAGATTTCTCCCACGGCTTTTCCTTTTTTCCCAAAACTGTGCAGCTTCCTTCCAAGTAAGTTGAAAACCACCACCCTTTTCTCTCCATCGTGGACAATAACTAATGTCCCAGAAGTCCCCAAAGCAGCAATTCCAGTGGGGTTGACTAAAGTCCCCCATCCACCGAAAGAAGTTTGCAGCTGTAGAGCTGCGCAAGTCAGACCAGAGGTTCTGCGAGGACGATCGGGGGAAGAAGGCCTCCGTGACAATACAAGCTCTTGCAGGTCATTAAGAGCCTGGCATGGAGACGTGCTGTCAACACTGCACAGCTGTCGACAGAATGGGCACTCCAGCTTCCCCAGAAGAGGGTGGGACAAAGCAGTGATGCATTCCAGACAGAGAACATGGCCACAGGAAAGGTTTTGTGGTCTTCTTCCTCTCTGTTGAAAATTAAACGGTTCAAAGCAGACTTTACACTCCAGCAAGTTGATCTGGATTTCTCCGAGCGTCCTCTCAGGATTCAGGTAGCTGCATCCTGGCAGATCAGGACTGTTGTCCATGATGACTGTTACACTCCTATGGACACTTTAAATATTTAGTTGGCTCACACAGACTGACAACCAAAAACCCAGCGAGATGCATAGATATGAGAGCACAGGGCCTCCATGTTACTGTGTAAACACGTGCCTCCTGCTTTGAGGCCTACATGGTCACGTGGTATCTTAATCTCAACAAAAGCTCTCTGCTGCCCTCCACTGGATATCAGTTTGCACAATTTAAAGTGACCATAAAATTTAATAGAAAATGATAAAAACAAAAGCAGAGTGGAAAATAGAAAAAAAATGGATTCACTCAATATCAAAATTAAAAATATAATCATACTCCACCCCAGTTCCTCACATATATTACTTTTTAGTTACACGATAAAAGGCTTCACTGGTGCTGATTTCAAAACAAAAAAAGTCTAACGCTCCTGTGTAGGTCAACTTGAAACATCTATTTCCGTCTGTGCTTCACGGTGTGCCGACAGAGGGAAATCTGATCTCTGATGGGCAGTGCTCCAGTCAGCCAATCCAGAAGTTCTTTGCAGCTGCAGTATGATGTCCTTCTGGATTCCAGGAAGAACATTTCAAAGTTACTCTTAGTCATAAAAGAAAAAAAAAAAACTAAAATTAGAAATCAGCATAAGTTCTCAGAAACTAATTCCAAACCCAGATATTATACACAACAACTCTCTTGAGGAGATGTAAAACTTTTTAATGGGCTGCCTTAATTCACAGTTGACACAACAGCAATATTCTTTTTTGTTGATTTTGTTTCTTTTTTGGCAAATGACATGAAATCCAACTCCACAAACAGTGTGTACCCTTTATAATGCCTGCAGTCAAACACGAGCCCGGTTCTTCAAAGCCACCGTCTGGATTGTCAAAAATCATGAGGGCTGCGTCAGTGTGGAGATGATACTGACAATGTTAAAGACCATAAATGTTCTACAAAGCACGCACAAATGATAAAACACACACACACATGAATTTCTATGCAACGACAGGCACAAGGGGTGAAATAAAAACAAAAGACGAGCAATATGTGGCGTGCGACTTTGTAACATGTTTGGACCAAACCGGTTGATTCGAATCAGTCATGCAGTTGTATATTTAAAGTGTCATTAACACACCAACAGGAAAAAAGTTGACAACACATGCAACAATGTGGATAATTGCCCTCTTTTGTCAGTACAGTAAAATGTAAAGAAAAAAAATGATAGCAGCCACAAAAGGGTTGGTTGACACAGGGAGGTCACTCAAAATCACAATGGCCCACAGAAATACTGAAACATTACAAATCAATACAGTTTTAAAGGAAACATTCTGCAAAGTGCTTCAACTGTGCTTTGCATCATTATGTGTTTAAAACAAATCTCCACTGATGATCCTGACAGCAAAGTCTTGAATTTAAATCTTTCCCATATTCAAGTTAAAAACAGGAACAACTATTACACAGATAATCAGTGACAAATGTTTGTAAATAAAAAAAAACAAAAAGGACTTCTGTCTACTCAAAAGTGATTATTTCACAATCATGGCTTTTTAACAGTGAAATGTGCAGAACCGAACATACTGTAGTTAAAGCTGGTGTCCACCAGTCAGATAGATGTACAGTTTTTTTTAAACAATTACCATATTGAAAGTGTAATATCAGCTACAAAGAGCATGCAGTCACATCTAGAATAGGCAGTTTTTATTCCTTCAATCCTACATAGTTACGGTCAATCAAAGAAACCTGGAATTAGTTGGTTGAGGACCTGGTTGGCGTCAGGGAAAACCCCATCTGCGTTAGCCTAAGTCGCTGTTCACTCCTGATAACACTACATGGATCAGCTCGTTCACTTGTTCTCTGCTGATGCCACTCTTCGATGGCCAGTGGGGTACATTTTTAATTTTTTGAACTTCCATTATACCTGTGTTATCTTTACCCCATTTCCAGAGTCATTTGACAGCAAACTTTGTCCTCAATCTCTATTGGCTGTCAAAGCCATTGATTGATCTGGACTTCCCCGAGCCTGTTCCTCTTCTCCTAAGTGTAGGACTGTCACCGTCCACATCTGTTTTACCTGAAACATGAAGATGAAACAAATAATATGGACTGTTTAAATCGTTCCAACTGCTGCAGACGTTAAATGTCACTGAAATGTGTTGTGTTTTCATAAGAACAGTGATGTAAGTGTACCTAAAAATTCTTCTGGCACATGCTCAGGAGACTCAGCGTAATTACTGTCCTCACATTCAGAGAGGCTCTGTGAAGGGAAAAGGTTAAAGTCACACAACAGGCTTTTTTAACAGAGCAGAGATCTTATGCAACACTTCTTGTATTCTAACAAATCAAAGTACAATACTTGGAAAATCTTGACTGTTTCATGGGCCTTACTAACTTTATTTTTCAAAGTGCTAGTTGTTCACTAAACATTAAATCAATGTGGCTAACCAATTTATTAGTTGAGGGGCAACATCCATGTGGGGAGAAAAATTGTTCAACTATTACAGCTGTGGATCGTTACTTAGGTGGCGATTTGATCACAAATCGAACCATGATTCCTTTTTTAAATAATGTGTATGACTTTTTACTCCCTGTGTGAACATTTAAATTCTATGTGTTAAATCACTATCATTTGTACCTTTATTTAGAACAAGACATCAGAATAAACAAACCTGATAAAAACACAAAGATTTAGATAGAAAAATGTGTTTGTCTTTTTAATTATTTTTTTGTAGTTAAGTTCAGCAGGAACATAAACAACATAAAAAGCATAAACATCACTCTCGTTTTAGATCATTGAGTAACAAATTGTAAAAAATATTCTGCACTATTTTTTTCCCCAATCCTAATGTTCAGCATCACTTTACTGTCTAAGCATTACATTTTGGTGCAATTACGGTATTAAAAGCAGCTTTTTTCCACATCTGAATCAGCTGGAGTTGCGTTAATTCCCAAACACTGGAGCTAAACCTCCGGGGTTAAAGCTAATTTGTTTGTTTTTTTCAGAACTTATGTCAGTAAGCAGAACTTTATGGAGCTAAATTGGGGCAAATATTATTTGAAACCCTAATAAAACAAATTTAAAAAAAGTATTGGTTTGGGCCAAAAAATGTAAACCATCCCAAACTTTTTTTCTATTCTAAAATAAACCTAATTGTTTTCAGCTTCAAATGTTGTGTTTTTCTGGTTTCATAACTCAAAATTTTAATTTCTAATTTTTTTTCCGACTTTCAAATCCTTGTTTTTTTCTGTTTTCGAATTTGAAAATTTCAGTCTAAAAATTTTGGCCCCGCTGTAGCATGGCTAACACGAAGGACCAATCAAAATCGATGAGGGTGGTATCTTCAGTCCCAGTGCATTCACCAGGTCAGAAAATGGCTGTATTGTCTGTACTGTCATAGTCTGAAGTTGTCCCAAGACCGGTAAAAAAAAGCAGAGTTTTATCGCGTATAAACCGCACGTCCCAAATGCTGTTCTAACCTGTTCAAGGCGCCAACTTATTGGCGCTTTGAACGCCAACCATATGGCATGGGTAACGTCCATATGGTTGCATAAATGTCTAAAATACAGTTGGAGCGCATTAAAAAAAAAAAAATGAAAGTGAAAAAATTATTTGAAATTGAAATAATTACTGAAATCTAAATTTTGAGTTTTGAAACCTAAAAAATTGAGCATTTGAAGCTGAAAATCAATTAAGTTTATTTTAGAATGGCAAAAATGTTCTGACATTTTAGATTTTTTTTGGTCCAAAAATCAATATGTTTTCAATTTGTTTTATTTTGGGTATTTGGGTTTCAAATATTTGTCCCAGTTTAGCTTCAAAAAACTTCAGTCTCTGTTTTGAAACGGAAAAAAGCACTTTGAAAAGAGGAAGCTTCACCCTCATGAAGATTTGCCTACTTCCGATGACAGTAGCACTGCACATCCAGTTTTGTTTTAGTTTCTAAACTTCAAATCCTGAATTATTCTGAAGCAAACAAAAGCAGCCTTTTGTGAATCATGAAAAGTTAAATAAAATGCAGCTTTTTTCAATAAGTCCCAATTTCTGATTCTTAGTAAAAGCCTTGGATTTCTTTAGATGGTGGGAAAGAAAGCTTGAGTGTTTAAGCATACCTTTTCTCTTGGACCATATGTTTCTGCATACCACACCATTCCATACAGACACAGGAATGTAATGAAGGCCTGAAAAAAAAGATCAGTCATCTCAAAGTCAATTTATACGCTGAGAATCAGGATTGAGCTTGAGATGTAGAAAAATAAAAATATATATTGCAAACTGTGATGGCCTATGAACGGATGTTCCTGACTATGACACAGTCTGTGACTTACCAAACACAACAGCCAAAGGACCACATATAGGATCTGGGTTTTGGAGAATAAGTCCTGTCCGAACTTAATGCATGCCAAAGCCTCCAGAAACGCTATGGCCCTGTGCAGTACAGCAGGAAGGGGAAAAAAAACAACATTATGATTCCAACAGTTGATGAAACAAATAAGACATTTGTTCATAAATATCTACAACATCACTTACCCAAAGACCCAGCATTGCGTCCCAACCCTCTTACACTGCGTGTCTGTGAGGTATGCATAATACTGCCTGAAGGAAAAAAAACACACAAAAAAAGGAAAAAGATAAAGTTCTTTGTTCCTTAAAATGTAAAAAATTTAAGTCAAATAAAGAATAATGAATGAGTGTACCTCACTGTTGGAGCTGTGATGATACCAATGAAAAGGATTCGACACCAGCTAAGAGCGTGACTTGCAGGAAAAACGAAGATGTGTTTGAGGAAGAATGTGTTCAGCTCTGTTAGCTGTTTGGAGAAAAAGCAGGTTTAAATGTTGATGAAAGCAGGTAATATTAGCTAAAAAAAAAATTGAGAACTGATTATGTCTATAAATATTTAGCAGCAGTTTCAACTATAGTGTCAACAAAAGCAGATTACAAAACAAATATTACAATCTGGACTGATGATGCCAATATTTTTACAATGTTATTGGAATGAAGCTACATAAATGAGAAGGAAGACATTTCAAGTAGAAAATAAGTCCAGATGCAGCGACTCAACTTCAAGACAATGTTGGAATTAAATCCTTATGTAAGTAATACATTAATCAAGAAATAATTCAACATTATTTGGGAATTAAAATCACATTGGATTGTGAAGATGAACTAGAGTACAAAATATAGTCAGTATTTCTAAAGATATTTTTTAAGTATTCAGTAACAATGCATGCTCACAACTGTACTCCGCACTTTGGATACTTTAAATACAAACATTTCTCATAATTGAAATGTGTAAAATCTATGAATTCTGCGATGATATTCTGTCTAATAAACAAAACTAGTCTGGTGATGTTCTCATTTTGTCTCCTTTTAGATAATAGTGTTTTTTGAAAGACAGTGACTTAAAAAAGCTTGATGCATATTCAACATTTTTGGTTTCAGATATTTACTGATGGGTGAAAAAGAGAGAATTTTTATTATTTTTCTTTTTTACACACTTGCTCATAGTAAAAGAGGTTTTAAAATAAATTTGCACCAGGCTCGGTTTAAAATTCGTTTTTTATTTTCAACAGGAGAAAAGTTTTTTTTTTTTTTTTTTTACTTAACTGAGTCTACAAATACACTTGAAAATGTTTCAATTTGAAATGTAAACATCTTAAGTTGGAAACAAGCTTTCTACTGCTGCTGAGCTCCAGTTTTCAAAATAAGAGTCATAATCTGCAAGTTAGGACAAGTTTTGAGACTACTTTAATATATAAATGTATCTAAAACAACATTATACCAGCAAGATCTGGTTTTTGGTTCATATCAGAAATCTCTTGATTTACCAGACAACAAATATTTTACTTTGGAGTTAAAATTAATTAAGTTTGGCATCAGTGCGTCTCTCTATGGAGTAATCCGGCCGGTCTAACTATAAGGGATGAGCTGCTAATACGGCAGCAGCAGGACACTGGTGAATTACAGGGATCAATACGGCTTTACTTCTTAGAAAGAGAAGATCTCATTAGATTAATCGAGACTCGAGAAACAAAACACAACAGATCATCCCTCATTAGACAGCAACACACTGTCTGTTAGGGAAAGTGAGCCGAGGCCTCAAGCCGACTCACCTGCCAGATGATCATGAATAAATAGACGCCTGTCACTCGCTGCAGGGAAGACTTTGGATCGAGCCAGCGTACGTAGGTCCAGCTTGCAGGAGTAAACTGCAGCACTGCACGTTTGATTTTCCCTGTAGTGGTGTGGATGTCTCTGGATGGAAAGCAGAGCAGAATAATGAAGTTCTCGCGAATGAGTTTAAATAACATATACACATAAAACCAGATGACAAACACATTTTTTAGTGGGTAGGAGTATGTATTATTATATGTGTAAGCTCAAAAGTATTGATGAAAAACCTCTTCAAAATAAGGGACTAGTAATTCATACAAAAATACTCATTAACCAGCTATTTTTTATACATATGTAAAATAAAAGACAAAGTGAATACACCCAAATAGAAGGGAAAAATGGCTACATTTGGGGTTAGTCAAAAACATAAATTCATACTTGATGCTGGCCCAGTGGTATGTCCTCATCTCCAAAAAGCGGCACACAGTCATACCAAGCCAGATCCCCCCTCCATTACATAGCAGGATGTCCAAAATGACTTGATCCCACCAGCATTCAGCAAAGTTTGGCAGTAAATGCATGAAGAATAGCTTTAAGAACAGACAAACACAAGAGGATTGACATTAAAAACCAAAACTATAGACACCCTCATTTAAGATTCCATGGCCAACTGAAGCGGTGTGGTTATTTACCTCTGTGAGCTCCCAGGTAATACTGATGGTCCAGCATAGACCGTAGCTCCGAATAAGAAGGGCCTTCATACCCCAGCCCCAAAAATGACTGAATGCAAAAATGTCAAAATGGCTCAGGATTCTTTCCCAGGTGATGACATGACAGTTCACAGCATATTCCTGCAGATGGCAGGACACAAAAAAAGATTTTAAAGGACTAAGTAGATCCATGGGAAAGTCAAGTTTAACTGAGAACGTTCATAGCCCACCATTATATCTGCTTCTCTCTTGGCATACCGCAGGTTTGGATCTAACCAGTACATGAGCTGTTTCACTTGTTGCCAATTGAGGAAGATGATGAAAACCAAGAACAGGAAGTACAACACACTCAGACCTTGGACACAGAAGAAAAGTGGCATTAAGAAGGGAAAAGGTCAACAACTCACATCCCTTTTGCTCCTTTAGCAAACACTCACCAAACACAATCCTCCAAATGGCTGGGTGAGGTCGAGTAAATGGACCTACACATGAATTAAGGCAACGTATTAAAACATTAAACATAAAGGTCAAGGATAATAATTCTGAATATCTAATCTTATTTTTACTGCTTTGGATTCGAGGGTCATGACAGTAGATTGTCTTTTTGGTGAAAGCAACTAGTGGAGTGAATAGATTCCAGAAATAACTGTTGATAATACACTCTTATAAATGAGCAATATAATTTATGATGTGTAGTGTTGAAATCTTACTTTCAGAATTTATATCATACATTTATAATTCTGTTACTTTGAAAATCAGATATTTCTATTAGTTATTATATTTGGATGTGAATGTCACAGCAGTTAATATTACCTTGAAAAAGAATAACTAAAACAAACAAAAACATGCATATTCCCGAATATGATTCTCACTCTACTCATACATTTTCCACAGCCCCTATATTTTATTTATCCACGTGACACAGTTGTTTCATTGCAAAGTCATGCAGTTTTTCTGTTGAGCGGTCATCTCACCATTAGGAAATGCCAAAACACTGATGACAAGAAAAAAGGAGATGACCAGAATGAGCCCCACCCACACATTACTGTCAGCATTTCCATCGTCTCTGCAGATAGAAGGAAGAAAAACAACAAAATTATTGAACCAGTTTACGACACTAAACTACGGTTTACGACTGAGGCTGTTAAATGACTGCACTACACATTCCTATATTTGAAGAAATCTCGTCATTTGTTTTTAATACTGATCTTTAATACATAAATCATTGGAATGATGAGTTAGCAGACTTCATCTGACTGTTTTAGCTAATGTAAACACATGTCTGGATTAAACTTATTAAAACTAGAAAAATTGCTGAGAGTTTAAGATAAGCCTTTAATTGCAGTAAGGATTAAGAATGTTATCCGTGCGAGAGCCTAAGCAAAGCTAATAAATCGCTTTAAAGACTACTAGCTAGTAGCTAACCTTCCTGTGTACCTGCCAGAGCATCACCGCTCCTGTTAGCCTAGCTAAGCTAGCCTAGCTAGCGTTAGCACGAAGATTCTCACCTTGTAAACGCGAAGTACATCAAACTGAGCACCGTGCATGTTAGCAGCGTTATCGTGTGGGGTTTGTAGAAGAACTCTATCGTGATGTCCTCGACCTGCTGCTCGTTTATCATTCGGAAATGCATTCGATAGTTCACATCATCCTTGCTCAAGGTGTGGGATCCGCTATACATGGACGCCATAGCCGCCTGGACGCACAGCAGCCGCTCCTCAAAGAGGCGCGCGGCGGTCCATCAGCGACAAACCGACGGAAAACTGCACTAGTTAATTTTTTAAAAGTTACATGACTGACTATCACCAGCGTGGAGAGAGAAGATGAGAGTTAAAAAGAGAGGAAGATTCTCCGTTTGATTTTGATTGGCTTCTTCACTGGGAGTGTCACAAAGCGGAAGAGTTTAAACATCATGTGCGGCTCGTTCACGACTCCGCCGCTCACAATGCAGGCGATTGTGGTGGATTGTTGAGGGCCCTGTGGATGCAGACGCTCATCACAACAATAATTGTTTATTATTGCTGTCCCACAGTGGTGTGTTCTCATATGCAGTCAATGGTCCAGACACTTTGTGCTGGGGCGACCCAGGTGGGTGGGGGTGGCTTTATCCATGGGTACTTAAGTCTCCAGAACCTTTCTTTTTTTTTTTTTTTTTTAATATCCAGAAACATACATGCTTAAATATAATTTCAAAATTTTCTTCATTTGTAGTTATGTCCATTTACCAAGAAAAGTAATTGTTCCCAAATTATTTATTGTTTTTACATATTTTCAATTAAAACTAGTTACAACTTGAATATTTTGTATATTTAAAGGTTTTTTTTTTTTTTTTTTTTTTTTTTTTACTGAAACTTTCTTCTTTTCATTTATAGTTTGAAAGCTGTCAGTCTTTTTTTTTTAAATATTTGCTTACTTTTAGCATTTTTATGAATACCTTACAAGTTAGATATGATGGGCTTGATCAATCAAACAAGCTCCAGTTTTAACAGATGTTAATTGTGTGTGTTATCTGGGCTGAGGAAACAAACTGGATAGAATGTTTACATTTAGAATTGATGGTCTGAAAGTATAGAAAAATGGAAAGGCACAGTAGTATCCATGTGGTTTGTGGTTGTTTAATGACCTCTGTGACACTATGTTCAAAATCGAAAACTCATATTCCAAAATTAACAAGAAAACACACATTTTCTGGGAAAAAAAGCTATTTTGGGGGCATTAAAATCAAAATTACATAAAAAGGCTCATATTATTTAAATGGTTATGTATTAATTATACACAACTTGCCCGTTTTTTTAATATCTGACAAATATTGCAAATCTTTTCCATGATATTCAAATAAAAAAAGTATCTTGATGCAAATATGGAGGCTACAAAGTAACAAGATTCGAATCTGTCACCCTCTTGTGGCCATGTAATGAGGTGTGGGGGAACACTTGTAAAAATCATATTAACAGATTAATTGTACTCCAGAAAAAAGTGATGAGAATTATAAATCATAAAGGACCAAGAGACCACACCCATGATCTCTTTGTCGAATCCAACACTCTGAAATTTCTAGACCTTGTAAAGTATACAGTGGTGACAATGTGGAAGGTCAAAAATAGATTACTTCCAGAACATATCTGTGGGAAATTTAAATTGATAACTGACAGTAAGAATAGAAGGAAAGGAGACTTTGATTTACCCTTTGTGAGAACATCATTAAGACAAAGAGGCTTTGTGTTTGTTGGAATAAAAGAGTGGAATTCTTTGAATACTGAAATAAAAATATCGCACACAATTCTGTTATTAAAGAGATTGTATAAAAAACTAATATTTGAAAACTATAAGTTATGTTAAAAACATAAGTCATAATGTAAATGCATGTGACCTGAATGGCCTATTTTGTGTTTTTTGCGTTTTTGGTAAAGGGGCATGAACAATAAGACCTGGTCTTCATCATGCTCCCTTCGAACATGTGTTGCAGTGTTTTGTTTTATTATTTATGGTTGGTCCGTGTTTATTATGTATATGGTGGCACATGAGAGAGAGAATAAACTTTCATTCATTCATTCATTCATTTGTTGTTTTATAAGTGAAACCAAATGAGTTAACTTTGGCTAAGATTAGTGAAAACACTTCTCAGATAATATATTATTTTTGTATTTTAAATATTTCTAAAATATTATATAAGTTCACTAAAAAAATCATCCAAACACCAATGGTATTTTATGATATATCAAGTATTTGCATTTTTTTTAAAGATGTTCTAGGTCTGGTTAGTGTTTATGTGTTATATCTTTATTTAAAAAATTAATTAGAATTAAATGTAATATGAAAAAACCCAGATGCAATGTCTTTATTGTTTTTTTCATTTATTTAGATATTAAAAATAAAAATTCAAATGTTAAAACCTGGAAACATTTAACAAACACAGATGATGAAATCTAATTAAATATGTATTAATTGCAACAACATCCAAGTAAAATTAGTACAATTTTATAGATTTATTTTATTATTATTAAAAAAGAGAAAAGAAACATTTGAGAAGCTTACACCATCTTTAAATAATCCCTTCAATGACTGAGTGCTGAGTCAGTCAGCCGAGTTTTAAAACTCATTTGTACAATCATAAAATGAATGTACAAATGTTCATTAAAGGGAATATGAAAATAATGAATGAATGAATGAATTAACTTTATTTATATAGCACTTTACAACTGCCTATAGCAGGCCAAAGTGCTTCACAATAAAAGAAGGAAGAGAGTTTAAAAAATTACAAATAAAAACAAAAGTAAGTAAAAACAGAATAAAATTACAAAAACAGTCTGCAGTAAAGTACATAAAAGATCAATACGAATACAATAAAACAAATAAAAATAGAATAAAAATAAAATAAAATAAAATGCCACCAACTACTGAGCATTAAAAGCCATTCTAAAAAAGTGTGTTTTTAAATTACATTTAAAACTGTTAAGGTCTGACATCATGCGCAGTTCTGCTGGGAGACTATTCCATTGCTGAGGGACGGCAACAAAGAATGCACGGTCACCCCAGCGTTTCTGTCGCGACCTGGGCACCTCAAGCAAAAATAATGTTGAAAAAATGCAGTTCTAGGCAATGAAGTAAAAGTTTTGCAACAAGATAAAGACAAAATTCTCCTCAGAGGAGATGAGATTAGATGTAAACTTTATTGATCCCACTGGTGAATCAAAAAGTGTCCTTTAAACAACAGATTCTATCTCTGTGGGTATTTTACAGTTATATGGTGTATACTTATTTAGCACTTTTCTACCTTTCTTTGAAGGCCCAAAGCGCTTTACCGTCTTAGACACATTCACACACTGATGGTTGCTCCGCTGCCGAACACTGGCGCCGACCTTCAGCCAGAGACAATTTGGGGTTTAGTGTCTTGCCCAAGGACACTTCGACACATGGGCAGGTAAGGCGAGAATTGAACCTGCAATGCTTTGATCAGAAGTCGACCTCCCTACCGCTGTGCCACGGATGCATAAAACAATATCTGACATGAAAACAATTCCAAAATTTTACAAGCAAAGTACAGCATACACGATGTTGACTCTTGATTCTCTCCAGTCTTCAAATATCAATTTCCTCGTTTCAGCACTATAGTCGGCTGCAGAGTAAAGAAGGAGAATCAAAACTACTATTGTTCTTTGCATGAGTAACACTGAAGAAACACTAAAGCATAGAAAGAAATACCTACCAGCATATTAAAGTGTTGTCTGCAAATGGCTTTACTCAACCAGTAGATCAGGAAAATGCAGATGAAAAATTCAATAACCAGCAGACTCAATATCAGAGCTAGGACTCCTTTGCCTGATTGTGTGCGGAAGCGGTCCAAGATGAACAGATTCAAAACGAATGATGTAATTGACCAACATAAACTCAGAATGTTCAGGGAAAATGACAGCTTTGCCTGAGAAAAGAAAATATGAGATAAAGGTTTAGTAAATGTACAATTAAACCTTACCCTTACAGTAAATTGTGAACAATACAAATTCAAATTCAAACAAAAGTATAAAATCCATAAAAATATTAATTACACAAATTAACAAATACTTATTTTCAAATCCATTTATAATAAGATATTTTTTTAGCATGCACCTTCTTTGAAAAAACATACATAATTCTTTACAATAAATGAAACCACTCACCACAATCATGTTTAGACATTTCCCAGCAGCAAAGGACAACCCGCCACAGATCACAAACTAACAGAAGAAGAAGACATGTTTTTAGTTTATAAACACATATAATCAGATCTTAAAAAATGTCTCAATTCTGTGAAAAAACTCACCACAATGCTTGGAATTGTAAAGATCCAAAAATATGTACTATAGAAAACCAGTGCAAGAGCACAAAGAAGCAGACCAAAGACAGCTTGGGCTGCCTAATTTTAATGAAAACAAAACAGACAATGCAAATACTGGTTAATAATATTTTTGTACACTTGATGAAAGTTTTGTGTTTCCACACAATGACAGAAAAAAAAGCATCATTTTTGACTCTGTGATACCATTTCCTCTGTTGAACTTACTCCGAGTGGCTGAGCTTTCCCCTTGATGACAAGGACCTTGAAGTGATCATTGAACACGCAGTAGAACTGTTCTGGCATCAGCTGACCGTCCTGAAGCTCCTGGATGGTCCCAACAGGAATGGTGATGATCATGGATTCATCACAGACAAAGGTGTTCTTCATCGTCCCGAGAGCCACAGGATTCGTATTAAAGCAGCCCGTGTCTCTCGTTGTGAAGCCTCACTGCAACACCAGCACTTTTTTTATGCGTCTTTGCTTGATTGAGAGCAGAGAAACAACACTTCTTCAGAGGAACTCGTGGAGGAAATGACCTGACAAACATGTCTCCGACTCGCCTTCACAACTCTGCCCTGCCCCCACCTCACAAATGAACACACCACGACTGAAAACATATGAACGAAATGACCTTTAGTTACATGTCTAATCATATTATTGCTTCTCTTAAACAAACAGGTTTTAACAAAAACTTAAACTTAGAAGAAATCCATTAGAATTCTGCTGTGTGTTTTTAGGTTGAGGAAGTTAAAGTATGTGAAGCTATTTTTGGGGGGAAGTAGTAAAAATGTGCTTTAAGAACACAAGTAAAAGAGACAAAGAAAGATTAATAAATATTTTTAATAATGTAGCATGCAAACATGTAAAAAGTCCCTTGACATTTTTGCACTTAGTTTTGGACTTTTTGAAATTCACAGCTCAGTTTAATCATGTAGTTATGGGTGTCAGAAGTGAAAGGCTTTAGGTTTCAAAAGTAACAAAATATTTTTTAAATCAAATATCTCCAAATAAGAGGAAAATATACTAAGCTTCCTCCCAACCATTGCAGCTGATAGTTTTTGAGGAACCACACTGTTTATGGACGTTGAAGCTCTTTAAGATAAAGTAAATTATATTGATCATAACAAAACATTGTGTGTTTTTTTTGTTGTTGTTGTTTGCGTATTGTTCTCAAAGTTTAGGGGAGTAGGGCTAAATATTGTTCAGCTTCTGCCTATCTTCCTTTCAAAAATGTTTATGTTTCTTCCCTTGACTAAACTAAACTAAACTAAACTAAACTAAACTAAACTAAACTAAACTAAACTAAACTAAACTAAACTAAACTAAACTAAACTAAACTAAACTAAACTAAACTAAACTAAACTAAACTAAACTACTTATATTTTCCTGCAGTTTTGGCGTACCACAGGGCCAGAACCTTGATCCACGTTCATTTACATGTCTACATACAGTGTTCTTTTGTTCTTTTGCTCTCTTATAAACTGTAAAGCTGCGATGTAGAAACTTCCACTCTGAGGAACGAATGAAGGGAAGTCTTATCTTAGATTATGTTACATTCTTTGGCAGCATTTACATCCTTGTCAAGAGTATAAACAGCTGGTTTACAAGACTTTAATTATGTCTTAAATATTTCTTGGATTTTTTTTTTTATGTAATGCATTTAAAAAAAATGTTAAAAATCAGTCTCTGGGAACACACTTAATACTTAAAGTCATCTTTATTGAAGAATTTACAATTTACTTTGCACATAAATTCGGTTTTCAAAACTTCCTCCTTTCATGTCAGCAACTTTTTTGTTTAAGTTTAAAAAGCCTTATCTCCCAGAGTGATGCTAGTGCACACAAACATCACGATCTTGCACAGTATAAGAAGTATAAGAAGTAAATATTATAAACATGTTTAAGTATTTGTTACTTAACCAATAAGACAGAAATAATGGCGCTTCTATTATAATTCAGTGAATTAAAAAGAGTTTTGTTAAGGGGCATTTACTGAAGTAAAGTTTATCATATAAACCCAGATCAAATTTTTGCTTCACCAACACAGATCCTGTTGTAATTAATTCCATATTTAGTATTTTATCGATAATAATGGGTTCATTTGATTAAATTAAAATCTTAAAAACCAGATTACAGTATATGAATTGAATTATTGTTGCTTCAAAATGATATAAATAGAATTCTCAAAGCAGTCTGACATATCGAACCTTAAGTTGATGATTGTTTAGACGGATTTTATCAACATTAGGATATTATCACCATAGTTTTCTTACTCTTAAAGGCAGAAATAAATGGGAAATTATTTTCATCAACATAAAAAGTTTTAAATGATCAGACTCACTGAAATGTTGTTATGTCAAGTCTGTTGAGTCAATTATTGACAAAAATAACAGTTTCCAAATATAGGAAAAATCTAGACCATTTTAATCAATACATTATTTAGTTAGTGAAAAATTGACAATGACGTATACAAATAAAAACATGGATTCTAACCAGAAGTTGCTCAGATAAGCAAGTGTAGAGGTCTGTCAAGACAAACCTCTACACTTGAGATCCTGCCTTTTTCTTTTCATGTCACTTTTCAAAATTGTCAAGAAACGTTGTCTTTTCTTGACAACTTGACGTTTTATGCAATGAAGTAAAAGTTTTGCAACAAGATAAAGACAAAATTCTCCTCAGAGGAGATGAGATTAGATGTAAACTTTATTGATCCCACTGGTGAATCAAAAAGTGTCCTTTAAACAACAGATTCTATCTCTGTGGGTATTTTACAGTTATATGGTGTATACTTATTTAGCACTTTTCTACCTTTCTTTGAAGGCCCAAAGCGCTTTACATTCTTAGACACATTCACACACTGATGGTTTTTTCTCCGCTGACGAACACTGGCGCCAACCTTCAACCAGAGACAATTTGGGGTTCAGTCTCTTGTCCAAGGACACTTCGACGCATGGGCAGGTAAGGCGGGAATCGAACCTGCAATGGTTTGATCAAGAGTCAACCGCCCTCCCGCTGCGCCATGGATGCATTAAAGGATATCTGACATGAAAACAATTGCTAATTTTTACAAGCAAAGTACAGCATACACGATGTTGACTCTTGATTCTCTCCGATCTTCAAATATCAATTTCCTCGTTTCAGCACTATAGTCGGCTGCAGAGTAAAGAAGGAGAATCAAAACTACAATTGTTCTTTGCATGAGTTACACTGAAGTAACACTAAGCATAGAAAGAAATACCTACCAGCATATTAAAGCGTTGTCTGCAAATGGCTTTACTCAACCAGTAGATCAGGAAAATGCAGATGAAAAATTCAATAACCAGCAGACTCAATATCAGAGCTAAGATTTCTTCATTTCTCTGTGAGATAGGTAGAATGAAGTTAAACCAAAATCCAGAGAAACATGATTCTATGGAAAGTATTGTGACATACCCAAAAATATTGGAAAGTCATGATCAAGATTATCAGATTCAAAACAAATGATGTAATTGACCAAAATAAACTCAGAATGTTCAGGGAAAATGACAGCTTTGCCTGAGAAAAGAAAATATGAGATAAAGGTTTAGTAAATGTACAATTAAACCTTACCCTTACAGTAAATTGTGAACAATACAAATTCAGATTCAATCAAAAATATAAAATCCATAAAAAACATTAATTACACAAGTCAACAAATGCTCATTTTCAAATCCATTTGGAATAAAATATTTTTTTAGCATGCACCTTCTTTGAAAAAACATAAATAATTCTTTACAATAAATGAAACCACTCACCACAATCATGTTTGGACATTTCCCAGCGGCAAAGGACAACCCGCCACAGATCACAAACTAATAGAAGAAGAAGACCTGTTTTTAGTTTATAAACACATATAATCAGATCTTAAAAAATGTTTAAATTCTGTGAAAAAACTCACCACAATGCTTGGAATTGTACATACAAAAATAATTGAATGATGGTCAATCAGTGCGAGAGCACAAAGAAGCAGACCAAAGACAGCTTGGGCTGCCTAATTTTAATGAAAACAAAACAGACAATGCAAATACTGGTTAATAATATTTTTGTAAACTTGATGAAAGTTTTGTATTTCCACACAATGACAGAAAAAAAGCATCATTTTTGACTCTGCGAGACCATTTCCTCCATTGAACTTACTCCGAGTGGCTGCTTTCCCCTTGATGACAAGGACCTTGGAGTGATCATTGAACACGCAGTAGAACTGTTCTGGCATCAGCTGACCGTCCTGAAGCTCCTGAACTAAACTAAACTAAACTAAACTAAACTAAACTAAACTAAACTAAACTAAACTAAACTAAACTAAACTAAACTAAACTAAACTAAACTAAACTAAACTAAACTAAACTAAACTAAACTAAACTAAACTAAACTAAACTACTTATATTTTCCTGCAGTTCTAGTGTACCACAGGGCCCTATCCTTGATCCACTTTCATTTACATGTCTACATACAGTGTTCTTTTGTTCTTTTGCTCTCTTATAAACTGTAAAGCTGCGATGTAGAAACTTCCACTCTGAGGAACGAATGAAGGGAAGTCTTATCTTAGATTATGTTACATTCTTAGGCAGCATTTACATCCTTGTCAAGAGAACAGCTGGTTTACAAGACTTCAATTATGTCTTAAATATTTCTTGGATCATTATTTTTTTTAAATTTACATTTTAAAAATCAGTACATACTTATTTGAAAAAAATGTTAAATTAAGTTTTCAAAACTCTGTCAGCAACATTACGTTAATTCTTAAAGTCATTTTACCGTTAAGAAGAAAAGAAGCAATTTATCCAATTTACTTTAACCAAGTTTAACATAAATAATAAGTTTTCAAAATTAGGTTACGTTTAAAAAGCCTTATCTCCCAGAGTGATGCAAGTGCACACAAACATCACAAACATCTTGCACCGTATAAGAAGTATAAGAAGCAAGTGCTATCCACAGTATTTATTACTTAACCAAGACGAAAAGAACTTCTTAACACTAAATAATGGCGCTTCTATTATAATTTAGTGAATTGAAAAGAGTTTTGTTGAGGGAAATTTACTGAAGTAAAGTTTATCATATAAACCCAGATCAAATTTTTGCTTCAACAACACAGATCCTATAGCAATTAATTCCATATTTATTATTTTATAGAAAATATAAGTTCATTTAATTAAATTAAAATCTTAAAAACAGATTACAGTATATGTTTCAGTAAACTTTGTTTTTTAATGTTGCTTCAAAATGATATAAATTGAATTATCAAAGCAGTCTGACATATCAAATCTTTAGTTGATGATTATTTGGACGGATTTAATTAACATTAGGATATTATCACGATATTTTCCTTCCTCTTAAAGGCAGAATAAAATGGGAAATTATTTTCATCAACATAAAAAGTTTTAAATGAATAAACTCACTGAAATATTGTGATTCCATAAACGAAACACTTTATGTCAAGTCTCTAGAGCCAATTATTGATAATAATGACCGTTTCCAAAAATAGAAAAAATCTAGACCATTTAATTAATACATTAATTTAGTTAGTGAAAAAATGACAATGATATGTACTGATAAAAACAAGGATTCTAACCAGGAACTGCTTAGATAATTAGAATCTTTTTCCCTGTTTGGTTGATTTATTATATTGGTACAAAAGCTTCACAACAAGGTCAAAACAGACCTCTACACTTGAGATCCTGCCTTTTTCCTTTTCATGTCACTTTTCAAAATTGCCAAGAAAAGTTTTCTTACAAAGTATGCACCAATCATCTGATACACACACTTAAAAAACCACATTTACACACAGATCTGATGTGACACTCTTCACGTCACCAAGATTTGTGTGGAATTGATTCATTAAAATGGTGCAAGAATGCTGGGTTGTCAGCATAACCCTAACCCATTCTCTTTTGGAGTGACCAGGATGGATAAGATCAGCATAGAGTAGATCAGAAGGACAGCACATGTTAGAGGTTTTGGAGATGAAGCCAGAGAGGCCAGACTGAGATGTTCGGACATGTCCAGAGAAGATGAATATATTGGTAGAAGGATGCAGAATCATTGATATATATTTCTGGATTGGGCTTACATACAGCGTGACAGACATGTGGCATCAGCATTGAGTCTTACCGAGTAAAGAACGGAGAAGGTGTGAATAATTACACAAAGAACCTCAAAAGTGTGTGCAATGTTTTGCAATCCACTTCAAAAACTTTCACAACAACACAATCAGATTGAGAGGAATCAGCACAGGATGTGAATTGCACTTCAGAAATATGGCTGGGAAACATGAAATGCGTACTAAAGAGGAGCTAGCAAGTAGCATGCTAGCTTGGGACATCGTCAATGTCTTTGATTATTTATTTATTTCAATGTTTGATGTTATAAAGTGAGGCTGATGTTATTCCCACATGTTTATGTGCGAGCAGCACAAAAACTGATGGAAGTTCCTGTTGACCACGCGGAATATGTGCAGCCAAGATGCAGATTGCTGCATTGCCCGCATCTAATTTAGAATTTAGTTTTTTTATTGAACTTTTTTCCAAATGAATTAAAAGTTAAAGTGCCATCAGTTGTATGAGACCTTCTGTAGGTGTGTGAAATTTTTTCTCCACTTTGACCCCTCCCCTGAGGGAGTGGTGAGCTGCAGACACAGCTGCACTTGGGAAGCATTAGGTGGTTTCATCTCATAATCCAACCTCTTGAGGATGAGACGTATTGGTTCCCGTTTTAAAAGCCTTTGGTATGACTGGACCATAGATTTGAACTCATGACCTTCCAGTCTCAGATTGGACACTTTACCACAAGGCCACTGAGTTTATTTATCATATCTTTGGAGTAGTTAAAATAACCTAGCACCGCTATATTAGGATATTTTCCAATATCCATCAGCGAGAAACTGACGGAAAACTGCACTAGTTGATTTTTTAAAAGTTACATGGATTCGTATTAAAGCAGCCCGTGTCTCTCGTTGTGAAGCCTCACTGCAACACCAGCACTTTTTTTATGCGTCTTTGCTTGATTGAGAGCAGAGAAACAACACTTCTTCAGAGGAACTCATGGAGGAAATGACCTGACAAACATGTCTCCGACTCGCCTTCACACCTCTGCCCTGCCCCCATTTCACAAATGAACACACCACGACTGAAAACATATGAACGAAATGACCTTTATATGTCAAATCATATTATTACCTCTCTTAAACAAACAGGTTTTAACAAAAACTTAAACTTAGAAGAAATCCATTAGAATTTGGCTGTGTGTTTTTAGGTTGAGGAAGTTAAAGTATGTGAAGCTATTTTTTGGGGGAAGTAGTAAAAATGTGCTTTAAGAACACAAGTAAAAGATCAAGAAAATTTAATAAATATTCTTAGTAATGTAGCATGCAAACATGTAAAAAGTCCCTTGACATTTTTGCACTTTTGGACTTTTTGAAATTCACAGCTCCGTTTAATCATGTAGTTATGGGTGTCAGAAGTGAAAGGCTTTAGGTGTCAAAAGGAACACGCTTTTTTTTTTTTTAAATCAAACATCTCCAAATAAGAGGAAAATACACTAAGCTTCCTCCCAACCAGTGCAGCTGATAGTTTTTTAGGAACCACACTGTTTATGGACATTGAAGCTCTTTAAGATAAAGTAAATTATATTGATCATAACAAAACATTGTGTGTTTTTTTAGTTGTTGTTAGTGTATTGTTGTCAAAGTTTAGGGGAGTGGGCCTAAATAATCTTCAGCTTCTGCCTATCTTCCTTTCAAAAAATGTTTATGGTTCTTAAGTTCCTTTGAGTAAACTAAACTACTTATATTTTCCTGCAGTTTTGGCGTACCACAGGGCCCTATCCTTGATCCACTTTCATTTACATTCAGTGTTCTTTTGCTCTCTTATAAACTGTAAAGCTGCGATGTGGAAACTTCCACTCTGAGTGACAAATAAAGGGAAGTCTTATCTTAGATTATGTTACATTCTTAGGCAGCATTTCCATCCTTGTCAGGAGTATACACAGCTGGTTTATATGTGTGACGAAGAGGCTGAGACGTTTGGATCCAAATGCAAATGGTTTAATGGACAAGGACAAGACATAGGCGTGGTCAAGGTCCAGGCGAAGGTCAAGACAGGAGGCAAGCAGGAAACCGAGGAGACAGGCACAGATCAAAACCAGGAGATGAAGTACACAGAATTGCTCAGAGATGTATGCCAGGCAGTACAATGACTTCGCAGTGAGGGGTTGACTGCTGGCAGGTTAAATGCTGGTGGTGATGAGGCTGATGGGAAACAGCTGAGGAGAACTGGTTGAGGGAGAGACTGCTGAGAGAGGAGAGAGAGGCCAAAGTCAATACTCAGGTGAGGGCTCCCTCTGGCGGTCAGATGTAGTGCCAGATGAGGGAATCCTGACAGAGCCCCCCTCCTGCGAGCGGCTCCGGAAGCGAGGGTGCTGACGACGTCGTGGACGTCCGCGTGGTCGGGGAGCTGGCCTGTCAGGATGGTCACGATGGAAGTCGGCCGTGAGAGCTGGGTCCAAAATGTCGTTGGCTGCAACCCAGGACCGTTCCTCGGGACCGTATCCTTCCCAGTCGATGAGGTACTGTAGATGTCCCCCACGACATCTAGAGTCCAGGACAGCATTGACTCTATATGCCTCCTCGCCGTCTATGATGAGGGGAAGCTCGTTAATCTGAGTCTGGGTTGTGTCGCTGGGCCCCTTGGCGGGTTTGAGGAGTGACATGTGGAACGTAGGGGAGATCCGGTACTCAGGCGGAACGAGACAGGAGTAATTTGACGGATGATCCTGAAAGGACCTACAAACCTGGGGCTGAGTTTCCGACATGGAAGTCGTAGGCGAAGGTCCCGGGTGGAGAGCCAGACCCACTGGCCAGGACCCAAGGCGGCCCACCCGACGATGCCGATCGGCTTGGACCTGGGTTCGACGTACAGCATGTTGTAACTGGATATGAGCGGCTCTCCACGTCTCCTCGCACCCTCTGAACCATTCATCCACTGCAGGCAGTTCAGATGGTTCTCCGGACCAGGGGAAGAAGGGAGGCTGGATGCCCAAGACACACTGGAATGGTGTGAGGCCGGTGGATGCCTTTCTGAGAGAGTTCTGTGCATATTCAGCCCACACCAGATACTTGCTCCACCTCAGCTGGATGTTGACTACAATATGAACGCAGGACCTGGTGATCTCTTGGTGAGGCGTTCCACCTGCCCGTTGGATTTGTGGATGATAACCGGAGGTGAGGCTGACGTTGATGTTGAGCCCCTTACAGAAGGCCTGCCAGACCCTAGATGTGAATTGGGGTCCCCGGTCTGAGACGATGTCTTCCGGGAGTCCATAGTGCCGGAAGACATGCAGGAGCAGCTGCTCAGCAGTTTCCATGGCTGTGGGTAACTTGGGGAGTGGTAGCAGACGGCAGGATTTTGAGAATCGGTCGATGATAGTCAGAATAGTAGTGTTACCTTGTGAGGAAGGTAGATCGGTGATAAAGTCCACAGCTATGTGGGTCCAGGGGCGTCGGGGCACAGGAAGTGGTTGCAGGAGTCCAGCCGGGAGTTGTCTTGGAGATTTTGATGATTGGCAGATGGTACAGTCAGTGACAAACCGTGCCACATCAGCCTGCATGGTGGACCACCAAAAAGAGTTACGTACGAGTGTTTGGGTGGCTGCCATACCTGGATGTCCGGCCGTCGGGGAATCATGAACAAGGTGTAACACCCATAGACTGTAAAAACACTGGACAAAACAAGCAATGAGGTCTCCTATTGGAAATGCATTGCCTCCTCTCCTCGCGAAAGTAGGCCGCCGCTTTCACCGTCACTTCCTGAAACGGCTATCGCCATTTTGCAAACCATCATCAGCGATTGGTCCGAGTCTCTGTGAGTCATGGAATCTATATTAAGTGCCTTCAACCAATCTAAAGTGAGTTTATTGTGAGTCTCCGCCTCTTTCCACGCCTCTACCACGAGACAGCGGAACGTAAACAGCTTCCACTTTAATAACGGCGGCTCGAGAGAAATGTACAAGTCATTGTTCAAGTCTTTGAGGGAGAACCATTCCAACATTTGATTCTGCTGTTAACCTTTCCTGCTTCCTCGTCCTGACCGTGGTCGGGGGGAGCAGAGGAGCTGCTGCAGCCCCTCGGACGAACGTCCTCGCGGTTAAACCCGCGGGTGTTTGATTCTGCAGGCAGATACTCTGTCTGGTTGGAGGCTGGAATCCACCATTTATTTTCACTTTTGTTTTACAGCACATTGCTTTACTCGAACTTTCCCCGAAAGCCCGCTCCTTTTCTTTCCGCTCTCATCCTCTCTCTCTCGCACACATGCGCAGGTGCACGTACAATCACACTAGCGCCGCCCCGTCCCTTTCTCTCTCTGTAGCTTTCCCGCAACACTGCAAATGTTGTATTTACTTACATATTTTCATTTTTGTCGAGCTAAAAGATGTGTCGCCACACATATTCCGGAAACATAAACGTTCTCAGTTCTAATCATCTAGAGACTGTTAACGCTGGCCTTTCTGAACGCGCGTCCGCGTTAACTTTCAACTTCGTTTGTTTGCAAAGCGAGCGTGTTTTTTACACCCGGTTTAACCGCGTTGAGCCTCTAAATCTATTTCTACAGAGTAAAAGATGGCGACAGCATGCGCCTCTTGTTTTAAACTGCTGCATTCCATTGAGGAAAACAATAGAAGGACAATGATTGGAACATTGTTGAATTGTAAAGTAGGTGTTAAAAGGTCTTCACGGACCGCATTGATGAAGTCTGCTCCCATTGGCTACCCGTCATCTGTCACTCAAACCCCCCAGACGTTCGACGTCAGTCCCACAAACGCTTATTGAGCCATCTGATTGGTCAATTTATAACTCAAATAACTTGTGATAATGGAAAAAAATCTTTAAAAAAAAATTAGGATTAGAAAAAAGAAGTTAAGCAGAAAGCACCAGAGGAAGAATGGTTATTCTGACATTTAAAATGACTGAGAAATAACTGTCTGTTTCCCAATGTAAGTCAATGGGACTTTGGCCTTTTTGCAACCCAGTGGTACTTCCTATATGGAACACGGAAGTAGGGGGGCATGCTCAGTCCAGTTCTTCTATATACAGTCAATGGTAACACCTGTTGGCGATGGCTGGGTGGAACATACATACGATCGGCCGGACAGGAAGGAGGTGGAGGATTGGCGGTGTTTATGTCTCAGAGTTCGGTCATGACGTCCCACTGCACTGGAGCCAGGACAAGAGACGTGGGTAGGATGGGTGCTGGTTCATCTGGTGAGTCCAGGTTGGCTTCGTACAGCCGGGACAGAGCGTCTGGTTTTCCGTTCTTTGAGCCAGGGCGGTAGGTCACCTGAAAGTTGAAGCGTGAAAAGAACAGGGACCATCGAGATTGGCGCGCGTTCAACCGCTTGGCCGTCTTAATATACTCTAAATTTTTGTGATCGGTGAGAACCAGGAATGATTCTGCGGCACCCTCCAACCAGTGTCTCCATTCTGTAAACGCATCCTTCATGGCGAGTAATTCACGATCTCCTACATCGTAGTTTCGCTCTGGGTCGGATAACTTGCGGGAGAAGAATGCACAAGGGTACATCCTTTGGGGTGACCGTGATGGGACAGGACGGCACCAACCCGGTGTTGGAGGCGTCCACCTCCACTATAAACTGTTTGGTGGGGTCGGGATGGTGCAAGATGGTTGCTCGAGAGAAGCGTTGTTTCAGCCTTTGGAAAGCTGATGTAGCTTCTGGAGTCCAGCGAAGGGTTTTAATTGAGCCTTTCAGTAGGGAGGTTAATGGGCCTGCCACAATGCTAAAGCCCCGAATGAACCGACGGTAAAAGTTAGCGAAGCTGAGAAAGCGTTGGAGCTCCTTCACCGTGGTGGGTTGAGGCCATTGCAGAACGGCATCGACCTTACCCTGATCCATTGCTACTCCTTCTTGACCAATGACGTACCCCAGGAAGGAGACTGAGGTGGTGTGAAACTGACACTTCTCGCCCTTGACGTAAAGGTTATTCTCGATGAGGCGTTGAAGGACCTGTCGAACATGGGAGACGTGTTCATCGAAAGAGGGCGAGTATATCAGGATGTCGTCTATGTAAACTATGACAAAGCGATTGAGCATGTCTCTGAAAACGTCGTTAACGAACGCTTGAAAAACTGAAGGGGCATTACATAGTCCGAAGGGCATTACGAGATATTCATAGTGTCCGGAGGTTGTGGAAAAAGCAGTTTTCCACTCGTCACCTTCACGAACACGTACGAGGTTGTACGCACTTCGAAGGTCAAGCTTAGTGAAGAAACGTGCTTGGCGCAGCTGTTCTAAGGCGGCTGGGACTAGAGGTAAAGGGTAACAGTATTTAATGGTGATTTCATTCAGGTTACGATAATCAATACAAGTCCGCCGTCCTTTTTCTTAACAAAAAAGAATCCAGCTGAAGCTGGAGATGTAGATGGCCGTATAAATCCCTTCTGCAGCTCCTCCTCAATGTATTTTCGCATGGCCTCGGACTCTGGCTTAGACAGCGGGAAAATTCTGCCCCTTGGGGGTGCGGCTCCAGGTTGAAGTTCTATGGCACAGTCATAGGACCGATGTGGCGGCAGGCGCGTGGCGTTCTGTTTATTGAACGCCTCCTGAAGATCATCATATTGGGAAGGGATCGAGTCGGAGGGTCCCGTCTGGGTGTGCAGGGTTAACTCTGTGGTGGCAACCTGACATCTGGACCCCTCCTTGCTGAACCAATCCTGACGCCGTTGATGGTTCTTGAGGCAGTTGGGAGAGGTGAAACATAGTTCTTTGGTGGACCAGATGATGGTGGGATCATGCATCTCGAGCCATGGCATCCCCAGAATGATGGCACAACGTGGCGAGTTGATAGCAAAAAGACGGATGGGCTCCAGGTGAGAGTCCTGAGCACGTAAATGGAGGTCTGGTGTGAGAAACTTGATCCTCCCGGAGCCCAAGGGACGTCCATCTAGGGCTGAAACTGCCACCTGCGATTTGCAGGGAAGCAGAGGGATGGCATTATTATAGGCAAACGTGAGATCAATGAAATTTCCAGCAGCCCCTGAATCTATTATGCTCTGGTTGTGATACATTTATCATCGATCATCAGAGTGATTGGAATTTCAAAGGTAGGGAAAGAATCACTCACCGGTGTGCCCGACCGCCGGGGGGGGCGGTCGGGACACGTTGCCCGCAGATGACCAGGGTTGCCGCAGTATAGGCACAAATGTTCTCTCATGCGTCTTCCTCGCTCTTCAGGTGTGAGGCGAGTGGTTCCCAGTTGCATGGGTTTTCCAGTGGACCCTTGAATGTGACGTGGAACCATGACGCTGGAGTCGGAATGATGAAGTTTGGGTCCTCGTGTCTTTAATAGATTGTCCAGACGAATCGTTATGGCGATGAGCTGGTCGAGGTCCAAATTTTCATCACGACAAGCGATTTCTCGCTGGAGCTCTCTAGACAGTCCGCGGCGGTAAATGGTCTTTAAACAGTCAGGAGACCAGGAGGTCTGAGCAGCCAAAGTTCGAAACCTCAGTGAGTAAGCAGCTGCAGAGTCTGTGTTCTGCTTGATGTCGATGAGCTGTTCACCTGGGTCTCTTCCATCAGCAGAATGTTGAAACACTGAACGAAGGAGCTGGGTAAATTCAGTGTAGGAATGAAAAGGCACATTACCTCCTGTCCACACAGCGGCCAACCACTCTAACGCCTCACCAGACACCAAAGAACATATGAAGGAGACCCTGGCCTCCTCTGTGGGATAATGAGTGGCTTGTTGATGGAGGTAGAGCTGACATTGCATGAGGAAGCCGGGACACTGGTCAGGTTTCCCGGTGAATTTGTCTGGCAGGGAGAGTTGCGGCCCAGATGTCTGAAGGGCTGGAGCGGCGTCCGGTCCCATAGAGATGGTGGGCTGAGAGGGAGCGGGCGTGGCAGACGGCACGGAAGACGTCATGAGCCGCTCCATAATGGTGTCAGTGGCAGCAGAAAGACGATGCAGTTGACGGCCATGTTCCAGTAACATGTTGGCAAACCCCCAGGGTTAAAACGGCGTGGAAATCCCCATTGCTGGATCCATGTCTGGCGAAGTCATCTGTGACGAAGAGCTGAGAACGTTTGGATCCAAATGCAAATGGTTTAATGGACAAGGACAAGACATAGGCGTGGTCAAGGTCCAGGCGAAGGTCAAGACAGGAGGCAAGCAGGAAACCGAGGAGACAGGCACAGATCAAAACCAGGAGATAAAGTACACAGAATTGCTCAGAGATGTATGCCAGGCAGTACAATGACTTCGCAGTGAGGGGTTGACTGCTGGCAGGTTAAATGCTGGTGGTGATGAGGCTGATGGGAAACAGCTGAGGAGAACTGGTTGAGGGAGAGACTGCTGAGAGAGGAGAGAGAGGCCAAAGTCAATACTCAGGTGAGGGCTCCCTCTGGCGGTCAGATGTAGTGCCAGATGAGGGAATTCTGACAATATGACTTCAATTATGTCTTAAATATTTCTTGGATTTTTTAATGTAATGCATTTAAAAAAATGTTAAAAATCAGTCTCTGGGAACGTACTTAATTCCTTTGAGTAAACTAAACTAAACTAAACTAAACTAAACTAAACTAAACTACACTACACTACACTACACTACACTACACACAACACTACACTACACTACACTACACTACACTACACTACACTACACTACACTACACTACACTACACTACACTAAACTAAACTAAACTACTTATATTTTCCTTCAGTTTTGGTGTACCACAGGGCCCTATCCTTGATCCACGTTCATTTACATGTGTGCATACAGTGTTCTTTTCCTCTTTTGCTCTCTTATAAACTGTAAAGCTGCGATGTAGAAACTTCCACTCTGAGGAATGAATGAAGGGAAGTCTTATCTTAGATTAGGTTACATTCTTAGGCAGCATTTACATCCTTGTCAAGAGTAAACTCAGCTGGTTTACAAGACTTCAATTATGTCTTAAATATTTCTTTGATTGCTTTTTTTTTTCCTATGTAATGCATTTCAAAGAAAAATTTTTTTAAAAACCAGTCTCTGGGAACACACTTAATACTCGAAGTCATCTTGAAGAATTTACAATTTATTTTGTGCTTAAATTAAGTTTTCAAAACTTCCTCCTTTCATGTCAGCAACTTTTTTGTTTAAGTTTAAAAAGTCTTATCTCGGGACTTCCGGTGACGCCATGCTTTTGAGCACAGCTTAAACTCGAGGCTCTCGTCCGAAATCTTTCAAAAAGGGCTGACAATCTCATTTAATCTCAGTACTTCAAATTAAATAAAACAAAATATGAGTGGGACAAATAAAAATGTTAAAACCAGGCGGGAAAATGGTAAACAAGACGCTAAAGAAGAAGAAAGAAGACCGCAAAGTCCGGCTAAAGCTAGCGGAGCAGCAGACATGCTACGTGCTGAGATGGCGGAGCTATAGCAAACCGAGCTGAAAAATGTGAGAAAGGAAAATCAAGAAGGCCACAAGGAAACCAAATCCTCATTGGAACGACTGGGACAATCAGTAGAAGAACTAAAGTCGAAAATGCTTGGGCATGAGAATAGACTGAATGAAGCTGAAAAGAGGATCAGCGAGGCCGAGGACCGAGGGATGAGACACGAGCGCACACTGCGGTACCTGCTGCACCGAGAGCTGGATCTCTCATCCCGCTGTGAGGATTTACAGAACCGGCTGCGACGCAACAATTTGAGGATCTATCAGGTCCCAGAGGGCAGAGAGGGACGCGATATGAGGGGCTTCGTGCAGGACCTGATACGTAAAGTCTTAAATAAACCAACCATGGAGCTACAGATTCAGAGAGCGCACAGGGCGCTGGTGGCCAAGCCCAGCGATGTCGCTGCACCGCCGCGATCGATAATTGTGAACTTTCTGGACTTTACTGTTAAGGAAAGTGTGATCCGACTTGCTTGGGGCCAGAAAAAAAATATGTTTGAGGATAAACCCATCTACTTCGACCACGACTACTCCCCTGAGCTACAGAAAAGGAGAACCCGCGTCAGGCACGTGATCAAGCAACTGCGAGCGAAGGGAATCACCGCAAAGTGCCCGTATCCCGCCGAACTGAAGATCCAGCTGACGACAGGGGAGAAGACTTACTCAACGCTCACGGAGGCAGCTGGCAAGCTGCAGGAACTAGGCATCCAGGTCCGAACGGAAGATCGGGAGCAGCTTGAGAAGGAAGCGAAGGAGGATAAGTGAAAGCAAGCGAGGGGGACAAGCAGAGGAGAGGAAACACCCCCGATGACTGACATCATCACCCTCTTTAGGAGCGGACAGTAGAAGGTACTATTTACAATAACAAAAAAAAAAAAAACTGTTTTTAGCCACAGTAGAAAAATAAAAGTGGGATGAATAATAATAAGAAAATAAGAATGGTATACATGAAAGCTGAGATTTTCCAGAGTGTTAAGTATATTTAGTCAGCCTATTTATTTTACTATTTTCTTGATTGCTATTTTGATTTTTTTTTTTTTTTGGTTTAGAGTTTTTTTGTAAAAACATTGATTTCGGACGTTTGAATGACTTCAGGGTGCAATGCACTCAATGAGCAGTCTAACCCTTAGCAAGGAGACTGCATGGGCTTATGGCCCCCTGTTAACCCCAGAGATAGTTCGTCACACGTCTCTGCCCTTTTTCAAACGGGAGTTGGTTACACTTGAACCAACTGGCTGTGTGGAAGTTCTAAATGAGGCATATGTTCCGCCTGTGTTATGTTCTTTTATATTCTTGACAAATGTTCATGGTGATACTAATTTAATAATGTGTGAGGTTGATAAGAAAGGTACTGAAAAAGCTGTAATTTACTTCCTGACTGAACATGAATGTGCTTAATTTAGTTAGTTATAACATAAAGGGCATTAATAATCCCATCAAACGTAACAAAATATTTGGTCAATTGAAAAAGTTGAACTGCTCAATTGCATTACTACAGGAGACACATCTGTCAGAGAGTGAACACCGAAAACTAAAAAGGGAGTGGGTAGATCAGGTATATAGTGCCTCATGTAAATATGGTAAGAGAAGAGGGGTAGCAATCCTCATCCATAAATCTGTGAATTTTCACAAAGAGGAGTATATTCATGATGATGAGGGGAGATATGTAATGGTAGTAGGAACAATAGACCTTTTTCACACTTCCGCATTTTAAACCGGAAGTCGCGTTACAATACTTCCGGTTGTCGTAGCGGTAGTGGTTGTAAGTGGAGAGAAATGGCACAGTCCCAAAACAAAAGTTTTTGTAGTGTTCCCGGTTGCTCGTGTGGTGCTCAGAAACAGCCCTACCTTTCATTTCATTCTTTTCCAACTGATCCGGACACAAGACAACGTTGGATCCAGGCAATTAGACGGGATGAAGGTCCTAACTTCCGAATAAGGAAAGGCAGCACGTACGTCTGTAGCAGACACTTCGTTGCAGAGGATTTCATTGAAGGATCAGCAGTTAGCCGTCTGAAAAGTGGAGTTGTCCCTAGCCTCTTTGCCTGGAATAACTTCACTCCAGCACTTAAAAGGGAGTCTCCCTTGGAAAGGGCTAAGAAAAGGCAACTTGTACCTTCCCAGCCGGAAAGCAGCATTGAAGCTAAGTCTGCTAAAAAGGATCACGATTACGTCGCCCACCCACCCACAGGTAATTTTTTTGACATGCATATGATTGAAGTACAGAATGAATAGTTTTGCATGTCAGCTTACATTTTTTATTCATTTTATTATTCAAATCTATTCTAATTCTAACTAAAAATATTAGGCTTATTCCGATTGAGTTAGATCATTAATTGGCACTGATTATTGTTACAACAGAAATGTATTTTAGTATAATAATATTGTTTATTGATTTTTTGTTTACAGGTGCACTTGATGAGGCACTTAATTACATTGAAGATCTGGAGGCCCAGCTACAAAAGGCAGCTTTACCATCGCCTATGCTCTTCAGTCGTTTTTGTGCGTCAGATGATCAGATCCGCTTTTACACAAAATTTCTATCAGACTGTGTATTCAGGATCTTCTGGGAATCTATTGCACCATCCGCTTCTCGACTGGTATACTGGACCAAAGCACAGAGGATTGGAAATGAGATCTGTCCTGAACCCAGCCCCCCACGCTCCTTGCCATTAATTGATGAGTTCCTGATGTACTCCTTTCGTGTTGCTGTTGGGATGAAGGAGCAGCTCATTGCTGACATGTTTAATGTGAGCATTGCCACGGTCAGCAGAGTTACCATAACCTGGGCGAACTATCTTTTTATTGTGCTCTCATCAATTAACATGTGGATCAGCAGGGAGAAAGTAAATGCAAGCATGCCACCCAAATTCCAAAAATACTCTCCAAATGTTCGGGTCATACTGGATTGTACCGAGATTGCTCTGGAGACAGCATCATCCCTCACCTTACAGTCCGAGATGTTCTCCAATTACAAAAACAGAACCACTCTGAAAGGGCTGATTGGAGTCGCTCCCTGTGGTTTGGTGACATTCATCTCACCTCTGTACACTGGCTGCATCTCTGACAAGGAAATCACAAAAATCTGTGGAATCCTTCCTCTCCTGGAGCCAGGAGATGAAGTCATGGCAGATAAAGGTTTCCTTATTGAAGACCTACTTGGTGAGATAGGAGCTAAACTCACCATTCCACCTTTCCGGCATCCTGGTCAGTTCAGCAAGGAGGAAACAGAAGAGACTCAAGCCATTGCCCATCTCCAGATCATTGTGGAGCGAGTGATAGCTAGAGTTAAGAGTTTTCACATATGGGACTCCCCTGTGCCACTCACTCTTATTGGAACTGTTAATCAGATCTGGCACAATTGTTGTGTGCTGGTTAATTATCAAGGGCCATTTTGCCTTGAAGAGTAAAACATACCAAATAATTGTAAATAGTTAAATTCAAAGTTTTTTGTTGTCATGTTTACTGTTGTTTTTTTTGACTGGTAAATACTTCAGATTTTCAGTTAGTGTTGGAAATTAAAACCACTTGAACAAAATGCCAAATGTTTTATTTCATTTTTCTCCATATTATGCGGCTATCGGTATACATATTTCATAAATGTAAAAAGTTGGACTATTAACAGTTGACCTGCTGTGACATATGAAACTTCAGTTCAGTCAATTCAAGCACTGAAACTTTAAACATTTTCCAAAAAAAAACAACTGAAAGAACAAAAGTCAAATAGAAACAGTAAACAATTCTGCTGTGAAGAAATATATACATTGATGAAGGTGTTATAGTAGAACATGTCTAATTTTGCCTTCATCTGCTCAATAAACAGCTCATCACGCCACACTCTCTCAACAGTTAAAGTTGTTAGTGTGTCAGTGACAAAGTCACACCATTCCAAACCGGTAACTGCCAACTGACCTTGTACCTGCCAGTAATATACATGCGAGTGCCTCAGACAGGCGTGGCCATCCTGCACTTTCAGGTGCGCGACCTGGGACACATCATTCTTAGTGCTGCTTTTTATTTCAACCAATCCAAATGAGGGGGACTCTGATGGATCGTACACCCTGCCATCTGGGCTTGCCCCAAGATGTGGTGCTTCGGGGTGAATAATGAATCCTGCAGGCAGCACATTGACACCTTGACACGCATCAGCTCAGCATAGTTTGCCAGCACCTCAGGCTCCATCAGTAGACCACGTTTCATGGCTGTGGTTTGTTTGGTGGACCCTCTAATCATTTTAGCTGCAAGAGCCACAGCAGCAGACTCCTGCTCCTCACTTCCTCTCTTGTAGCAGCATGCATCATGAAAGCGGCTAGCAGTTAGCCTTGGTCGGCGAAGCTGTGCCCAGGATGGACATCTGGACTGCTCTCTGGTTCCTTTCTCAATTTCAGCAGACATTTCAGGTGAGATTTGAAGAGACTGTAGATGCATGAGCTGATGCAAAGTGGGAGCAAAACACATATTTGAAAGAATGTGTTGCATCAAAGGAAGAGGTGGGAACTCAGGAGCCATGTGGTGGACTATATAGCCACTGGATTTTTCAGGTGGGCAGTGGTATGACATTGGGGATCCACGTGGCACAGGCCCAAATCTAGATGGTGTCAGTTCTATTTCAGAGAGTCCATCCAAAACAAGAGCCATGAGAGGCTGGGGCTGCAGCTGGCGTAGCTTTTCTCCAGATGCAATGATGTCTGGATCTGGAAGTGGTCCTAAAATAGACAAAAGAAAGAGAGAGAACAAAGAACAACAAATACATTATTTCACCAAGAACACATCTAAAGCAACAAACTACCAATAAATTCATATATACCTGTATATGCTCTGTACAGGGTGGACCTCAAGCCACTCTTCCCCACAGTCTTTGGCTTACGCACCACAAGTGAAGCGGCAGGTTCAGGATGGATCCCCTTAAAAGAAAAAAATACAGCGCTAAACTGTAACATTCTGTAAAGCAGTCATCTGCACTTTGTTTTTAAAGTTGAAGACATTTCATCTCTTATCCAAGAGGCTTTCACAATTCTAATTAGTCAAGTTTAGAAAATTAGACAATTGAGCAGATAAGAGATGAAACTTCTTCAACTTTCAAAACCAAGTTCACATGACTGCTTTTTAAACCTTTTGTTACAACTGTGTTTAATAATAAACTCACCTGTGTTCTTGGTCTGTGCCATCTTTGCAAGTCACTTGTGCAGGCCAGAGCGGGTGGAACAGCAGGCAGACGGAGCTGTGAATAATGTGCAGTCTGGTACAGAAGGGCAACTACATGGTTGCAGAACCCTTTACCAGCCACACAGCTACATGAAAAGGCTGATAAGTTAGCCTTTTCTGCTCCCAGTGAGATCTATAAAGGAACAAGTACTAAAGTAAATACTTAATACTGAAAAAAAACTGCAAAGTCATAAAACCAAGGTTAGAAGGAGAGTGCTGCAAGAGTAGCAGAACAGGAAATTTAAAAATATGCTGCAACTGCAGCAAAAGAGAAATAGTCAACATGGCCAACTGGCTTTCTGCGTGTTATCAAACCTGGACTCTGTGAGGCTCCTCACTCTTCCTCATGGACCTGAAGCACCTAGCTTTGACAACTATCTGTCCCTCGACTACATTTGATACTATGGACATGTAGAGGCAAAATATGTTTAATTCATAATCTTCCTTCAAACTGCTCATATTAATTACAAACATGTAAACAATATAGCATCACCATAGCTCTTACTGTTAAAATCAGCAGTGAATACATAAATTAACAGTCCTATTACATTATAATTCGTTTTCGACTTTTTGAATATAACAGATTGGAATACTGTATTGTTTATCTCCTGTCATTGATAGTTAGCTGACGCTAATTGTTGATAGCTTTACATTTTCTTCTTTACTCACCTTGATAACTGTGAATGTATTTTTCATGAAAGAATTTGTAGCCTTTGTCCAGCGTGTTCGTTGGTGTCTTCGCCGCTGTAACTCTCACCACGTCCCCAAAAGTAAAATTTGGTAAGTTTAATAAACTTGATGAATATACTCGCTCCATTTTCCATTCAACCAGCGCTAACCGGAAGTGAAACAACGCGACGAGTGACTAGTTCCGGTTTTTGTGAAAAATGTCTATTGATAATGTACAAGTAACTATACTAAATTTATATGCTCCAAATGAAGATTGTCCCCAATTTTTTGTAAAAATAGCATCTATTCTTGCTGATAAGGGTAAAGGAGTAATAATTTTAGCTGGAGATTTTAACTGTGTTCTGAACAGAAAACAAGACAGAATACCAACAGATGTGGGGCCCAAACTTAAAAAAACTGTAGCATTACAGGGAATGATGGAAGAATTAGGATTGATAGATATATGGCGCTCACTTCACCCAAGGGAAAAAGATTTTACTTTCATGTCACATGTTGGCATGGATCATACTTCAAAATTGACTTTTTTGCTTTGACTAAAAAAGATGCCTATAAAGCTCTGGAATGCAAAATTGAACTTATTACAATTTCAGATCATGCACCGGTAACACTACGTATGACATTGAGCTCAGAAGTCAAATTTAAATATTGGAGACTAAATGTTTCCATACTGAATGACACAAAGGTGTGTCAAGAACTGAAAGATAACTTGGAAGAATACCTTAGATTCAACAATGTAGACAATATTAACCCCTGCACTCTATGGGAAGGTGCAAAAACAGTAATGCGGGGAAAATTAATAGCCACATCATCAAAACTGAAGAGGCAAAGATTAAATGAGCAACATAAACTGGAAACAAAAATTAAGACTCTTCAAAATGAGCATAAGAGTACACAAAGTAAAAAAACACTCAAAATGTTGCAAGAAAATAGACAAAAATTAGACAACCTCCTCAGTTATAAGGCTGAAGGGGCCCTTTGATTTGTAAACAGAAAATATTACGAGATGGGAAACAGGGCAAGCAGACTACTGGCTTTCCAGTTAAAGAAAACTCAGTCAAGTCGGATAGTAACTAAAATTAAACACCCTTTAACTGGTCAGCCAGTTACACAACCAAACCAAATAACAGAGGCCTTTGCAGCTTACAATACTGCCTTATATGAAAAACAAGATACATTCATAAGAGGGAATGCATACAAAGATTTCTGGAACCTTTAAATATGACCAAACTGACTGAAGAAGAAAAAAATGTTTTAGAAAATCCCATTACTGAAAATGAAGTTAGAGAGACCATACGTAAATTGAAGAACAACAAATCCCCAGGAGTTGACGGTTTCCCAGGAGAATATTACAAATCACTCATAAATGAACTCTCCCCAGTGCTCACCAGTTTGTATAACTATGCTTTAAATAACGAAAATGCACCAGATTCATGGAGACAGGCAATAATAACAGTAATAAAGAAAGAAGAGAAAGATCCCACATTATGCACTAGTTATAGACCTATAAGTCTCTTATGTGTTGACCTAAAAATCCTAACTAGCATCCTAGCTAAGAGAATACAAAAATATATTAAAAAACTGGTTAAACCGGACCAAACAGGATTTATTAATGGGCGCCATGGCTCGTCTAACATAAGAACGACTCTAAATTTACAATCTCTGGCAGTTACAAGAAGACAATCATCGATGCTTCTAAGCTTAGATGCTGAGAAGGCGTTCGATCGCGTGGACTGGATTTATCTGAGATACGTGTTACAAAATATGGGATTTGGAGATAAATTTGTAAAATGGGTTATGCTATTTTATCAACAGCCTAAATCAAGAGTTAGGGTGAATGGATACTGCTCAGATTATTTTAGTCTTGGTAGAGGGACTAGGCAGGGAGACGGTCTGAGTCCAGTTCTCTTTGCCCTCAGCATTGAGCCATTGGCTGAGAAAGTGAGACAGAGCCCATATATCCAAGGAATAAAAGACCAGGGTGGAATGGAACACAAAATTGCATTGTTTGCAGACGATGTGCTACTCTACATAGAGAACCCTTTGATATCAATCTCTGCTTTGCACAAGTGCTTACAGGACTATGGCTACATTTCTGGATTTAAAGTTAATGAGAACAAATCAGAGGCTATGATGTTGTCTGGAACATGGCCAACAGAACTAAACGCTATTACATCATTTAAAAGAAATAACCAAGGGTTCAGATATTTAGGAATTACCCTTAAACCCAATACTTCTCAGTTGTATAAGTCAAATTATAAAAAGCTTATCGCACAAATTAAAGATGATTTGCAAAGATGGGAGGTTCTGCCCCTCTCCTTGTTTGGCAGAGTGGAAGCTGTTAAAATGAACATTCTGCCGAGGCTCCTGTACCTATTTCAATCTCTTCCAGTGTGGGTTCCAATGTCAACATTTAATCAATTGGACAAACATCTTGCTAAATTTATATGGCAAAATAAGAGGCCAAGGGTCAGGCTAAAACTAATTTGCTCATCAAAGGATAAAGGGGGTGTCTCTCTCCCAAATTTGAAGTGTTATTATTGGGCTGCTCAATTAACTGCAATAACACATTGGATCAATAACAACCAGGAAGACGGCTGGGTTCAAATAGAACAAAAATCCCTACCAGAAGTTTCTCTGTCAGTACTTCCATTTTTGAGCCCACTTAGCTGGAGGAAGATTAAACTGAAAAATGTATGGATTAAACATACACTACGAGTGTGGCAGTTTGTGAGAAAAAGATTAAGGGGTACGATGGGTACGTCGAGGGCCACACCCATAGCAGGTAATATAGACTTCCAACCATCAATGTGGGACAGTGGGTTTAAAAGGTGGATGAATGCTGGCCTATGTACAATCAACCAACTTTTTGAAGGGAGTATCCTAAAATCGTTCGCTCAATTACAAAAAGAGTTTTCATTACCCCCACAAGATCATTATCGATATCTACAAATAAGACACTACATTCAAAACCAAGCACAATGGGAAAGTATTAAGGCAGAACCAACCGGCATTGACCAATATTTCATAACTAACCACGAGAAGCATTTACCGACCAGGAAACATATATCATATGTTTACAAAACGCTGATGGGAGATTTAAGTGATAACACCTTTGAAATAAGAAATAAATGGGAATTGGAGTTAAATGCAACAATTGATGATGACATTTGGAGGGAGATGTGTGTGAGATGCCACAAAGGAATCAACAGTAATTTATGGAAGGAATTTGACTGGAAGGTTAAAATGAGATATTTTAGAACCCCAATGTTAATCTCACAATTCTACAAAACCGTTTCTCCACTTTGTTGGAGGAACTGTGGTATGATGGCGGATCACTCACACATCTTCTGGGACTGCCCAGCACTTTGTGGATTCTGGCGGGACATAATAAATGAAACTGAAAAAATATTACACCTTAAACTTTCAGAAGATCCATTACTATATGTATTGCATATAGGGATTGAAAAGATATGTGACCATGATCAACAATATATACTTTTATTTACTTTTGTTTACAGAGTGGGGCGCCGACGGTCAGAGGCTCTAGCAGCGGAGGAAGCGGAAGCGGACGCCGACGGTCGGAGGCTCAGCAGCGGAGGAAGCGGAAGCGGACGCCGACGGTCGGAGGCTCAGCAGCGGAGGACGCGGAGGCGGGCGCCGACGGTCGGAGGCTCACGAGTAGCTGCTTTGCCCAGGCTTCACCAGAAACTGGTAGCCACGGGCTTCAACATCAAACACCAGATCTGTGCTGAGAACATCAGGCTTGAGAAGAGGAACGTCTTTCTGTGGCCAACGGAACTGACGACCAGCACCGAGGGCCAGCATTTCGTCTGGTGGCCACTGCAGCATCAGGTTGTGAATATCTTCCTCAACAATGGCAACCAAGGAGGTAAAAAGAGACATAGAGGAATTAAAAGCAGCTATGAACATGATGGGTGATGAGTTGAGTACCATATCAAAACAACAGCGTACAATAATAGACTTAATCAGTGAAATCAAGGAACTCAAAAAAGTAAATGAGGAATTTAAAAAGCTAAATGAGGAACAACAAAATAAAATAAGCTGTTTGGAGGCGTGGGTGGCTGATTTTGAACAAAACAGTCAAATTAATGATGTGGTCATTTTTGGGTTGTCACTTAAACCACCATCATATGCTCATGCTGTTAAGAGGGACGACAGTGAGTTGGACTCTAATGATCATGGCAACTCGATTGAAAGCCAAGTGACAGAATATCTTTCGAGCAAAGGCATTCACATAGACAGAAATACCATTGAAACATGTCACGCTGTCCAGTCTCGTAATCCAAAGAGCAAGCAAATGGTCATTTTGCGATTTACAAACAGAAAAAGGAAAACCGAATTGCTCAAGCAGGGCAAGAAATTGAAAGGGACAAATGTCTATATTATATTAATGAGCACCTCACGAGAATCAATGCAGATTTAGCCAGAAGGGCCAGACTTCTTAAAAAAGAAGGAAAAATTCAGGCTACATGGACCCGTAACTGTATGATATATGTAAAGACAAATGGCAGACCAGAAGAGACTAAAATTCTGTGTATCAAGAGTAATGACCAATTGGAAAAACTACGTTAAGTACATTTCAAAGTTAAACTGAATGATGTCTAAGATAACCATAAAGGGATTCAAACTTGCTCACTTGAACATCTGCAGCTTAAAAAACAAAGTTGGAGAGTTAGATTTTGTGCTACACAGAACTAATACTCACATAATGGCTGTTACAGTGTTGGCAATATTGATTAACAAAATTATGTTTATGTGTGGGCCTTGAAGCCAGTTCCTCATGGAAAGTTACAGGAATGTCTTTGTCTGAGTCCTGTGCTCGAAAACGACTCCTTATAAGGGCATTGGCTGAACAGTTTATGACCTCTGACACAGGACCCCTGAGTGTCGTTGCCTAGCAACGGCCATGCTGTATAAAAGTGCTTGTCTTCGCGTGGGGGTCAGAGCTCCCACGAGGTAACTCTGAGCAGTTGTCTTGTCGAATCTCTCCTTTTTGCAAAGAGTCAATAAAAGTGACTGAGTTCAATAAGGCCTGGTTCTTGGATTTTTTAGGAACATTTATAGAAATCTTTTTAGGAAAAAAGTCATTCTTGACAGTTGGCGCCGAAACCCGGGAGACAACAGCCGTCCAAGGAGGACCGCGAGGGAAGACGACTGAAATCCTGCTGCAGGGCGGGTCCGTTACCGGGACCCGTGAACAGAAGACCTCGGACACGACGTTTGACTCCGGGGTCGGTCGATAGGGTCTTCCCTCTGCAGCCCTCCGAGACGGTGACGTCTCCTAGGGCCAACGAACCAGGTCAGTTATTGATTCAGTCTAATATGAGGTTTTAAAAGAAGTGTAAAAGTGAATATAAGAGAAAAAAAAGGTAAAAGTGAATAAGGATAAAGATAAAAGTGAATATAAGAGTAAAGAGAAATTCCAAGTAGGTTGTAAGAGTTGAATCGAAAGGATCGCCACCACACGCGAAACAGGTGTTCTTTGATCAGTAATATTGTCAGGGGTCGCCAACGTAAAAGTTGTACGTGGCCGTCGACAAGAAATTGATCAAGACCGTATTAACACACGTGGGACAAAGTGTTAATTGGCAGAAGTAATTTTAAATCAACTCTATCGCCAGGAGTCACCAATGAAAAATTGTACGTGGCTGTCGACAATAGATTGATTAGACGTAATAAAAGGTTTTTGTCGGGAAAAAAAAGTGATTTAAGAGTGAAATAGGGTAAAGCGCTGAGGATAGGTTTCTTTTAAGGGGTGGGAAGAAAAGACAAAAAGAAAAAAAACGTGCGGGGAAGCTGTCTGTAGCTGCGTTTCCATTACACTTTTGCGCAAAACTTTATCGAAATTTCTAGAATTTCGATAAAACACTATTTCGAAAAAAACAGCGTTTCCATTAAACCATGATTATGCGAAAAACTCGAAGTAATTCCCGCGATAAGTTATTAAAAAAAACAGAGAAGACGTCTACGTCTGATCCGAGCCTTGGAGCGGCAGGCTCCTTACGTGGGAGCGACGTAGAGTCAAACATTTTTGGGAAATCGTGGTTGAAGAATTCACCGAAGAGCTGTGGATTCAGCATTTTCGCATGACACGCTCAACTTTTGATGAGCTGTGTGATGCTGTGGGACCTCTCGTGGCGCCCGCTGTGCGGTGCCCAAGGCAGCCAGTTGCTGTGAAAAAAGCGCATCGCCATCGCCATCTACAAACTAGCAACATGTGCCGAGTACAGAGTAGTGGCAGAGACATTTGGAGTCAGTAAAACGACCGTACACAGGTGTGTGTGTGGGGTGTGTGAGGCTATTTGCCACAAACTGATTAGCTTTTCCTGCTTTCTGTCCGAAACGTCATATCCGGTTAATGGTCACGTGACTCGTTTGTTTCGAAAAAAGTGTTTCCATTACAGTTTTTCGAAAAACTACTGTTTCGATACGGCCCAAATACCACCTCCTCTAAGCGCAAAAACTTTATTTCGAAAAAGGCGAGTTTTTTCGAAATTGTGGTGTTTCCATTAGGAGAATTTAATATCGAAATTCCGTTTTTCGAAATTTCAGAGTTAATGGAAACGCGACTTGTGACGAGCGCGTCGGAGCAGAAGGGGGGCTGGAGTAAGCGCGGACACGCGCAGAGGGAGAGCGCATCGGAGCAGGGGGAGAGCAGAGGTGGGGGCTCGACGGTGGATCACTTACAGACTTATTGATTACAGCTGAGAAATACAAGGCCTGTTAACAACTGAGCTCATAAAAATAAATTAAACAAAATAAAATTGGATATTGGATAAATAAAATAAAATAAAACTAAAATAAATAAAATAAGATTGTAAAAAGAGTGGGTGTGTTTGTCCATGGACAGTGTGAGTGCAGAAAAGTTGTCTCAGTGAGTTTTATGTGTGTGAATGTTTGTGTGTATTTCTTAAATAGCTATTCATAACATTTAAAGTTCTTTTTTTAATTTTCTCCTTTATTTTTCCCTTACGTTTTAACTTGAATATTCCCTTAAGCTTTTTTAATTATTCTTTTAATCTTTTGTGTGTATGACTTTGACTAACAGAACTTTTAAGTCTTCTTTGTGTCTTTAAGTCTAAAAAAGGGAAAAAAAACCTATGAACAAAACAAAAAACTATAGTTGAGGGTACAGCTTAGACCAGGGCTGCTCATTCCTGGTCCTCGAGATCTACCACCCTGACTGTTTTCCAGATCTGCAAGCCCTGCCAGCTGTTGATTGGCTCAGTCAGATGTCTCCACAATCTGATTGAAAGAACACACCTGGTCCAGGTAATCAGCAGCAAGCAGTACATGGAGAGCTGGAAAACAGGCAGGTTGGTAGATCTTGAGGACCAGGAATGAGCAGCCCTGGCTTAGACTATTATTTCTCACTTGTGTGTTATTCTTCTACTGTACTGCTAATCACATTCCTGTGCCTGCAGTCGAAGGCACAACCCCCACACACACTTAGTCACTCAGATCTTCATCCACGCACGCACATAGACACTACCTTGATGTACCAACACACAGCCATTCCTTACCACAACATAAAGACACCTACACATACACATTGTTGATCAACCAAGTCATTGATAAGATTAGAATACATTTAACTCACTCAAATAACAAGGCAACATGGAAGCCATATAACTTCAAAGGCTGCCTATCAGTCCTTGCCTGCACAGTTCTGCATGATCAAATCCTGGCTGACAAAAGGAAGAGAGAAAAAAAAAAACCCAGAGCATAGACAGCACCCCCGAGCTGATAGCCAACCACAGATAACCAACTACAGAAGCAGCAGAATGGATGAGAGAATTGTTGCAAAGTGAAGAAGTGTCGAGAACAAATAATCTGCCAGATGTTCCTTGTTCCCCACAGGAGGAGCTGTTGCAGCCAGGTGACCAGATCCTGATCAAGGAGATAAAAAGAAAAACCTGGGCTGCACCCCGCTGTGAGGGACCTTTCACTGTCCAGCTGACCACCTCCACTGCTGTGAAGATTGCTGAGAGAGCCACTTGGATCCACCAGAGCCATTGCAAGAAGCTGGTACCTCTGAAGGATGGTAGGAGTGGAAGACGCCCGGTACCAAAACCTTTGGGTGCTGAAGAAGCCAACTGATCTCCTACCCCAGCTCTAATCCTTACAGCAGGTCACAAAACCCAGAGCAATGAAGATTTCTGTGACAACTACCACAACCAACTCCAGATTCTATGGGTTGTCCCTCAGCGAAGGGGGAAACACACAGGACAAATTCACCAAAGCCTCAGTAACTAGACCCAACCTGGGTTCGAAGCTGTCAAGAACAATTAGTGGCAACCGCCACCGATGGAAGCCTGACTGGTGCAGTAGGAGGACTGCGTAGTCTGAGCAATAAAATGAAGGAACATTCAGGTGTTGATACATCCATGTGGGACAGTTGGTTAGATATGTTTGGGGCATACAAGACCCTTATTTCTTCTATTTTGATTTCACTTGCTGTGTTTACTTCAATTCTTACTGTTTGTGGTTGCTGTTTGATTCCTTGCCTACGCAGCCTTATCCAACGTCTTATTATAAAAACCATTGAAGACCCCAGCAGTCAAGTTATGGTACATCTTTTGCAGGCTGGTAACAATGATGATTCTGATGATGATGATGATGAATATGTTGCTTAAGTTACATTTTTATAGTCCCTGCTTTTCTTAGCTACCTGTGGCTTTTGAAGTGTTCGCACCATAAGTGGGACGAGGGGGAATTTCCCACTGGGTTTTCACCCCCTCCACGGGCTCAGAACAGAAAAATCTGTTTATGATGTTTTAGGTTAAAACTGTGCATGCAGGAGACTTAAGACTGATGTTTTCGAGATTGCTGTTGCGAGCTCGAGTGCTTCAAGACCCACAACAGGGCGGAAATGTTGGAAATATTGATTAACAAACTTATGTTTATGTGTGGGCCTTGAAGCCAGTTCCTCATGGAAAGTTACAGGAATGTCTTTGTCTGAGTCCTGTGCTCGAAAACGACTCCTTATAAGGGCATAGGCTGAACAGTTTATGACCTCTGACACAGGACCCCTGAGTGTTGTTGCCTAGCAACGGCCATGCTGTATAAAAGTGCTTGTCTTCGCGTGGGGGTCAGAGCTCCCACGAGGTAACTCTGAGCAGTTGTCTTGTCGAATCTCTCCTTTTTGCAAAGAGTCAATAAAAGTGACTGAGTTCAATAAGGCCTGGTTCTTGGATTTTTTAGGAACATTTATAGAAATCTTTTTAGGAAAAAAGTCATTCTTGACATACAGAAACACATCTAGATGACACAATAGAAGACTCGGTTGTAACCATAGAGGGATACAATATATTCAGAAATGACAGAAACAAATATGGCGGAGGCACTGCATTTTATATTCAGAGTCATATACCAGTTAAAATGAGAAAAGATCTTTGTATAACCAGCATTGAAGCTTTATGGCTTCAAGTACACATTCCATTTCGAAAGCCTATGTTAATATGTTGCTGTTACAGACCACCAAGCTCAAATGCCAAATACCTGAATGATATATGTATGATGATTCAGAGAGTCAGTGATTTCAATTGTGACGTGTTTATTTTAGCGGATATGAACATTGACTGGTTTTCACATAAGTGTTCTCTGAAAAAAACAATTAGTGACGCAGTTGTTTTATCAAACTTGTGTCAGTTAATAAATGTACCAACCAGAGCTGGAATTAATCAAGCAGGACTGAGTACATCTATATGTATTGATCATATTTATACAAACTGTGCTGAAAAGTGTACTAATGTTTGTTCTGAGCCAGTCAGCTTTAGTGATCACAATATTGTCTCTCTTGTTCTGAAAACCAAAGTGCCTAAAGTAGGGCCTAAAGTAATCCATAAAAGGATGTATAAATCGTTTAAGGAAGAAGACTTTGCTCGTGATATGGCAAGAGTTCAATGGGATGAAGTATTAAGTCAAACACATGCAGAAATAGCTCTTGAGATGTTTTGTGAATTATTCTCATCCATATGCGATAAACACGCACCAGTAAGGAAAGTAACTGTGAGATCTGGGAGAGCCCCTTGGTTGGATGCTGATCTACAACAACTTATGAAAGAGAGAGATAAAAATAAAAAGGCTGCAATAACGTCTGGTAATAGTGCAGACTGGATAGTCTATCGGTCTTTAAGAAACAAAGCAACAAAAATGAATAGACAAAAGAAAAAACAATACTATCAAACTAAATTTAAGCAATGTAGTAACAATAGTAAACATCTCTGGAGTACAATAAATACACTTTTAGGTAGGGGCAAAAGAAATGAAAAGTCATTTATAGAAGTGGATGGTGAATTTATAACCAAACCGTCTGAAATAGCAAATTACCTTAACAATTACTATAAAAATAAAGTGAGTTCAATTATCGATGCGATGCCCTCAGTGAATGGTCAACTGTCAGAAAGAATCATTAAAAAACAAATAATGAATAATAAAGATTGCCAATTTGCATTTGAAAGCGTTAGAGAAAATGAAACTGAAAAATTACTTACAAATATTAAATGCAATAAACCTTGTGGAATTGATAACATGGACGGAAGACTTTTAAAGATTGCAGCTAAAGCAATAGTTAAACCAGTATGTCATATATTTAATTTGTGCATTGACGAATGTTTGTATCCAGATTTATGGAAGATATCAAAAGTTATCCCTTTGTTAAAAAATGCTAAAGAGCCATTGACAGGGCAAAACAGCAGACCCATAAGTATTTTACCGGTTTTGGGTAAAATGATGGAGGGAGTGGTGTTTAAGCAGATTCAGAATTATTTTAATGCTAACAATATCTATTCTGATGCCCAACATGCTTATACACAGCTCTGACAGCCTTAACTGATGACTGGCTTAGACAGATTGATGGGAAGCTTTTGGTTGGAGCTGTGTTTCTGGACTTCAGTGCAGCTTTTGATATTGTTGATCATGTACTTTTATTGAAGAAACTGTTAAATTATGGTTTCAATGAATCAGCTGTTAGTCTTATATGTAGTTATTTGGCTAACAGAAAACAATGTGTTGCATTTAACGGCTCCCTTTCCAATATTGTCACCCTTAACTGTGGAATTCCACAAGGCAGCTGTCTTGGCCCTCTACTCTATAGTATTTTTGTAAATGATATGTCTTATGCATTAAGGAAAGCGTAAATGACTGTATATGCAGATGACACCACTATTTCAGTTTCTTCTGTTAGCCTAAATCAGGTAAATGACATGCTTCAACAGGAGTTAATGTCAATCTCTGAGTGGGTTGTGGAGAATAAGCTAAAGCTGAATGTCGTGAAGACCAAATGTATGTTGCTAGGCTCTAACTACTCTGTCAGAGGAAACCCACTACTTCACATCTCATTACAGAATCAGCCAATTGAACACGTCAATGAGGTAAAACTGTTGGGAATAACATTGGATCAGACAATGTCTTGGGCAACACATATTAATAATATAGTAAATAAAATGAGCAGGAATATATCATTAATTAGAAGTAATGCTCATTATATTCCATATGAGACAAGAAAAACGATTTTACACACTTTGGTTTTGTGTCACTTAGACTACTGTCCTGCTATTTGGTCAAGTGCAATTAAGTATGACATAGAGAGACTTCAGAAAGTGCAGAATAGAGCTGCAAGATTAGCTCTAGGTTGTCCTTTCAGGACTAACACAGACTGGATGCATCAGAGGCTGTCATGGATGAAAGTTGAGGACAGGCTTGCTTATAGTCTGATTTTGTTTCTGCATAAAATCTGGGCCCTGCACAAACCCTTTAGTTTATTCTTACAACTGCTGCCTACAAATGTAAGACATAATTTTAACACAAGAAAATCTGCTGTTACTTTTACTCTCCCACTACCACGAACCAATGCTCTCAAAAGAACTGTTATATATAGGTCAATTACATACTGGAACATGCTCCCCTCAGAAATGACAGTATCAAAGTGCCATCATAGTTTTAAGGTTTATCTCAAGAAATCTGTAATTCGTAATGAAATTTCACTGTATAAATGAGTAATCTGTTTTAATTGTTTCTTTTATTCTAGGGTTTTTATTTTTGTTTTAACAAATTTAATGTACTGGTTTTTATGATGTATGTATAATGTATATATTATTACTTGTGTATTAATGCATGTATTCTTTTAATGTGGACCCCAGGAAGAATAGTCTCACCTTCGGTTGAGACTAATGGGGATCCTTAAATAAAATAAAATAAAAATAAAATACTACGCATCCTTTTGCTCATTGCACAGAAATGTATAACCTGTAACTGGAGGAAACCAACTTCTCCAACAAGTACGGAATGGATGCAAAGACTTAAACAAGTTTATGTTATGGAACAGCTAACTGCTAAACTCCAAATGAAAATGGAATTATTCACAAAAAGATGGACTCATGTAACAATGTACCTAGGAAAATAATAATGTATCAACCTTTTGTCAAGAAATGTTTTGTTTTATTGTTGTAATGTATATAACTGAGAAATAAAATACAGTTCAAAAAAAAAAAAAAAGTCTTATCTCCCAGAGTGATGCAAGTGCACACAAACATCACCAACATCTTGCACCGTATAAGAAGTATAAGAAGCAAGTGCTATACACACGTTCAAGTATTTGTTGTTTAAACAAGACAGAAATAATTGTGCTTCTATTGTAATTTAGTGAATTGAAAAGAGTTTTGTTAGGGGGCATTTACTGAAGTAAAGTTTAGCATATAAACCCAGATCAAATTTTTGCTTCATGAACGTTCATCCGGAACGTGTTTTCATTGGGTCATCGTGTTTCTCAGCAGACACTGAAGGAAAAGTTTCTTGTGGTGAAGAACGGTAGACTCGACCAGAAGGTCGCCGGAGCAGGGGGACAGAGGGGCAAACAGGAGCTGAAGCCTGTCCAGGGTCCGTGTCAAGTCCCAAGTGTAAAGGAAGAGAACCAGACAAAGATGTGTAGCTGGGGGCACTTTCCCTTGATCCTTGAGGAGCTGCCCAGGTCACTGGTGCTGAATCAGCTTCCCACATTGACCGATAAGGCTTTAAACGATCATAATGAATAACTTTAGGCCTCGTATGAGAATGTCTTAAGTCCAAGAGGCTATATGTGAGGCCTTCATTCTCAGTAGAGAGAACTTTGTAAGGTCCTGTCCAGTTTGGTTCAAGTTTCTTTCTCAATGTTGTCGGGTCATTTATCCAAACCAAATCTCCCACCTTATAAGGTGTAAAGTTCACATTTCTGTTGAAATAATACTCGCGTTTGAGTCTTTGTTCCTCACGGTGTGAGAGAACTGCCTGAAAAACTGTGTCAAGTCGATTTGCAAGTTCCAAGCTATAATGCTGAGGAGTTTGCGACACCAGAGGTGTAGAAAGAGTCACACAAGCAGGAAGTCATGGTTCCCGTCCATGAGCAAGATAATAAGGAGAATATCCAATGCTGGAATGTGGAGTTGCATTAAAGGAGAGCACTACCGCTGGCAAATAGTGATCCCATTCACCACCGTTTGCATGAATGAGTCTGGAAAGTTGATCTTTAAGAGTCCTAGTAAAGCGCTCAACCATTCCATTCCCACGTGGATGGAACGGAGAGGTTCGTTTTCTTTTTATATTCAGTCATTGACAAATCATTTGAATAATTGAGGATTCAAACTGTCTACCCTGATCAGAGAATAGCACTTCTGGGATACCATGTTCCGGAATATATCTCTCACACAGTAGGTCTGCTACCGTTGTTGCTGTCTGGTCTGGTCACACATTGGAAAAGCATTGACATACTTAGTAAAGTGATCCTGCACCACAAGAATATATCTGTGTCCACGTGAGGTGACAGGAAGCTCAGTGATGTCAGTACATACAAACTGAAATGGTCTCTCAGCTTGTATGGACTGTAAAGGAGCTTTCTGTTGTGGCACAGGTTTTCTGAAAGCTTCACAAGTGTGACACATCTCACAAAAAGTAACAATGTCTTGTGTCATGGTTGGCCAGTAACACATAGTCAGAGCTTTGGATAATGTTCGATCAGCACTGTAATGACCAGAACAGGGGTTACCATGAAGTACATTCAGTGTCTCAGTAACTCGTGAAAAAGGAATGAGCACCAGATAAACAACTGGCTTTCCTGGTGCAACGTGAGCCTCTCTGCAAAGTAGGTTGTGAACTAGTAGAAGTTTAGGAAACTGCCACCAAAGTTTACGTTGTAGTCGCCCTTTAACCCATCTCAGATACGGCCTTTGACTCTGTTTCACCCATTCATAAACTTCTGAAAGAACTGGGTCCTGAAGTTGTTGTCTTAAGAGATCATCAGCATTAGACAACAGTGTGAGTTGCAAAAGATCAAAGCCTGTGTCATTTTTCCCGAACCACAGCGGTATCTGTAACTGAGGCACAGACCTGAGCCTCAGCAGCTGGTATCAGAGTATGCGGTTGTTCCGGGTGAAGAAAGCGACCTCTGATGAGAAGAAGTGGCCTCCTGGTCAGGAGATGATGAGGTCTTCATCTGAGAGATAACAGCAGAGTCTTCTGCCATGTCAGAGTCAGGTTTTGTGAGGGGAATCCGTGAAAGCGCATCCGCATTTGTGTGCTACTTGCCATCCTTGTGCATGATTGTCCATTGAAAAGGATCCAGTTCCAGTGCCCAACGGCCCCGTCGGCCTGTCGGGTCGTGTGTGACATCCAGTTTTCGTAAACTAAGAAGTGGACGATGATCAGTGATGATTGTGAATGGATTACAGTTCAAATAGTCTCTGACAGACCAGATGATAGCCCAAAGTTCTTTATCATATGTAGACCACTTTCTTTCAGTCCGGGTCAGAACATGACTGGCATAAGCTATGACGCGTTCTTTTCCACATTGAACTTGAGAAAGCAATGCGCCGACAGCCAAGTTTGACGCATCTGTACTGAGAACAAAGGGTTGATTAAAGTCTGGAAACGCCATTATAGGAGGGGAAATAAGAGCCTCTTTTAAAGTGAGAAACGCAGCTGTGCATTCCGCTGTCCACTCAAATGGCACTTGTTTTTGTGTAAGTCTGTGAAGAGGAAGAGCAATGAAGTCATACCTATGAACAAAGCGTCTGTAGTAAGAGCAAAGTCCAACAAAGGCTCGTACTTCAGTAGGTGATTTTGGAACAGGCCAGTCACGGATCTTCTGACTATTTAGTGGATCCAAGGTCAAACCGTCACGTGAGACAATGTGTCCCATGTATTTAACAGAAGATTTACAAAACTCACATTTTTTTGGGTTTAATTTCAAACCTGCTTTCCTAAATCTTGTAAAAATCTCAGTCAAGTTTTGAAGGTGATCCTCAAAGTCACGTCCCATGCAGATGACGTCATCCAGGTAAATCACACAGACGGTCCAGTGGAGACTTCTTAACACCAGCTCCATAAGTCTTTGAAATGTTGGGGATGAATTTTTCAAGCCCATGGGCATAACTTTAAACTGATAAAGACCATCACCCGTAGTAAACGCGGTTTTAGGTCTGTCATTGGGGTCCATTTCTACTTGCCAGTCTTCACTTGACATGTCCATGGTTGGGAAAAATTAAAAACCAGACAGAGCATCCAGACTATCATCAACTCTGGGAAGAGGATGTGCATCAGTGATGGTGACTGAGTTCAGCTTTCTGAAATCTACGCAAAATCTGTATGTGCCGTCTTTCTTTTTGACCATAACGACTGGACTAGCCCAGGGACTTGAGCTGTCCTCAACAAGATCCTGAGCCTTAAGCTCTTCCACCTGACGACGGATTTCTGCTTTCATGGATGGGGAAGTGCGATATGCCCTCTGTGAAATAGGGGTGTCGCAACTTGTTGTAATCTTGTGTGTGACTAAATGTGTCCGACCAAAATCATGGGTATGTTGACTGAAAATATTAGAGAAAGAGTCTAAAGTGTCTTTTAGTCTCTGTTGTTGTGACTTTGTGAGGTCAGGATCAGACACATCAGGGTGAAAGGTTTGTTCAGATGGCGTTGACGTATGAACATCAAGGTTACAAACCGAATTGTCCAAAACTGTGTATTCATCATCATTCCTGCCCGATGTCACATGAAACGTGCCTATGTGCATTCCACTGTGTAACATGACAGTCCCACTTGAGGGATTAGCGACTTTAAGGTAGATGAAACCTTTATCAGCTTTTGAAACAGTCTCTGCAAAACCAGTTGTCGAGCGGTTATTGTACAGTGGTTCAAACACACCATCATAGTCATGTGGAAGCAGTCCTTTAAGAGGAACATCCAAAGTTGCAGCAATAACCATTTCTGACATAGCAGGAACACTGACTGTAAGAGAACTGTAACATCAGCGAGTTTGGGGGCATAGTGGCGTGGATTAACCAATGGGACCTCTCTGTCATCCACTGTCAGAGTTAACAGTGTGAGCATTAACGATGAATGCTATTAGCCACCCAGAAAAATCCAGCCAAAATTAGTGGTTTGGTGCAGTTTCTGACCACTTGGAGAGCATGTGTCATTGGCTTATGGGCAATATTTAGATTGACTGATATAGAACCGACTGAGTCTAAGGGGTCACCTGTGACACCTGTGAGAGGCACAAAATGTTGTATTATGGGGTTCCTGTGAAGAGCAGGAATAGATTTTCGAAAATCTTCACTTGTAACAGAAATGTCTGCTCCTGTGTCAACAAAAGCATGCACCAGAGTGCGTCCTCAATCACAACTGACACATTTTGATACATCGACATCCAATAAAGCATCACTGCAAGGTTCAGATTTGGTTCTATCTTCTGTATGGGCCTGGGTTAGGTCTGTAGCTGGCAACTGGCCCTCATTGTCAACTACTTGAAGTTTACCTGGTTGGAGCGGCCATTGGGAAGGGAGGTGAATCTGACATGTCCAGGGCTTTGAGAGTGGCGAGGAAACCGTCAGTATTCCCGCCGATCAGGAGAGCGTCCACGCTGTGAGTTGTCTCTGAGTGATGGACTGTAGTCACGTGAGTAACGTTCACGTGAATCAGGACGAGTACCTCTGTCCTCTGTCATAATGTTCACCTTCATACCTTGTGGGCTTGTAGGAGTAATCACGAGATGAGCGCCTTTCATATGAAGAATCCCTGTAGCGGTCCCTCTCTGAAGGGCGGTACCTTGGGTCACGTCCGGTGTCAGGAGTACAACTTCTATGACGAAATCTGTTGTCTGATGAACGATGGTGAGGATCAGGTCTCTGGCGTTGGACTTCCAGCTGTAAGCGTTCCAGTCTCTCTGACAAACTCTCCAGTGTTCTTTGCATCTTTTTGAGGTCATCTGAAATTGCAGCATTCACACTGTGAGCATTAGAAGATGGGGGATGGAGAGGAGCTGCAGGAAGAAAGGGGTCCAGAGGTGATGTGGAAGGTAGAGCAAAACTTTGCAAAGCACTGGGAGTTGAAAACACCCTGCTAGCCTGATGAGCCGTTTCAATTTGGATAGCATATTTCAAGGCATCCTCCAGTGTTGTAAGTCCCTGTTCATGGCACCGTAATTGGAGATAAGGGTCAATGCCAGCAATGAAGCGTCTGAATTTTTCCCACTCTTTTGCATTACGTCCATATGTGGGAAAAGCTTCCTCCACTAATCGACATATTTCTGCAGCAAAAACAGGGAGGGCTTCTCCAGGCAAACGAGTGCGCGCATTGATGTAACTCTGAAATGTTGAGAGATAAGCAGTTTGGCCAAAAACAGTCTTTAGTTTCTCTTTTACTGCTTCATAGTCAGATTTCACATCATTGGACAAACTGTCCCAGTAGCTAAAAGCTGCACCACCAAGGCATGTGGGGAGCAATTTAGCCAAACTGTCCTCCTCAAAATTAGGAATAGCTGCAACAGTCACTTCAAAACGTCTGCACCACTTCAGAAAATCTTCTTTTCCATCTCCCATAAAAATATGAGGAAAATCTCCCTTCAAATATTGTGACATATTAAGCGAGGGGCCAGAAGCAAAAGGCAGTTCGTTCCAAATGTTAGGACTTGTCATGATTTCCTTTGCAGGTAGAAGTCAGCGCTTGTACTCACAGTGTTTATTCTCGTATCCAAGCTAAAGTCTAAAGTCCAGTTTCCTCCGTGAAGCAGAGTGAAAATCCACACAAAATCACAGGCAAATATATATATATATATATATATATATATATATATATATATATTTGTGACGACTTTGCAGCCTTGGTACTTGCGGTATTTGAATTTCTTCGTACTCTTGTTGAGGTAGAAGTCTTAATATGTCCGCTGTGTGCAACCAGCATCAAGCGTTAACCAGCTAATTAGCATGTGAAAGCGGGAGCAGCAACAGAGCGTGAGACGAGCAGGTGCTCCCCGGCGAAAAAAAACTCCTGCAAAAAGTTGCAGTCCACAGTCTGCTGCCACCAGTGTAAGGACGCGATTTTGGGAGCAACCAACCTTACATGTTACTTTCCAGGGATTTGGGTAAAAACAGCACGGGGAGGCTTGCTTTCTTTTCTAGGAAGACATTTTTATTCAACTTTTTCTTTTTCCCGCACAGAGCCACTTCTGGGCAAACCACTTCCTTCTCTTCTTCTTCTACATATTCCTCTGCCAAACCGTAACCATCGCAACCTCATATAAATAAAATGTACTTTACAAATAAAAATAAAATCTCTTCTTACACTAAGCTTCCTCCCAACCAGTGCAGCTGATAGTTCTTTAGGAACCACACTCTCTTTGGACATTGAAGCTCTTTAAGATAAAGTAAATTATATTGATAATATCAAAACATTGTGTGTTTTTTTTGTTGTTGTTTGTGTATTGTTGTTAAAGTTTAGGGGAGTGGGCCTAAATAATCTTCAGCCTCTGCTTCCTTTCAATCATGTTTATGGTTCTTAAGTTCCTTTGACTAAACAAAACTAAACTAAACTAAACCAAGCTAAGATAAGCTAAGCTAAGCTAAGCTAAACTAAACTAAACTAAACCACTTATATTTTACTGCAGTTTTGGCGTACCACAGGGCCCTATCCTTGATCCACTTTCATTTACATGTCTACATTCTGTGTTCTTTTGCTCTCTTGTAAACTGTAAAGCTGCGATGTGGAAACTTCCACACTGAGGGACCACACTTAATTCTTAAAGTCATCTTTATTGAAGAATTTACTATTTACTTTGTACATAAATTAAGTTTTCAGAACTTCCTCCTTTCATGTCAGCAACTTTTTTGTTTCAGTTTAAAAAGCCTTATCTCCCAGAGTGATGCAAGTGCACACAAACATCACGAACATCTTGCACTGTATAAGAAGTATAAGAAGCAAGTGCTATCCACACGTTCAAGTATTTGTTACTTAACTAAGACAGAAATAATTGTGCTTCTATTATAATTCAGTGAATTTAAAAGAGTTTTGTTAAGTGACATTTACTGAAGTAAAGTTTAGCATATAGACCCAGATCAAATTTTTGCTTCACCAACACAGATCCTATTGTAATTAATTCCATATTTAGTATTTTATGGATAATACAGGTTCATTTGATTAAATTAAAATCTTAAAAAACATACAAAGTTTTAAAAGATCAGACTCACAGAAATGTTGTGGTTCCATAAACAAAACACTTTATGTCAAGTCTGTAGAGTCAATTATTATTATTAAAAATGACACAGTTTCCAAAAATAGAAAAAAATCTAGACCATTTAATTAATACATTAATTTAGTTAATAGGTTAATTGGTTACTCTAAATTGCCCCTAGGTATGAATGTGTGAGTGACTGTGTGTGCAAATGTGGCCCTGCGACAGACTGGCGAACTGTCCAGGGTAAACCCTGCCTCCGCCCATCAGCAGCCGGGATAGGCTCCGGCATCCCCGCGACCCCGAAAGGGATAAAGCGGCACGGAAAATGAATGAATTTAGTTAGTAAAAAAATATGTCCATTTACCAAGAAAATTCATTGTTGCTAAATTATTTATTGTTTTTACATATTTTCAATGAAAAATAGTTGCAACTTAGATATTTTGCACATTAAAAGTTTTTTTACTGAATCTTTCCTCTTTCTTTAAACCATTTATAGCTCGAAAGCTGTCAGTCCTTTTTTTTTTTATTAAATATTTGCTTAATTTGAGCATTTCTATAAATTCTTTACAAGTTGGAGTTGATGAACTTGTTCGATCAAACACTCCAGTTTTAACAGATGTTAATGCTGTGTTATGGGCTGATGAAACGAACTGGATAGAATTTAAGAAAATCTTTTGTTTAATTTAGAATTGATGGTCTGAATGTATAAGAAAAACGGAAAGGCACAGTAGTATCCATGTGGTTTATGGTTGTTTATTGACCTCTGTGACACTATGTTCAAAATTGAGAACTCATGTCCCAAAATTAACAATAAAACACACATTTTCTGTGGGAAAAGCTATTTTAGGGGTATTAAAATCAAAATTCCATAAAAAGGCTTATATTATTCAAATGCTTATGGAATAATTATACACAATTTGCCCATTTTTTTAAATATCTGACAAATATTACTAATCTTTTTGATGATATTCAAATAAAAAAGTATCTTGATGCACATATGGAGGCTTCGTAATTTAAACATTTCTAAAATATTATTTAAGTTCACTAAAAAATCATCCAAACACCAATAGTATTTTATGATATATCAAGTATTTGCATTTTTTTAAAAGATGTTCTAGGTCTGGTTAGTGTTTATGTGTTATATCTTTATTTAAAAGATTTAATTAGAATTAAATGTAATATGAAAAAACCCACATGCATTGTCATTATTGTTTTTTTCCTTTATTTGGATACTAAAAATACAAATTCAGACGTTAAAACCTGCAAACATTTAACAAACACAGATGATGACATCTAATTACATATGTATTAATTGCAACAACATCCAAGTAAAAATATATATATTTATCTATCAATATACATACATATATATATGCTGTGAAACACAGTACAATTTTATAGATTTAATTTATTATTATTAAAAAAGAGAAAAAAAGCATTTGAGAAGCTTAAACCATGTTTGAAAAAATCCCTCCTATGACTGAGTGCTGAGTCAGTCAGCCGAGTTTTAAAATTCCTCTGTACAATCATAAAATGAATGTAAAAATGTTTATTAAAGGGAAAATGAAAATAAAGTTGAAAAAACTGCAGTTTTAAGCAATGAAGTAAAAGTTTTGCAACAAGGTAAAGACAAAATTCTCCTCAGAGGAGATGAGATTAGATGTAAACTTTATTGATACCACTGGGGGAATCTGGTGAATCAAAAATCAAAAAGTGTCCTTTAAACAACAGATTCTATCTCTGTGGGTATTTTACAGTTATATAGTGTATACTTATTTAGCACTTTTCTACCTTTCTTTGAAGGCCGAAATCGCTTAACAGTCTTAGACACATTCACACACTGATGGTTGCTCCGCAGACGAACACTGGCGCCAACCTTCAACCAGAAATAATTTGGGGTTCAATGCCCAAGGACACTTTGACACTTGGGAAGGTAAGGCAGGAGTCAAACCTGCAATGCTTTGATCAGGAGTCGACCTCCTTACCGCTGTGCATAAAATGAAATCTGACATGAAAACAATTGCTAAGTTTTACAAGCAAAGTACAGCATACACGATGTTGACTCTTGATTCTCTCCAATCTTCAAATATCAGTTTCCTCGTTTCAGCACTATAGTCGGCTGCAGAGTAAAGAAAGAGAATCAAAACTACTATTGTTCTTTGCATGAGTAACACTGAAGTAACACTAAAGCATAGAAAGAAATACCTACCAGCATATTAAAGCGTTGTCTGCAAATGGCTTTACTCAACCAGTAGATCAGGAAAATGCAGATGAAAAATTCAATAACCAGCAGACTCAATATCAGAGTTGTGATTCCTTTGTCTCTTTGTGAGATAGGTAGAATAAAGTTAAACCAAAATCCAGTGAAACGTGATTTTATGCAAAGTATTGTGACATACCTCAAAATATGGGTAGGATGGGATCAAGATGAACAGATTCCAAACAAATGATATAAATGACAAACATAAACTCAGAATGTTCAGGGAAAATGACAGCTTTGCCTGAGAAAAGAAAATATGAAATAAAGGTTTAGGAGATGTACAATTAAACCTCACCCTTACAGTAAATTGTGAACAATACAAATTCAGATTCAATCAAAAAATATAAAATCCATAAAAATATTAAATACACAAATTAACAAATGCTTATTTTCAAATCCATTTGTATCAAAATATTTTTTTTTTTTTAGCGTACACCTTCTTTGAAAAAACATACATAATTCTTTACAATAAATGAAACCACTCACCACAATCATGTTTGGACATTTCCCAGCGGCAAAGGACAACCCGCTACAGATCGCAAACTAATAGAAGAAGAAGACATGTTTTTATTTTATAAACACATATAATCAGATCTTTAAAAAATGTCTAAATTCTGTGAAAAAACTCACCACAATGCTTGGAATTGTACATACAAAAATAATTGAATGATAGTCAATCAGTGCGAGAGCACAAAGAAGCAGACCAAAGACAGCTTGGGCTGCCTAATTTTAATGAAAACAAAACAGACAATGCAAATACTGGTTAATAACATTTTTGTAAACTTGATGAAAGTTTTTTTATTTCCACACAATGACAGAAAAAAAGCATCATTTTTGACTCTGTGATACCATTTCCTCTGTTGAACTTACTCCGAGTGGCTGAGCTTTCCCCTTGATGACAAGGACCTTGGAGTGATCATTGAACACGCAGTAGAACTGTTCTGGCATCAGCTGACCGTCCTGAAGCTCCTGGATGGTCCCAACAGGAATGGTGATGATCATGGATTCATCACAGACAAAGGTGTTCTTCATCGTCCCGAGAGCCACAGGATTCGTATTAAAGCAGCCCGTGTCTCTCGTTGTGAAGCCTCACTGCAACACCAGCACTTTTTTTATGCGTCTTTGCTTGATTGAGAGCAGAGAAACAACACTTCTTCAGAGGAACTCATGGAGGAAATGACCTGACAAACATGTATGTCTCCGACTCGCCTTCACAACTCTGCCCTGCCCCCACCTCACAAATGAACACACCACGACTGAAAACATATGAACGAAATGACCTTTAGTTAAATGTCAAATCATATTATTACTTCTCTTAAACAAATAGGCTTTAACAAAAACAAAAAAAATAAAGTTGCACCAGAAAAAGAAACTCAGAAGAAATCCTTTAGAATTCTGCTGTGTGTTTTTAGGTTGAGGAAGTTAAAGTATGTGAAGCTATTTTTTGGGGAAATAGTAAAAATGTGCTTTAAGAACACAAGTAAAAGAGATCAAGAAAATTTAATAAATATTCTTTATAATGTAGCATGCAAACATGTAAAAAGTCCCTTGACATTTTTGCACTTTTGGACTTTTTGAAATTCACAGCTCCGTTTAATCATGTAGTTATGGGTGTCAGAAGTGAAAGGCTTTAGATGTCAAAAGTAACAAGGTTTTTTTTTAATCAAACATCTCCAAATAAGAGAAAAATATACTAAGCTTCCTCCCAACCAGTGCAGCTGATAGTTTTTTAGGAACCACACTCTTTATGGACGTTGAAGCTCTTTAAGATAAAGTAAATTATATTGATAACTAGATTTGCAATTCCTTGAAGAAATTGCGTCTGATTGCTGAAAGCAATACTGATCTAAAACATTCTGCAGCTGCAAGCGTTAAAGACCTTCCGTACGACGAGCACGCCAAGTTTCGTCCGCGTACGTCAAGCACTTTTGGAGACATTAGAGGAAACGTCAGGAATTGGCTGTAGCGCCACCTACGGGAGCACCGTTGTGAAAGTTGTTGCGCTGACTCATCTTACAGAGTGAAATAGGTTTTGAAAGTTTAGTGAAGTTATGTGAAACTTTCAAGGAGCTGCAGCGTTGCAAACATTACAATCTCATTCCGTCTTATTTGCACGACGTGTTTTGCAAAAACCGTACGGAACTACGCAAAACGCATGACACCATTGGATTTGCGGTAGTCCAAATAGGGTACGTGCAGAAAACTGCAAAGATTAGTCAAAGTACGTGACAAAGGGAGTCAAAAAAGTGTTTTGCGTAAAATTTTAAATTGCGAAAAAGTCTTACACAACAGAGATCGCTGATGAATACAAGCTATTTTTTTACTATCCAATGAATCACAAAGCAGTAAAAGGTAGTGCTTAAGACAAATGCTCTTGGAGAATAAGGCCTATATACTTTTAGTTTTAAAACTGACCACCTGGTGGCAAATAGAGCTAAGATTAATAGAACATATAAAGATTGCTTTATAGTATCTTGTTACAAAGTTTCATACCAGTATGTCCAACACGTTTTAAGATATGGAGATTTAAAATCTATCTCATGTATTTTGAATAGGGATTTTTAAAAACAGAAATTCATATAAAATCAATTATATAACCAAACGGTATGAAATCTTAAACCAAATTTCGTAGGACAGCTTAACAAACTACAAGTGGTTGCATGTTTATATCTGCAATTATTTGGAAGATAGGAGGAACCATCCAAAGTTAGCTTGTCCTCTCTAAGTCACCAAAGGTGGGCAGCACAGAGCTGTTTTTTTCTAGTATGTTATACAAGTCCCCTCCTACAACAATATGTGTTTGAATTTTATGTAGCTAGGTTGAGTAGTTTTTGAGATAAAGGCTTAAACACAATTTCCTAAATTATAAGCGCCACCTATTGGAATATTTTTATAAAACTTTTTCATACTTCTTTATCACTGTAGGATGAAAGTTATTTTTCAAAATTTGTAAAGTTCTGACAATCTTTACAGGATTTACAGTAATCATAAAAATCTAGGACCACACCCACCTCAATTAGCATTACGATTATTTCGAAAACGGTAAGGAATTTTGCAAAGTGAGTGGTACCATTGGATTCGGGGTAGTCCAAATACTCTATGTACCAAATTCGTAACATTTGGTTAAACTACGTCGAATAGGGAGCCAAAAACGTGTTTTACAAAAAAATCGAAAATTGCAAAAAATCTAGTAGACGGAAGTGGGCGGTCCTTGAGGCAAAAACTTTTTCTAGCATCTAAAGAACACATGAGAACAGACAGAAAATTTTTCGTTACACGGCGTACGAATGCTAGCCCAAAACGCGTTTTGTACTACTGTTGACCACCTGGTGGCGCAATTGAGCCAAAATTATTTCTAACTTGTAGAGAATCTCATGAACTTATATGTCAGTAAGTCTTGTACAAATATCTTTAATACTTTTTGAACTATAAACATTCAAAAGTGGCTCCCATTGACTTTCCATTAAAAAAAAAAACTCATAAAAATATTAATATAAAATCATTCATAATTCTGAACCATACCAAAAGTAATGCCATCCATCTCCCAATGAGCTTTACAAACTACAATTGAAAGCACTTTGATATCTTTAAAACTGTAAGGAAAGTGGTCCGTAAAAAAAGGACGGAATAAAATAATAATAAAATAATAAGAATAATAATAATAAGAATAATAAAAAATATAATAAAGAAATTAGGATAACATTACTCTTTGCTATCTCTAGCAATCAGACATACAAAACGTGTGTTTTTTTTGGTGTTGTTAGGGTATTGTTGTCAAAGTTTAGGGGAGTAGGCCTAAATAATCTTCAGCCTCTGCCTATCTTCCTTTCAAAAATGTTTACGGTTCTTAAGTTCCTTTGACTAAACTAAACTACACTAAACTTCTTATATTTTCCTGCAGTTTTGGCGTACCACAGGGCCCTATCCTTGATCCACTTTCATTTACATGTCTACATACAGTGTTCTTTTGTTCTTTTGCTCTCTTATAAACTGTAAAGCTGCGATGTGGAAACTTCCACTCTGAGTGACAAATAATGGGAAGTCTTATCTTAGATTATGTTACATTCTTAGACAGCATTTCCATCCTTGTCAGGAGTAAACACAGCTGGTTTACAAGACTTCAATTATGTCTTAAATATTTCTTGGATTTTTTAATGTAATGCATTTAAAAAAATGTTAAAAATCAGTCTCTGGGAACGTACTTAATTCTTAAAGTCATCTTTATTGAAGAATTTACTATTTACTTTGTACATAAATTAAGTTTTCAGAACTTCCTCCTTTCATGTCAGCAACTTTTTTGTTTAAGTTTAAAAAGCCTTATCTCCCAGAGTGATGCAAGTGCACACAAACATCACGAACATTTTGCACCGTATAAGAAGTATAAGAAGCAAGTGCTATCCACACGTTCAAGTATTTGTTACTTAACTAAGACAGAAATAGTTGTGCTTCTATTATAATTCAGTGAATTTAAAAGAGTTTTGTTAAGTGACATTTACTGAAGTAAAGTTTAGCATATAGACCCAGATCAAATTTTTGCTTCACCAACACAGATCCTGTTGTAATTAATTCCATATTAAGTATTTTATCGATAATACAGGTTCATTTTGTCATGATTCTGTGCTTAGGTTTTGTCATCTTCTGTTTTACCTGTCATTTTCCCCATGTTCAGGTTAACCATCCACAGCTGTCTTCATTTAGTTAATCAACCTCAGTGTATTTAAGTGTCTGGTTTTCAGTTTCTCATTGTCAGGTCATCTGCTCTTCTATGTTCTGTCCTCCTGGTTTTGTCATGTTTTAGTTGATTCAGTAAACTTTTATGTTTCTGCCACCAAGTCTGGTCTCCTGCATTTGGGTCCTCCACCACCATCCCTGACACATTTGATTAAATTAAAATCTTAAAAACCAGATTATAGTATATGAATTGAATTAATGTTGCTTCAAAATGATATAAATTGAATTCTCAAAGCAGTCTGACATATCGAACCTTAAGTTGATGATTGTTTGGACGGATTTTATCAACATTAGGATATTATCACCATAGTTTTCTTACTCTTAAAGGCAGAAATAAATGGGAAATTATTTTCATCAACATAAAAAGTTTTAAATGATCAGACTCACTGAAATGTTATGTCAAGTCTGTTGAATCAATTATTGACAAAAATAACAGTTTCCAAATATAGGAAAAATCTAGACCAATTTAATCATTATTTAGTTAGTGAAAAAATGACAATGACGTATACAGATAAAAACATGGATTCCTACCAGGAGCTGCTCAGACACACTTGAGATCCTGCCTTTTTCCTTTTCATGTCACTTTTCACTTTAAAGTTGTCTTTTCTTGACAACTTGCAGTTTTAAGCAATGAAGTAAAAGTTTTGCAACAAGGTAAAGACAAAATTCTCCTCAGAGGAGATGAGATTAGATGTAAACTTTATTGATCTCACTGCTGAATCAAAAAGTGTCCTATAAACAACAGATTCTATCTCTGTGGGTATTTTACAGTAATATGGTGTATACTTATTTAGCACGTTTCTACCTTTCTTTGAAGGCCCAAAGCGCTTTACAGTCTTAGACACATTCACACACTGATGGTTGCTCCGCTGCCGAACACTGGCGCCGACCTTCAACCAGAGACAATTTGGGGTTCAGTGTCTTGCCCAAGGACACTTCGACACATGGGCCGGTAAGGCAGGAGTCAAACCTGCAATGCTTTGATCAAGAGTCGACCTCCTTACCGCTGTGCATAAAATGAAATCTGACATGAAAACAATTGCTGAGTTTTACAAGCAAAGTACAGCATACACGATGTTGACTCTTGATTCTCTCCGATCTTCAAATATCAGTTTCCTCGTTTCAGCACTATAGTCGGCTGCAGAGTAAAGAAGGAGAATCAAAACTACATTTGTTCTTTGCATGAGTAACACTGAAGAAACACTAAGCATAGAAATACCTACCAGCATATTAAAGTGTTGTCTGCAAATGGCTTTACTCAACCAGTAGATCAGGAAAATGCAGATGAAAAATTCAATAACCAGCAGACTCAATATCAGAGCTAGGATTTCTTCATTTCTCTGTGAGATAGGTAGAATGAAGTTAAACCAAAGTCCAGAGAAACGTGATTCTATGGAAAGTATTGTGACATACCCTATAATATGGATAATATGAGGGGTACCAGTAATGTTCGATCAAGATTATCAGATTCAAAACAAATGATGTAATTGACCAACATAAACTCAGAATGTTCAGGGAAAATGACAGCTTTGCCTGAGAAAAGAAAATATGAAATAAAGGTTTAGTAAATGTACAGATTAAACCTCACCCTTACAGTAAATTGTGAACAATACAAATTCAGATTCAATGAAAAAATATAAAATCCATAAAAAATATTAATTACACAAATTAACAAATGTTCATTTTCAAATCCATTTATAATAAAATATTATTTTTTTAGCGTTCACCTTCTTTGAAAAAACATACATAATTCTTTACAATAAATGAAACCACTCACCACAATCATGTTTGGACATTTCCCAGCGGCAAAGGACAACCCGCCACAGATCACAAACTAACAGAAGAAGAAGACATGTTTTTAGTTTATAAACACATATAATCAGATCTTTAAAAAATGTCTAAATTCTGTGAAAAAACTCACCACAATGCTTGGAATTGTAAAGATCCAAAAATATGTATCATAGAAAACCAGTGCAAGAGCACAAAGAAGCAGACCAAAGACAGCTTGGGCTGCCTAATTTTAATGAAAACAAAACAGACAATGCAAATACTGGTTAATAACATTTTTGTAAACTTGATGAAAGTTTTTCTATTTCCACACAATGACAGAAAAAAGCATAATTTTTGACTCTGCAATACCATTTCCTCCATTGAACTTACTCCGAGTGGCTGAGCTTTCCCCTTGATGACAAGGACCTTGAAGCGATCATTGATAAAAACTAGAGACCGTCAAGATGGTCCAACAGGAATGGTGATGATCATGGATTCATCACAGACAAAGGTGTTCTTCATCGTCCCGAGAGCCACAGGATTCGTATTAAAGCAGCCCGTGTCTCTCGTTGTGAAGCCTCACTGCAACACCAGCACTTTTTTTATGCGTCTTTGCTTGATTGAGAGCAGAGAAACAACACTTCTTCAGAGGAACTCATGGAGGAAATGACCTGACAAACATGTATGTCTCCGACTCGCCTTCACAACTCTGCCCTGCCCCCACCTCACAAATGAACACACCACGACTGAAAACATATGAACGAAATGACCTTTAGTTACATGTCTAATCATATTATTACTTCTCTTAAACAAACATGCTTTAACAAAAACAAAAAACATGAAGTTGCATCAGAAAAAGAAACTTAGAAGAAATCCATTAGAATTTTGCTGTGTGTTTTTAGGTTGAGGAAGTTGAGCTATTTTAAAAACCGTGCTTTATAAACACAAGTAAAAGAGATCAAGAAAGTTTAATAATTATTTTTAATAATGTAGCATGCTAACATGTAAAAAGTCCCTTGACATTTTTGCACTTAGTTTTGGACTTCTTTCAATTCACAGCTCCGTTTAATCCTGTGGTTATGGGTGTCAGAAGTGAAAGGCTTTAGGTGTCAAAAGTAACAAGCTCTTTTTTAATCAAACATCTTCAAATAAGGGAAAAATATACTAAGCTTCCTCCCAACCAGTGCAGCTGATAGTTCTTTAGGAACCACACTCTCTTTGGACATTGAAGCTCTTTAAGATAAAGTAAATTATATTTATAATAGCAAAACATTGTGTTTTTTTTGTTGTTGTTTGTGTATCGTTGTCAAAGTTTAGGGGAGTAGGCCTAAATATTCTTCAGCCTCTGCCTATCTTCCTTTCAAAAATATTTATGGTTCTTAAGTTCCTTTGACCAAACGAAACGAAACTAAACTAAACTAAACTAAACTACTTATATTTTCCTGCAGTTTTGATGTACCACAAGGCCCTATCCTTGATCCACTTTCATTTACATGTCTACATACAGTGTTCTTTTGTTCTTTTGTAAACTGTAAAGCTGCGATGTGGAAACTTATACTCTGAGGGACCATACTTAATACTTAAAGTCTTCTTTATTGAAGAATTTACTATTTACTTTGTACATAAATTAAGTTTTCAAAACTTCCTCCTTTCATGTCAGCAACTTTTTTGTTTAAGTTTAAAAAGCCTTATCTCCCAGAGTGATGCAAGTGCACACAAACATCACCAACATCTTGCACTGTATAAGAAGTATAAGAAGCAAGTGGTATACACATGTTCAAGTATTTGTTACTTAACCAAGACAAAAATAATTGTGCTTCTATTATATTTCTGTGAATTTAAAAGAGTTTTGTTGAGTGACATTTACTGAAGTAAAGTTTAGCATATAGACCCAGATCAATTCTTTGCTTTATCAACACAGATCCTATTGTAATTAATTCCATATTTAGTATTTTATGGATAATACAGGTTCATTTGATTAAATTAAAATCTTAAAAAACATAAAAAGTTTTAAAAGATCAGACTCACAGAAATATTGTGGTTCTATGAACAAAACACTTTATGTCAAGTCTGCAGAATCAATTATTGACAAAAATGACAGTTTCCAAAAATAGAAAAAAATCTAGACCATTTAATTAATACATTAATCTAGTTAGTGAAAAAATGACAATGATGTATACTGATAAAAACATGGATTCCTACCAGGAGCTGCTCAGATAAGGAGAACCTTTTTCCCTGGTTGGTTGATTTATTATTATGGCACAACAGATTAGCAACAAGGTCAAGACAGACCTCTACACTTGAGATCCTGCCTTTTTCCTTTTCATGTCACTTTTCAAAATTGCCAAGAAAAGTTTTCTTACAACGTATGCACCAATCGTCTGATACACACACTTAAAAACCACATTTACGCACAGATCTGATGTGAGTCTCTTTTCACGTCTCCAAGATTTGTGTGTAAATGATATGTTAAAATGCTGCTAGAATGCTGGATTGTCAAAGTTTTCCTATCAGCCACTTCAAACTTAGATTGTAAATAATATAGAATAAAACCTTGACATTTTCCTACTTTTTTAAACAGATACGATAGTTAAAATAAAAAGTATAAAAAAAGGATTTTAAAAACACTCTTCCCTTTAAAAGAAGGAAAAAAGTTCTCCAGAAGTGATTGCTTCCTCTCTGCAGCACCTCCCTCCTGAACGCTGGTCACCAATCACTATTTTATTTATATGTGTATGGGTGAGACCAGCCATGTAGTTTGGCCTAGACTCTAGGCCAAACTACCTAGCTTTGTAGTTTGTAGCTTATTTGTGACGTGACAGAACAGAAATGGAAAACAAACTCCTGCCCATTTTTACCAGCAGACTCTCTAGTACCACTCTTTTGGCCCTAGAGAGTGGTACTGAGGAAAAGACCAGAAGCAGAGCTGGAGGCAGCAGAGACGATGATGCTGAGGTTCTCTTTTGGAGTGACCAGGATGGATAAGATCAGCATCGAGTAGATCAGAAGGACACCACATGTTAGAGGTTTTGGAGATGAAGCCAGAGAGGCCAGACTGAGATGTTCGGACATGTCCAGAGAAGATGAATATATTGGTAGAAGGATGCTGAATCATTGATATATATTTCTGGAGTGGGCTTACATACAACGTGACAGACATGTGGCATCAGCATTGAGTCTTCCCGAGTAAAGATCGCAGAAGGTGTGAATAATTACGCAAAGAACCTCAAAAGTCAACCCGGTCTCAGTGAAATGCGTCCCTATTCCACGGCTTTGCACCCTCGGAATATCATGCATAGTATACGCCAAACACGGTTTTTGCGTGCATATGATACGCAGTTGCAGCCCATTCAAAACAACAGGAACAGCTTTTAGGTTTCGTTTTGATCACGTGGTCAGATGTTTAGGTTTCTCCGAATCACGTGACTGATCACGTGACTTTTGAGTTTCTGCCGATTTCTGACAGCGGCGAACAATATGGCGGTAGATCCACTACTTTTTTGGTGTAAAATCCCTCAGAATAAAATATTTTGTGGACTAATCTTTATTTTGGTAATATTTCTAGCGAGAAATGTGCCCGTTCCTATCACGACATGCATTTATTTTGGGCACACGGTTCGTAGTTTGTCTGTTTTGCTTGACTTTTCGGGCTCAAAAATCGTAAAACAGCAACGTCTGGGGTGCACGGAACAATCACGGAACCGGGCGATCAGCAGGATTTGGGACCCGACCCGCATCGGTGCCGGGTCAAGCTTAGGGTTAGTGTAGGTTCGGAGAACCCGCCCGGAACCTTTTTAAATCGGGCCCCGGATGACTTATGTAAAGCTAGAACGTGATCACTGTCTGACTACATCCGGTCCAGGAGACGGTCAAACGTGATCCCGAAACGAAGATTATCAAGCATAAAGATAATGTTTCTTTAATTTCTGCCTCATAAACAAACACAAATATCGGTTATTTTAAGTGACAATAACGAGGGATCCTTTCAGACAAAATGAAGAAAGAAAAACACAATTGTGTTATTTTTTACTGTTCTTTTTATTTTATTATTATTATTATCATCATAATTATTATTATTAGTGGTAGTAGTAGCAGTATTAATCTATTATTATTATTAATAAAAAATAATATTATTGTTATTATTAAAACATGATATTAATAATAATGGTGTTATTATTATTATTATTATATCAATAATAAACAAATAATAATAATTATTGATCCATAAGATCAACAGATTCCAAGTTTTGATGATTCTTGAAAGCTGAAGGGGTCAAGAGAGAATCTCATTATTCAGGGAACATTTTTTATTATTATTATTTCTTAAAATGTTATTGATACAGGTTTGTGTCTGTTGCATACTTGGTTTAATAAAATATCAGAGGATGGCGCTGTATCATCCATGGAATGAAACATAAATGTAACGTAGAGCTGTCTGATTTCTTCTGGTCTAGCAGATGAAAATAAATGATCTCAAAACACAGATTCTAAACCATCAGAATAATGTTCCTGTGATTTCTGCCTCATAAACTAGTAACGTTTATTCACAGGGCAAGCTTCTTAGTGGCAAGAACAAAATATGGAGGACATCACCTGGGTTTTGGGAGGGAATTTAACATATTTTAGGACGTATAAACACTTGGGCTGTGTTTTGAGCACTGTTCAGTTGTTTTCAACATTATTTACTTCTTTGTGTTCAAGACGTAGTCTTTTTAACGTACATTCTTTCAGGTGTCTCAACTACATAGTGGCAATGGAACGCTTTTATGTTGCTATGGTGGTAACAAAGGACGCAAAGCAAAACCGTAAAGAAGCTGCTGTTGCTCCACAGTGATTCATGTGAAATCATCTGTGTTTCCATTTAACATATGAGCTCAATTTTATCAAATTCTAGTTAATCAGAAAAAACATAGGTTTGAAATGAAACTGTTTCCATTCAATATTGTTTTTGATTGACAAGATATCTCAACAATACAGCATGCATATCTCAAAAATACAATTATTATTGAATATAAATGGCTCAGAACAAAGCAGTATACATAAACAAGATCTCAGAATAAGAGGGAGAAAGAAAGGAAAAAATAACAGTAAACAACATCTAAACAATGTGGGATATGTTTCGCAACTTTCAGTTTCTCATAAAAATAAATGTACAAATTAAGGTCTATTAACTATTTTAAGAATGTGTTCTAAAAATTAAAATAAGACAGGCCTTGTTACATCAGTAAATCATGTTTGAAACCAACAAGAACAAATGGCACTGTCAAAAAATGACATTTATGTATCAAATTTTTCAAATATTATTAAAGTATTAATACCAAATTTTGCTTTTCTGTTTTTAAACTAAATCTAACCGTTTTGAAATGTAAAAGGAACACTATTGAAAGTTAACCAGCTCTGAAAATCATACCTGAAAAATTTAGATTTCTACCATTTTTAAAAACAATGAATAAAACAGTTGCTAAACTGTTTATTTGTCGTTGCTGCAAGAAGTGTCCATATTTTTGTCAATATTTAAAATATTATGAAGATTATAATTAGATGGATAAATAACATTCAAGATTTTAAAGTGATTTTCTTTTGCTTCTGGTTCAATTAAAAAATAAACCAAAAATAACCAACACAGGTCTGAGTAGATCTTATGAATCTCTTCAGTCAGTCGACTGTCTGCTTGCAGATCCAAAATGAATGTGGTCAGGACAGAATGGATTAAGGCAGTGTAGAAGATGGTCAGCAGCTCCTGACACAAGTTTTTTCAGTCACTTCTTAAGCTATCACGGGAAGTACAACCTCTGCTGGGCCTTTCTCCAGAGTGAGTCAACCTGGGAGGTTCACTTAAGGTCCCTCAAAAATGTGGACCTGTGTATTGGTCTATAGAGGGGACTGTTCTGTTCAGCATTGTGTAAAGAGGATGGGGATGGGGGGGTTGTGTTGCTTCTCCCTGAGGTCCACTGTCATCTCTGTTTTAAGTATGTTCAGCTCCGGGTGGCTTTGGCTGCACCAAAGGACTAGACGCTCCGTTTCCCGTTCTAACAAGTGGAGGAAAGCACAGTGACGTTTTGATGCAGGATCTCTGGATGATGGTATTAAATGCAGAGCTGAAGGCCACAAACAGGATCATGCATATCCCTGCAGAGTCAAGGTGGTGTCAGATGTAGTGGAGAGCTGTGTTGACTTTATCGTCTGCGTCATTTAATCATGTGAGAGAGGACTTCTTAGGAACTGGATGATGGTGGATCTGTTGAAGAGACGGGTGAAACTTTGAGGCAGCTGGTCAGTGCAAACTTCCAGACAGGATGGAGACACTCCATCAGGTCCTGGAACCTCCTGATCTTCTGCTTCTGAAACTGTTGATGCACATCAGATCCTCAGTCCAGGTTAGGTGTCCAGTCTGAAGGAAGTTGAGACAAGTCGATGCTTTAAATTAAGAGTGATGGGGGAGGGAATGCTATGTTCCTTTAGAACCTGAATAGAAGTCGTTGAGGTGGCAGCTCTCTGCAGGGTGGGGCATCTCTTTTCACGAGGGTCTGCAGAACTTAACAAACTGCAGTTGTTGGCAGAAAACTGCTCTGTTATCTTTGCAGTGTTGGTCATTTTAGCTGCCTTGATCTTCTTTTTCATCTTGTTCCTGACCTATTTCTAAAGGTCACGACCCCCACTCCTTTAGGCCTCTTCCTTGTCCTTGCATTGCCTCAGCTGCTGTAAACCGTTGTTTGATGCTGTTGAATTTGCAGAAGGTTTTGGTCTGCAGGCATGTCCTCACAAAAACTGATCTAGGTGTTCCAATCTTTGCATTTTGCATCTTGGACTCATCCGTCCATCTCTTAACAGTCTTCACTTTGGGTTCAGCTGATTTCTTTCTTCGGTTGGGATGACATGAGGCAGTGGTTTGAAAGTCTCAAAGCAGCGCAGGGAACTGAGTGATATGCATTGTGTAGTAGTGGAGCGTTCAAGGTGGGACATGTCACATGCTGTTTGTAATAAACTTAATTACATTTGAAAAACATATGAAAAAACAAAACAGCACTGAGCCCTAAAGAGCCTGGATAACCCTTGATGGGGCTTTAAGCTCGTGGATCCTGTAAAACCTGCTGATGGGTCGCTCTCTTTAGAATTGATACATCACTGTTGAAGTGTGGGACCTCTGTAAAATTCAAAATTCATCTATACATTTAAAAAATGTGAAATAGCTTTGGTATGTACTCAAAATTTGGAAGGTTAGACTATATTTCTTCGCAGAAGACATGATACATCCCAGAATGTACTGCACACTTTAGGAGGAGACTGGGTTGAAATTTTACACTGTTAGCAGCAAAGTCGACAAAGTTATGAAGCTCAAGTTAATGTCTATTCATGCAGTTATACTACATTTCAGGGAGGACTGATCAAACAACCCATGTGTGATCATTGTTGTTTAGGAACAATCCTCTAAACTTCTTAAAATGTACAAACTAGGAGTTGTTACTACGCAGAGTCTAAAGTCCTTGTCACCAACAGATTACATTAAACACAAGCATACAAGAATGAAGCTATAATTAAGTTTTCGAAAAACGAGTTTGTCAATTTTTACAGCACTGTCAACTTTACCCATTTAAAATCTAAAAAACATCTGTTCATTTATCAATTTATTAGCAATGCCAGAGCTGATATTCATTTATATAAAAAATAATAACAATAAAAAATGTTCCCTAAATAGTGAGATTCTCTCTTGACCCCTTCAGCTTTCAAGAATCATAAAAACTTGGAGTCCTTTGTTACCACCATAGCAACATAAAAGCGTTCCATTGCCACTATGTAGTTGAGACACCTGAAAGAATGTACGTTAAAAAGACTACGTCTTGAACACAAAGAAGTAAATAATGTTGAAACACTGAACAGTGCTCAAAACACAGCCCCAAGTGTTTATACGTCCTAAAATATGTTAAATTCCCTCCCAAAACCCAGGTGATGTCCTCCATATTTTGTTCTTGCCACTAAGAAGCTTGCCCTGTGAATAAACGTTACTAGTTTATGAGGCAGAAATCACAGGAACATTATTCTGATGGTTTAGAATCTGTGTTTTGAGATCATTTATTTTCATCTGCTAGACCAGAAGAAATCAGACAGCTCTACGTTACATTTATGTTTCATTCCATGGATGATACAGCGCCATCCTCTGATATTTTATTAAACCAAGTATGCAACAGACACAAACCTGTATCAATAACATTTTAAGAAATAATAATAATAAAAAATGTTCCCTGAATAATGAGATTCTCTCTTGACCCCTTCAGCTTTCAAGAATCATCAAAACTTGGAATCTGTTGATCTTATGGGATCAATAATTATATTATATTTTTGTAATATATTTATATATAATAATAATAATAATAACACACATTATTATTAAATTTTTTATTAATAATAATAATAGATTAATACTGCTACTACTACCACTAATAATAATAATTATGATGATAATAATAATAATAAAATAAAAAGAACAGTAAAAAATAACACAATTGTGTTTTTCTTTCTTCATTTTGTCTGAAAGGATCCCTCGTTATTGTCACTTAAAATAACCGATATTTGTGTTTGTTTATGAGGCAGAAATTAAAGAAACATTATCTTTATGCTTGATAATCTTCGTTTCGGGATCACGTTTGACCGTCTCCTGGACCGGATGTAGTCAGACAGTGATCACGTTCTAGCTTTACATAAGTCATCCGGGGCCCGATTTAAAAAGGTTCCGGGCGGGTTCTCCGAACCTACACTAACCCTAAGCTTGACCCGGCACCGATGCGGGTCGGGTCCCAAATCCTGCTGATCGCCCGGTTCCGTGATTGTTCCGTGCACCCCAGACGTTGCTGTTTTACGATTTTTGAGCCCGAAAAGTCAAGCAAAACAGACAAACTACGAACCGTGTGCCCAAAATAAATGCATGTCGTGATAGGAACGGGCACATTTCTCGCTAGAAATATTACCAAAATAAAGATTAGTCCACAAAATATTTTATTCTGAGGGATTTTACACCAAAAAAGTAGTGGATCTACCGCCATATTGTTCGCCGCTGTCAGAAATCGGCAGAAACTCAAAAGTCACGTGATCAGTCACGTGATTCGGAGAAACCTAAACATCTGACCACGTGATCAAAACGAAACCTAAAAGCTGTTCCTGTTGTTTTGAATGGGCTGCAACTGCGTATCATATGCACGCAAAAACCGTGTTTGGCGTATACTATGCACGGTATTCCGAGGGTGCAAAGCCGTGGAATAGGGACGCATTTCACTGAGACCGGGTTGCAAAAGTGTATGCAATGTTTTGCAATCAACTTCAAAAACCTTGACAACAACACAATCCGATTAAGAGGAATCAGCACAGGATGTGAATTATACTTTAATAGAGAAATGTGGCTGGGAAATGTGAAGTGCGTGCTAAAAAGGAGCTAGCAAGTAGCATGCTAGCTTGGGACATCGTCAATGTCTTTGATTATTTATTTATTTTAATGTTTGATGTTTTAAAACAAGGCTGATGTCCTTGATGACAAGGACCTTTAAGTGATCATTGAACATATAATAAGAATGTTCTGGAATCAGTTGAAGATCCTGATTCTTCCCAATGGAATGGTGATTATCATGAACAGACAAGGGTGTTCTTTATCATTCTTGGAGCCAGACCAATCACTTTAAAGCTTTCCGTGGTGGGGGGTCCACTGTCTCCAGCAGGAATTCAGATTTTTTGTATATTTGCTTGATTTTGATCTAAACATTTTGTCAGAGAAACTCAAGGAGGAAATGACCTGGGATACAAGAAGGGGTAGTCCATCCATAACTCTCCTCCATCCTACCCCCACCTCACAAATGAACATGCATAACCACACATGCATTAAAATCGTGCAAGTGTGGCCTTTAGTTGCATTTATTAAAACTAGTTCTGTCTCACAAATGGGTCTTATTGCAAACTAAAATAAAGTGTTACAGCACAACAATAAATTTAGAAGAGTACATCCTGTAATTAAAAAAAAAAAATTAACAAAAAATGATTTTGACAATAAAAAAAATTAAGGTAAGACAAAAACTTAGCATTTGAAAGATTAACAAAGTGTGTAGAGGCCGATCTCTTCGGGGAGAGGAAGTCAAGGCGTGTGATGGCCTTGGTCTTTAAAGGGAAGTGGAAATCATTGGTAAGAGCAAGAGCCTTGTTTTAGTGACATGCACTGTGAAAAAGACGCCGCTCAGGATAAGCGTGGTGAGATCAAATGCGCTTCCTTTTTTTTTTTTTTAAGTATTCTGCACATTTCATAGAATGTAAAATTTCTATCCATGAGTATTATTTACTTTTTTCTGGCTTAATTTGAAGATTTTTTTGTTGCTTTATATTTATGCATGTGTTGTATACCAAATGAAAGACGCCGAAATGCTCATTATATCTGCTTATTTAAGCTTGAAGTATTTTTTTTTTTCAGAATTTCCCCTCTGGATCGTAGGAACACCATGGCTTGTGCCGATGTTGACATGGACATCCAGGTTGACCAGGAGCCTCCAAGAGCCGGACGGAGAGAAGCGCCTCCTCCCCCCGGTTTGACCCAGTATTATCAAGCTACAGCGATGGTCAAAGATGAAGGACATCCCAGGGTGACGAAACAACAGTCTGCTGTTTATGGGGTAATTATCAAATTGACTTACAGGATTCTTTTTGGAGCATTTTTGTATAAAGGATAGATTAGCAGCGTTTGTGTCAGTCGACAATGGAGGGCATGATTATCACCCGCAAATGTGAAGACAAACTAAACTTCATTCAGAATGGTAATATTGAAGTTCAATTTGTCTTTTTTTAAATCAAGAAATAGTTTATGTCACATAAAGATGAGATGGCTGGAGACTTAAAATGACACAAATGCAGACAACTGTAAATTTCTGTGCAGTAACAGGAAGGACCTGGGTGAGCCCCCCACCCCCACCCCCCGCCTCCAATGTAGAAAAGTGTGATCCAAACACTTGTCTATTTCTATTTTTCAAACCTGCAAGAGGTTTTTCATTAAGCTACAACTATCCTCCACAAATTACATTAAAACTTGAATAGATACATTTATAAATGTAGAACTGTTGAAAAGGCAATGAACCAACTTAAAAACTCATTACTTTCTGAATTTACTGTTGCGCAGGTTTGAACTTTTTTTTTCTTTTACATTTTTTCCTCTTCAAAATAGCCATTTTAAAAATATTAAATTCCAGTGAAAGCTAAAATCACCTTTAAAATTACGTAGAACGTAGTTCTATTTGTGCATATGGGTGTCTGAAACAGAAACTGAATATGTACTTATTCTAGAGGGAACAGGACTTAAGATGCATGTAGTCATACATTTGGTCTTGGACATGGTCCCCAACGCCCGGGGTGCAGACCAGTACCAGTCAATGGTTACTTGGTATCAGGCAGCAGACAGAAAAAAGGAAATACATTCGCTAATTTAGATTGTTTCCGTTTAATTTATTTTCTGATCTTGGAGGAAGTTTCACTTCGGAAGACTACCGGATTCTGTTCACAACATCCATCTTTATCACGTGACTTAGAACTACTACCTGCATGGCTACCTGGATTGGCTGGTAGTTACTAACTACTAACGTTAGTAGCCCAAAGCTTAAAAGCTAACAAAAACCAAACGCTAAAATGTATTTGAGAAGTTTCTTTGTGTTCTATGGACAAAAAAAAAAAAAAAAATCAGAAGCGACTTCTACAAATCAACAACTTCATTTTACTGAATCTTCATCATCTGTAAGAAAAAAGGAAAACAAAAACGCTAATATTTTTAGACTTTTTAAAACAAATTTCTTGTAGCAATTTATTTTGAAAAAAGATTTTCAGAAACCGGTAGCTTAAAAATGACAAATTCGGCCCCGTTCGGTTTGGTCCGTGAAAATACTGTTTAATTTTAACAGGTCTGTGGTCTGAAAAAGGTTGGGGACCACTGTTCTAGGGCGAGGATTTTTAAGGTTTTTACTTCTTTTCACTCTCTTCTGGACCCTTCCTGTATTTTTTTTAACTTAATGTTATTTTGTCCTTTTAATCCTTCTAAGCAAACGTTTGAAATAAAGTATAATCCTCCTCCCCATCATCAATCTGCTCATGACATGATAAATGTGTTTGCCTGTTTTTAAACAAAAAAAGGCATTTGAAATGAATTACAATAGTTTCTATAATTTAAAAAAAATATTCATTAATTGCTAAATAATGGGTTGTTTACTGATAGTTTGTCCTCTCGTTTGTCTCTGTGTTAGTCGATGCAGATAGCGACCGGCCTCTTCAGCATCGGAGTGGGGATTCTTAGTGCTGTAACTCAAGACATAACTTATTCCTACATGACAATGTTCAGACTCTCACACCTGACTGGAGTACTCGTAAGTCTGCTGGCACTAAACATAAATCATTAGTCATCAGATGTGAACAGATCACAACATTTTTTTAATTCTTCTACTTACAGTTCCTCTTTGTTGGAATTGCTTCCAATATGTTGCTCAAATATCCATCGTTGGCGAGCGTAAGTTTGACTTCACAAAAATCAATTGAATATGATCATAACCTGACAAATGTTGTTTGTTTTTTGATACAGCTGGTCTTCATGGCGAACTTGGGCAGCATTGCTGTTGCTATCATTGCAGTTTGCCTGATAAGTATTGACCTGGCTTACTGGAGACATCGTGATTACTATATGAGGGTAAGATCACATTATCACAAGATTACACGAACACTAATGCAGAATGATCTGTAGTTCTAAACCACGAATGTCCAAACTTTTTACAAATAGGGTCAGATTTGGTGAGGTGAAAATTTTGGAGGGCCAGCATTTGTTGAAGCACTTCAACAACATTAAATGCAAATGCAATAATTAACATTTTAATGTAGTAGCATACTCTTTATTTTTTCAAATAGAAAACAAAATACATCTTTATATGTTTTTGCTAAAATTCCAACAAATGTCTTTTTATTCACCATTAATTCCCAGTTAGCTTTTCTAGATAGGTAGCATGTCTTGTCTGCTGGTTTGTCTTGATATTAAACTATATATTAAACAGCCAGTTTCTTGGCATGTTATAGGCAGACTCAGTTGTTTCATATTTTACAGAAAAAAAACATGCAAATTTCAACTTATCCTGGAAGTGGTATTCCTCACTCTCAATATTTCTTTTCTGTTTACAGTTGACATTATAGAAATGAGCCTGAAATGTTGCACAGTAATGTTGCCACAAGTTTACAACAACTTGAGATGATTTTAGCCTACTGCAATAAAAAAAAAAAAAAAAATCATACAATTTTTATAGAATATTTTTTTTATGAAAGGAGCCTGAGGGACAGTGAAAATGGGAACAGAGTTTGGACATGCCAAACGGCATCAAATGTGCCAAAAAATAAAATAAATAAATAAAATTAAGTAAAAAAAAAAGGGTTTTACTTTATGGGTTGTTTAATGTTTAACATAAGAATATAAAATAGGTGCAATTATAGCCTTATTTATAGCCTTACTGACGAACAACCATTTTTAGCGTGAAAAGTTTTCAGAATTCTGTACTTGAGGTTTAAACTGCTTCTCTATTTTAGCGAGGGGCGGAAAGATGAGACGATTTGTATTTTTACAATCCAACCAGAGACTGGTCTGAGACAAGTTGTTAATCAAATCGATCTTTACCATTATGTTATTATTTCCACATTGAAATACATTGATTGTATTGACATTAAAAAATACAATTTGGTATGAGACAGAACAGGTTTATTTTGCTAAAACGCAAAAACAACCATCAAAGAAGACAACAAATGTCAGCAAAAAATGATCAAACCAGCATTACTGTCCAATGTGTAGAAACACTTTGAATTTTACAAAGAAATGTGTTGTTCTAAAAATATTCTGCCTGTATTATTTTGATGTGTTAAAACAACAGTGAGCTGAACTTTATGAAACTAAAATTTGAACTGATTTGATATTAATTCTTGCTTGTTTTTACATGTGATTCATTTAAAATTGATTATCTTGCAAGAAGCACAAGGAATCTGGAAAACTTTACCCGTGCTGTTTAGTATTTTTTATCTCTGAGTCACACTGGTAGAAGTTTTGGCTAAAGACGTCCCGGATTGATTTTTTATGTAGAGAAAATACTCATTCAATTTGTACGTGTTATAATCAATTTGTAATTCGTGATTTGAACTCATACAATACATTTTGTGCGTAACTTTATGTACCTGAAGCTGTTCTCACATGTACAAAAATTATAAAATAACTTGCACACAACTTCAATTACGATAGCTTAAAACTAACTGATATATAAAGTTACGGAGAAAATGTATTGTTTGAGTTACAAATGAAGAAATACGCACACACAAATCAAAGGAGTTCATTTTCTCTACATGGATTTTAGGTAATTAATTTGGATCGTTCAAAATGAACCAATATTAACCATTAACTGCATCGGCAACTGCAAAGTAAGGCATGAATTGAATCTCTAAAATGAATCGTTGTAGTCCCCTAATATTATCTCAGTCATTTTCATGATGATTTTTTTTCTAGCTAAGCCTAAGTAATGTACGATTTGGAACAGGGCTCTTAACTCTCTGGCTTTGCATCTTAACCTTTAAAACTAACGTATGTGTTCCTGTTTCTTTCAGATGGAGGTGGTGGAACTGCTGGTGTTGTGTTTCGAAGTTTTCTTATCTGTAGTTCTGTGTTTCTGCTTCTCGAAACAGAAACGTGCCAAATCCCCATGAGGCTGTTAAAAAAGCGTCTTCAAAGCATCGTCATCTAGACAGTTGAATTAAAGGTGTCTTTTTAAAGATACCAGTGTATGTAAACGTGTGTGAAAAAGAGCTATAAGTTAGAACATAAAAGTGTAAAGTTGAGAGGTTGGGCCATGGAAGCGCTGTGAAAGTTTGGCTTTTTGTTTTGTCTGTGCTGCATGCACACGCTGGCCCTAAACCCCTCGCTGCGTGCTCTGGGCTGTGGTTTGAGGTGTGATGTTCGACTCGGGACTGCAAACACAGGAGCTGTGGTGAAGAGATGTCAGCTTCTCTCATGTGAAGGCGAAACCGCACTGCTTCCTCGCATACCTTCATGTCATGGTGATAGCTCGTGTGACAGCGAGCGGGTCTGCTTTTCTGTTAAAAAAGGGGGGGGGGTGTCCTGTGCATGTGGCTGTATTTTTTTACTTTATCAGTGGAAATATCGCATTCTATAATCAGCAGAAACTCTGAGAAAGCTCCACTAGAACAGAAGGGTGTTTGAAGCCGCCCAGTAAAGATAGTTCGCTTTTTTTTTAAAAGAATGATAACAATACTGTGTTTAGAAGATTTTATTTACAGATTTGTCAGGACAGACCAAAGACACAAGAAACAATTCGATTCTTGTTTGGTCAGTTGTATAAAATACATCTACAATATAAACACATAACTATTTTTGTTAAAACAAGTGTACAGATTTGCCCGACGTACCGTCACGACAGCATAAAAACCACACGTCAGTTTGTTTGAAATGCCATTTGATGGTTGAAATTCATTAATAAAAATCTTAGTGCTGCAAAAATCGACTTGGTTTCCATCTCTTTTATTCTTCTGGACTTCACAGCTGAAAAACGAAAGAAACAGAAAGAAAAATATTAGAAACAAATGAAGAAATTTTAGAATTTATATTTGTGTAGATTTATTTCAAAGATGCGGTTGAAGCAAATGCCACATATTAAAACAAATATTTTGGCTTATTTTATCATTCTTTGCCTTGTTTCAACATGGATTATCTCATTATTTTACATATATATTTTTAATGTTTTTAAATTTCAATTTGTCACAATGTCATAAGGACTGGAAGCCAGAAAAAAGTAAAATGTTAATGTAAAACATCTTAAACCTTAATTATAATATCCATATATGTGTGTTCATTTTATTATTGCTTTGATTTTTATAAGTGCTATTTAAGGCACTAAAATAGTGCTGCAACAGTTCTTTGTTATGTGCATTTATTACCTGCTCTACTTTTTCTTAAAGTCAGTTTTTTCCCACAGTTTATTCGTGAAGCAGAAATTGAAAACTATAAATTATGTCACTTTAATTGTTCTTGTTTGAATTTAGTTCAGTTCTAAATTCTAATTCAGTCCAGATAATTCCAATGAGCAGGTAAGTAGATAAATGTTCAAAGCATACAAGTATTTAAAATAAATCAAACTTGCTTGCTATTTGAAAAACACTAAATAATTTTTATATAAAGTATGCATATATGTTATTGTTGAGCAGTATTTCGTTTTTGTTATATTTTCTGAAATGATTTTTACTACCTGTAAAACAAACTCCAAAAAGTATGAACAGACACAACAATTAAGAGACATTTCATGCAAATAAAACAAGAACGATTTCGTTCACGGCAAACACACTGCAGGGCCCAACAAACAAAACTGGAACACAGCATGCATGCTTTGTTGCAGGATCGCTGCTGTCTTGCCAAGCGGATGCACACAGAAAAATAAAATCACAAAAAAACCTTCAGCAGCTGCAGCCCCTAAACTAGACTTGACAGACCGCCATGCAGCACAGGCACCAGAACACACAAATAACGGTTGCAGTGTCTCCTCACAGATTTGAACAAAATTAAAAAATAGCACAGACACTTACTGACCTAAAAAACCCACCAGAGTCAGACCACTGTGGAGAGGCCGACTGCTAAATGAGTGCTTGTGCTCTGGCAAAAACAAAACAGCAGAAAAAAGTTGGTAAGAAAACCCAAGGCTGCAACTTTTATTCTGGAATGCAACCTTGAGCACACATTTATGAAGAACAATTAACGAAAAAATATAGCAATGCAAACTCAGCTTTGAGTATTGTTCAAGTGAAAAATCTTGTCGGGAAATAATTGAACTTTTTTTTTCAAAATGCTCAGAGAACATCAGGTTTAGGATGTGTGACTTGTAAGTAAAAGTCTCAATAAATCTAAAATGTAACTCCTGTTTAATTCAAAAAAGGAATTTTCAGAAATATTTGCTTAAAAAAAACTTCAACGCTTTGAAAATTGAATGCATTTCCAGCTAGAAAAATGCTTTTCTTTTTGCTTTTAAGCATTAAATATAAGTTAATTTTAGAGCTAATTTAGAGCTAAAATACTTATATTGTAGATTTATTGATGCATGTTTGCATCAGTAGGCATCAAAGCCTTAAATTATGATTTGTTTTTGAGATTCATATAAAAAAAAAAATAAAGGTGACTTTTACTATTTTCTGTAATTTCTTGCAAAATAAATGAGTCACACATTTTTGAAAAAATAATAAAAGAAGATTAAACTCTTGAAGCTGTTGATAAAAAATACAGATTGGGATGCATCAACCAATGTAAATTACACATCAATCAAAAAAAGTGGATAAGTTCAGATCACATCATCTAAAAAAAAAAAAAGCAAGCACTCACTGCGGTGATGAACTTGGTTCCCTGGGGTTGAAGCTCTTCATCTTTTGGGAATATTTGGGAGGTGGAGATGGGGGAGGAGGAGGAAGGAGTGGAGGAGCAGAGGAAAGGGGAGGGCTCGTTGTTGTTGAAGGAGTCCATGACGATGCTGGGGCTCTCGGGGATGGTGAGGGTGCTCAGTCCTGTCACACTGTCATTGGAGTTGCACTGGGAGGACGTCTCTGAGCTCTCTGTAACTGGACACCACAGTAATTTAAGGAATTTAAGACTAAAATACTGAATAACTTTCATCTCCATTGATGTGGTTGGAAACACTACCGACGTTTGAACACTTCTGATATTTTGGTGACATCTAGTGGTCTAAAACGGTCTATAAATGTATAGGTGATGCAACAAGTGCTCAATTAAAACTATTTCATTTCAAAAGTACTTTAATTCTTGAAGTTTGGGGCCCAAATTTCAAAAAGTTCACTCACTCATGGAGGGCTGGCTGCATCCGGAGTCCTGCTCCAGCTCATCCTCCTCAATGCAGTCGTAGGGCCACTGAACAAAGGAGGTCATGCTGCCCATGGGGTACAGGTGTGCATGCGGGTGAGAGGGCGAGGAGTACAGATGCAGGTTGAGGGAGCCCAGCAGGGATGAGGAGGACTGGCTGCTGGAGGAGGAGGTGCTGCTGTTGGAGATGGTGGAGTGGGGCCTTTTGAACGCAGTGCAGTGTTCAAACGAAGACACTGCGATGGACGCTCTGGATCGTGACTCTGTCCAAAGAGAAAAACACAGGGAGGATCTTTAGATTAGATTTTTTTTGCAACTTTCAAACGAAAGAAATGAGGAAAAAGAGAAAAATCTCACCTGACCCCTTCATGATATAATCTATGGCTCTGTCACTGATGGCTGCATCACTCGGCTTGATGTCCATGAAAGGTTTGCTTCCGATCCCCATGGAGACCATCTCCTGCATACGCAGCTCTGGAAATCAATTTAAAACCCTCTATTTATTTATGATTAAAGACACACTCCAATGAAAATCATGTTTTTGGTTTTTTTAACATTTTTTTGTGGAATTTCTCTGATGATGGAAGATATATTTACAGAAAAGCAAGCTCAAAATTTGCTTTTCTCAGTATTTCTTGATTTAAATTGTAGTGAATAGGAGCAGACACAAAAATTATGCTGAAAAAAGTTTTTAATTGTGACGTTACAGTTAGTACTGCAAGCAACAAACTCCCTGCTCCGCTCCATTCTGATGCATCCACTTGTCTACATCTTTGTTTTCCTCGTCGATCACAGTTAAAAGACTACCGGGATGGCTTTAGAATAGATCAAAACTTGATCAAAGAGACTTTGAGGTTTTAAAATAATTTAGTTTAAAAGTCAGCATCTTAAGCTTTACACAATTCTTTTTAATTAAATTAATATTTTCCTTCACTTTCATACTTCCAGCCAAAGTTTCTGTTGAGTTCTGCTTTCTGCTCTTATGGTTTCTGTTGACTTTTTTTTCCTTTTTAGGTTCAGTTCCTCTTAATATCTAACACTTGTGTTTTTTTTCTTCTATTTGGCAAGTTCTCCTCGTTGATTCTCATGTTCTTCATGTCCGTACCTGTTCATTGAGTTGTATCTTTGGGGATCTCCTTATATGCAGCACTTTCTTTTGTTCAGGCTTTAATAAAATAAATAAAAAGATTTTTTTCTATCCTTTTTTGATTACTTTTCTTATACTTGTTTTGCATTTTAGCACAAAACATAAAAGGGAATGCTTGGTAAGAAATTTGTTCACACAATGCGTCAGAGCATGCACGTACATGTTTTCATGCTTCTCACAGTATTAATAAAGAAGGAAAATAAATGTACTTTGGAGTTTTCATCAAAATAAAGGAACCGCTTCATTTGAATCACTAGATATGTCCAGAGTGTTTTTCTAAACCACCCCAAAAATAATGAAAATTTGACAAATAACTCTAAATTTAATCAAATCAAATCCAATCACAACTTGTGAATTGAAATCAAATTGTTTCTGGATGTATTATCCTATAAACTATATTCTTCATAGGATCAAAGAAATGACCCACATAAATATACCTCTAAATGTGACCTGATTGCCCCAGTAAATGTGGCTTTCAAACAAAGCTTCAATCAGGAAGTCAAATAGTTTCCACCTGCTCGCTTAATTCCTGGTGCCGTTTTTTATGCCTGGCTTCCCTGAGTCAACTGCACAATCCCAGCAGATCTTAACTTGTCATTTTTACCTGTGTTTAACCTTTATGTTGTCTCATAAAGTAGTAAGAATAAAGTTTGGTCAGTGGATTGTGCAGTGCTGTTTAAACTGTACCACGCATCAGTGCAGCACTAAATGGACCAAACTGGGTTTGCAGTTTGAATGATTTGCATCTCTAGAAAACATGGCATATCAAATCATTGCAAAGCATTGGTGGTGAAACGTGAATAAAAAAACATAACATTTATTAAAACGTTTATGAAAAATGTATTCAAACATCTCAGTAGAGAGCATATAGGAACACTTTATTTCATTCAAGTGAGCCTAAAATTTTATTTTTAACACAAATGTGATATTTATGGAAAGAACGTGTAATAATTTGCTTTTTACTTTATGTTGTGAGCCATGTCCAACTATCCAACATCTATGAAATCGAAAGGTTCCGAAAAAATGTGTATGACTATGATAAGGGTATTTGCTAACAATTTGGTGAGAAAGCCACTTAAAAGTTCACAAAATGTTTTTTTTATTTTTTAAGAGGAGGTGCTTTATAAATATTAAACTTTAGATGAATAAAAATGGGATCTTGGATAGTCACTTCTCATACTCCAAAAAATCCACCAAGTATTGTTTAGTTTCTATTTGAAAAATCTCATTACACTTAATATAAGATACCGTAATAACTACTTTTCATCAAGATGTAATTACTTGTGTTAAGACAATAAATCTTTAATATATTGAGTCATTTGATATTGAAAACATTATATTTAAAGCATTTTTTTTACAGGCTTTCTCGATTTAGGGAAACTGGAATGTTTTTTATTGATTTAACACAAAACAGATGAATTTAACAGCAGCAGAACAGAAGCTTTAACGTAAACACACATATTGCTTTTTTTTTTTTTTTAGAAAAAATGTGTTTTAAAATGAGTAATTCTAGTCTTGCTTTAAAATGTTGTGAAATAAGGATAGTTGGGCTGTTTTAACAAATAATATAAGATATTTTCAGGAAAAAATTTGTTTAAAGCTATAAAACTTTTTGAGCAAAACATGCTGATTTTGAGATAAAATACTATAACAATAGATAAATATAAAGAGACAAATATGAGTGTTTTTAGATAATTTTAAGATTTTATTTTCACTTAAAAGGGCATAACGTTACAACTTATATTAAGAAATCTTCCCAAGTCAAACTAGTTTTACTGGAAGGTTTTTTTCCACTTCCACATTTTTTACTTGTTTTAAGGATATTTTTTTGGTTCAATTGTTTTCCCAACTTTTTTTGTGGAATCAGGGGAAAAATGGTGATATAGTTTAACAGAGGAACACACCTCTGTTTCTAAGGGCCTGCCTCCAGAGGATTTTGCCAATAATAGCCGTCCACGCTGCCTTGACCTCTGCAGAGCTGGCTTGGAGTATAAACGTGTCCTGGGATTTCCTCCGGCGGAACCAGATCTCAAAACGCAGGCCGCTGTCGCCCACATTTTCTGTCATGCCTATCTCTGCTGTCTGCATAAAACAAAAAAAATAACATCCAAAATTTAGACTTCAAGTTTTCTGCAAAAATCACTTTTAAAAGTTAGCATGAAGAATGAATTCTTACTTTAAATGACTGTTTGTAGATGTAAAAGTCGTAGCCTCCCTCGATTTTCTTTGTTTTGCTAAAGAGGATGAGGTCTTCAAACAAGAAGACGTGCCGCAGGTATTTCCTGCGTCCGCACCACACTATGAACTCATCCTGGCAGCGAAGCTGACCTTGCTCTTTTAGGTTCACCTAGAGAGGAAACATGGCAGTTCACATGCGTCACAGAGAACAATGCAACTCCTGATGGCGGGCTGGCCTCACTGTAAACACAAGATGACTTTACTGTCAAAAATAGCTTCAGTGACCTCTGTGCTGCCTTTAGTCAGGATTACTGAACGGCTCTGCGGCCTCATAGCTTTGTTTCCGTGAGTTTCTACTTACATCACAGCCTCGAATGGCATCCATGGCCAGCAGGTCGTTGCCGTGGCGCAGCTGGAACTTGACCATCTCCTCTGCGGTGCGGAGGTCGCTCAGCTCCTGCTCCTGAGTCTGGCTGCATTCTTTGATCAGGTCTTTGAGCAAAAGTGCATATTTGCTCATCCTTTGAATGGGTTTCAACAAATATGATGCCAAATCCATTTTATCTCCGAGTTCCAGTTGCTTGTTCTGGAGAAAAACAACACAACAGCATGCAGTGTTTTGGTTCCTTCAGAAATTTTTGTTTTTCTTTTTCCAAAGTATCTTGACCCTGGAGACAGTCATGATGAGGAATGTAACCAGAGCGGAGTTTCTGGACGCACCTTAAAGAATTCGTTGCCATGGCTGCTGAGCAGGGCATCTGACTGCGGCTTGTTCTTGCTGTACAGCGCATACATTCCAAACTGATCCTCCTGCACGCAACAAGTTACAACATTGACGATGGCGGGAAGCATGCAGACATTGTGCTTTGATTGCCTTAAGACAATGATTGATTGAGCTTCTAAAAGGCCGGGCATATGAACGCATGGGTTGAGTTACATTATGATGTTTAAAAGAAATAACAATATGACCTTAGAATGGATGACATCATCTCATTCAACTGAACACGTTACTCTTGTTTTTATTATCATGATCTACAGGTTTGTGCAGCATGACGTTCAGCCAATAAACACATAAATACATTTATTTAGGAACGAGCAGTGATGAAACAACACATTAAACAGCAGTTGTTAAAGAAAAAAAAGTCTGTAATAGATGATGTTCTAGACTCACGTGTCTGAGAAAACAGCTGCTGATGGACAGTGGTGAGTGAGCGCATGCCTCTAGCTCCTTTAAGAAGTACTGGCTGTGGAAGTCCCACAGTTTCTCCACATTCCCAAAAATAATAGTACGCTTTCCACGGAGATCCTGAGGCAAGTCGAGGCGCTCCATCTCAGGGAAGTAGTGCTCGATAATGTAGCTGAGAGAGCGGACGTACTCCCTCTCGGTGGAAATCATTTCGTCCATGATGTGCTGCACTTTGCTGTTGGACACAGAGAAGCCAGAAGGTCAGAACACGGATGTGCACGGCGCTTCAGGCTGCTGCTTTGCTGCCTCACCTGCTCTGCTTCTTCCCTTCTCCTTCGCTGCTGCGCCTGGTGTGGCTTCTGCACGGCGTGGACATGCTGCGGCTGCGTCCCAACGCGGGGCTCGTCACGTCCGGCCTCTGCAGCTTCTTCTCTGCTGAAACATTGTTGGTCACCTCCAAGCCCTTGATGTACACGCCAGTGTATCTGTGAACGTGGCTGACGTCCGAGTGCCCGTTGTCTCTTGGGGTCAGCTCGTAGCTCATGGTCTTCTTCATGATCTTCTTCATGGGGTGTTTGCGGAGCCGCGTGACCTTGGAGTTGACCGGCTCAGAGTGGCAGGAGATGGTGGAGTCGACGGTGCAGTCGCTGTCTGTGTCGTCGATGGTGGACGAGCTCTGCTGCAGTTTGTTTTCACAGTCGGGGGGGTAAAGGAAGTGACACGAAGAGGAGATCGAGCTGGAAGAGCTCTTGGAGAAAGGCCCAGCAGAGTGACATTTGCTCTCCCCAAAAGTCCACGATGGGATGGACCTCGGCGTGACGAGCTGACTTTCCGCCATCTTCAATGACTCCTCGGCGTCTTCGGCGGCAGAGCTTTGATCCGACTTCACGGCCCGAGCCAATGTCTCCTCCAGCTGCTGTTTGGTCTGCTGACACCTGTGCCACACCGAGCTCCACAGCTGCAGCTGCTGAGGACTCTCCAGCGAGAGCACCATGCTGTTGAGTGCGCTGAAGTTGTCCTCAGAGAACTTGGATGCCTCCTTGCAATAATCCTGCAAAATTTGCACCACAGACGAGGAAACTCCCCCATCAGAGGAATCAAGACTCAGCTGACGGAAAAAGTCCTGGCAGTGATCCATCCATTGGTTCGCCTAAAGATGTAAATAAACATTTGTTAGAAAAGAAACAGAAACGTTTTTACATCATTTACACTAAGCTAAAACTCAAAAAGATCAACTAAAATGTGACTTTTTACATTGCAAACTATTTATAGTTTTTAGGTATTCAATATATTTATCAGGTTTTAAGCTGTTTTAACCTATCTTTGCTCTACCTTCTCAAGTTTTTCTAAAATCAGCACATTCAAGAGTTTCTGTCTCACTAAGCCCTAATTCCCTATTCTTTTGCCTTACACTCTTGACTGGGGTGGGCAGAAATAACATATAATCTGGATAAAATGAAGAATTGATTTTGATTGAATATTATGAAATATTTTAAAACAGAACAGACAACTCTGATTTTTAGTCTCATTTATGCCAATTGCGCCAGTGGAACAACTGGTATTTTCAGTCATGGCCCTCACGAAAAAGTTAAGATTACTGTATGGCTGCAGCCGGAATGTTGAGAATCATTCATGCGGTGAATGATCAAAAATGATCCAACTTGGAAAACACAAATAAATGTAAAAAAATATATATATAAATCTGCCAACACCACATGACTACAGAAAAATTTTCTTTACCAAAACAAAAGTCAATGTATTTGTAGTGCACGACCTATGGAGAGACACAATTTCAGGGAAAATAAAACATTAACAAAGATTAGTAATTTAATCATGGCATGGAATTAGCAAAAAAAATAAATAAATAAATACAATTTAACAATATAATTTGAAGTAATTCTAACTAGCAGTTAGCTTGTTTTTTCCCATTTTGAATGCCTGCATGAAGCCCCTTGTATTTGACATTTTAACGATTTACTGTAAAGTTAAAATTAATTGTCAAATGGATAATTTCTTTTACTCCTTTCTTGTGATTTATTTCTAAAATTAACAATCTTTGACAATTTTTGGGCAGTCACTTTTTGCAGCGTACTTACCGAGTCGTAGAACTCGTACAGGTTTGTTAGGATTTCCAGCATCGCTTTCCGCTGCTCCACTCTGCTCAATGTGGAACCCAGGTGTTGCTTGAAGTCCATTAAAACCGAGTCTGGAAGGGATTCAGGTGAATTCTTCACCAACTGCAAGCCGTGCCTCTGCTGATGCTGTCCAAACATAAAAATAAAGACATTCGTTTTTAAAGCCAGGCTTCTTCAATCTATAAATGTATGCAGCAGCCCTTTTTTTTTTTTACCACAGACTCCTCCAGAAAGTGGTCCAGCTTCCCCCTCATCTCTTTAATTTTGCTCAAAGAAATATTTGTCCACTCCAGAGGTGTGAGCAGCTCCTCTCCTGCTAAGCTGAACCAGTGTTTAATCTGCAAACAGATGTTGGTTTTCTGAGTAAATCGTTTGTTCGGAAGAGGTTAAAGGAGGAAAATCATTTTGAGCTCACCTGATGTGTTTGCTCCTCAAACTTGCGCACCTCCAACAGGCTCTCCAACTCTTTTTGCGACTTGTTGGACAGAATCACAAGCTTGTGAACCTCCTCGTCCACTTGGTTATAGAGGGTGCTCAGCACGTCGACGGCGTCCCTAAAAAACACACTGTTTAGAGATAGGAAGCGAGCGGCGGGGTTGTAATCTTCACGGGCTCCATCCTGTACCTGTAGCTCTCATTCTCACAGGCCTCTTCCTTCCTGATGCGGGCGAGCACGGTTCCTCCCTCCAGGCGCAGCCTGTTCAGGCGAGCGTCGTCCAGCACGCACTTCATGAGCTGCCTCTGCTGCTCCAGCACCTCCGACACATCCTGGTGAGATACCAATTGTAGCAAAAGTGAATTTACAAAACCAACAAACAACAAGGTTGCAGAGCCTTCTGGTTACTCCAGCGGAAATGTTCCAACTTTTTTGTCCTTAATTCAAAAATTCTATGCCATGGCTATTCACAAGCCAAGAATTGGGAATGGAGACAAAACTCTTCAGCTCTAACCTTCGAGGTCTCAGGGTTGCTAGTGGCACACAGCAGACTAATGGACTCCTGAAGGGAGGAGATGGCTGCACTGCAGCTGCTGGCAAACCGTTCAATTTTCTGCAATGAAAGAGAAAAGGGGAGGAAAGAGATGTGTGAGGGTTATCAACAAAAACCTCGTCAAAACAAAAGCATTGCCACATGAGATAATGAGCATGTTTTTAACTGGTTGTCCTTCAACTGTGCAGCACTTTGCCCAAACCACAGTTTCAATAAATGTCCTTTTTTAAGTTCAAAACAACATTTAGGCTTTATATCTTCAAAGATACTGATGATGTTGCCAGCAGGTGGCATGTCTACCTGTCTGAAGTTGATCCAGTGATGGTGTTCGTAGTGGAAGGCGCCCTCCAGGTCTTGGGTGAGCTGGGTTGGGTCAATGTGCTTCTGTAGGGCTTTCAGCGAAGATACTGTCTCAGTCTGGGAACAAAAACAAACCTGTCACTTCTAGGCTCTGCTTGTTGTTCATTGAAGCAGCAGCAACTTAAAGTTCCACTCCAATCATTTTTGAACTATTGTAAAAGCGTTCCCAGTGGTCTTTTAACTATTATTATAATTATGCCAATTTCAGCCAAAATTAAAAATCCTGTCGTGTTTGAGGACGTAGTTTTGGTCTCTAAATTGTGGGCAGAGTTGTTGTAGTGCAGCTTACCATTTCCCATCATTCATTTGTTTACACACCTCTGCAAGCTTACTGCACCTTACAACTCTGATCTCAAGCCTCGTTTCCACTGAGCGGTCCGGTCAAAGGTTTCCATTGAAAAATGGGCCATTAAGCAGTACCAGTTGTAGGTAAATGGACCAGGTAGGTTGGGGCGGAGCCACTGTTGCCACCGGTTGATAACGCAACGATACGGCAGCGGTCTAAACCGGGCATCTGCTGTGAAAACAAATTGCTCAGTAGAAGCGAGGCTTAAATGAGTGGAAACGCTCGCCAGAAGTAACTGGACCATACCGTACCACTCCTTCCTGGAATGGACCGTACCGGACCGCCCAGTGGAATCAAGGCTTAAGATTATCAATATCAAAGCTATCCAGCCATACAGTTTGAAATCAGATGCCAGCTCGGACGAAGAAAATTGTGGATTTGGATAAAGAAATACTCAGAAATTAAAATTAGGGCTAAATTTTCTTTTCTACATGTCCTCTGATAATTTTCATCTTAGTGGATCTTTAAACCTCTTTCCTGGCAATTCCTGATCGTCTCAGTCCAGTTCTCGTAGTAAGGAGATGGGTCATTATCAGATATGTAATAAAACTTTAGTCTAATCACAAACACATTTACACAATCTAAATTCTTGAGAGCTTAAACCTGTTTGAATCTCTCACACCAATAGCCCCCGCCTTTCCATGTTTGTGTGTTCACCTGTACGCCGATGTCTCGATCAAGTTTGACTGATGCCTCCTTGTCCACCAGGAACACAATGGAATAAAGTGCATTTGGTGCTAAAACCTGAGAAAAATAAGCACTTTTACTATCACAGTTAAAAAAAAAAAAAACAAAAAACAAGATTGAATAACTGACTGTCACACAACCACATCTTCAAGACATTAGCAAACCTCATGTCCTTACAGTACTTAGAGGCTTATGTCTTGCGAGTTGGCTGAAGCAAACTAATTCCCAGCAAGAGGTCAAACACAGACAAGTAACAACAGGCTGCTCCGCAGGAGCCCCGAGGACACACTTCTTTAAAAAAATGTCTTGGAAGAGCAGCCACTAAAACTATCAGGTGTGCCTTTTTTTTTTTTTTTTTAGAAAGAAATCAGCTCTGTATTAGAGAATAAAAAGTAATAAAAGAGGTTTAAAAATGAATCAAAAGAATCATGCATTTGATAGGAAGAAGAGGTATTTTAGCCAAGAAAACAGCAGGATTTTCTGTGGGGATTAAAAGGGCTTAGGGCGTGTTGGAGGGTAATTACATATTTTCCACTGTGGGCTTACCTGAAATTCAGACAGGGATGACAACAGAGCGGGAACAGGCTGCTGCCGTCTGCTGTCTATTACAGCAGTTAGGCCTTTATCACGCTTCTCTTTCCTGAAACCAGAGTCTCACAGTTATCTCACTTTTAAATCAGCACAGAGTTTGTTTTTGTCGATTACGCTAAATAACACTGAAATCATTTTAACCTTTTGAACAACTTACATAAACTAAAGAAGCAGCTAAACTCTAAAAGTGCTAAAAATGCCAACCTTGGCGGTAAAACAACATTATTTGTTAAGCAGCTATTTTTACAGTCTATGATTACAGCTGAGGATGATGGGAGACTCACTGCAGGGTTGAGTGGTAGTATCCTAGTAAACAGGTTAGCTCCTTGACTGTGCACGTCTCTCCTGTCCAGACCTGAGACCTGGTGCACACCTGCAGCACAGCTCTGCCACTGCGATCCCTGTTTCCTGGATGAGAGAAGCTCAAAGATTCACTCAAGCTCAGCAAAACTAAATATAAGAGCTTTATAAATAGAAGTACCAGGCAAGATGACAGCTCCAGATGTAAGCAGCTCTTGGTTGACCTCTGACAACAGTTTGGGAAAAGCTGAGTTATAGTCGCAGGAAGAGCTCTCGATCGTGTTTAACCCATTGGCTGCTTTGGGAGCGTCCAGTTCCTCCATGCTGGTTTTGTTCTGCCTTTTTTCGCTGTTGTCATCCCGCTGTCCTGCAGCTACAAATATAATAAGTTATAGTCTTGACAAAATAAAAAGTCAATAACATTGGTTTTATTTTCACCAGTCTCTCTTTTCTTTAAAGTACATGATAACAAAAAGTTATTAGCGGTTAGACAGATTCTTCATTAGTGAGTTCACCCTGTTTCATCATGCAGTTCAGGTGTTTAGTCAGCCTGACTCACAGGTAACTCCAGTGTAATTAAGACTTTCTTATCCTCATCTCCTCCCACTCCTCCCACCGTACCCGGAGGCTTCGTTTACAGGAACGATGCACCTCGCATTCCTAAGTGTTTCCACAGTTTAAGGCCACAGAGCCTTTTTGCAAAATGCATAGCAGCAGAATGCATCGTCTTCATGGCATGCTGGGTGATTTACTGACACCAACAGCAGGTGGCTGGACAGAAATCATCCGCAAGACATATGATGTCTTATTTTTAGTGAAGCTCAAGCAAAAATTGAAAAAGATTTTCAACATGTAAAGTGTGGGTCAGATTTTTCTTTTTAATATTTACGTGCTGATGAGTCACTGTTTGTAGAAGTTACCCCAAAAAAATATTACAAACTTTACATTTTCTTCAAGATTCTCTGAGATTTTTTAATAGTTTTAGATTCATCTTTTGATTTGAATGTATTATACATTATATATATATATATATATATATATAATATATATATATATATATATATATATATATATTTCTTTTCTTTCTCGTTCAGAACCCCTTTATGAGAAGCTCAATCAAAGATTATGTTACATCAACTGGATTGGCGTCACTGGGACCCCATCCTGGAGCCCCTGGTTGGGGCTCGCAGGTGAGCGCCTGGTTGCCGGGGCTCCTCCCACGGGAAGGGGCCAGTGCAAGGTGGTTTGGGTGGCAGTCGAAGGCAAAAAATACCCTGAAGAGGGCACAAACCAGTGCGCTTGTGCCTGTCCCATGCACCAAAACACAGAAGGTAGAAGAGCATTCCAAATTTATAAGAAATCAGGGCTGCCACAAACGATTATTTCAGTAGTCGACAAATCACAAATTTTTTTTCCGATTGGTTGACTAATCGGATCTTTTGTAAACTTAGTGTAAAACACACACCATAAGTTTACTCTGTTTCTGCTACTGTTTACCTAGATGATGATGATCCCTCTTCAGTGTTATTATAGTCACAACTTGCTTCTTCTTCAGCTTCTCATGCATCACTTTAGTGCTACAATGGAACACAAGATCTGCCTTGCAGATATTGCGTTGGACACTTTTGTCTTTAATGATTTTTTTATGCTTGCTACCTTCAAGCTCTGTTGGTGTGTTGTTATACTACCTGAGTTGTCAGAGAACTTCCGGTGACATCACTCCTGACCCAGATTAGAACTACTGTGCATGAGTGTCAAAGTCAATGGCAGACGTGGCATTAGAAAACACACACCAATTTTTCGTTTTGTTTGGGGAGATGGGACGACTAATCGACTATTAAATTAGTAATCGACTATTTTAAAAGTCAAAATAGTTGTGACTAATTATAGCAGCCCTAATAGATATACAAATAAATGAAGTATTTGATGATAGCATGGCTTTCTCTGTATTTCCAGAGGGATGACGCCACAGACTCAATTCAAATTCATTCAAATTTTACCCTCACACCCTGAACCAGGCTGCACCTTTGTTGTGTGTCGTCTTTTTTTTCAGCAGTCAAAGGCCTCTTGTGTTGTCCTGCTGGACTCTGTGACAGTAAGCCCCCCCTGCACACCCTCTATTGTCTTCAAACAGTTAATGCATTTCCTGTGCGACTGTGACCAGACCGCTGTTTGCTGCATGTTTCCTAAAATGCTTTGTTTGGGAGGAAGTGGCCAAGCGTTGTCCGGTGTTGCATTTCAGAGCCGTTAAAGAAGACAAATCTGCGCATTTTGCTGAAACCTTAACACAACCATCACACCGTTTGGATATTATTGCTGGCAGAAGTTGATTTATTCTATTTTTTTAACTGACTAGGATTATCCAGTGCAGGTAGGGTTTTATGTTTCTGGATTTTCCACAGACAGCAGCTCAGCTGGAGCATTTTTCTTTTCCCTGTGGATCTGCAGTGGTTGATTGGCTCACAAAGGAAACTTTTGTGGGGATCAGTGCATCCCCCAACCCAATCAGAGAGTCGGCCCAATCACTGCAGGGCCACTTCATTGTGAGATGCTGGGGTCCCTGTGGCTGGTTTACACCACCCTTTGTGCTCTTTGAATCAGTTGTGGGAAACCTTCTCTGTAGACACTGAAATACGATCCTCTGTTAGGTCATCTCACCCATGTACCATGATGTGGTTTAACTATAGTATGTATACTATCACCACTTAGTCTTTGGTCTGAATTCAAAGGTCAAGCTCACTTCTCACCTCACATCTCAAATCACAGATGAGGCAGAGAGGGGTTCCAAAAGCAGCACAAATTCCTGGCTGGTACTCAGCCATCGCTGCTTTGCTGAGCTACTCCACGGAAACCGAACAAAACCCAGCTGGCAGGCAGGCAGCAGCAAAGAAAACAGTTGAGAGCGGTTTCCATGGGTAGGGCCGTACCTGAGCGCCCAACGTGCCAAGTAACACAAAGCGTGGGTTTGAAAAGGCAAACTGTCACTGATGGAAGCGTGAATACTTCAAAGACAGGAACCTGGGTTCATTCAGGGATGAACTGTTGGAACCAGCGCTGCTCCAGGGCAGTACTTCATACCACGCGGGGAACAAACACCTATTACTGCAATTGCACAACCTCGGGTTGAATTTTTTTTAGACCGATACGCCATGAGTCACGGTCTGACACCACAACTGAACTGTTGGAAAGATCACAAGCTGAAATGCATAGTTTCATTTTTGAAAGAGTTATGATTTTTTAACTAATCAAATCATTTTTGGCTTTAGTTTTATTAAAGTACATTGTTTAATTTGATTTTTTTATGGACCACTACAAGTTGAAGTATTTAGGACAGATTCCTTTAATGGAATAACTTCATCATCATGTGATTTTTGACATTTAAAACATTCTTTTGTCAGAACTACACGTGTATGACTTGATTATGTCTCTTTTTTAGTGCAGCTTTCTATAATATTAAGAGTTTTTTTTATGAATTACATCCTTAATGCTATTTAAGTAAAAATGACAAATTTAGATGTATTTTTTCAAATATTTTAAATCAGCATCTCCCATATTTACTGTCTTATTCTTATGATTTTATTCTGTTTTGACTGGATGTGACTCTCAGAGAAAAAAAACTTCAGCATTTATCTTAGCACCTGTCGAAGTGCCCTTGAGCAAAAGCTCAAATATGTGTCAAAAGAGGCTGCACTTTGTTTAAACCATAATTCTACTGAGTGTCAAAATATATATTTTTATAATAAATAAAAAGTTTGAAACGGTCACATCTGAGATTATATCTATTTATAACTTAAACAGTTTGAATCACTCTATCAAGATTACTACCACGGCTCATTTGAAAGATAAATATAGAAATACCTGACTCCTCTTTGCTGCTTCTCCTGTCGTTTCCTGGAAACACGGCTTCCACATCCAGCTTCCCGAATCGAAGGGCGTAGCCGTTCATCAGCTTTTTGGGGGAGATGCTGGTTGACCCTCCTGAAGAGGATCGCTCTCTGTGACCTTTACTCTGGCCTGCTTTGTTAGTCCTCTCCAGTGACTTGGAGCGCCGATCCGCACGCCTCTCAGCACTCCTCAAGCCCCTCTGCAGGTAAAACAGAGGCGTGCTGGGTCTGGAGTCGTCTCCGCCGAGCCAGCTCCGGCTGCCAACCTTCCGAGAACGGTGTTCTCTGGGAGAAGTGCGCGTGTCAGGGCTGCTTCCTGGTGTGACTGTTCTCTCTCTCAGGCCTGTGTTGGGATCTGAGCTCTCCTCCAGGATGGATTCAGAGCTGGAGCCGAGGGTCATGGGGTTTTGCAAAGCCTCCATGTAAGATTTCCTGAAAAGTCGCCTGCTCTCGAAGGTAACGGAGTCTCTCGGTATACGGCGCCGAGGGCCTGGGTTACTGAGATCTGTGCTGAAAGAGAGCATCTTGGATCCTTTACCTTTGTCCCTGTCATCCTCATCCCCCAGTGCTTCAGCACAGTCCTCAGCAGAGCTGACGGTTTTGTTAACGGTTGTGGCAGAATCTTCCCTGCCGACGTTCTGGATCTCAGTGCTGGAGTCCTTGCGGTGTCTGTTTGGTGAGCTGGGTTCAGAGAAGATGGAGTCGGCTCCCTGAGAGATCAGGGACTCTCTAGAGCTGCGATGGCTGTCCAGAGTCCCGGTGGATCCGCTGGTGCTGCAGGTGCTGAGATGTCCGCGAAAGCTGTCCCCGCTGCAGCGGGCTTGCATGATGGCGTCTGCCGTGCTGCTGACAAACAGCGGGTTCACCACGTTTGTCCAAGCTGTCCTGTACACAGCCGTACCGGTAGTGAGTAGACAGTTCTGTAGCGGTTGCAGGTTGCGGTCGCGCGTTACATTCTGCAAAAACTCAGCCGTGAAAACACTTCCGTACATGCCCTCCAAAATGGGGATCTCTGCAACGGCCTGCCCACTGGCCGACAGACATTTGATCACCAGCTTTGCAGCCTTGCGGCCGAGAGGAACTATTTGTAAATAGAAATCTCCTTGCTTTAGTCGAACTTTGTGCAGAGGGGCGAGCTGCAGGATGACCTTTTCGTGTAAGCAGAGTGGCCACCCCTCATCATAGAGCAGCAGGCCTCTGAACCTCAGCTGGGGAAATAGAGAGAAATCAGTCATTATCATCTCTCATGAAATATCAGCTTTACAAACACATCAGTGATTGAATGCATTTTTTTGTACAACATAAACTAGATTCATCCCAGTAGGCAACAAATTGAAGAAGAAACCTGTTGGTTCAGGCTCAACACAAAACTTTGCCGTGACAGAAGAGAAAAAAAAATGAAGAAGAAAAAGAAAACAAGTGCAAAGAGACAGCGCTTAAGGGTTGGCTTTTTTCATCTCTTATGAAAACCAAGGCAAAGACAGAGGATGTAAGCTCTCTCAGAAGCCTCTCATATTGCCTGCAATACAAAGACTCTCATGCACAGCGAGCCGTTCTCAGGGGCTAGGCTTAGATGAAGCTGCTGCTCTATGGCTATCGTCAAAGCAGACATGAATGCAGCGGAATAAAGTTTCACTGCTTTACTGTTCAACCCAAAAGCAATCAAAGCCGCTGAGAGGCAATATTGAGTTTCACCGTTCCACGTCGAAATAAAGATTCTGTTTGAGTAAAAAAAAAAAATAATAATTTCAATGTAGCAAGATATGAGGAAAAGTGCGTGATGCTAGCCATCAATATAGCTATGACTTTACGACTTGCAATACATGAGTAAATAGAAAAAAAAAAGTGTTAATAAAAAAATGCTACACAACATTTACTTATATTGTTCTTTTCTACCTTCCTTGAAGGCCCAAAGCGCTTTACACTCACTCACATCCCCATTTACCTATTCACATAGTGTCAAACACTGGCGCCAACCCATAACCACCAGGAGCAATGTGGAGCTCATTGTCTTGCCCAAGGACACTTTGACATATAGGTAGTAGGGGTGGAGGGAATAATCGGTTATTAGATGCATCGATTACAATCCATAAACAATATATCGAATGATTGAAAAATAAATATAATTTAAAGTAAATCAAAAATATTGGGCGTCTTTCACTTTTAAACAGCACACAAACACGGCTGACCATGCAGATCTCACCAAATGAACGTCCAAACTTCAGTGCTGACGGCTAATTGCCTTTGGATAAAAGCCATGTGGTGTGTAAGTTCTGTCAGAACAAAATGAAACATGTAGGAAACACAACGAATTAGCAAAATCCCATTGTATGGTTCCATCCAGAGGAGGGTAGAAACTTTTTGGGTGCTACTGGCGTGACTGTGGCTTTAACAAGTTCTGCTGCGAGCACTTCCAACAGTCAGAAAACCACACTGGATATCCTAAAGAAACTTCCACCGTTGTTAGAAAAGGCTTAGTGAATAAAAAAATCAATCAGAGCTTTTATAGCGAAGGACTCGAGACTAAATTCTACGGTGGAGAATGAGGACTTCCAATCGTTGCTCCATATCATAGAGTCGAGATTTAACATTCTTTCCTGCCACTTCTTCCCAACACAGTCAACCCAGAACTATGTACTGAGACGAGAGTTGAGGTCACGGCGGCAGCTGTGTAAGCCGACAGGATGGTTGGACTTCAATCGCCACAGAATCAGACCTCACAATATCTGCTCATTTAATAACCAAAGACTGTATTGTCTTCCAAACTCAGAGAATGACTGGAAGCCACACAAAGCTGAATTGATAATCATTTCATAATTGAATTGCTGCCTCCTGAATCGAATCGAACTGTGAGGTGTCTCAAGATTTCCACTCTCAACGGGCAGGCAGGGCAGCGAGGGAACCAAACCTGCAAACCTCTAATTATAGGTTGACCCCTCTACCTCTGCAACACGGCCAGCCAACAAAAGCAAGTAATATGTAATTTAAATTTCAGTTGTGTAAACTTAAACTAAACTTTAAATGACCCATGTCTACATGGGAGGCAAGTATTTAATATAAAAAAGGCTCCATATACGTCAAATGTGTAAATTTGATTCACTAAATACTTCAAGCTGCCATGTTTTAGTATGTCTGACAACATTTGCAACAACTATTTATTACAGTTTACGTAATCTTTTACAATATGTTGTTGATGATAAATTTGCAACTTATTGTACAGGCCTAGTAAATTGGCATAAAATAATAATAATACAAAAAATTCACTCTTGGATTCCTTCATTTTTCTGTGACCAAGCAGCACTCACGCAGGTCTCTCTGTGGATGATCTGCAGGATCCTCTTGGCAGGAAGCAAGAAGTCGATGAAGCAGCGGAGGCCGTCCCCTCGATACTGCCTCTCCACCACGCTGAAGAGCTGCCACAGGACGGTGGACGCAGTGGCACTGAAGGGTCGGTACAGAGCGGACAAGGTGCCCTGAATGCACTTGTCCAAAGTCTCAGCGTCCTTACAAAAACAAGAATAAAAAAAAAATTGAAGTTTGTGTGTGATATCTGGAATAAACACGGATGCAATGATACAAAACTTTAAATGTAAACACAGATGAAAGCACAGAATAAAAAAAGAATAATTTAAGTGTTCTAATAGTTTTTGGTGGACGACAGAAAAAGCAAAGAGTGCGACCAAAATATTTTTAAAGGGTGCCAATATTTTTGTTAGGATCACAGTTAAGCTCAATCTAAAGACAATAACATAATTATAAGTAGATCAACTGAGGCTTGTGAGCAGAAAATGATCCCATTAAGCAGAAAAGTCAGGAAGTTTGAGCATCCCGATGACGGGAAACACCTGGTTGAAGCGACGTCACCGTCTGAACAAAAACAACCAAAATGGAAAGTCCGGGCTGGACTCAAGCTGGGTGGAAAAATTAGCAACAACCATGTTGTCTGTCCTATACGTGACCTGGAATGGAATACATGACATTTCTACCCCTGATGTTGGATCAGTGAGCAGCACATTTAGGAGTCATGGATGAGGTTGACCTGCTGAAGCGGTTGTGTTAGTGGTTCCGGCTACAACTTTCCTGTGATTAGTCAGAGCCCAGCCCAAACATCTCTCCATTATCTGTCCTTCCTGAGTGGAACACAACCGCGGAGCGTCCCCATCTGCCTCTCACGATAAGCCGACAAACGGCAAAGCTACAACAACCTCACAAGCTCAGACTAAACTCTTTGTGACTGTGATTTTGTCTACATGACAACAAATGTGCATCAAGAGGTGTCCTGTCGAGTTCTGCTCATGCCAAAGCCCATATTTCATCCTTTTGTGGGATCTGTCCTGCTCATCCGAGCACCATCAATTAGAGGAGAGTGAGTACAGTTCAGCTCATTCGCACACATGCCACGACTATACTACAAGGCCCTCATTGTGCACTCCGCCTCTCTAAGTGGCATGTGCTGTACAGTGTTGGTGCCCAGGAACAAAACACCCACTTCCATTAGCAGTCAGCTTTCTTTTTTAGTGAGACATACAGTTTTCTCTGGACATTAGTCACTGTTGCGCTCAACAGGAGAGGAGTGACATGGCGCTTTATAGGAGGAGCGCTAACAATAGGCGGAAAGCACTTACTAGGAAAGGTTTGTTTCGCGTTTCCAAGGCAGAGGTGAAGCTTTGAAGAACAATTAGTATACGCAGCAAATGTTTAAGCTTGACTACAACTTAAAATCCTGGCTGATTTTTAACAAAATAGCTGAATGACGCTCTGTTAATGTTAAAGATGCTGAAAAACACAGATTACACCATAAAACATATCTTGTATTGTCTCGAAGCTTTAAGGGCTTTCCACCAAGTGTCACCTGCACGCTCTAAAACTTATTTGCAAATCTCAGCAGAATGGCTGAACCACCAAAGCTGAGCTTCCCATCCGCTTTGAGCCACAGAGGAATGTAGTGTGTATAGTTCTGTATGTCTAGCTTCAGAGCTTTTAGCCAGAATGAGCGCAGAGAGGGAAGTCCCACCCTTTTTTTTTTTTTTTTTTTTTTTTTAGATGCCAGGTCTTTGTGAGCTCGGCTGCTTTACGGAGGGCCGGAGTGGTAATTACTGGTTTTACGCTCCAGGTGGAACATTTTTGTCTGAGCTGTTGGTAAAACCAGCTGTTCACCAGTTAAACAGAGAGTAAGGAAGCTGAATATGTGAAGCTGTTGAGCTGAGAGGTTAAACAGACTTTGAAGTTTAGAAAAACCCAAATAAAGCATCAAATGATGAATGACTTTGTTCTAGAACAGCATCACTTTTTGACCTTGATGTCACGGGAGGTGCAGAAAATTAAATATATGTATATATATTTTTTAAAAAACAAGACAGAAAAATACCCACAGACACGGGGAGTCACACAGAGTGGACGCAAAGTGGTCACCGACACATTTAGTGGGTCAGGGACACAAAAGACGCTGCCTGCCAGGCCTCCAGTGGAGCATGAAGCCACCAGGGGAGTGTAACAGGAGAGCCCTGGCGCCCCCATACAGGCCGCTCACTAACCGACCTGCGAGTGGGTGCAGAGGCAGGAGGAGGAGGACAAAGCCTGCAGGTTGCTCAGACCTGCCCTGCTGCCAGGTGCCAGGATGCCAACAAAGAAGGCTGATGAGGACCCCCCACCCACACACCCACCCAACCGCCAGCTTATCTGAGTCATCCTGCACCACTGAATGGTTTGATTCAGTTTTTAATCTGGACCCATAAAAATCCAACTTCATATGAGGCAAAGAAGATCTAACTGCCTTCATAGTAGCATCTACTACTTTCATGTTTAACACTCATGAGCATCTTTAAGAAAACTTCTGCCAAAAGAGGCCAGTCAAACTTTTCCAAACAGGATGTGAACTCATAAACTGACAGGATATTGTCTTTTAACAGTGTGTCTTTTTTTCCTCACAAATGAATGCTTTAATGACTGAAATTTGCATTATTGATCAAGCCAGTGCATAAAGGAGAAGCCAACAAAGGAGACAGAAAGTGAATGAAGGTCCTTCAGCCAATGAGAGCTTTGAAGAGTGCTGACAACAGAGACAAAGGAAACCAACAAAGACTCCTGATACCTCAGCAGGGTAAATATGGAATGAGTGCATTCCAAAACAAGCAGGAGGCTGATAACAACCGATCAGGGAGGATGCAACTCTGTGTCTAAACAGAAAGTAAATACAAGATATACAGTACAGTACACAGTCTGTTTCATCTTTAGAGACAAACACTGGATTAGAACGAAGTAGAAAGTGTGTCAGTGTACTTTTATTTTGAAAAACCTTGTCCTGGCTGTGTTTTGGCTGTAGATTTAGCAGTCAAAATATTAGCTACAGGAGTGTTCTTTCAAAAACACCCACGTGCTTTAAGACACAACACAAACCTTGAAGGAAAACATTTTCAGAGTTAAAGAACTTGTCGAGTCAGAGACAAACGAAACTCCTAATTCCTACCTTGATACTCAGGTAGTTGTCAAAACTGCGAGACTTTGCCCTGGAGTGCATTTTGACCCACGACGAAGGAAATCCAATGCTTCAACAAATAGGGCGTCATCCACTCTAAACGGGAGTCTGAAGTTTGAGGGATGCGAGTCATCGCTGTGACAACAACAGCTCCAGCACCATGTCTCACCCCTGGTGAACCCCTCTGGGTGCTGTAGTGTCGGCAGCTGGAGCAGACTAAACTCCAGAGCGTGAGAGAGGCAGAGCGCTGGATTCCCCGGCTCTCGCCCTCCCTTCCTCCTGCATAACTTCCCCCGCCCTGCTTCGCTCTGGATAAATGCACGCCGCTGCAACTGCAGGCTGTCACAAAACACAGTGGCTGCTGCTAAACCTGCACCCCCCACCTCCACCGCTGCTCTGAGCCCCAAAACCTGCAAACAGATTCTCTCTGACACCCCCTCCTGACCCTTTACAACCCCTACCTCCACCGGCAGCTCTCCTCTGCCCCTCCTGCCACAATGGTCCCCTTTTGTCCCCGCAGTACAAATGGACTAGGGTTTCAGCTTATTCTGCTGCTTTGCGGGAGAAAAAAGAAAGGAAGACATCAGCACCGAACTGGAGGCTCAGGTCACAATGGCATTCCCATGAAATGCTTCCCAATTCTCTGAACGGCTGGAACAAGGACTCATGCGGAGTGACCTCCTGCTACAGAAGATCTGATTGAATTAAAACCGTCACTTATGACAGGATTCAGCATTTCTGCCTCAAACACAAGAAGCCCTTGTTCGTGAGGGGGGCAAAAAAAAAAGCTCACAGTGTGTGTGAAAATCAAGATTTGCGTTTAACCCGCTGGTTTCACAGAGACAGTAGTGAGGATAGGTAATTAGGTTGGTTTATTTTAGGAGACGTCATTAGAGCCAGACATCAAAATGACCCGAGTGAGACAAGAGGTTCCACTGTCACTTCCTTGCAGTCACACTGGACTCACAGGCTCATCCAAACACACGGAGTCCTCTCAGTCCTGTTAACCTTGTAATAGAAGGAAACGGTAAAAACATTAGGTACAAGTCTTTCAATGGCAGATGGTGTCCAATGCTGGATTTACATTACATCTACTTTAGTCTTTGCCTACTCTATAATCTGCAATATAAACACGAGTACACATACCACACATATAGACCATTCAAGTACACCCTTGTCTCTACAACTCGTGTACTGTTTAGGCCACAGCTCAACCTATAATTTGGACCGCCTCAGACTTTTGGGAGAGCAGATTTTCCTCTCCATGTCTCTGATTTTTCATGACTATCTTTTTTGATAGTCTGTGTCCAAGACTTGCAAAAAACGTAAGGTTTGCATTCATGCATTTAGTGGAAAGTTAGCAAAACCTTTTATTTTGAGTCTTAGTGGGCAAGGTTCATTTTTTAAAATGTGAAAAAAATAAATACCATTTATTCACAATGCAAGGAGTTTTAATCCAGCATTTGTGCCAACATTTTTTTAAGTCACAACTTACATTTTAACTCTGATTAATTAGACGTTTTTTGATGTAATTTGTTTTTTTCCCTAAGGTATTTAAATAGTATTATTCAGGGAAGAATATTATTCACAAGTGAGAAACATTCAAGGAAGCCAACAGTCTTCCCAGGATCAGGCGTCCCAGAAGTTTCACCCCAAGGTCAAACGGTCCACCTCTACGGGCCTCAACTGGCATGTTAGATGTCAAAGTTCATGGGAGTGCAACTAGGTAGAGACTGCACAAGCATGGCTTGTTTGGAAGGGTTTAAACAGGAGAAAATTTCTTCTTTTTAAAACAAATGAAACATTATGGCTTCCAGTTTTAACACAAATGTAAAACTTGTAGATGAATGTGATCTGGAGATGGCCTCGAACACCACATTGACTGTGAGGCACAGAGATGGAGGGATAGTGATATGGGTCAACTCTTAAGCCACATAATTTGTTGTTTTTTATTTCTTATTCCAAACACAAATTTTAGGAAATATGTCAAACAGCAAGAGCTTTCTAAAATAAAACAAGCAGAACAATGATCCAGACAACAGAAAAATTATGAAAGACCAAAGTAAAATTAAGGAAAATTAAAAATTAAAAAGAAAGAATTAAATTATCTCCCCATCAAAGTGCAGCTAATTTTATTTTTTGGTTAACACAGTCAATTGATTGGGTCTGTTTGAAAATCATAATTAACACCCATCAGTCCTCCAGTATTAACAGATTTTCTTCAAACGTCTGCTCTGCTATCAGAGCATTTGACACCCGCGTCCCAAACAAAGAAGGAGGAGGTGGCAACCACACCTGCTGTCAGTGACAGGTGTCAGGTCACGCTGCAGAGCTAAAACATTTAGAAAAAATATTGTAAAAAACATAAACTTTTTTCTGCCAATCAAATGACTTATGAAAAATGACATAATCCGTTGGAAGAAACAGTTAAAGTTTTGGCTAAAACCTGATAAAGGTGTTTTTAAACTTCAAGTGACTAATAAATGTTAAAACTGCTTTTAAAAGCAACGCTTCCGATCTGTTACACAGCGGTGATGCTTGAGTGCAGGACAAAAATACAAAAACTTTGCCTGGGTTCTTACTATAACAGAATGTTTTGATTCCAGTCAAGATATCAGTGGGGAGTTCTTGACAGCACAACATAATTGATGCCAACATGGAGTCAAACTTTTTCCTGTTGTTTTTCCACGGGCCATCATACGCTTCAAAATAGACTAATTTACGCAAGCTTCTGGTAAACAATATTTATGCGATCTGAATGAGCAGATAGGGAAACCTCAGGGGTGGCACATGATCTGGTAGAGGTATCATGGGGATGAGGGGGTCAGATGATGAGAGCAGAAGTCTCATCATTTTTTTTGTCCTATTAGTAAAATCTCTGAAGCTCATTTGGATAAAAGTGAATTTTTTCACTACCTTTGTGTAATCTTGTAATTTATTTTTATCAGTACAAGTAATCATAATAAAAAAACGGTAAAATATTTTCAAAATCTCTTGAAAAACTGCCCATTTCAGCCTATGTTCAGTAAATTATCCAACAGATTATAATATTTAACCAAGCCCTTTAGTTTTTTGAGCACCTCATAAAGAGATACAAAATGAAAACATGTTTATGAAATGTTTTCGTAAACTTGCTCTCACATCAAACCAAGAAGTCCTTGTTTGAATCCTGGCTGGGATGGAGATTGCATATTCTCCCAGTGCATGTGAGGGTTTTCTCACCCACAGTCCAAAAACATGCCTGATGGGTTAACTGCGGTCTCTAAATTGTCCATATAGGTGTGAATGTTTGAGTGTGTGTTGGGGGGAGAGAATGTGTTCCTTGTGACAGACATATGTATGAAAAGTGATCCATAAATAGTAACGATTGATTAATAATAGTTTATTAAGTGCCAGTTCAGAACCAATTTTTTCAAAATGCAACATATAAAAAAAATATGCTTATATTATTATGTTCTTGAGTCCATTTAGTGCATTATATCCCTTCATTTCAGCATGTAGCTTTACAGATTTTATATAACTCCTGGATACACTGCAGCAATTTATGAATTAAGTATTAGTTTGTGCTTTATAATTAGCTCTAAGAAACTATTAGGCTATGTCCGAAATAGCACCTAAACCTCCAACTACTAAAAAACTATATAGTATGGAACTATCTAGCAATTCAATAAGCAATTCAGACACCATGCTCACAACTTTTCTTTCTTTTTTCTAAACGCTGGATAGGATGTCACCAATTTCATAAAATAAAAATCTAATCAATACAAAAATTTTACAACACCTATTTATGACCCCACTGTGTTCTGATGATGAAAACGTTTATGGTGTATTAAAAAATTACATCTAAACACTTTTTTTTCGTAAAAATAGTTCTACCGCAATGCATTGTGGTCTGCATTCGCTAATGCAGTGAGCTAGTTTTTTGCAAAGACTTCTGGGACATTTCTAGGGCACTCGATTTTGGAATTAATAGATTTGGACAGCACTACAAAATAGCGAACTCTCTATATAGTGCACTATATTGTGATTAGTGAAGGAATTCAGACATAGTATTAGTCGTTTTTGTAGCAACAAAATTCTGCATGTATAAGGAGCAACTTGTGTTTATTCAGACTTTAGTCCACTGAGAAAAAGACACATCTATGTAGGAGAGAAAAACATACTGAAGTCTCTGCTGTAGATAGTTGGGTGGTCAGTTACGCAAACACACACCTCACCGTGGAATGTGACACCTTCATCCTACCTCACTTCATACCAACATCACAGTTCATCACATAGGGAGACAAGTTTTGCCCATTACTCTCCTAAATGTGACAAAACATTTTCCAATTTTATAGGTTTTGCCTAAAAATATAATTTATTCTAAAGCAACTTTAACCTGAAAATAAAAAATATTTTGATGACTTTTATGTATAATTCTTCACATCAACAACCAGTTGAGTCATAATCACCCATGAGGAAACTGATTCTTTCCTAATTCTAGTTTTAATCTCAAAGAAATTATCTCTTGTTTAGTAATTCTTCAAACCTAACATCCAAGTAAACAAAGCCGTGATTCAGACTTACGGTTGAAGTTCGGACAGAAGTTTGGCAAACACAGATGGCCAAGTGAAGGAGGCATCCCTCTCCCTCCGTCCGTCTCACACGGTCTTGAGAACTCACATCACATCAACATCCAGACTCACACAGCCCGCCCCCCCACGCACCCCTGACCCTTCCCGACCAGTCCCGCTTGACCGCCTCAAACAGTCACTGGGAACTCTAAAATGAAGAGTTCCTCTCAGCTGGGGCTGCTGCTCTTTTCAGATTGATTGCTTCGACACACAGAGTCTCACAGCTACTCAAACAGAGGCACCCTCCCTGAACCCCAACCTCCGGCTTCCCACAGCACCAGTCTGTTCTGCCCAAAAAACAAAAGCAATTTTCAAACCTTCTTCTGAAGTCTGCGCCAGGAATTTTACCCTCCAGCTCTGATACCTCAGCCGCGTGGTACAGCTGCTCCGCTAACAGCTCAATCCTAATCTCGCTCTTTTCCTGCAGGGGAAACACGAGCAAGAGTGTGCCACCTGTCACAGCCGCCCCTCATATACTTCAGCCCCCTGATGTGCGGACGTCTCAATCCGACACAAAGGTTGTCAGTGTTTTCTCTGAGGACGCGAGCACAGGTGGCTTCAGGAGGAGAGGTCGAGTTACAGCGGCGGAACAAGCAGTCAAAAAAATCATAAACTGCACTCAAGAAAAACTCCACATAAAGAAATTAAAGGAAAAAAAAATCTTTCAGTTTTAAGAGGATGTTAGGCATAACTCTAGTTGAATGAATGGAACAATGAAACATCGTCATTTTAAGATCTAATGAATTTAATTCAATTTTATTTCTATACCCCAACATCACAAAAACAATTGCCTCATTGTACTTCAGCCTGTTAAGGAGTAAAATAACTCTAAATGTATTTTTACAAAAAATAAAAATCAAAGAGTTCACTTTTTTGTGATAAACTTTATGTTACACAACATTTTACTGTATTTTTTGTAAACTAACGCAAGCAGAGTCTCTGTCAGAGTAACTCTACTTTTCTGAAGTTAATAAAGAGATCTTACACTAGGAACTAAATATTTCAAGTGATCCTGCAGAAATGTCTTCTATTATGATCAAAATCAGAACTCACCTTAATTTCTTCCCTTGCTTTGAAGTCTGCAGCAACACATGGAGGACTTTTGGGCTCTCTGAGCACTGAGAGGCTGACAGCTGTCTAAGCAAACCACAGGACCGGCCCACAAGTCCTGAAGCAACCTGACATGTTCCATCAAACGCGTCGTTTTGTTGACTGAGAAGAATCACAAAATTAAGGCTAGCCAGGCAGAGAGCGTTCCTGCCGCCCTGAGGCATCCCAATTCCTCAGTGGGGCGTATCCTTACCGTTTTATCTGCGACCATCTCCGTCCTCTGTGTACTCTGTGTGGGGAAACCGCGAGCAGAGCGACTCAACTGGCCAGCCGTGTCAACAAAAGAGTCTAGACAATTGCACTTTACCTGAGCTCTCTGGTCGGAGTGTTCACAGGCAAACATTTGGGGGCTCGTTATCTTATTTGCTCTTGCGATTCAGTTACATGTTTTTGTCCCGTTTTCGGCTCAAATAAACGGCCAACATCTAATTCCTCTGATGTGCAGCGTTAAAAACAAGAGATCAACATGTCGGATGATCCAAAGAAGCAATGCCGCCTCGAGGGCTTTTGATGGCACCACATGCCGGCACGTATTGTTCTATGGATTACCTCAGCGACTCAGCAAACACCTCCAGGTGTGCATTCCACACCAGGAAGAGGAAAGGTGGCAGCAGCGCCTCTGGATCAATAAAAGACTCTGACATTAAAAAAAAAGTCATGCTCAGAGGTACTGCAGCTGAACTTTAGACTGATGGGTGGCTAGTCTTTAGTTGGAGCTGTACACCTGGTCTCTGCTGAGTCTTTAATCTTTGGAGGAAGAAGCTGAAATTACAGACCAACACATCTCTCACACTGGACTAAACTAGCAAGGCGCATAAACATCTACTGAAAAAGGCAAACACATCGAGAAGTGAAACATCTGAAACACATCATGGTTAGCCAATTAAAACACCTACAAAATAGAAAAGCTCTGTATGCTGGTTTCCCAAATTCATCCACCAATTTTTGCCATCAATGCATCCACTGCAAGCAATTATTAAAGCTTTATGATTTTTCTTTCTTGCAAGTCTGCAGTCTGAACCACTTACAGACAGAAACGACAAATAAACAACAATATCAGCATCGCCTTCCAGTAAACCAAAGGATGTAGGACACATAGATAACCATCGGCAGACTCATTACGGCTGTACTCTACATCATGCACCTGATAATGAGTAAATGCACATCTAAGGGAAGGAGGGGGGCATGGGGGCAGACAGAGGGAGGAGAAAACGATAGACAGGGTGAGGTGTTTCCTGTTTCCATAGCTTTAATTATATCTATCTCTGGAGAGGGAGAAGAATTTTCTCATTGAGGAACCCCCTATAAAAAAAAGGTTTTAGCTTAGAACAAATTTGAGACACAAAGAGGTTTCATCCATACAGATTTTTTTTGTGCTTTTAATAAATAGTATTGCAAACCAGTAATGTATATATGCATTTCAAGCAATCAAATAAACCTTTTTTATGTTTTTTTTCCCAGTTTCTTCAAATGTTAAGTGCATATTTTAAATAAACCAAAGGCTCACCCCATCCATTTGTTGGATCTAGTCAGAGTAATGGTTGCTTCCTGTTTAGAGATGCAGAGGTGATAGGGCTCTTGAAATGTTGTGGCTTTGGGGATAAACAGCTTGTTGCCCTGTGGAGACGTTTTCACAGCCTCCTGGACAAGAAAAATTAGGAACTTGCAAGCAGCAAAAACTCCTTGACTTATCACATAAGGGGGAATCTGATTAAAAAGCTGACTAAAAACTACTTCTTTCTTTTGTTACATTTTCTTATCGAGAAACAAGAAGAGTGCTCCATGCATCCAAACGTCTGTTAAAAACCTTCCACTGCCACAACAAACACATAAAAACTACATTTTACATTGGTACTCTGCTCTCCTCTAGTGGACAATCCAGATTCCAAACACACGCCATTACCGATTAGCTGGTAAACTGATGAGACTCACAATCTTAACTCTATACACAAGTTTCTTAAAAGCTCCCCAAACATGCAATATTGATAATCAGCTGCACAATTCAGCGTGTGATGAGCCTTTTTTTTTTAAATCTATTAACATGCAAATTAAGGAGTCACAAAAAAAAAGAAGGGAAAGAGGGGGTAGTCGGAATGAAACAAAAAAAAAAAAGAGAAGCCTGCAGGAGGGAAGAAACCATTGCAACTCCTATTGCCAGGCAACCTCACTACCAGATAGAGAATGTGTACAGTGGGCTGAAGGCTGCCTCTGCCTACCCTTACCAAGAGTTGTGATTGCTTACAAGAAAATAAGAACAAAGGATTTTTTTTTGAGAAATCAATGTAAATAAAGCAATTTTCAATTTGCAATGGAAGTTTCCAGATGTTTTCTGACACATAAACAACTCAAAATACTCAAAACTTCTGTTAACCTTTTCAAAACAGCTGTAAAACTACCGTCTAAAGGGGAAATGCCAAACTTTTGTTACAATAACTGGGTAACGCCTCGGATTTTGCATAATTTAATCTTCTCTCTGAAGATTGGGTTCGAAGTGGGATTAAACCCCCCCCCCAAAAAAAAAAGTGACCAAAAGACAGTTTTCCCAATTATTTTTTTCTATGCTTAGCTTTTGAGTCATGATTAGCAAACCATTTTCCCTCCAGATTCAACCCTGCGCTCTCAGCTTAAGGCTTAATCAAGTGGAAATGTGGAATAGGGGCTGGTGGGGGTGGTCGGTGTTGGGGTGCAGGATAGAATGAAGCAATTGTTCAGATGAAGGCCTCATGTTGGGTCAGCTTTGATGTGTCTCTGGGGGATGTGCTAGAACTTTACAGTAGCATTTCATTCTAATCATTCACCAGTGAGATGAAAATAAGACGTAAATGTTTCTAAAAAGATACATTACAATCAGATTGAATATTGTGTAGCTTGTGATAAATTAACTTAAACTGAATACACACTTGTTAGTCAAACGGAATTATGCATTATTGAGTCTCAATTTAGCAGTTTTTTTGTGTGTGAAGCTGCAACAGGCTTCTGCACATGCTCAGTAGTTCCAGCACAGGGCTTTGAAAAGACTCATTGTATATCAATTTTTCAATCAAATCTTGCTATTAAAAGCACTAGCTTTACAAATTAATACTTGTTACAATATGTAAAATTATTTTAAATTAAAAAGATTCAAACTTATAAAAATAAAACACAATGAACACTGTCATTTCAACACTCTTCATAAAAGAGAGACTTCTTTAAGTTTAGCCAAACTGTAACTGGATTTTCTATTTATGTGAGAGGTCGGTCCAATGCTGAAACGGGGTGGGGTGTTCCTATACGAGCCTTTGACAACGGGACATGCCAAAGTAATTACAGACTCCAAATCATCTCCCTCTTTACCTTGAGAAGCCAATTTCATGCTTGTTTGTCGTCTTGGAAAATGGTATTCAGGTCACACGTTTGGCTCGGTCTGCCTCCAACTCCTCTCATTAATAACACAAACAACAGAGCTTTTTCAGACATCTTTGTACTCAACACTTTTCATCTTTTCAAAACTTTTACACACTAAATTAAATGAATAAAACCAGACGGTTTGAAGGCAGAAATATGTTGAAACTACTTGCATATGTTCAATACTAACATTGTCTTAGTAAAGTGGATTTTTTTTCTTTTAAAAAGATGAATAATCTTTTGCTTTATCTGGCTCAAGTAATTTTGTTACACGTTAAAATCATCAACACCATAAACATAAAAAACATATTTAAAAGTATGATTTCTATTAATGTAAGCACTTTAAAAAATCCTAAAGAGCTACTTTTGGCTGTGAATATAGAAAATATACCTAGTTGGATTTATTAATTCACATGCACTTATTGGATTTTAGTTCATATCGCTATGGTTTTGAAACAAAACCTATTAATTTATATTTTACAAAGCACTGATAGGATTATTAAAGTATGAAAAATATTAAAAGCAGCTATAAAAATTAATATTACAATATTGATCACAGCAGAAAGTCCATAAAGGCCTAAAGAAAATTTCGAATTTTAAAGATGTATTTAGTATTTTGTATAATAAAAATTACAATATATTTACAAAAAAAGAGCAAGAATACTTTAGAAATATGAATCATATTCCCAAAAGAAAATTATTTGGCATGAACAATTTTTGAATGAGACAAGCTATAACGCCAGTACTAACCCAGTGAAATTTCAACTTTCATCTATTTTTTAATCCGTAAACACTGATGCATGTTAACACAAAGTCTCATGAACAGATTTTTTACAATAACAATTTACGCTTGTCTTACCTTGAAAGTTCCACTCCGATCAACTTTCATCTATTTTTTAATCATTTCAAGTGGTCTTTTATTTATGTTTATGCCATTTTTAGCTCCTCAAAAAACTTAAGTTTTCTAGGACATAATTAAAAATACAGAGTAAGCCTACCCCACTTACCATCATCCATCTGTTTATACACTCTCATACTAACTTAAAGCCTCTCACACCAAACAAAAAATGGAGCGATCCAGTCGTACGCTTTAAAAGTCAGATAACAGCCCAGATGAGAAACACAAAGACGTTCATGGATCTAGTCGTCTACTAGTGGATGCATCAGAATGGAGCTAGCGGCCTTCCAATTGTAGCTTCTACATCACTGCTACAAGGTTTTTCCAACTACATTTTTTCATCTTAATTAGCAACAATTTTAATAAAGAAATGCAATTTTAAACTTTTTTCCCCTTTATCGTGTCCTTTATCATGGAAAAAATGCCAAAATAATATGTCAAAAACACCAAAACACTTTTTTTTTTTTTTTTTTTTTTTTATCAAAGTGGGTCTTTAAAATATAGTAGAATACAATATCAAACAGATGCAACCCCATGGCTGAATAAGGCAGTTCCTGTCGGTCAGACTCCAAAAGTGGCGTCACTCGAGTCATGTGCCTCAGAATAATACCGATTTACTGTTATTGTCTGTAAATTACAAAATGTCAAATTCCCTACACTGCTGCACAAGGTAGATCATTTGGACATCCATAACAAAAAGTAGTCTATTGAAGTGAACTACAAGCATAATATACTTAAAGTATATTTGAAGTTTACATTTTATATACTACTGTTTTTCTATTCTAAACTTATAAATGTTCCAATTTAGTATTAAATAGTATTCAATTAGTATTCTATGTACACAACACATACATGGTCTATAGTAGAATTGCTATACTTATACTCAAGTATACTTAAAATACACTTCACGTGTACTACTTTTTGTTTATAGGTCGGGGATCACTTCTGGTCAATTAATTTAACTAAATACCCATACTACATTGCCTTATTCAATTGGTAAATGACATAGAAGTGAGTGCTAAAGTGTATGTGTGCACATGAGTGTATTGGACCCCTGGGTGTTGACAGGACCCTCCCCATGTCTAAACAAGCAAACAGACTCCCACCGATCTTTTATGCTCCAGAGTTTTTCTCATGCATGTCTTTAATAAAAACCAGAGTGATGCTCCGAGGATTATGTCTGACCAAAAGACATAACAAAAACACTAACTTAATGTAATGTAATATAAAATAAAAGTTTAACAAGGCACTCACTTCAACACAAATTAAAAGTATATAAAATCTGCTAAACAGTGGAGGCCAAACCATTACAAGGACAAACAAAATATATGCTAATTAGTTGAAAACAACTTGGTAATTTGGAATAGATAAAAGAAAAAAATGGCACGTTTGGAGCTCCATACTTTCAAAAGTTAGAGGCTCCAAATTTTAACCTACCTCGTTTTTTTGTTTTTTTTTAACTTTGAAAGTTGTCCTTCAGCAGGTGCATTTGGCCCTCTTCACAAGCGTCTCGGGTGAGTTGTCCTCACAAACAAAGCCTTCCCTCCGTCAGTTGACGAGCAAATTCAAGTTTCTCACTTGTTGCTGAGTCGACGGAGCCTCCGCGCGCCCGGGCGCGCGCGCGTGCAGGGGCTGTAACGTAAAAAATAAAAAACGACCAAATGCGTCCAAGGAGCGGCATCTTCTGCACAAACTCTCACATTTGGATGGAAATCCTCTGTCAAAGCAGGTTCTTGCAGGGGGCACGGTGGATATTTGCATTAGACCGACCCACCCCTCGCCTTTCACAGTTGCTTTTGTTTGTCTCAGTCGGGGCTCGGATTCACTCCGTCACTAAACCCCTGATGAACGCTGCGGCACAGCTACAGCTTTCCTCTGCCAAGCAGTTACTAAGGGCCACAAAGAAACGACCATAGACTTCCAAATGTTGTTTCTATACTTTAATATATATATATATATTAGAAATGAAAAGTGAAATTCAGCTTACACACTCAGCCTGATCTCCAGAGTGGAACAATCTAACCTCAATTGAGAGATGCGAAAAGTAATATTATGAACGTTTTATTGTAAATCTGATTATTTACTTTAAATTTAGGTTATTTTTGGAAATGTTGGATGACCATAATATAGAGACAAAATAGACTCACTCTGATTTGTGTGTGCGTAATTCTTGATTTGTGCATAACTCTGGATTTGTGTATGCATGATTCCTGATTTGTGCATACATTTGGATTTGTGCGTGCATAATTCTTGATTTGTAACTCATATAATACGTTTTGTGCAAAAGTAAAAAAATTACCAAAATTTTAAAATGCAAAATACAATTTACACATGCACAAATTGAAATTACAACAGCTTTAAGCTAATTACACACAATAATCTTTTAAAATACGCACAAATCACCTCTCACGCACGCACGCATCGTAAATTGAGCACAAATCTACGAGTCTACACGTCTCACAAATTCATCCGTGAGTGATGCGTTCAAGTACTACCAGAATGCTCGTTCACCATAGTTTTCTTGTCAGCCGTCTTAAATTTCGATTCTGAATAATATCTGGAAAAACTTGACATTTCCCCACTTTCTTAAATTATATTCCCAATAGTAAATATAAAAAATTCTAAATAAGCGTTTATAAAAAAAAATGATCCCTTTAAAAAAAAAAGGATATTTCAAGAAAAGAGCGCTTCCGGCTGCAGCGGCTCCTCTAACAGTGCTCCTCATCAACTCGGGGGGGATGGGGGTGGGGGTTCACTGGTCTGATTCCCCCCCGATCAAGCCCCTCTGCCTTGTGGATGTTTAGAAGGGTTTGCTGGTGCAATCGCCGCGTTCTGCTGCCTGTACCCTCGCGAGGTTCTGCGAGAGGGTCAGACCAGAGCCCCCCCCCTTTCAGCTGGCGTTTATAAAGTACTTGCACAGAGTTCTTGTTGGCAAACATGGCGATTACAGGCAATACCGGCCCGCTTGGATCTGCGAGAATTTAGAAGGCACCCGCTTCGCTTCCTATTCCCGTAGCTGGTGACCAGCGCTCGGGATGGAACCTCATGGTGGAGGCGCTGTCAGAGGAGCTGCTGCAGCTCGAAGCCTCTTTTCTGGAAATATTCTTTTTTTTAAAGGGATAAGTGTTTCTAAAAACGAGTATTTAGACTGTTTTATATTAACTATAGGGAATATATTTTTAAGAAAGTGCGAAAATGTCAAGTTTTACCAGATATTATTCACAATTGAAGTTTAAAAAGGCTGACAAGAAAACTACGGTGAACGAGCATTCTAGTAGTACTTGAACGCATCACTTTCTGATGAATTTGTGAGACATGAAAAGAGTCTCACGGTAGATTTGTGTGTAACTTGGGATGCGTATGTGCGTGAGAGGTGATTAGTGCATATTTTCAAAAGATTTTTGTATGTAATTAGCTTCAAGCTGTTGTAATTTCAATTTGTGCATGTGTAAATTGTATTTTGTATTTTTTAAATTTTTTAATTTTTTTTTACTTTTGCACAAAAAGTATTATAAAGAGTTACAAATCAAGAATTATGCACGCACAAATCCAAATGTATGCACAAATCAAGAATCACGCATGCACAAATCCAAAGTTATGCACGACTCAAGAATTATGGATGCACAAATCAAAAATACGCACACACAGATCCTAATTCATGCACAAATCAAGAATTACGCACACACAAATCAGAGTGAGTCTATTTTCTCTCCAAAAAAAGCTAAATTGATGATTAACAAGAGAGCTAATGGTGTTATTGCCAGGTGGTGTCAGTAATGATTTAATATTTCACAAGAAAATAAAATTTACAGTTTTCAACTGAAAATGTTTCAGTAATCCCCCAGAAAAAACTTAATTTAATTTAATTTAATTTTGAGAATCTGTGTGAGCAGAGGGGACATATTTTAAAGGATCTGGATACACTATGTTGTTGAGTTTTTGTGCTATGAGGTGAATCTTTAATGTTTTCATCTTAGAAAGCATCCATCTTTGAACAGTGGCGGACTTAATAGGTTGGAGGCCCCAGGCAAAAAATGACACGGGGGGGCTTCGAACAATGACATGGGGGACAATAATACATCTGCAGCAGTTATAGTATCGTTAACATTATTTTTTAATTCCTTACCTTGGGTAAAACATTGAACAACTTCCTTACTGGAAAAACGCCTGGCATCATTCGATTAGCGCCCCCTGCTGTTGCATGGAAAAGTGGCACTTTTTAATGTGTATTCAATTATTGTGATTTATAAAGCAGCCCCCCTCTACTAAGGCAACGAGCATCTCGTTCTAACTAAATATTTAGTTTGGATCTAAATATTTAAACTAAGTATGTAGTTTTAAAGTAAATATTTAGTTACACAACTTAAATATTTAGTTTGTTAAAAAAATATTTAGACCAAGATATTTAATGGGCAAAATAAATGTTTATTTCATAAAATTAAATGTTTAGTTTGTGAGATAAATATATGATTTTAAAATAAATATTTAGCATAAAATTTAATATTTAGCTTGCTAACTAAATATTTAGTCAGTGAATGTAACATTTAAAAATTTTAAAAGTGAAAATATGCCATTTAAAAACGAGACATGTTATTTTTTTCCCCAACACATGCTAAATATCTAAAAATATTGATGTTAAAATTTTACTTTGCAGATTTTCAAATTGCACCTCATAATTCCACAGTTCAATGCTACAGAGTGGTATGTTGGTTAGTTTGCAAGAAGATACAAATCCCAGCTGGTCTTTCTCCTGCATGTGTGAAATGTTCTGGTCACTTCGGCTTCCTCCTGCAGTCAAAAAATATCTGTTGTTGGTTTTTTGGTGACGAAATTGCAAGTTAGGGAGTGAGTTTCTGTCCGTCTCTGTCATGACTCTTCCTTTGAACTGTGATTGCTGTAAACCAGTTCATGACCTCTTTTAGAATGATGCCGATAAAGCTGATGCATGTAAGGACATTTTATATATGTTAACACTTCAAAGGCAAAAATAAAGCAAGACATTTGTGACATTTGATTCTTCACAAGTTATATAAAAATAACTCCTAAAAAGTTACATTTATTCAGAGATCCTTATAAGTCACTGTAGTTGATATTGTTGCTGGGTAAATTACAGTCCAGATTCCTATCTTTACTTTCACATAAAGCAAGAACTGCAGCGCTGAAAGAAAGACACATTTTTTTAAACAATGCAATTGATGTCCAAACAATATTGATAGTACTTTGTAGGCATGCTTATTTTATTTTTATTAAAACAAAAACAAAAAATAATTCTGTTAAAAAAAAGAAAAAAAGGGGGTACTGTGTTGACATGCTGATGCAATAAGACTGCAACACTTTCAACTGTCAAAAGCTTTATTTTCCCCTCGATATATAATGCAAGCATGCATGAGTATCTATTCTTAGGAGTTTTTCGGTAAAGTAGGCTAAAGATTAGTAGGGGTGGAATATGGGTCAAACAGTCCATCTGATAGAAATGGCATGCTCCCGTGTTTCCTTGGTGGAGCAAAGTGTTTACATGCAGTTCCAACACTGTGTCCTTGTTTATTCACAGGACAGTGATGTTCTTTTTGAATGTAAATTGTCACCATCCTGTTTATGCCCATTTTATTATTTCATCCCACTTTATTATGAGAAAGATAACAAGGCGGAAAATGGCAGGCAGCAAACACATACATTGAAATAAGAACAGAAATGCCCCTAAACCTGAATATCCTCCAACCACTAAATTTACTCCTTTTGGCATCTACAAGGACATTTGTGATTTTTCAATTATACTAAATGTAAAGGTGTGGGAGTAGTTTTTGATAGATTTGAGAAAAAAATCAAACAATATTTTTTTCTCTAGGAGTCTGGAGGATATGTATCTCAATAAATAAGTAGATTTTTTTGTGTTAATCAGAACCTACAAATTCTCCTTGTAGGTTACTACTGCCACCTAGTGGATGAAAATATATTAATCAAAGTGCAGCTCTTAACTTCATGTTTCTAGTTAGTTCAGGCGATAAAAGATTAGTTTGTGGACAACTTTACATTTTTACTTTGAAGTCATACCTCATTACAAAGACCCTTAAAGCTTTATTTTAAATATCTTTAGAGCCAAGAATTTTTTCTAGACGGGTTATACCTAAGAATGCAAATGTCTTGATCAGATAAACGGAACCACTTGCATGTTTCACTCAGTCAGCTGTTTAGGATGAAGTCTAGACACTGTTTTGAGGGACTTCATGCGTTAGCAGGTAATTGCCTGGATTATATATTATGACGAGTCATCACTTTTATAGTTGATTCATGTTTCACCTCAATTTGTGCTTTAATCTAATTACTTTATTGTCATATTAAAAGCATAAAATTTTATTTAAAACTAATTTACAGAGAGGGGAAAAAGACATCTCTGCAACAATATACATGAACTTTATAATGTTTATTAAAATATATAAAAGACACAATACATATATGTATAATTATATTCATGATGACATACGCACATAGAGTGTAGTTACACAGTAAAAATTGTTTACATATATAGATTTTTTTAATACATATAGCAGGATATTTTTGCATTAAAAACTGGCAGTGGTGATTTAAAACTCCCCGTCCCACCCTCATCCCCCCCATCTGTGAACAATGCCCCTCAGTTAACAGCAGGCAGAGAGGGGCCTCTGTCAAAAGCTTAGGAGAAGCAGCACCTTTACACCTGAGATCTGTTTTTCGTTTTTTGGAGAAGTTTCACAAAATGTCACTACTCTGATATATATTCTAGTTGGAGTTTCGTCAACAGCTTCCGAAGAGAAAGAGGAATATATCCAAAGTAATCTTTCCTGTAGGGAAACTAAAAATTAAAAAAAAAACTGATAAATTGTGCCACTTTGCACCTTTTTGGCCACTTTCCTCTTCCGTCATGGTCCACATTTCCTCTGTACGTAGAAGCATAGCTTGAAGGAGGAGGCTAGAATGATGTGAGCGGAGCTTAACGCAGCCCCTGCTGGATGAGTCCGTCGCACTGCTGTGGCTTGCTGTGGCTTGCTGTGGTTGGTCCTGTACAGTTCCAGTCACTGCAACAGAGGGCTGTCATGTCTGGTGGTAGTGGTGGTAGTGGTGGTGGTGGTGGTGCTCGTGGTGGTGTTGGTGCTCGTGGCGCTGCACCACGGGAACCACGAAGCCCGGACTCCCCGGCGGACCGGACGCCTGCTCCCTCTCCAGGCTTGGCAGTACAGAGGGCAACGGGGGCTGCTGCTGGGGGTGGGCCTGGGGGGACAGAGGGGTTTTGGACGGGGACAAGGCCTCTCGGGTTTTGGCCCTCAAGCGTTTGCTGTGGCTGTATTGCAGAGGGTGCTGGTGGTGGCTGGAGGATTGAGAGTGGTGCGGCATGTGGTACACATCCTGACCTCCGTGGCCTGAAACGTTACCGCCATGTGACACGGTCTGCAGTGCCGGGTGATAGCCGTGGCATTTGGTGGACTTTCCTCCCCCACTGCCCCCGTTGTTTCCTCCACTCCCTTTGTAGGTTCCTTTAGGAGACTTGAGGAACTGTGTACTTTTCCCTCGAGCTTCTGCAATATTGTAGCTGTCACTGATGACCTGTGAGCGGCGCTGATGGACAACCTGGGCTTCGGGCTCCTGGGAGCGGGAGCGGCTCTGGTTTTGTGAACTTCGGCTATGAGCCTCCGTAGGAGGAAAGACAGGGGTGGTTCCTGAGGGACAAGACGGAGACAAAAAAAGGTTTTTTTCTCTGCAGCAAAGATGGACTGGGTTCTACTAATAAAAAGTATAAAAATTCCTTTTAAATTTTGACTTTTTATGTTGAGATTTACAGATCTTAAAAAGTGAAATCATAAATATTTTTCTTTGTATAATACCACAAACTAATAAAAACACTCTTACCTTCGAATCTGGAGGTGTAGTTCTCGATACCGGCCAGATCTAAGTAGTGATTCCTCCTCTCCGTGTTCTCATCCACGCAGTAATGTTGACCCTCTGTGGCTGGTGTTTCACTGGCCTGTGCTTTGCTGCTACAGATAAGTAAAAAAAAAAAAGACCACTGAGAATACCATGTGGTATTCATGCATTTCTTTTTTTTTCAGTATTGAAAAGGTGGATCTAAAGCCCATTTTCTGAAGTCGTTGCACAGAAGAACTTTGTTCAATCACTCCCTCGTTGTTTAATAATGCAGATAAACCCTCCCCAGGAGAGTAAAACTCTGCCCTTGTTTTCCAATTCCCACCAAATAACTGGTGTCATCTGTTAAAATTCTTCACTTGATAGAACTGATGACTGATTACCAGGTTGCCTGCACACTCACCTATGCTGGACTTTTACTGCCTATCAGTGCAGACACACAGATCCTACTTTAATTATTGATAGTTTTTCTGTGACAAATGAAAACATTAAATAGTTGAGTTGGCAGCACCGGAACGGTGAGTACATGGGAGTGTCTGTCTTAATCTAGTGGTCTTAATCTGGTGTTTACTACACCCAATTTACACTCTTTGCTAGAGTTTTCTATTTTTATTGAATATTCTCTATTTCTTGTATCCCAGTCACTCGCTGAAACTGCTATGGCCAATGCATTGTTACTCTGTTGACACCTGGTGTACAACTGAGTTCAAGTCTATGTCTGAATTCCCTCACTACTCCCTAACCACTAAAAGTAGGGACTATCTAGTGCCTTGGATCTTAAAAAGCAATATGGACACCATGCTCACTACTTTTTTTCATAAAACGACAAAGTTGACATTTCATGAAGTAAAAACCTAAAAAAATGAACATTTTACAAAGACCATTTCAAAATCCACTGTGCTCTAATGAGGAAAACTTGGACAGTTTATTTACAAAAAAATATATAACAAAGTGCTTTTTTTTTTTTTTTTTTACAAAAAGTTGTTCAAACGCAATGCATTGTAGTCTATATTCAACAAGCTGGTGACCATTGATGCACACTGGTTTTTCGCAGAAACTCCTGGGCTCTTGTTTTTGGAAATGTAGATTCAGGCGACACTACAATATAACACTATGCAGTGAAGGAATTTGAACACAACTAATGTCTAGAAGAAAGCAAATGGAGGCAAGAGGCAGAAAGCAAAGACTGCATGAAAATGAACCTGATGTATGCAGACAGGCGTCTGTCCGATGAACGACCTTCTTCTTGGTGGCATCGCTCTGGAGAAAGAAAGACCAACAGGTCAGGTCGATGATAACTTGACACCATGAGTCTTTGCCTGTATATGTATTCACATGTTCAGTGAAGTTTAGAGCTCCTTTAAGTCTGCATAACACTGGTTACCACAGCTGGAACATTGCACTCCAGATGGCATCTAACATTAAAACGCAAAACTTCTTACGCTTATTCCCATTTGAAAAATTACATTGTTACTTTTAAATTGTGTACAAAAAAAAAGTTCAATTATGTCCCGAGTACGGAAGCCGTTCCCTACTTTATTTTTTATTTTCTCGTTTTAATGAGATCCACTATCTTGTTATACCAAAAAAATGAAGTTAGTTTTCTCGTTATAACGAGTTAATCAAGAACGAAACATGAAGCGTCCCCCTCTCTCTTTACCCCACAGAGACTCAGAGACTTCACCTGTTTTAAATCTCTTTAGTTTGTGTTTAACAACAAAAACAGCAATAGAGGTCACAAAGGCATTTTTTTAGTCTATTTTTTATTTTTTAGTAAATCTATGCTCTTTAAACGTTTTAATTCCGTCTCATGCTCCAGCCCTCCTCCCTTTATTTCCTAAAAAAAACCCAAACAAACAGCTTGATTGACAGAACCCAGGGTGTTTTTGCATGGTGTGTTCACTGAGCTCTGAACATCGGCAGCTAATCTGTTTCCAAAAAAATTGCAGCGGATTGTATAAAAATGACAAAAGCATAGTAGCGGACTGAGTTGGACTGTTTGGGTCCGTTTAAGTCCAGATCTCAGTGAATGCACCATTCACACATTCTCGTCGGCTCTGGGTTTAGCACTCACAGGGATGTCAGAGAAAATATTTAAAGGTTTTTTAGTGACTACATTTCTGACCTGTTCCTGCTTCTTTTCTGTGGCATTTGGGTTCAGGAGTGACGGTCAGTTTGACACGCAGAGTCTTGCTTTTGTTGTGGCAGGAGTGATTGACTGAGGCGTCCACCACATCATAAATGGTGTGCATCAAACTCGACATGTCCTGTGTGGTGAGAAATGCCCAACATTTAACATATTAAAAAAGAAGAAAGAAGACTATTTAAAATTATTGTTAAAATGAATATATACATTTGTTTGGCAAACGGCATAGACAGCAGAAGACAAATAGGGAAATTGGTGTTCACCTCCTTTGTAACTTTTCCACTGTTGTCAAAATCATAAAGCGTGAAGATCCACTCCTGACGATTTCCATCTTCAACAGAAACATCACACTCCAGGTCCTAAAAAGTCAATGGATTCTTCAGAATAAATGCTGTCAACCTTTAAATCTTTTCTTTAGCAGAGCAGCCAAACGCCAGCAGGTGGCAGCAGAGTACAACTACTTTTCCCATTAGAGCCATTTCTGCAGGGTGTAGAAAAAAGTCAGACCCATTACCTCCATACCACTATCTTTAAACAGAAGTAAACATTCTTGTAGTTCTACAGCATTTTTTTTATTTGTTCTGTGGTTCGATTTATTATATAAGACGACTATAGTTTCTGTCTTCTTGACATCAAAGTTGCACACAGATGATGTGTCTTTTAGATTGACAGGTGTCAATCAAATCCTAAACCCTTCACGCACCTTAGTGTTTTCCAACAGCAGTTAGACTTATTTGTCCATCCTGTTTTCCTGTTGCAGAAAAACTTTAAATTTGATGATTTCCATTTGAGTTAAATTACAAATATGTTTCTAATATTAATTGTCTCTTCTTCAGTAAGTTAAATTAACTCCTTTGGATCATAGGACCTCACAACACCTTATCCTCTTCTTCACTGTGATTAAGCAGGGTCTTAAAAACTATTTAAGGTTAAATTTGAAGGGAAAGTCAACATTTTTTAACACAAGGTTCTTTTGTATATATATTGCAACCAGCTCAGTGGCCTCGTGGTGGAGTGTATGTCCTGAGACTAGAAAGGCCATGAGCTCAAATCCAAGCCAAAATATCAAAAACTTAAAACAAAATAATTGGACCCAATGCCTCCCTGCTTAACACTCAGCATTTAAGTCCCACTCTAACCATATTATTTTCTATTGTATAATAGTTCCCAAACACTTTGATTATGCAATTTTTGGCCAAATAAAAAGCATTTGTCATTTTTTTAAAGACATATTTTATATAAAGGGAAGCTGATCACTTTGGCACGCCCAGTTCAGTGGCTGCATCATTAGTTTGAGCATTTTCAGGCATCTGGTTTTCTAATTCAGCGTGATTTGAATTAAGAGATACTCAGAAATGTAGTTTTAATCGTAAATTATTTTATAAAGGCCCTCTAAGTTTATACACCTTTTAAAAGTTTTATTAGAGTGCTTGAAACCAGAAGTATATAAGTGACCTCTTTTCCCAGACACAGTCACTTTAGCTGCTTTAAAAACAAAAAAATTTACATTGACCCTAATGCAATGACAGGACTAACTCTCAATTATGATATTTGCCGCTTCTGAGTTACAAATGAAACATAAACAGACTTTAACTAGTCAGAATTTACTCACGTTTAGGCTTATGCGCTTCTTCCCGGACGTTTTGGCGGACTCTCTGAGCGGCTCCTTCTCTCCGTCCTCTGTGTTGAGGTACTGCAGGTAACTCTCACAGCCCTCAGCCTTCTCAGGTGGAAGAACCACTGTTGAAGCAAAAACAGTCAAACTTCAAGTTAAAAACTTTTTAAAAAAAAAAAAAAGAAATTAAAATGAGCAAAGATCGATTCAAATATTGTTGTCTAAAACAGGGGTCCCCAAACATTTTCTAATGAGGACCACATAACTGTTTTCTTCTCTGATGTCTGGGTCGGTTTGTTGGCTAACAGAAAAAGTGTAACAATCGCAGCTAAACATGAATATTTGTGGTTTTCCAGAGAGCCACACATAGGCAAATTTTAAATACCAGTTATTAATTTCTATAATCTTCATAGAAAAAAAATACAAAAACATTTTATAAACTAGGTATGTAGCATTACCTGTGATATAGTGTGAATGCTGTAAGCTGAATGTGGCCGCTGAAGATGCTAGTTCTAATAGCTGAGGATGCTGAAATTGAAAACTAAACACGCCAAAACTAATGGCTTAAAACGTTGAAGTTGATAGCTGAAATGGCTGAAGCTAAGAGCTGAACATGCTAAAGCTAATAGCAAGCTAAAATATTAGCGAAATGCCAAATTAGCCAAAAAAACTAAAAAAAAAAAAAATCTAAATTAGCAAAAACAGCATGTAGCTGAAATATTAGCTAAAATCTAAAATAGCCTAAAAAACAAAGAAAAGCCTAAATTGGCAAAAACAGCTATAGCTGAAATATCAGCTAAATGCCACATTAAACAAGAAGTGAAATGTCTAATTTAGCCAAAACAGGCAGCATAAACCTAAAAATTTTAGCTAAGCTCTAAATTAGCCTAAAAAACTGAAAAAATCCTAAATTAGCCAAACCAGCTGGTTTAGCAAAACCCTAAAATAGCCAGGAAATCCTTAGTAATAACTAAAACAGTCATAAAAGCTACCATTAAAAGAGCTGAATATTTTAATGGCTGAATGAGCTAAATAGCAGAATATGAACGTCAAAAAAACATACGGGCAAAAAATAATAATAATAGAGACATAAGAAAGAAGTTCATCACTATTAAACCAATTAATAGTCTGCGCTCTCCAGACAGCAAAAGGGTTTTAAAAAAAAGTCCCGCTCTATGTGGGTCTCGATCCATGTTTCTGATAGTGCTTGGGGAGCCAGGCCAAATGTGGAGGTGGGCCTGATCCGGCCCGCGGGCCGTTGTTTGGGGGATCCCCTGGTCTAGCGCAAAAAAGATACTTCTTTACACTTGACATTCAATGAGGTTTAACTTGAGTTGCTGGGCAACAATGTTTAACAGCATCCGCATACACAGAAACGTTTTAAAACATGCTTTTCAAAGGAAAAAATCTGTACGCTTACCCTCAAGAGGACAATGTTGATCCGTTAAATGGCTCTCCTTCAGCTCCCCGTTTGGAAACTCCTGGGATGAGGGGGAAAAAAAGAAGGGAAGAAACACATTGGGAGGAGGAGGGGGAGAACAGAGAAGGGTTCAGAGATGTAAGTGAATCTACAGTTCAGACCACAGACGCAGAGAAAACAAACAGCTTCAGCTGAAGCATTTCCTACTCAGATGAGCGGGAGAAGGCTTGAGGCTCCAGAAAAGCCAAACACTTTGAACATCTGCACGCTCATTGTGTGTTTCGGTGTCTGGGACACGGCGAGCGGGGGCCACCGCCAAGCTTTTACAGATTCTTCTGAGCCCTCGCATCCATCAGAACGCACTTCAGCATTCGAGCAGCTCCCTCTCAGGCGACCTGTTTGTTCTCATCTCGCCTGGCATGAGAGACCCTCATAGAAGCGTTTGATGAAAGCCAAGAGTTAAAGGGAAAAAAAAAAAAAAAAAAGTTCTGTTGTATTTCTTGCTCACGACTTTGACAAGTTTGGTTTATGCAAAATAAACTTCCGAATGAGCAGCTTTTGTAGCAAACTGATCGATGGAAATTTTCCACGCAGAAAGGATGGATCTGATTACACAATTTCCAGAGCTGAAAAATTACAGAACAGAGGGATGAAAAGAGGGGAAAAAAGACTGTCATTTTTGAATTATCTGTATCCTGCATAAGACAGAGCAGCAAAACAAAACATTCCACATATGTGCTAATGAAGAGGCACACAGAGGGAAGGGCAGTGTGGCCCCCATGCACACACACACAAACACACACCAGCATGTTTTAATTAAAACTAGATTGTGGAAACAATGAAAATTAAGTGCAGCACAGGCCCCCAAAACCACAAGTATTTAAACAACAAATGATTCATCTTATTTACGTCATTCTCTGCCCTCTAAGCTCTTCAGCGCTCTTTGAAACCAAACCTTAGCAGACTGACTGGAGGAGGCCCACTCCAATGAAACAAATACAAAACAGATAGATGCTAGAACACAAAAGAACTTCGTGTACCTTTGACGGAGCTCGGATTTGGAACATCTGCATGCATTTAGGTGAAGGAGCCTCCACCTCCCTCACAGCCCCAGAGCCAGCGGTTCGATAGAACAATCTCAAAAGCCGTGATTATTCTTCACTTCAGAGGATGATACCTCCGGCCTCTAATCTGGCCCTGACCTTCAGTCAAAAAAAGGTGGGGGGGGGCTCATTAAGTTTCAGGGTCAAAAAGACTACTGGAGGCTTTGGAGGAAAAAGCAGCAGACAAACGAGGAGAGATAAGGAAAAGATAAGAAAGGAACATCTCTACTGCCTTCGTCCGTCTGCCGCGGAGCTTGAAAGGTGGAAGTTAGAGGCTCTGAAGGGCCCATTGAAGAGGTGGACGCAACTGGTATCGTTTTCCGGGGCCCCCAAACAAGAAGCTGCCTCTAATCATCATTGTGGAAATGAGCATGAGGACGGGCATTTACACACAAATCCACTCACAGAATCCATCTTCTGTGGTTTCTGTAGCCAACTTGTTTTGTACTGGAAGCTTTTATCTTCCCCTCCTCCTCTTTGTACTGCAGTCTCTTAATGAAGGGCAGTATATAAGGGAAGGGGGAGTTCACACAGACTTCTGCTGCTCAGAGGAACATCAAAGACCAATTCTTCCCATCCGCGCTCCCATGAGAGCTCAAAGGAAGGTGTCCATGAGAGACAACACTAAAAATAATGAAATGAATCAATCAGACAGCTGCCAAAAGGGGGAATCGTCTTTCTTATTAAACCGCAGGTTTCAGGAGACGTCTCGCTGAGGGAACGGCCAGCAGGGGCTGGTGCAGAACACATGCCACAACCCCCCCACCGGCACCGGCACCACCTCCGAGCTCATTACACCCAATGGGGGATCTAATGAGAGAGCAGGCCTGGTCTGACCACAGTCTGCAGCTTCAGATCCAAACATATGGCATCTGCATTGCCCACAGTGTTGGGCTCAAATCTGCCCACCACATGTGGAATTAACTCATTCTTTCACTATCAGATCCCAAACGGCTCTACAGGCCACAAATAAAAAAATATAAATGAAAAACTCTTTTTTTTAACCTGTTTTTGTGTTTGGCTCAAAATTGATCCATATTGAAGTGTGAAAATGGGTCAATATAAAGTAAGAGTGTAGGGGAGGTGTAAATCTGGCAATTTATATTGAGATATTTCATTTGGTGATACTTGTGGGGATCTGAAATGCAGACAAGATGCAAGATGATATTTAATCATTTATGAGCTAACTTAGTTCAGTGTCTTACTTTTTTGTTTCACTTAAACCCCCAACCACTAGTTGGCAGCACAGCACACTAAGTCTCTTTGAGCAGCTCTACACCACAACAAAACAACAACAACCATTAAAGTACTGGAGAAGCTACATTTAGCAATGTTGGAAATTAACAGCACTTTATATCCTCAATAATTCTTGTAGAACCTTATTGGTTAAGGCACATTTATTCTAACTTTTTTTCTTTAGCCGAAAAAAAATTTTGTTGTGTAAATCAGACAATATTGAGTGTTCCCTTTAGGAACAAATATTTCTCAATTTATTTAATAGAAAAGCACTATGTTTGGGTAAAAGCAACTGGTTTGTGAGACACAGTTGCAGTGCTCAATGTTGTGATCATTAAACAAAACAAATTTGACCATTTCATTACCACGAGAGGCGCAGCTAGAGTTTTTTTTCTAATTCAAATTGTTCTGGGACATACCATGATATGTATCGTTTCGTGAGAAATGTATCGCGATATGTGTCTCACTTTGCATGTCTCACAATACATATCTTACAATACGATGTTGGGAGACGTATCGTGATACACATTGTGATACAGTTGTATCACGATGCATTAATCATAATACATGTATCGCAATACACATTGTGATACATCATGATCCATTAATATGATCAATACACGTATCATGATACATGTCTCACGATACAATGTTATGAGAAATTTAAATTGTATTGCCAGACTTTTGTCAATACACCCCTAACATAAAGAGTTAAACCAAAGTGCTGACCTAAAACTGGTTATACACACGTCTGTGTGAGGAAGACATGAGCGGAGCAAAACAACAAGAAGATTGACAGGGAAATGATAAGGTATTAGATCTCCCTTGTCTTTAAAAAAAAATGCGCTGGAAATATGCGCTGACAGCGTTCCGTGTAAACAGGCCCCGTCTCTATGACGCCTCGACATAAGAAACAAAAAAGAAAGGTGTATGATGTTTGTTACTGTTTAATGCAGAAGTTCTGCCAAGCTTCCCTAAAGCCTCGGCCTACTGTCAGGCTTTTATGTGGGGTAGAGTAACCAGGGGAAGCTTTCATAGCTCCCTACCAGGTGACATCAGACATCCCCTAGCAGTCTGTTTCTCCCTCTGCCTGCCTTCCACCCATCCTCCCTCTGGAAAACACTGCAAATCTTTGTTCTCTCATCTCCCCCCTCCAGCTCACACCCTAAAAATAAGAGTGCACACACTTTTCTTTAAAATCTAACTGATTATCAAAGTCAGATCTTTAAAAAAACACAAAGTTAGCATATTATTTACACAGTTTCATAGGACCTTGGGTAGAATATATGGGATTCCATCATTAACGGCAAAACATATGCAAGAATACAATCAAAAACTGTAGATTGTCTTGTTCTTTTGTCCTTTTTAGATCATTTGCATATTTTTTTTGCATCAATTCCAATTTGAAAGGACTTTTGCAGAGGGAGGCATCTCTGTTTTTAGCTGATTCCTATCCAGACTTGGTCTGCTATCCAAGTAATTTTGTTTTGCAAGTCATGAAACGGGAGATAAATACTGACTGGCTATTAGTGGGAGTTCTTGACACTTAAAAGGGCGCCACAGGAAAGGCTTCATAACCACCAGTCCGCCATCCAGCATTCCTGCTGCAACCCAACGTTAATTGGAGACGAGTGTGTGGTTCCTCAGTAATGAAAATGAGGATTGGATATTATTGATATATTAAAAAAAAGAAGGAATAGTAGTTTGCAAGCAAAATGCATTTTTTGTGGGCATTCCTGAGAGTGAAACTGGAGAGGCCATGGGGCCATTGAGAAATGAAATCCCTCCATTCCAGAAAAAAAAAGCCCAACCTGGCTTTGGCTGGAAACCAGATGTGAGTGGTTATCCTGAAGAGAGGCAGAGCAAATGAGATGGGACCGAGGGTGGAGAAAGGCAGGAGGGGGCTGAGGCTAAACTATGATGGGCTTAAGAGAGGTCAGTTGCACAACACCCTTTCTCATTGACTTCTGTCAGCTTCTGTCTTTTCTAGTGGAAGACAGTAACAGAACAATAGCTTGCTGTGTGACAGCTGATACCCCCGCATGCCTTCAGCTTTTTAGTCTTATGTAAGCTCCTCTGAATCAGTATTTAAGCAGAGCAGAGTTAATAAAACAATATTGTCAGTATACATACCTTTTCGTGGTAGTAAATGTAATTTATACCAATCTTTTTCTCACTTTTCTGAATCAATCTAATTGTGTTTCCTTTGTCTACAAATATTTGTAGACCAGTGTCCCTGGACATGCTTGCCTATGAATGGAAGTCAGATCAGAATGCCACCCTGTCATCTGGACCGACCCCATGCAGCTGGGATGGCTGTGAAATGTTTATGGTTGCAGGGCGCTTTTCCGAGGGTCAAACAGGAGGCAGAACCTCTCCCTTGGCAGGACATGAATCACTGAGGCGAAGCCCGGGTCCTTGTTCAACAACAGCTGTGGTGAGAGAAGAGCATGCCTGCCTGTCTATGTCAGAGCAGCATGTAAAAACCACAGAGTCATTTGCGTCGCTTCAATCACGGGGGAGAAAAAAAATAGCCCTTCTCACCTTTACGCCGATCTCTCTTTTACTTTGATTATGACCCGTTGTAACCCGTAAACAAAGATTAGCATTGCAGGTTTGCCACCCTGTGTCTATCACCAGTGCTGTAATCAGCTCACCTTATTTAGCAGGCTTTGACAGGACACTGATGTAATTGAGAGCCATACCCCCAGCTGTCCAGTACGGAGATCCTACAGTGACCAGGTAATGAGGCCCCACATTTTTTATTTAATTTTGATCAAAATTAGATCTGACTGACTGATTGCATTAAAAAGCCTTTCAAGATTTAAATTATTTTTTGTCCAGGTTTGTATTGTAGTTTCCCAAACTACCACCCTTTGGCTTCCTGGTTGAATCTAATGTAACTGAGGACAGGTGCAGTTCCATCTGTAACCACTAGGGTCTTTACTCAAGCAAGCTTGACCACATATATCAACAAATTCTCACTCCCAACTCATTATAAACGGACATATGGTTAAGGTCCCCTCTACGTCACTTTTTTGACGTTTTGGGTGTTCTTTTAAATCACTGGTCCCCAACCCTCAGGACAAGCAGCCCTCGGGCTGGTACCAGTTTGTAGCCCAGAGGTTGGGGACCCCTGATTTAATGGGAAACGTCAAAAAATGACAAGTTGAGGACACCCAAAACATCAAAAAGTGACACGAGGAGGACCTGAACCATACATCCATGTACAGTATTACAAGTTGAGAGTGAGAATGCGCTGCATATGCCTATGTTAAAGGGCACAACTTCATAACTAAAATAAACATACTAACAATAACGGTTCAAGGGATGTGTCTTTGTATGTATTTTTTGGACTCTGGAGTATAAGTCACAGCAGTCGAAAAATGCATGATAATGAAAGTACTGGAGAAATCTTATTAAAAATATATATTTTTGGGCTCCTTTATTGAAAAAATAACATTTTGGGGGATTATAGTGGTTACATTATAACCCAATTTATGTGTTTGTTCTGAGGTTTTTAATTTTTCTTGACCCTTGTCCCTTGTTAACTACTGAGTTTTTAGTCTGTATGGACAATTATTAAGACAACAATAGCACAAAGAACATGCTAAAAAGTCAACTAAACCCTTAACATCATTTTAAATCACTAAATCCATTGAATTCTTGATCATCTGTGTCACTTCGGAAAAATTCTGCCAAATCTGGTGAAAGGGTGAGCGGCGCTTCTTCTTTTGTGTTGCTGCAGGCTGTAAATATTAATACACACACCTAGAGTGCCCTCTACCGGTTTTATGCCATTTATTAAATAAAAAGAAAGAATCCCACATAAGTCGCACCTGAGTATCAGTTGCACTCCTGGCCAAAGTATGCAAAAAAATGTGACATACTTTGAACAATATGGTAACTTTTTCATTTAAGAGTTTTTCACAAATTTTCATTTAAATCATTATTTTGTGTTACAATTGACCTTAAATGAACAAAAAAATGGAGGCAAGCCTTTAAACTTGTAGGTCATAGTCAGTTTTTTGGTTCTGAGGGATCCCTAATGGATGCTGTTAAACAACTGTCCTGCCTATTTTCATTTCCTGGATTTTTGAGGGTTCTGTGATGTCATTTCCTGCTAAGACGGCCACAACCACACAACTAAAAAACAGGTTTTAAATCTGTTATGTAGAGTCTTTGACATATTTTTTACTTGATTAGAAACAAGCACTAAAACATTAGCCGTAAAAATAAAATGTAGTGCCTCACACATCAATGAAGCACCAAAAAGATCGTGTTCCTCTAATCAAACACCCCATCGCTGCTTAAAAAAAAAAGCTTTTTATTTGACCACTTTCTTGTCATACATTTATCACTTCCATAAAAGGCAAATTCTGACAAATAAAAAGTATCTTTAATTATACTTTGGGGATATTTATAATCAAGGCCTGGAATTCTTTGCTTCAGCTGAAGAGGGAGAGGCTCTGCAGTGGACGAGTCTGTGCCTCAAGTCAGAGCTGTTTGCCAATTAAAAGAGTTCCTTTTTTAAGCTGGAAAGAACGCAAGCACACCTCATTTTCCAGAAAGCCGCGGTAATAAAAATAAACAGATTTCCCAAATATTGAGCCTTGCTAGGAAAGGGTAAATATGAACATTGTGATCCGATACAGCACACAGCATCAAGCAGTCCTCATTAGAAAAGACTTTACATTTCCCTGAAGTTTGGTGATTATTGACCATCTTGTGACTTTTGAAAGGAAATTAAGGAAACATCTTAAATAGAAACAGATCTTACTTTTCGAGTTTCTTTTTTTAATTATGAAAAGTATAACTTCTGTGTATTTCATTTTAATATAAATATTATTATAAGTGGGGTAATCATTTAAAAAATGTAGCGACTTGTCATTTAACAAGGCAGTTGTTAAGAATGGAAGTATTTGAAGTCAAGAGGCAATTAATCAAACGGTTTATACATTGTTCAGCTCCAAATAAAAAGCAGAAAAAAACAATAAAACCTGACAGAAGACTCATGAGAACACACAAAAGAAAGAGGCAGCTCCATATCAAAACCGGTGCAGAAGTCGGACAGGATATTGCTGTGTTTCTGGCCTCCATGTGAAATTCTGTAAGCGCCCACACTGACTCCTGGCTCTTAAGCCCAGCCAAAGGGGAGCGAGTCCAGCCTGATAAAGCTGAGGGGATTTGTTCCACATTCCACAAGCCCCTTAAACAACCACAGGATCTCCGCTGGCCAGGTTGTGGGTGAAGCTGCTTGCACTCCGACCTCTAGTGATCTGAAGGCAGCCGAGTGTGCGTCTGGAACTGACCCACTCCATTGATCCCATGGAGGCGGGTTCTCAGCAATCGACTCCTCAAGCTGCTTATCTGTCAGTTACAGTCTTTGTAAAAACGTGTCTCTGCCAGGTAAAACCCGTTTCAGCACAACTGCCCTCATCTGCACCAGTTCTGTCGGCAGTGTCAGGTTTCCATCTGTCTGTCTACCTTTAGAATGTCATTAATAATTGTTCTCACCTGTGAGATAACCACCGACACCACTGTTTTCACTGCTCTTTTTGCTTAACTGAAAGAAACTTTAGTCGGAGCTTTGAAGATCAGGTCTGACTGATCATAGGGGTTAGACTCTGTGGTTGAAAGCTGCTGAAACGTCAGGCGTTACAATGCTCCTGCGGGTGACTGAGAAATGTAAACAAATCCAGCTCGGGGAGGGACAGCTGCACGTCAGTGTGGAAGAGCAGCAATGTTACCTGAGCTCTAAACGGGGGTGTGGTGCTTTTATGTTCCCTTAAATACGGACTTTTTAGATCAAAATTCTCCAATCAGTACATTTGATCTTACTCAGTCGTTTTATCAATAAATAGTGGTACTGGGGGGAGCATCAACATGTGGCTAAGTTGTATCTATTAAATAATTTTAAAATTATTTAAAAATGTCTAAAGATACAGGACAAATAAAACTACATTTGTAGATTTAACCTATGAAAGAAAAAAATCAATAATGTTTCTTCTTTCATTAAATAACTTTTTGAGACAAACTGGTTTGATGCATATTTTCAAAGCAAAGGGTAAAAAGACTTTTTTAGAAGAAATAAATCTTCAATCAAATTGAATTACTTGTGGATCAATTGCACTCCACTCTCATAACAGATTTTAGAACAATTTTCTAGGATTTAAAGTTATATATATATATATTTTTTTTAAAGTAAGGGAAAAGCCCATGTTAGTAAAGAAAAGAAAAAAATCTGATATGGTCTTTGCCTTAGATTCTCTACTTTCTTAAAAATTAAATTGATTAGTTTTATGTCCATGCTGTTTATTTCTTATTTTAACTCAATTTTAGTGCAGTATTTTAAATGATGGGTGACTTCTGTCCTCAGCACATATATATGGTATAGCCATTGGCATGAATATCAATGGACTGAGCAACCCCTCCCTTCTCGTGATCCAAATAGGAAGCACCCACTGGTTGCAAGAAGGCCAAAATCCCATAGACTTCCACTGAGAAATAGACAGTCATTTCTCAGTCATTTTATTTGTCAGTATAACCATTCTTGCTCTATTGCATTCTTCTTAGCATGTTTTTTATAATCATAGTTTTTTTAAATACATCTTTTCTTTATCACCAGTTATTCGAGTTGTAAACTGACCAATCAGATGCCTCAGAAAAAGCATGTGGTGCCCGCTGGCCTCGCCTCCAACGTTTGATTGACAGATTACCCCGAACCGCTTTCAGTGGGAAGGGTGTGGTCTTTAAAAAAGCCAGAATAAGCTCATTGATGATTGGCACAGTGGTTCCTCTAAAAACGTGACTCAGATCGACTCAGACAGCAACGTATCAGGAAGTGATGGAGAAGGCTCTGGCCTGATTTTACGAGGGCTGGAGGTAAGGCATTTCCTATGGGGAACCTGAACACTTGCTATGTCCAGTTCTTATAAACGGTCTATGGGTACGGCCCTCCTTGAGCTGTTGAGCATTTAGGTTAATACTTTCTATTTGAATGACGTTTAATGTGTCCTATGGGTTCATGGTCCTTCCTTAAATTTACAAATCACACATTTAGCCACTTTTTCATTTTCTAAAGAGGTAAATGTTAATGGTGTATATTGGCAAGAGTCTGGCGATACGATACACATCAGAATACGCGTGTTATGATACAAGATGTATCACGATATTCCCCAAGAAAAAAAACACAGACAATATTGTACTACATTTTGAAGAGTATGAATAGAAAAAAACCTTTGTCAGAGTTTTGGTACCCATTCCAATTTAAAACTAAGTTTGAATTGTCTCACTGAGCTCTACAACAATAAAGAGTGTGAAACAAATATTGCCAAAAGAAGTTTTGAGATATTTTATTGAATCAATATTTAGTAAAAATTTCCTGCCTGACAGGCCACGCCTTCACCTTTTTAGAAATAAATATTGGCTTACAACCCAACAGGCTTGGGTTCTATGTTCCCTCCAATACACCACTATGTGTGAACTGGACCACTCAGGCTTCTTTACCAAGTTTTGTACAAAATAAACAACTAAATATGAAAGAAATAGGATAAAGGGTTGAAAATAATTGGGTAAAATGTGGTCAATTACATTTCTTTTTTATATTTCGTAAATCAAAATGTTCAATAAGTTTGTGAATAAGAATGAAAATGATGGATCGGCAAATAAAGGGATAAAAAGATCGAAAATTCCCGTAGTTGCAAAAAAGTTAAAAGCAGATTATTAAGCCAGTATAAATAAAGCATTTGAAACATGCCATCAATTGTCCGTGGCATTTTATTGACAGTTGGTTGGGTATATAGGGTTTGTTTTGGCGGCTCACTCGAACCTGTGGTACCCCTGTTGTTAAAAAGACTTTTGTGTCGAGTTTCATGCTGGTTCCCTTGAATTGTTTTCCAGCGGCGGAAGAACACGTTCAAGGTCAAAACCACAGCTCTGCAGCCCGCTAGTTACTGCTCCCAGTGGGTAACTAACAGAAAAGAACGGATCCACACAAGCAACCACAAAAAAAAGGAGTTTATGCAGCCGTGGCCAATCAGTAATGTAGCATGAAGCCCCAACACATTCATCTGGAAGGGATACTGACCCAACAGAGGCAAATAGCTGTTATAATTTAGTATCAATGCACTAAAACCTTGAGGGAACTCAGGCTTGATGGGCCAAAAGAGGCCAAAATACACAAATCAGGTCAGTAGGATGCAACAAATGATGCAGGCGGGCAGACAGGGGGAGCCTGAAATAACCCATTTGTTTAAGTCGAACTGTGCTCTATAAAATCTGCCAAATCTCTGACTCCCTGATCACGTCTTTTTTAAAAATGTGTATTATTTTCTGTTTAAAAAACGTGAATCTGGAGTTCTCCTGTCATGGGTAAAAATGTTCTGATCCTAAATCTTTTTGGTTTTAAATATGTAGAATCTGACATTGTGAGCAAAAAAAAAAAAAAAGCGTGCTACCATTTTAAAGTGCTTTCTACCCCCCTCCCTGCCTGCTGCTGCAGTTCTGTAACATTCCTGGACTGTGTGGTACTGCTGTCTACTCCAGCCTGCACTGACTGCCAGTCTCAGAGACCGCCAGAATTCTTGACACTGCAAGAACAAGCTTTAGTCCAAGCTGTGAAGTTCCTCACAAGGCCTGGAACTGGACATGGGGTCATTGCAAGGTCAACACCAAGTGTTTTCCTAAGGATTCCTAAAAATACACTCCTACTGCACGCAGGAAGCAAAGGAGACTCCACAGTCTTCAGACGACTTGAAAGAAGCCTGGATATGTGAAATGGACTGTAGCCAGAAGGTCACTGGCTGTAGTTTTGGCATTTGAGTCGCAAGTTCCCATGAAGGAAAGATGAAAACAGAAGATGATCAGACAATGTGTGGAGTGAAATAAAAACAATAGATAAATGAACAAAAGGCAAGGACATTGTTAATTGTTTCAGGAGTCAAACTAACAAAGATCGCATTTTATTATGCTTAGAAAACAAAAAAGGAACTTTTTCATATTTAGGCTCACATGTGAGCACTTCACTGACCTGACATACTAGCTGTTTGTTTGAAACACTGTTCCCCAGTGTGAAATTCTTAAACGTAATTCAACCATGGCGCGAGCAGAGATCAAAAGGCTGCCAATGGTGCGGAGGGCAGCTCAGCTCTGCAACGCTCTACCTCCACCTCCGGATCGGTTCCTGGTGCTTGTGCGGCTCTGAAAATCGCGTCCTGGAAGCTGCCGAAACGACCGCCTACAAACACAGAGCGCACTAGCGTTTCATTAACCTCCATCTACGCCCTTATCATATCTCCAGCTCAAAGCAACCAGCCTAGGTGGAGTGTTTTTCCTCTCCACCGTACAAGAGGAAGTCCACTTAAGTGCTGTGTGCGCCACTTGATGTCTGATAAAAGTTTGCGCTTCAAAAAGCAGAGGGTGCTGATGTGCACGACACCTTCGACGCTGGGAGATAATCGGGCACTACTAACAGAGAGCAGAGCATGAGACGGCGAGGGGGAAAAGTTCAAATATTATGATACACTGGCATTTCTAAAGTGATAGGATCTGTAAAGCCCCCATCAACACAATGAAGTAGGTGCTGGTTCTAAAACATATAATCTAGTTAGGCCACAATACATGGGAGTTTTGCAATAAGGAAGTCTCCTGCCTGTCTTAAAAGTTTCTTTTCTACTTTCTATATGTGGGCTATATATTTTTTTTTTCTTAAAGTAATGTGCTTTTGTGAAACAAAAGCTTAAGCCAAGACTTAAGTGAGAGCGTTTTCCTCACAGGAGTATCTCCTCCGAGCAGATGGTGTCACTAAAAGGCTCAGTGAGGGGGAAGGAATCTCAAGCAGAACTGCTGTTTATTTGAAATGAGCCTTTAGGTAAACATGTTACATGGGCCAGGTCAGCTTTTGAAGTGGACGGGCTCAGGAAAGAAATGGGTGGGGGGCAGAGAGAGAGGGGGGGAGAAAAAAAAAAAGGGCTGCCTTTAGAGGAAATGAGAACAGAGGCCTCTTTCAACACAGTTTCATCCTTTCCCTCTCTTTCTGAAGCTTATAGAAAGAACACAAAAGGTGTCTAACCACTGCAGATGGTGAGAACCACTTTAGCTGCTATTTTCTTGAAGCCCACAAAAGTGAATCCACCCCACGGTCATTTGTCTACCTGAATAAAAAAAACCAAAACATCTCACCTGTGTTAGATGTAACCACCTCTAGGCGCTTTTGGGCTTTGATGACATTTACAGGTCTGTGTGACAACCGTTTCAGCTTTTCCCCCCAATGGAGGTTTTCTGCAGACAATGAACCAAGTCTGTGCCGTCTGCTGAACTCCAGTCCGGGCTTTGAAGCTGCTGGTGTGTTTCAAAAGCTAACCACTTTCAGATGGGACCGAGGCTTTTTATGAGCTGAGTAACAGCGATACCTACACATGTGCAGGACTGGGGTCCCGGATTGGGGAAAGCTGTGCTCGGAGCGAAGAGAAAAAAGCTCCTCGGGGGTCTGAGCTCAGCTGCGTTTGATATACAGTATCTCATGAAACGGCACTCTGCGTGTGAAAATGGAGAAGAATAACACAGATCTTGTGGAAAATGTGTGGACCTGCAATAGGAGTTTTACAAAAAAAAAAAAAAAAAAAAAAGCCCTTTTTTGGAGGGGAGGAGGTATATTGAATAATTCAAAAGGAAATTATGAAATTCTTCATAAACGACCATAAAGTGAAAAGTATTCATATGGTTGAACAATCTAGTGGTATTTCAGAAAATCTATTTATTTATGACAAGTTTTTTTGTATCTCAGCAGCTTAAAAAAATGTTTTCCTATTGTGGGGTTGTTGGAGCCTATCCTAGATACTGTTGGGTAAAGGTGGGGTACACCGCATCGCTACTCTGTCACAGGGCACGTTTTCCTGTTTTAATAAAAAAAAAATTTAATAATTCAATTTGTTGGTTATATTCCATGTAATAAATAATTTTGGTCAACTTTTCCACCAACAAACTTAAATTGGTTTTGGGACACTGATAATAGGAAGTATCTGCTGGTTACAAGAAGCCAAAATCCAATAGACTTTAATAGAGAAACAAATAGCCGGTAATTCTATTGGTCAGAATAACCATTCTTGCTCTGCTAACATTTTTAACATATTCTTGGTAATCTCATTTTCTTTTTTACGATATGGCTTCTTTATGGCAAGCTATTCAAGTTATAAACTGATCAATCAGATGCCTAAATTGGCTCGATTTCACTGGCACTGGAAGCAAATCGTTTTCTATGGGTGTCGTCACACTCACTCAGTCCATTTCTCATTTACAGTTAATGTTTTGAAATGGGAGCATAAAAATAATCTGCATTGGATCCAATCGGAGTTTGACTCAAATCGTGTTTTTTTTTGTGAATTAACAATATATCAGTTCAGGTGATTAGCAGGGAAACCCAAACCCAAAACAGGACTTTCCATATTTGGAGATTTAGCTGACTACGGCAGTCCTGCACTTATCTGCAAATTTGTAAAATACCATTAAAGAATGACAGCTTCATTCACAAGACTGGGAAACTCCCCGTGTCCTCCTTGCAGCCTATCTTAGTCACATTTTTGTAACAATACTGTCAATTTTGATTTTTTTTAAATACCAGAACACAATCGCTGAATGAACTAGCGTAACTGAAAATATGATCTCTTCCCCTGTCTGCGCTGAGGCCTGTGAGATGAAGTCCACTTGGAAAAAGAGCTGGGGGTTTATGTGGAAACATACCTTACACACTAAAATGTAATAACCTTTGAGTCTCCTGATGTTTTCCTTGGCTGCGAGAGCAGGAGATCAAACGCAGACTTGAAGCCAGAAGCCTTTGCCAAAAATGTCAGCACTAAGCGCTGGACTCCAGCTTCAGGTATTTTCTTTCCCCTGACAGGGAGAGAGAGTAAAGACACGGTCCAGTGTTAACCCTCCACGGGGCTGCTCTGAACCAGTAGGACACGGCGAGGTCCACCTGCTGTCATCGCTGACCACACACGGTCACCACGTGGTACCAGAACGTGGGCATGGACTCCAATCTGGAAGCTGAGATATTCCCACAAGAGCTTCAAGAGTCGCTGTCATCTGTTCCTGTGAAGCTACACTGGTCTCTGTGATGTGTGCAAACAGATATCTCATAAATATCATGAAAGAAGCGACAAGTTGGTGACTTTAAAGCTGTGATGATGGGCTTAGATGTCTCAAAAAGCCAACGAAGCTTCATTATATGGGCACAGATAGACTTTCCAGTGGAGTAACTGTCATTTATCTCGTCTAATTACATTCTAGCCTCCTCTGAGCTGCTGATGCTATTTAAGGAAATGTTTATACCATCAAACAAAACCAGGGGTATGGGTATACATTACTTAAAGGTTGTTAATATCATCAAACACCAAGAAATTGTAGAAAAACAGCTTTTATTTGGAAAGTCTTCCATAAATCTGGGCAGATGCTATTTAATTGTGTTTACGTACCTCTAAAAGTGTTACGTTTGTGTGCATGTACCTGCAGGAAGTAGATTGCAGGAAGTAGAACTTGATGTAGTGTGGAGAAAGGGAGGTTTCCAACACACAGGTTTGGATGTTTTCACAGCAGATGTCAACTGACAATTGGGATTAACATTTTTTTTTAAAAATCTGATTCACCAGCATCCGCCTTGCAACTTCTTCACTCTCTTAGCTTGCATTTGCCAGCGACATGACATGAACACACCCACATTTCAATATGCGACCGCTGTTCCAAACGCAGCAATTCTACCTAATTCATTGCAGTGTATCTTGGATCTGCAGTGGTACTTCAGTGATGTCCCAAATAAACAAGATTAGAGCGTTAGTTATTTAGCTGTGTTGGCAGTTGAAGAAAAGTGATCTTAAAACACAGCAGTCAGGCCGCTGCCGTGTGGGTGTGTGGCTTCAGGTATTGGCAGGAGATCAAGTTAAGTTAAGGAAGCTTCAGTTTCGAGAAACTCCGATGAATATGAACAGATGAACATGCCGCTGAAATTCCAGCTCCTCAACTTACTTTCCGTGTATTAAAAACGGTAGGACAAAGCCCAAGGAGCTCTCAGGTACAATTCTAGAGTCTTGCATGACTTGTTGTACCTGGAGATTCCAGATACTCTTCATTTCTGTCAGCCATTAAATGCAGTTCTACTAATGCTCTCCTCGGGCATTTAAGGAAAAACAAACATGAATGGAAATCTGCTACTACAAACTTACTCCTCCTTCTAGTATTGTGGACACCTGTGCTTACTCTGTGCAACACTGCTATTATGTGTTTTTGCCTAGGGCCACCAAAGACTGGATGACTTATGGTATATTCACACCAAACTCAAAAATGAGCATTCAAGCAACCACTTCCGAAAAAAAGTCTATGTAAGTGCGTGTTTATGAGTGATTCAGACTTCTGCATTCAAAACTCCTGCATTCATGCTTCATTAAGTATGTTTTCTGGCTCTATGTACTATACATTGGGACACTGAACGTACATCAAAAGTTGAACAAGTTGAACTTTGACAAATCATTGAGTTTGGTAGGGACATATGGGTAGCGTCTTTTCAAAACATTGAAGTGCCAACCATTTGAAAATGACTCATAGAGGAGAATTTAATAATTGGGGTTGGTATAGAATTCTGCCAAGTCTTTTATTTATTGGAATAGAGCTGTGAAAGAAAAGTCCTGGAGCAAGACTCAAGATTTGTAATAGTTCAATATTTCACACCAACCCTATTCCAACCGTGGGTACTTGCACTAGTATCGGGTAGTGTGATGGAAAATATACGTTTAGGTATACATTTCATCTTTACAATTAAATGTGTCTAACCTTTGTGCACAGCCGTGAGGCCACAAGCTTTATTTTCTTATTGTCAGGACGCCTTGATCACAGTGTATAAACATTTTGACTTCATTAGAACATCTTGTCCATATTAGATATGGTGCTTACGTTCCTATCCTAAGTTTCTGATTAAAGTTGTTTGTATGGCTCTATAAAATACAAATGTCCTTCATCACAGGCAGGGCTCTGCAGACCTCTCCTCCATGCTTGCAAGACGTGTACTTTTCTCTGCTCTGTTTTAATAAACATTCTTAAAACCGCTTGACAACATTTCTTTATTCCATCGGATCCAACTATTTTTCCACCACAATCTTGGCGTCACGAACAGGATTCCTCGTGTGTTCGTCGGAGGATCGGACCAGAGGGATTAGCTGTCCTGAATCACAAAGATTCAGCCTCATCTCACCAAATCCAAAAGAGTGACGAGGACTGTGGTCCGTGATCTCGATCGACCGCGACGGAATCATCGAACTTCGGTGGACAAATAGATCCGGTGAGGAAGATTCTATTCTAAAATATTTCCTTGGTAATAATTTTTTTGCATAGGTTGATTTGGAACATTAATAACCACTGGCTTTTGCCCCTGAAGTAAGTCAAGCGTTTTAAAGAAAAAAAAAAAAAAAAAAAAAAAAAAAAGAAAGATGCCATTTGCTGAAACCCATCATAAGAGAGTCCTGTGCGCATAATCTGATCAATTATCGCAAAACCAGGTAGCAGTAAATTTCATAAGTGAGTCCCGTGATTATAACTTGATCCGTTATATGAGACCGGGTAGCATGAACCTGTGACCCACGTCGTGGGAAATCAGGGAATTAGATACGAAGTAAATTTTTATAAGTGAGTCCCGTGAGTATAGCTTGATCCGTTTTACAAGACCGGGTAGCAGAACTCTGTGACCCACGTCGTGGGAAATCAGAGAATTAGATAAACGGTGCACCAGAAGCTACTGGAAGACCGACGAATTACTGTGACCCAACAATCGAGACCAGGCAGGCCCCGCGATATACATATATCGGAGGATAGGCATATGTGCATATATATATAGGCGCATGTCACTTACATGCGCATACATATATATAATTAAAGTCCTGTGAGATTAGTTCGGGAAGACCAGAATATGGGTAATGCAAATGAGAAACAGAGCGGAGGTTCAGACTCAAGTCTGGTCACGTCCATGAAAGTGCAGCATGGTGTTAAATGTTGTGAATTTGTGGATTACTGGTGTCAGAAACATGGGTTCCCCGAAGGAAGTTCTTTGAGTAAAAGCTAACTAGAGAAACTCAGAAAAAGCCTAAATGAAGAGAATACAAAAAATGATGTATGAGCAAAAAAAAAAGAGCAAAGGAGGTTAAGCTCATGGATGAAATGAATGAGTGTTTGAAAGTTTGGGAAACGGAGTGTGAGAGACGGAAAAGGCCTGCAAGACTGTGACTACCCTGAAAATAAAAAACAAAAAAATGATAAAGAAAAGTCTGATAAACCGTCTACAAATATAGAAACTCTCTCAGCACCCTTTTGTTCTCTTCTACACAGAATCTCTGGAGTGCTGCAGTCGGATCGAGTCTGGACTCTGCCCCTCCTCCACGCCGGCCACTGCTAGCTCAACCGGGTTAGCCAGAAACACCCAGCGATGATGCAGACCAGAACGCAACAGCAGCAGCCATGCAACCTGAGATGAACCAGCAGCGACAGCAGAAGCAGAGCAGATGCCCCCCCCTCCTCCTGTGAAAGCGGAGGAAGTTAGGCTCCAGCCTTCAGCTCCTGCTACAGTGGTGTTATCAGCTCCTGCTCACAACACCAGCTTTGGAAAGGCAAAACAAGGAGAGCAGCAGCAAAAGGAAAGCCTGACAGTGCTAACAGCTCCCATGGTTCAAGTTTCCGGCCCAATTCCAGCGACTGCGCCTGCGCTGCTGATGACGTCGTAGCTGCATCCAAGCACCTGCCCAAACCAGAAAAAGGTGGGAAGATCTGGGCGTGAACCCTGGAGGACTTTGTCAGAGACTATGTGCCCAGTTCTGGAGAACTGGCTAGAGTCATGCTGCATCCTGAGACAATCTCAGTTTTCCACTCTGAGGAGACACTTCGAGGCCCAGCACCAGCCTGCAATCATGACTGGCATGAACCTGCCAACCAGAACGCAGCGAACGCGGCCGACAGACGATGAAAAGATGGACTGACAGCGGCTGTTTGTGCCCACTTCCCTGTCCAGTGCGACTACAAAAGGTCAGTGCCTGCAAACAACGTGAGGAGGAAGATGTGGACGAGTTCCTTGACCGGCTGCAAACCACTTATGACGACCACAGTGGATTGGTCAAGCCTGATGGCTTCCCTCAGGGGGACATGACACCTTATGAGACCCTCCTCAAACAGGACTTTCTCAACAACCTCCAGAGGCCCCTCAGTGACATCGCGAAAAACCCTCATGTTGGTGGTGAGGACAGCACTGTCCACCTGGCCCAGGTGATCACCCACGCCAAGCTCGAGCAGCACCGCCAGCGGAGAAAGGAGGCCAGAAAAGAAAAAAAAAAAAAAAAAAAAAAAAAAAAAAAGACAAAGAGCGACGCCCAGCATCATGCCCAGCTGCACCTCCTCCAACATGCGTCACTCCCACAAGCCCCTGCAAATGCTCCTCCTCCTGCCAGGCCGCTATACCAGCCTTACCCCCACCTCACACCCCTGCTGACTATGCTGCAATGAACGCGTGCTTCCATTGTGGAGCCCATGGACATTGGTCAAAGAACTGTCCACTGAAAGCCCAGAACCACAGTGGGCGTGGACATCAGAACCAACAGGACCTCCTCGTGGGCGTGAACACGGAAACTCCCAGCTCCCACCATCAAGAAGCAGACTGAGGAGAAGGAGGGGTTAGAGGTCTGGATTCGGTGCCGGCTGTGGCCTCCCTGCTCAGATAAGAACACACACACACTTACACATTTACACCTCCCCACAGATGATGGCACTCTATGTCTCCCTATGACAACAGTAACTATCTCAGACAGGACTTTTGAGTTTATTGAGAACATTTCTCGGTACCCCTCACATGTACCAATCCTGAACAGCTCTGTTCTCACACACTTTTCTTATTCCCTCTTGCTGACTCTTTAGTCTGATGAGTCATGAATTATTATTGAAGTTAGGCCTTCCACTCCTCTCCTGATGGAATGACTTTTGAACCACAGCGTGAATGTGTTTACACTATGGTTAATCAACCTCGCCTCCCAGATACCCAGAGCTCTTATCAATGGCAGATCTACTATGAACGACAGAATGAGCTTGTAGCCTTAGCTAAAGACAGAGTTACTTTCCCAGATCAGCTGATGCTACCAGAAAATGTTCATTGTACTGCCTAGTTTTTTCAGGGGACCCAGACCCAGTGCATAAAAGTGTGTTTTTGAAAAGTGTGAATGATTGTTTGTCTGTGTGCAGTCTTTTCTGGACTGCGACGCGCTTTGCGATGTTTGTTTCTGTTTTATTATTTTTAAGATTCCAGGAAGTGACCCTCACATTTCCTTGTCCAAAGGCCCCACTGATAAATGGAAAGATTTGGGTTCCTGGACTGGAGCGTGCAACCATGCTCTAGATTGGCAGCTCAATTTTTTTTCTCAGACCCGACGAGCTCAGTACCCCTTGAAGCCTGAAGCGATTGCAGGCATCACCCCAGTTTTTAACTCATTTTTGGAAGCTGGTATAGTCATCCCTTGTGATGATTCCCCTGTTGATACCCCGATTTTGCCTGTTAAAAAGTATTGTCTTCCTCCAGCCTCTGACGAATGCGCTTTGTCCAAGATCTGACCTCTGTCAATGCAGCTGTACATGCACGTGCTCCATCTGTCCCAAATCCCTGCACCTTTTGTCTAATGTACCACCTAACTCTTGGTGGTTCTCTGTCCTTAATCTTTCTGATGCCTTTTTTTCTGTTCCTGCTCACCCAGACTCTCAGTTCTGGTTTGCATTTCAGTTTAATGGGTGAGGGTACACCTTCACCCACATGCCACAGGGCTACTGTAAATCACCTACAGTTCACAACAGAGCTCTCGCCGACTCTCTCTCCACTTTCTGCCCCACACCAGGTTCTGCCCTTCTGCACGGCTCGGAGCCACAAAGTCAGCAGACAAAAATTGCAGTTTGCCAGAGAAAAAGTCACGTTCCTTGGACATGTTGTCAGTGCAGAAGGTAAAAGCCTTTCCTCCAAACATCTCACTGCAATCCAACAGGCGCCGAGACCGGAGACTGTTAAGCAACTCCTGTCTTTCTTTGGTTGTGCTCCTACTGCAGAATTTTTTGTTCCAAACTTTTCAGAATTAACCAGCCCCTAGGTGAGTTAACCAGATCCAGACCAGTGAGTTCTAAAGTGCAGTGGACAAAAGAAGCTGAGAGTTTGTTCACAGCACTGAAACTTACTCTCCAATCTCCTCCCACTTTAGGCCTGGTGGATCCATGCAGGCCATTCACATAGACTGTGAAGGAGAGAGGGGCTGCATGACCTCTGACCTCCTCCAGGGTCATGGTGGAACTCTCAGACCAGACACTTATTTCTCCTGTAAGCTTGATCCTGTTGCTGCTGGACTTCCTCGCTGCCTGCGCGCCATTGCTGGGGCGGAGAAGGCCCTAGCAGCTTCCAGAGATCTTGTGGGTAACTCACTTCTGACACTTCTGGTCCCCATGAGGTCCACCTCATCCTGGCGGAGCGCAGGTCATCGCACTATTCCCTTCCCAGTTTCCTCAGGTATCAAACTTGTTTGCTCGAGCTGCCGAATTTCACTGTTAAAAGGTTTTCGGTCCTAAATCCAGCCCAGCCACTGTGCTGCTCACACCTGACGAGGGTCTCCCTCATGACTGTGCTGCTGAACTCTGACTGACTGCACATCATGACCTGACATGACTGACCAACCGCTCCAGCACCAGACTTTGTGTTTTTGTTTTGTGGTTCTGTCTCTGAATGTTACTGTGCGGGTTATTCCGTCTGCATGGCTCATGGGACTGCAGAGTCCGCGTCTCTGTCCTCCTATGAGCCTGCTTGGGCACTTTAATTTTTTTTTATTCGAGTGTGCTGAAAGTCACATATTGAATTTGGATTATTAGCAACCGGCATTTTCGATTAGAAATAAACTAATAATTAGAAACTATCTCTGGCAGTTGAACATTCACTTGTGCTCCAAAACAAAACTTAAAAGAGGAAAAGTTGCAGAAGCTCAGAGAAAAAATGTTTTGTTAAGCTTATCTCTCTGTTAGGAAAACAAAGGCTGAAGGCCCACAAGAGTCTGCAAGCAGAGCAGCTGTAGGCACAGATCGAGGTCACAAACAGAGAGCTGTGATCAAACTTGTTTTCATTTTTAATGTGAATTATTACAACTGTTTTTTCCCAAGGTTCTCATGTTGTTCTTTTCACAGTTTAGAAGGATTCTGAAATGTCGTCATCATCTTCTTCCATGTCTCTGTGGCCTGTTTTGATACAGTGAAACCAGAGATGTGGAAGTAACCTGCCTTTCCTCCCTGGATGGAGAGCATGATCAACTGAGAAACTGAGAAACACCATAGGAATTTTTTTTTTTTTTTTTTTATTTTGTTGTATATGTATTTAGTGATTACTGTTGACTCTTTTGCAGAATTTCCGGAAGCCTGACCAGCAACGGCTAACCCTAACCCTAATCCTAATCCAAACGTTCTCCTTCTGACCCAAATGTCTAATCAATCCTTTTTTTCCTCACTACAGTTTTCCGGGTCAACTCGGACAACAGGTCTTATTGTACGGTTGTTTATTGAATTGATCTAACTTTTAGAACATCAATTGGCGAAAATCTGTGCACAGAACAAATTTAAATGGGTTTAGGCACTTTTTACTTTTCTCATTACTGTCAAATGTGTTGTGTATGCTAACGCTCAGTTCACTCCCAACGAGCTTCAACTAGGTTAATAGTTCCCAGGACCTGCACAACCTCTGAGGATGGATGTAGACCCCATCAGGTGAGTATGAGGCAAATCTTGATGAAATGGAGGCTTTGTGTTAGCTTTTGCGTCACAGGTGAGAGGCCGGGCTCCAGACTCTGACAGGCGGTGAAACCACGAACACTGGCTGAGCCTCTTCCAGGTCCTCCTCACCATGCAGACCGCAGTCGAGATTCGTGGGCGAGATCGCTGGGCGAGCTCCTTGGGTTTGTGCATCGTGCTGCCAGAGGGTCCCACCCCCAGACCAACACCGAGCCCCAGACCTGCAGCTCCTGAACAGCGGACTGGTCTGTCCAGCTGCATCGCCCCGGGGAGAAACAGTGTGGAGTGAAATAGCGTCCCACTGCAACAGTAGCGTGCCAAGCTCCAACCCTTCAGCCTCACCGTGAAGAATCCCCGCCCCTGGCATCCATTCAGAGAGTTTGGCTGGCCCCTGAGAGGCTCCACCCGCCTCCTCTTCTTCCTGTCCATCATCGTCGTGTTCCCCATTCTCTGGATGCTCGAACCCCCTTCGTCTCCGTCCCCTGCTGCCCCCCTCATAGACCAACTCAACTCCCCTTTCCCCTTCTCCGAATGACACCTCCACTGCCCCTCCGTCCAGGCCTCCAATCGAGCCCCCGCATCAGCCGCTGATTCTTCTCCCCCGTCTTGCGTCGACAAAGGCATTGGTGCAGAGGTTTGCAGTCTCGTTCAACACCTCCACCTTCCCCCTGCCTGTGCAACCCCCCAGAATTGCGTCCTGGAATAACACTTCCTGTTTCCACATGACTCTGTTTGTTTATAGGCCCGGCGCCACAAAAGACCCCTTCACTTCCTTCTCCATCTGTAGCAATATTACCACTGTGTCTGATGTAACTGCTTTGTTTGGTGTTTTGACTATTGGTCCACATTTTACTTCACAGCATGCTGTTATTGTTCGTAAAAGGGAGCCGACAGTTGATGATTTCTTGGAGGTGATGTCAGGTACTTCAGGTTCCACAAATAACTGGCTTCTCTTAGCGGAACAGGTTGGAGGTTCGGCAGACTCTGGTTGTGTTGTTTGCTTGGATCCCTGGCCGCTTTTGAGGATTGCTCCTCTGCCACCCGCCCTGAGTTTCTACAGCATGTCCCGTTTGTTGTCTCCCGTTAACTTCTGGGACGAGGTCCCCTCCCCTCTTTGACGTTGATGTTGCTATAGGTGCGTTTTCTTGTTTTGCTAATAGTTTTGCAGGTCACATCCTGGTTGGTTCCCTCAACTCCTCCTGCCTGCCACAGTTGCGTTTGTGTCTCCCATGGATCGCCCCGATGCTTGTCCTGCTCGCCTTAGGCGCTCTGTTGATGATTCTTCCTCAGATCCTACTTATATTGATGCGATTGGCGTTCCCAGAGGTGTTCCAGATGAGTACAAGCTTGTCGATCAGGTCGCTGCAGGGTTTGAGTCTGCCCTTTGGTGGTGCACTATTATTTAAACTGTTGTTAATTACGTTCATTCTCCGATGGGTCAGCTGATCAGAGCTGTTGATGGCCTGCGCACACATTTAGGTGTTAATACATCAGTATGGGATTTTTAGGGGTCCTTTTTCGGGAAATATCAGGCCCTTGTTGCTTTAGTTCTTATGTCCTTAGCTGTGTTTTCCTCTCTTGTCGTCCTCTGTGGGTGTTGCTACATTCTCTATAGTCGTGTCCTTCTGATAAATAATTTTAACATATTTTTAACGAGGCTTTCAGCAGGTGCGTTCCCCAACTCGTTTACAGTCCCCTAACTGCAGTGGTGTGTCCCGCCTCGTGTCTGATTTTGAGCTGGATTCTGATCCGGACCATTTCTCCTCATCTGGTGATTATGATAATGGTGATACAGTTGTTAATTATTGTTATTATTATTATTTTTAATAAATATTAATTAATTAATTCGGCTTCGTTAGTTTTATTGATCGATTGATTCGTTAGGCCTCATTGATTTGACTAGTTTAGGGATGGACTTATTGAATTTTATTGAGTTGGTTGGTCTTTGGTTGAATTTTTAGAGTTAATTGGTTTGATTGGATTTTGATTGATTTTTTTTGGTTGATTTTTTTTTTTAATCATGGTTCTGCTTTAAAATGAGGTCCCAGTGTTTCATTTTAACCGTTCCGTGTTTTCATGTAGCTTGTGTTCATAGATTTTGTGTTTTTCTAATCGTAATTTTCGCCTTTGTGTTGTTCCTGTTAGGAACAAAGGGGTGGAGTGTGATGGAAAATATACGTTTAGGTATACATTTCATCTTTACAATTAAATGTGTCTAACCTTTGTGCACAGCCGTGAGGCCACAAGCTTTATTTTCTTATTGTCAGGACGCCTTGATCACAGTGTATAAACATTTTGACTTCATTAGAACATCTTGTCCATATTAGATATGGTGCTTACGTTCCTATCCTAAGTTTCTGATTAAAGTTGTTTGTATGGCTCTATAAAATACAAATGTCCTTCATCACAGGCAGGGCTCTGCAGACCTCTCCTCCATGCTTGCAAGACGTGTACTTTTCTCTGCTCTGTTTTAATAAACATTCTTAAAACCGCTTGACAACATTTCTTTATTCCATCGGATCCAACTATTTTTCCACCACAGTAGCAACAGTCCAGTGTGAACACAATAATCTAAAACCGGGTCCAAGGGCGCCCAGAACACGCATCACATGGTCAATGTGTACGTAGCTTTACAGGGTACTTTAGCAAGTCCAGAGAATTCACTCATACTTCCATACAACACCAACACAGAAAGGACTCTGACAATGATCCCTAAAACCAGACATTAAGGGGATGTGTGAAGATTGAATCAGTTTTGTCTGGGAAAAATTATAGAAAATATAGACACCTCTAAGCACTGTTTAAACAGTAAACAAAAGGGTGTAAAGTTTTTCAAAGAAAAGCTTATTTTTGACTCTGAGGCAATGATATGCTTCTTACCTGAACACATTTCTTTCCTAAATGTTAGTTCTCTGAAACAGTATCTACGTCCGGACACCACATATAGCTGGTTCTTGTCCAGCTTTTTAAATAAACAAACCCTACAGGTTGACGATGATTGACAGGCCTCAGTTTTACTTTCAGTTTGACCTGAGGACATCATCAGAAGCAGATGGCACCAGTGCTGCGGCTTTTCTTTTTCTCTCTCTCTAAGCAGGCGTTTATTTCCATAACCACATTTTGCTTTGTCATCAAATGTTGGATGTTTGGTTGAAATTGAAGTCAGAACATGCTCCATAAAGTGGTTAATTATAATGTCTGTATGTATGCACTATATCTGTGGGCAAACTAAAGTAACCTGGTTAAAGCCTCACCATCAAAACACAAGAGTATTTAATAAAATGTATAAAACTAAAAAGGTTTGCGCTCAGGAAATCTTGAAGTTTGACTCTTATAGACCCACTCTGATGAAAATTGTATTTTTGGTGTACGATGAAGACTTTAGCTTAAAATTGCATTTCTGAGAATTTTTGTATTTAGTTCCTTGTAAATCAGGAGCCTTTAAAAAAAAGCCTATTGGTGTCGAAGAAAATACTCTGGACGGGCCACAAGCTTCCTGCTCTGCACTATTCTGATACATTGTGGACAACTATGTGTGTGCGTTAGGGTTGTAACGATTAGTTGACAAATTAAAGACTAATTGAATGAATGAAGGAAATTATTATTTCAAGCAATAAGGTAATAATACATGAAATAACATCACATAATAAATCACAAGTTGATTGCTTGAAAGGATAGATTCAGGTTATTATTGAGGATCATTAAGATCAGTGATGTAATCAAATTTCAAACATTCACAGACAAATCATTTACATTGATCAGTACCAGTAATCTAAATATACACAGCCGATTATTATCAGGAAAACATCATCCACATCAATCAATATCAGAAGCCCAAGCACATTCAGACCATCATCACTAGAAAAAATCCCCTGCATCAACCAGCATGAGAAATCCAGAGCATAATAGATGATTGTCTATAATCATCTGACTATTTTCCAGACCCCCAGCACCGATCAATACTGAAGATCCTCCCGGCGATGATGATCAGAGCATATCTCAGAGCTCCAGCACCGATCAATGCAAATTACTTTCCCAGATATTAATTATTATCAGAAAAGAAAATTAACTACATTATAAACTCTTAGAATAGTTGATGACTAATTTGATAGCCGATTAGTCATGACTTTATATTATATGGAGTTGAAGTATAGTAAAGTTTAAAGTTATAATGGCATTATGCTAGCTTTTTTTTTTGACTATTTAGGCTCATTTGGAAATTTAGCTAGTATGTCGGCTACATGCTAACTATATTGGCTAATTTAGGATTTTTTTCTGTTTTTTAGGCTATTTTGGAGTTTAGCTAATACTTCAGCAACATGCAAGCTATTTTGGCTAACTTAGGCTTTTTTCAGTTTTTTAGGCTTCTTTGTCATTTAGCTAGTATTTTAGCTGGCTAACAGCTTCAGCGTTTTCAGCTATTTGCTTCAGCTATTTCAGGTATCAACTTCAGCGTTTTAAACCATCAGTTTCAGCATCTTCAGATATCAGGACTAGCATCTTCAACTGACAGCATTCACACTAGCATTAGCACAGGTAATGCTGTATATCTAATTATAAGTTAGTTTAAAGCTAATGATGGTTATGATTTGTGCTCTACGTCCAGTTTATGCGTGACCCGATTAGTCAACAAATCGGAAAAAATAACTGGTGATTAGTCAATTATTACAATAATTGTTTGTGGCATTGATATTTACCCGTCCAAGCTGGCATCTGTCTCGGTTGTATAACTACAGTATCGCTCGCCGATTTTGTGGCAGTGGTAATATTAGGTTGGGGACGTTAAGGGCTGTAATCTAGCAGGAGAGCTTGTAAACAAATAGATGATAGTTCCACCCACAACTCAGGAGTGAGCTTTTAATGCTGTTCTGCAGAAACTAGAGTTCCAGGAAATGACACTTTTTAAAAATGTTGCCTTAAAGGGTCATAATCATAATTAAGACTAGGGCTGGGTATCGATAATAATTTCAAGAATCCATACTATTCGATTCATCACAGCCTGGATCAATTCGATTCTGATTTTTTTTTTTTTTTTGCGATTCTTTTGTTCCACTAAATTCAATTCAATTTTGAGTTTGCAAAGTTTACATTCTTTCTTTAGAAAAAAATCAATAATCTTCAATATGTTTTGTATATATTTATATTAATCTGATACAGTTCATTTAATATTAAATGAATTGGTGACAAAACGAGGTTGTTAGTATCGACCTAGCGTTAGCATTAGCCATCTTATGGGAAATTCCATTAAACATTAGCATCAAGCTAGCGGACTTTAGCTTTACGAGCTAGATCGATCTGTATTTTTATGGATCGATTATTGATCTATTAAGCTTAGATCGATTCAAATTGATTAATTGATTTTATCAGCCCAGCTCTAATCAAGACCACTGGGATTTTTTCAATACCTTCAAGGGATGATTGGAGTGTGACTTTAAGACTTTGAGAATGAAAATAATACATAAAAAAGAGGGATGAGCCTGGTGTCACAACCCAGATTAGAGGGTCTTAAACAGAAAACAGAAATAGTGCCTTTTTCTTCAGAATGATGCAATTTTTCTGTATGCTACAATTGACCAATAACCATAATTCAGTTCATGTACCTGCAAAAACTAATCAACTCAGACACCCAGATCTTCTCCATTCGTTACTTTCTCTCAAAAGCAGTGGTGAGATTTTTTTTCACCATCAGCACTACTCACTGGGGAATCAGGGTGAAAGAGGCCAAACTGCTTCAAAGTACTTTAGACAGCATAAATATACTCAGAAAAATAAACATTTAATCTGGAAGGAGTGCTCTAATGTTTTTCTCCGTTAGGCGAAAGGCCACACAAAGCTCGCTCATTCAGGACGCCTCGACCTCTGACTTACAGGTGACACACGCTTCAACATTCCAGCATGAAAGGCCGGCTACAGCTAGCGTCTCTGTGGTGGAGTGTCGACGACGGCAACCAGGTGATGGTGTTTACACCCACTGGTGGATTTAACAGGACAGAGAAGGGGAGGCGACTGGTCAGCTGCTGTCCTGGCTCCAAAGCAAAGGATAAATCCCATGATGCCCTTCCCCCTCTACCTTTAAAACCGTCAAATATCTCCCTTTAAAAAAAAAAAAAAAACACACCCTAACCCTTACTCCTCCTCCTTTTCCTCTTCCACACCACAGCCCCTCACCCTGCTCCAGGATTTGCTGTACAAACCAGGAACAGATGTCTGCTGGAGCTGTGCTGAAAGACCCCGCTGTTCTGGATGCCAGCCACATGCTTTTCATTCAGAGATGAAGGCTCACAGCTCGCCTTCTTGTGAAGCCAATTTCAGGAAAAAAAAAAAAAGGATAGAAAAAAAAACACTCTCCAAACGCCTTTAAGTCTCTTCAAAAGCAGAACATATACGAGCGCACCTTTTTGTCTGTGTATTGTTCTCTGGCAATGCCTCAGCTACTTGTTTTTTTTTTCCCTCCCCCTTTTTTTTTTTTTATCGTAGTTTCCGATGATGTGAAGCAAAAAAAAAAAAAGTCACAAGATGCAGCTGACAAAAATATTTCTTGACACAAGTCTCGCAGTGCTTGAAGGCTGCATCCAGGGCAAGAAAAGTTTTTTAAAACTCAAAGGAGAGGGCTAAAAAACTCAAACAGAAATGTCGTTCCAAGTGGGAGTCTCGGGATTACACAGCCATCCCTGCCTCTGATCCAATTCAAATACCGCTAACTCAAAATTAACGTGATATACTCAAAGGCAGTGGCGAAAGTGTCCAAACAAAACATCAACTTTGAGCAGGATCCCTGAATGGGGATTGTATCAGGAGGAAAGTCTTATTCATAAATTCCACAGGAACGGTAAAATACATATAAATATACTAGAGCGCAATTAGTTTGGAAACATGCTTTTACAGCCGATGTCTTATTGAGTAGTAGGTGCCATAGAAGTCAAAATGAATTTTCGTCTTAAGGCCTTTTGGCGTGTTAAACACCATTTAACCCTCATGCTCTCTTATGGGGTCCAGATGACCCCACCCTTACATTGAGGCGTTCCCCCTTCCATGACAAAGGTGGACAAGACTTCATGTCTGTCATTACACACCAGTAAAGATCGACAATCACTGAAAAAAAAAAAGTTCAGCGAACTGTCTTGTCGGGTCCAGATGACCCCACTTTTATGTAAACAAGCCTACGAGAGCGGAAGGGTTACCCAAATCTCCTCTTTAGCACTTCTCCAATGCAACTCTTTCTGGTCGCGTTTAAAATGTTGACACTTTACACAGGCCTAGTTTGGAGACTCAAGGTGGAGATGAAAGGCTGAACTGGAACTTTACTGTAACGCTATGAGGCTCTGGACTGCTCTTTCCGTACGGCGTGTTCCATCACTAACAAGCACAGGTTAGGAGTAATTTCATATGTTCAGAGTGGAGTCATTATGTGCAGCAGGAGGGTTTTTTTTTACCTTCACATTATAGCAGGTGACTGAACATTTCCCCTAAAGACTAACTCCAATCATTTTTGATATATTGGTAAAGCATTCCAAGTGGTCTTTTAATTATGATTATGCTGTTTTTAGACATTTTCTTTTTTTAAAAGTTCATTTTTTAGACTTAGTTTGTGTAGTTTTATTAGAAATTTCTCTTTAAGTTGTGGAAAGAACTGTTGGCACAGAGTAAGACCTCCCCCCACTTCCCATCATCCATCTGTTTACACACTCTCACTAGCTTAACATTACTGGTGGAACAAAAATGGTGAGCAATTTTATAGCAATCCAGCCGTCACAACCAAGACTGAACACATTTATTTAACTTAAAAGGTAGACAAGATTTCTTGTCTGCCATGGAAACCAGTGAAAATCAAAAATTGAAAATAATAAATTCGGTGCGGTGTACTGTGGGTTTAAGATGACTCCACTACCAACATTAACGTGCCTTGGATAGCATTGAAGTGGACCAGAGTTTGCTTCCTCTAATAATCCGGTATAAATTCTCAGTATTAATACACAAAGCGAACCCTGGTCCGGGACCAGCAACTCATTGAAATGTGGTTGGATGAATGAAGGTTCAGTAAAACAACTTTTAACATGATACACATTGATTCTTGCGCTATTTTCTTAACAACCTATATGTCATAGACACTTATCAGCCTTCTTGGTGGTCGTCTCCTCAATGAGCACCTTGCAGTATCCCTCCACTGCACCAAACTAGAAGTTAAAAGTGTTGCACAGTTGTTCAAAATTAGTCAGCGACAAATAAAGTTTGAATAATTGTACTGTCCTGACAAGGATCGCAAAGCTTAGAACTTCCACTATTTTTCTCATTGCTTTGCCCCATCCTCGTAATTCCTGACCAATGTCTGAAGAGATCTTTAGTCACACGGTTTTGTTTACAAGCTTTGGTTTAAAACAGAAATGTCTGCTTGATGGCAGTCTGTATACAGACCAAACGCAAAGTTCAATACTCGATCCAGGCCAAATTAAGCAGACTCGGACCGAACCCACAAACTTTTCCAGTCTGAACGCACCCTCAAACTGCATTTTTTGGGTTGCTCCTGATTTAAAATGTTTTGAATAAAGGAATACTCAGAAATGTAATATATTTCTTCCATAATGAGAAAAACTCCACAAGAACATGTTAAAAATACCAAAAACACAATTTTCATCTGAGTGGGTCTTTAAAAACATCTGTAAGGACATGGCAACAACCCCTGCCCAGCAGTAATATATTTTTTTTGTTGTTAATGATCAATCCTTTCATTAGAAATGATAGTTCTATATGTGGTGCTGATGAAAGTATCCTGATTTTTTTTCTTAAATAATCAGCATTTCTGACCTCTCAGCCCATCCCCCAGGACCGGATAGAAAAGTGAGGAGTGAGGGGTTTGGAGCCTCCACTGTTATCAGAGCCCTTTTATAACTCGCAGTTCTGCGCTTTGAAGTCGCAGCCAGACGACTCAGGAATCCTACTCCCCTGCTATAGGAAGGGGTTGGGGGTGGTCAGCGCTAAACCTCGGCTTCGGCTGATCTCCTCCATTATAAAACCATTAGTAATTTCAACCGCAGCTCAACACTCAGAAGCAAGTGCTGAAACTCTGGCATAAAAACACTGATGAGCAGAAAACGTGGATGATGAATATCACACACCTTTACATCCATTAAAGCATAAATAATGTCCTTTGTTTCTATGAAATCCAATAATGCAACAACTACGTATGGAAAATATGCTAATCCAGTAAACACTGGATGAGTATATGTCACGGCGTTGAATTCTAACATAAATTTTAGGTCTGACGGTTAGACAGTGCAGCTATACTTTAATATTTGCATAATCAAAACAGCATCACCTGCCACTGTGTAAGCAGGAAGCTGCATGTTGTCTTTGTAGATTAAAAAAACAAAAAAACAGAAGTGAAACTTCATTTTTAGTCACCAATGGTGTTCTTGTTGCCTATTCTAAATATGAATTAATCGCTCTTCAAAAAAAGAAAGTGCAAAAACAGCTACAAAAGATTTGACTTTTGAATTTCCCTTTTTGACTCAATTTCAAAATTAAATGACAAGTTACATTTTGCTTTTGATGACTTAACCAAACGACGTCTATATTGATGAGAGTCAAATGTTGATTTACGTAAAGTTACTATGAGATGCTAAAAAAAAAAAAAAAAAAATCTGTCATGATGTCTGCAATTTTTACCCTGTGGAGGACAGTTTAAACATCTTATTTTGAAATTTTTACAGAGCACTTTAATGTCATAAAAGTGAATAAAATCTGCCAGATTAAATAAATGTACTGCAGATCATGTATATCTGCAGATCGATCAATTAACCTTCATCTTTTTCCAGAGATTATTAAAAGGAAAAAAAATAATGTACAAAGTAGAATAAAACAGCCCCCCAAATACAAAGCAATCAAATAGAATAATGAGCAATGAACATCTTCAATATGTAATTAAACCTTTAGCTAATAGATGATTTCCACTTAAGTGCAGCTGAGCGTTCCAGATAAACCACAAAATCTATTACATTTTGATTCACAACTTTTCAATACATTTGGATGAATAACTGATTAATTTTGTCTTTTTTCCCTTCAGAAACCAGTTTTGTTTGGATGTAAAAAAAAAGGGACTTTGCACAAATTTTGACTTAAGCTAATCAAATGTGGAACCTTTGTATACAGAATTATGATTGTATTCATTTAAAAAAAAAATTAAAAGAAGAGTCGTTTTAAGGGGAAGTTGATTTATGTATTGGATTGATTAAATTTCAATATTTGAGAGAAGGTTGATTTGGGGAATCAGTTCAGTTCCGTTCTATGAGATGAGGATTCAGTAAAAATCAGTTAATGACACTAAATCCATTGGAGGCATGACTTTGATGGAAGCCAGGGTGGGATCCGCTGCCTAATAGGTGCCAGCCTTAACGTCTGTGGTGGTTTTCCTGCAGGGGAGTATAGACTCAAACTCCTGTGAAGCCGAGAACAGTCTCTTTTAATTTGCAATGAGTGGGCGTTTTACAGCCCTGATATAATCCATAACTCTTCCACTATTAAAAACCACCCACCTTACAGACTCTTAGTAGTTTTCTGTGAACTTCCAGCAGATTTTTCTGTCTGGTCTCCAATGTCCTTCAAAAAACGACGTGCTAAGTGAAATGATGTAATGTTATGCTGACTAGAATAGGAGCCATTGAGGAAAAAAAAAAAGACACCGCTTTAACTCACATTTGCCAGCAGCCACAGGAGTAAACTTTATACACCCAAGCCTCCGAAAAATGACTACCTTTCCATTCAGCCAGAGCTGTTGTTGCCGAGCTGCTTTACACACACATGCACGCTTGCAGTTGTCATAATCCTTCCAAAGGGGCTCTGGCTGGGGAATTGTCACTGAAATGTGCCAAAGACAAGACGTGACAGAAAGGAGGAGGCGCCAGAACTTGACAGAGACATCAGGTACCCTCATGGATCTCTGAGAACACCACTTCCACTTGGGTCGGGAAGTTTTCAAGAAGGGAACAACTAACATCCAAACCACTCTACTACATCAGCAAAATCGAACACACCCCAGTTGTGCCCCTTCTCTCCAAAGTAAACACCAATACAAATGTGATCGCGCAAAAATGCATCACAATAGTGAAATGATGGAGCAAATACTTTACAAGAAGGTTGATTTAGTGACCCCCTTGCGCGTCAGAATCGTGCGTACCTGCATGCTCTTCAGCTTGTGGTCCGCTGCGCTGTACCTCTCACATTCCTCCATCCCTCTGCGCAGGAAGGCGTTCACGACAAAACTGTCTCCTGAGACACCAAGAACACCAGAAAACACCTGCGGTTCACCCCATTATCCTCATTTATCAGCCTTATCACACTAAATGCTCTGCAAGTGTTCTCACCTTCGGGGTTCTCTCTGCGCTTGCACGCTTTGGAGCACGATGATGATGATGAGGAGGAGGATGAGGAGGAGGAAAACACAGCGGTTAGTTTATCGTTTTGATTGTTTTGAGTCCAGTTTGGAACATTTCTTACCGTGTTTGGACTGGAGTTTGCCCATGTTTGCGTTCCTCTACTTCAGGATTGGTAGAAAGGTATAGTCCCAAATCCAGCACGGAGAGATCACTTACTCTACATAGTCACGTTAGGTTTGTTTGGAGTCAACAAAAGTCCAAGTTCGTCCAAACGCGAGACGCTAAACTGAGAGTTCATTAAAGAATCGGTTTAAAAAAAAGAAGAGGAAAAAAACCCGGGAGAACGACCAGAGACGAGGACGGGACGCGTACCCGGTCTGCCTGAGCGGGTAACTTCAGAACAACTGCTGTGAGGCTGCTTCACTGAAGGAGACCGACGAGCTGGAGTCAAGCGGAAAATAACATAGGCACTTCCGCTTTTTTATTTTTCAAAATAAAAGACAAACTTGAAGGGGCAACGTGATGTGATCACTGCCAAGCTTGAACCACTTATTCTACTACCACACATAAATACCTAATACCAAAATATCAATCAACTGTGTTGTATAATTGGTTATTTTACAATGTTGGAGGTCACTTAATGTTAAATTGTTTAAAGTAAAGGATGATATTTCCAACACTTTTCAGTGTTCAACCGTTTAAAAAGTTGTACATTACGTTTTCTATTACCTGCATTACACAGAAGCTGTTGTTGTTGTTGTTGTTGTTATTTTATTATTAGTAGTGGGAATAATAGTAGTAGTATCAAAGTGAAGTAAAGTAAGAGAACAACAATACAGAAAAGTTATGTCAAATTGTCTAGAAAATCCTACTTATACTTTTTTATGTTGATGTTTCTAGCTCAGTCAACTTTTTGAAACGATTGAAAATATTTATAACCTTTTAAGTATATCCAACAACTAACTTAGAAATTAAATAAAGCCTTTGTAGTTTCATACATTTAAAAATTTTTTGGACGCCAAACCAACCTTTAACTTCAGCAAATTAAATGTCCAGAATCATCTCTTATTTGTTTGTTTTTCAATTTCTTTTTCATTATTATAGTTAATTCATTTTTCCAACTATTAATGTTGTCGAGGTGGTGGTTGTAAAGCATAAAATGAGATTATCATGCGTCACTCTCTGCAGTAGAACCATGTACATTTATTTTGAAATCCTGACAGTGCTTGTTCTGGTAGATGTTACTTTTACCTTAACTGTCTGTTTGCAGGTCTGGCGGCTCTTTAAAACTGATAACAGGAGTGTTTCTTGTGATTCTTAAAATACCTATTGATATTTGCAGTGCATTAATTGCATTTTATGGTTCAATATTGTTATTAAGTCCCTTTGATGCAACCCTCTGTTTTGATTTATAGGATTTCAATCAGACTAAATCATGGCTCTTGTATCCTTTTCTTCTTTAAAAGAGAGTTTATGCCCCTTCATGTCCTTATGACAGGACAACACGGCAGGCGTACTCCCTGCTTAGGGCAAAGTTGAACCTTCAGTCAGCTTATCATGCAGCTCAAGCCGTAAACTAAACCTGAAAGACAAAATCTTCCTCCAAACAATGCTTCCATCTGATATGCTGGAATCAACAAGGACCATCAACAGTTGGTTGCTTCAGCTGCAGTAAAGATCCAGGAAAGGAATGATAGCAGAGTTACATAAATATTTCAATGACGCCATGGAGAGCTCTTTAACACAACAATCAACCAGGGTTTCAATATGTATATATATTGAGAAAGAGAGATTATTTTTTCTTATTAATTTATTATTTTTGGTATTTTTACAACAAATACCAAAGATAATTCTTTGAGGAAGAACCGGTTATTCAATCTACCAAACATCAAACACTTCTAGGTAGTTTTACTGTTTGTTTTCTTTGGCGAGGTGTTCAGACAGGGCTCAATGAAAGGAATGAAGCCTTTTTGCACAATAAAATCATTTTTAGCAGTAATGGAAAAGATGAGAAGAGATGTTTTGATCTTTGCATGTAGACATAAACTGTTTAAGCCACTTCAGATTTTATCATTCAATTAAAAATATATCTATATTTTTTTGCTTAAATTCAGAGGATGTGCGTGGAAAGATATAGCAGTGTCTTTGCATTTACCGCATCGATGCAACACTACAATGCTGTCCCAGTTATACTACAATACCTTGATGAATGTGAAGTGCTACTTTTCAGCTCCCTCTGTCAATTTGTCTGCTGTTTGACTCCCAACAAGTCTCCGTCTAAGTCTCTTAGATCACTGGCTGTGGCTGACAGGATGAGCAGGCATTTGCATAGTTCTTTCATGGCAGTCTTCTTTGATCCTGCTCGCAGTTCCTAATTATCACCGTTTCCTTATGCAGAGAGAATCCCAGGATTCTGCCTTTTTTTTTTCTTTTCCTCTTACAAGCTACCTTTTTCCTTTTCTTCTTTCTCCTACACCTTGCAACACTCTAACTTTAATGGCTGACAAATGTACGGGGCACAGAAATGTCAATAGACCTTAGAAACAATAGCTGCAGATGGTTTGATTGGAGCTGGGAACAGACACAAAGCTGCGGTTGTCTTTTTCGGGGAAAATGATCGTTTGGATACAAGTATGGGTTTACGATCAAAGACTGTTATGAAGATGAAGAGCTGGAAAAACCCAGACAGTTTACGTTTTATAGAGTTTCATTATGTGTTTTTTGCCAAGCACACGGATTATTACAGCAGTAAAATTTGAGAGCATTTTCTAAATTTGATCAACACAGTCTGAAGCTTTGAACTCGACAATGTTAATCATCAACTCAGACAATGATATGTTGCTTTTCTTCAAGCATACGGGTGGAGATAAAACTTTCTTTTAAATTAGATTCTGGTGCATTTGGGGAATTTTTTTTTTAATTGGACAAAAGTTGAAAAAACTTTATTTTAGCTTTTTCCCCCACTTTTAGAACAGCTTGAAACTAATTAAATCCTGTAACAATGAGGCTTTTCACTTTTATTTCTTTAGTGGCTTGATTGGCTTTTAACAGCTGCCTGGTTTTTGGATAGACTTCAGTCAAAAAGAAGAAAAAAATATGCCTCGAGACAGAACAATTACGGTTTTATTTACCATGTCCCATTCCTACAGCTCTCCTTCTGCCCATCTGCTCACTTTTCATTCACTTTTTGTGATTACTGGTTAGAATAAAACCTTTTTTCTTGTAATATAAAACATCAACTGACTAAACAATCTGTTAAAAAAAAAGACAGTGTCTGTAAAGGAATGATTGACCCAAATGGAAATTATATGCCCCGACTCAACCATTTCAGATAAGTGGAAATTCCATTCTGGGATGGCTTTGAGTAGTTTAAAATACTCTTTTTATTTTCATGACTGACTTTTTAAAAGTTAAATCCAAGCCATCAATGCATCTTAAAATTAGCCAAGAGGAGTCATTGAAAAAGTGACAGTGATGTGTCAGATGGTGCCTGGAGCGTGTTCATAATGATGAATTCATTTGTTTGCTTTCCTTTTACATTCAGGAACAGCCCACAGGACCCACCTTTGAAGTGGAATGAAAAAAAAAGAAAAAAAAAAAAGCATTGCCAACAACAAAACAAAGGGCGCATTGTTTCAGCGCCGAAGCTGACATGCAAAGCAATGGAGCATTCACAGAATGCAAAACATGTTCATAAGAGCTGTGGGGGTCACTGATCTATTAATGTAAACTTTGACATTCTCTTCTACCAGAGGTTTCCTTCTCCAGCTTGACCATTAAATTAAAGCCTTTGTCAACTAGAATTGTGAAGCAGTGGCCTGAGGTCAAGAGTAGTTTGATTATTTATATTTAGATCAAGAGAACTGGTTTTAGAAATGGCAAAAATCTGTTTAATAACATTGCTGTGTGTAATCATTGCTTTTACTGTGATCAACATGAATGTATTAATAACAGACTGCAATAAAAGCCTTGTTATTGATGTATAGCTACTAAGCGCCACCTAGTGATGCAGATAAGGACATAAAAGGATTAAGACAAATTTTTATTACAATGTTATCTATATTATACAGTGAATATATGAATCCATACAGTAAAATAAAGGGGTTTTTTTTATCATAAAGACAGAAAGGATGAACAAAACATACATATCACTCCCATTTTTTCAATCAGAAATGCATGTTTGGGATCTGTTCCTAAAATGAAGAGATTTATGCATAACAGCTGAAATGAAGAGCATGGCAGAATTGAATCGGATCAAATACCAAAAATGTTTAAGCACAAACATTTTAGATATAACATTTTTGTATCTATTTTAAAGGAATGAGAATCAGCCACTTAAGTTATGAGGCTCACAACTACCAAATGACAAAAAAAAGTTACAATGCTTGTGGGAAAAAAAACGGCATTCATTAGTGCAAAGTTGTTTCATTAACAAAACCAAACTATGAGAACAAACTTGCAGTCATCTTAGTCCATGTTTTGTGCCCACACAAACAACGTCCTGGCCTTTTAGGGCCAACATCAACAGAACTTGACTAAATCCTTTGTTATGGGCAACCAAAATGCAAAAACAAGATGAAATGACAGTTTTAAGGCAGAAGCCTCACAAGCCTTCACCGAGCCTGTGGGGTATGTTAGAAGCTCAGACATTATTGATCAGGTTGGCCTTTTCCTCTCTTTGTTTGTCCACTGCACGACTCATAGCATCCAGAAACGTCTCAAGAGTTACAGTAGGTGTCTGCAAAAAAAACAAAAAAGAACATTTAAAAACAATAAATCTAACTTCTAAGAAACTTAAGAGCAAATGCTTACCTTCACAAAGAGAGCATGGGATAGAAACGGTAATTTCCTCAGTGCTCTTCCGCTCAAACCTTTGCTCTTTCTACAAAATAGAGGTAACAGTTAGCATCAGAGGGTGTTGGAAGTGTGATGTAAGCGATCTGCAGGATCGGGCTCCTTACTTTGCGATGTCCATTAGCCGCAGGCTGTGTTCAGACACCTCACTGTTGGCGAAACACATCGTCTCCAGCTCATACATGGTAAACAGCGGCTGCCGAGGGGAGATGATCTGACACTGCAGTCAGAGAAAAATCTAATATAAAAATGCAGCAAAGAGCTTCTGTATTTCAGTTTACAAGTTATTTCTTTTTGTTAGATGCTTTTGGTATATCTAAACAAGTGTATTTGTCTTTTAGCAGCTCTTTCATAGCAATAATAGTAAATATCATGCATATAAATCCCAGTGGTAAGTAACAATTTTTAATTTTTTTTTAATAATGTCACATTTTCTCTTGATTTGCAGCCTGAGAAAAACTTAGTTCATTTGAGTACAAGTTTAACAATATACTAGTTAAAAAATTATAGTCCTATTTACAGTTTAAATAACTTTATTATGAACTGTTTAATGACATGCATTATTCTGCAGCTCCGTCATTTTCAAAGCATTACAAGATCAAGGTGACTTTGAACTGAAAGACATTAAAATGTATTTTTTATTTCTTTAAAAAGTAAGCCTCATAATCAGGTACTTTGCCTTCATTAGCTCCTCAAGGCAGGAGAGGAAGATGTTATAGATGCCTTTCTCAGACGGGGGTCCGATGTACTGCTTGATGTCGGCTCTGTCTACAAACGCCAGGTCGATCTTTTCTGTCACGTTGGATGTTGTGAGGATCACCACATTGGAATGTCTTTAAAAGAAAGTCCGAGATAAAAAAAGAACATCTTTTCAAGTAGTAATCTTCCTTTGAAAAGAAAGGTATTACTCTATAGTTTCACAAAAAAAATGAAGGTGGCGCTTTGGTTTCTGACCGTTTGATTTGGTCCAGCTGAGTTAGGACGGAGTTGACCACTCGAATGGCGTCAGATGGCTCCGTTCCTGCCTGGCTGGCATTCCTGGCAGCAGTCAAACTCTCTACCTACTCATAACACAATCAAAAGCAGTAATGTTTGTTAACAGTGGACAACACAAGTACAGTGAAAGCCACTTGACCCAATTACTACTGATGCTGTCGCTGATCTCACCTCATCTATTAGAACAAACACGAGAGCTTCTTTGTCATCAATCAGTTCTTGAATCTTTTGAAACATCTTTGTGACCAACTTTCCACTCTGTAACAAAGAAGTGAGATTAGCAGCAAAAGGGTTCACATCACAAAAAAAGAAGAAAAAAAAAAAATCACCCGCCTCCAGCCAATTTGTTTCACAAAACAAAAGCCAGGTGTACCTCTGAGAACCACTTTGAGAACAAGCTGTGACTGTTGATTTCAATGAACTGGCCATAGGAATACCTGCAAGGGCATGACGGTTTGTGAATGAAACAAGCAGGGCTTGTTAAAGCGGAAACAGCAACAATGGAACAGCAATTGTCTTACCGATCTGACAGCCGGATCGACAGTTTCTGGGCAAGAGCTTTGCACAGTGATGTTTTTCCAGTGCCTGGAGGCCCTGAAGGTGCACACAAGCACCGTCATTTCACACACACCATCTCTTCTCTGTAATTAGAAATACATTTTAATAATAGACTTACCATGAAGCAGCACAACGCGGTTCCATGAAATTAAGTTGCTGTCAACGTTTTTGTCCGAGAAGTAAATCGTTGTAGTGACGTAGTCCAGAAGCTGGAAAAAAAAGAATAATGTAAATATTCAGTAAAACAGGGGAGGGGAAAATATGTTTGTAAATCACAGCTTAATAATTTACCTTTGATTTGACTCCGGTCTCATAAACAAGACTTTCCCAGATTCCATGAAATTCAGCTGTCAGAAAAAAATGTATTTTAATATAAGCAGATAAACTTTTACAGACTTTTTAACTGATTGAATATGGGTAGGCTTTGCTTTCTTTTTATCAAACAAGAAGAAGTAAATAGCTTTTAAAAAAAAAGATGCAAATGAGGTCAACAGTCCTATAAAATGTTTGACTCGTTATGCTACATTTAATTGATTGCTCATTTAAGACAGGAACAGCATATATTAATAAAACATTTAAAAATGCAAATATATAAGATTATAGCCTTTTAGGATAATTTCCATCTTTAGTCCCTATAAAAAAATGGTTGATGGTCTCCAGTAAGACAACAGCAGAAACAGCAGATGGAGTTGTCAATAGAAAAACACAGCAAATTCATAAAATGTAGAAGCAACTATTAAGAAAAAAAGTAGAAAAAAATAAATAAATAAATAAATAAAAAACAAACAAGCAAAAAAAAAAAATTTATACAGAGCTGTGGTGGCAGTTTTGATTGTCTAAAAGACATATTTTCATCTGTTTGCTAAATGAGCTCAGAGTTGTCAGTTGTCTTATTGTTGCAGGAATTGAGTTCCAAGTGTTAGATGCCTTGTAGGAGAACACAGCCTGACTGAAGGGGCTTTTCCTGAGGGGAACAGTGCAATCACCACTGGAAACTGCTCTGGGAGCCCTGTTTGTGTTTTTTGTGATAGATGTCTGTAAAGGAGGTTGGGCCAGGCCATGAAGGATTTTGTAAATTAAAATTGAGTCATTTATATTTGATAACATTATCCCAGTCCAGCAGGTTGTGTTTTTTCAGTATTAACAGTGATGGTGGGCCTTGGGCTTTCTGTCTAATACTTTTAGAGCTTGTTTGTGGAGTGTTTTGATGGGTTTTACCGTTGTTATGCTGGCTGAAGCCCAGCTGGTTAAGCAGTGTGAGAAGTGTGACATGATCATTGCATCAAAATACAGTTTAGCTGACTCTAAGGTTAAGTTGTTCCTGATATTAAGAATTCTGTTTTCTCACTACACATTAAAGCAATAGCTCAATCCACAAATACAAACCTGTTGTTTGCAACGTTTTTAGTTGGTATTCAAATGCATAATTTAGCTGCAGAACAGGTATTTCTCTTATTAAATGGACTAATTACATTCAAACTGGATACGTCTAGTAAACAATCATTTCTTAAGCTTACAGGAATAAAATCTAAAATCTTTGAAGCAAAATATACTTATAAAAGCTTTACTGGAGATTTTTGACAGCTTATCAAGATGATGGAAAATAGCAGTAAATAAACGCAATTATGCTTCCACTTGAGTTTCCACTCAATAGAAACTTATAACAGAAAAACAGTTGTTATAGTTATGTTAGTTACAAAAGTAGGTCTGCAATTTCTTAATTTTTTACTAAAACACATGAGCACAAGAGTCCATGCAAGTAAACATAAATATGGACAAACAAACGATTCTTGTGCGACAGAATGATTTAGTGATTGAGTTTAGTTTTCTTCTTAAATATAACAAAAGTATATTCAATATTACTTTATTACCTGCTGGCAGCAACCAATGATTTGCAGCTGAAAGCTCCTCCTCCTCTAAACTGAGCATGCTCGGTCCATCTTCATTCAGCGTAAAGATGTAAATGGAGACAGTGCAGCTCTTTAAATCAACAGGCTACATTGGCGGCAAAAAAGAAAAGTTAGGAAAACTAACTGCCTGAAAACAAAGAAGTCAAAAAGCACGACATAATTTCAAACCTGTGCCATCATCTCATTAAGGTCAACTATTGACACAGATTCCACGTGTCTGGAGAGAAACTCGTCATCAAACTCTGTCCATCTAAAGTTTCCGAACACCGTCCTGTGGCGGTTCAGCAGCGTTTGCACCCGCATCTTCACCTCAGACAGTTTGGCAGTGCTGAAATACAAACAAGGATACAATCAGATACCACATGATAGCACACCATCATTGTACACTGATGTGATTACAGACTAATGTTCCTGCTTAAATCAACACAAGAGAACTGCAGCAGGTTAGTTGGTGATAGAATTAGAATACTATTTGGCTAAATTTGGGGGAAAACAAATGATACACTAAGCAAACCCACCTGACATAGCAAGAGCATGTAGTTTAAGGATGCATCGGTTTAGAAAAATAAAATTAAAAAAATAACAATCAGTCTGTTACACATCTGTCATAGCTGAATTGCACTGCCTTAAATTGTATAAACCTACCAAGTTGATTATATATACTATATATAATGTATCAAAAATTTGGTTGCCTAGTGCTTTAAAGATCAGCAAGGTTTTTTCCATAAACTAGGAATTACTTGCCAACTCGAATAAATTAACATGTCCCCTGACATCAATCTTATTGTAGTTTCATATGATAAAAGGGGAAAATTGTGGATAATTCGATGTTTATTGTGATATACTGACTTACCTCAGAGACTTGACGTGTACTTCTACGTTTATGTTTTGTTTGACTGCCACGTCCATTTCATCCCCTTCCATTCTTGTAATGCTTAATCCAACAAAAGAACAAAAGTTAGACACTTAAAAACTAATTTGACAGACAGGCGGAAACTTTTCTTCTCCTCTGAGTTGGCTAGCGAAGCTCTTCAGCATTGCTAATACTGTCATTAGTTACGCTTTGTTCAGCTAATTATCGACAAAACACCGTAACACGAACAACTAAAGTAACATGCGTTTAAGTATTTATGTTGTCAAATAAAGTAATTACATCGGCCGACGTTTGCAATCTTTAAACAACCGCGAGTGTCAGGAAACAGGTTAAATCTTGCGCGCTTGTCCGTTGCACCGGAAGTGCTTTTGCAAAATTGGAGTGTACTTCCGCTTTCTCTCATTGTTGATGCTAACGTTATTATCGTGAAACGATTTGTTAGCCACCAGCGGAGAGTTAATCGAAGTGAAACGGGAACCCTCAAGACATAACCATGGGAAAGAAACACAAGAAGCATAAACCGGAATGGATAACAGTTGGTGGTACCTGCTTATACAATTTACTTGTAGCTTTAGGCGCATTTCTTTTCTTATTGTAGCTTGTTTTACGTTAGCTAGCCTAATTTAGCAGACGGGCTGATTGAGCCAATGAGAGACCTAATTATTCGAAGTACTACGCCTCCTAGAAATTAGCTTCTTAAACACTTTGATCACATTTCTTTAGAAATCATTAGATTTTGATAACTTATTAGTCAAATGTTTTTGCAAAATGCTAATTAAAGCCGTCTTCCAATGGAAATAAAAGAAATGAAAGAACCATTAACCATTTGCTTTGTGGCTCTCATTCAAACTGTTATTTGATTTTAGAATAGACAAACGTGTTAATAATCATACTTAAATGGTCAAAAGTAACGTTTAACGCACTTATTACTAAAGTACTGTTTCTTTTTTCACAATGTTTTTTCCCCTGTTTAAAATACAATGTGTGTGTTGTTATTACAAAGACATATATAACTTTATTAACGTTATAATTCAATATACTTGAGATCCATTATTTAAAGTAAACTTCTAGTTTTTCAATACATTTTTGTCGTGTATTTTGTAGTCATGATAGTGACATTATTCTAGTAAAAACATTCTAGAAATGTCACAAATACTTTATACATATCAAGCATTATTTAACATGTTATAGAACATTTTCTTCAGTAGTCCATTACTTATATCTATGTATATAATAATACATCAATTCATGGTTTTTCCTGCACATCGAAATAGTTTAATTCTGGAATTAATAATAGTTAGCAAGATAACTATTGGACTTTTTTTTTTTAAGTATTTCAGTTAAAAAAAAGGAGTAAACTGAACTGAAAGAGGTTGTTGCATTAGATCAGGGTTGTCAGAATCCAGGCCTCGAGAGCCGAGGCACTAATACTGAAGCCCTTACTGGCCAAACACACCTGATCCTAGGAATCAACAGCAGATAAGGCAGGATTTCAAGGCAGAAGGCCGGCTCTCGAGGCCCTGGAGTTTGACACCCCTGCATTAGGTCTTTGCACAAATATACTTGTATTTTTCCAGATGTCTTTGAAAAAAAATTTATCTGTAGAAAATAACATGGTAAAAAAAATGTCAGTAAAATCAAATACCAAACTTGTTAAACTTATCTTAAAGAATATTTTTTTCCCTAAAGCTTGTAATAATTTAATACTTTTGGAGATCGGCAATCAACTTTTTAGGGGGCTTGTGTTTGTACTGTGGGCCTGTCCTATCAAATATTTTTCTAACTGTTTTTGTTTTTGTTGTAGATTTTGAAGACAAAGCACTTGAAAAACCCCTGAAGATCAAACTAAAAGTTGGTGGAAGTGAGGTGACGGAGCTTTCTGGTTCGGGCCACGACTCCAGCTACTATGATGACAGGTCAGACCATGAGCGAGAGCGCCACAAAGAAAAAAAGAAAAAGAAGAAGAAAAAGTCTGAGAAAGACAAGGACAAATATGTGGATGATGAAGAAAGAAGACGAAGGAAGGTCAGTATAAAGACAAACTGCTTTCTGCTACTTTAACTGCTTGGTAATAAAGTTTTAATAAATTTGTTCAACCCTGCCTACAGGAGGAAAAAAGGAAGAAAAGAGAAAGAGAGCAGAATGAACTGGAGGCAGCAACTATGGCTGATGCAAATGTCGGTGTACCTGTTGAACCATTCACACTGCCCAAAAGTATTATTGGACTAGAAGTAAGTAAGAAAAGGTTTTAGTTCTAAGATGTTAATCTTTACATCTTTAGAAATTAATTTACAGAGCGACAAACATTCTGTATAACTCTTTAGCCAGAGGAGAAGAAAAAGAAGAGAGAGAGATGTGAGGTCGAGCATGAGGTGGAGGATTTTCATCCCACCATGAAGGTAGAAATCGAACAGCAAGCAGATAGGCCAGTCAGAGCCTGCCGCACTCAACAAGGTGAGAGACCAGGATTCCCTATTACAATCAATATCCTACATGCAAATAAACATCAATACGCATTTATAAGTTTGTGTTTTCATTTATGCAATCTAGAGAATGAGTCTACCCCACGCCAACAACTGCTGGAACACTTCCTGAGACAGTTGCAAAGGTAAGGGATGAAGAGTCACTCAGTTTGAACAAATTTTTTTAAAAATATACTCAGATGTTGAATTATTTTGGGGTAAATATTTTAAAATGATGGTAGGCACATGTTTGAGATGGACAATTTGTGTACATTTAATATATCTTTCTCAAAACAGTCAGTAAATGTGAGTTTAGGTGTGTACATGATTTTACTTATAGTTACCACTTTAAACTTTCCTCCAGCAGGGCCTCGTGATATCAAAATTTGTGTTATGTGTGACATCACCCTCTGAATGATCCTGTTTATATGTACCATTCAGTGGACACCACAGTGGACTGCAGATGTTATTCTTGATTGTGCTCTATTAATCTAGTCTGATTTATAAAATGTTTTAATTTGGACTGTGTCATATTCTCTGGCCTATCACACAATAGTAAGGAGACAATTCGCTCTTTTTGATTATATCAAACTGGCAGATGCGCTCTTGTATGGTCAAAAGAAGAAGTCTTCTAAAAATAAAGAAATAATCGTCATTTGTCTTTTATAGGAAAGATCCCCATGGATTCTTTGCATTTCCTGTAACAGATGCAATCGCCCCTGGTTATTCAATGATCATCAAACATCCCATGGACTTCAGCACCATGAAAGACAAAATACGAAATAACGAATATAACACAGTGACAGAATTCAAGGTAGGAGAGTCCCATTTTTCAAATGACAAAGCTTGAAATGCTGAATATTTGTTTTGAGGAGGTTAAGCTGCAAAGTGAAAATATGAGACTCCGTTTTTTTTCCCGATTGTTGTCCTTCAGGCGGATTTTAAATTGATGTGTGACAATGCCATGGTGTACAACAGACCAGAAACTGTCTACTACAAGGCGGCTAAGAAGCTGCTGCATACAGGATTCAAGATGATGAGCAAGGTAGGATGTTATGCAAGTTATACATTATTACATAACAATAGTCAGTTACATGCCTTTATAAGTAATTGAAACTTAGGAAGAAATTTAGCTGTGTATAGAGTGAAAGAGCTTTTTCTAATCCTTTGTTGTTTTTTTGGTCACTCCCTTGTGTCCAGGATCGGCTCTTGGCTCTGAAGCGCAGCATGTCTTTCCTGCAGGATATGGATTTCACTCAGCAAGCAGCCATATTAGGAGATGAAGACCTAACAGCTGATCTCCCCCCTCCAGAAATGATCCCCATCCCTGCAGAATTAACAAAGAGGTCGAGAAAGCAACCCGTCAAAGACAAGGAAGCCATCAGGTGTTTCATTTTTGTTACAATAATCATACCGATGTTGTCATTATAATCTAAGTTAAAGTTTACAATCAAATAGAAGAAAAGAAGTTTTTTAAAATCAATGCATCTGTTAAACACGTTTGCCAGTACCGTGACGATGTTACTCTATAATCTCTCTGGTGCAGTTACATGTTTGAACCAGAGGGAAGTGCTTGCAGCTTCACCGACAGCACGGCCGAGGAGCACGTTCTCGCTCTTGTTGAACATTCAGCGGATGAAGCGCGGGACCGCATCAACAGATACATGCCAAACTCCAAGGTGTCCCATTGCTTTCACTGTTGTATGTTTGTGAAATAAACACAAAATGTGTGAAACCCAGAAAAACACAAAATCCTTTTATTTTTTCCAGATGGGTTACCTACGTAAAGAGCCTGACACTTCTATTTTGTACACTGTTGTAAATCAGCTTGATCCTGATGCAGAAGGTTTGTGATTTCAAAATAAATTTTTAGTGTACTCTAACCTCTTTAACGACGTATTGTTGACTCCATTTGTGTCTCATATATTTATGAGTGTTTTTATTTTTTCAGAAGAGGAAACCCACAAAGTGGACTTGAGTTCTCTGTCAAATAAGCTCCTGCCTGGATTAACAACTCTGGGTTTCAAAGATGACCGCAGACATAAAGGTAGGTCTTTGTGGGCTGTTATTGTTTTTGAACCCTTAAAAATGCTATTTTAACCAAATCTTTGTGTTTTTTTATTTTGATTGGTGCAGTGACCTTTCTTAGCAGTGCCTACAACACACAAGGCCTTCAGAAGAACTCCGTCTTTCCAGACTTGCAGTCGGACGAGACAGATATGCTTTACTCAGCTTACGGAGATGATACCGGGGTACAGTGTGCTTTGAGGTACCATAGAAGTATTTTTACGATGATTAATCTAAAAAAAATAAAAGTCAATATTGTTGTTGTGAAATCTACATTTACCATCAATTTGAATTATTTTTAAAACATTTTTTATCTTGAAGCATACAAGATTTTGTCAAAAACTGTGGAAGCGCTACCAAACTCTGGGTTGATGGACTTCTGGACAAGATGACAGCAGGCGATCACTCAAAAGCTGTCCATCAAATTCGACAGGTACAGGAGGTCATTAAAGTTCAGGTTGTGTTTAAACAGCCTTCTATTTCCCCTCTCATGTCATTTATGACGCCTTGTTTTATTATCCAGAAAAGAAACATGATGCTGAAACCGGATGAAAACAAAGCCAACATGTGTGACATGCAGGTGCTTTTCACTTACAAAAGATTAAATTTAAATTCTAATTGGAAAAAAAAAAGCTTTTTTTTTTAAATTCTCTCTGCTTTTTGTGTTTGTTTTCTACTGGTCGGGTGTCTCTGTTTAGATGTCGGATGCTTCTGGTCTGGTGGAGAGCAGCTCAGGGCTGGACTTCATGTCCATGAAGAGCTATCCTGACATGTCTCTTGATATTTCCATGCTCAACCCTTTAGGTGATTTTACTCTTTTATCACACATTGTACCCTCAGTTAAAGCATTCCCATAATTTGTTTATAAGTGCTTCGAGAAAACAAGACTGAAAAAGTTTAAAGATAGATTTTCTTATACATACACAAAACTACTTCCAAGAATTTTAATTTCTAAAATGCATTTCTGGAGTAAAATATTCATGTGATATTCTTTAATGCTTAAGTTTTGATCGATTGAAATCTGAATGTCAGTGGTTTAATTTATCTTCCATGGAATGTTTTTGTTCTTTTATCAAGGAAAAATAGTAAAGAAGGAGCCAGGAAACGAGGAGAGCCACCATAATTTCGACGACGCTGACAAACTCTTGCAGGAGTTTCAGGAAGCTCAGGTGGACAGAGTTTGCTCCAGACCCTCTTCAAATCTGTCCTCCCTGTCTAACACATCAGAAAGTAACCAGCACCACTTAGGTATGGGTTTAGTGCTTTAACTAATATTCTTTGCTTTGCAGACATTTGCGCTGTGATGTCATAGCCATGTTTCCTTGTATTATTCTTAGGAAGTCCATCACATCTGGGTGTTGGAGATCAGTCAGAGATGGTTCATGATCCGTATGAGTTTCTGCAGTCGCCAGAGCCAGAGGGATCATCCAACAGCTAACCACTCACAGCTTTTCTGAAGGACTACAAGATCCATAATAAATACTGAAAATAAGTGTACAAACTGTTTTGTAATTGTTTTGTATTAGTGCAGCAACTGACTAATAAAAATATGAGTGTATTATGATATACTTTTGTGTCACTTGTTTATTAGACTATCTGATTTCTTCAAGATATCCTGTTTATCGTTATTGAGTCTCACTTCTGCAAAGTTGATTTACTGCTGTTTAAGTTTCTTCTTTATATGCTTTAAATGATTAGCTATTGTTGGGTTTAAACTAAGTGACATATTAGAAACCTTAATCTTTTGCATAAATCTATTCAAAGTGAACTTGGGAAAAGTGGCCTTCAAGTTCCGGTAAATGAAGGCCATGTTTTTTTGTTTTTTTTTTTCTTGTAAAAGCAGAAGTCAGATGTGTGTACACTTGGCCAGTAGTTTCCATTTTGTTTGCAGTAAAAAACAGCATTTGTCCCCTAGGGAAACTTTAACATTCTTTGGGGTTCACCTACCTTAAAAAATGTACATTTTACAATGTTACTATGTGGGTTTGTTTGAAAAGACAAGGAGGATTGCTTCTATCTATCACAGACTCTGATTACCGGTATCTCTGAGGAACCCGCAGTGCGCATGCGCGTTGGGGCAGTTACCATAGCGTCGTTTAAAGCTGCTGCTTCTTCACTTTGTGTCACGTCCTTTTAACGACAACACCACAGCATTTGATAGCGGAAATGCGGTTTAATTAAAGCTCTTTTTCTTAGTATTTAGTGTTTTCTCCCCCCTCCCTCCTCGTTTCGATGAACACCTGTGAAACTTTTGAGCAGAAAAACCACGTATGGATCGTCAGGCCACAACAATGTCCGCGTGCGTTTGAAGGGAAGAGGTGCTTTATGGTCCTGTTTCTGCTAAAAAGGTAAGAAATTATAGAGAAAACTTCAAGACAGAAAAGGATTTTGTTGACTTATGATTGCACGACTTTTTTTTGTGTATTAAATTGTTAAGTCAAATAGATGTAAAACGGGACTGGTATTTCATTCTTATTAAGAAAAGTTAATTATTATCAACAATTATCTTAATTATTGCATTTTTTTTTGGTCATTCTAACCTCTAGAGAGTTTCAGTTGATTTAGTTTTTTTTTTTTTTTTTTTTTTTTTACAGTGGTATTTTTTTATTTAATTTTTAAGACCTGGGACTTGTAAAAAAAAAAATAGTATTTTATAACCATTTTTAGGTCAATTCAGTCTCAAAAGAATAACCCTGAAAGGATCTTTGTCAGAGGACATTGGCTGGTCAGTTAGTCAGCCTGTACTATCACTGTCTTCAGGTCATTTTCCTAAGCAAATACAACCACTCTCTGGTGATGAGTGTCCTACAGCATGTCTGGTGTCCTCTCATGTTGTCCAGATGAACTGTACAAAGTGGAGGTTTAGACGTCCAGCACCAGAGACTGTAATCAGCAGAGAGGAGCTGGCGTTCAGGCGTCCGAGAGTCAACGGATGGTCATTCCCGCCCGGAGCTTCTCAGCTGGTTGGATGGCTGGTGTACGGCTTCCTCGCCACAGTTAGTTTTGGCATCCACATCCCTCTTCTGCCTCGGCCGTGGTACCATGTGGCCTATGCTGTATCCTTAACTTGGTAGTCATAGCGGCTGGCTAATATGTTTTATTATTTGAATAATGTAGAGAGGGTATCATCTCCTAAGCTTCTGAGAACTCAAAAGAACAAGACAATAATTTTATTGTGTGACTTTTTTTTATAGTCTCCAGTCATGACTGTCTCTGCTGTTTCAGGCTGAATAGAAACGATCAATAGGCTTCTTTGTTGACTATTGCATGATGTCACCTTCATTTTTGCAAACTGTTGACATTTTAGTTAGCAAACCATGTTTCTCCTGTTTACACACAAACTTTTAAAGTATTCCTCATCATCATCATCCTCAGATTCTTGGCGCGGTATTCGTTGTGCACTTTTTCACCCATGTTGCTGCGGTGACCGTAGATCCAGCAGATGCCAGTGTCAGAGCCAAAGTGAACTATTCCAGTCCACTGCCACTTTTTGACCGCTCAAAACAGCCACATGTGATCAAGGACCAACACTGTTTTCTGTGTGACGTCCAGGTGTAAGTATCTCGTGATCTGATGTGAAAGTTGGAATATATTTCATACAGTGTTCCCCATACGGCTGATAGTTCAACCAACTCTCTGTGGATGTATCCAGCAAGTCCAGCCTCAGAAAGTGACTTTATTGTTGACTTATCTACTGGCTCAGCAAACAGGAAGTCTTAGTGGGGCTGACTGTTATTCACATGGCCAGATAAGTGTAATGGATGTTGTGAAACATAAGCTTTAGTATTAATAATGGCTCCCTTTCTATCATTTTCTCTTTGTGGTGTATCAACGAAAAAGATAGGTAGCATTTTGATTATTTCTGATTTTTACGGCATATAAAACTAGTCAAGAGATTATAGAAAAAGACATTTTAAGCTAAACTGTATCCAATTTTATGAAAAAAAGAGTTTTACATTTCTTTGTAGATACAAACTGAAGAGTCAAATAATAAACTCAAAAATTAATTAAATATATTTTTTTTATTATCAGATTTTTACAGAAGTCAGGTCATGTTTGTTGTAATTGCTATAATTACATAATTACTCCCAGTCACTAACATTTATGTGGCCACGAACGATTGCCAAATAATTGGACAAATCTGCTGTTTTCTATAAAAACATCTGCTTTTGGTGTTTTGTTTTCCACTACTTTGAATGCATTTGTCCATATTTTTATAAAATTGTTCTTTTTATGGATAATTTCAGATGCAAGAGAACAACTTAAATCAGATAAATGTTAAACTATAGAAAGAATCCGACTACTTGTGTATAAATCTTCGTAATCATAAATCAGAAGACTGAGTATGCAAGTGTTGGATAACATATGATATTAGATTTTTAAAAAATAGGATCAGTGTTGTTGTGCCACCACTTCTCCAGAAAGAAATGTATGCAGCACAAGAATCCAAATTTACTTTTGGTGGTGTCTGTAGCTCTTGTTTAGGGTGCCACCTAAACCAAATTAGGAAATTAGACAGAGTGTAGTTTGCCTAACTACTAAAATTTTTTTCTGCAATATTGTGCTTCAGTGAGGAGCCAGTACTCACACATCAGCAGATGTGAAATCCTATCTAGTTTTGTCATAGGAGGGATAGTACTTCAAAGGGTGGGGTCATCTGGACTCCAAAAGATGGCACAATGCTTTTAAAAGTGGCCGCATGAGCCTCAAGGAAACTACAACACACTTCTGCTCTCCTTAAGATGCAGCCGCTCCTGTTGATAACCCTACACGGGCCCAGACAACCCAAAAACCTGCAGCACCCCTATGGGAGCATGCGACTAAGGCACAATGACATTTAATCAAAGAGAGCCATAGAGGATTGACGAATCAGTAATCATGTTCAATCTGTGAGTGTTTTGCTAAAAGAATACATAGGAAAATGCAACTTTTTTGGTTGGATTATTGCATTCAACGTAATATTATAAGTTGTAAGCTTCGTGGATAATGTGTATAATAATGTGACATCATCTTCCAGTAGCGGCCCCAGAGTGAAACACTGCAGTAGTTGCAACAAATGCGTGGAAGACTTTGATCACCACTGCAAATGGCTAAATACCTGTGTGGGAGGCAGAAACTACTGGTAAGAAAATCCTTGTTAAAAAAAAACAAAAAACTCCACTGTTTCCCGAATTCTGAATCCTGAATGCTTTGTGAACCAACATCATGTTTGCTTTACTTTCAGGTTGTTTTTTACCGCACTCGTCTCTGCTTTAGTAGGTGTGCTTTTGCTTTTTATCCTCATCCTGTTCATCTTTGTACAACATTTACGAGATCCACACATCCTGAGGACTGCACCACAATTAGGAGGTAAGTTAACAAAATAAACATAAATTCATGGTGAAATATTTTCTTTAATACATAGCTTTTTTTGTTCATTTGTTGATTTTTTTTTTTAAAGCCTTACCAGGGAATTCCACATGGCTGCTGTTCTTACCATTGGCTCCCATTGAGACGAGTTCAGCAGGTCTTCTTACGATCACTTTCATTGCTCTAATACTGAGCACCATCTGCCTGCTGCTGCTCAGCCATTTATTATGTTTTCATCTTTTCTTGTGTAAGTCAAATAAAAGTAATTGTTTTTTTCCCCCCACTTTCTGCCAAAAAATTAGCTTAATTTTTATGCATGTTTTTGATTTTTGTGTACAGTTTATAAAGGTATTAGCACATTTGAATATGTGAAGCTAAAAAAACAGGAAAAATCCAGAAAACAAGAACTTGACAGTCGAAACCCCTGTGGTCCAAAAAGGCCCAGCAAGACTCAGCAGGTGAGGCGTTGCGTTGTTTTTGTATCACTACGAAATACATAGTACTTTAATATAAAAATGTGTTTTCCTTTTGAAGAATCAAGAAAACTCAACTGACTGTGAACCAGCAAAATATCCCAGTTCAAGGTAACCACTGCCTCCATCCTTTTGCAGAGCTGTTTTTTCTGGCAAATGTTAATAAAGCTATTTATTTCGTGTCTTTAGCAATTTAGTCAACAAAAACCCACTCACGTTTCGACTTTCAGAGTCTTTTTGTTCAGAGGTATTTATTATTACTCTGAGTATCATTTAACAGTTGTTTTTAGGTTTACTTCATCTAAATATTTCATCTGTGGTTTAGATGGAGAGCTTCAAGAAATCGGTAGACAATGACAGGTTCCATTATGGCACAGAGAATAAAACGAGTAAGTGAAACTTGCTTTTATGTCATGAAGATCTAAATGCAGCTTTCTGTTCCGGTTCTAAATATTTAGAGAGAAAAAGGCTTCCTCTGATGAAGTTTAGGATTAAGTGTATCATCTCTTTATCTTCCACATTCCAAGATAACTGAACTGTTTGATTTTTTTTTTTTTTTTTTAGCCTCAATTGAATTATTTATTTATTAATCTGTTAATTAAGATAAACAAGCTGTCCACAATTAGATCTTTCTATTACATAAGGTTTTTTTTGGAGTGAATTGCTTAAAAAGTGCTTTTTGTAATGAGAGCTTATTGTTTCTTTTGTTCTCTGTCGGACAGGGGAAATCTCTATGAATGTCATCCAAAACTGGAAATCCAGTAATGAAGATGATTATCAGAGTGGAAGTGGGAACCCTCTCCCAGAGACACAGGACCCTTTAAGCAGCTCAATTATGTCTCCCAGCCGTTCCTCTGAGTAACTGATGGGTCAATATTTACCCTCAGGAGCACCTTGCACATTTATTTTTTGCTTTTCAAATGTAAAATATGTTTGTTTGTTTTTTTTACAAGCTGTGTCAAACAGTAGGAAGTAGTGATTGCACTGTTGTTTGTCGTTACCTTCCTGTAACTTTTCCACCAACTTCCCATAACTTTTTCTGCATTCAAGCTGCAACCTTAAAGACTCCAGGTTTCTATGAATAACTTGGGTGATACTTGATTTCAATATTGATGAAACACTTCATTGGAAATCTGTGTCAGCTTTTCATTTGATATTTTTCTCAACAGTATCAGTGGCAACATTTCTGTATAGTTGTGCCTTGATTTAAAGAGCATTCTAGTAAATGTTTGACTGTCTGCTTTTCATTTATCCATATTTATCCAATTTTGATTATCTTACAGTGTGCCCCCACCTCTCATCAACTAAGCATATAACAGTAGCAGCAACTGCTACACTACTTAAAAACTTCCTGCAAGTATTTACTGTTAACTTGCTTAGATATTTTATAGTTTGAAGCAAAATGTGTCATATTTTTGTAGATAGTCCACTTTTTTTTTGGAAACTTTTGATGTTTTATCACAATTTATTGATCATACAAAACATGTATTCCTAAAAAAAAAAAGTGTGCATAAAAATTCTCCAAGACACTTATTCTGAGCCTTTTTTTCAATCTTTTTCATTTAAATTAAGTTTCAAAACCTGCATTGGGATATGTGGGAGAAATTTTCTTAAATGGAAATTATTTTAGATAGTTGTAGAAATCATGTTGTATTGTGCTAAGCATGTATTTAGTTTCTTGACATCTGAAGTCCATTCCCGCTTGCAGCCTCAATCCATTCTAATAGGTTGAAGTATTATAATATATTTCAAAATATGTATAGTGCTTTAAGTACTTAATTAAATGTAAACGTTAAACATATATTAAATACCCTAATAATAAAGATTAAGACTTGGTTTTAAAGAAAGTGACAACATTTACGTTATCCTTAAAATTTCCAAAGTTTGGCATTTTTCAATTTGTTGTTATGTTATTTTGATGGTAAAGAATAATTCATTATTGATTGTATTTGTTGTTTCTTCTTGATAAATGTTCATCTATCACCTGTTTTTCTGTTTATCTCCAATCATTTTATTTAAGTAACATTAGTTTACCAAATAAAGTAAAGAAAATACATTTAAGAATTTTATTCTGATTCTAAAAGCAAATAAAAACAGATCTAAAGCTATATTATTTGCACATGTAGCTGGCTAATAGGAAATTGCAAGAACTGAAGAAGGAAACTGTCTAAAATTAATTCTACTAATTAGAAATGTTGAATAAAATCTGCATTTTCTAGCTTCAAAGGCAGAGTAAAAATGGACATAAGGCTGCACTGTTTTAGCGCTCTCACCTCACAGTGGAAAGGTTCAAATCCCAGCTGGGACTTTTGTGTGTGGGGTTTGCACGTTCTCTACATGCTCCATTGGTTAACTGGTTATTTTAGTGTCTCCAGGTGTGCATGTGGGAGTGAGAGTGTGACCCTGCAACAGACTGGTGACGAGTGCGGGGTGTTCCCCGCTTTTGCCTAACAGTAGCCAGGACAGGCTTTGGCAGTGGACAGTTTGAAAGGTTTACAAATCCAACCTTTGAAATAATTCAGTTAATTTTTTACAAAAATCAAATAATACTCATTGTCTGTTATGCAAATATTTATGTTTTGGTGTCCTCACAGTTAGTTTACATAGCAGCAGAAAGGGTCTTCATTTACAGGCCCAAATTACAAAAACTTTAATCTCTTGATCTTGTTAAAAAAAAAAAAAAAAAAAAGAACAGGAAACTGCTATTTTACAAGAACATTTTTGGTGCTTCAAGTATAAAAATGGAATTGTAAAATTTTTTTTGATCATGATTGCTTCGTTGTTGTTGAGAAAAGTAAGACAAAAGCTCTGCATAACAGCAACAAATTCAGTGTTTCTTAGTGAAATTTAACGCAAATAGCTGTTATTGTTCAGGGTTTCATACATTTACTTGATACACTTAATATTTGTTTATTATGGTGATATGCTTTTGCCCAATAATATAAAAATAATATTTTAGAATTTACCGTGATGGTTTAATTCTTTTAATATGAAATAAAAACAGTACAAAGGCTTGAAACAAATGTGAAGGAACAGAAAATGTGTATCTTAGTTCAAACAAATGTGATGAGAAAAGTAATATTTTTATTTTTTTTAACTTCACGGCCTCACATAGGAAATTTCTGGAGTCCAAAGGTCAAACATTTTATAAGTCTATTCATATTTCTGTTTTTTTAGGTATATTTTTTTAGTTTTGTCTTTTATCTAGTTCATTTAAACTCTTCTCAAGTGAAAGATTTCAGTAAATATTAGTGAACATAGTAGTAAGCATATAAACACACAGTATAAGAAGAAGTAAAACCACTGAATACAACTCTATCTGGTTGATTTGAATCATTTTATTGTTCTTGTAATTTGCTGTTGGCACAGTTGAAAACAGCTGCAAAGGCTTAAATAACAAAAATTTAGAAACTTTTAAAAAGATTTCTCAGTTACAATATGGTGATGTTCATATTTACACAAACACCCGCTATGTAAAAGATTGTACAATAAATAGAATATTTACTTTAATCATAATGCTACTGTATACCGTGCAATACGTTAACAAAACATAATAAAATAATCTTAAATGATCCATGTTGGGTTTGTCTACTCCCTAAAGTTCTTCAGCAGTTTGAACAATATTCCCTGATTTGAGCACATACTGATTTTAAATTCTTCTTTCTGTGATAGTTAGTATACCTGGATGATAATTCAAACCTAGGTTTCCTTTGTTTTTAAAATTAACAAAAGCAAAAAATTAATTTATCAGCGACTGAGACAGGTCAGAATAATACGTTTATGCAAAATGACAAATTTATAACGACAGAATCCACACAAATGGATTGGGATCATTTCAATGACTGGAGAATAAGGAACTGACATGGCATTGATCTTGGCTCAAGTCTTAATGACAAAAAAAAAGTAAAAAAAAAAACAATACATTTCGTAAGAAAATAACTCATAAGGCCCAACTTTAAATTAATCTGATGTGTGCACCCATTTATGAAGTTATTATATTCCAAAATGTTTTGCTTAATTTAAAAATATGAAGTGATTCATTTAAAATGAGATGGATTTAATTGAACCACCACACAGTGCAATAATCTTTCAGCCACAGTGTGGCGCAATTGGAGCAGTTTAAGCTTTCCCAATATGTTATCAACCAGTTTTTTTAAGTGTATTCTTTTTTTCATCATCATCTTGGTCGACTGAGTACAATGTTTACCCGATTTCCACAAGTTTGACCTCCATGGCTGAAAGAGGAAGATCCTTGGATGATTGCGGTCATCATCGGTGTGAGCAGGAGTTACATAATGACCATCCTGGTTCAGAGAAGCTCTGTGATTGTGTAACACAGTAGTGTTGGGCAGCAGAGGAGGAAGGTTCAGGGGCTGGGATGCTTTTATTCTGAAAGAATGGGATTGATTTCTTTTGTCTAACGTTGGGACCTTTGGACGCCCTGCGTTTGGAGAAGAGCCCAATTCTGCTTACATGAACAGTCGGTTCTTTCTGCTTCTCCGTGGGATTATTGGTGCACTTCCGTCTTTGGGTTTGATCATTCAAAAAGCAATTTTTCTAATTTTTTTTATGTGTTTTTGTTCACCCCACATCCATATCAGCCTACATCATCATCAACAACAACAGCATCGAGCTGAGAGGAGAGCAGCTTGTCGCGCGCGCGGCGGCGGCAGCCAATCAGCGGCCTGGTTTCTCTTCAGCATCTCCGAGGGCTTCAACCATCGGGAGGACTCGAGCGCAGGCGGCGGGGAGGAAAGACACCTGAAGGCTTCTCAGCGCGCTAAGATGGTTTTGTGAACTCGAGAGCGCGCTGGAGGATTGCGTCACCAGGTAATCAAAGCATGGTTTGATTTCTGCACAAGACTTGGAGGTTGTTGTTGTTGTTGTTGTTGTTGTTTTTATGCACACGCACAAAAACAACCCCACTCACATGAATGAGATTTGATGCTGTTCCTGCAGGTCAGTGCATGCCTCCTCAGGAGTATGCATTTGGTTGAGTGTCTTGTCTGCGCGGGCATGCATGGCTTGTGTTTCCCTGTCGAATCTGGCGGATTGCTGCAGGGGACTGACAGCAACAAACGCGTCACGTGGACTCCTTGTAAATTTGGCGTTTGCACTTTATGTAACACGTTTCGCCTCGGAAACGCGCGCAGACACCGAGCTGCAGTCAGGAAGATAAACAAGGCCCTTTTTTTTTAATTCTCTGGTTGTCATTTGTGCGCAGGCCCACTGACAGAGAAAAGATTCTGCAATAAAATAACAATTTATGATGTGACAAAACAATGCAGCCTTCATACAGCAGCTGTTGAGTCAGTGAGGATGAAGTTGCATAATTAAAAATTTTTAAAAAATGTTCAGATTTATTATATTTCTTCTGAATTGAGATGTTGTCTGGAGGGAGGGAGTGAAAAAGGAACAAGTTGTACCTCCATACCAATACATAGAATGATGACATCACTGCTATATGGCTGCCAGGCAAAACACAATAAATATGCTTCAATGGGATTTGCTGCTGTTTCCAGTCTGCAACAAATTTCCATATACTGTAAATACAGTAAAACTCAACAAATTAATCTGAAGGATTTCAATGTTGGGTAATATTGACTTTCTTTATATGAGTCAGTGATGCTCATGTTATCAAGTGTCAACTTAAAAGTCCCTCTCCAACTATCTACAGTAAAAGCGTTCCAGATGTTTTTTAAAATTAAGATTACTTTTTTTTTTTTTTGTGGCTTAAATCACAAAGTCTATGTAATCTTTCAATACATAATTTCTGAAGCTCATTAGAAATTCACCTCTGAGTTGTGGGCGGGACTGTTAGTTTGGAAGTTAGCCTCGGCAAAGGCTAAATTAGTATGCAAATTTCCCATCAACCCTTTGTTTACACTCGTTCCTGCTTGCTTGTAGCATTAACAAAAAAAAAAATTTAAAAAGGCGAACAATATTGGAGCTGAAAAGTTTTGAGATAGCAGCTTTAATGAGGAAAATGAAGACTTTAATGGATCTATTTGTCTGCAAGTGGTTGCATCAGAATTGTAGCAGAGAAGGGAGACTTTAACCTGCCCATCGCAGTTGCTCTATCACAAACCCAAGCTTTTTCAAACCCCAGGTTTTCATCTGATCCTTATCCAACACCATTTGAATAAATCAGTTTTAATCTTAAATTGCTTCTTATAACTCTCCTCATTATGAGTGAATGCTACAAGATGCTACAAGAACAAGTTCAAATTGGATCCACTTTCAGGACCTGTCTCATCCAGTTTAGGGGTCAATAGGGGGTTAGAGCCCGCACCATCAGTCATTAGGCAAAAGGTGGAGCACATCCTTCACAAGCTCCGTTTTCTTAGCATCCGTTTTGATGTGGTGCTGCCAACAATAACTGCTGGAGCTTGTTTAAAAGATCTGTGCAGCATGCTGCCTGCCAAAACCATTGAGTCACCACTCAGTGAGTGGCTTATGGAGACTAAGGCTTGACAAAGATGGCATGACCTCAGACCTGGGTGCATACTGATGTCATGCTTTCTCTTGAAGTGCTGACTGAAGAGTGGTATACCTGGGAGTAGGCTGATTTAGGGATGTTAGGAAGAACATGTGTAGGGATGACTTTGGATGCTAAAACAAGAGGATGGCTATTTTTAGTTGCAGTGATTCCATCTGAAGGATAAAACTGAATTAGTGGACAATTTTGAATTAAAAAATGTGAGTTATATGAACTACAGGTTAATGGTTTGAACATATGTAGCTCAGTATTACACACTTAGGAACGGACAGTCTCAATTAGTGATAACAGTTGTGATTTTAATTAACAAACGTGATAAAACAGAAAAAAAAGCGTGGATGGAAAGCAGATGGGATCTCTGCACGCTCACTGAAGGTGATGGTCTGACGGAGGAGTGAACTGTCTTCAGACACTTCACTCATATCTGATGAGACTCGGTTTCATGAGCAAAACACCATCTGTCACACAAGAAATCCCTGATATTGAAGTTACGGTGCGTCTCTGCGTGCATATTGTCCGCACCTCTTTACAGTGAAGAGAATGTTCCATCCGCGGCGGTCCATGCTTGCTATGAATAGGCGCAGCTTAAAATGGGTCAGTTTATAGTTAAAGCACTCATCTGTGCAGTGGGTTTGCCAGAAGGCAAGTGTATGTAAGCATGCTGTCATCCAGTCACAGATTTGTCTCTGGAGATCTGCCCTTAACCAAATGAGTGTTTGTTTGTGTTTGACAAAGTAGAGCAGAAAAACTGGAGCAAAGCATGGAAGTACTACAATGATGGAGGTGCTGGTTAATTATTTATTTATTTTTGCATATTTTGACCTCTGCGTCATTTACCTCTCTTTTATGTACTGAACAGGATGTTAGAGAGGGCTTTTTGTACTGAGGACTCAGCCACTTGAACCTTCTGACAATAAATTGTTGGGGGAAACACAAAAGGGCCCTTTGTTTCTCGTTCGAAGCAGAGAACATAGTTGGTCTCTACTCTGCTGGATTTCCTTCAAGAGAAAACCTCAGTATACATCCAGACCAGATCTGAGCTGTCTGATTACACACAATACAACACAAACGTGACCCAGTGTCTCTCTGTCCATTTTCCATGAATTCTTACTCCTGTTTAGGGTTGTTGGGAGGCTGGAGTCCATCTCTGCCACCATGCTGGACAGACTGTTGGTCTTTTACATCGCCACAAAGAAGTAAATGACTTAAACAACCGTATTGTCCTGCTGACAATAATTGTACCATAAAATCCAATTGATGGACAGTCAGACTAATGAAATCGGCATTAAACTGCCACCAGGAGAATTTGCATCCACAAACCTTTTACCTTATCTTTCTATCGTCTCCCTATCCTTACCATAACAAATAAATGAAAATATATGACATGAAAGCAAAAAAAATCATAAAAGGTTGGGTTTAGTCTTTTAATGATTTAGTTTAATATATTTTTGTTATTAAAAGGCCTCTTGACTGCCTGAAACAATTGTTTGTAATGACTTTATTTGTTATCACCAAAACACTACAGTGAATAATTGATGAAAATTTCTGTATATTTTGAAAGGATGATTAAGTTTTTAAAGATGTTTAGTTTACATTTTTCTTTCACATCACAGACAAATTTCCAACACAAGATTGGCCTGTGCATCTAGAGTTTGAATACACTATTAGTCAATCACCAGGTGACACATGTTCAAACGTGCACATTCACTTATGACTTAATAATCTATAATGTTGTTGGACTCTGGAGTACCCAGAGAGAGCCAAGGCATGGATGAAGAGATCATTCAAGCTTCACGCAGACAAGAACATTCACAATAGTATTTGTCGGTCACAGATTCTGTGAGATTTATTAATGTTTATCATAGATACACTTCAACTGTGAGAGACAGAATGTAAAAAAGGAATCCAGAAAATCACACTGTCTGATTTTTAAAGAATTTATTTGTATTTGTTTTGGGGCTGTTGCTAGGCAACACAGAGTTCTAACTCCTTCCATGGATTCTTCATGGGATTGAGGTCCTGAGTCTTTGAGGTGTCTTTTTTGTAGCCACTGTTTAGTTGTCCGGGCGATGTCTTTGGGATCATTGTTATGCTGGAAGATGCAGGTGCATTTCATCCTCAATTGTAGAAAGAGAATTTAGCCTACAATCTCTCCATACACTACCCCATTTATACTTTCCTTAATACTGATCAGTCGTCCTGTCCCCTTTGGAGAAAAGCAACTCCAAACCATGATGTTTCCACTCCCATGCTTCACTGTGGGCGTGATGTTCTATGGGTGCAACTTATCATCCTTCTTCCTCCAAACACAGCAAGTGATGTTCTTACCAAAGTGTCTCAATTCAGTCTCATTTGACAACATGACCTTTTCTCTGTCCTCCTCTGGACCATCCAGATGCTCTCTGGGAAACTTTAGATGGATCTCAACATGTGCTCCTTTGAATATCTGCAGGATTTAATTGAGTATGACTAATAGCAACCTTTGTTACTGTGGTCCCAGCTCTGGTCATTGACCAGTTTCCCCCATTTAGCTTTGAGCTGGTTTCTCACTGTTCTTAAGGTCATTTGTACTCTACCAGGTGATATTTTGCATGGAGCCCCAATTAAAGAGAGATCATCAGTGATAATGTGAATTTTTCCATTTTCTAAATCTTACCTCAACAATTAATCTCACCAAGCTGGTTACTTATTGTAGATTAGTTCTTGTTTAAGTCTACAATCTTGCCCTTGGTGTCCTTCGACAGCTCTTTGGTCTTGGTGGAGAAGTTGCAGTCTCACTGTTTAAGCATTTGTACAGGTATCTTTAATACAGATAAGCAGTTCAAACAGGTGCCATTAAAACAGGTAATAAGTAGAACATAGAAAGTTTCTTTAGGAAGAAGTAACAACTCTATGAGGATGGAATTTTTGCTTGTTTTTAGGGGGTAAATACTAATTTTCTGCGCAATTTAACAGATAAATTCTTCATTGTGGCTTCCTGGATATCTTTTCATATTTTGTCTGTCACTGATGAAGCATTCCTATGATGAATATTACTTCTTTTTAATCTTTTCAAGAACCTGCAGAAATGGTGACTAAAAATGTCTCTGTTGGCCTCCTGTGTTGGCCTGTCTTCTCAGATCCAGCTCTCCCATTTTCCTCCCGAGTTGTTTAATGAATGTGCAGTCTTGAAGCTGCAGATCATTACCAGTGAAAATGACTCCCCATCTTCACATGCTAAATTGTTTAAATTAATAGTTTTGATGCAATTGATATATATCCACTGAGTTATGTCTGCAACGTTTGTCCTCCACTTTTGTAAGCGAGGGATTTAGGAGGCTCAATAACTCTGTCTCAGTGGCTTGGCACGAGTACTTGATGACATATGACAGAATCCCCCACCATCAACAGTGGTACTCTGCGATGTCACTGTGTGTGTGTGAAGAAACGGGCATGGGTCAGACAGAGGAGCCACTTGAATTGAACAATAGGTTCCCAGTCTCCGTGGTTCTGAAAGCCATTATTCATACACATTAATAATCTCTTCTTTTTTGCCCTCTATGAGTCGACTTTCTTTTTATAATAGCTTTATGCACTGCACTCTTTTGTACCATCCAACCTAAGCTTGTGTGCTCTGAAGTGTGGACTGTACTTAGTGAGGTCACATTTGTGATAGTTGGCCACAGGACGGCTGAAAAAAGCCCCCTGCTATTGCCACTGCCACTGGGGGGTGAGTACTCGCACTTCGCTGTCGACTCCAGGGAGCTGCTCAGACTTTCTTATGGCAAAAGCAGAAAGTTGTATTCATCGGTTGTGCTGCTAAGTCTGGTTTCCATCTTATTTAATGTGTTTGCTAAATGACTTTAGCTGCTATTTAGTCATTTTAGACCTAAACCTGCTGTTTTTAAGGATGCTTCCCTGAGCATGGGAACAGCGGAAAGGTGAGCAGAGACAGTCAAGTACTGAAATATCTCAGAGGCTTGTGGTTCCAGCTTAAAATGATTCTCATAATTGATGTCATTTATTTTACAGGTTGCTTCTCAATGTTATTTAAGGCTGTTTCTAGGAGGAGTGAAGCTGTTGCTGTTTACATACTGGAATGAGCTTAGGGAGAAATTCTGGAGCTTAGACTGAATGAAGTCATGCAGAGCAAGATAGAAAAGACTAAATAAGTTTGATTAAAAAAAAGTGAATTTCTGACAGAGATGTGATGGTAGTTTTTGTACTGCTGGGAATAAAAGCTCTGTTTGTTTAGGGTTATTTTGTTACATGAATTTTGAAATTCACTATATTAAGCTGTGTACACTTATCAGAGAGAAACCAACAGGAATGTCTTTTTTTTTGCAAAAATATGTTTGCATCAAGTGTCAATATAAATGCTTGAATATGTATAACTCTTAATTGTAGCTTGATGGGAAATTTTTTGATGTTATTATGCTAAAATGAAATAATTAATCTTTTTTTGTTGAATTAAAAATAATCTATAAATTGATGGGTAAACTGCAGACATATGAGTAGTTTAAAAATAACTGCCACTTAACCATTTTTAAAAGTGTTATAATATGATATATGGTATTTGATTTGAAGACTTAAAAGAAACTTAGCATAATTAATTTAAAGGAAAATGTCATTTTATTCTTTTCAAGCTGATGTCCTAAATGTAGATTTTGTGATTTGTCATAAAAGTATATTTTAACCTTGTCACTAAAAAAAGTAACATAAAATTAGACCAACTTGCATTCTGCAATGGAGTTTTTTGTTATTCTGTGGGTGATCCGCTGCAGTACTTGGTCTCTTTTAAGATATGGTGGAGTGCTACACACATCTACCATATCAAATACTGCATTTCTGACAGAAGTTGTTCCTCTGTCACCTTATATGAAGGAGCGTTGGCACAAGAACAGAAAACAGTATTAGTGACTGAATGACAGGAGGCAGAGCTGGAGGTAGAGCTGTAGAGCTGAGAGGATCAGGAATGAATCCATCAGAAGAACAGCTCATGTTAGATGTCTTAAATGCATTGAAGCAGATTGCTGGTAAAGGATGCTGAGGTTGAAACTTTCAGGAGTGAGACCCTTAGACAAAAGAGGAAGTTCATGGATCTAGTCAAGGAGGACATTACTGTGGTTGGTTTTTAGTAACAACCTCATTCCAGATATCTTCACTGTTCATTTTTAAATCGTATCCTAAAACCAATTTTACCATCAAGTATTTGATGCAGCAAAAATGTATTTTGTTTTAGTGCATTGATCAAAGCTATAAAGCAGCTCAACTTATCTTTTATCATAGATGTTTAACCTCTTCTTCAGAGGGCCTTCTGAGATTCTTGAAACTGTAAATGTTCAACTTTTCATGTGAGGCTCTTCTGCAGTTAGCGTTTTATGAATATCTCTGAGATGATTTGAATCAAGAATAGACTTAAATGAATATTTGCTTTGGTGTTCCATGGAGGCAAAAAAAATAATCTGCTTTGAGTTAGACAAATGTTTGGCAACAGATTCTGTCAGAAAGAAAATCCTGTTTTCAATACTTGACAAATGTATCTGTTTTAAGGCTTTATTGATCTTGACTCCTGCATGTTTGGTAGAAAGTGAAGGTTCAGTAAACTATAGTCTGACTTTACAGCTTACATCCTGAAATGTCCCACATGTGCATAGACTAAATGCCGAATATAAACCAGATCATTGTCATTTTAATGTTTTAAAAGCATTTTTTAATTGATTTTATTCATTATAGATGCACTCCACTTAAAAAATATCTGGATGACTGTAAAGCTTTTTCTTTAACTGAGATATCAGTGACACTTTTGACTAACTGACAGAAAATGCAGTGAAGGAAAGAAAATGTTGAATGGAAATAGATCTACTTACCTTAAAAATATAGATGTATTCAGCCTCAGTCATTTATGTTATTACTCATTATAATAATAATAATACACATTACCATTGAATTTATTCAACCTGATTATTTATACATCTATTTTGATATGAGTTGTTGAATATTAATGAGCTTGTTTTATGTCATTTTTTAGATACTTCTAGTCTTCCGTAATCATGCAAGCATGAAAAGCATGGATAGTATCAGTCTACAAAAAGACTGTCCATAAACAAAATAAATAAACAACTGTTATCTGGTCTTTATGACTTTCCTGGAGCTCTGATTATGAGAAAGAACTATTGGATGCTGTAAATTTGAAAGACTGCAACATGAATTTATTGATCAGATCTTATTTTATTCACTCTTTTTGCCATTTTTTGGCATTTCCCAATGTTACAAATTTAAATAAGGACCTAATAGTATTCTGAAATGCTAACTGAGAATCTTCGATGTTTTCTTTTAATATCTCCTTCATCTTTTATGATAATCTGTTTAGTTCACCTCTTTTAAACAATCACTAATTTATGAGAATAAATAAGCGCAGGAGTTTTTTTTCTTTGATGAATTACCACCTTTGGTAATAAAGCATCACTTTATGATACCAAATGAATCTGTATCATAAACCTGCGGCACAACAATAAAAACCTGTGACACAAAGCGCTTTTATTCATATTTTGTCGTTATTACTACAGACCCACATCCACCTTTTCTGGATCCCCATCGTAGCACTGTTGTCTTCTTACAAATTCTTATCAAGTTATTTGAACCTTGTCCGAGTGGAAAAATGTTTAATAAAGTCAATCGTAGTTCCTCCTTTAATGTAATTTAAACTGCCCTTCCTCTCACTTACTCTGGTTCATTTTCCTCTTTCCCACAGCACAAAGAGAAAACAAAAGTCAGAGAATTTTACCACTTCACTGAAGGAACCTAATTCCTGCTCAACGATGGCAGACCAGAAGTAAGTTGTTGTTAGAAATATTCACATACATCTGGATTGTTGGTAGAGATCTATTTTAAGCTTTCACCTCTGTACTGCAGTCTATTCAACAGTTCTAATCTCACCTTGATGCTACATTACAAAAAAATAAATAAATAAAAATGTCAATAGCAAAGTAGCAAGTTACATCTTGATCTGAAGGTGTTTTACTCACAGCAGGTAAGTTTGTAAATGCAAGTCATGCAGAAAGGAATCAGACCGGACATGTTTTTGGTAAAGTCACCTCCATAACCTCTATTCAGGCGTCTGCTGGGGTTCATTTCGCCACCAAATAAAACCTCTGTTTTTTTTAACCTTTGTTTTCTTGACACAAGTAATTTTATTTTTCAAAGATTTGACACTTTTATTATCTGAATACAATATGGACATTTGTTTTGCAGCTGTCATATGTGCACTTTACATGAACCCCAGTGATTTCTTTTTTTTGCTTCTAGAGACACTATAGAAGACTTTAAGGTGCAGACGGCCAAGCACCCGAACGCCGGATCAGTAGCGTTACGGCCCCACAGTGAACACTCGAAAGACCGGACGTCCAAAAGGCTTTCAACCGAGTCCAACGGAACCAGCGATGGAGGCGCCGGCTCCTCCACGCCGGTCGAGCTGACCGCTCTGGAGGAGTCCTTTCGACGGTTTGCCATCCACGGAGACACCCGCGCCACCGGCAAGGAGATGCACGGCAAGAACTGGTCCAAACTCTGCAAAGACTGCGGCGTGATCGACGGCAAGAACATCACCCTTACTGATGTGGACATCGTCTTCAGCAAAGTAAAGTAAGGAATAAGCACCAACAATATAGTGTAGTGAGCTTAAGCCAGTGAGTTAAATTCTCATTAATTCTGCATGAGCTATTAGATTTAATTGACTTGCCTGTTAATTTATGGGTCAAACCTTATGGCGTGTGTTTAAGAGCAAAAGGATTGCTTCTACTATGTTAAGATAACAGGCTAAAACATACAAATATTATTTTATTTCATAGATGCTGACGCAAAAACTCTAACCTCACATAAAGCTTAAATTATGATAGGGATATTTTAGTATATTTAAACATCATGATCAGTTTTTTCATAGTTTGATAAATTATCTAAATTTCCTCTTCATCTGCCTAAATGCAAGAGTGTTTCATTTTATATGTCCTTAAGCTGCGCGAGTCACTCTTTAAGACCTCATTTCGTTCTTTAACAAGCAAGACCTTAATAGTTTTTGACTGCTGGAGAAAATATTCTTCTGCTCAGTTCACTGTTTACAAACCACATTTTACAAACAGCAGATTTTATTGGGAAGTTAATATAAATATTAGAACTCTCATAAAACATAATTTTCTTACAGTATTTTTGGTTGTGTGTAGTAGTATTTGTCAGGATTTCATTCATGCACGGAGCTTCTTCATTTTTTTGTAATCCGTGTTGAATGATATGAATAGGGATTATTCTGCATGGCAGCATCAGGATTGTGGAGCATGGCTCAGGGCCATTCGTCATACTGTCCTGTCATAGGTACGGAGAAGCTGTGAGGGAAAAAAAAATCCTAAATTCAGAGTTAAATTAGAGTTTCTTCCATAATTTTCTCAAACATAAATATTGTTTAAAATGATTTCTACCATCTCTGTCGATATTTTTATTAGCTGAAAACTTCTCTCTGGTGTTAGGTCAAGGGTGGGCAAACTTTCTGACTCAATTTCAATTTCAATTTCAATTTTCAATTTTATTTATATAGCCCAATATCACAAATTCAATTTGCCTCATTGGGCTTCATGCCTGCAGTTTTTACAGATGCACAGATGGAGTCATAAAATATGCACAATAGGTAAAAACTAAACAGACTATAAAGAACAGGTCATCCCTGTCCTTAGACCCTCCCTCGCGGTAAGGAAAAACTCCTAAAAAAAACCTGAGTCAGGAAAAAAAAGAAGAAACCTTAGGGATTCCCACATGAGGGAGAGATCCCATCCCAGGACGGACAGGCGATACCAAAACGGTTAAAGAAAAGTTAGCTGCTAAAACTGCATATATGAGTAGAGTTCATTCATATAGAGCTGAGTTCATTCATATAGAGCTGAGGGACGAGTGATGATTAAGTCCATAGTCCAGATGAGGCAGAACTGCAGACCACGACCAGGAGCAGGAGGGCAGACGACCCACCAGGAATCACTCCCACTCAGAGATGCAGGATGGTGACGGATGGTGACGGGGCTTCATCCAGATGGGCGGGGCTTCGTCAGGATCACCAACAAGTCTCCCGGAAACTGCAGTCTCTCCCGGTCTCCCACAGGGGAGTCGGAGAGAAGGAAAAACATGTGAATTATACTGCACCACCAACACAGGCATACAGTTAGAAGTAAATAAAAAAGTAGAGGAGAGGAGAAGTAGATGGAAAAGAGGACAGAGCCCCAGTGCACCATACATTTTTCCCAGCTTCTAACTTCTAGCAGCCTTCTATGTTATTATGTAGAGAATATACATATTTCATCATTTATATTTCAAGCATATATTGGAGAAGTATGTGATTATAATAATTATTTCCCCAAACTTCAGAACAGTATGGGAGCATTATGTTAATTATTCTATGATTACTGGCTAGTCTGGCAGAACGCCTGTCCAAATAGGAATGTTTTAAGGCTAGTTTTGAAGGTAGAAACTGTACCTGCCTCTCTGACATGGGCTGGGAGCTTATTCCATAGAACAGGAGCTTGATAACTGAAGGTTCTACCTCCGACTGTACTTTTAAAAATTCTAGGAACTACAAGCAGTCCTGCATTCTGTGAGCGAAGCGTTCTGATTGGCTGGTAAGGAACTATGAGATCTCTAATATAGGATGGGGCCACACCATTCAGAGCCTTATATGTTAACAGGAGGATTTTGAACTTTACTCTAAATTCAACTGGGAGCCAGTGGAGAGAAGCCAACACAGGAGTGATGTGTTCTCTTCTGCTAGTTCCTGCTAACAATCTTGCTGCTGCATTCTGGACAAGCTGAAGACCTTTTAAAGAACTTTTAGGGCATGCTATCAGTAAAGAGTTACAGTAATCCAGTCTCGACGTAACAAATGCATGGATGAGTTTTTCAGCATCACTTTTAGATAACATATTTTTAATCTTAGCGATATTGCGTAGGTGAAAAAATGCAGTTTTACAAGCTTGAGATATGTGAGCATTAAATGATAAATCCTGGTCAAATAAGACCCCTAAGTTTCTGACAAACTCGTGGGCCACAGAAGGTTCTAAAATTTGTCAGAAGGTCGGATGAGTTTTGCATTTTGATAATCCGCCTCATAAGAGAAAGAATAACTTAACAAAAACATACTTTAATCTTGATTAAAAATATAAGTATGTATTTTTTAAAACAGAACATTTCAGAGTTCTGTTTGGACTTAAACTGTGGCCTTTGTTCACATTTTAGAGTCAATTGCACCGATGGGTTGATGTCCACAGGGGAAAAATACAAACTTAGAGAAAAACTTCACTCATAAGGTGTTTGAATTATCGAAAAAATGTCTGTGCAACACACATGAATGCCAGAAAAACCTCAAATGTACTAAATACAACATGAACAAAGGTCATAGTGCATCATCCATGGTGAAACACCAGAATTACAGGCAAAATAAAACATGATTAACAAGTATCTTTATAATTTATTCTAATTAAGCAAGCTAGATTGCATATGGCCTCCGTTTGCCATAGTTTGCCAATCTCTGCATTAAGTAAAGTGCTCTATACATTTTAGATGGAAAACAATGAATTTACATACAAATATTTGCAGCAACTAAGCGACTATATATATATATATATATATATATATATATTTTTACAAATGAGTGTACATGTAGGCATCGTTTTATCCTATTTGAGGAGCAGCTCCAAAATTCTATTTTATTTAACAGATACTGTCTCATGCATTAAATCTGATCATGACAATGAGCTGTTTTAGGATCAGATCTGATCCATTTTTTCTGTTTGTGAAGATAAACACCCAGCTGAGAAAAAAAAAAGTTAGTCACAGCTGAGATAGTACAACTTTAAAGTGCATGAAAAAATCAAAATTATATTTTTCATTGTATTAAATTGACTAATGATAGTTCTTCTATGACAACAAATAACTTTAAGCTCTCAATAGTCTGGATTCACCAAAAATATTTATAATATTCGTTTTTTAAATATAAAGTTTCTAACATACTTCTTTCCCTGACCCCTTTGACATTTGTTGAGCCGAGTAAGTGTCTTTGCTCCCCTGAGTCATTGGCATTAACACATTCACTGTTGGCATGGTAATCATTGTTTGTATTTCATAACATTTTTCTTGGAAAGCCTACAAAGAGCCCTTCCATCCGACTGTGCCACTTGTTTACATCCTGCTGCACTGGTGGACGATGAGATGAGCCCAAATATGTGGTCATCCGTGTGGGAGTTAAAGGAGAAAAGCCTCGTTCCTTATCTTCCTGGTGATGCTTGCTTTTCAGGGGAAGCTAAATGAAGACTTGCTGCTCCTGTAGGCTGAGCGTGCAGGAGGTGGTGCAGTAGAGTCTGTGTGAAGCATGAGTTGTGTGAACACTTCGGAGCCACCCGAAGAGAGTCGCACTGGAGGAGGGGAAGCAATGTTTCATAAAGTCAGCGGCTGCAGGCATGGCTGAGCAGGGGAGAGCTGCATGCGGCACACATCATTTTCCTTTTAATCAGCGTCAAAAGCTCGGCGCTCACAAACGAAAAATTAAACCTCTTAACGAGCGTCGGATCGTTAACCCACGGCTCAGTGAGTCAGGATGAATGCTGGGTACAGATATCTGCTTCTGCTGTGCTATGTGCTCCTTTGGAGCCAGAACAACACACCACAAACTAGGGAGGAGATAGAGAGTTAGTGTGGATTAATCAGTTATTTTCAGCGGCGACTTCACTTTGCAGGCTCTCCGTTAGCATTTGCTCCTTATTTTCACAGCTTTGCTTGGAGTGGGACAGAGGGATCCTCTGCAGAGGATTTTAGTTGGACACCACCCCTGACAATAGACAGCATGGAACAGGCGCAGAGGAATGGAGCTCTCAAATGTTCACGACTGAAGGATTGTCCAAACAATACCGGTCACCGAACAAGTCCAATTGATAATACACCCAAACATTTGTTTGCTGCAGCTAGTTACTATGACAGCAGGTTGCCAGGGGAGACGGCAGACTTTACAGGCTGTTGTTTAGGTGATTTATCACCACAGCATTGACTGTTTGTGTTTGTGTAACTAAGGACTTTTAACATGGAAGTGAAACGGGCAAAAGGCCAGTTAAACAACTGGAGCTCTCAGACGGAGAATGATGAATGATACTGATCTGTGCAGCAGTTTTTTTTTAAAATCAGAAATTTTATTAGAAGACAGATTCCCAGGTATTTGGGTTTTCCAGGTTTAATCAGCTTCTATAATCAAAAACAGAAGCATGGAGAGGCGAGTGTTGCTATGGAAACAGCTACAAAGTAAAGTCAAGAGAGAAATGATGCAATCCTCTTGTTTATTTCTGTGTTCATGTCTTATTATAGCTGCTTATAATCTCAAATGAAATGAATGATTTAAATTTAGAGATCATATGAAGTTTGTCATCTCAACCAAACCTCGTATTTCAGGAAGAAAACGTGCCGCACCATCACCTACGACGAGTTCAAGGCTGCGCTCGGAGAGCTGGCCAGGAAGAAATACAAAGACAAGTCGGGGGAGGAAGCTGAGGCGGAGGTCTTTAAGCTGATCGAAGGGAAGGCGCCGGTCATCGCCGGAGTCACGGTAAGTAATCAGATTCCCGCTGTTTGCACGTTTCACGCCAGCGTTAGCAGTAAATTGCAGTCACACCCCCCCCGTCCGCTTCTCGACAGAGAGCCGTGGCCTCCCCGACCGTGAGCCGCCTGACGGACACCACCAAGTTCACCGGCTCGCACAAGGAGCGCTTCGACGAAACCGGCCGCGGCAAAGGGAAGGCCGGCCGGGTAGACATAGTTGACACTTCCGGATACGTCTCCGGATACAAGCATCGAGGGACGTATGAGAAGAAAGTGAACAAACCCACAGAGGGTCGACCCATGTGAGGGCAAAGACTACAGGAGGATTTTCTATTAAAAGAAAAACAAAACATACTCAGAAAGCACAAAAGAAATACGGTTTCATATATTTTCCCGCTCATCTATTGTGTTTTTTTTCTTTTTGAGGAGTTCTTCTCTTTGTGTAAGAACTGGAAAAATGTTTACATCTATTTTTACAAAGTCGTCACCAGCTGGTACATTCCTGTCTGATAGCAAGTGACTGCCAAAACACCGAGAAGAACAAATGCAACTGCTATGCCATGAGTATTCAGAGTCTGTTATGATAGGGCCTTATGTTTATCGAGCACAATGAACAACATGCCAAGAAAAGCAGAAGCATTGCAACCGTCTGATGAATTAGCAACATTGCACTTTTTAATAGAAACATTTTTACGACCATATTTAGCTGCATTACATTATTCAGCACCTAAGGCGTTTTTAATCCGCTTTTTCGGCACACAGGTGATTGATGTTTGTGTCAAAAGCCTATTTCATACTAAGCATTGTTGCACTATTGCTTAAAAAACCCTGTTGTTCTGTTTTTAATTAAGTTCATAAGGTCACTGGAGCAGAAAGTCTCATTTGTTTGAAAACTTTAAAGGGATAGCTTTTACATGAAACAAGAGTTCATTTTTCCTTTTACACACACACACACATAAAAAAAATTAGGACTTTTACAAACTTTAAAAAAATTGCCTTTTTGCTCTACTAAGACATATCTGTGTTAGCTTGTGTTTAAATGTGTCATATATTTTACTCTTCTTTAAATGTCAATCGTTTAGACAAAAAAAGTCCATCCCTTCATGCTGCGTGTGGCTCTTCATGAAATCTCTCTGAAGTGTAAAAAGCCTTTTAATTCTGATAAAAGTATTAACTCTATAACAAAAAGAAATGTTATTAGATTGTGTTTTCTTAACATTTCCTCTTCAGACTAAAATTAATCTACTTTGTGGCACGACTGTGTAAATATTCAAGCGTGTTTAGCTGCACGGCCTAATTTAAAACACTGGTTCTGTGTTTTTACTTTCTCCTGTGATGTTTTTTTTTTTTTTTTTGCATGTTCTGAATATATTGTTCCAGGGGCTTGATGGATGATGAAGCATCATCTTTCTCTCTAAAACTGCTGTGCCAGACTAACAACTTTTGTGCTTAATAAGATGTCATTGAAGCCGTGGGATATTGATAAAATCTTGTGTTGCTTAAAAATCGCTGTTTGCAAAGTAAATTAACCTTGAATGCTACTCTTTTTTTGTCTGTACCTTTAATGTTTAACTGACGAAGCAGGGTTTTTATGTTTATTTACATCCACTTGAAAGGAGAAACAAAGAAGCCACTTTTGTAAAATATTTTTCCAAGATAACAGTTTCTTGTGTTACGCACTCAGCCGATGAAGAGTCATGCATCAAAACTAGCAGCTCGGTGTGTTTTTGTGGCTGCTGCAGTCGCCGGAGTATCGTTACTGTGCTTCAAATAATGTGCGCTGTTATTGTGGAGAAACAATAGTTTTCCCCAAGTCTTTTTTAACATGCTTATTGTGACCCAGTGCATGCCGTGTTTCAGCGTTTGTCCAGATTCCTCCAGGTGTGTTCATGATTTATAGTGCATTATTCAAAAATAAAGAAATTCCAACATGTGCCGAGTAGGAAAACAAACTCGTCTTGTTGTGCGATCGCTGGGTGGAAACGGCAACAAAACCAGAGAAACTGTGTGGAGTTTGTGTTGCATATGAATGCTAAGCTGGTCGGCCAAGTTTGTGAAAGTGCATCTGCGTGCGCAGCCCTCTAGCCCTTAGGCAGACGTATAAATAAAGTCAGAGTGCAGCTTGATGCATCCACTCCATTGCAGACGGACACAACTGACCTAAAAAAAAGAAAGAAAGAAAAAGATCTTACTACAGGATCCAGAAAAACCTACAACGACCTTCTCACATTTTTCCCCTGAAAATAATTTGTTAGGATAACAGGCTTGACATGCAGATATACACAGAGTTTCATGAATGAATTGCTCTCCCCGGTTACTGTTTATATCAAGAAGAAAGCCTGTGCTGATGCTTTTACGAGAAAAACCACAAGCGAGAAGACAATGACTTTAAAAACCACGATGACTGATTGAAAAAATATGGTAAAAAAATGCACCTTTTTCTGTCATATTTGCCTTAAATGTTCTCCGCTTCCCTTCAGCTCAGCTAGCAAACACTCGTTGGTAGCCACCAGTGACCTGCAACACATGCACAGACACACGAGTGATTTTGCTGTGCAAACACGTGTGTGCGGCCAGACTGCAGGAAGGTCGTACTTGTGGCTCTCTTGCAGCATATTTGAAAGGTCCTGGATCTTTTCAGCTTCCTGCACTTTCTTCCTCAGCCCCTCGATTTCCTTCTTTAGCTCCTCCACTTCTGTCTGAGCCTCTGAGAATGAGCAAACACAAGCTAGTAGTTTATAAAAAAAAAAAAACAGCTCCACACGAGGATTCCACCCACCTCTGATCTGAGTCATCGGAGAACTTCTTATCATGGATTTGAGGTACTGACGCTCCAACTTAATGAGCTGTTTCTGCAGGGTGACATTTTCCTCCAAGACGATCCTCAGTTGCTCATTTAGTTTGCCCTGCGTCGAGAAGCACCAGTACAGTATGCAGATCAGTGTCAACATGCAGTGTTTGTATCTATGTTTCATGAACTTACCTCGATTCTGCGAGCTTCCTCCAGCTGAGCAGAGAGCTTCCTGACTTCATGTTCGTGTTCTTCCTCCCGGGCAACAGCTCGAATTCGAAGTGCATCAACATCCTGCCTTAAGGTCCTGACCTCGGCCTCTCGACTGGAAATATCGCTCTCCATCATAGAGAGGATTTGGACAGCTTGAGCTGGAGTTAAAAATAGAGAAGATGTGCATCTTGACAGGGTTGTGTAATTAGAAACCACATTTCCCAAAGCAAGCTCACACAGGAAGTTGTTGTTATGGTGCAGTGACCTCTCGCCCCTCCAGTGTTTGTCGACAAGGTTGAGCAGCATCTCCAGGGGCTTCCGGTAAGAACCCTGAGAATGGAATTCACAGAGGCCATAAGTTTTCTATAAAAAGATCCTTGCATAAATACAGAAAGGTTTATGATTTAGAGTATAAATCAGTTGGAAGGCTGAACTCAATGTTAACCCTTTTTTTCCTTCCAGCTTGTTGCTGCTGCAGGCTGGCGCTCTCGTCTGCCTTGTTGCAGCTGGAGTAGGAGAGTCTTGCGGGGTGTAGGATGGGGTTTGAGGGATCAGACAGATTCAAACCGGGTTGCAGTGGACTGGGAGGACGGATGTTGACGAAGGAGGAGCTATGATGCTGGCTTTGATCTGGGATAGTTAAGGAGATTTATAAGGAAGTGATGAATTTCCACAATAAATAGCAGTTTTTAAGTACATAATTAATATAAATATATATTTACCAGGGTTTGGAGTAAAATGCCCTTTGGCTTCGTGCCTTATTTGTTTAAAGGAGACCTTCTGATTTGGAAGTCCTCTGTCTGTGCTGTGTTTCTCTACATAAGGACCAAAGGACACTTTTGGCCTTTCAGCTACTTTAGATGAGGTAGAGCTTTTCATGGGAAGTGTGTCATTCATCTGTGGTCCTTTGGATGAAACATCATCTAGAAATTCACAAAAAAAAAAAAAAACACAAATAGATTCTGACTTTTAGTGTTAGAAATGTTTATGGAGTTGATATCTGGCTCCCCCTGGTGGACTTTAATGTTTCTGCAAAACCCTTGTGCTATCCTAGGAATTTTTACATTAAAAGTGGGGGTCATCTAGACCCCACAATACAGTGCACTGAACTTTTCCAAGGGTTTTTTCTTTAATTGTCTCTGGTGTCTGTGGCAGACATAAAATCCTGTCCATCTTTGTCCCCCGTTGTCATGGGAGGGATCCCACATCTACATAAAGGTAGGGTCATCTGGAGGGATGAACAACTGAATATTTTAAATTAACAAAAAACACCAACTAAAATCTCTTTATTGCTGTCAACTGTTAAAAAAAACTTTTTCATAAACATTAGGAACAATTTAAAGCAGTATGAATTGAATCATACAGTTTCTGACTCAAAACAACTGAAATAACTATTACTATTTGTCTGCTACATCTTCAAATAATTACCAAAGAACACACATACCATTGATGTTGGGTGAATATCTGAGGATGGATTTGGCAGATTCCTACAAACAAAGGGGGTTATCATTCATATAAGCCATAAGGTGTATATATACATCTAACATGGAGAAAAATAAAATCACCTGTTTTGGTGTTGAACTTTTCTGCTCTGTGAAATCTTGTAACATTTCCTCTCTGGACTCTAGAAGAAGGTTTTGAAATGTGAAGAAACAACTTCAGAGGAGTTGGTTTCATTAGGAATGACCTCTGTTTATACTTCACAGCGCATCCACGACCGCGCGGTCTCGTTCATACTAATGTTGAGTGGCTTTGCTTGCAACTGTCCACGATACCAACTATGGACTTCCGACTGGTGTTTATACTTTTCAAGCGACACGATCGTCCCCAGCGTTAATTTTTAACATGAAGAACATCTTGTTGACACACTTGCTGCGCTTGTGAACACGCAGGTACATGAAAGCCAGAGGAGGAAGCGGTGTGTTCCTCCACTAAACACAATAAATAAAAAACGAAAAAGGGAAAATTTCCTTCTGGAGTGCTGCAAGACATGAAATGATCTTTTTAGTAACTGTTTCTGTGCATGAAGTTTGGCATTTTCTTTAATTTCTTTAGCAAGTTTTCAATAATTTTTGAGGAGAAAGATATTTTTCTGGACAGACTTTCCTCCAAAGTCACGTACTCTAATCTCTGAAATAAATTTAAATGACATAAATTGGATGTGATTGCACTCTGGACGTAAGATTCCAGTCACATGTGCCGTCACCAGCAGGTGTCATATTCTGCAACGACTGGAGCCATTCTGCTCCAATAGCCATGCAACGCGAGTGATTACGACTCAGCCTTTAGGGTCCTTACCTTCTCTGTTCTTGTACACTGAGTCGGTGACCGTTTCAGATTGGTCTCCGGGGCCGACCTCGACTCTGTTTAACACGATATCCTGACTTTCTGCCGAGAGTGACAGCCTCTTGGTTAAACGGTCGACTAGAGCCAGACGGAAACTGCTGCTTCTGACAATGACAAACAGAAAAACAATTAGTTAAAGCTCTAATATATATATTTACATATATACAAACTTTATGGCACTTTAGACTTTAATGTTAAGCAAGTGCATATAGCTAGCTTAAGAAAGCAGGTTTTATTGTACTTAATAGGTAGATTTATTATAAAAAGATTTTTTTTTTTTTTTAATCTTTAGATGAAAGTGTGCACATTCCAACTGTTTAACACATCAATGGATTTACATCATTTGGGCTCCAAATAGTCTCTGAACTTAAACCAGATTGGTGGTTAAAGCCTGCATTAAACGGGCTTTGCACCCCATGTACCTTTGATCTTCAGCCAGATTCAGGGAGCATCTCTTCTGCTGAGGAGGAAGATCAGAGGAGAACTGCATGATGGCAACTTTCCGCTCCGTGTCTCTGACCGAGCAGCTGTCTGCAAAACCCAAAAGCTCATGACTATCTAGAGAAATTGACAGAAAGCAGGCACAAAGAAAAAGTAAAAATATCACCATGACTCCAGCTTACCTAGCTTTCGCAGACTGGGCAAGGCGTGCACGATGTAAGCCCGGTAGTGTGGGCAGTTTTTGGTGATAGGGTTGAGGCGGAGATCCAGCTCCCTTAAAACAGGAAGCTGGAACAGAGTTTTCACCTCTTCAAGAGATGGTATGCAGTTGTGATAAAGGATCAGCCTCTCCAGCTTTTTCAAATTCTGCAACCCCTAAAGAAAGTCAGGTTTGTTAACATTCCTCCAATAATGGTAGTAATAGACACTGAATATATACTTTTGATTAATTTCTGAGGAGACATATTTTTGTGATCAACAGTATTTCTTTAATATAGAAAATGTAAATAACAAACCTCCACAGAAACCAGAGCGTTGTAGGAAAGATCCAGAGACTTCAGGCGAATAAAATTATTCAGAGAGTTCCCCAGATGTCCAATCTTCTCCTCTACCGTTCCGGGAAGGCTCAGGGACCGAACATCACCTACAAAAATGACCACGATGAACAAAACCCGTCATGGCGTACCTCTGAAACATCCAAAAGAGCAACGGTTGATGCTATAATGGCTACTTAAAGCTAAACTATCTTTAATCAAACAGGACAAAAGTTGCAAAGTTCGTCCTTTTTTTAATGCAGGTGCTTCGTTTTTGGTTTTCCAATGCAGACGTGTGAGAAACTCTTACCGAGACACGGATGTTTCAGTTGTAATCTGTCGCGTATCCATTGCTCTGAGATTGTTGTTAGACACTCCGTCGCCATGCTTTTCAAACTTTGATGCCTTCACGTGATGTCGGAAAAAGAAACTTCAATAAATAAAACGTGGGAGAAAAAAAACTATTTTAATATTTCCACTCGAAAAACGTTAAAATTACAGCTTTCCGTGGTTTACATTGATTTAAAAATAATGTTTTAGTTGTTTATTTAGCAGAACCCAAAACATTGTAAATGTGTTTTTATGAAGTTTTTTCCCAACAAAACATCAAATTAAATTAAATTAAATTAAATTAAATTAAATTAAATTAAATTAAATTAAATTAAATTAAATTAAATTAAATTAAATTAAATTAAATTAAATTAAATTAAATTAGTTTTTGGTTTGGTAGTTCGGCCGACAAAGTTACAAAATTTTCAAGTGACAGTGAACGCCTCATTTAGAGCATGCGCAGTTCTCTGAAAGCGCCCGGTCGGTCACGTGTGAAAACAAACTGTTCTCTGCTCTTCCTCGTCTCAAAGTTTTGCCTTTTTGTTCAGTCCAGTTATAAATAGTGCAGCTACAATTGCTTCTAGTTTAGCTTTAACTTTAAATACAGAAATGTTGTTACTGTAGTTTCCGGCGTGTTCGCAGGTTTGTGCTCTGGGCGTGACCAATGGCGTCAACGGAGTGGGTGACACTTTGTAGCAACATCATTCTCTCCACCACAGCTTTGTACTTTTCGCGCAAACTCTTCAAGGTTCGGCTTTTATTTTACTCTTCAAAATTGCAGAATTGTTTTTGACGAACATATTTTACTTTTTTTTTTTTTTTAAAGTAATATTTCATTCATTAATGTTTGCATTGTCTTGTGTGTGTGTTTTATGTTTTTCTTTTGGATTTGATCCCCTATTCTCATTATATTAAACAGACTGTGTGCTCATGTTTTGCAGGATCACAGGGGGCCCTCAGTTGGTCTCTTCCTGCTTGGTCTCTCTGCTACACTTTATGTCCTCCTGCCTTCAAGCTCACACTTGGCCTCTCTCACCTGGGCTGGGGAGGTTCTGGCACCAGTGCTGGTTACTTTTGACTTCCTGTGGCTCAGCGAGGATCACAGCACTGCTTGGATCCTCCTGTTTGGCTCCTGTCTGCTGCTGGGACTCTCAGACTGGCTCTCACCTGATACTCTGACCGTCCTGACCCGCTGCCTGGGTCTGTCATCTCTGTCCTGCTGCCTGATGGTGTGTCTGTTTGCTGGGAACGTTTTAGGGGCCGCAGGAGGTGTAGCCCTCAGCCTGCCGTTACTTGTGGTACAGCAGGTTGAAACCGCCGTCGTTGCTCCGCTTGTAGCTCCAGCGGCGACAGAAGGACTCATGAAGTGGCTCTTAAACGGGCTGCTGTCAGTGGGCTGCTGGGCGTCCACACGAGCTCTGGGACAGTTTCTGCTGGACGTAACCGATCGATATAACATTTGAACCAGAGATCCTCCATATGGTGGCACAGAACTAAAAGCAGGACAAATTACTATTTTTGATACTATATATATATCAGTTTAATCACATCAGAGGTTGGAGGATTTGCAATTGTTAGCTACACCACAAATAACTGAAGAACTTTAATCTCCTTTGTCTTGGAAGTGGTGAACATTTTTACAAAATGAATTGCCAAATGATGAATGATGTGCCTATTTGTAGAATTCAACAAGTGTTTATTGATGTAAAAAAATGCAAATTGTAAAGATAAAAAGACAGAAAAGTTGGATGATGATCCTTGTCAGGTATGGTGAAGTCAGCAGAAGAAGAAATTCATGTCATAAACAGGCAGAAAATCCCCTGCAGATTGAGTGGCTGATTACACTTCAGTAACCAGGATGTACCACTTAATCAAAGATAAGGATGAATGACGAATCCCAGCAAAACACAAAATTGCAAGAATTCAAACAGGACTGTCCTACAAATAATACTATAACCAAGAGTCTGGAAGAGAATCTGTGGCTGATTTGTGGGGAGTCAAAGTAAAAAGGCATTGAGAATGGAAAAGCTAACTCTTGTCTGACTTACATACAGATTGATGAACTTGGGGTGCTAACAAACTAAATATTGGAGTGTTCGACAAACTAGAAAATGAGGCAACATTGACAGATGTAGCTTCAATCAAGCTTAAATGATGAAACTAAAGACTTGAACGGCACAGTCATTCAGGACAAACTAGATCAAATTACTGCAAAAACAACCACTACATTGGCAGATTGTCCTTAAAAAGACAAAAAAAAAATCTGCAAATAGGGTGAGGAAATGTCCTTATTTAAGAAAAAAATTCTAATCACTAAGACACGTTTTCTCAAACACAAGATTATTTTGTAATTAAAAAACTTTTTTTATATGATTATTTTTTGTTGCAGGTCAGGCAATAAGACATTTTTTCTTGCAATAAAAGTATTTTCACTTTCTTAAGATTCAGTTTTTGCAGTGTTACGAGCAAACCTGTAATCTAACAACTTGTTTCTGAGAAGACTTGACAGCAAAATGCTAATAAATCTCTGTATGACAGCTTTATACAAACAACTCTTGTGAGTTAACTTAATTTTGTGGGTTATCAATTCTACTTTCATTTTTTATGTCAAACATTTCTTACTGATTAAAGTGGCACTGAGCTTTGCAGATTTCTTTGTGGTTATTTTATTTCCTTTTATGCTCTGCAGACTCAGCATCTCTGAGAACAGTTTTTTTTTTTTTTTTTTTTTTGCTGTTTGACATCTTTGTTCACCATCACTCTCTTTAAAATCAATGACTTAATCTTTTAACTCTCCACAAACTACATTAGTTTAGTTTTATCATCCCCACTAGAGCTCTTTTGGGACCCTCGATAGATATAGTTATTATTATTGTTAGTTTTTTTTTTTTTTTACAGATGATTGGATGGGATGCTGCAGATGGTCTTTAGGGATTTCCGGAGTGTGAATGCGAACAAATTCCTCCTCTGGTTCATTGCAGTATATCAGCAAGTATCTCTGGCTCTGCTCCAGCTTTTGGAAACAGTTCTTCTGTTTAACCTCAAAGCTGATCAGTGATACTTTTTAGAGATGTTCACTTCAGCAGACACGTTTGATTTTTCAGATTCCTACATCAGTGGTATATTTACAAAATAAATTAATAGAGTAACTCATTTTAAAGATTATTTCATGTTAAATTTACATTTTTAGAAACATATTTAAGACTTGCTGCTTGTCATCCATCATCAGCCTCTTGCTGTGGTATCAGTCTCATCCCTCACCTTCACCGGTCTCCATGTCAGTCTGATCTATCACAACATCCCTGCAGCAATATGAGAAAAGCACACTGAGCATGCTCCCTGCAGCTGCCGCCTGTGGATGGAGCGATGTGGAGAGAAGGAACAGAGGGAGGAGAGAGGATACGGGATAAACGGAGCAGTGCAGCGGTGCTGCTGCAGCTCTGAGAACAACGGCTGCAAACCTAACACCACAGATGGAGCGTGACAGCAGCCTCAGAATGGCTGTGAGGACCGACGGCCGTCACCAAAGGGAAGACATCCTTTAAGGTAATGAAGAAAGGGAATTCAGCATGATAGAATGGAGGTGAAAATACCTTTAAACCCAAATGAACTCTTGAGCTGTCATCATTCATTTTCAGGCTGGATTTCATAGCGGCTGCATTTGCTACCAGCACATTTGGCAGAAGTGTGACAGTTGTACCTCTTTTTATTCTAAGATATTTTTCATTTACAGGTGAGACTGGACAGCGTGAAGAAGATGTATGCCTTTTACTCCCTTTTAGTCTACATCTTCTACACTGTCTTCAAAAAAGAGGAGGAGGAAAGCTTGCAGGGGGATCACGATGCTTCCCCAGACGTATGTTGTGTCAGATTTATCTATTTTAATGTTTATTTTCCTTTATTTCTTGTAAACATAGCCGACATCCTTAAAGAAAACTCTAATTGTCTGCAAGTCTGCGCATGTCTGTGTTTGCAAAAGCTCATTTTGTGCGTGTTGACCCTTGTATTCAATGCTGTGCTTAGGAGCCAGGACCTGTTACCATGGAAACAAGGAGCAAGAGAAGTGATGGCCACACCCCCAGAATGAGAAAGAAAGCTTGTGCTCGATTAAGTGAATCAAGTGAGTCAAATAAAATAATGTATGGGGTTTTTTTCAGTTTTGGGGTTGGTTTGCTGTTCTTTATTGTTCGTGTGATGTCGTTCAGGCAGCAGCAGTGACAGCGATGAAATGAGTGACGAGGATGAGGAGGATGACTCGGTCAAACCAGCATGTACTCCTCTAGCTGCCTTTCTGTCTTTTAAGCAAGAGTCTGAGAAGAGGAGGACCCCCCCAGTTCACCTGGACACGTCAGGAAAGGTACTGAGCTCTATTCCTCAAAAAACCACATCAGTCTGAATCTCGGCTTTCTGAATTACTATTCAGCTTTATTTGCGTGCTTCTAGACCCCACCGCTGACGGACTCTCCCCTGGTGGCCGTGATGTCCCACTTGCTGAGCTTTTTGGAGCAGTACTCCCACTTCCAGCAGCTTCAGCAGCAGGCCGACCAGTACCGAGTGCAGCTGAAGAGGCACCGCGTCCAGCACCGACGTCAGATGAAGGCCCTGCGGGCCTCATACCGCCAGCGCCTCCGAGACAAGAACAACATCATCAGCAGCCTGGAGGAGGCTGTCAGTCAGCAACAGAGCCCCAGCCCTTTGAGTGAGGGTAAGAGAGGGAGGGAAAATGAAGTAAGGGGGCAGAAAGATGTAGAGGTTAAGCAGCTGCCTCAGAAGCAGCACTCAGAAATGCAGATCATAGATTCTATGATAGCATAATTTCCAATAAGATCATCTCACAGATTAAAAAAAAGAAAAAAAATGTCTTCCGGTGTTTTATTAGATGAATATTAAAAGTTTTATGTATTAGAAGCAGTGATGGAGAGTCATAAATATTTCAGTACAGCTTAAAATGTGAGCAGAATGTAGATTAAATTTGAAAAAACTGAAAACATTTTGTGTGAAAGGTTAACTAAAAGCATATATTTGTTATTTGTTCATTTATTTAGCACATTTTAGTGCTAGGAACACTGTTCACCCTTTAATTGACAAATCAAATCACCTGCAGAGCAAATGGCTTCGGGTGGTTCCATTTAGCTTTCTGATGTCACAGACAGCAGGCTAACACTGCACAGCCCAGCAGACCTCAAAGCCTCCCGTTGGTTCTGCTTTGTGTCACATTTGACCAGATTTGACCCTGAAGTGGAAACTATAAACATAACTACAGCAGGACTGGTTGCTATTTTCACACTAATCTCATTACATTAGGATGTCTGTGACAGATCTTTGAACGCGTGCTGACATGATGAACCCTCAAGGGGGCGTGATCATGTGTTTGATTACACGCGAGTGACCCCCCCAAAGACATTTCTGTGAGAACATTTTAAGAGAGATTCCCACGGCTGGATTCATGGATTCATGAAAGTGTGATGAGAATATTCGGCACATTGTGACCGTGCGTTTCCCTGACATGAATTAAACATGTCTGTTAGTCCTGTTTTATCTGCAGCAAATGCACTTACAAGCTCCTGCACATGCTGGAGCTGCACGTGCAAATGTGAGAGCCTAAAAATGTGTTCAGATTGAATTCTGCTGAAATGAGATTTGGGTTGTTTTTAGGTGTTTGTGAATCTAAAATGATGTGCAACTTGTTCACTGATTTGTTTCTTTTTAACATTTTGGTGTTTTAAATAGATCTTCTCATCCTTTTTCTTTTTTAGATCTTGATGCATTTTGTCCATGCACACACATTGTCTCTGATTTATATGACCCAGACATCATAATACAACTCCCATTAGTCTGATTGCAAATTTTTAAGCTTGATTTGGCAAATCTTAAAAAAAAAAAAAACCTGGGACTTTAAAGATATTTCACCAGAAGTTTTGTCTTTTGACCCTCAGGTGAGTCGAGCAGTAACATCGGGACACCGGCTGGGGTTCACAGGCTGGTGGAGTCTCTGTATGGCCTGCAGGGTGAGAGGAGCAAACTGAGAGGAGAGCTGCATCTGCTGCACTCCCAACTGGAGCAAAAAGAACAAGACAGACACTCGCGCATACAAGCCTTTCAGCAGCAGGTAATTCATTTATTGTTTAAATTCATCGATCGAATAAGATAAAGAATTTATGTAGCTGTTTTTTGACTAAATTCATCTTGATTATGTTAGGTTTCCTAAAAGATTTAAAGATTTTAACAGAAGGAATTATAACAGTAATATAATTAAAATGAATGTTCTCAGATTGATGAGCTGAAGAGCTGCATTGAAGAGCGTGAAGAGGAGCTGTCACGACTGAGAACAGCAACAGTGAGTCCTTCAAGCCCCTCATTACATCACATGTCCGGGTTTGTCTGTGTCATCAGCAAAGCTGTCACTCCAGATAAACTAGGAATAGTGCCGTGGATGAGGGACAGCTGAGGAATTGATACTTGATTTAAGTCCCATTGATATTCTGGAGCTGAGTGGTGCGTTTCTTGTCAGGGCGCCACAGACTCAGAGAAGCGAGTGCTGTGTCTGTCAGCAGAGAACGAGAGCTTGAAGCAGAGTCTGAGCGTGACGCAGGGCCTCCTGCAGCAGCTCTCCACCATCCCGTCCCAGTCCAGCAACATGCTCGTCAAGGTGAGCGGCCTCGCACACGTACGTGTTGCTGAGCGCAGATTTACTCATACTAACTTTGTCTGGCAGGAAAATGAGAATCTGCGCAGCAGAGTGCAGCAGCTGGAGAGCTCCCTGCAGCAACGGGCCGAGCAGCTTTCACAACTGGAGAGAAGGAGCGAGCAGAGCGAGTGGAGGAGAGCGGAGGAGCTGAGGAAACGAGAGGACAGAATGAGGGAGCTGCAGCTTGAGCTGGACAGAGAGAAGGGGAAGGAGCCCGCTGTAAAGGTTAACCAGAGATTTAAAGAGGCATTAGAGGAATATCAGTCAGCAGCATTCATTCTATACTTGCAGTGGAATAACAACTTCGTTTTTTATGTCTTTGCATGTCTGTCCCCTTCTGCCAGTATGTGACTCAGACTGTGGAGGTGGAATCAGCAGCAACTGTGAAGCAGCTGAATAAAGCCCGACAGAGGAACGAGGTGTTGGCTGGAAGGCTGACCGATCAGAACGAGCGCTGCAGGCAGCTGGAGGAGCAAATCCGGAAGTCTGATGAGTACAGCTGCAATCTGCAGCATAAGGTAGAACAAAACAAAAATAGCAAGGGAGATGTACCACCTACCTTTTTGTGCTACAGTCCTAGAGAACACTGTATATAAACAGTTGATCACCTTCTTAAATGCACATGAGATGCTGGAACCTTTACAGTGGGGGTTCAGGGCCAGACACAGGACACAAACCGCACTTTTAAAAATGTTTAATGATGTTTTAATAGCAGATAACAGATGCAGGGGATCTGGTTGTTCTTTTATTATTAGGTTTATCTGCAGCTTTTGACACAGTTGATCATGAGATCCTGATTGGTCGGCTGGAACAATGGAGCGGGGCTTTCGGAGCCCAACAGTGGATGCAGTCTTACCTTACAGACAGGTCTTTCTGTATCAAAATGAGCTCTCACTCATTCAAGCGTTACCCTGAAGTGGGAGGTCCCCCAGGGGTCAGTTCTGGGACCTTTGCTATTTTTTAAATTTATTTGCTGCCATTGGGATTGTTGTTTCAGAGGGATTTCCACATCTATGCTGACGATTGTCAGACTTATGCCCCTATATTTTAAGGGACCTGACCGCACGATTAGAACAATAATTGACTGCCTTGCTGAGGTCAAGCTGTGGATGTTGGCTAAATTACTTGGCCTCAATGAAAACAAAACTAGGGTAATTGTGTTTACCCCTAGTGGTCGAAAGGATCATGACATTCTCTCTCTTGCTCCTTTTGAGCAGTCTGTGGTCGTGAGTTTGGGTGTTAAACTTGATGCTGCCCTGAAACTCAACCTCCAAATAAATGCAGTGACCAGGTCCTGCTTTTTTTCAGATGCAACATCTGGCTAGGATTAAGTCTTTTATTTCAAAAAAGAATCTTCACATTTTTACCTATGCTTTTGTGTTGTCCAGACTGAATTACTGCAGCTGTTTATATGCTGGGTTACCTAAGGCTTCAATAGCCAGGCTGCAGCTGGTCTAAAATGCAGCCGCAAGATTTATTTGTGGGGCAAAAAATGGTGACCACATAACCCCGATCTTGGCCTCATTGAACTGGCTGCCAGAGCAATATTTGATTTGTATCAAAATTCGTGTTTTCACTTTTAAGTCACCAGCAGGTGCAGCACCTCCGTATCTGAAGTATAGCACCTTAAGAGAAATGATCACAAAGGAAAGGAGACTAAATGTCTTGCAAGCAACCACTGTGCAACCTTGATCAATTTCATTGACAGTGATCTAATTGCTGAACTGAAGCTGCACACAGTGGAACAGTGAAAGTGACAAACTGCTGTGCTAAAACCTTGACAGATCGCAGCGTATGAGCGAGAAATCACCAAACTGAGGGAGGAACTGTTGAAAGAAATTGGACATTTGGAGGAGAGGAAGGAGGAAGCGGTGAGAGCTGCTGCCAGCTGCTCAGCCGACCACTTTCAGAACCTGCAGGATCAGTTCTTCAGTGAGTACACCAACCTGGTCACTGTCTGGCATCATCAGATCCATTTCTGAAAGCTCTTATATTTGGATGAGATTTTCAGTTGGTGCTTCACAAATAAAACAAAAGGCTAAGGTGTCTCTATCTTTTTGTCCAGGTTTGCAGAAGCGTCTCACAGCGCTCCCTCCCACTTTACGCTCCATGAAGACAGACTACGCCAGCCTGAGGAGCCAAGTTCGAAACTTCTCAGAGTTTTATGGAAGTGCCATCAATGAAGCCAAAAAGCAGGTGCACTACAGTAACTCCACCTGAAGCTTGAGCTTAGTAAACAAACATGTTGAGTGAGGATCTTTTCCATTTGCAGATTGCAGCTGCTATCAACGAAATGTCTGAAGCCAACAAAGATCTTCTGGAGAAATACCGAAAAGAGGTTGCGCTGCGCAGGAAGTACCACGAGCAGCTGGTGGAGCTCAAAGGTGCACATGCAGAACGATGGAGGTGACTTCAGTGAAGAAAATCCGTCACTGACTAGAGCATGTGGCTGTTTCAGGCAACATTCGCGTTCTGTGTCGCGTGAAGCCGGTGCTGAAGGAGGATCAGCATGAGGAGGGTCAGTCCGTGGTCGTAGCCACAGACCCCAACAATGAATCCTCTCTGACGGTGTTAAGCAAAGGAAAGGGTCGGATCTTTGAGCTGGACAAGGTCTTCCAACCACAGGCCACTCAGGAAGAGGTAGGAGAGGAGGAAGATCCTTTTGCAGAATTTCTTTAAACCTCCCCTACCCTTACAATTTGTTTTTGCTCTTTTAAGATCTTTCAGGAGATTGAGCCGCTTGTGACGTCGTGCATCGATGGATACCATGTCTGCATATTTGCATATGGACAGACGGGCTCTGGAAAAACCCACACTATGGAGGTACGCTCGTTCACAGAGCGCAATGAAACATTAAAAACAGTCTTTACAGGACCATTTATTTATTATGCCTCTTGATTCATTTAAAATATTTTTTAGATCATTCATTAACATTTTAACAGTCTGTAGCATTGAATGTGTTTTTTTATTTTACCAACTTTTGCTATTGTAATTATTTTTAGTCTTTCTCTTTTGCTTTTAAATTTGGAAACGTTTTTAATGTGAAGCACTTTGAGCTACACTTGTTGGAAAAGTGCTCTATAAATAAAGATTGATTTGATTCAAACATTTCTTTTTAATCCTCTTAATTTTTCGTTCATTTATTTTCTCAACCTGTTTTGTCCCTCTCTGGACTACAGGGCAAAATAAATGAATGAAATAAGTCTTAACTATTGACCTAAAAAGTTGTTTAGATAATTTTTTTTTTTTTACACGAACAGTTGCAAGTCCAAATGGAAAAGTAATTTAAGTTGTTTATTTTTTTTAAGTTTTAAAATATAATATTGTATATTTTTTTGGTTGATATTTCCAATGGTTGAAATTACAGCTTCAATGGACAGATTAATGCTACTGAGAAAAAAAACCCTTCAAATTACAAAATATTGTGTTTTTTCTAGGAATAACTACAAAGTGTTGTAGTCATGCAAGCACATTAATTAATTCTCACTATATCACAATAAAATATAAATAGATTCCATACTGCATTTATCTTTGCAAAAAAAAAAAAATCACATTTTTTGTCCTATGCTTAACAGTGGATATTCATTACAAATAGTGGTTAGTTTATTGGTTTATTTTAGACAATAAAAACAAAAAATAAAAAATACACAGATATATAATACCTATAGTTAAAATATTACATTATAAATTGATTTGAAAATAAAAGAAGATTCCATCTTATTGAAATTATATATACTCCTAATGATAAATAAACATATTTGTACTTATAAATAAGAACACGCATTGAATCCATTAAATTGTCAGAGTTTTTCAAATGTTCACATATGGATCTTTTAATTACTAAAGTGCTGAATTTCAGGGCACCACGGAAAACCCTGGAATCAACCAGCGAGCTCTTAAACATCTCTTTAATGAGATCGAGGAGAGGAAGGACATGTGGTCCTACACCGTCTCCGTCAGCTCTGTGGAGATCTACAACGAGGTGTTGAGGTACTTTTGCTGCTTATGTAGCAAGCTGTTGTTTTGGGCTGCTGTAATCGACACTGTCTGTCCTTTTTTAGAGACCTGCTTAGTAAGGATGGAGAGAAACTGGACATAAAGATCAACCCGGATGGAACGGGACAGCTGCATGTGCCCGGCCTCAGAGTTATAGAGGTGAAGAGTTTTCAGCACATCAAGAAGGTAAGAGTCTTTTATCATCAGTCTAAATAGTGAAAAAAAGGATGAAGACTTCCTTCCTGCTCACTGGTTTTACGCTCATGAAGATTTTAGCCACATCTCGACGGAACAGGATCACCTTCGGCACTCAGATGAACCAGCACAGTTCCCGCTCCCACACCCTGCTGTGCATCACCGTTCAGGGCACGGACCTCGCCACGGGCTCCAAAACGACAGGTCAGCCTCACCTGCTTTCACTTCTTTTGAGAACAGAATACCAGTGTCTGACTCTTTCCATAGAGAAAAATAAAGCAATAGAGGAAGGCAGAAATAACTGCAGCTCTTCGCTCCTCTTTCTGCAGGCAAACTGAACCTGGTGGATCTGGCAGGCTCAGAGAGGGTGTGGAAATCTGGTGCGGAGGGAGAGAGGCTGAAAGAAGCCCAAAATATCAACCGCTCGCTGCTGGCACTGGGGGACGTCATTCAGGCTCTCCGTGCTCGGCAGACTCACATCCCCTTCAGGAACTCCCGCCTCACGTACTTACTGCAAGATTCCCTGGGAAAAGGCAGCAAAACTGTCATGGTGGTCCAGGTGAGATTCCTCCTCCAGCCCTTTTTTAAACTCCGGTCACCAATGTGTTGAGCCAGATGTTTTTGTTTTTAAAAAGGTTTCTGCTCTGGAGAGCAACGTGGGAGAGACGCTGTGCTCGCTAAAGTTTGCCCAGAGGGTGTGCAAGGTGGAACTAGGTCCTGCAGCCAGGAAGATTGAATCCGGCGTGGGGCAGTGTGACTGAATCCTCCGGAGTCTGTCAGATCATCATCCGATACTAAAAGAATCTTCAAAGCTCGGCAGCAATCCTGATCAAGGGCTAAATGTGCAACTGTGGCCGAAACTCCTCCATCATCATTAACTTCTGTTGCCATGATTCTTCATCTGCATGCAGGAGGCCTCATCCTTCTTCCAGTCTAACAGAACAATTCTCAGTGATCATTCTAGTCAGGATATCAACTCTTCAGTTCATGCTGAGTTACTCATCCTGTTGTAAAATGTCTGTAGTTTGTAATCTTCATCCCAAATATGATGTATATCCGAAGATTGTAGTGTGTAGGAGCGGCTGACGTACAAGCTGCTCATTTATGTCACATTTAAGTCCCAGATTTGTGCAGTTTTTGTGAGTGCTTTAAGTTCCTCTTTAGAGCATTGTTTGCCTTTGATGGCAGGAATCTATTGTGGAGGGAGCGGGTGGCCTTTACGCCATGAGCTGTGCAATACGGCCCTTCAAGATGATGGGAGTTTTGACTGAAGATGCACTTTATTGTGAAAGAAACGGACCATTTCAGCTCAAACGCTTGTAATAGAGTTCACTAGTGAAAGTCATACCAAATACTGTTTATGGGTTAAATTTGTTTGTTGATTTATCAGCTGTTTAAAGAAAGTTAGTTTTTGCCTATAATGTAGCAGCACATCGATGTCGCATCAACTTCCTTAACTGCTTAGGAGTCACCAATGATAAAGAGTGAATCTTCAGGTAATTTTATCAATAAATATGGATTTTAAAAAGTACTATGTGTCTCAATGTGCACTGATAAATTTAATAGAATGTATTACTATTTTTTGGGGGGCAAAAATTTCTAAACACAAGTTTGAAAAAAATGCATTTTTTTTTTTACTTCAAATGTTAAAAAATGACAACACAACTGGACAGCATCACACACACACATATACAGAACATTTCTCAATAAAATAACTCTTGACTTGTGGCGAGTCCTGACAGGAAAACCCAGCACGGAAGCAGCTGCTTGTTCCTCCTCCTAGGACGCCCTCTTTCTCTGGAAACGCCCCGTTTTCAGTCCGAGTCCCCCTCCTCCACTCCGACAGCTCCCACCACTCCAGCCAGCTCCTCCTCACTGCCTCGGAGACGATCGCCTACAGTTTTTTTTTTTTTTAGAGCAGAAAACAATCTCAGATGTTTAATTGTTGATGAGACTTTTTCAGTTTTGTGACCCTGATAAGACTCCACACAGAAAAGGATGCGAAAACAGTAAAGATTTTCAAAATAAAAGTGTTAATTGACAACTACTACATTTTAAATTCTATATTACCTTCAAAATAGGTCATCGTCACTCATCATCTCACTATAAAAAAAGGAAAACTCCATCCTAATGCCTTTTCTCCCTCTCCTGAGAGTTTGAAGCTATTTCTAGAAGTAGATCATCCAACACTGAAGACTCTCATCACTAATGTTATCAGACAGCTTCAAACCTTCATAGAGTGGGTGGCTCGAAGTAATTAGCCATGCAATTATCTCTGCAGCCATTTGAAGGCTTTGTGGTAAAGACAGACGGCGTGATACTCACGGATGAGCTCGGCGATCGCCCTCTGTGTTCTCCTCTCCAGTTTCTCCAGTTTCTTTGCCACATCTCGCTTTAAATCCCTGAAATCAAGAGTCACGGATAAATTCTGTAGGTGAACTGCTTTTGTTAATGTAAAGTTTTGATAAAACCACAAAATTAAAAAAAAAAGTTACCAGTCTGGCTTTCTTGGAGCAAGATTTGCCAAATCCTGAAAAAAAACAAACAAAAAACAAATGAATAAAAAACTCCTCAAAACAGAAGTGGAGATGTTTAGATTAGAGTCAGCACTGACCACTTCTTCAATGATCGGCTCTGGATTAGCCGCCTCCAACTGATCCTTCACCTTATCCTCCACTGCAAACACAATTTTATCAATAAAAATGATCAAATATTCATCTGTTTCTTTCAGTTATAACATTATGGAGTTCTAACCTGATGCAGGTTTGGCTTTGGGCACCTGCCTCACTTTCAACTCTTCATCCTCTGGGGTGTAATTCCTCAGTTTTAGTTCTCTGGGGACAGGAACACAATCACCTCTGAGTATTCATTTTCACTGCACCTCCAGTAGGTGGCAGTGTAGGGAAATACATGTTCCAGACAGAGCAGCGTTAATGACCATCTGCAATTCCTTCCCAGCTGCACTCTCGATGTCTAAAAAGAGGCTGAGCACAATGTCTTCTTTTATCCTCCATGAACTCAACTGATTAAAATGTCCCACCTGTTTATGGGCTCAGATTTGAACGTAGCAAACAACTGAGGAATTCTTCTCACCTCCACTCAACACAGGAATCTTCTGTAAGCTCCGATATCTTCAGATAACGCCAGTAGAGGTAAATTATTGCCTACTTGCACAGACAGGAAGACTTATCAGCGGTTCTGTGCTTAGCTGGGATTTGCATTGAAGCTTAAGAAGGTGCCCTTTTGATATTATCATTCCTTTCCTTCTGCCAGACAGAGAAAAACTGCCTTGTAAGGGAATGGGCAGAAAAAAAATAAAAAAAAACAGAGTGACGTCTGTTTCTTAGTTAAAACATTTGAGCTGTGCAGGCTAAAGGAGCCAATTCTCAGGGGGCAAAATGACTTTTTAACTACTTATGAATATGTCTTTTTTTTTTGGCAAAGTCCAAATATCTATAAACATCTATAAATCTGTATTATTTAAGTTAGAAAGTGAGGAGGATTCAGATTTTTGCATGAAACAGTAACCAACAGCAAAAACAAGACACATTAAAGGTTTATAAATGAAATATTTTGACACAGACAGGTTTAGAAAATTTCAAAAATATGCATAAAAATGTATTTTTGTTGGCAGAAACCCAGAACATGTTCTTCAACTATATTAGGGATTTTAATATAAAGAAAAACAGTTCTGACACAAGGGCTGACATCAATCCTTTTAATTCAATAATTTTAAACCATCTAAATTTTTGCATATCAACTAACTCTCTAAGTATTAAAGAACATCTTGGTTTTAAATGTCAAAACTGTGGGGAACCTAAAACGGTAACAGAAAAAAAAACATAAACTGGCTGTGCTTGTAAATCGTCTGCCTTCAAAGGTTTCTCTTCTCCTCTGTCTCTTGGTTTAATGCTTCCAAACTTTTGGAGTGTGTTTACACGTTTCCACTTCCAAGCAAACTGTGGCATCAAAGTGAACCTGTGATAAATTCAGAGCTCCGACCCGAGTGTGGCCCTGTCTGTGTGTTTGGAGCCAACTGGTGTTCAAGAGGTGCAGCCCAGCACTCGAATGTTTACAGTCCCGTCCGGCTACCAGTCCCATCCTCCCCTGTTAAATGTAACCCAGAGTTTTTTTTTTTTGCATGTCAAGTTGTACGTTTTTTTAGACATTATTTCTGGGGCCACATTTATTTTCATCTTTATTTTGAAGAGTTTTTTTTTACCTTTTTTCAATCAAAGGCTTTCTGAACATAAGAAACTTTTAACACATCAATGTTTTTCACATATCAAAAACCCCTACAATCATTATTTGATCTATTCTAAAAGCATTACTGGTAATCTTCTAGTTATGATTATACCATTTTTAGCCACAATCTAAAAAAATAGTGTCATTTTTATATAGTTTCTGCAGAGCTCTTTTACAAACTGCATTTTTTTTTCTCTGCTACTGATTCACAATGATTTGAATAAAAAAATACTAGAATTAATTTTCTTTATACATGCTGGCCACCATCAGAAAAATGCCATAAGAACATGTTAAAAACATCGGAGTGGGCCTTTAAATATTGACTGGGTTAAAGAGGAGCCACTGAGGGACATTTTTAGTTTTTAGTTTAAGAAATGTGATCCCCTTTTAAACTTTCATGCCAAACAGGAGATACATTACACTCACACCTGCCTGCATCCAAGTGCTACTGTCTACAGAACAGAAAGGAAGGCTACAACTGACACTCTTAAGTGTCTACACCCTGCAGCTATTTTCATCATCATAAGGAGCTCTGTCTTGGTGGACTGGAGGGAAAAAAATAGCAGCACTCCCTAAGGTGCTGTCAGTGCAAAGCCATTAAATATAAACAATGGAAAAAAGGTCCTGTAGGACAGGAAAGATGGCTGCTCCCTCCCAGGCTAACACAGGGTTGAGCAAGCGGCAGGATATTTGAGCAGCTTAACAGCAGCGGGCTGTAGTCCAGCCCAGTGTAAACACAGAAGTCCCACAACATGCAGTGGGACATGCACTGGTCTGATGATAAAAGAGGACATAAATGCCCCAATGATGCACTTCTAGATAACTTTCAGTTCCTTCTTTTTTTAGCAGTACAAAAACCACAACTAACGTTGTAAAGGTTAATGAGCAAACACGCAAAAAATATAACATGCAAACGATGACACACTTAAAAAAACCAAACACAAATACAAGGGCACCTGTGTTTGTCCTCAGTGCTCTCCTCCAGCGCTGCCTTTTTGTTCTCTGGCTCCCCATCCTCCTGTTCATGACCCTACAGAAAATATAACCACACAATCATCAAGATCATTTAAATAGAATAAGCTTCTCTCTGTGTTTGTCTCTGGTGTCTTCGTGGCTGTAACACACTTTTTTTCTCACTCAGCCTCATCGATCTCTATTCTTCCATGTCATATCCTTTTTGAAGGCTGACATTAAAATCCAATCTTAAAAGATGATATTGTTTATATTGTTTGGACAGTGAAGAATGCTTTTGCAGATCTTGATGTAGGTCAATGTTTGCCTATAAAATCAAAACAACATCTGCATGTCGTGTTGTCCGCTAATTTGGAAGTCAAACAAGTAATTTCCATTTTCTGCGTCATTTCAGCAGACACTGACCCACATAAAGCTTTTAGAAACGTGACCAGTCAGTTCACTGAGCTCAGCTAGGAAGAACTAAGAAGAACTGATGTTGTTTTGGGCCTGGGAAGGAAACAGAGGAAGGATGGTATCGACACAGCAATGCATGAAGTACTTATGCATACACAAAGTGTATGAAATCACTAAACAAAATGAAGAAAAAAAGAAAAAAGTGAAAAAAACAGTAGAATTGAAAGAACGATTCAAATGCTCCTTATCGCACATTTTACTAAGGATGCTTCCTGTCAACCTGTTACAACAATTCATGGTAGTCAGCCATTCTTTATGTCCAGTACGGAAGGACAACAACTACACATTTGTGGAATGTAAACAATCCTTTATCATGCTCAGTACATCAGCCTAAGATTGGCTAACCCTGGTTCCCAAGATTTACCACCCTGCTCGTTTCCCAGCTGATTACCTGGTTCAGGTGTGTTCAGTCAATCAGAATGACCCTTAAATCAGCAGAAAGCATGGCAGAGTGAGCTGTTAAAACAGGCAAGGTGGTAGATCCCGAGGATTTGGGTTGCTCAGTCCTGATTTACACGCTGATACAATCGCTGGAACATTGAATAGTTTTTCCTTTGAGAATAATGACTCTTTCTAAGGACCTACAAATGCGGAGCAGAATAGCATTTGTTTAACAAACACTGCAAACTTGCTCAAGAGAAACTGACATTTACAATTATACAAAACTTGACAAATACTATTCTTTTTCTCTAAAAAATAAAAACTATATTGCAGTTCTTCACTACTACAATTTTCTAAAAATTTAATCTCATTTATAATTTTTAAACACTTTTTTTCCCCACAATTTGGGAACAAATTGTGGACAAAAAAACTGTTTAACTTAAGTCGTGAATTATTGTATTTACCAAATGTATAAAGTACATTTTTGTAGGAGGGTCATGTGTCTTATCTCTGCAACCTGCTGGTCTGCGGCCTCAGTAATATATCAACAGCCTGACTTTAACTATAACCGATAAACAGAGGCCCTAAATGCAAAATGTGGAGCCACAAAAAGTATTCCTACGTTTTCACTTTAACGTTTTAGCTTAAACTAGCGAGTTTATTGTTAGTTTCGATTCCAGTAACAGCAAGCAACATATATAACAATTGTTTTGAACTTCATTTTATTTTAAATAAACATTTAAAGCAACACAAAAGTGGACTCTATTAATGAATTTAGTGAAGTTAAAAGCTGCTGTTAGCTTCTTGCTAATCTTGGAGCTAACTGCTACCAGCTCTGTAGCCTCACAGTGAAAATAGCCGATTCCGGATCATGAGTATCGAAACAGGCCTGAAACTTACGTGAAGTTTTTTATCCCGCAGTGCTTTAAGCCTCTCTTTCCTCTTGAGAGCCTGTTCTTGAAGCTTCCCAACAGCCTGCTCCATGTTTGTTTCCACACGCCGCTCGATTCACTCTGAATTCTACTAGTAGTCCTGGAAAAAAAGGGGAAAAAACAATTGTCGAACACATCGATTTATCTGGCATTTTTATTTGATCATGTGACTTCATATTTTCAGTTCTCTACAGACTTGCTCATATTGATTTGATATATCTTTGTATTATTTATCGTAAAAAATCATAAAAGAAAACACAAAGTTGTGTAACATATGAGTTAATACATTTTACAGTGGTTTCAAAAGCTTCATTTAACGCGTTACTTTTAGTTGTAATTAACATGAACAGAAGTATTGGCCAAGCTGTCTGTTGACGGCTGCAGTGTCGGATCCTATTATGGAATGTAGGCCATTGCCATAGTAATACATCTGCTCCAAACTTCACGTTGTCAATTCTCCTGATGAACAACACCAGTGTGTGAACACACACACCCAGTTGAGATGAAGACGCTGAAAAAGGGCTTGGAGATGGTCATAAAGAGAACAACTTCTAACTCCGGATTATTGTTTTTTATTTAGTCTTTGCATCTCAAACAGAAAAATCTTAATTGCCTCACACGTCAGTGCATATTAAAGAGAGTAAAGCAATCCATCTTATGGTTGCAATTCTCCATCCCTGCATCTAAGAATGTGCCCTTGATTTTACTGTAAGTACTGGACATATTTTTTACTTTTTTAAGTTGCTAAAAAGCTTTTGCACAAATTCATTTGTCTTGACCTTGGTACTACTTCCTTGATTAGTGGTTATATTAATGTGGATCAGATGTGGCCCAAGTGTCATCCCTTATATGGCTCAAAATTACCAATGACAGTTCAAATCTGGGCCATGAAAATCGTATCCTATTTATAGTAAATATGTAACAGTTTCAAATAGATATGTTATGCAGAAAAAAAATTGCAAAAGCAATCACACTGTAAAACTGTAACATTGCATCAATTATTAAAAGCTCTGTATGTTTTACATTTAAAAATATTAGTAATTATTCAATTAAATTTGGAAGACGAATAAGCCATCAACTCAAATTTTTAATACTTTAAATGTAACAAATTACAGAACTTCAGTTAATTAATTGACTGTTTCAATTTTTCAGTATAACTACTGAAAGAAACATTTTCAATATTTACAATGAAAACCAGTTTTCTCTTGTAAACATTCACCATAGAATAACTGGCGTTCCATTTGTGTCCTAAATTTTGAGTTTTTCGTCCATTTTCTATAAGTTTATTGAACATCTGTTCATATCTATGGAACCCCAAGATATAGGCGGCGGACATACACAAAAAATGTATTTTCGGCACAAACGGAACCCAAACTTTTACAAAAATGAAAAGAAATAAATATGTAGAATTTACATATTGTTGTTGATATTATAAGCACTGGGTTTTCAAAAATAAATTAAATATAAAATAACAAAAACTGTTGGCTTGCAGTTATAGGTCAGTGTTTATAAAACGTTTCTTAGATGTAATTGAGTAAAAGTAACGCGTTACTACCCTTATTAAAGTTGTGGCTGCAGGATAGTGGATAGAAATAGAAATAATAGGATAGAACTAATATATAATCCGTTGCTTGTTTGTACACACGCGGCTCGTCTGCTCCGTGTCTACCTGTGAGGTGTTCATTCTGGGCTCGTCCACGGTAGTTGCATCCTCGCGGGGAGCGCGTGGCATGTGGGAACGCTCTCCAATAGGAATTGAACAGCAACAGGCTCGCTCTAAATGCGGACATGGGTGTTTCTCCAGGCGTGCATTTCCACGCACCGCCCGTGCAGTGTCGACACTGATCGCGCGGTGTTTACATCGCCACAGTGATCACGTTTTTTTTTTTTTTTTTCTCGTTTTTTCGTAACTTTGCGCGTCGAGGCGGAAACCCACTTCACGTCGTGGGGGATCGCAGCGTCTGTTGGATAGACGGAGATGGCTCGCAGGAGGAGCGCGCCTCGTCCCCCCACCTCCAGGAGACAACTTCCAGCTCCCTCCTCGGCTCCGAGGAGCGCTTAGGGGTTCTGCGAGGAGGTTTCAGAGGGAGATCATGAGCAACCACGTCAGGGCCGGCGGAATGGCATCGAAAGAAAGGCTGTATGAGCTGTGGATGTTGTATTACACAAAGGTGAGTGCAAGTGCGGAAGAGCCGGGGAGGTGACACCTGTTGTTGTTGCTCCTGCTCAAACTTCACATTACGACCAGATCACCATCCGATCCAGTCTGCTGGGGTTTATAGACTCTTATTTTAGGCAGTTAAATCGTCCTTTTTAGTCAGGAAGTAGCACTTTTTTTCTTCTTACTTGTGCACAAACCATCTGTTTACTTGAGATCTGAAGAACTGAGATCACATGGCATTTTAGTGTCTTTGTTTTTTGGGTTCTCTGTCATATTTTTTGAACAGAATCTTTTATGTTTGGAACGTCCGTACCTGCGATGCAGGTGTCACTAGAGTCACTTCCTCTTCCTGTTCTTACCTGCTTCTCTTCCTTACAGCAAGCAGACAAATATAACAGGATATTTGCACACTATGATCCTTGAAAGTCATTTTAATTGACTACATTCAGTGTAAACAGTGTCATTATTTATTCATTATTTATATATATATATAAAGGTGTTTCTTGTGTTCTCTGAGGGAGGTTGCCCCCCTGTGGATGCTACTTTTGCTCAGCTTTCTGTTATTAAAATGTAATATGCTGCAGATGAAACCAAATCCTTCAGTTTGGCACCAAGTAAGGATTCATTATTTAATGTTGGTGCAATCTGTCTCCATGCCTCTAGGCAGACTTCTTCCCAAGTCTTCATGTGCCACCAGCAGCACACTGCAGGCTTTACATTTTGTACTAATGCATCAATGCTGGAGGTGATCAAACTGCGTTTCTCCTTGCAGTACTTATAATCAAAGCGGTCATTGTGGTCACTTTTGGCAGATCCCAGAGGACGTGTGTTTCTAATCCACCCTGCCGCTGAGCTGTAGATTCACGGAACCCTTTCTGATTGTGCGACAAACAAAACAAGTCAAAGATGTTTCCGTCCCCCGTCTTTAGCCAGAAAGGCTCATTGGGGTGAACAGTTTCAAACACGATGGGAAGGTTTTCTGAATCAGCCCCGCGACAGAGGTCAAGCATCTCCACAGGTGACTCCGCTTCATTATAAAATTGCCCCTCGACTCCGTTCTCCTCAGTTGCCCTGACAACTTAAAGGAAAGCAGTTTTTTTTTTTTTTTTTTTTTACATTTGCAAGTGCATTTTCTTCCTATTTTCTTAGAGCAGTTGCCACTCTCTCTGTCTCCTGCAGCACAATGGAGTGCAGCAGAGGAGATGGAATTATCTGAGCCAAAATGTCACCACCTTATGTGACTCATGAGAACACAACAGTGCAGAAAGGCAGCAGGACCCATCCCACGCCTCTCCTTTAGACACCATCGTGTCATTGTGTTTAATGTTTTTGTTATCTGCCTGTTAGTCCAGTTGCACATACAGTTTTTTTTTTTTTTCGGCTGGACACATCCCGTCTCTGAGTCACAAACTGCGTTCAATAGTTCTTCACATACCAAGGAGCGTTTCAACAACTTCAAAAGCAGTCAACCTGTACAAAAAAAAAAAAAACTGGCCTTTTATTTAAGGTTTTTGTTCAAGGTGCAAACTTGCCCTTTGCTTCTGTATTCAGATCAGTTCAAGTAAAGCCTTTTAAATCCCAGTTAATGATGCTGTTCTGTTTTTGAATGTTTTGATTTACCGTTTTACTTTTATTTCCTATAGTTAACACTGAAATTTTCAGCATAAAAGTAAAAAAGTGGACAAATAATTAGAATATTCTTTCATAGATCTCAATTGTAATCCATCTTTCTGAATTCTGCAATGAGAAACACAACCTGTGCAGACTTGTCATTGAAAAAGCGGCTCCACTTCCTTCGATTGTGCAAGGAATCACACACCCCTTATAAGACTTAAAGATGAGGGAAATGCTTAGAAGTTTCTGTAAGGAGAATATTTCTGTGACCAAACAGACATTTTCTGTTGATTTTCTTTTCTTTTTTCAATCAAAGTTGCCTGTTGTCTCTGTGGATTCAACTGCCCACCAGCACACAACACTGTTTGCAGTGTTTACTCTCTAAATTGCTGCAGATCGTTTCCTAAATGTTACAGTTTGGTGTTAAAGCCGCCCATGCCGAACCCCCTCCAAACAGAAAACCAACTTCTAGTCGAATGTAAACTCCATCTTTTTAAATGGATGTTTATTTTTGACCTGCACAGGAGTCTTTTCACTTGAGATGCAAAGAATCACTTTCTAGAAGAGCTTGCCTTATCATGTTCCAGAAATGCTGAAGGATATGGATTTTTGGGCATGTTTGATCATTTCTTTTGGTAGAATGAAACAGGTAATAAGTTTTCACTACCACTTCATGACTCTTTGAAGTCTTTGTGAAATGTTCTTCAAGGAAACGGAACTGCTGTTCAGGAACATTTTTTAACTCAGCCTATATTATGGCATTTTTATATAATGCGTTCTTCTGCTTTTTTTCTTCATATCGAATCACAAGGTTATTACTTTAGAATTTGCAGCAACACTTTTTTTGGTTGCGTTTGAAAGATCTGCTCTTTGGTTGTTTATCCATCATGTTGCATTCACGAGAAATCCATTATTTAATTAAAAAAAGGTTATTCTCTAACTTTAAAGCAAATTGTTTAAGGACACTAAGAAGCTTTCATTTGAAGACTAAAATACAAAAAAATCATTCACTGAGTTGCTGTTTTAGTTGCATCTTGATACACATGGGATCGAATAAAAGGATAAAAAACAGCAAATGTGATCCCTTGAGAAATACATCCATGAAAATGTAAACAAACTGTAAGGTCTTACAATGTTCCAAAGATGCATGGAGATAAAGAACGAAGAAGCATCTCATCTGGAGATCAGAAAGTATCAGGATGTCTTGGTGTGATCATGCTGTGACCCTCCGCTGCAGCGACTAATTAAAGCCTTTGGTTGTAAAGTTGCACCACCATGACAATCCCCCTGCCACCCATAGGCACAGCTGTGACACCCACTCCTAAAACCACAACAAGCGATGTTTCCTTGCAAAAAAATTAGTCACCTCCTTGTGCACTTGTCAGGCTTATTCACGCTTTGATACCTGTCAGTATTGTGCAGTGGGGGGTAAACAAACACCCTGAAGTTCCTGATGTTGTCACGTCTCATTCCCCCTGTGTGACTCGACCTCCCCTGTTTACCCACGGAGGAGCCAACCAGGAGAATCAAAGTCCTCTTTGCTTTCACTTCTGTAGGAAGCAGGAGTCAAGCAGAATGCTAAGCAGCATGGAGCAGCACAGCTGCAGAGAGAACAGCTAAAGGATACGGCTTTTAGTGGCTAGAATAGTTTCAAAACATTGTCCTTTAACATTCATGAAGTTATTATAGCTTTTTAACGACTAAACTTTGGCGGTTTTGAACACCAGTTTACAGAGACCAACTGGATTCATGATTTTCTTTTCTTCTGTCAGCTTCTGTCCTCTCCAAACATTTCAATCACCTGTAAATTTAGTGCAGAAATTTTCTGTTAACATAAAGAGAATCCATGTCAAAGCTGAGGAGCAATTTTTTTCTAATTCCTTATCATCTAAGATAGGGGTGTCAAAGTCAGTCGCACGAGGGGCCTAGCTCCAAAACATACCATAGGTCACATAACTTTTTAACATAATTATGACCTAGATATGTGGCATTATATATGATTATGCTAGTGTGAATGCTGTAAGCTGAATTTGGCCACTGAAGATGCTAGAGCTGATACCTGAAGACGCTAAAATTCATGGCTAAAAATGCTGAAGCTGATAGCCAGCTAAAATATTTGCTAAATGCCAAATTAGCCTAAAAATGTCACAGATCAGGAGTCAGAGACCCAGATGCAGGGACCAAACTAAGATTCAGGTGAACAAAAAACAAAACAAGTCTTTAATAACAAGAAATCCCCTCAGAGGGAAAACTAAAGGAGCTGCAAAAATACATAAATTAGAAAAGCCCAAAAGCACAGGGGAAAACATACAAGACGAACCAACACTGAAGGAAGAAATTAGTCAAATTAACCAGGTAAGTGCAGACAGCTGTGTCACCAGTAGATCACGGGGAGGATCCACAGACTGTCTGCACAGAAAGAAAAGGTGAAACAAAACCAAACCAAACACACATAACATAATAAAAAAAAAACAAAAAAACAACTTAGGTTAGCCAGAACAGCTAGCATGTAGCTGAAAAAATAGTTAAACTTCAAAATATCCTAGAAAAAACTTAGTTCATACCAAAACAGCCCAAAAAGCAAGCAGTCTGCCCATTTTTAAAACTTTAAAACCGTAACTTTTTAACATAATTATGAATAATAACAGGCAGGAATATTATTTCAAAATAAATCACTTTAAACCTAAAAATACTTTCAATATTTTACTCTCCATAAAAATATAGTTTGTCAAAATTTTACAAGTTAAAAATGAGCGCAAGATAATATCAACATTAATAACAACAAAATGATCTGGAGGGCCGGATATCATGATCCGAGGGGCCGGATTTGGCCCCAAGGCCTTGACTATGACACTTGTGATCTAAGAGAGTTTTGTCCTCTAATTTGCTAATGGTACCCCTCCAAATTTATTATAAAGTAATAATGCAATATTGCAAATGTCAGTTTCAGTAGAGCTTCGGTTTTTTGGTTGATAAAAACTTTGTTGGAATTTTTTATTTTTTTTTTGTGTCCTTGATATTTTCCCTCTCGACTCCCAAGCAGCGAATTGTCCAGATGTAGCTCAACAATAGGGTCTTTTTGCAGCTTCCTGTTTTTCCTGAGTGCACTGTAAGGAGCTTCTGAAAATTACTGTGGATTAACTGCAGTTTGCAGCATGCCACCTAAATCTTACCAACATTTTCCATTTAGACCAACAGATATTATTTTTAGTCACTAGCTGGCACGAAACACAACTTTCTGGACAACATTGTTCCTAAAGTTGCGTTCAGGAAGTTCTGACATCATCAGAGCAGCGCTGCAGCATCGACTATGAGGTCCCTTTATTACAGAGGGGAAAATAAACACAGATGTTCCAGTCATCTCACTTCACGGCTGATGGCGAGAATGACATGCAGCAATTTCAGTAGATAGTTAATCATTTTTTCAGAATTTCTATAATGTCTTGGTTACTGACATGGCAGTGACTCATTGCTGCTCAAGCACATCTTGTATAAATCTATTGTTTCATCCCTGGAAAGAAACAGTAACACTTTGACAGATACAAGACGAGATAAAGTGTGTAGTTTGTCATCCGTCATAACATTTGGTGTAACACAACAGGATATTTTTTTTCCATGTTAGGGTTGAGTTGGTTCTATGAAATCCTTCAGTCTGCATTGATACTCATTTCTGACGTGGTTTGCTAAAGAGGAGAAGCAAAATCAAACTAAAGAAATTCAGATGTCATGACTTTATATAGTCAAAACTGGCATCACATCAAAATACAGTTTAAACTGGTTTAGCCAGTGAAAAAAAAAGTATTTTTAAAACCTTTTTTGCTCTACAGGAGGATTCAGTAGACATAAATATGAAAGAAGCACAGCATCTTTGTTGTCCTTCACATCAATAGAGAGCTGCCTTCACTTTACTCAAAAGTCGCAGTGCAACCCAAAAGAGGAAGAGGTTTAACGGGGAGGCTGAGCGTAGAGGAAATAAGCCTAGCTTAAAGTGACATGTAATTTCCTGGTTAGCTGGCTTGACGTTGGGGGGACCAGAGGCGATAGAGTCAGAGCTGGAGCGTGTCAGCAGTGATGTGAGCCTGCTGCTGAGCGGCTGACGGTGGTCCACGCTGGGGGCTCTCGTGTGAGACTGGGTTCGCATGAGCCTGGCACCCCTGCTCCCACTCAAAAAATGAGAGATGGACTGGCACATAACTCAGTGCCGAATGGTAAGCTCCGTTTTTGAGAAGATGCATTTCAGTCAGAATTAAGCTATACATTATTGATTGTGGCTTGTTTGCTTGCTGGCCAAGGGGAAGTACCTGATGATTGTTGTACGCTACACTTTGTTCTCATGTGTTATTTGTGAGTGAAACAACTCGTTTCTTCTTTTTCATCGCTCGACTTTTACAGACTTCTCTTTCATAAACCAGTAACAACAGTCTGTACCATCAAAGTTGCAGAGGAAAACTTCTTTTTTTGTGGCTATTCTGTGATTTTGCAATCAGGACACATTATTGCTCTTTTATCTGCCTAAAAAGAGATCTTTTCAGAAAAAGTTTGAAGTTGACCTGCTTGCCTCGTGACCTGTGTTGTGCAGTTTGTCTGATGTGAGATCAAGAGACTGATATTTGGAGGGAAGTGTGGCAGGATATGTTGCACTGCAGAGACTGATGGAAGCCGTGATAACAGCCGTTGTGTGTAAACATCTTCGGTTCACATGGCAGTAGAGGACCCGCTAATGGCCAAACCTTTCCTTCAGAGTGGTGGCATGTCCACTCTGAAGTGAAGTTGGTGCAAGTTTTTCTGATTTGAATTGATTTACGCCTGCTGGGGTTTAAAAAACTGCATTGTGGTAACCGAAAAAAAAAGGGAGCATTGGTTCATGGTGTTCTTTTTTGCTTCGCATCTCTTTGCAACATCCTGTTGCAAAAACAGGTCAAAAAGGTTTAGTCACTGCTCGTCTTTTTAGCTGTTTTATGACACATTTTAGTTCTAGTAGCCGTGGAGCTTTTTTAAAAATATATATATATTTTACTGTTTGCTGAGATTAAGCGTATGCAAGGAGGAGCAAGACTATTTTCTCTGATTTTTTTTTTTTACCTTCTGCAGAAAGATGTGGGCTATCTGCAGCAGTGGTTGGAGGCGTTTGTAACATCATTTGAGAGGCTTATTGATGTGCAGACACTAGAGCCTCGAAGGTAAGATGCCAAACTTGCTACATTTTCCCACAAATAAGTAATCTGACATGCCACCGTGGAACATAAGTATGGATCAGAGTGTGGTTTTCACCTCTTGTCGTCCTCATCCTGCCTTCCAGACTGGAGGAGGGCAGCTCTGAGGTGCCCTTGCTCCCCAGGGAGGTCCTGGTGCTTCTCAGCACCAAACTATGGCACAGTGCACTCCACCTCTCCAGTTCCACCGAGGAAAACAGCAGCACACCACACCCACTACTCCTCATCAAGTTCTTCATCATTGTATGCAGGTGAGGCTGCTCAGATTAGTGTTCTTTGCTCAACAATAACCAAACTGGAAGGAAATATATACAAGTAAATAAACCTTATCTGCGGTTTTATTTTTATTTTATAGTTATATTTTAGTCATGCAACCTGAGTTTATATATGTCAAATAACAGTTAATCTGCCAAAAAAAAAAAACCACTCAAAAATTAGATGTCATTTTGTTTAGAGTATAAACTTTTGAACATTTTTTTATATCGTTATGTAGCTAAATATTTTTACTTGGATAAGTAATGACAGTAATGACCTCTAGATAGTAAGTAAGTAAGTAAAGTTTAAAAAAAGTTAAAAAGCATAAAAACAAGGATAATCAGCCACAATAAAGGAGACAAAAATACCAAGACACATTTAAAAGTATATAAAACACAACTAGTCAGTCAGAGAGTGAGAAATTCATTAGGAACAGAAGGCTTGTTTAAAAAGAAGAGTTTTAAGTTTGCCTTTTGAAGGTGTCAATAGAGTTCAGTGAGCGCAGGGAAAGGGGAGTTCATTCCAAAGTTTGGGAGCCACGGCTTTAAAAGAACAATCTCCTCGAGTTATGAAATGCGCTAAACATAGTGATTACAGGTGAAAACACTTGAAGATCACACTGGTGATCTTCAAGCCTTCCTTCAATCTACACATTTATAATTGCAGAATATATTCTGCCTGATCCATGAATAATCTTATGTAACCAGGATTAGCAACCTGCCCTACTTGGGATATGAATAAAGTTCAATTCAATTTTTTAAACAAGTTGAATGATGACATTTTTCTATTTTGTCATCAATTACTGAGAAAACCCTTTTTTCCATTTGAAAAAACTCAATTTTGTGCAAAGTTGCTGCAAATGTAACCGTAACTCTGTAACCGTCCTTTCTGCACTTAAAGATGACTATTTTGTGTAAAAACTCATCAAACTTTCTCAAACGTTTCCCTGTTTTTCTTCCAGAAATATGGAGAACATCGACTCAGAAAAAACGCCTAGTTTCGTTTTTGAAACCATCAAGCTTTTGAATTTCTGTCTGGACCAGGTGAGATCATTAAAAACAGAAACCTTAACAGCAGTGGTGTGTTAAGCTGCTCGATTTACAGATGTGCAAATAGTACAACCGCTCTCGTGTAGCAACACTGAATGTGTGTCTGGTCTGAGACGTCCTCGCCCTGATGTAAGAGATCTGCTTCAGTCTGAAAGAGAGGCGGGCGTGTATTTGACCTTCTGTCAAATGAAGCGCAGTTTGTTGTGACAATCCCGAACCAGATTCTTGCACAGAAGATGAATGTGCGCCTCCGTCTTTGTTTATGCAGTTGAAGAAAGGACAGGCCGATAAGTTGTCTCTGCAGAACGTCGTGCAGTATGGGCTGGTGCTCTGCGAGAGTCTGTTCGACCCTTATCAGACGTGGAGGAGACGCCTGGCTGGGTGAGTGTTTAACTTTACCTCAAGATTGCGTGGGAGGTGGAATTCTCACACAAAGACTAGTAGGCTCATTATTTGTATTTAAAATCTTGCCCAACCTTCTGTAATGTGCAACACCTCGTCTTTCTGCTGCTACGCCTTGAAGTCATCTCTGGGACCGGCGAGTCAGTAGCGCGCACTTGACGAGGCATCATGGGAGTGCGTGACTCATGGCGTTCTTCATGTGTTGCAGAGAGGAGGTGAGCTTGCTGGAGAGGAATAAGTATAAGTTCTCCCCGCTGGCCCTGCCAGAAGAGCTGCCTGCTCTGTTCCACGGTGAGAAACTCCCCTTCAGCTGCTTCAGCTCTGATCTCTGTCAAACCAAACATGCCAAAACATTCAAGTGGTCCTGCCACATCTCAAACACCTCACTATTCTTTTTTTCTTATCTTTAAAATGTGTATTTCCTTTAAGAAAAACAACCTGTCCGGCTCTCAATCTCCAGACCCTGAGTTTGTTAAGCATAAATCTATGGGATTAGATTTACGCTAATCTATAAGAAATGTGGGAAATCTCATCTGGAAGTTTTTCTGTGTCAACATTTTTTGGGGGATTACAGCATAACAACAAGTTTAGCTGGAATTGTTAAACCCCAGTTATGTAATATTTACCCAATTAGCAAAGCTTTTCTTTTTGATGATGAACTAATGAGGAAATATTCTGAGGATCCAAATAAAGTTACAGAATCCTTGTTTTTATCTATGCCTGTATTCTTCATTCTCCTGTTCTTCTTGTTCTTCCTGTTCTCCCAAACCTGAATTATTACTTTGTCCAAAGTGAGCAGTGCAGCTAAGAATTCATTTCCACATTTATTGCTTTTAACATTTCATTTCTTTTTCCATTTGCTTTTGATATAATATAATTTTTTGTAATATTTTCTCACAAACCACTCAGCAGATTGTCAATTAAACTGACTCACAGACACCAACCTTTGAATCTGAAAAAAATCTCTTTGGATTTGCAAAGTATTTTTTGAAAATATTAATAATTTGCATAAAATAAGCATACATTTTTTGAAAGTTGGTGTTCATCTTAAGCTTTTTTTTTAACAAACACATATAGGCTTGAAAGCAAAAACAAAAGAAAGATTTTTTTCTGAAACCTTTTTGTGATTATTTCACATTTTAATAAAAATAAATGTTTTTTAGCTTTTACAGCAAATAAAAAAAATAAAAGTCACAGGTTGCCTGTTTAGTCTTTAGCTGACTTAAAACAGGTATATCCAAAGTGTGGCATATGGGCTATTTCCAGCCCTCTTTCAAATTTCTGCAGGCTTCTGTCATAAAATCAATAACATATGGCCCCCAGCACTCTTTAAGAATAGTGTGCGTGTTTGATTATGATTGGCTAAATTGTGTTTTATATTGTTGTCAACCTGTGACATTAACCTGTGAATACTTGACCTTCAGAGCCTTAAACCCTTTGAAATTACTTGGGTTTATGCATAAACTGGACACACAATTGTGTTCAATAAAAAACATATTGTGGTGTGATCTCTGCAAGCAATGATTTAGATTAAAAAAAACACAACTTCTGTAAATTTTTTACAGAAAATGAGGTACTCCCAAGGGGTTCACATACTTTCTTTTGCAACTGGAACTATTTGTGTTTTCTTTTTTACATGATTTAACTTTAGAAGTTTACAGTGATTGTTTGATAGTGAAAAAATGTCACAATTTATATGAACCCAGGTTTAAATTTCTGTTCTATGTAAAGAAAATAAAATCATTTTATTCCTAAAAAACAAGTAATATTTCTTTTGTATTTAATGTTAATATAAGGGTTGACATTTTAAAGCAACAAATATGGTTTCCTCTTTGAGCAAAGTTTGGACACCCCTGATTTAAAATGCTCATTACATTTTATTTGAATGAATTAAAAGATTACACCGTTTTTAGCCTCAATGGGTTTGACCAAAATATGATGATGCTCAAGACCAAATATATTTGTTTTCTTCCTAATTCCCTGCTACGTGTTTCATAATTTACTTTTTTCTGATGCAGAAAGTCTTCAGGACAGCGAGAACATCCCGGAGCTGCTCACTCTCAGATTGGTTCATCTCCAAGGTGCCGTCATCAGTGGAGGAAAGGTCTGTTGTCACAACTTTAATAACACGCATTAAAGCATCTTACAGAAAATTCAAAGTAACTTTTTCTCGATGTCCTTTTTCTAGAAAAATGGTCTCCTCTCCATCACCCCTCAGTCTGTGGAGGATTTGTTCTCTGTTTTGCGGGCATGGTGCTGCCGCGCCTCTCCCGAACCGAAGAGCCCCAAACTCCCCCGCTTGACTTTGCAGTGCATGACGGCGATGATCCACCTCCTGCACTCCAGCAGCCCCGCAGAGCGGCAGGTTGAGATCAGGACGATCCTCGAGAGCTACTTTCAGCTGCTCAACTGGAACCGGCCGCTCATCAGCGAGCAGGAGAACAGGCAGAGCTGGGAGGAAAGCCTGATCTCACTCCAGAGTCAAATGCTAAGTAAGAGGCGAGCCCAGCGCAGCGGGAGGTTCAGTCGGGCTTAGAATAAAGTGTTCTTTTATCTGGTTCTGAACCAAAATAGCCACTGAAAATCTATTGTGTCCAATTCGCTTCCCCTCCTTGTCGATTGTAGCTGCTGTTCCTGAGATCCTGCAGTGCTCGGATAGACCCGTCCTGCAGGCAGTCTTCCTCAACAACAACTGCTTCGAGCACATCCTCAGACTCATTCAGAACAGCAAGGTTGGTCCAAAAAGAAACCGCTCCGATCCTTCACGCCTGTCCCTCCGTCGAGCAGCCTGGCTCACGTCAGTCTGTCGCTTTTATTTGTTCCTCTTTCTGTGGTGTCAAATCTGCCGTCTGTCATCTTCATGTTTTTCAACCAAAAAAGAAAATTGTCTCAAAAACTGTGTCCGTCTCTAAAGATTTTGAAGCTTTTTTTTGTCTAATTGTCTTTTTTATGCCGTGTGTGTGTGTGCCTTTGTGTTTGTGCGTCCTGAAGCTCTTTCAGAGCAACAGGCAAAGGCCGGACAGTGAGGTTGTGTGTGACCTCACCACACATTTACTCACAGAAGTGGATCAGGTACTTCCCCCATTCCCCCCCTCCCCACCTCAATGTTGTTGATGGTCTGTCAGCAGGAAACTCAACCCTCTCCACTCACTAAGCCTTCTGAGACATTTTAAACAAGAAGTTTCGGGCAGGGCGTCTGACTTACACTCATTTGTAACTGAAGCAGGTATGACTTTGAGATGAGAACTGCCTCCAGGGCTATAACTTATTGATCGGCCACCTCGTTCACTAGCTGTCGCTTTAAGTTGAAGGTGTCGCCCAACATGGCAGCGACCAGATGTTGAATTCCCTGTTGATAAGAAGAGCATGCTGTATTTACCTCTGCATGGTGGCTTTCTTGATGCATTTCTTTCCTTCTTAATTTCCCCGCTCCTCCAAGTGACTAGTAGCACTTGTGAAAACGGCCTGGCTCGTGTCTTAGATCTTGATTTTGTGACTTATTTCCTACACTGACTGAGCATCTCCTCAGTTCTGTTTTGAATGGCTTTGGTTTTGCATGCCGGGCTCTTCCAGTGATTAACAAAGGGGTGGTTACCAGTTCACTTTGACTCAGTCTGGTGTGGTAATTGTGGTGTATTTACCCTTAATAGATAAGCACTTAGGTATTGTTTTATTTCACTTTTTCTTTTGCACTCAGACAACTGCCTCCTTCATTTTCAAGCAGGTGTGGGAAAAGGGATCAGACAGTATTACAGTTCATGCCTTGGGGGTCCTCACAGCTATAATGAGCAACTCCCCGTCTGCAAAGGTAACTATTCTTCAGCCAAAGTGTGTTTTGATGATGAACGTTGCTTTCCCTCCATTGGGAAAACAATAGAAGAGTGGCAGCTTCATCTTCTTTCTCTTCTCCTCTCCTCTCCTCTCCTCTCCTCTCCTCTCCTCTCCTCTCCTCTCCTCTCCTCTCCTCTCCTCTCCTCTCAGGAGGTTTTCAAGGAAAGGATTGGCTACTCGCAGCTGTTCGATGTGCTGAGAAGTCAAGGTCAACCCACCAAAAGGCTGCTGCAGGAACTGATGAACATGGTGAAAATCTCGTTTTATGAAAATTGTGAAAATTGGCTTCACGTTGGCTTGTTTGAACGTTTTCTTGTGTTTTTGCTGCAGGCGGTGGAGGGTGAGCACGCCCACGCTCACCATCTCGGAATCAGCAATGACCAGCCCTTGCTGCTGCTCCTGCAGTGGCTCCCTGACCTGTCGGGTCAGAGGGCTCTTCAGCTGTTGGTTGCGCAGTGGCTGGCGGCCGTTTGTGGAGGTTCCCTGTCCTGCCGCACGGTGGCCGTAGAAGCCGGCATGGTAGGAGCCTTGCTGCAGGTGCTCTCTCATCCGCAGAGTCTGGACAGACAATGTGCAGATGCCCTGCTGGGCCTCCTGCAGGATCTGGGCTCTTTGTGTCTGAAACCAGAAGAGCTGAAGAGCCTTTTGAGGCTCCTCAGGGTAGACGAGAACAATGGTGCAAATCTAAGGAAGGTGCACCCCTACTGCAGCCGGATCATACGCGTTCTCTCAGCCATGGCATCCAGGGAGGGCAAGGACAGCGCTTTGCAGTATTTCGATCTTTCACCACCAATGGCCGGCATCATGGTTCCCACGGTCCAGCGCTGGCCTGGGAGTGGGTTTGCATTTCACGCCTGGCTCTGCTTGAACACGGACTTCCCATCGTATCACTCGGAGGCCTCGAATAACCGTAAATCTCCTGCCAGTTCTGACATGGGGACCCAGCACGACATGGGAAAAGGTCCACGCAGGAAGCAGCTCTACAGGTAAAATCCGTTGTTAAAATCAATGTTTGTAGAGTACAATTTCTAACCAAGAATGTCTTATTCTTGTAAAAAGTTTCTTCACAGCGAGTGGAACTGGACTGGAGGCTTTCTTCAACATGGAGGGTGTGCTTGTGGTGGCTGTGTGCACAAAGAAAGACTACATGGCAGTTGCTTTGACAGAATACCCTCTCACCGACTCCTCCTGGGTGAGTGCAGTCTTCTTTTTGTTTGTCTGTTTATCATGATCCTTAGTTAAATTGTTTCTGGTTTTCCCAGCATTCAGTGGCAATAGTTCACGTCCCAGGAAGACGACCTTTTGGTCAGAATCTGGTCACGATCTACATCGATGGAGAACTGCGTAAAACTGCTCAGCTTCGCTTTCCTTCTTTCAGTGAGGTAGCTAAAGCTAATTTCTGTTGTGTAGCTAAAATGTTTCCTTTTTATCATCTAACTTCACATTTTTTTCGTCATTTGTTTATTTTTTTAAAATTTTTTGTAATTTTTCAAAGCCTTTCACCTCCTGCTGCATTGGTTCTGCTGGCCACAGAACTACAACAACCACCACCTCCCCAAACCTGCCCGCCTCCATCACCTCCAGCCCGTCCCCCGAGTTCGCCTTCCCCGCTCCCGCCCCCTTCCTCAGCCGATCCCAGTCTTTCCCGGCCTCCTTTGCAGGCGGTCGCTGGGGGTCTTCGGCGGACCAGTTGGTGCGCACCATTCCAGCAGGGCTGCAGGACACAGAGTGGGGGTCTCCCACATCTCTGAACGGGCTTTTGGGCACCGCTTTCATCTGCCATGAGGCTCTGCAGCAAACCCACGCGCGGGCTTTGTACGCTGCAGGTCTGTCACGCTGCACCTGAAGCGTTGAGGCTATGCATAAAATCTTTAACATACTGTAACTTTTCAACTGTTAACACAATCAATGTAATTACAGTAGATTCTGAAGGAGAAAAGCAGCTCAGTTGAATCAGTATAGTGTGATGCTCACTAAGCATTCACTCAATAAACACGGGAGCTTCTGTGTTAAAGGCTTTGAAGTCATGTTTGAGCACACTACATGTTAAGTTTCTTAATACATTCTATCAATTCTCTCCAATCACAGGCCCTAATAATGTGCCTTTATTCAAAGTGGATGGAGAATTATCTGATCTCAACAGCAAGCTTCTACTCTACTACACACCTCAGGTGACTCACTAGCACTGGAAATGTTTATTTTTTTTAATAGCATTTCTATTAACTGTTTTTATTTTTATTTTCAGGCTTTTAAGAGTCAGATTTGTCTGGATTTGGCACCCAACCACCAATACGACGGCAGACTGACAGGACACAGGGTGGTCAACTGGGACCTCAAGGTAAGAAATACACAGTTTTCAAAGTTCAACGTCCTATTCTGAGATTACAAGTATAAGAAAAGTTTAAAAAAGAAAAAAAAAAAACAACAAAGAATTAAGTTTCTGACAATAGTCATCTGTTCATAGGATTAGGACTAAAGGATCTAAAACAGGGCAAGAGATTAACTCCAGGAATTACTGATGCAGGAAGAAAATTCCCATGACTCCAGTAACATGAAGTCTATTCAGTCACATGCAAACTGACTGTTCTCTAGCTGCTCAAAGCTCTTAAGGGTCAGAGCAAAATGCAGAAGTTTTTGGAAAAGAGAAATATAACCATGATTCAGACGTTTGCAGAACAACCTTGAACTGCAACCTTCTTACAGTGTTCTGCATGCCGTTGTGTCACATCGTTGTGAAATATTTATGGTCCCATCCATGATTCAGCTTATTGAAAATAGTGCTGTTGTGCGAATAATTTTTTTTGTGTGCAATTAATTGTGATCTATTGATGATTGATTGTAATCTAATCAATTGATTTTAATTGGAATGATTTTTACCCAATAATTGCTGTTAAAAGCCTCATTTTGATGTATTTTATTTACTTATGTGACGTGGCGCTGTAAAAGATCAAAATAAGACTTTAAAGGGTAGCTTCACTACATTTTTTTAATCATTATTTTTGTAAATATTGAAAAAAAGAACACAATTTTTAAAAAAATGTCCATAATGCTCTATTTACCACATCAAAAACAGTAGGAACACTTTTCTGAGCAATCCATGAAATATTGAAAACAAACTTCTTATTAATACCATAATTCAAATGTTGATTTACCTTATTCTGCAGTTTATCACAACAGGTATAACAGTTATTTCAGTACAAAAGACACAAGAGTGATTTTATATTTTCCTTTAACCTATTTGGGTGAATTTGATCATTTTGAAGACTGGGCTGAAGCAGAAAACAAATGAAGAAAGTTTAAGAAGAAAGAAATGAAGTCAAAAGTCTCAATAGTTTAATTCCTTGCAGTGTTGCAAGGAATGAAACTATTGAGACTTTTGACTTTGTTGTTGTTGTTTTTTGTTAGACAAACATTTGCTTTATCATCTGGACAAAAACCAGCGCGAATTTATGCATTTTTTAACTTCTCGTGATGATAACTTTTTCAAAAAGGAGCTAGAGCAGAGTACAGCTTATGTGCAGGTATTAAACAGTCTGCTTCTGTAAAAAAAAAAAGAAAAAAAAGTTCAACTTAAAAATATAACAGGTCTGAAGTCCTAATAATTTATTGAATATTTTTATTTTTCTCAAATGACTATCGCATTAGTGGGATAAAATTGTCCTCCAGGTTTACATAACGTGGATGTAACCATCAGACGCAAAAATGACATTACAGACATTTTAGTGCGTTATTTTTTTTACTTCCGTCTAAAAAAATAACGCTCTAAAATCAATTAATCAGCCCTAATTAAAAATATACATAGCTTTTATGAAACTTGTCCTCAGAATTACAGTCAAGTGTAGGCCTAACAGATCAGTGAAACACATTTATATGTATTTGTAAAATATTTAATGTCTTGAATTTTTGTCTGGTAGTTTTTCTAACAAGCATTAGAAGTTTCACAATTTATTTCAAGTTTCTGAACTTGCTCAGATCACAAGCACATATGACTATTACTCCATCCCCATGCTTATTTATTACAAGGTTTGATCTTTTTTATTTCAGTTAATTTATGTATCAACTTTCCAAGAATTTTGTCCACTCCCTCCATGAAGTCATTGCTGATATCATATTTTTATATTAATTGAGTGCGTCCTACGCTTTTGCTCATATATACAGGAGTTCACATTTGCTGATTAGCTATCTTCTTATTGTCCTCATTCCGAGCTGAAAAATGTTTTTTACATTTGTGGCCTTTAAGTTTTGTGTTTGTATGTACAGATTTAGATGTGACACATTTTTTTGTACATTTGAAATATTTTTATATTTCATATATAATTAGCATCTTTGTGGTCTTATTAAATAATCAACTCATAATTGAGCTTGTCCTTCTTTCTTGCAGGATGTTGTGAACGTGATTGGAGGAATTGGGGTTTTCTTGCCGCTCCTCGAGCAGGTGTGCGAGGCTGAGCACGTTTACAATGGAGGGCAGGAAACCTCAGACCTGTTGGGACCGGAGCTGACCTCCTCCAGAGGCCCCGCCGCGTTGCTGTTGCCTCTGAACAAATCTTCTGGTTTGTTTCTTTGTTACAGATATTTCTTTGAATCACATTTCCTCTCTATTCATTTCTAGGATGTTTTTGTTTTTTCTTGGGTCTCTAGTTCATTTCTAGAAACATGTTTCAGGATCCCGTCAAAAATAACTCAATCATAGTTGATGAGTAAAATGGTGGAAACATCAAAGTAACACTTCAAAGTAGAATTGTACTTGCATCAAATCTCGAGTAAAGTAACTTAGATAAATGAACCGCTCCACAGATGTGACAAATGTAATCTGATGATTGACTCATTTTGAGATGATGCTTCTAAATTGTAATGCAAACGTGTGGTTGTGGCTAACTCAGGATATCTCAAACTTTGGTTTGCCCCATTTTCTTTGTCAGAGGGCCGTTTGGAGACAAACAGCATCGCAGCCTTCTTGCTGTTGATCAAGAACCTGATTCGTCATCACCCCGTCAATCAGGAGAGCCTGCTGCAGTGCCAGGGGCCGAGCATCATCGGTGCCATACTGAGCAAAGTAGGTCTTCAAATACTGTTCCAGAAACAGCCTTATGCCTGCAGGCAGAAGGGCTGATTAGCATCTGTGAGTGAAATATCTGACCTTTTCCAGGGCTGCCTTTTTGTGCTATAATTTCTCTGTAATGAATGGACCTGAAACGGCAATCATCTGCAGCAATGACTGCGTCAAGTGCTTGTGTGGGAGAATTGATGCAGTTTGACAAACTGCACACTTTCAGTCTGAGTGAGAACAAAGGATTATTATCATGAAGCGTTTTTAGAAATCACATTTGAGTTCAAAGGAGTGCACACATGTTGATTCAAATGCAAAATCAAACCATGAGGTTGTTGTTTATGTCTGTTCTTGTGTTCTTATCATCAACTTTTCTTGTATCTGTGACAGTACTCCGAGTTGAGTAAAATATCTGTGGCAAAAACATAGGAGGAGTGACTGTTCTGGGTTTAGCAGGATATGTTGAAGCATACTGTAGTAAGGAGGAGCATCCTGTGAGGAAACTGTGTCTGAAAACTTTTTTTGCTGCAAATAAGATAAACACGCTCACAATGTTTCAAAACAACACGTTATATGCAGGTGAATACATTGTAAAAGATTTTACAGTTAAAAACTGGCAGCTGTGGTTGCCAGAATTTCCCAGTAAAAGAGTAAGTTGTAACGTTAAACATTACAGTAAAAAAACAATCGCTTTTTTTACAGTTCTTTTTGGGTAATATTTCTAATTTTTACTGTTAATAACAATGGAATCGTGATGATAACTTGGAATGGAATCCTGGAAAAATACAGTGTAACACTGAAAAATTAGCAAAGACACACATTAACTTCTACAGTGGAAAACTGGCAGCAGATGTTGCCAGAATTTGACTGTAAAGTATTCAGTGGAACTTTTTTTTTTATCATAGGTTAAAATAATTTATATTGTTAATTGTCACAGTTTTTGTTGAAAACTGCATCATAATTTTACTGTAGAAACACCAAATTATCCCATAAAAATTACAATGTCAGTCTACAAAATTTACAAAGACCTTCATTTTTACTGTAAAAATACTGTCAACTTAGATTGTCAGGATCTTACCGTAATAACCTTTTTAAACATTCATGACTTTTAGGAAATTACCTGTTAATTAAACTGTAATTTTCTGTTTTCATGACTATGGTTGCTAACTGTCATGATTTTACAGTTTTTTTTGTAAAAATCACTGACATTTTTTACAGTGTACATAAACCACCTCGTCTAATGAAAGCAGATTCTATCAATTTGACTTTATTTGATAAAATTCTTCTTTTTAATCAAAATTTGTATGTATATTCTTAAAATCAAATTATTGTATTAACCATGCAGTTTTTTTTTTGGTTTTTTTTAAGTTTGGTTTATGTCTGTTGCAGGTTTCAGGCAACATGATGGACATGAATGTTTTAATGGCGTGCCAGCTTTTACTGGAGCAGGTTTTCAATGAGGGCAACAGTTCTCTTCTACAACAACTCTATCAACACTTGCTCTTTAATTTCCGCATCTGGACTCAAAGCCACTTTGCTGTTTGTTTGGGTAAGGCCAAAACAAGTCCCTGTTATACTTCTGAAAGCTTTCCATGTTTGCTGAAGTCTTGGTGTGCAATTTGCGTGAGAGTGACAACAGAAAAAAAAAAAAAAATCTGCAACGTAATTTTCTTCTTAAGTTCAAGCAGTTATGGGAGTCCAAAGTGAATTGTTTCTGGGAACTTTTGTGCTTCTTTAATGCAGCATTGCTTAACAATTGGAGTTTTTAAGTGTATTTTTTAAACAAATACTTTGTTTTCTGCAGCACATGTGCAGTACCTGTCTTCTGTGATAAACAAGAGCAAGCAGCGCATGAAGAGGAAGTATGGAGTTCAGTATATTCTGGATACTATTAGGACATACTACAGGTACGAGGGGCAACCGGGTCAGATCAACCAGTTTGATCACTGCGACAATCCTGCATTAATTTGAGTTCACAATTTGATCAAATATAAATGTATTTTTAAAATGTTCATACGCTCTTTTTTACTGTATTTGATAAGGTCATACAGCTTTCACATAAAAAGCTATCAAGTCACAAACTTTCCTTTGTGTTCCAAAGCCTTTTTAATGTGTTTTTAAAAATATTTTTCAACTTGCTCTAATTAACCTTTAAAAATTTTTTTTTTTTTTTTTTTTTTGGGGGGGGGGTGCTTTATAATTATTTTCGTATGCAACTGCTGCTTATTTTTTAACAATAACTTTTCAATAAACCTGAAACTGAACAAGCAACTAAATCCTGAGTTTTACATTTTATTATTTTACAGAAAAAAATCTCAAAAATTAAGAACAAACTGTTTTTTATGTTTTAGAGCAAACGTCAAAAGTGTACAGATAATATTATAATCAATAAATCCAAAAACCAAGCAAAGACAAGGTCAAAACACTGTGAATTTTGAAACACTGTGTCATTAATGTAATGACTACATAGCCAACACAGTCCCAAGGATGTTTTCCAAGGGATATCACATTTGTTTTAAACCAAACTTTTCAAATCTAACAATCATTTTGAAACTTTCATGTTGAATTTTGAAGGAAAACTGTACAAATGGTGGGCTGGATGTCATTCCTACGTCATTGTAAACAACCAATGTGATTGTCTCACACACTGGAAGAAATAACTGAAATGTAGTCCAATAAATTACTACAAAAGAAAGATCATATTTGGGTTCCAGTAATACATATATTTCCTAAGCGTGGATAAATTTGGATTTTTAAAAATCCAACCTACACAAGTTGTAACATCATTTGAACTAACATATTGCTCGGTTTGATCTGTTATTCTTTTTGACTGCAGTACGGAGAAGGATGACTCCCCTCTGTCTGATGAGAAGCTGACGATTCAGACGTCTCTGTTTTCCTTGTTGAAAGACTTTCTTAAGTCTCCAACTACAGAGGAGCTCCACAGTGTGCTTGCCTTCATACTGGCTGCAGGAGAAGAGCAGCAGGTAAGAATCATTCCTTTACGCCTGTTTTCATTTCAGATCAGAATTTTTTTAACTTGTGTTAAAGTACGGAGCCCTTGACATAAAAAATAGATCAATTGTTCCTTCAAATTAGCATTTTTTTGTGCACAAATTTGCATTTCATTAGCATTCTGTGCCTACAAGTTAATGTTTTGTGTGCACACAATGCTAATTTGTGCAAACAAAAACTTGGCTGTTCCTACAAAATGCTAATTAAATGCTAGTTTGTGGCTATAGAGCAATTTGTGCGCACAAAAAAAGTCATTTGTGTGCACGAAATGCTAGCAAAATGTTAATTTGTGGTAAAAAAACAGCCATTTATGTACTAAAACTGTTGACTTGTGTGAACAAAACGCTAACTTGTTCACACAAACGCTCGTGTGTGCACAAAATTTTAACACAAAATGCTAACTTTTATGTACAAAATGCTAATTTAGGCTAATAACATTTCTTTTCATGTTAATTTGTGGCAATAAATGGCAATTTTAGCACAGATTTCTAATTTTTTTCATGCAAATGCTAGTATGAGGGAACAATTTATTGTTTATTTTTCATGTCATGTCCAGGCTCTGTAGTAGCCCAATAATCAGATATTTTACTCACAGTTACTATTTGAATGCTCCTTTAATATCTAAGCACGATTGTTTTTTTTTTTTATTGCTAAACTGATGTAGTGTTACCCTCCCTCATCTATATTTCTTGATAGCTTACCAGCTGCTCCTCTGCATATCAGGTGGTGAAGGCGTTGGATGTTCTGTATGAGCTCTTGAGGACCAGCCCTCCTCGTGAGCATGTGCAGACCGTGCTGCTGGAGTGGGGCGTCGAGCAGCTCTACTGCCTACTGCTCAATCCAGGCCTTGGAGATGAGGGCAGGGAAAGAGTGTTTAGGGTAAAAAACTGCTTTGAAACTATGTTCTTGATTTTAGTGTGAAATTTCTCGTGAAAATGAAACACTCATTTTTGGTGTTGTGCAGGTTTTATACAAAATCCTTAAAAGCGAGAAGGTTTCAGAGCGCAACAAGCAGCGCATAAAGCTGAGGGATTTTGGATATCTCGGCCTGATTTGCTTTCTAGAAGATATCCCCATGACCATGACCACCGTCCGCTGTCTGTACGAGCAGGTCCTGGCTACAGGTAACAGGAGAAGTTTTTTTTAAGTCTTTTACAAAAACGAAAAAAATGTTGATGAAAATGTAAAACTCAAACGTACCTACAGTTGGAAGAGAATTGGTGTGAAATGTTGTTGCGATGTAAATCTTGCTCCAGGCTTCTTGTGTCACAGCTCCATTCCGATATATGAAAGCTGCGCACAAACCACGATTAATAATTTATCCTTTTGTAATTAATTTTCATTTTTGTTGGCATTTTGTTGGCATTTTCGTTTTATTAAAAGGGACGCCAATAAAAAAGTCACTACCAAACCCGAGTCCCAGATTGGTCAGTTCAACTTGGTTTAATTTAGTCTTAAACGTAAAGCTTGAAAATAGACTTAAAAGCGTAAACACACGAATGCGCTCTTTTTTTAAAGCAGTAGCAGACATAGCAGTTTGGGGGTCCCGGGCAAACAACAGAATGGGACCCTAAGGAGTGGTTGAATTGATAATTTATTTTTTAAAATCCTTAATTTCTTTAATTTGTCAGGTTTCACTAAAGCGGGAAAAAGACACAAAAATACTTGAATAATAGTAATAAAAATACTCCTTTTGCCTTTCTCCTTTCCTCTCTTTTTTGTCGCTTTCTGTCAATTAAGTTTTGCTTTTCTCTGTTTTGTGTGTCGTCCTGCACTTTTGTTGCTTGTGCAACATATGTTTGGCTTTCTTATTTTTTTCAAACTCTTGGAAGACTCTCTTCTATCTAACAATCTGCTGACGGAATAGTCCATTGAAACAGATTTGTAGGGGAGGATGAAACACTTTCACACGAGCGGTCTCATGCCATTTCAGTCATTTTTATCCCCCTTTTTATTATGACAGAGACAAATAATGATGACCATTAAAATTATTTCAGAAATACTTTAGGTCTTAAGCTTAGGGCCCCAAAAGTCTTGAGGGCCCCAGGCACCCGCCTACCTTTGCCTCATGGTAACTTCGGCCCTGATTGGAAGTGGTCGTTTGAACAAGTATTGCTGAGGGTGGTGTGAATGTAGCATAAGATAAATATTTTTCTTGACTAAGTTTAATTGGTGTCAATAACTCTTTCTGAAATCCCAGACATCATTACTGAACTTCCAAAAGACGTGATGACCAACTGAAACCCTCTCATGTTGATTTTAGAGGAGAAGTATCTTTACTTTCTTTAAAGATGTCATTCACTTTTCTTTACTTTGGGGCTTAACATTATTTTCAAAGAGCTCAGAACGCTTTTTGTCTCTAAATCAATATCCAGTCACCTGTTTTATTACTCCAGCAGACCAGAACATTGTTTTGGATGAAAAACCCACCTCAGTGATCCAGGACGAGATGCAGAGCTTTAGTCTTTAGGACAGTGTCACGTGGTGTTCCCTTGGAACACGATTTGCTGATCTAAAGACGCAGTTCTAAACTGTCACGAGTTACTCAACTGGACTATAATTCAAGAAATTCCTCCAACACTTTGAGAAATCCTTTACCACCTACTTTCAGACCTCTACAGTTGTTTCCTCTTTTATTGAGAGTAAATTATTCAGGTTAAGATAACTCTTCAAGCTGGTTTTCTGCTGTGGAGGTGAACTGCATTTTATTGCTACAAATAACATTTGGATGTAATACCTTTCTCCTCCAGAGGTATCTGACAAAATATTGCTTCATGGCTTCACTGAATTCGTCTTCAACCAAGCTGTTTGGAGCTCCTGTTTCCATTCGTCAAAGTCCTCTCATTCTTTTTTTCTTCACCCCAGTTGACCTCAGCCTGTTCTTTTCGGTTGCCCAGCTCAAATCGGCTTATTGCAACAGTGTTTTTTCAGCAACATTTGGCTGCAACCTGGCACAATCAGCTTCCCGTTCCCCTTGAATGCTGAAGAATCTCTGCTGAACATCAAAATTCTGCATTTTCTGGACTGAATCCTCCGTCAAATTACTCCAGCTTCACAACTGTGTGCAAAACATAGACCCTCAACCTTCTTAAAGTTAGCACGCTGGCTAAGCCGAGGCACCGACCTCATTCCCACAAAAAAATGTTGTGCCGAGAGCACTTCATGTAAGGAAACCCACCAGCATTCCTCAGCTGAAGCCTTTCTGTAGAAAGGAAATTCCTTCAAGCTGATGAGCAAGACTGATCAAAGATAACAGATACGTCTAGTTAGTGTGTGAAAGGCCAAAACAGATGCTGAAAACAGAACTTCACGTACTTGCAATGCATAGATTAATAGATTTACACAAGTCTTTGAGAACTTTTTTCACATTTGTTACTTTAACAAACCACTAATATTAATTTTCTGGAAATATAAATCCCTGCATGGTTTCTAAACATCATTTGAATGCTAAATACTTTTTTTTTCTATTGTGTCTAACTAAAAATAAAATATTATTAGAGTTTGTATTGCTTTGATTTTCTGTATTTTTAAGTTTAACACAATAAAATCAAAATAAAATTGAAATCTTTGATATTTTTTGAGCATTATTTTATTAATTCAAAGTTACATTTTGTATTGTCTTACTGAGACAAGGAGAATAAAAAAATTTATTTTTTTTCTGCTGTTTTTCCACAGATGCAGCTCCTAACTTTAGAGATCTTCTGGCCGTGGTCAGCTTATCCCATCGAGCTGAACTTACCGTTCGACTAGACATCTGTCGCAAGGTTTGCCTCAGATCCATACATTGAACTCACCTGCAGAGTAAATGTACATTTTTCTGTGTGGTGACAGGCTTTTCTTTGTTTTTCCTGCCAAATGACTCCAGCTCTTCTATCTGATCTACTCCAACGAGGATTACGTGAAGCAGCTCGCCAGGCAGCCCGGCTGGCAGGATATCCTGACCAAGCTGTATGTGAAGGAGTCCTACGAAGTCCACGTCAACGACATTGTGGACTCCACCACCCCCGCCCCCTTTGACGCTAACTACAGACCTCTGATGCGCAGAGATCCATCTTTGGTCATTGAGGATTCCAACACGGCCATTTTTATGAACTACCGGAACTCGCAGGAACTTGAGGACGAGGAGGAAGAGGAAGGCCACAGGGACATTTCTGAGGGGTTCTCTGATTTATCCCAGTCTCCCCCAAGTGGTGGAGGAGGCCCGCTGAAGAATTTGGAAGGCTCCCTCCATTTTAAGTCCTTTGATTCTGTAGATCAGGAGAGTCAGTCGTCTTCTATCTCAAACGCAGTTGATATTAATTTATCTCATCCTGAAGATGAGGGGAAGGAGTATCAGCCGCTCTCGCCTTTCGGGACATCCCCCTTTGATTTGGAACTGGGAGTAATAGGAGGGAGTGGCGCTCAAACCCCTATAGGAAGTCTGACAAACACCCCTTCCCCCCTGGAGCACTTCAAACCGTTTCCACCTCTTAGGCCAAGGAAGAGCTCCAGTTTGTCCAACGTTCTAGATGACACGAGTTATGGAATGGAGCCTCCTACTGGAGACACGATCTCAAACACTTCCAACCCGCAGGTATTCCTTTTTGCTGACTCAGATGCTGATTTTCTTTTTAAGAGTTGCAATTTGATTTTTTTTGTTTTTGTATTTCAGCAGACCCCTGAGGAAGAGCTGTGCAACCTGCTGACCAACATCATTTTCTCTGTGCTGTGGAGCGGCAGAGGTGCAGAGGGGACGGAGGACGTGGCGTGGAGGGAGCGGGGGCAGGTTTTCTCTGTTCTCACCAAACTGGGATCTTCATGCCAGCTGGTGCGTCCTCCTGATGAAATCAAGCGCAGGTCAGTTACCGTTTTAAATCTGAGTGGATTACCTGCAAACATTTCCGTGTCATGTTGCAAATGCTTTATGTTGTTCCTTTTTCTGTGCCAGTCTTTTAGAAATGATGTTGGAGTCATCCTTATCAGATCTGAGGGACGCCCAAGGAGTGTCTCTGCCCTTCTGTCCCAGCCTGGTCCGCCTCCTGCGACTGCTGCAAGACTTCCTGTTTGCAGAGGGGACGAGGGACCGCACTCTGTGGAGTGAGAAGGTAACGCTGCCTAATTCAGAATGCGCAGAAAGTCCAATATTGTGATGTTGAAAACGTGACACTACAAGACAATAACAAAGAAAGCCCCACTACTGTCTTAAAAAACACTAAATTACATAAATATTATTGAGCTAAACAGCACAAAGAGTGACATTTTAACAGGATTTCACCACCAACTTCATGTGGAACTTTTACATTTCATCAAACCAAGATGGAGAAACTTTTTCTTTGTCCTTTATTTTATGCTACGTTGTTGTGCTGTGTTCTGTGCAAATTTGAGTGAATGAAGTACTTCTGTTTAGGATCCTTGTGATCTTACTGACTGAAACATGCATTAAGAAATAAAGAAGAATGATACTTACTATCTCATAAATAGACAATATAGTAATTATGCACAGGGGTGCAGTGGTTACCACTCTTGCTTTACATTGTTCAATTGTGGAATTTGTGTTTACTATTTATAAATTTGTGATTTTCTCGAAGCACTTGTGTTATGATTTATATGAAAAGTTCTATAGAAATAAAGATTGATTCGATTCGATTCGATTCGGGGACTTCGGCTTCTTCCCACAACCCAAAAGCATGCTTCATAGGTTATTTTATTGACTCTAAATTGTCCCTAGTTGTGAATGTGTGAGTGTGTGTTTGGTTGTGTGGCCCTGCAACAGACTGAAGGCCTATCCACGGTGTACCCCACCTTTGCCCAATAGTAGCCGGGACAGGCTCCGGCAAACCCCCTGACCTCAAAAGGGGTTAAGAAAATCGATGGATGGTAATTATCCTTAACAAATAGACCTGCACACAGTAGATTGATTATTAACTTTCTTTCTTAACGTTTAAAGCAATTTAAAAATGACAACCAGAAGTTTCTCTTCATAAGCTTCTGCAATTACACTTTAGCCAGGAGTTAGATGATCAAACCGATTTTGCTTAGACCTGAAAGCAGGCTTAACTGGTTACTTGACTGCTCCAAGAATCCGCCTCAGCCCCAACAACGCTTTAGGCTATCTGTTTATTAATCAGTCCAATCTTTTCTAATGCTGAACGTAGATTTTTATAAAGTGTTCAATCCTTTTTTTTTGCATTTGTAGGTTTAGAAACAAGCTTTATTGTAGTCACCTTTAGCCACTAAATGTACTTTTTTTTTTTTTTTTTTTTTTTAGCAAAAACAGTACTAAAGTAGTTCTTCAGTTTTTACAATTTTTGCCAAAAATCAGAAAATTTGCTAAAAACAATTTTAAGAAAGTTAAAAAAACACACATAAGTGTCTTAAAACATTTTTGTATTGTTAAATATGAATAGATGTTTAAAAATGACCACCAAAGGTTTGAATTCAGTTGGTTGACACAGTAGGTGTTGTCACTTTGCAACATTAGGTCAAATGTTGGTGTCTTGTGAGACAAAAGCGTCGAGTGGAGGTTAATCTGTGTTTAAAGGTGGCTTCAAGGTGTGGAAACAGGTCTAACCTTTACGTTGGAGTTCAACTTTGACAGCCCTGTTGTTTCCTCTGTAGATCTTCGAGGGGGTTGTGAACTTGCTGGACAGGTTGCAGGCCTGGCACAGCACCCCTGGTAGTCCTGGAAACACCGAGCTGAAAGAGATGGCCCAGATTGGACTACGTATCATCACGGGATACATTCAGCAGCAGCACTCGCAGGTCAGCTGCACCCACAGCTCAACCCGCCAAGCACATCGTCCAAAGATATGAAATCTTTGTCAGTGTTCTGTTCTTTCTTAACCAAGACACACTCAAGGCAGATTTTTGAGGAAGATAGTTTTGAAAAGCTTTACTGTTCTTATTTGACTTGATAAGTGCACAGCGATAAAGACAGCTCTCAAATACCAGGCCTTCTATGGGTACGGCATTGCATTCATTCCTGTTTGGGAGTGTTTTGCATGAAAGGGCAGCTCATCTTTGAGTTATGGCAGCTGTTACTGCAGGGTTGTGGGCTTAAGAGAGCATTAGTATGTGTCCTGACCATTAGACTTTCAACCGTAAAACATTTCTCTCTTTCAAACTCTCTATAAACAGGTGTAAAAGTTTGAAATAAAATGCCACAACACAAATCCGTTCAGAATAAAGCTTAAATTTGAAGAAAAAATAATGCTCTGCTTGGAATACAATAAAAAACACTGAAAAAATGTGTTAAAAGCTGACTGCAACGTTTCGTACATACATTACATTTTTATTAAATTTCAATTTAAAAAATATTTATTTGAAAAAAAGGAGCTGATTCAAAAAATACTTTTATTTTGAAAGACTTTTTTGTGACTGACAGATTAGACATTGCAAAACATGGCATTATATCAACTTTTTATATACATATATGCATAAGAAGACAAACTGAATTAAACTTAAGCATTAATAAAAGAGAAGAACAAAAGAAAAAAAAGTACAACATTAAACAAATTAACAACATAAAAATGAATGATTAAAAAAATGTATATAAGCAAAAAAATCCATCAATACTCAGAGATCTAAAATGAATTGGAATGCATCATAAAAAGGAACCCAACTAAGAGTATCCATAAATTAAAGTGTGAGAAAAAATCACATCAGTTCAGGTAAACTGACCAACAATTCGAAAAGTTTTGTGATATTCGTATTCTTTTTTTTTTTTTAAGAGATTCACAACAAAAGATTAATCTCATTTTTAAAAAACAAAAAATTGGGACACTAAACTTTGTTATTAGATTTCTGCTTTTTAGTAAAGTGTTAGTTTTTCACTTTGAAGAACAACTAAGCTGAAGCAACAACAAAGTAAAAAACATATATAACTATAGGATATCTGTAGATAAGGCTAGCATACACGTACAGTGCTTTTATATTTAGTTTTGAATGAATTTTATTAAATGTATTCAATTCATCCATGTGAAATTGATCCAATGAGGAGTTTACGCTAAAACCAAGATAATCCTCAAAAATAAATAAAAGACTTATTATAAAATGATCTATTACTGTCTATTTTTGTGTTTAAAAACTGTAAAAATCCCTATTATATTGGTTTGGATGCTCTAACATAAATGTATTTCATTTGTGCATCCTCAGGTGTGTGAGATGGCCTGTTTGAAGCTCCACAGCCTTCTCCAAACTGTGCTCTGTCTGAGCTGGGAGGAGGTTTGCTTCCTGCTGGGGGAACTTGGCGCCCCCCTGTGGCCAGGAGGTGTCATGAACGACACTGACTGCAGTCAGTCCGAAACCTTTTCCCAGCTGGTTCCCATCGTCCGCACACTACTCGACCAGCACGCCGACCCCATTATGCTCCAGAAGCTGCTGCCGAACCTGCCCATCACCAACGGCAGCACCACCTTCGCACAGGACCTGAAGGCCTACTGTCACACACTGGAGTGGCAGAGCTTTTACCAGCAGCAGGTCTGACTCAAATCATTTAATATAATTAAAACAGTTACTCATCATATTTTTCAAGAATCTTCTCTTTAAAACTGTACACTCTGTTCTTATTTAAATATGCCTCCAGGTTAATGTGTTTTAAACTTATATCTGTTAATGCTGAAACCTGAATGAGATATCTCACAAACAGATGCCAAGAAGGCTTGATTTATGCAGATTTATCATCACTCTGTGTGACAGGGCTCCTCATAAATCTGGTTTGTTTAGAGAACTTCTGCAAACAAAAGTCTGTGATGCATTAGCCACTCTGGCATAACGTTGGCTGTAAAGATGGGAGACTAAACTAAGCAGCTTTAGTCTGATGCTTGTTCATTTAGGAAGCATTTTATCGTTTATATCTCTGAGGAGATGAAACCTATGGAGGAAAGAAGTCAACTAGCCACACATCTTTTTTGTATTTTTTTAATTTAGAGCCATTTTTATTATTTTCAGGAATTTTTTCTTCAGATATCATCTGTTTTGACGTATTTCTGTAACCACATCTGCAGATTCAGCCCACTAAGGAGCAGTACGAGCTGGACACATTTGGCAGAAGTCACGACATCATGTCCAATTTTTGGAACTCGAGCTTTGACGACCTCATGAGCACGGCGTTCAGACGAGAGAAAGACAGATCTGACAGCAAATCCAAGTTTCAGGTTAATGCTGACACAGTAACGTGTTCTAATGCAAAAAGTGCTTCAGCAGTCTAGAGGGTGCCACAACATTCTAACTTTGTGCTTGACTAACAGGAAATGATTGTAGACCCTTACCTGAAGCGACTTCGGAGTGAGACCAACCGGCACCATACTTGGCAGAAGCAGATCTCCAACCAGCAGGGGGTGGTGCTGCAACACTGGAGAGCTCTCCGCAGGCAGTTTACCAGTGAGAGGGGTGCATGGGCCAACAGGTACCACATCTCTCTTTAACTGTAAAGAAAAATACGACTCTTTGTCTCCTAACTGTTCCCTGTTTTGGTGTCAGAGTTCAGCCAGAGGTCAAATGGACGCTGTCCAGTGCGGAGACTTACTCAAAGATGCGCCTCAAACTGGTCCCCAACTACCACTACGATGCTCACTGTGAGGCCAGCGCCCTCAGGGACAACATGGGTATGAAACTTTACTAAAAGTTAGTGTTTGTCTACAAAGCAAAGCGAGGCACTGTAAAGTTTTTTCTGACCGACAGGAGCCGAGAGCCCCCGCAGCTCTGATCCCATCCCGCTCGCTGTTGCTAAGGAAGCAAAAGTGAGTGTCATGAAAGACGATCAGCTAGGAGAGGAGGACCTCATCTTCGTAGATAATGAGTAAGATTTTGAGTAATAATGAGTATAATAATGAGTAATAAAAAAACTAGAAGATGAAAGGATTCGTAACACTGCCAACTCTCTCAGGGGGGAAGGAGAAGACGAGAGCCAGAGAGAAAAGCTGGTTCTGTCTGAAGACTGTGAGCTCATCACCATTGTGGCAGTGGTTCCAGGCCGTCTGGAGGTCACCACCCACCACCTCTACTTCTATGATGGCAGCAGCGAGAAGGAGGAGACAGAGGAGGGTAGGAAGTAGTGGTTTTAAAAGAATATCATCATTATCTGTTTTCTTGCTCAACCTTTTGTGTATAAAAGAATCTTTGTGTTTCTTTAGGAATTGGCTTTGATTTTAAGAGACCTCTGTCTCAGCTCCGAGAGGTTCATTTGAGGCGCTACAACCTGCGGCGGTCCGCATTAGAGCTGTTCTTCATAGACCAGGCCCACTACTTCATCAACTTCAAGAAGAAGGTGATGGGTTTTGACATTAAAAGGATGTTTTCAATCTAAAAAGTTACAGTGTAAGAACATAATAAAAGGAGCTCAATCCAAAACTTAAAATTACATATTTTAAGTGGAATGTACATTTTATTTGTTTACCTACTCGCTGCGCTCTGCTGTGGGGAGATACAACTCAGCAGTGCAGCACCTCCTTCTGATGCGAACATTTTATACAAGAATCTTGAGTTGACGAACCGGAAGACTCATGGCAAAAAAAAATCTGCAAATATGATAAACCGTGAATAAGGAAACACAAAACACAAATACACAGAGGAACACACGACTTATATATGATTTTTTTTTTCTTTATCTTGCTACTTTTTTCTTTTTTGCAAACGCGACTTATTCTAGAATAGAAGCTGTTGAGGGCAGTTTTTTTCCTTTTGAGAGAGAAGTATTTTCCATTTTCTCACATGACATTTGAAATCAACAACTTAACAGTTTGAGAAGAGTCCTGTTTTTTTATTCCTTTAACAAATGTTTTCAGTTTCCAAACATTTACATATTCAGCACAGGTTGGTTTTACATTTGCAGCACTCTGACCCTGCTATTAATGCCATGTGTTGTAACAGCAGTCCGTATAATAATTGATGCAGACTGTATGGCCCCCTGTGAGGTGAAGTGGGGAACTGTTCTCTATGCAGAAGGAAGAAAAGATCATTCCACTCCCTGTCTGCATTCTGTACATCTATATCTTTATTTTATGTGACATTCTTTGAATAACGTCCATTTAAGGTTTTTCTATCTTAACATAAACATTTCAAATAGAAAAGAGCTTGATCATATTACGGATCATTTTCTACTGCTTTGTTTTTTGCTTAAAAAATACGATAAAGATCAAAACTTAGCATCTTCTCTTCTTTGTTCTTCAGGTACGAAACAAAGTGTACTCGAGGATTCTTGGACTGCGACTTCCAAATCTGTTTTACTTTGGCTCTCGCTCTCCTCAAGAGCTGCTGAAGGCTTCAGGCCTCACCCAGGTGTTTATTTACATAAATATGTAGCTGGCTTATTTTCTGCATAAAGAGTCGTTTGTTTGTGGCCTAATGCAGTCAAATGCTGCCGTTTACAGAAATGGGTGTACAGAGAGATCTCCAACTTTGAGTACTTGATGCAGCTAAATACCATCGCTGGACGGACCTACAACGACCTGTCGCAGTATCCCGTGGTGAGCACGCCGCCTCTGTCTACGTACGTCATTGCTGATGGTGCATTTACAGCATGAGGACTAGGTTTTGTTTGTCTTGCTGCTCTGCAGTTCCCCTGGGTCTTGTGTGACTACACTTCTCCTACTCTGGATCTGAACGACCCCTCCGTGTTCAGAGACCTGTCCAAACCCATAGGTGTGGTCAACCCGCGTCATGCACAGAACGTCAGAGAAAAGTAAGCATTGAAAACTATTTAAAGATTCATTTTTTTTTCTTGAGCAAATAAGAAGACTTTGTTTTCTTGATTTAGATATGAAAGCTTTGAAGACCCTACAGGCACCATTGACAAATTCCACTATGGGACACACTACTCTAACGCAGCAGGAGTCATGCACTACATGATCCGCATGGAGCCATTCACCACCCTGCATATCCAGCTGCAGAGCGGCAGGTGAGAGTTTAAAGTGCGATACATCCTGGACTCTTATTCTCTTACCCATTTATGCTGCGTTTGAACAGGTTTGACGTCGCAGACAGACAGTTTCACTCGGTGGCTGCAGCCTGGCAGGCTCGCATGGAGAGTCCAGCCGACGTCAAAGAGCTCATTCCGGAGTTCTTCTATTTCCCAGAATTCCTGCAGAACATGAATGGTGGGCTGCTTGGCAAGCTTTAGCCAATATCCCAAAGTGGTGAAAGCTAATGCATCGCTGGTGTTGCAGGCTTCGACCTGGGCCACTTACAGATCTCTCAGGAGGCGGTGACAGACGTTGAGCTGCCCCGCTGGGCGACATCGAGGGAAGACTTCATCAGAAAGCACAGGAAAGCCCTGGTGAGTCTGCACAAACATGCATTTGCTTTCTAAAAGTTTTGGATTAAGCTTAAGACAGAGAACTGGTGTTTTCAACTCTAGGAATCTGAGCACGTGTCCAGTCACCTCCACGAGTGGATTGATCTAATATTTGGATGCAAGCAGAGAGGAGAAGAGGCAGTGAATGCTCTCAATGTCTTTTATTACTGCACTTATGAAGGTAAGCCCACTATTGTTAGTAATGAAAATAACTTTAAACTTCAAATTAAATACATTTCATTTAAGGAATATTTGGATGTTTTTAACATGTTCTTGTGATATTTTTCTGATGATGGTTTATTGATGAAAACTAAGAAAATTAAGCTCAAACTTACGGCATCATTATAATTAAAAGACCACTGGGAGCGCTTTTACAATAGATCAAAAGATGATTGGAGTGGAACTATAAAGGGTAACCAAACCCTAAATTAACTATTTTTGGTTGTTTATTGCTATAAATGGGGCTTTAAAGGTGCTATCTGTTAGTCATTGCCACATTTTTGAAAAAAATAAAATAATCTTGTTTGGTTCTTGTGCTGCCCCCTACAGGTTGAATTGAGGTGTTACAGTTGAAATTCTTGATTGGTCAAACCATTTGAGTCCCACGTCATGATCTCTAGCAGTCCTTCTCCCCAGCCCCACCCCTCTGACTGTGGGTGGAGTCAGCCTCCAACTTCCCTGTTTGGTTATCCTTTAATAAAAAAATCCACCTGAGAGTTCAATTACATTTTTCTTAATTTATTAAATGTTAGAAATGCCCTTTTTATAGTCCAGCCAAAGAAATCTGTTTGCCCAAATATACAGAGCTGAAGTTATCCCCGGCTGGATGTTGATATAGTGGTTAGCACTTCACCTCACAGTGAGAAGGCCTGGTTAGAGCCTTAGAGGGGTCCATTCTGTGTGGAGTTTGCATATTTTCCCTCTTCATGCATAAGTTTCTCCAGACTCTTCAGCTTCCTCCTAATGTCCAAAAACATGCATCATAGGTTAAAGGATTCAAGGATCTTTTACTGTCATTTCATCACAGTGGAGAATTAAAATTTGTGACTCTGGTCTCAGACCAGTCATTTACAGAGCAAGTATGACAGAAAAATAAATACTTATCAATTGACACACAAACCTAACTTGAACCTACAATTTATATGGATTAGTCCACGTTTTCTATGATTATTATTAATTGAAGATCTAAATTAGTTCCTCGACGTAAATGTGTGTGTGATTTTGTGGCCTTGCAGCAGGCTAGTGACCTGGCCTGGGTGTACCCCACCTTCATAATATTTATGTTTGGACTAAACTTTATTTTATGTGGAAATAATTTTCTGTTCCTTCAGCCAAAGAAGCATTTTGTCCATATTTTATTTATTTAAATGTCCCAATGTCCCTGAAACCAACTTGCACAAAAATCAGGAATTTTTTTTTTTAATCAATTTTATTTAAAACATGTATTTTACTTCCCAAAAACACATTGAACTGGTCTATTTAACTGGTATATTTTCTGTCTCTTCGTTGATTTGATTACATTTGGGGATTTACTGTCATGCAATGTTATTTTCATGTGAAATGAACCCCTAATACACAACACAACATGCTGTTGGTAATCAATATCAGCCCCTGCATTTGGAGTTATTCCGTCTTTATGTTTGCAGCCAGAGTTTTTTTGTGAGAAGCACAAATATGTAAAGAAAATTTGTTGGTTGAGTTTACTTGGAAATAAGTAAACGGAAGACTTTCCACCCCATAAATACTAACTATAAACTGTTGCATCTCTTACTGAAATATCCTGAAAATTATGTTTCTTCTCTCTTTAGAAAATGGTAACATTGTCTTGGAATATTTCTGAATTTTCCTAATTTGGCCCTGTGCACAAGTTTAACCTGTTTTTGTTTGTTCGGCTCCCCCGTGCAGGAGCTGTAGATCTAGACGCAATCGCTAATGAGACTGAACGGAAGGCTTTGGAAGGCATCATCAGCAACTTTGGACAAACACCATGTCAACTTCTCAAGGTAAAAATTCCAATTCTGTTTGGAATTCTCCAGTCGTTTGACATGTGCTCTTAGGAAAAGTGTTGTCTGTTGTTCTCCAGGAACCTCACCCCTCTAGGATGACAGCTGAGAACGCAGTCAGACGGCAGGCCCGTCTGGACACTGTACCCCCAAATATCTTTGAGCACTTGTCTAAGCTCCGACCCTTTGTGGAGGTGGGCTCACAAGAGGATTTCCAGTGTTTCCTTTAATCAATAGATAATTAATAACGGACGAGGTTCATGTATTAAATGAAATGTTTGTGTGTCAGGTGGTCAGTGATGGCAATCCTTTGGTTCAAGCAGTGGTACCAAAGAGTCAGAATCGCTCCTCCATCATCCAGGGATCTAATACGCTGGTATTCATCTGGTTTTCATTTTTTTAAATTAAAAAGTATTGTCCTTCTTTTTTAAAATTAGTGTTAGTTTTTTGTCTCATTGTTGTGTTGTTGCTACAGGTGAGCGTCAGTTCAAATGGTTTGATAGGGACGCACAGCTGGCTTCCATACGACAAAAACATCGCCAACTACTTTACCTTTAATAAAGACCCAACAACAACCAACCCAAAGTAAGTTTGTTTTTAAAAAAAAATTTTTTTATCGTTACTAAAAAAATTTATTCCAAGCCTGTTTGGATTGAAGTGAAAAATCTGTAAAACAAAAGGATTTTGAAGTTCAGTGTCTTCTCTGATCTGATCCCAAATAAACTAAAGAAAAAGATAATTAATATAAGAGCAACTCTGGATACAGTTTAATTTCTGCTTGTAAATCTCCTCATAAACCTCTTTTTTTTTTTTTTTTTTTTTAGAACTCAGCGTTTCTTGAGCGGACCTTTTTCCCCCGGAGTAGAGATCAGCACTCAGGTGCTGGTGGTGTCCAATGACGGTCGGCTGCTATTCAGCGGGGGGCACTGGGACTGCAGCCTCCGGGTCACCCAGCTGGCCAAAGGAAAGATAGTTGGCAGGATCTGCCGGCACATCGGTGAGCTCCTTTGTCTCTTCCTGCAGAAGAATTCCTTCTGAACCGTGTCTTCATGAACTTTTTTCTGTGTCCCGAAGATGTTGTGACCTGCCTGGCTCTGGATCTCTGTGGCATCTACCTCATTTCTGGATCAAGGGACACGTCCTGCATCGTGTGGCAGGTCTTACAACAGGTGAGTAGAAACCTCACTGCTTTATGTGATGAGGTCAGTTTGAGGTGTTTATGTAAACGTTTCTTTTCCTCTTCGCCAGGGAGAGTTCTCCTGTGGTCTGTCTCCTCGACCGGTCCAGATCCTCAGTGGACATGACCAGGAGGTGACCTGTGTGGCAATCAGCACTGAACTGGACATGGCCGTTTCAGGGTCAAAGGTCAGAGGGGTTGCTTTAGGAAAAAATGTGTTTTTTCCTGCTAGAAAACAGTAATAAAACTTTTGTTCAAATGTGGCATGAAGTTGAATGAAACTTGAAACGCCAAACTAAAGTTTGATAACAGAAATGTGCATTAAGATAGACCAAAAAAATGTAAAAAATTGTTTTATTTTAAATTGATTCGAGGAACCTTTTTATTCTCTGGAAATTAGAATCTCATGTTCTCCTGATAATAGTCACAGATTTGATTTTTGTAAAAAAAAAAAAAAAAAAGATGTCTCACAAACTAACAAAAGCTTCTTTCTCGATAAACCCCATTGCTTTAATTTAATCTGACGGACAAATGTTCAACTGACTAAATTTAACTATGATGGGTCCATTTAAATATAACTTTCGTCTGAATTATACAATTTTTCTGAGTGCATGAAGTGCTTTAAAGTTCCTGTCATTAATATGAAGTCCATATTTAATCAAATCAAATCAGAATTTGGGTTATAGTCCTTTGAAATTAAGCATGAAAGAAGTTATTATGAAATAATCTTTGTTGGGTCCTACAAATAATGATTTTGTGGGGGGGATTCTAAAATGTGAGGAAACAATAATGGCAGAAGTTTACAGTTTAAACATTGTGAGGAATTTATCATTTCTTGCTAATGTCTACAAAATCTTTCTAGTAGGACAGGAGAAATAAACAGATTCTTCTCCCACCGAAAGCAAATGACAACTCATGGCATTTAAAATCTAGTCTCATGAGTAAATAAATTAGGGCTAAAATCACCTAAATTTAAAGATAAATCAATTTACTGTGTAGGTTCTTTTTTAGGTTAAAGATAATCAAACATTGCATATAATACATCCATGCAAGTATAATTTTAGAGAAGTTAAAATTGAAATGGACATTTCACCTCATTTATTTTTATTCTCAATCAATCAATCAAACGTTATTTATATAGAAGTTCTCTTACAAAATATAACACAATTTACACTTAAATAAACCAAATAATCTAAAAACAAGCAGGAGAATAAAAATGATAGAATTTAAAGTTTATGCTTAAAATAAATGTTTTTTTACACCTTTAAGTTTAATTTGATAACTCTTTATTTCTTCAATGGGTTCAATTTTTCCCTCCAGACTTTTGTCCATTAAAAAATATTTACTTTGTGCTACTAACAATAAATGACAAATATAACTTTTAGAATAGAATAGCTAATAAATTCATATATAATAAATTGTTTTTTGATTTTACCAAATCTAACCATTTTATCGTTAAAATGCATTTGTCAATTTTTTTTTTACTTTTTTTTATCTTTATTAACTAGATATGAATTCTTGTGCAGTTTTCTTATCTTGATACTTATCCTTTATTTTCTTATCTACTTTTAGCATAATTCAAAAATTAAAAAAGTACAAAGGGCCACAAAAAGTAAATGGAATTCCTTAGGTTTTATTTTTGAACAATGTTTTATTTGATAAAAAAGTGCATAGATAGTCCTAACTGCAGCGGATGTGCCTCGGTAGGACGGAACCGTGATCGTGCACACGATCCGGCGTGGACAGTTCCTGCGAACACTGCGGCCCCCCAGCGACAGCTGCATTCCCATGCACATCTCCCAGCTCCAGGTGGGCATGGAAGGCCACATCGTGGTGCAAACCTCACAGAAGGAACTCTGTCACTCCAAGGTACGTGAACAAAAGGCTGCCGGTGCTAGCGTGAGCAGTTTCAGCCGTGCTGTGCCAACATCCACACTGTGCTTGTTCCCACAGGGCAAATACTCCATCCATGTTTACTCAGTCAACGGCTGTCTGCTGTCCTCTTTCACCATGGAGGAGCAGATAACAGCCGTCCACTTGGTGTCTGAATACGTCATCCTAGGAACCCTGCAGGGAGGTCTCCACATAAGAGATTTGTACAGGTAAATAGATTCTATTGTCCTCGAATATCTTTTGACTTTCCGTCCTAAAGCTGTTGTGTTTTGGCAGTCTGGATGCTCTGGTCACACCTCTGGCCTTGAGGGTTCCTGTGAGGAGCGTGTCTGTCACCAAGGAATGCAGCCACATTCTCGTGGGACTGGAGGATGGAAAGTTAATTGTGGTGGGGGCAGGGAAGCCCGAGGAGGTGAGAGACTAGGGTGGGGGTGGGTCAGAATATGCGGTTGAGGCAACAAAAAAAAAAAAAAAAATTCCCATCTTGAAAACATTTGAGATCTGTCGGCTTTGAACATGAACGTCCCTTCTCCTCCGTCTCAGGTCCGCTCCGGACAGTTCTCCCGTCGCCTGTGGGGCTCCACGCGTCGAATCTCTCAGGTGTCGTCAGGTGAAACCGAGTACAACCCCATTGAGAACGTGGGCAAATGAACTCTGAAGAGCCTGAAGGGATGCAGATTTACTCTTATTTGGCTTCTCCTTTCTCGCTGGGAAACCTGAATCCTAAGCCACTGGTCTCTCTGAGAGAGCAACTAGACACAGCACTTTCTATAGTTGAGTGATTTTTATATTTCCATGCATGTTTTATTTTGTGCTGTTTATTTTTTTATCAGCATTATTCCAAAGAGCAGCCTTGTTGGGTATGTGAGGTTGTGGATTACGGGCTTGCTCCCATTGCAGCAATTGGGCCGCCTGGCCCCCAAAATAGGAATTCTTTTGGCAGGTGTGATCACTCTGAGGTCGTCCCAAGCACTGGCCGCTGGCCCGCCTTGCCGAGGACACATGCAAGCAGTGATCTGCTGCACGGGCGTACACATATGCAGTACCTGGACACTGAATTAAGTGAAGCCAGGAGAGGCTGTCGGCCCCACTGGCGGGCTGTAAGTCGGCTGTGAGTCCGATTTCAGAGGAGTGAGTCACTCAGCTGCAGATCCAGCAAAATCCGCGTTTTTGCCTCCCTTGTTGTCAGCACGGATGTGGCCGGTGCACTGATAAATGTCTTAACCCACTTTGGCCTCTTGAAACTCCTGAAAACTTGAAGAACTGTTACAGACATCGCCCAAGGTTGCCACGACGATGCGTTTGTCTGTGAGCGTATGCTTTGAACCTGTGCTGTTGTGGGTTTCAGGGGTACAGCAGCAGTTTATAAGTCTACATGTAAGGCTCTAAGCAGTGTGAAACTGTTACAATTAAAGCAGCACGTGCTTTAATGGTCAAGTATGTGAAGTATATTCACTTTTTATCACAACTGAGCTGCAATGCGATTGCCTTCCACACAAAGCGACCTTTATAAATGCTTCACAGCCCACCGTGTCCAAACTCTGATCAAAGAAGTGCCTTTTTTTATACTCGGGCCTCATTTAAACCATGAATTATGTTTCTGCAAAACAATGTTTTGGTTGTTTTTGTTCTCTCTGCTGATGTGAGAACGACACCGTGAGAAAACCCATTCGTCGGCCGAATGAATAAACTTGTCTGTACTGGTGTTGTGCCGGCCGCAAGGAGATCTGAAGACTCTTTTACCGTGTGATTGAGCTTTATAGGAATGCATTTCCTGCCCACGCGTGTCTCTGTGTGTGAGTGAGTGTTACTGTGGCTGGAACAGAGTAATAGTTCAGAAATATGACAGACAAGAACTATGTGGGTGAATGTAATGCACATTATATTTAAGTTAGTTTTGTCAGCAAAAAAATGTAATTTCATTGTGATTTTTGTTGCTTTAAAGGGGATGTGTGGTTACACCACATGTAAAATGTAGACGATTATATTATTTGCATTTCTATCAGTGGCTGTTTTGCTCTGACCTTTCATGTTTCTGTTCCTGCAGTCACAGCATCCACAATCACAATGCAGCTCCAGGTTCTGCTGTTCTGTTTGTGTGTTTGTTTTCTTCTTGTGATCCCTCAGAATGCCTTATGTTTAGCCCAGCACTGCCTTGAATTTGAATTCACTTGTCTTATAATATGTAATAACTGTTGATCTATGTTGGAAATACAGCTGACTTAAAAAAAAAAGCTTTTTTCTTGTCCTCTTTTTGCAGAAGTTTGCACTCAGTGTTGCTCTTTCCTGAAATGTGGTTTTTAGCACATTTTGTAATTCTTGCCTAAGATCATTTAAGAGGGAAATTGCAACCACAAGGAAGGAAATCGATCAATGGCCGCAATCTCATCCACGAAGGCTCCGTTTGTGATGTCAGTTGAGGAGGTCGCAGCGAGGAGCAGAGACTTAAAGAGAAGACTTTGATCTCCTGAAGGGTCGAACATCCTGTCAGCCTCCCTGTAAACGCATCAGTGGGGGCACAATTTACTGGGGAGGGCAGGGGGTGAGATGGGTGGTAAAACGCTACTCAAATAGCAACTTCGTGGAGTGAATGAGGAAGGTGGAGTCAGGAGGATGAGGAGTGTGCTCCTGCTGACAATGGAGGGTAGAGTTAACACCTTGTTCTCTCCATGTTGGGCCCTTCCTGAGCCTGAGGGGGTGGATGCCAGGAAATGTACCAGTTTGGGTGTTTTAGTTGTCCTTGACCAAAAAAAAAAAAAACTCAAACAGACATTTTTTAAACAATCTTCATCTTTTGCAGTCATTCTATCTTTGGTCTGGGAACGACATGTTTTCTTTCTCCTTTTTTTTAGTCTTGTCGTCCTCACCCATGTGGGAGCACGCAGGAACTGGGCCCTTTGATAAGAGAAGCCTTCTCTTCAAGAGACATTTTTAGTCGATTTTAGATAAACTGATGTTTATTTACAATTTGTCAAACTTCCTCCCATAAGATTAATATTAGGTCTTGACCTTTTTTTTTTTCTTCAAAAAAAGTAAGGAATTTAGCTCTGGGAAATAAATATATTTGATTCAATAAAAGTCAGAGTTTGAATTTTTCCTGTAAAAGATGAGTTCTGTGGCTCAGTTACGTTTTTTTATTTATACGGAAATGGAAATTTTAGTTGATTTTTTTTCTACCGCCTTATTAAAAAATATAATCCTAATCTAATCCCTTCATGCCAAATTCATCGCATTATTTTTAGTTCAGGATTACTAAATTTTAGAATTACATTGAATAAAAATAAACATTCATAAGGGGTATAATGATTGGTTTTACCAATTCGATTCATATCATAGTTTTGTGACTCATTGTCGACATTGGTTCATTTGGTCCAGTCTGAATCAATTCAATTCACTGACCTAAAATTGATCCAGGACATCTTCAGCCAAAAAGTCTGGTACTGAACAGTGCTGGTTAAGTTTTCCAGATTCCTTGAATTTCTTGCAAGATAATTAGGTGTAAGTTAACGATGTATACAAACAAACAAGTACACAAGAATTAATGTCAAATCCATTCACTTTTTTTTTTCATGAAGTTCATCCCACTGTTGTTTTTCCACATTAAAATGTACCAACAGAACATTATTAGAACATTACACCACACTGTATGGTCACATGACTGCAAAATTCTGTGTTTTCACACACTGGACTGATGGTTGGTCATGCTTTTCTGCTTTACATGTGTACTGTCCACTGTGATACTCACTTTTACGTTACAGTAAAACAAACCTTCCGTGTCTGAATAAAAATAGATCTGGTTGGATCTTAAAAAAAGAATTAATTGTTACACCCCTATTTTTCATACTTAAATTCAGGCATAGAGGAGTTAAATGTTTAACCACACTAGATTTCAACCAACATCATTTTATTTTATTTTAATTTATTTACATTGGGTCATGTCTACTCTGAGAGAGGATTCCTCCTTCATGTGGACATCCCTGAGGTTCCTGATTTTTAGGAGTTTTTCTCCGAAGTCTAATTGCAGAAATTCCCAGTTTAGTTTAGTCTGTTCACTTTAGCTTAGCAATCAGCTATTGTTTGTGAATGATTTTATGTTTTCAGACTATTACCAGAGTTAAACATGTTGAGAGAACCATGTTGTAATATTGGGCTGTATAAATAAAATGGAATTACTCAGGAGACAAGCCTCCACCCATCTGCTGTCTAGAAATAGATTGTAAAAAAGAACAGCTGTTTTGGGCATTTTGCCCATTTTATAACCGTGACTCACCTCCAAGCCGTCAGAGATGTAAAAACCAAATTCATTCCTCTCCTTGTTGACTAGAAGTAAACTTCATCCAGGAAGAAAGCAGCATCAAATTAAAGGTCTATTAAGTTCATTTGACAACTTTTACACAGTTCATGTTAAAAATCTTAAGATCACATTTAAGGTTGTCTCAGTGATTCTCTGAACTGTTTAGTTGTTGCAAATAATAATCATCACTTGTTTTTGTCAGTTTGTTTTTAAATTTCTTACAGGTGATTTGCTGTTATTTCTTTTTTTATCCATGCCATCAATTCTTTTTCAGCATTACAATCTGTTGCCTGAAGGCATCAAGATAACAGACATCCACTGTTTTCTCAGTGCACAAACCTTTTCAAATACATTCTTTCAAATTTTTAAAATTATTCTTTAAGAATCTAAACATTTTCATTTTGTTTTTTTGTTTTCATAAAGTTAAAGAAGATGTCATTTTTAATATATATGTTTTTTTTTCCTTTTTTATTATAAATTATCTAAATCATTCTTAATTCTCATATTTTAGATGAACCATAACAGGAAAAGAAAACATTTTAAAAATGTTTGTTTTTATACAAGTGCAGTTCATAAAAAATCTAAATCAAAACTGATTTTGAAATAATTCTCACAAATGAGCAATTTAAAACTTTCTTATATCCTGGTTTCTCAAATCTTTAGTGTAAGCAGCATGAACTTTCTTTTGGATTCTCACTCTAAATCATGTTCATATTTAAATATTAGTGGTGGTGTCATCACCAAAAATTGAACAGCCAGAATCTAAACATCAGGAACAATTGTTCTTCATTTAAAATGTGTATACCCCTTTTTTCCCCTTTTACTAATAATATAATTAAAATCTTTTTTGTTGTAATTGCAGGAATCTTTGTGCAGTCCTAAACTCATCTGAAACTAAGAAAAAAAAAACATTTACAAAATAATAAATACCATTTAAACTGTTACTATTGAAACCTTAATTTGTACATTATTGCTTTTGTCAACATTACTTGTCAACTGCAGTTTCCGGGAGACTTGTTGGTGATCCTGACGAAGCCCCGCCCATCTGGATGAAGCCCCGTCACCATCCGTCACCATCCTGCATCTCTGAGTGGGAGTGATTCCTGGTGGGTCGTCTGCCCTCCTGCTCCTGGTCGTGGTCTGCAGTTCTGCCTCATCTGGACTATGGACTTAATCATCACTCGTCCCTCAGCTCTATATGAATGAACTCAGCTCTATATGAATGAACTCTACTCATATATGCAGTTTTAGCAGCTAACTTTTCTTTAACCGTTTTGGTATCGCCTGTCCGTCCTGGGATGGGATCTCTCCCTCATGTGGGAATCCCTAAGGTTTCTTCTTTTTTTTCCTGACTCAGGTTTTTTTTAGGAGTTTTTCCTTACCGCGAGGGAGGGTCTAAGGACAGGGATGACCTGTTCTTTATAGTCTGTTTAGTTTTTACCTATTGTGCATATTTTATGACTCCATCTGTGCATCTGTAAAAACTGCAGGCATGAAGCCCAATGAGGCAAATTGAATTTGTGATATTGGGCTATATAAATAAAATTGAATTGAATTGAATTGAACATTATTGTTTCATTTGTCTGTTTATTTCTTTGGGTTTATGTCTATTTTTGCTTAATAGTCATTACATTTTCTATAATAGATATAATTATCAAACGTTTTAATCATCTATAGTTTTCTCTCTTAGGCTTTCATTTACAACTCTTAGACAACTGTCTGTTGTTGCATCCTTTGGGGATGTTCTCCGTGACTTGAAGCTCTGTGCCTCACAGGTGTTTAAAAAAGTTCAACTAATTCAAGCAATAAAATATTGCAAATTTTTTACCTTTGATATTTCCATTTCCTCTGTTTTCATTGTGCGCTTCTTACTGTTAATAAGAAGCTGATAAAATAATTGCATTCTAAGCTGCACAGTTTGGGACTGAACCACGTGGGAACGATTTGACACAATAAATCCCAAACTTGAAAATAAGTCATCAAAAATGATTGTTGTGAAGTGAAGTTGGATCCTGTAAGTGAGATAAAAATGTGTTTTAAACATGATTTAAAGTGATTCCTTCACTCTTTATCCCCTCTGATCCCTCATCATGCTTTGAAGTGCGAGTGGCATTGTCTGACAGATCTCCCCATTTGTTTCCCTCAGAAGTCTCCCACCCCCCCAAGCTGATGCCCTGACCAACATTTACAAGGTGTGTAATTTACCCTGCGTTGCTTTCTAATCTTTTGAGATGCTGAGATCAAACAGCGCATCTTCTGAAAAGCAACACGCTTGATTCCCAGGTCCTCTCCTTTGTTTTAGATAAGAGCTTTCCACAGCAGAGTGCAAAAAACTCCTGCAGGGTGGCAAAATGTTGTGATGTTGTAAATACCCATTTTGAAGGGGTTTTCCCGAGGATTCAGGCACCAACTGCTGTTCAGGAGTTAACAACAAAGATTAGACCCTGAAAGCTGGATTAAATGTGCTTTTTCTTGAGTAAATGTTCATCTTTAAAAAAAAAAAAGTTAAAGGATTCAGTCCAAGATTGTGCTTTCGTGATTGTGTGTAACCCTGTTCTAGAGACTTATACTTTGTTAGGACTCAGAAAAACCTGAAAACTCCTGAATCAGCTTATCATACACATCTCTGGATGTATCCTTCATCTTCATCACTATTTTAACAAAGTTACAATTAACTTTTTTTTTTCCTTTTAACTGAAAACTTGGCTACCGAGGTGAGAAAAAAGGAAATCCTGGTTTCCCGATGTAGTTCTCCTAAATGAAAGGTGATGTTCTTCAAGAGAATAGCTGCATGACAAAGACTCTGAGCTTTCAAAGGATCCCAGCAGCTATCAAAGAGGTTATGATGTTCCTGTGAGTTTAGGGAGGAGCTAGAAGCCTGCTGCCAAGCATGTGAACTCAGACTGGTTTCTGGGGCTTAAACACAGACTTTATGGTTCAGGAATATACCGTATATGTAGTATTGGAGAGCACAGTCCACATTGTGACATTTTTCAGGAGCAGCTGGGTTGGGTTAATGAAGTCTGGATAAATGTATCTACAAAATTACTTTGTGCTTTTTTTGAAAGATAAGAGTTAAGCCACAAGCTAAACTCTATGATTAGGATTTTACTTATGATTTTGTGTTTTTAAATGCCTAGTTACAATACTTTCAATCTAAAGCTTTCGATAAAGTTTTACCAATTAATATACAAAACCTATTACTAATGAAAGAGAAGTCCCACAATCTGAGGGGCGAAAAAACGTTTAAATTACTATTAATAAGAACTGTGTAAGGGTTAAGATTATGAAACAGTTTGGGTAATAAGCGTAAGAATTGTCAATACATTCAAACACAACAAAAGGGTTTGGTCACAGTATAGGGTACAGAATTTAAGGACAATGTATGTAATAAATGTGTGGAAGCGTGAGGTTTACAACAATATTAAGAATAAATTTAGAATAAACGTTAATTTATTTACAATTAATATTTTCTTTGGTGATATGCTGCTATGTGAAAATGTGTTGTTAAAACCAGCTGTTAAAGTTAAAGGGGTGGTCTTTAATAAGCTCGGCTTCTGTCCACTCTCTGACCAACATGCCTACATTTAGTTAGAAATGTTCTAATTCTTTTGTTTATGTTATATTTTCCAAGTCAGTTAATCTTACTTTTTTTTTGCTTAAAAACTTTTTTTTTTATCTTCTTTCATTTCTCAGGTGTTTCAGTGAACATTAAAGACATCACTGCAATGAGCTGCATAGGATTTTAATAATTCCTACCAGATACTTAAAAAACAAAGAAATACAAAATAACTTTCTGATAAACTCATCTAATTAATTCCACATCTCAATAGACCTTAAACGTTTCATTTAAATGTTTTTTTTAAGATAATGACTCTGTCTGATCTAACTGCATAGATCAGACAGAAGGGAGAGGCACATCATAATTCAATGTAACAAGAGACATTTTTTGATGTGCTTTTGAAACAGATTTAATGTGGTAACTTCTCTGATCCGGAGAGGCAGGATTCCATTCTTTATGATTAATTAGGAGGTAATATGGAACAGATTTCATTACACAAGTATGTGTTAAATACTTGTTCGTCCACAGATTTGTTGAGTCTTGTATGATGAAGCTCATCCTCTTTCTCCAAATGTTTCCCAGCATTTTTAGTGAACTTCAGCTTCATTTAATTATCCTATTATTACTGTCAGGAGGCTGCAAATAGAATAACATTTTAAAAACCCACGTGCTTCTTGAATTATTAGACAGTTTTTAGGCTTCACCGCTTTGCAGGGATGCAGCCAATCAGAGAGGCCGTCAGAGAGCGCCTGCCTGAGAGGAGGAGGAGGGGAAGAAAAAGCGCAGGAGAGACTCTGCCCTTCTTTGCTACTGCAGAGCTGCGGGGAAGCTGGAGCCTGTGTATCCCGTGAGCTGAAACAGAGGAAACTTTGTTAAGCTTCATCTGTACAAAGGAATACCCTGAAAGACAGACATGCATCCACGGATTTTACGCGTCTTGAAACCGCTCCGTCGTGCGTAAAAACGCAAGAAATGGACACGTTTCGATATGCGGAATCAGCACTTTTGATGATAATTTGGCTATTTTTTAAAAATTAGGTTGGACAGACTTTTTATGCCATTAGTGGTGGCTAAGAGTGGGGTCCCCGTTCCAAGTGTTTGTACAAAGTCAAGGAGTCCAAAGCTATGGAGCGAGTTGCCGTCTGCGCGCTTCTGCTGCTGGAAGTGAGTAACGGTTAATTAACGCTTTTTCCTGCACATGACTCATGTTGAGTTAACAGATCTTTTCTTTTGTCTCTCATATTAAAGAAGCTTTGGTAAAACTCTTCCTGCCTCTCATTGTTTCCAAAGGAAAACACTTCAACCCTCATAATGGCTGTTATGATGGTTGGTATTGCCAAAATAACAATAGGAAGAGAGAGGGGAAGCATTTTACTTTAATGTATTATTTTGTTGTTTTTTCTTTTCTTTTCTTTTTTTTTTTTAAAGATAAATTAAACCCATATTTTTCCTCATTTTACCTCACAGACTCCGTTTATACATCTTTTTCCCAATCTTTCTCTTGTTTGCAGCTCATGAAGTGTAGTCAGGTCTCATTTTTTCCCAACAATCTTGACACTTTTTAAAAATGAAATGGCTAAAATAAGAATAAAATGAAGAGACAAACGAGACTTTTGCAGCTCAAAGGTTGTTTTCTGAGCAAACTTTAGTTTCGGTGTCGACAGCATTTGATAAATCCAGGATCAGGATGAAAAGAAAAGCTAATTTGACACTCATTCTCCAGAAAAAATCCCTTCAGGGCATGCTCTCCTGTTCAGACCTGCTCCTTACTGTAAAGTCACCCTGTTGGATCTGGGGCTTATAATAACTCAAAAGATGAACATTTTTTATTTGTTTTTATTCCTGTGATGTCAGAATATTTAAGTCAAGATCTAAATATGTACAAGATAAAACACATCACTTGTTTGATCAAATGATGGACAGCTTCATAACATTTTTGTATCTTTCTAAGGGGCATATGTTGTAGTTTACTGCATGCTTTGCCACATTTGTTGCTCTTGGCAATTCCTGGTGAATTGTGGCTGAGCTGGCAGTACTGCTGGGATATCCGGAGCAAAGCAATTATCATGAACCCCTCATGTGCTTGTGTGCTGGGGGGCGCTTAGTCTCTAACCACAATCTTCAATCTGGGAGTACGTTTCCTGAACTGAATCATTTCATGAGTCTTTGTTACAACGCGTGGATAAATTGTGATCTGAAAGTACTTTTAACTTTGCAGACAGTTCTGATCAAAGCTTTTAGTTCAATCTACTGTTTGTTGATCTGGGAGTTCAGTCACATTGTCACTTCATTCCTCTTTTGTGTTTATATTCACACAGATTAGATTAACTTGGGAAATTCTAGCTTTCAGACATGCTTTCACTTTAGGATAAAAAGTGAAGGGGTCTGTGTTTGATCTGCGATGACTGAGTGACTGCGGCAGCCGCCGAGCTGAGAGGCCCATTGAAAGCAGAACTCCTCGGTGGTCTGTCTGCTCTCACCGGGGAATCCCTCCAGATTGGAGCGTCTTACCTAAATGGAAAAAACAACTGCAATCCCCTTCTCTGCAGAATCAGAACCTCAGATAAGAACGGACCCTGAGAGGCTCAAAAGCACTGCAGCAAAACGAGCAGTCTAGACTTAATCATTCATGTTCTGCTCACGTCAGAACTTCCCATTCTGTTTACCATCAGACTCATGAACCCACATTTAATTTATGTACAGTTAACGTCTCTGGCATTAGGGAACCAGTTTGCTCAGCTTTCATCAAAGCTGATGGAAAAATTAGATCTGAAGTCAAGATTTGGGAGCAAAATGAACTTGGGGCCAAATGAATCCAGCTGTGAGTTTATTTAACAAAGAATAACTTCCTGAGATTAAAGTCTTAGAAACAAACCCCCCACTCCCCAGCTCTAAAGAAAGAGAGAGAAGAAAAAGCATTTTAATAAAGTAGCCTCTTCAGAACCAGCTTACTTTGGTTTTTGGGATTTAGCTTTAGTTGATTTAAGCTACCTTAAAAGCTCATAAAGGGCTTTTGGGGCCTCTTCACTACCCTTCACAATAAAAGCTCTTGTTTTTATATGAAATGAATGGGACTTTTTTTACCTTTTTGTTACTGATGTGTTGTCATCATGACTCTGAATTAACTCCTGCAATAAACATTAAATCTACTTTTAGGTGTTCTGTGAAGCATTAAAATATTATAACAGCAGATGATACTGGGAGAAAAATAAAAAACAATCAAAAAAAGTTTTGTCATCTTAAATTTGGCTCCCATGAAGTGTTTTTTTCCCCCTTAAATCGTTCAAGTTGCTCTAATTGTGATATTTTTATTGTGATTTTTGGCTTTTTTTTTTAATCTCTCATATTAATCAGAGAGTATCTGTACTCTGTGACCTCTTGGTGATCTAGATTTAGCCAGCCCCACTATGAAGGGCAAGTAGAGTATTAGAGGGGCAAGTCTGGATGTGCTAAGAGTTTGGGGGGTCAAACCCCTCCAAGCCTCTAAATCAGGGTTCTCAAACTCAATTTACCTTGGGGCCTCTGAGTCTGGCTCAGGCTGGACCGCATGAGACTCTATTTGTGCCAAAGATTTGTTTTTATGTCCACCGTCTATATCTTATATATCAATATCTTATTTTTCTGTAATTTGTATTTAGTTGCAGGCCATCCCTTTTTTCCCCCCATATCTGACCATGTGGATGTCTACATGTTACTTTCAAACAGTATAAAGGTGAATCAGACTCTAGCACGTTTTATTCCAAGTCCCTCCTCCTTCCCGTTTCCATTGTGGGACATTTGAATTCTCGGTGCAGGCAGGTATCCAACCTTTCAGGATAACAATTTACTTCATATCCTAAGCATAGCACAAAGCTGGAGGAGACTTTTTCCAGCTATGATGACGTGATGCCACCATTCACAAATGCCTGTGAAACATTGATCTGTTTCACTACATCATTTATGATTTGACGTTGACTACATTTTTTGTGTATTTAAGGCTTTTTATAGCACGGTGCCATCAAAAATACATTTTGCATCCTTGTGTAGGGCTGCTTCATCCAGCATACAGAGTAGAGCTTGTTAATCTGCCGTTTAGTGAAATTTGTTGCCAATCAAACTTTCAGACTTAATGTTTTAGTTGACTCAGCGCCTCAGTGGGTGAAGTGGATCCTTCTCCTGAGCTGTAAGAAGTGCACTGGAACATGCCAGACATCCAAGTTGCACAGGGATGTCAGCAGAGCCACTATCACCAAATATTTATTTAAGTATATCTTGAGAGTTAAAAGGTTAGTCAATGTTAGTAGAGGTTTCATTTGTCAAATAAAGAGGCTCCACTAGAGTCTCTTACTGTTTTTTTCTGAAGTTTTTATGGTTCAGATTTGGTCACACTCTGCCCCTTCACGCTTCCCAGCCAGCCGCCCTGGTGCCGAAATTCCTCTGATCTGATTCCGTGTCTGCCGCTCGGATCTCCTCTGTAAACAGAACAGGAACGCCGGCTGTTTGGTTTTGGAAAATCGTTACGGATCAGTTTATTGTTTGTTTCTGGCTCGTCAGACTCTACGGCACTTCTGTTTTTAGGGTTTAGGGTTTCACACTAATGAAGTGCCACACCGGAGACCATCTAGCCATCAGTGAGCAGTCCGACTGTTACTTTTCCCCTTAGCAGGAGGTTTGTTGTTGAACATCTGTTTGCTCTTGTCAAGCCCGAGGCACAGAAGGCCAGTCTCCTTTAAACGTACACATATTTTAAATACCGCCGCGTTGAGCCTTGAGAATGGGTGTTAGTGAAATACTGACCTTCACAGACACACCTGCGGGGTCTGTGGACTTCAAAGACCCCCTCTCAGCCAAATGGACGCTCATGCTGAGCACCTTCGGTTAACTGACACTCTTGCCCGGGGCTGGAAGCCTTTTTCCTTCTCCCCCACCGTCACTGTTGTAGCTCAGAAAGTTAAAACGCCACCCTCACTGGCTTTGTAGTGAATGGAGATCTTCATGACTTTCTTCTGGCTTGCTGGTTCGGATCACTTCGTTTGCTCATTTTTTTTTTCTCTGTTTCACTCCTGCGATCCAAAGTCATCAGGTTTAATCCAGTCACTTTTTGTGAGACATAAACTTGTTGCACAAGCTTTTAGGAATGTCATGGCTCTGAGACACACTTGCACAAAAAAAAAAACTCAGAGCACTTGAAAGCGAGGAAAATAAAAGAAGATTACAGGCAAGATTTCACATTTTCCTGTATGGGTGGGGTGTTGATGGTTTAGTGCTTTTAACACGAAACATTTCCAGACACATGATAAATATAATTTAGAATTTATGGAGTTCGTATTTGTTTAAAATGATTTTTTGCTTGCTTTAGGTTACTCTGGTGAATGCCTGCACCACTCTCAAATTCACTGAAGCAGGACAGTGCTGCAGTTCCTGTCCTGCTGGCTATGAAGTTCAGGTAGAGTGTGGCAAGGAGGATACCAAATGTTCCCCGTGTCCAAAGGGTAAGTTCTGAAACCGCTTTTTTTTTTTTTCATTGAGAAATTCATCTACACTGAAGCTGATTTTGTTATCTGCGTTCTAGGAACATTTTCTGAATCTGAAGGCCTGGGTCGTTGTCTTCCGTGCAGCAAGTGCCCACTCGGAGTTCCCACTCTGATGTCCTGCACAGACACTTTCAACACAATGTGCGATTGTGACGTCGGCTTCTATTATATGGCCACGCAGAACGTGTGCGCCCCTTGCTCCAAGTGCAGAAATGGTACGGGGGTCCTTAAGAAGTGTGATATTCGGGGAGACACTATTTGCCAGACATGCGGGCCAGGGACCTTCTCAGAAGAGGACTGGACCGAGAAGCCGTGCAAGACCTGCACTCATTGCTCCAACAGCCAGGTGGAGATCCGGTCCTGTGATCCCTCCAAAGACACGATCTGCATGGGTGAGTGTTAGCGAGAAACTCCGACCCAACACTTTAGCCTCGCTTCCACTGAGCAGTCCGGTCCGGTAAGCGTTCCAATTCAGTTAAGCCTCACTTTCAATGAGCGGTTTGTTTTTTACAGCGCATGTGTGTTGTAGACCGCTAGCATGCCGCTAGCTCACCCTGTATCACACCGTCCCCAAAGGATGTCGAGTAACGTTTGCAGTTCCAGACCAGGCTTACTGTGGCTTGCAGCTATTTTCAATAAAGACGTTTGACCAAAAGAGTAAACAGGAAACCACAAAATCCCGAATACTTACAAACGTTGGAAACATCAGCTTAAATGAGCACTTTACAGGCACTTTCTAATGCCGTCATCACCTTCTGCTAATCAACAGGTGGCTACAGCGGCTCCACCCCAACCAATTTTTTAATTGATCGATGAGAGGAACGGGTCGGTACTGTTTAATGTACATTTGTCAAAGTCAAACCCCAGTCTGCCCAGATGGACAAGGGGAATGATATTCCACAATTCTTTGCATTGTCAGATCTGACAGGTAGCCCAATGTTTCTGTGACCATCGCTACAAAGTTAACTTCTAATCCCATCATACAGTGCGACAGCTGCCAAAATTGCCAGAATAGACAATTTCCTAAATAATATATAATTTTGACAAGATATATTTTATGGAGAGAAAATCTTTTGGGATATTTATATATTATATGTATTATATATATTTATTTTTTTCTTCTTTTGACACTTACTTTATTTCTAACTTGTATAATTTGGACAGAATATATTATTATGGAGAGCAAAATATTGAAAGTTAGTTAAAGTTTAAATTGATTTATTGTGGAATAATATTCCTGTCTGGTTTTACTCATATTTATGTTTAAAAAAGTTACACTGTTAAAGTTTAAAAGTTTTAACAATTTAGTCCTTTTATGTGTTCAATAAATCTTTTTCCTGTTTGGCCCGCGACCTTAAATGTGTTTTGAATTTTTGGCCCCTGTGCGATTGAGTTTGACACCCCTGCTATAATGGGTCCATTTTACAATACAGAACCGAACCGGACCGCTCAGTGAAAACGAATCTCAAATGGATGAGGTTGTCCATGTCATGACAGCGTTCGACTCAAGATGAAGATTTCAACAAATGTATTTTTAAATAATCCAAAGATTTAAGTCCTGAACATCAAATGTGGAAACAGGAGAATCCAATCCGGGAAAACAAAAGTGGATTGTTTGAGGAGATGACTGGAAGCAACAACTGGAAAAGTTGAGTCCGGCATGAGAAACTGAACTTTAGCGACACAGCGCCATAGAGCTGCTAACTCTGGCACAGAGGGCTTGAGTTGCAGTCAGACTAGTGTGTCGGGTTGCCTCAGCAGATGAGGTCAGACTGGATACGGGGGAAGTCTGGTGACAGAAAACACCGTAAGATATAGTTTCTGACGTGGAAAAGGCACCAAACAATAAAAGGCCTGTAATGAGGCAGAGAGGGCAGTAAAGAGACCAAAGCCTCAAGCCCACACCATGTAATGATAGGTTAAGGCTTCCCCCATGCTGGAGGACAACCTGCAACATCTCACCATGAAAATGACTTCCTTTCTCCATAACACAAATGCAGTTTATACATTTGCACTACACTGTAATTAAAAAAAAAATGTTTATGTCCTTTACTCAATTTTTGTTGACACATAAATCTCCATAGCTAAACACAAGCCGCTCCCTTTGGAGCAACATGTGTTTTTCAGATGCGGCCTTCTCATTTAACACTTCTAAAAAGGTCTGATTTGGATTAATCTTTGCATTACAGAGTAGATAAAGGATTCTCGAAGGTGCTGAAAGCCCTGCAGCTTTTTGCCTCGCTGTGGATTTACTTACTATGAGAAAAATGCAGAAGAGTGCCAGATTTATTCTTTAAAGGTCTGATGGCAGGAGGAGGATTTAGAAAGATAAAAGATGGGGCTAAATGGAGAGAGGATGTGGAGCAGGAGGACATGTGGCCAGCACCTGGATCCACACCTATCTTAACTCTGAGCGCTCTGTGCTGAGAAACATGATGGAAAAGAAAAAAACAATCCCCCTTAAGTGTTGTAGTTGAACGGATACCAGCTTGACAGGTTTTTAGGTTAACTGTCGCTGACGGCTAAGAGAGCAGTTAATGTGCTTGCCCCCAAATGACTACATTTTCTCCCCAGAAGTGAGGTCATCTGTATGTGGTGAGATCCTGCATGCCATGACCTTTGACCCCGACAGGATAAGCACAGCATGCTAGTGTTTGAATCCCAAATAAGGCACGCAGTAAAAGAGAGAATGGAACCACAAACTGAGGCTTTCACCATGTCTAGATTGATGTTTTTTCTTAACATGTTGTCTTGTCTTCATCTTAATAGACAAAAAGTTACAAATGCTGCCTCGTCCCACTGGCAGTGAGGACGGGCCAGGCCGACACGATGAAAAGGAGGAAGAGACTAGCTCCACTTTGGGAATGTTGACCCCAGAGGAAGAGGGTGGCAGCAACAATATTCTAGCCTACGTGTCTGTCCTGGCTGCTGTGGTGCTCGGCCTTCTTCTTTACGTTGCCTATAAATGGTAAGCCTTTGCTGGCCGCTGTTTGACTTTCGGTAAAGACCAGTGGTAGTGACTGAACTCCTTCTCGATGCTCTTCTCAGCTGGAGGTCTTGCAAACAGAAGCAGGCTCTCTCCAAGGCTCGTGCAGCTGAGCTGGGGACGTCTCCAGAAGGAGAAAAGCTCCAAAGTGACAGCGGCGTTTTTCTGGACTCCTGCAGCCTGCAGGACAACCAGCCCAGTAAAGGTAAGCTCGGTTCGGACTCTATGATAACAGATCTTTCATAAAGCTTCAGGAGGTGTTTAAGGCGGACGTTTTCAAACAACAAAAATTGTGCAGAAGAAAAATTGCAATAAATGTTAACCGAAAAGCAAAAAATTATAATAACAAAAAATTGTTTGATTATTGAAAGGCATTACGGAGCATTAGAACCAGTTTTTATTTTTTTAATATATATAATAAATTTTTTCAAAAAGGAAGAAATTCTAAACCTTTTGGCTTTTGGCAATTGATATTATCATCAGCATAAGAACATTGAAGACAATACTCTGTTCACTGGACCTCTTGAGATGAAGGCATCACAAAGACTTGGAGGAGGTCTTGTCCTTTGTGGAGGAAGGAAGGATTGGAAGTGGACAGCAGCAGGGATATCAATGTCTTCATCATCAGGCTCTGCAGAGATTCTGCAAACCGCTCATCAATGAATAAACATTAATAAACTGTAAATTTAAAAAAGGAGTTTCCAAACATTTGTAAGTTCATCTATAAAAATTCAGTTTACCTGTTTAAATCCAAGACAGTTTTAATGAAATTAAGTGTACAGGAAGTTGGTCTCCTGGTGTTCACTTGGTGGATTAATCTCCTAATCTAGTAAATTTACGAGAAAAAAAATGTAAACATACGAGAAAAAAGTAGAAAATTACACATTTTTTTCTTGGAAATTTACGGCTTTAATCGAATAATATATTTTTTTATTTTGTCTTGGTGGCCCTAATACTCTGCAGTAGAAAGGACTAAACAATTTCAGAAAAAAATATGTAAACATGAAAAAAAAGAGGCAAAATGGCTTTTATTTTGATGGAACACACAAAGGAAATGCAATGAAGAGAAATTTTATTTTTTTTAAATCTGATCCTAAAATAATTTCAATTGTTTGAATCTGTATAGGCACCAAAACAAACGGCAAACTGGACAACCGGCTGTACATCAACCTGCCCCCCCACAGGAAGGAAGAGGTGGAGCGGCTTTTACAAGAGGGAGGAGGCCGGGGATGGAGACACCTGGGCTCGGCTCTGGGCTATGAGTCGGAGCAGCTGGACCCCTTCGGGCACGGGGAGGCCCCGGCCCACACGCTGCTGTCTGACTGGGCCCTGAAAGAAGGCTCCTCTCTGGGACTGCTGAGCTCGGCGCTGGCCCGCATTGAGAGGCCCGACGTGGTGGCAGCGCTGACCTGCCCCTCACAGGGCGTGTCTGTGGTCTGACGGGGGGTCGGCTCCTCCTACCGCAAACTTGATGAAAACTTTTGTATGAAAAGGGAAGCACTCTGTTTACAACTTTTTATAAAAGCTGCCACTTATAATGATTTTTTTTTAAATAACTTTTTGTCACAAAAATGTAAAAAAAAAAAAAAAAAAAACTTTTTTTCTTTTTTAGCTTCAATTTGCTTTACCTTATGAAAGCATTTGCCTTTTGAATGAACTCATGAATCAAATGTCCATAACTGCAGGAACTTTATAGACTGACCACTGCCACCAATGCATCCGAAACAAGGTGGACTGACCCAAATATTATCAATTTAATGTTTTTTTCTGAGTATATACAGCAATACCACAAAGTTTTAGTCATTAGCTGAACAAAAATAATTTTGACAAATATTGTTGATGATATAACCACATCAGCCGTGATTTCAGCATCCAGTTTGCTGAACTCAAGCACAACAGTACAGTTGGTACAGTCCACTGAACTTTGAAAAGAGGATGGACTCTACCTCCGGTCTCAAGAATTTAAATGCCAAACCTTTTTAGTATTTCCTCAGTCTCATTTACATATTTCACATTCACTGTGTAGACAGGACTTGCATTTTTTATTTTTTTGGCTTTTGTGTTCATTTGAAAATCCTGTAGCCACAAGGCAGCTGTGTACTTTTGATTTATCCCCAGGGTCAATCAAACTCCAGTCAAATATCACAACTCTTTAATAAAATACAAAAAAATAAACATTTTGTTATATTTCCTCTGTTCTTGATCAATGCTATTGATGTAAACACCATTGCCATGATTTTATCTGCATTTCAAAGCTTTAAGTCAGGAAAATTGTAGAGAATTTGTCCTGTTCTTCCCTGTCCTTTATGTGGGGAGTTTGATTTTTCAATTCTTATATAACTGTAAATGTGATTTTTCTTGTATTGCTCAAAAATAGTGGTTTAAAAATGCATTTCAGCATGTGTTACTTATTGAAAAAAGATCATGTTTTACTCTGATGTTGTTAGTTTCTTTATGTTCTGATTCAGACTGTCACATTTGACAGATTCTTTTGTATTTGCTCAGATTGAACTGCATTCGTGAGTGAAGAAATATTAGCCACATTTGTTTGCTAATGTAGCTTTAACAACTTTTAAAAAATGTTTACAATATATTCAAAAGATTTCCGTTGCCCCCAAAAGTCACATATGGGCATTACAGCTAACAGATGGTGATGGATTGAAAACATTCTCCACAGAACTCAGCAGTTTTTTTTTCAACAATAGATCAGTATAAAAGTTTAGATATACTTAGAATACATTCTCATTGAGATATTTAGCAAATGGAAGCATTTTCTGAGGTATGAAAAATGTTCATTTCTGTTTTGAAAACTGTTTCTGAGGAAAGTCGTCTGTCATGCTGGCGTCTGCTCTTCCCCTCTGTGTGCCCTCGGCTTCAAATCTGTTCATAATCATTGTGCCTTGGTTTTAAAGTGGGAGCAGGCGTCTTGCATAGCTTGAGGCAGTGTCACACACTCCAGCAGGGACTGCTTAAATGCGGTCGGGACTGAAGCACACAGGGAAAAAGGGTTTACAAAATGCGCATGCACCATAAAAAAAATATATATATATATATTAAAAAAAGAGAGGAGATGTTAAGATTCTGGAGCTAGAACAATGATTCCTTCCTTCACTCTGAATTGGCCTCCATATTTGGAGTAAAAAGAACGTCTCTAATAAAAGGATTTAATGAGTCGGTTTCCGGGTGTTCAGACAAACATCTGGCTGAGGACTGTTCGTTTAGCAGAGGCTGGAATCTAAATCAGGACATGGCGCGCTTAAAACCGTCAACCACACTGCAGAAACTGTAAAATAGGAAAACGATCATTTTACAAAAGATTTTTTTATTATCTTAAAATGTTTGTACACTCGGTATGACAATGTGCTTACACAATACTTACATTTAAGTGGGGAGGTGGTGGAAATTTTATACATAAAAATAAAAAAAAACAACAATAACAACATCAACAAAAAAAAGAGTTCTCCCTGGCCCGATGAAATAAAATACAAGAAGGGGCGTGAGCTTGACAGGCTGAGGTGAAACTGGATCAGGACCGCGCTGGTGGCCCGCTCGCCGCTCCTGCCTGGTAAGTTCACACAATAATATGTACACTTTCATCATGAAACGATAGTCCTTTTACAAAGTATTTTAGTTATTTTGACATTCCCAAAACTATCATTCAATATATTCACAGATAAAGCAATATACATGTTTGAACTTTGTTTAATGCGATTTAATGGGCTCTAATAAAACTGATGCTTCATGAAGAGACCTTTTTTTTTTTTTTTTTTTACTGTCAACAGTAAAAAACTTTCAAATTTAGCAAGGGACAGCTTGAGACAGAGGCTGAACCACACTAAACTTCTTGATTATAAACTGAGGTAAAAGAAAGACCAGAATATGTGAGAATTTTTTTTTTAGTAATTATTAAAACTGCAATGCTACAACCTTCATTTTTTAATTTCATTTTTGTATGGAGAGATTGGGGAAAACACAAGTGAAGGGGAAGGAAACAATCAGCTAAAAACAGCTTGCTAACCAATTTTCTAACCCGCAACACCTGACCAGAAGAGAAGAGGATGATGGGAGTTTCACCGGCACGCATTCATGTAAAACAAATGCCGGTTTCCTAAGTGTTTTGGGTAAAGGTTTGACGAGGGGAAACTTGGACCTCCACAGACCAGTTAAAAGCAGCACCAGTTTATAGTCAGTGGATATAGATGATTGGGACGGGAGGGGGTTTTCTGTCACATTTGAACAGTGGAAAAAAATACAAGTATCTTATATGAAAACCAATTTGTTTAAATTACTTTGATTCAGACGTTTTAAAAAGTGGGATAAAGGTGATCATCTCAGGAACATTAAGAGTCTCAAATAGACAAAAAAAAAAAAAATCTAAAAATGAAACAGTCAGGGCGAACATTAGTCTCTGTAGCACCGCTCAGTGTCATCCATCGCCAACACCGCACCTTAGAGTCTTGGGTTGTTTAGCAACACTCCTGTGCAATCCACGAGGCCCGGAGAGCATCTTCGGCAGCAGTGCAACTTGTAGACATAAATAAGAAATGACTTCACGGTTCAAGCTGTCCAGATCATACAGGAAGGAGTTAGAGGAAAGGCAGATGTGTGCTTCTCCGGGACATCTGTGGCCCCCACAGGTCAGTACACGTCTGTGTCCTCCTTGGGCCTGTACACGGCACCAAACCTCTGCATGTACTTCTTGATGTACTCCTTGGTCTTGTGCTTCACATTCTCGTTGCATTCAAGATCTTCTGGGTTCTTGCAGGCTTTCAGTTCCTTATTCATAACCCCGTGAGTAAGCTGCAGCAGACAAAAGAAATGTTACGAACGTCTCTGCTCAGACAACACTGTAAGCTGTGGTAAAGCAGCTGGTCGTTAATCTTTGAGTTTTGCACAATGAAATGCTTTCTCTAAACAAGTGAAGCCAAACTTGTCTTTTTGTTTATCGCACCCACATCATCACAGCCCTGGTATGCAGGAGACGTGAACCACTGCACATATACACAGGCACCAAACAGGAAAGAACAGAGATTTATGGTCGAGAGCGGGTTTCTCTCTCTCCCTTTTTTTTTTTAAATAATTTAAAAAAACGTTTATTAAACGCAAAACAAAGAGGCTCAACTAGACTGAGGGAGAAATGTCTTTCGTGGTGCTGTGTCCAGAACTGTAAAAAACATGCTTACCATACATACAAATATGATCTGGCTCCAGCTTACCTTCCTAGCCAGGTGTTTAAAATCTTCAGTGTTGCTGATGCGTCCAGATTTGCAGTCTGGTTTACGATACGGATTTAGACATTGCACTATGAACTGGGACATCTGATGAACACACAAAAAAAAAAAAAAAAAGTCAGACATTCAATTTTTTTTTTTCAGAAAAGCAAAAACGAACCGACTTGCTTTACCTCTTTTCGAAACGTCTCTTTGCTTTTCTTAGCTAGCTCACTGGAAGTGTCTGCCTCCGCTGTTTTAGTGGAGAACTGCAGAAAACACATCATAAACGTATAAAACAACCTCTTATTCATATTTAGGTCATACAGTTAGGATCAACTGTGACCAACATCAAGGGACAGTCCCACGAAAGTGCACCTGCACACCCAACTATTGAACAATAGTAGGGATATCCTCTCAGGATGCTGCAGCCTTAAAAACAAGAAGCAGCAAAAAGCTTTGACCTTCAGCTTGAGTGTTAAAAACATTCACAAGTATGGTGAAATTAGATTCCTTTTTGTATTTTCTTTTTTGTGAAAAAATGTAGACTGCTTAGCTAACTTTATTGTTTTTTTTTCTTTAAGGGAAACACAAAGACTTACAGTGGAATAATTTGAACTAACGTGACAGGACTTCACAAATAAACAGATCCCACACGTTCCAGATGGTTTCCACTATTCTCTGAGACAGAATAAAAATGAAACCAGAATGGAGAGAAGAGGACAGCCTTGAGGGGGAAAAGCAACTTTCTGTCTCCACATATATATAGTTTATAACAATGAATAAAAAAAAGTATCAAAATTCTTCTTGTTGCAATATGAACTTTGTTTATTTTCTTTACTTAACAAAAGGGTGAAAAACAATCAGCTCTCTAGAGTTACCTTGGAAGGATTCTCATCATAGGTTGGGGTTCCCAGGTCCATCTCAGATTCATGGTCCACACTGGTGCTGTCGCTGCTTCCTTCCCAGGTGGGAGGATCCCACTGCGTTTGCCTGCAGCAGGAAACAGAGACAGGATCTTCATATTAACAGGAACTTTCGCAAAGAATTAACACTGAGGCCCTACCAACCTTGTGACGATATGGTAGTAGTAGATCTTTCCTTCAGGGTCCCGAGCCACTTTCCAGTTGGGAGGTAGGACGATAGTTTTGGGTTTGGGGGGAGAGGGAGGAGGAAGGTCTATCACATTGTTGGGCACGATCATTTCCTGGTAAGAAAAGACGCGTGTAACGTTAGCTTCAGCGGAATACGTCAAATGACTCACATAAATAGAAGTGACTGCAGTTGTAAAAAACAAAGAACATATCGTGATTAAAAAGGAAATAAAAAAGGAGAAAACATCTTTTTTAAAAAGCTGTGAGATTGTGAGCATATTATAAGTGTTTTATTTATAATGTTGCGCTTTTATTGTTAAACATTAAACTGGAAACCTCACTGCTAAAAAACACAGTTTTTATGCTTTATTTGGAAAATCATTTTTGATTTAACTCCTTTTTTAAAAAATAAAATGATAAAAAAAAATTGAAAAATGATTGATGAATCAAAAGCAGATGTACCCATTCTAAACTCCATTTTGAAGTTGCCATGGAAATAAATTCATGAACAGCAGAAGATATCTTACACCCCCTTGTGGCCAAAATTGGATTTTGCAGTTTTTAGCCAAAATCAAAAATCTGTGAAAAAAATCTGCAGAGCGGTAGTGGTTCATCAGAAATTTGAGTTGGGAGTGGAACTGTTGGTGTGGAGTAAACCTGCACTTAATTCACATCAACCCTTTGTTTATGCGCTCCGCGCTAGCTTTCAGCCCCTCACAACCCAAAATAACATTACGGGTGCAACAAAAATGGGTAATGAGTAATGTTGGGGCTATCCAGTCGGACACTTTTGAGGCAAATGTCAGCGTGGAGGAGGAAAACTAAGACGAATATGAATCTATTTGCCTGAAGGTGGATGCATCAGAATGGAGCTTGTGGCCTGTCCAGCGTATTTAAAGTCACAAAAAAATCTCTTTTCAAATGATTTTTTCAAGTCTGCTTCTGATTCATGGCAATAAATTGAATAAAATTGAATTGAATAAAAGAAATATTCTGAAAATCCAATTTGAGCCAAATTTTCCTCCATCATTAGAAAAAAACCCAAGAACATGTAAAATTAAAAAAAAAAAAAACAATTTTCACTGGAGTGGGTCTGTAAAAAGCAAAGGGTCACAACATGATTTCATTGGCTTGGTGCGTTTGAAACACTGAATGAAGCGGGTTAGCTACCTGTTGTACAGTTTGGGATGTCACAATGGTGGTAACTGTCCCACCCTGCTGCACCACCACCCCCTGCTGGTGACCAGGATACACCGACTGACCGTGCAGGTAGCTGGCTGTGGGCTCAGTGTAAGCCTTCAAAAACAACATCACAGAAAAGAGATTCTTATGAGAGGTTGATAAATATAATCATGGTAAACAAAACATGTAGCTTTTAGAACATCCAGAGATATCTGAGCAAACTTATAACAATAATCGCTCTGAAATAAAGAATTACATTTGATAGGTATTTGTCAACAAAATGAAGAAAAACTTCACATGATTAAGCGGCGTACCTGTATAACTGGAGGATTGGCCTGAGGGTAGGCAGCAGGGATGCTGTAGATAGCCTGGCATGGCTGGCCCTGGTAGTAGATGGCTGCCTGTGGCTGAGCCTGTCCTGCCGCTGCGGCGTACTGCTGCGCAGGCTGCGTCTGTACCGTCACTGCCTGCTGGGTGGTGGGATCCCAGAGGGTGGCGTAGCTCTGCTGGCTCTGTACCTGAGTGGCCGGTTGGGGTGGCACAGAGAGCACGGCTACCCCCGCGTCCTGGGTGGCTACATTTGGCTGGGCGTACTGCTGCGGGGTGCCGGCAGCGATGCTTGTGGTGGTGATGTGCTGGGAGAGGTTAGAGGCTGGAGCTGCTTGGGAAGTGGAGGACGGAGACGGTACGGCTATTTCAGAGACGAGGCCAGCGGAGGCCAGAGGGGGGGTCTGTTCATAGTTAGCGGCGGGGTCGACTGGGGGGGTGGGAAGGAGGACTTTCCCGGCGTTGGGGTTGGAGGGATCCACAAAGGTTTGGATTGGGTATCCAGGAGGGTAGGTGATGAAGCTGGGGCTTGACACGTATGCCAGAGCGGGATCATAAACCATCGTTTGGAGTTGTTGCTGCTGCTGCTGCTGTTGCTGCTGCTGAAGCTGTTGTTGTTGTTGCTGCTGTTTCTGGGCTTCACGCTGAGCAACTTCCTGTTCAAATAACTTCCTACGCTCCTCCGTGGACAGCTTGTTTCGCTCCTTACTGCTGACTCCTCTTGGTGTCTTGCTGTTTGAGAGATCAAACCTTCAAAATAAAAAAAATTGAAAAAAAATCAAACATCACAGAAAAGCCCCACTGAAGAGAAATGCCTTCCATATCATCTAGAAAATTTTACCGTTCTTCTGTGCGCCGGCTGCTCCTCTCATAGGAGGAAGGCGGTGGAGAAAGGGATCGCCTCCTCCGCCGCTCAGAGCTGCGTGGAGTTTTGTCTGAGATCCGGTCACGGTCCCGCTCTCTGTCCCTGTCCCTGTCCCAGTCTCGATCCCTGTCTTTGTCGTAGTCTCTATCCCGGTCTCTGTCCCGCTCCCTTTCTCGCTCCCTCTCACGCTCTCGGCTGCCTGAGGCGGTGCGCGGCGTTAGACCCGTCTCTCTATCCCGGCTGCGATCTGTAAGAAAATGAAATCAAGGTCAACTTAGACTGAAAAACTCTTTACTAAAACAACTTTTAGGAAAGTCTCACTTCTCGATTCTTTTTCCACCTGAATCTTCTTTGGTATCCTGTAGACCTCCTACAAGAAAAGACTGAAGTTTAATTTCAGAATAAAAGCGTGCAAACTGTTCACTATCACATTTTGAGTTTTGTTGGTTTTTAATGTTGGACGTTCAACAGACCTTCAGGTCTTTCCACGTTTCCAGCAGCCGGGCAGCCATGCTGCTTATGTCCAAAACGTTGTGCTGGGGCTCCTGACTCCTTTCACTCTCCACATCGGACAGACCTTCCTCCTCATCCTGAGAAGGAGTTCCTACGGCTGAGGGCTCAACAGGTGTTGCAGTGATATCAGGAGGCGGGGGTGCCTCTGCGGTCTCAGTGCTTGGGGACACGTCGGTTGAAGTTTCCCCAGGGTGGGGGTCAATCTGTAACGGAGGTGGAGGAGGGGGCGGAGGAGGAGGGGGAGGGGTTTATCTGCCTCTTGTAATTCTTCGAGCACCTCCGAAGTCTCTGAGGGGAGATCATCAGCGCCTTCTTGGTTGGCCTGGCTTTGTGGTACATTTGGCTCAGAATCAAGCTTTTCTTCCACTGTCTGGCAGATCGGCTTCTCTGAACTATACTGTGTATCGCCTGGAACTTCCTGCTGAGTGTCTCTTTGAGTATCCTCCTTTACCACCTCAGAGTCTTCCATGTTCACATCAGAATCCGTTTTTGCTTCCACTGTCAGATTTTGCTCACTTGTTCCACTCATCTCCGGCTCTTCCTGCTTCCCGCTCACATTTTCCGTCACCGGCTCGAGTGTCGATTCTTTTGTCGCATCCGCAGCTTCAACCTTTACTTCCTTTTCGTCAGGTGGATCTCCATGCATATTTTCATCCTCTTCCTCGTCCTCTTCATCCTCCTCCTCCTCCTTCCCGTCAGACGCTTTGCTGGCGTCAGAAAGCGCGCTGTCGAGACTGTTCTCACTGATGATTTTCAGACGGCGGTACACAGCAGGCTTGGAGGCTTCGCTGTCCAGCTCCGGTCCCAGTTTGCTGGAGGAACCGTCAGGAGTGTTGAGTGGGGTTTGGGCACGGGACGTGTTCTCGCTGGAGTAACCGTCCATCTCAGTCTGCTGTGGGAGAGTTTTTGTTTGAGCCCAGCGCTGAATGAGCGTCAGGACTTTGCTCTCCTCCAGCATGTTCTTGGTTGAGATGGGAAGCACCGCCAAGGTTTTCATAATCTGCAGGAAAAATAGAATTTCTGTGATTAAAAGTGGCCAGTTTAAATGTCACAAACATTTTACTATATAAAATCAATGACAGAAGTTACCTCTATCTGCATTTTGATGCCTGTGGCACTGTTACCCTTTGCCTCAGAGAGCTCCACCATAAAAATCCACAGCAGAGACAAGCCGTGATGATCCAGGAACTGTTTCAGGCACGATGGATTTTGAGTATTCTGGAAAAAAGATCATCAAAAGATATATTACAAACTCAAAAAAAAAAAAACAGCTTCAAAGTCCAAACTCCTCCTATCAAACCTGTATGAGTTTGAGACAAATGAGTTTCTGCTCCATGGTTTCCACTCGAACCATCAGTCTGCAGAGAGAAACCACCTGCTTCTCATCACACAGGCCTTCTCCGTTCTCCAGTAAGGCCTCCAGCTCTTCATCCACCTGTCAAGAAGGATTGCAAACTAAAGATTTCCTGATATTCATGAAGTAAAGTGACTGACAGTGTCTGAGGGCAACAGTTATTCAAGCTGACTCATAAATGTAATGCTGTGAAGACTGAAATGTATTCACTTAATTCTATGCAGGGACTGTATGTATAGCACTGATTACATAAGTTTTAATAAATTATTCATAATAAAGGGATTTTGTTTGTTTTGTAGCCCCAAACCATCATTTTGTTTGAAAAAAACAAAGAAAAAATTGGAAAAAAAAATTCTTACATCTGGTAATTTTTTTTTTTCATGATTTGTGATTCAGTGAACGTTATACTTTAGTGAAGTAATACTATATTATTATTATTAAACCTTCAATTAAGAACAAGTTCTTATTTACAATCACGACCTGAACAGAGAAAAACACAGGGCAGATAAACACATCACAATATATGCAACAATTTACATAATTGAAGCAATTCAGTCATAAAATAGTTCAACAGAAAAAGTCTTACATAGGTAAGAAAAAAAAACATTTTTAGTCAAAATATGTGCAATTTTCAGTAATTGCATCAATTAAAATGCATTTAAAGGCTGGGATTGATGCAAAAGTGCTTCATTTTAATACTTTTTGAAGGTCAATTTAATCTTTTGCTGTTGCATGTTGGAAAGATAATTCTCCTTATTTTGTTTTTATATTAGGATCATTGAGCATCATAAGCTGGGCCAAGCGTGTGTTATAGGGAGTCATAGAGGGCTGTAGCAAATCACAAAGATAGGGTGGATACAGATCTAATAAACATTTATAAATGAACAGATAACAGTGGTTTGTCTTCCATTTTGTAAAGAAGACCAATTTGCTGTGGAATACAAAGAGCAGTGATGAGTGCGCCGGGAGGCATTTGTTATGAAATGCAAAGCAGAATAATACATGATACATAACATCCAGTTTCTGAAGTGAAGATTTAGAGTCTGATCTATATATATCACCATAGTCGAGCATTGGTAGGATTGCCCTTTGGACCAAGTCTTTCTAGCAGAAAAAACGATGGATGCGCGCATGCAATAAAGAAAACCAAGTTTAGACTTAATATGTGCTTATAACCTTCCTATGTGATGGCAAATTGAAAGACAGTTATCCTGTCAAATGCCTAGGGATTTGTATTCAGTAATCTGTTCAAGGATAGTCCCATTTGAGGTGGTGATGTTTGGAAATGTACATGATTGAGAATTGCTGTTTCTTTCAAACCACATGACTTTAGTTTTGTTTGTGTTCAATACACAATAAGTCTTAATGAAGACAGAAATTCCTGGATTGTGTTAAAACTCTCTTGAAGTGCTGTCACTACTGCCTCTGGGGATGGACCTGATGTATATAGAATTGTGTCATCTGCGTAAAGATAAATAGATGATGCACGTGTTAGTGCAGATAACTGATTTATATGAAGTGAGAACAGGGTAGGTCCTAGGATAGCTCCCTGTGGCACTCCGCGGGTAACAGGAAGAAGTTGTGACATTAAAATGTCGGATTTTAGATACTGTGATCTGTCTGAATGATAGCTATTAAACCAGCCAAGTGAGTTATAATCAACACCCATGTCTTTCAGTTTATTTAGTAGAACAGAATGATCTACAGCAGGAATAGCAATGTAGGAATAGTTTGCAGGGTTTTTTTGTTGAATTTGACCGAGTACATGTAATCCAACAATGGTCACTGATGTCACTGCAGAACACTCCAGCTTGATACTTATGAGGGGTTGTTGTTAGAATTATGTCAATGAGTGCTGCCTTTTCAGGATTTTTTGGGTCATATCTGGTGGGCTGTTTATATTATTTGGTTAAGATTTGGTGAATACAATTGTAAATGTACTTTCTCAGGTACATTTAGCATATCCCAATTTCGGTCCACTAGTTAGACTAGTTATTGAGATGGACAAAGTGTAGGAAAGAGCTGAGATCAAGTTTTTATCAGAGCTTTTTTAATCTAAAGTCTTATGAAGTCACAGAACTTCTCCCTGTGGTGCCATAAATTCCTCCTCTTCCAAACAACAACTACTTTTCAATGAAACGCTCTTTCAAGTTGATGTCACAGCAACACTAAGATATCACTAAAGCAACTGACCGTGGTAAGGGCGCTTTTTCGATTGCGGTCTTTTTTCATCTTCCCTCCAGCTGCTCGGACACTGACTCTATTCTCCCCACCGAGGAAGCCTCTGCAGCTGGGTGCGCCGCAGAAGCATTTCTGTGCTTCTTTCCTGTAGAAATCACATAAAACAACCCATTCATCAAAAATGTCGATGCATTTGCTTAATGGGAAACTGTTGATGACCAATGCAATAAGCGAGCAGAAAAGATCTATTCAGTTGCACTTTTAATGGAAATGTGGAGAGTCCGTACCCATATCTCTGAAACTGGTAATCAAACGTCAGCTCAGTTCCTGCAGCGACCGTTTTCGTGGTGAAGAACCCAACCCGGAGCTGGCCATTAACAGTCCACTGAAAAATAAAAAAAAAAATGTCTCAGCATCAATCAGTTTTCTAAACAATCACAACACAAAGCACAATTTTGCCTTTGTACCTTTTGGGTCTCACAGTTGGGCTCGCAGCTGTGGTTCATAAAGCGAGAGCAGTTCCCCTTCAACGTCGCATCAATGATCTGAGGTGACAAAACAAAAGTATTTTTACCAGTCGAAAATGATCCGAACTTAATAGAAAAACGTACATTAAGAAGCATTAGACCATCACTCACCTCATTGTTTTTTAAAGACATAAAGTAGTAATGGATGTTTTTGTTGCGAGCATATTCTTTCACTCTGGTTTTAAACTCTTTGTGGTCCAGCACCTCGCCGCAATATTCAAGGACAAACGTGTTCCTAGAATGAATTAAATAAGACATGTTTAAAACAAACCCAACTTTTATGTCATCAACCAAAACTCAAACATCAATTATTACAAAAAAAAGAGTTTGGATTAAAAGACAAGACAAATTTCATAAATCCATATTTCATTCATTTGGGTATATGATGCATTTATATAGCGTTCTCTTCATTCTTTTGAGCCGTGTTTGAGAAAATCTTTTCACTTACTAAAACAAAATATATTTATTAACCCTCTGGAACCTAGAGCCTAAAGCTCAGTTTTTTTTTCTACTTTTAAATTTACCCCTGTATTTTCAATTTGAAAGACTACATACATGCTTATTTGATATCATTTTAATCATTACAATCTTCCCTATGTAACACTATGTTTATTTTGTCATTTTTCCATGTTGTATTCACACACTAGACATTAAAATCATGCAAAGACAGAAAATTCCGCCCAGAAAAATGTGATTCATTTTGCTGTAGAAACCCCACAAATGTTTAACAAACAGTTTTCACAACATAAAATGAAGGTTTTAACTGTAATTTTTTAAAAAAATTAAAAAATAAATAAATTTAGTCAACAAAATAATCAATACATTTTTGAATGAAAATACACAAAAAGAATTCCAGGCAAAATTCCCAGATTCTTTATTTGGGCCACATATGAACAGTTTCTGCTGATGGGAGAACATGACAGACCTCACAGGTCAATGATGTGACCTTTCTTATGCTGTTATACAGACAGTGATCAGTCCGCCTGTGTGGCTCCAGCTTCCAGGCAGGAGGTCGATCCTAAAGCTGACTAGGAGCAAAGACTTCAGAATCGGACTAATGTTCTCTTTCTTTCTGGTCCTGGTTAAAAAACCTGCAGCTGAGTTTTGGACCAGGTGGTTGTTGTAGTAAGTAAACTCATTTTAGACCCCATCCCAAAATAAAATAATGATTGGTTTCATCCTTGTGGGATTTCTAATAGCGGACAGCTGCACTCCGCTCTGCCCTCACTGCTGGCCGTCTGCCCGGCGGCGGGCAGGACTTTCGTGGAGAAACGCAGACTCTCTGTGATTTTTTTGACAACGCCGGTGGTTGTCGTAGTAAACTCGTGTCGGACCCCATCCCAAAATAAAATAATAATCTTATTCCTCCATGTGCGATTTCTAATAGCGGACCGCGGAGATTCGCTTCGCCCCTCCACCGCGGGCACTCTGCATTGCAGCTGTCAGATCAAATTTCGACTTCCCCCTTTTTTTAGAATAATTTAAAAGATTGATTTTGTCCAAAAACTACAAATAATGGGAATATTATTTAAGTTACAGAACATAAAAAGCTAAAGTTCACAATAATCTCACAGCTGCACAGCAGAACGCCTAAAGGCATCCATCGGTTCCAGAGGGTTAAAAACTTCTCTGATTTACCATACAGAGAGTACAGTTGTTATGACAATTCACTCATTTCTGAATAAACAACGACAAACTGAAAAGACTTACGGAGGCATCTCTTTTGCTGCGCGCAGTCCCCAGCCCTTATCGTCTGTAAGGATGACCTCAAAGTCTGCGTGCTGCTTCTTTTGAAACCGGCGGTTAGAGCAGTATGCTCCATTCAAGCACCGCGATGAGCTTTGGAGAAAATTCACAACCAAAGGGGATGTTAAGACATGAAAATATCATTTGGATTTTGTCTTTCACAAAGCAATTTAAAAATTACAATTTAATATTAATATATTTTCCAAAGATAAGATTTTCTGAAACATAAACATAGTACCATTCAATCATCAGCAGCCTGTTCAAACAGTCCTCTCCACATGCCATCACTCCTTTACTGCGCTCCTCTCTGGACAGAACTGGACACTCGCACTGCATCCTCTTGATGTCTCTATGAGATTTGCTCTTCTTTCTGAAATTACATAAAAATTCTAAAATGTACTTTACTTCACAAAAGATTTTGTTGATCTGGCTCATAACTTACCGCTCAGTCAAGTACAGGTTCTCTTCAATCAGGTCGAAGTAGGGAGGCATCTTTTTAGATCTGGAAAATTCTTTCCATTTTTGGGCATCTTGAAAGTCTCGCAAACTGAGTGGTGGTCGATGCGTCTCTGTTTTTACAACAGTTCCCTTGGAGACCTCTGCTTCTCTCAGACGCTCCCTTTTACTCAAGGGTCCCACTTCCGCCTCGTTGTCCGAGTCAGACTCCACTTCAGGACGCCTCTTCTTTGGAGGGCCTCTGCCCCTGTGAGGCCTGAAGGTGTCATCTCTAGAGAGGTCGGGCACCACAGAGCCTCTGCTGTTGCTGCTTATTTCATGGGCTTGCACAAAGCTTGATGAACCTGGAGTGTTTCGTGAAGCTGCCTGACTCGATGAAAGTTTATCCCCACTGTAGTCGTCATGGTCGTTAGTGAGAGAGTCAGGATGGATTTCATTGGAAGTTTCCTGATAATGTTCATGGAGGTAGGGTTTCTTGATAGCCTGCATGTTTGGGGGCTGTTGTGTGCAGGAAGCAACAGTATGTCTGGGCTCTGGACCAATGGATGCTGCTCCTGTCAGCTTAGTGTTTGTTAACAAAGACCCATGGCTGCTATCAGGCTGCTGACATGTACTAGTTGGCTGTTCTGACTGGGAATAGTCCCAACCAAGGGGGAAGGCGGGCTTGCCATTAATAATGTCAGCAGTTGAAAGATTTTCACGCTGGTAGTAGGAGAACATCCGTTGTTCTTGGCTAGTTAGGTCATGTTGTTTGAGTTCTTGTCCAAACTTCTTGAAAATATCAGAAGTTTGGATAGAATTTGAGGCTTGTCCGTGGGAACTGTCATTCCCAGCTATGAAAGGCTGGGTGTTCATGAAACTGCCCCCCTCTGAGTGACTGGTGCTATCGATTGTATTGCTCTGGGACTGACACAACACACTGCTGATGAGAGAATCACTCGAACCGCTCTGTCCTGAGGGCTGTGTTTGTTTGGAGTAAATTTGATTTGGGACTTCGTAGGGATTCCCACAGGCTGGTATACATGCAGTGGACAGGGTTGACAGATTTTCAGCGTGGCTTAGAGAGATCTCTTTATGGTTTGCATCTTTTGTCAGAGAAGAGTTCTTTGGCACTACTACGACAGAGTGCAACTGTTTTATAGCCTTTTCACAATCAGAGTCGTACTCAGAGTTGTCGCTGTCACTTCCTTCGCTCTGTTTTCCTAAAGCATCCTGCTTGGCTGGCGTTCGTTTACTAAGCTTGGTTTTCTCTGTGCTCTCCTTGGGATCACTTTCTTGGCTTTCACCATTCCAGCTTTGCGTGTTCAAACCCAAGATGATCGGTTGCTTCTCCATGATGTATAGAGTTTTGTTTGAGTTTGTTGGTGTTTGAGGAGCAGTGAGCTTTAGGTCACAGTGATAAATGGTGGTGCTTGTTTGTGAAGGCTCACTTTGGTCTTTGTATTTATAGGTCATGGTGTCTGAACTGACTTGCTGCACAGAAATCTCCCCTTGCTTGGTCAGTGTGGTTTGTGTAGCAAGTGATTGTTGAATTTCAGAATCCTGATAAAGGTGGTTAGAAAATCTGGAATTTAGGACAGCAGGATTACTCTCAACATAACCTGCTTTTTGAGAGTTATCGCTTTCAAAAAATGTCCTCCCCAACAATGTCCCACCTAGACTTTCTGTTGGAACAACTACTCTTTTTTGCAGCATCAACATTCGGCTGTGCCTGCACCTGCTGACTTTCATTTGTAAAACATGGTGGATCAGATTCAAGTGTCTCTCTTTTAGCTGCTTGGTTCTCCAGTGCAAACACTTCAGTTGTATCATCAATCTCCAATTTAGTGTTTTGCTTAACATCCTGTGTGGGAGGTGCATCAGGAGAGAACTTTGGATAGAGATCTAAAACATTTTCGTCTGGTTTGCACACAATACTCTCCTCACTCTTGCACAAATGAAGTCCAGCTGCATCATTATTTGGATGTGATTGGTCGTTGGAGGAGAAGCTATCCTTCACAGTGTACAAATCGTCTAAAGTGACACTTTCAGGATTCAGGCTTTCACTTGCAGTTATAGCAATTTCAAGTTCCGATTGTTCTTCTTGATCGCCCCTTGAAAGCGATCCTTGAAGTATCGTGTCAGTAGATTCAGTTGTTTCGTTAGCATCCTCATTACTGTACGTGTTGCTTTCTGGTTGAAGACTGGATCTCAACTTTTCACTTTGAGGACAAGTTTCTGAGATGGTTGAAGATGACAGCACATTGATGCCATTTGGTTGGCGGTCATGTTCAGGGGATTTCACAGGAGATTTGGAAGGGGGCGTATCTTTTGACACTGACCTTTTGCTTTCCTTTTCAAATTCTTTACACTTCTCTGAAGAGGCATTAATTTTTTCTGAGGGGTGTAGTTTTCCTTCAGAGTCACTGGAGCTGCTTTTATGGTGCTTTTCATGTGTCTTAGATTGTGTATGAGATGCACTATCATTGGTCTCTGACTTATAATGACTGCTGGATTTTCGGTATGACAAATCTGACACTGGAGAGTACTTGCGTTGAGAATCAGAGTCTGATCTCTTTGTCCGTTCAGACTTTGATGTTTGTGATTTTTTGTCAAATTCGGAGGACTGAGAAGAATCCACAGATTTAGAGGATTTGTCAGACTTGGAGGAGGATGAGGATTTGGACTCTTTGTGGGAGTTTAAGTGGTGGGATGACCTAGTCGAGTCTGTTGTTCTCGTTCGCCTATGGTCCTCGTCAGAGTGAGAACTCTCTCGTGCTCTGTCTTGACGAGAACGAGAAAGTCTTCTCTCTCTGCGGGGAGAACTCCTGTGTGAGCGCCGATCAGATTCGTGATAGTACGACCTTTCAGAGCGAGATCCTCTGTCACTTCTGTATCTCTCTGATCTGGAGTAAGATGAACTTGTCCGCGGCCCTCTCGATCGAGATCGGGATCTAGACCTGGACCTTCTTCGATCTTTCTCTGATCGTGATGACCGTGAGGATGTATTTCTAGAGTCGCGGTCTGACCTAGAGTAACTAGAAGACCTTTCATGATTCTCTGATCGTTTAGAGGAACTTTTTTCTCTCTCCCCGACATGTGAACTTGAGGAAGACTTTTTAACTTTGTCTCTGCTGTCGGAGTTAGTTTTGCTTTTTGAATCCGCTGATTGACGCCTGGAAGACACATGAGCTGACTCTCCATCAGTTTCTGAGGCATGGGGAGCACTATCCAATTGTGACCTGGTTACCCTTTTGTAAACATTTTCCCGATCAGTACTGCTGGAACTGTCACCGTCTTTTCCTTGAGAAGCCGCTGGCTTCTTGGAGATGGGGCTTTCTTTTGTCTCCAAAAGTTCTGTCAGAGCATTTTCTGAGAGACTATCAGCAGTCTGAGGCTGCGGCACTGAAAAGTCGGCTTCACTTTTGCTTGACGACTTCAACAGTTCTGACGTGTGCAGCTCTTCTGATGTAACAGATGCTGGTTTCTCTACAGATGCAGACACATTCAGAATTTGCTTCTTGAAGTGCATCTTTGCCAAGTTTGTTTTGAGTCTGGTGGAGCCAGAGACTGATGTTGGAGAAGTTATCTCTGCTACAGATGTTGGCACCAAAATGGTCTGCTTTTGCTCAGCTTTGCCATCTGTACTTTTCCCTGCTCTTTCTGAGCTCGACTGCGACAAGGCACCTTGAGGTTCGGTGACAGGCGTATCATTACTGGCAGGGATGAAGAGCGGACTTTGCAAAGGCTTCTTTGTCTGTGCGAAGCTGAAGGACACTTTCTGACGACCCTGGTCTTCTAAATTTACCCTCATCTTGGTCCCTTTTGGCAAGAAGTGGTTGGACAGAATGACTCTGGGAGACAAGCTCTTAATTAAAGCCGACTTGGACAGGCCTTCCACTTTAAAACAAAACATAAAAAAAAAAATAAATAAATTACCCTATTGTTTATAAATGTTTAAAAAAATGTGAAAATGGTAAAAAGAAAAAAAAGAGAAAATATTTACACTCACTAGCTTTATCAAGTTAACTCACCGAAGCACCACTCCCTTCCTCTCTGTGGTCATAAGAAAACAAAGAAAACGAAGACAGCAAAGATGAAGACCAGCTTAAAATACCAAATACTTGACAAATGTATAAATCATCAAGTTGATTAGGAAAGTTGGGAAACAACACAGAAGGTTTCAAAGAAAAACCCAATTCTGACCATTCCTTAGATATTTTTCTTATATGTATTTTGACTGTACCCACATTGAAATTACTCACAAAATAATTAGACTTTTAAGTAAATATATGCAAACAAAAGTTAGTGCAATCAAGAAACCGGGATACATTTACTTTTTTACAACTGAAAAAGGTGGAAAACAAAGCAAAGAAAACATGACAAAAAAAATAACAATTTTATGTCTGAAGGCTTTCCTTCCAAAAATGCAAAAATAAGAAAGTTTCACTTCTGTCTACTTATTAACAGGGCATTGAACAGTTGAATGAAAAAAACCTTGAATTAAAAAAAACCCACCAAGACACACCCATTTCTTCTTAAAAATCTATTTAATGTAATGACTAAATAAATTGATCTCATCTGAAAGAAATCCAGACAAATTATTAATTAACCTTCGACAAAAAGCAGCACAAACCACCAACTTGTTGACGAGTATTTAAGGTTGTTTCTATATTCCCGATCCAATACAAAATCAAAGATCCACCATTTTTGTAATGCCTATGATTTTTTTTATTTATTTTTTTTTTTTTACCAAACCTTAAATATTAAAAGTGGTGGCTAAAAACGTTTAAATAAATACTGTGCATCTTGCAATGTACAAGCATTTGATGACGATTGGCTAAAGTCGAGCATAATGGAACTATTTCCTTCAATGGGATAAACAATCTTTTGGACGAGCATTTACTCCTAAAGAAAACTTGTTCTATCAAACAGCAATCTTTTTTTAGTCTTTTATGACGCATGGATCAATCAAAGTATTTCGTCGAGTTTTTTTTAAAGTGATTAATTTAAAATAGAAAAATTAAGTTAAAACATTTTACTATATGTTTTCTGCTTCTACAATCATGTATTAAAATCTTCTAAGGGTAAGTCGTACGTCTGAATTTCTCCTTAAGTTTATCTAAATTTTTATTAGAACTACTAGGTCTGCCTTGTGTTTGTAGATTATAAATTAGCCTTATTAATGTAACTTGAGCTTTGAATACTATTTTCTCACTTAAAATTTTTATTCCCAACAAACATTCTTCAAATTCCCTAAATGGTAAGACACAAACACTTCATTTTTCAACATTTTGGACTTTGGGAAAGAGAACATGAAGTGTTTGGCTTGTACTTATGCAAAAAAAAAAAAGGAAACGAAAGGCAACTATCTACAAAATTGAAAAAGAAAGAGACATTTTTTCTGTTGTTTGATAAGAGAAAGTTTTTCTACATAAATCCTCACTTTTTTCAAAGACCACAAAAATCTTTACGTGGAAAGAATCTCCCTTTACTACTTAAGTGAAAGTGAATTTCTCATTCTTTGTCTTTCTAAAAGACACTTTATAGGTAAAATAGTAATATATAGAAGAGAAAATGATCATTGCATTGGATTCATTTGGCCAATACTCTCATCCTCCTGGAACTATATACACGACTACAATATTACAATATTTTATATTTAATGAAACTACATTGTACTGTTTCGTGTTCTCGAGTTTTCAAGTAACAGGACAGTATTAGCTGTTCTTTTTTTTTACGTTTCCAGCTGCAGTATCCTTCATCTTCAAGGACTATACTGACAAAACATTGTTCATCCACAATTTGCTACCAAAATATTGTAAAATCATCAAAAATGTCAAAACATCAAACTTTAGAGGTGAAAGAAAACATCTAACCTTCTTTTTGTTATATACTAGTTTTAATCATCAAATGATGCCTTAAAAGTTGTGCTGCGTCACACAGTATGTCTAAAAGCAACTCCTCTCTGCCTTGTTTTCTATGTAAACAGTTTCATTAAAAGAGGGCAAGATCAACTGCTCTTCCTTGTTCCACAAAAAGCTGCAATGACAGAGAATGAACAGGAAAAAGAAACCGCCCTGGGCGTAAAATGATAAACACTGTCTGTTATCACATCATTGTAAAGAGGAGTCTCACCTCTTTTAGAGGAAGAAGAAAAACTGCTTTTAATATTTTGCTTACTGAAGCTGTTTTGTATAAAGGAAAAAAAGATAAAAAGGTGTGTAGCATAAAAAATATATACTTCTTACAGTGAGACATTTACTTTAAATTCTTTAACTAATTTGGGGGAGAAGAAATGTTTATATATATATATATATATATATATATATATATATATATATATATATATATTTTATATATATTATATATATATATATATGTATAAATCATGTAATGGAAAATGTTTGACCTTTGAAAGGTTTTAGACTTCAGGATGCCTATAAGGCAAAAACACTTCAGCTGTATAAACTTTACATAGCACAAACAGACTAAATCAAAAGCATAATTCTTAATAATCACACCATTAAGTAGGGATGCAACAATTCACTTTTGTTCAAACCTAAAATTTTGGCTCAGTTTTGTTTTGGTTTAATATGATTTGAATATTACAAAACAACTGACTAAAAATTCAGATTTTTTTATTTTTTTTTTTAATTTACTAATAAACAATTAACAACTTGTTAAATTTAGCACAACATGTGTTTGAAACTTTCAGCATGAACTGGTGTGCAGTAGGGATGCAACATTTTACTTTCCCCAGAATGGAGTAACATTCAATTTGGTTTTAAACCGAGAATAGTGGCATCCCGACGGTTAAGGTGCTTTCTAATACCTGATCTCTGACTTGGCCACACTGTCCATTGAGAAACTCGTCAAGGAATAGGAAGCCTGAAGAGTCTCCTGGCCAAGAATAATCCAAATCAGAGAAATGAGCTCTCCCAAGTTACGTCACACCTGACAAAAAGGAAAAACAGTCAACTTATGTGCAACTTAACATAAAAATGCTGACAAAACATTTATATAAATGTTTGCATTATGAAAGAATGCCAGTAATGATCTTCCACAACCAATCAATTGTTTACCCATAGCAATAGAGTTAAATTATTGTCGTCCAAAAAAGTTCAATTTGAGTAATACCCCTTTCTCCAAGAGAATAACTGTACTTACTTTGGTTTTTTTAAGAACTTGTTCATTAATAATACTTCCTCCATTCATTTTCAAAACCCTCTTAACCCCTTTTAGGGTCATAGAGTTGCTGGAGCCTATCCCAGACACTGTTGGGTGAAAGTGAGGTACAGCCTACTTTGCTGGTCCATTGCAGCGCCACACAGAGACTTTCAACCGCACACGCGCATCTAAGGGACAATTTATAGTTATGATTGACCTATGATGCATATTTTTGGACCGTTGGAAGAAGCTTGAGTGCCTGGAGAAAACCCACTCAAGCACGAGGAAAACATGCAAACTGCACACAGAAAGAACCCATCTGGGATTTGAATCAGGGCCTTCTCGCTGTGATGCAAAAAAAAGCTAACCACTACACAATTGTGCAGCCAAATTTGTGACACTTACAAAACACTTATTGAACATAGACAACGAACCCTTGCATTTCAATCTTTTCATTTATCTAACTCTAAAAATATGTTTTTCATTCTAAAACTAAATTTGTGTGGTTACAAAAATAAATATTCAGCCACCTAGTGATTTAGACTGAAAAATACTCAACTTTATTTGGTACAATTGTGATTTCTAACATTTAAAAACTTGCATAAAGCTATGCTTGGCTAGACCTTAACAAAAGGATCAACAGGAACATACCAAGTAGAAAGCTTGTGAATGATAGAAAAGTAAACAGTGTAACATACACTGACTCCGTTTTATTGTAGTATGAGTTGCTGTTATTTGGTGGGGGACAGATAAAAAAAGTGGAATTTTCTTACATTATTTATTATCAAACGCACGCGCGCGGGGGGCGGGGGGTATACATGAGGTAAAGAAACAGAAAACACGAACCGCCTAATCATATATCTCAAGATTGAACTTATGATTTAAAGGCAACTCGGTGGTTGTTTGGTCAAAGAAAAATTCAGGACAAAAAAGAAAGAAAGAAAAAGAAAATGCTACAACAATAAACACTCCCGAGTGGAACTTACATTAATGGCCTGTGTGGGAGGAGGAACTGATGCGGTCAAAACATGGCCTTTTAAAGAATGATGTTCTCTGTGTGGAAACGAACTAAAGAATGTCATTTAAACGTGGTATTTAACGGTTTAATTTTAATATTAGCAGTACCTATCAAGGCCGTGCATGCTGTGTGTGGATTATAAAAATAAACTTTACGAATTTATATCTCTTGGAAAGCAAAAACAATGAAGTTCAGAAGCAGGACTTACTCAAAGTATTAGCACAGAGAGGTCTCAGGAGGCGTACCTTTAAACAATGGTTTACTAGCATATAATTCAAAACACGCACTTTTAAAATAATTAAGATGACAAGTGTGGTGTTTAAAGTGGTTTTCGGCGGCAGTGTGTGTTTAACAAATCGTTTGTTTTGACGGAAGGACTGGCCCCTACATTCACGAGCTAGCGCTAAGCTAGTTATCGCACTATGTTAGCAATTTAGGCTAACGTCGTCGATTTTTTTGGTGTGTGAACTAAGTGTTACGTCAGAGTAAACAATAGTATTCTCCAATGACACAACTCTGAACTCTGCAAATGTATGAAAAAGTTAAGTCGTTGTAGCCTAAACTTTATATTTTCCAGACACGAGACCCCTATATTTAGGTCTGTGCAGCCGGCTTTGCTAGCATGCTAACTGCTGGTGTTTTGTTGTGCAGTTATCCTCTGAACTACCCCAACCCTCTATTAACCATCATCGGTTTCCCATGTACTCACTCTGTGAACTTTTTTAGGTCACAAGGTCCCCCCATTCTCCAGATATGCTTCAATCGGGCCCGTGAAAAAACATCAAGCACCAGCGTATGTCGACGTCAAATCCATACGGATCTGTCGGAAATGATCGTCGGCTCAGTAGCTCCAGTGCGGCTGCTGCGCCCCAGCTTCCAGCGTGGGTACTAGCATGTGCTCACATAGTTAGCAAGCGTTTAAGAAAAAGTGGATGCAAAAAGCATTATTTGTCATAAACACGAAATAACGGAAGTCCTGCTTTTGCCAACCATTCGGCAAACACGCTCATTCGTAGGGATTATTTTAGAACATGTCAGAAGAATTCCCTTTTGTTGAGAACACGGATCCCTCACTGCGCCACGAGCTGTAGCTGCTGTGTTCATAACGTCACATGATGTGGGATCACAGCTGGCGCGAACCCCAACAGCACTGCGGGCCGATGACACGCAACAACTGGGACAGAACCCAAACGCTATTTATTTTATCCGAGGTCACTGAAGCAAAAACATATACAGCTGTAGATGGTTATGCACAGTTTACAAACGGTGCAAAAATCATTAGTGAATGGTATCCTTACTCCACACACACTTAGATTTACAATTGTATAATAATCCAACTTTCTGCATTGCAGTAGATTAATATATACCACGGCTTTGATCACTTTATCATATGTTTACTTAGCTTCAGCGGTCATTGATTTACTTTCAGTTATTTTCAGTTAGTTTCAAATGGAGAAATGCTCCTTATTTTACATATATGATTTGTATGTGTATTTCCTGTTGCTATAAAAGCCTCAATGCAGCATGTTAACTTTTTTTAAATTGGTCCCATGCTGTTCTGTTCAAGCTTGTTTTTACTAAAAGTAAATTATTACTTTTTTTTATGGCTCTCATAACTTTTGCTTTTTTGGGAACTTCTTTATTTTTATTTATATTTATTTATTTATAACTTTATTGAAAAATCTCAAGTATGGGCCTAAAACAGTTAACTGAGCTCACTTACTCTTAAGGTTAAAGTTCAATGTAAAATGTGTCACAATATATCGAATTGAACTTTATTAATATCCCAAGGGATAAATTTATCTGTTATGGCACCCATATATCAAAAACATTTTACAAACACACATATTCTTATGAACATAAATATACATATGAGTAATACACACCTATCTACAATAACTATATACTATACAATACTATACAAAAACTATACAACACAATACTATACAGCACAATACAATACAATACAGTGCAATACAATACAAAACTATACAATACTATACACTACAATAATATACTATACAATACAATACTGTACAATAATTCTATATACACATATTAACCTATTAAAATAAATATATAAACAAATATCACGTCATTAGCATAAAAATTAAATAAAATTTATATTATTTTAGAGCTGCATGGTGGGGCAGTGGTTAGCGCTCTTGCTCCACAACAAGAAGGCCCCTGGTTGAAGTCCCGACTTGAAACAGAAACATTGATGGAGACCTTTCTGTGTGTTTGCATGTTCTCCTGTGCATGTGTGGCCTTTAACCAGGGACTCTGGCGTCCTCCCACTGTCCGAAAACGTGCTTCATAAATTAATTGGTCACTCTAAATTGCTTCTAGGTGCAGATGTGTACGAGTTTGTGATTGAGGCCCTGCGACAGACTGGTGACCTGTCCATCTTGCTTTTGTCCAGAAGTGACTGGGTTAGACTATGGCATCCATGTGACAAAGCAGTTTAGAAAATGGATGGTTATTATTATTTTAGGACAACGTTAGCTTTGATTATTTATTTTTTTGTTCAAAAAGCATGCATTGGCAGAATTTGTAAAGAAACATAAAACACTGTCACTCAATACAAAACTCTTAGTAAAATATTTTGGCATTAGACAGCTCTAATGTGTTTCAGGCTAGAAAAATGTTGTTATGCCTTAAAGTGTTTATCTCTTAATGAATAAGTTATCCCTATTTGTTAAAAGAGTATGAACAGGACTACATTTTTCCTTACATTAGTGCTTTGTAACGACAAAGGTACAGTTGAATGCGTCAAATAATTAGATTGTATTGCATCTGTGAATACGTAAAAAACTAAACTAAAACTAGTTTGTTAAAAAGAAACAAAAAAAGAAAACTTAATCTAAATTTTAAGTCTCTAACGACTATTGTTTAAATAAGTAAGAAAAAAATAAATAAGGATGAATACTTACATAAAATAGCCTGCTTATGCACACATATTAAGGATAAAACAAACATTTAACGATATAAATTGGATGACCCCTTTTAAGGTCAAGAGCATTTACATTCCGGGACACTAGGTGGCAGCAGCGCGTTTTTCTGACGTTTGTTTAAAAAACACGGAAGTGGAGAAGACTCGTTTCCAGCAAGACTTCAACCACAAGGCCGCTGTTTATTATATCGGAACGCTTCAAGAGTTATCGGCTCTCGTCTTGATTTTGATCGGGAGTCTTTTCTTGTTGTTTGCGTAAGTGTGGTTGTTAGTTAGGTGCGTATGCTTAAGGTATTATTATTTAAAGAGAGTGGCGGGTTTGGTCTTTGTCATGTCAGATAAGCTAGCACCAAAGCTACAACACGCGCGTTCTCGGCTGCATTCCAACCGTTTCACCCATGTATTTCGCGTTTCCAGCAATAATAGAGTGAATTGCTGTTGCTGTACATATGGTTCGTGGTGTGAGAACTGATTAGCGGATAACGTTGAGGTGTTAGTTTAGCAATAACATATCGGTTGTTTGCTTTGGTTCATCTTGTCTTGGTTATTCACAGATATGTGAAGCCCTTCATGGAAAAACTTAACAAATAGGGAAAATTGCAATAAAATTGACTGTTCGGTGGTTATTATCTATGCCGATTGATTTGCATATCAGACAGTAAATCTTAAAGTAGAAACAGGTTTGTCTGGTGTTACAGGAAGAGTATGGAACTAAATTAAGTAGTTAGCTAAATTGTTTTTTACCCACTTTTTTATGGCATGTGCAGAATAAAGTTGTTATAATTGTGTTGGTTGGTTTTAGGAACGGTTGCATTTTTATGGGGAAGTGAAGTCCTGGAAAACTTTTTTTTTTCTTCTCTCGATAAACATCACTTATCCTGGCGATTATAGGAAACGGAACACTCTGGAAACCATTTGGAGAATTTAAACAAGTTCAGCATTGCATAAGAGAAGCTCCTCCATTTTTATTTTCATTTTCCTGCCATTTTAGAACTAAACATGGTATTTGAATTAGACCTGATGTTTGGAAGGACCCAGAGCAAACTTTTCAGCGTGGAGCAAGAAGTCCTCAACTTGCATAAAAGAAAACTGTTAACATGGAGAAGAGATTTTTTTTTAACTTTCGTTTTGTTTGTTTGAATGCGTTTTAGATGTTCTTTTCAGTCTGTTGTTTGTTATGTCAATTTAAATTTTCAGATAGGTAGTCAGGAATTGTGTGGATGTTTTTTTTGTATTCCATTTGAATTCACTTAAATAAGCTCGTTGTTGTGTTTGGAAGTGTCTGATAGTTTTATGACCATTTTCAGAGAAACAGCAGTATTTTAAAGGAAGAGCATTATTATTGTTTTTATGTTCCATCTAAGTTTGAATATACACTAATGGGCTGACATCCACCCTATTCTGTCTTGGGTATGCTGTTAATGAACGTGGGATAAGATTTTACTGAAAAGGATATTTCTAAATTAATTGTGATTTCATATTTTCTGGGAAAAAAATCTTATTGGAGGGAGAACTTAAAACAGGATTGAATGTGGCCGTTAAAAGTTCTGAATTTGAGTTGCTTCCTTAAAAGACTGTTTTTAGTGCAAAATGTATAGTGTTGCACCTAAAGAAACTTGCAACCCATTATTAGCTAAGATCAATTGAATTTATGTTGGGTTTAGTTTTATTTATATATATGGACTTTAATTCAAATCCTCTTATTTTGAATATATGTTGTTAAATGAAGGCTCTGATGTTTCTTAGTTTGAAAAGAGCACTTGTATAGTAGTTGTGGTTGGTGTGCTTTGTGGGTCTCACCTTGAAGTTTGTTGCTTTTGCACCCATAAAACCAGTACGAACCCAGTGTTTGGGAGCTGTAAAATAGTGTTTGTTTGGGTGGAAATGGTGTAAACACTCAACTGGCTTTGTTTTTTAAGATGTGTGTGAGGGCTGGACTGAGGATGGATCCTTTTGCTTATGCGGGATTTTAGATTAACAAATTTTCTTACTGTTGCGGTAATGCAGCATAAGCAGTAGACTGCATGCTGTATTTTCAGGTTTTCATGGGTTTTAAAGAGGCATTTTAGGTGTTGCAGTGCAACCCAGACTCTCTCATTTGGCTGTCTTTTGCATTTCCACGGTTGCTCTCAGTGGTCTTGATTACATTTAAATTGGTATCCATTTTACCCCATTATTTCCCAGGTTTAAAGGTGTTGTATTGGAATGTTTGGGAATTGATGCAGAGCTCACGCTGCTCTGTGGGAAATAATTTTGTTCTGTACCCTTTTGTCTACAGGTCCGGGTTGTTTGTGCCTCAGCATGGCAGTCGTCATCCGTTTACAGGGACTGAGAGTCACCGCAGGTTCTGAGGATATTCGGAAGTTCTTCACTGGCCTCAAAATTCCAGATGGAGGGGTCCATATAATTGGTGGGGAGCAAGAGGAAGCATTCATAATTTTCGCTTCAGATGAAGATGCAAGAAGAGCCATGACTCGCTCAGGGGGTCTGATTAAGGGCTCACCTGTGACCTTGCTGCTGAGTAGCAAAACGGAGATGCAGAACGTGCTTGAAAGAACAACGCAAATCGTTGAGCTGGATCAGAAGAGGCAACATGAGGCGAACGAACCGTATGCTGGGAGATCTGCTGATCCTAAAGGGGACCGAAGGTCAAGTGGTCGCACAGAATTTAGTCCTCCCATTGACCGTAAAAGGGACATGGACACAGAAAGATATTTTGTGGTGTTTCTAAATGGACTGCCGTTCTCTGTGACTGAAAACGAAATCTGCGAGTTTTTCAAGGGTTTAGAGACGGATGAGATTGTGTTGCTGAAGAACCACAGAGGGCAAAACAACGGAAAAGCCTTTGTCCGGTTTGTAACAATGGAAGATGCAATGGAGGGCTTGAAAAGGAATAGGGAATACATCGGGACGAGGTATGTGGAGGTCTGCACAACAACGATCAACGAGTGGTATCGTGCAACTGGTAGAATGCCGATGGGTGTCGACACGGATGACAATTTTGAAAGAGGGAGACTGCCTGGTCACAGTCAAAGAGCCTCACAGCATGCACGCTCACGATCACCCATGATGCAGCGGCAAGCGCTCGCTTCGGAAGAAGAGTACTGCGTTTTCTTAGATAATCTGTCCTACGGTATGGAAAAAGACGATATAAAACAATTGTTTCGCAACGCAGTGCTCGACAATGACCAGATCTTGCACTTAATTGACGCTGAGGGGAAAAGAACAAGATCTGCATTTGTGCTGTTCAAGAGTTTCCACGACTACAACAATGCCATAAGCAATGAGAAAAAACTGCTTTACAACCGATGGGTGAACGTCCGTCCCATCTCCAGAGAGAACATGTTGTCTCTTCTGCAGTCGCAGAATACTGCAAGACCTCCTGAAAACAACCAGAGCTATCAAGAAAGACCTCCATCACACCCCAGGGACTCCTATGAGTCTGAAAAAGCCTGCGTGTTTGTGAGAAACCTTCCATTTGATGTCAGAAAAGTGGAAATAATGGACTTCTTTCATGGGTTTAATGTCTCAGAGAATAGAGTGTCGGTACTTCATGACTCTAAAGGTGCTGGTGTTGGACAGGCTGTGGTCCTTTTCGAGTCTGAGGCAGAGGCCATGGAAGCGCTCTGTCTTAACGGGCGACGGTTTCTTGGGTCTGAAGTCATCCTGAAGTGCATTTCACGCTTTCAAATGAAACAGCTGACAAATGAGTCACAAATGCGGCAAGAACCATTACCAAGGGAGGAGTGGTACCCGGGGAGGCGCAGCAGGAGCAGCGAGCCGGATAACGCTTTGTACTCAGACTTGAGGAATCCCCGGGATGGTATTTTACCTCAAGGAAATGTGCAGAGCCACATGCACAGAGGCAGTAATTACGAACCGCCTGCTGGGAAACCTCGGCCGCCACGAGACTGGGGTAATGGAGCCCATGGTAGTTTTGGCTCCCCTGTACAGCACTTTGATGGTCCCACGTGTGTGCAGTTGGTCAACTTACCCTTCCAGATCAAGAGCGAAGAAATCTATGACTTCTGTTATGGATACCGTATCATACCCGGATCTGTTTCAGTTCAGTATGACCAGGGTGGAAATCCTAAAGGCTCTGCCACCTTGGTGTTTGAATCTCGCCAGGAGGCCTTAACCGCACTTCGGGAATTGAATGGAAGACCAATTGGACCGAGAAAGATTGAGCTGATACTTCTGTAGGACAATATTGTCTTTGAAGAAAGCATGCCTGATACACTTCTAGTTGCCCAATACAAAAAAAAAAAAACAGATTTTTCAAGCTGTTTATTTGTGGTGGGGAGTAGTTTTTTTTTTTTTTTTTTTTTACAATAATATGAAAAGTTTTTTTTTAATTTGAGTTAATGCTATGTAATGTTTAAGTAAATGTTTCCCAATTTTGTAATCGCCTCCCTTCCCATCCATTTAGGAATTTCAGTGAAATTTTTGTTGAAGATGTTCCTTAAAAATGAGTTGTTGTTTTTTTATAATAATAAAAAAAAATCTTCACATTGTCTCTTAATTTACCAGTTATGCTATTTAAATGATCTCTGGGGTATCAGAAACTCATAAAATTGATATAAAAAAAAAGGCTATGAAAGAAATCTTTAAAAATAAATTTGATTAAAAAAAAAAAGATTCCTTTATTTAAATGTACACCTTGATCAACTATATGGAATCACCATGTTCACAATTTAGCTACCAGGTTTAAGCAGAGATTGTACACCCGTGCATTCTTAAGAATGAAGTAGAAACTAAAAGATTTACAATAGAAAAAAACTCTTGACGAAAGGAGGTAAACTTTTGTATGACCAAATTGAAAATACAAGTATGCTTTACATGTTTTTTGGTATTTAATCTTAAAAAGTAAAATCTGTGTACCAGGGTAATTCTTCAGATCTCATTAAATAAGTTACAGTTCATGTATTTCCTCAACCAGGTGTGTTTAAAGGGAGACACCAACGTATAAAGCACAGTGATAACAAAAACCTGTTTATTCATATTAACATAAATTACATTTATTCATGATAATTACATAAAGTCTGCATGTTGATGACAAAATAAACGTTTTCGTTTGTAACTTCGCGTGAAAAAAAAAATTCGGGGGTGCTTTTATTGTGAAAGTTTGAATTCAGACAGGAAGTTGTGAACTACATGTTGCCTCTGAGCTGAGCTGATTCAACCACGCGGAGAGCTTGATGTGAAGGTAAATACGGCCATGTTTTCGTATTTTAATGAACATTTTTAATTTTTCCTGTCAGTTTTTTAGAGTAATTTTCAAGTCGTGGCTTAATTTAATACATAAGCAATTTTAACTCAAACCGTTAGTGAAACGGCTTTGCTTCTAACAACAGTTCTGAGTCTTATTCGGTCAAAATTCCTGATATTCACGAAAAAGTGTGAAATATTGATTTAATTTTAAAACTGGTTGATGGCCTACTTTTTTCTGACACAATTGCGTGTAACTTTACTTAAAAGATTCATTTTCTGTGTAAATCTACGCGCAAAATAAAATCCAAAAATAGTTGTCAGTTGTGTTTTGTCAAAAGGTGAGCAAAAATTATATCTAAAATAAATTGAATAATGGATGAGATTGATTTGACAACAATAAATCTATGTTTAATGCGATAGTGTTTATTCGTAACACCTGCTCGTCTTAAAAGTGGTACGTCCCGATGAACTGATCAAAATATTCAAACTTTATTGACATCAGAATGGAGGTATCAAGGAGAAGGATGATTCATAAACACTTGCAGCCGACGAGACCCCTGCGTCGCTGCTCTTACGTTGATTGTGGTAAGTCCCATAAGTACAGCTGATCCAATTAAGATGTTTTCATTATTGCATCATGCATAATAAAATTTATCACTCAATTCAGACCTGCAAATAACAGCAGCTGCATGTGGCCAGGCACAGTTTGTTCAAGAGGTAAGATTCTTTATTATGACTTCTTTACTGGTATTAAAAACAAAATCCTGCCCTTATCTTTTTTTTCTTTTACACTTCAGACAAAAGTTGATTTAGAGCAACTTTACAGCAATGTCAGTCTCCACGAGCAGAAGAAAGGTAAGACTCCAAATATGCATAGAATATTTTACCATATGATTTTTGTTTTTACTCAATACATACAACTGAATTTTGTGTATATCTATAGCTAGAATTTCCTACTCAAGGGAGTTTTTAATGGGTCTGGCCAGCTGCCCCGAGGCAAAGATTAAACCACCATTCTTGCCAGAGAATCCCATAGTACTTTCTCAAGCAGTAAGTTTGTAGTTTTTTTTTTTTTTTAATTTTGTTAATTTATTTTTTGAAGGTTTTTTTTTTTTTTTTTTTTAATAATTGGGCCTGTTGAAGCCTTGTTTTGGATTAACAGTTCTTTTTATTACTTTGACAGAGAGATCCAGGGCAACTCAGGCTTGGTGAGGTGCAAGGGAGTGGTGATCAAGTGTACATGTAAGGATGACCGCAAGTACTTAAAGTAAGATTGTATTTGACTTCAAAAATTGGCAATTTACATATATTTCTAAAATTAATGTAGATTTCTCTTTCATTAAATTTACTTCTGTGATAACTCACAAACTATCAAGAATTACATAAACAAAGACATTGTTCTAATTAACTTTAAATATTTTTTTTAAAACAACTTTTGGAAAAACATGCTATTAAAAATGAAAACACTTTTATTTTGCTGGATTTTTACTATTAAGTGTACAAATCTAGAATGACAAAAAGTCAATCAGAGAATATGCATTTGAACCATTATGCCTGTTCAGTATGATTTTTTTTTATAGTAATGCATATTGCTGTACACTATTAGTGAGAACTTTTCATAGTTTGTTGTTCCCCCAACTTAATGATAATAATAGAAAAAAGATTTTTGGTTTAGTCTGACTTGGTTAAATTGTTGCAAACAGAAACACACCAGCTTGTTCTCTTATAACAACAACCACTACATTCAGTTGCTGTCAGTTTAGTAGAAAGCCACACACGTTTCAAAGAGACTGACAACCGCAACCTGACTGAGAGTAAAAAAAAGTGCTTGTCACTGTGGATGTCATTGTTTGCAAAGTCATTGTCTCTCCCATCCCCTCTGCCCTGTGAAAGCTTTGAATGTTTGCTCTCACTAAGCATCCAAGTGGCCACAGATTTCCGGATGAAGTTAGATCAGGAACATGTTTTCTCATAGTGTGCATTGGAGTTGAGTAATTTTGAAAAAAAGGTTCTAACCTCCATATTTTTCTCTCTTTTCAGGTTGTGAGAACTCTCCAGGAAAAGCCTTTATAGGTTATATTGTCAGTTATGTTTGTGTGTTGGGTGGTGTTTTTCTTAGTCTTTTTTTTCCCTTTCAACATATTTAAGTTTGCATGCTGTTCAAGTATTTATTTTGTTAACTTTTATTTCCTTTTGTCTTAAAAATTGTTGGTATTGTTTAAAAGTTTAATTCTAAGCAGGAAGTGCCTATATTTATATCTCAAAGAGATTATGGAGATAAAAATTATTGGATTTAAAATTGATGGTGTCAAGTGTTACAGATTCCTGAAAAAAGTTAAGTTTACTCTTTATCAAGAAGTGATTATTTGCACACAAATAAAAAAAAATATATAAAAAACCTTGTTTGAAAATGATGTTTTCTTGAGCTACAACTCATTATTTACCATAAATAAAGATGACTTGCACTGTGTTTTTTCTCCTGAGTTTTTTTTTTTTTTGGTTAGTGTGGTACTTAGCAAATATTTTAGCATTATGAAATTGATGTTTTGTGAGAACTAGAAATAATCATTAACATAAATAAAGACTACCTGCACTTTATTTTCTCCTACTGAGGTTTTTTAGGCCAATTTGGTATTTAGCTAATATTTTAGCAACATGCTAGCTAGAAAAATAAAACTGATGTTTCCTTGTGAACTTGGACTACACATCCAACATTAAAAAAAAAAAACTACACGCACATTGTTTTCTTCTCCATTTGTGCACATTAACATTCATTCTATTCTGAATATGTTATATTTTTTATAAAACATTTTCATTTCATAACACATTTTCTACTGATAGAAATTGTTTTTTTATTTTTTAATAATCCTCATAAAAAGTTCTACGGGCCATATTACCGGTATTTTGATGTTCATTAATTTAATTATCAAAGGCATCTGTATAACTATTATTTTTTTATTCACCTTTTCTATTAAAAAAAAAGCTAAAAACAAGTTTCAGAAGCTGTTTCTAAGACGGATATCAGCTAAAGCGTGCGCTCACCGATCCATGCACGACAGCGAGCCAATGAGCAGGCTGCTACGGTTGTGACGTCAGTGTGGGCCGGCGTTTCTTGTTACGACAGTAACAGTCAGATGTTTAACGCGAAATTCATCCCTCCAAACTCAAGGGACGGATAGAGAAGGGGATTACTATAAAAGCAGGTTTGAATTTATTGCTGTTGCTGGAAGTTTGACTCAGAAGTTTAATAGCTTTATTTAACATAATTATTAAATTGTACGTCTCTGTCTGCACCCTGAGATAACATTATTGTATTGATGACTGTTTTACATCAAATGTAATGTTGTAGGGATTAATACTTAGCTGTGAGAATGGAATTTTACTCGATGCTGACTTGTGATTCCTTATCAGCCGCTGCAGTAACGGCAGGTGCCATTCTGCCGCTTCCGGTCACAGCAATAAAGCTCAAGGCATGACCGTCGTCATTTATTGTCTTTTTAACCCCTCCTCCAGGCAGATGGATCCACTGAAGAACAAGCAAAACTCTCCATTCAGCACGTAAGAAATACTCTTATGCAGGAAATCGCTCTTATTGTGTGTTGTAGCCTTAACTGTTATTTCACAAGAGCCATAACGAAATGTGGGAGTGAGAAGAAAGGAGGTCATGACCTTTTCTCCAGCAAGTACATTCATTAACACGTTCTTGGAAAAATTATCATTTCATTGGTCAGATACCTGGAAACTTAACATGAATTGGAAGTATTGGTAATTAGAGAGCAGGGAGAAAATGGACATTTACATTAGAGTTAGTAGGCTTACACCATAGTGTGACTAATCTTTCTAAATTTCTTATAATAATTTCAATGGATATTTAATCTAATTGTGGAAATGCTGTATCAGTAAGATGAAAACAATTATATTTAAATGAATACCCAAAATGCTAATTTTTCCATTGAAAGTTTTTTTTTTAATTAAAAAAAATCATTTTAAACATGTTCTTACAGCATTACTCTGACGATGAAGAAAATTAAGCTTAAAATTGCATTTCTGAATATTTCTTAATTCAAATACCTGTGAATCGGAAGCAGATGAAAAATACAGTTGGAAAAACTTGTGGCTGAGGCTTAGTAGCTACAATCCACAAGCTCCTTGCTCTTCTCCATTCTGATGCATCCACTTGTAGATGACTAGATCCATGTACGTCTTTGTTTTCTTCGTCTGAGCTGGCATTTGGCTCAATATAGCTGCTCAATTCCTGTATTGCTCACCATTTTTGTTGTTGTTGTAAAGTTATCCTGGAGAAACTGGTGGGAGAGAATGTAAACAGATGGAAAACAGGAAGTAGTGGCAGGTAGTGGCAACACAAGATTTAAAATTTTGCTTAAAAATGGAATCATCATTGTTAAAAAAAAATTGAAAAAAAGAAATGGGAACACTGATATTGATATTTATTTTTTTGTCAGCCCTGTGTGTGTGCACAATCCACATCTGGAGTCTTTGAAAGATGACATCCTCTACCACTTCAGCCTTGGAACTGAGACCCATGATCTTCCAGCAATGTTCGGGGATGTTAAGGTGATTATATTCAAAACATAGCCACATCAGCACTAAACATTAAGTGTCTGGTCGTCATAAAATGTGGTATAACACAGTAATCACAATGAGGATGAAAAGATTGTGCATTGGTAGCAAGACAATATATATTTGGTAGTTTTTTCCCCCATTTTATGATTGCTGAAAGTTTGTTTTGACTTTGCAAATCTTCTTCCAGTTTGTGTGTGTTGGAGGCAGCCCCTGGAGGATGAAAGCCTTCACGGAGTACATTGCTGCTGAGCTTGCAATGGAAGATCCCAAATCAGAGTATCCTAACATCTGTGCTGGAACTGATCGCTATGCCATGTACAAAGTCGGACCTGTCCTCTCTGTCAGCGTATGTATTAATAGAACTATGACATTTGTTGGATCGTCATATGTCACTGTTTTTTCTCTTCACAACTCTTTAAAGTTATATATATATATATATATATATATATATTTCTTTTGTAGCATGGAATGGGCATCCCCTCTATTGCCATAATGTTGCATGAGCTGATAAAGCTTCTCTATCACGCTCACTGCAAAGATGTTACGATTATACGAATAGGAACATCAGGAGGGATTGGTAGGTTTGATTTATTTACAATATCCTCAAAGCAGCTGTGATTTCCCATCACTCTACTGAGTATTTTTGTTTTAAGGGCTTGAACCTGGCACGGTTGTTGTTACCAGACAGTCTGTGGATGCCACCTTTGAGCCGAAGTTTGAGCAGGTGATACTGGGAAAAAACGGTGGTGCGCAGCACAGATCTGGACCAAAGCCTGGCTGAGGAACTGTTGCAGTGCAGCAAAGAGCTGGGCCGGTTTGAGACGGTGATAGGAAACACCATGTGCACACTGGACTTCTATGAAGGTGCGCATTCAGGGTTACTAAAAGTGTCATATATGGATGTATGGTCCCCTTGGTTTGTCATTTTGGGTGTACCCAACTTGTCATTTTTTTTATTTGCTGGCTGTTCCCAGTAAATCCAGGCTCCCCAACCTCCAGGCTGCGAACTGTTACTGGTCATAGGGTCATGGGTCCCCAATCTTTACGACATTTTTACTTTCCTAACCCGCAATTGGTTCAGTGTCCATTAACCTCATCCGGTACCGCATCAGGGATCGCGTCCCGAGTGTTGGTAACCTGGGATTTAAAGGGAACAACCAGCACATCAACAAAACGACAAGTTGGGGACACCCAAACGTCAAAAAGTGACAAGGAGGGGCCCGAACTATACGTCCATATATGACAAGATGAGAATGTGTAGAACGGGCTGGCAGATGTTTAAAGACTTCCTTCATTTGAAAACTTATTTTATGTCCTTTACCCACTCAAACTCAGGGCAGGCCCGTTTAGATGGTGCCTTCTGCTCCTACTCTGAAAAGGACAAGCGAGACTACCTCATCAAAGCCAATGAGGCAGGAGTCTGCAACATTGAAATGGAATCATCAGTTTTCTCTGCAATGTGCAAGCTAAGTGGTCTTCGAGGTAAGAAGTAAGCAACATTAAATTGAAGATAACCTAAATCTGATTATTGCAACTCTGTCTTTTCTTTCTGGATGAAGCGGCTGTTGTTTGCGTAACCTTACTGGATCGCCTGAAGGGGGACCAGATGATCAGTTCACATGAAGTTCTCAACGATTTTCAAAAACGCCCTCAGATATTGGTTGGATGCTTCATAAAGAAAAAGCTGATGACCAAAGCTCAAACAAGCGGAGTGCAATAGGAAAGTAATGTGGTTCTGACCTCAAAACAGTTGAGCATGAAAGACTTCTGTAAGTTGTTTTAGTACAATTTGTTGGGGAGATTTGTCCAATTTAAAAATGTAATCTAGAATCTTTGCACCAATGCTTATTTGTTGATTTTGTTTCACCCCTTTTGGAGGACAAGCATGCACTTTGTTCAGTGTTTTCTTTAATTTATATAATTTATAAAGCAATATATATGCAACAAATGTGACAGAGGAGTTGTGTGTTGAAAATGTCTGTAGAAAGGCCTTCTCATATGTTTAAATGACTTTAAGTACAGTACCTGATGCTTAAACTTGAACTTTTCATTCTCTTTAACAAAACCTGTACTTGCATCCATGTTTTAGCTCTACTGGAAGAATGTCTGTTGAAGATTTATTCTTTCTGTTGTGAGTGATGTTGGTTAATATCAAAACCAAGAGACTCTGGAGAACCGTTTAATTCAAAGTTAAATCTAGTTTTTATTAAGATTATGCTGTTTTTACCCCCATCTCTTTGTTAAGTATATTTATATATATATATTTGAAACTGTAGTTTTCAACCCCCTTCTGTTTGGTTGTTGTATTTCATTATTGTATTCATATTTATAAATAATATTTTTGTTCATTTTTTAAGTGGACACAATCATCTAGATGTTAGTCCCATTTTTTTTTTTTTTTTTGCTTGATTTGACTTGGTTTTCTTTTTTATAGTTAGTGGTAAATTTCCGAATACGCAAACAACAAAACCCTTGAGAAAAATAAGGTGGAAGAAAAAAATGTAAAAGATTCTCATCAATCTTTGTGGATCTTTGAACTGCAATAAATTACAATAAAGTTTAGCATACTGCACAATACTGAAGATAAATACATATTTTCAGTCTTTTTAATGATTTTCCTTACCAGCATAAGTAATTTCTCAACATCTTTTTTCATTTGTAAATGTAATAGTATTTTTTCCATGTGAGCTGGATGTTTTTGGAGGAATCTCAGGCATGACTCTTCACTGTTTTCAATTGTGTAACACAACTTAATTTTAGTTCATTCTTTATAAACACAATAGACTGCCTTGTAAAAGTGATTTTGAAATCTCTATGGGACTTTCTGTTTAAAAACGATTAATAAACAATAAAAATGTCATTCTTGTCACACATTTTTTGCCTTTTTTGTGTTAATGATAAACAAACTTATGTTGACAAAATTTCGAATTTAAGATTGCACTCAAGATTAAATTAGTTTTTGCCTTTTTTCAAGTTTGTATCCCAAGCTTATAAGCAAAACACAACTAATTTTGAACCCTGCTGTATAAAGCTTGTGTCTGATAGTGTCCAGTTTGTGAGGATGCTGCAGCCTGTAGGGGTGGGATGCTGACAGCTGCTCTGCGCGTCAGAGAGAGTCTGCCTGCGCGCTCCCGTGCGCGCTCTCCTCCTGTCTGCTACCCGAGCTAAGAAAAAGCCGTGAGTATTCGCTGACTCAGTGCCTTAAGCAGCATCGCCGTTCACCCGATCAGAGATCCAGCATCTTCTACGACGGAGAAAGGAACTAAAAACTAAAATCACCAGCCATGGCCAAGACAGCAACCGGTAAGCGCACCGACTCTGCTCGTTGTATGGATGGATGGATGGATGGACAGGTGCGTCTTGACGCTGTCGGCCGTTGTAGCAGCCTAAACCACATTGGGCCAAACTTCTTTTATGCCTTATTTTTTTAAAACATTACCAAATGATGATAAATAAATCACACACACAGGACACTGCTGTGCGTTTTATCCTTTTCGGATTGTCTCAGCGCAAATATGTAAGACAAGAATTTAGGATCCTCGGGTTATAAAAGACTTCAATATCATTAACGTCTGATTTATCTTTCTTTCATCGATTAACACCAGATATGCGTGCCGCATGGACTGTCCTCGGATTGAAAGCGTTATTCCCGGCGCTGCGGATCATGCAACAGCAGCTCCGACATGCAGCATAATGCAGACGGACCCCACCCAAGATGCTGAGCGGACGAGCATTTAGCCAATAGAAATATGCTGCTAGTATATCAATGCTTGCATTTCTTTAAAAATATCGTGATTACAAGGCCTACACAGGCGAAAATGGTCTTTTCGTAGCATTAGGCGAGGATGTGGATGAGGATTCAGTTTTCTTGATGCTCCTTTTAGATGTTTTAAGCTTCAGAGAGCATCTTAGCTGAGCCTTCATGGTTCTTGAATGAACTGCATTTGTTTGTGATGTAAAGCAAACATGCTTTTAAATCAGCTCCATAAATGCGTTTATATAAATACATAAAACTCAACATTGCCATAGAGGCTTTCCTTTAAATGGGCTGTTTGGTCACTTTTGACTGGCTTTATCAGCATGATGGGAGGCAGGCCAGCCCTGCAGCAAGGGATCACTTCACACGCTGGCCTTTGCAGCAGCGGGGAGAGCAATGACAATCTGTGGTCCCTTCTTTATTCAGGTGGGAGACGCACCACATCTGAAGACGGCAAACTTCACATTCTAGGAAGGGGTGGGCAAACTTGGTGGTTCTAAAATTTGGCAGAAGGGCCAGATCAGTGGGGCTTTTTGGTAATCCATCTCAAAAGAGAAAGACATTAAATCTGGATGAAAACATGTTCTCATTTTGAACTACTGAACATTTTGGGGGTTCTATTTTTTTTTTTAAAGTGACTCATTTTTAGTACCAATTACATCAAAAAAGTAAACTTAGAGAAATGCTGAATTCATGTGGTGTTGGAGTGATCGGAAAACTGACTGTTTGACTGCATAAATTTAGAATAACTTTCTGCACCTAACAAAGGTCAACTTACTGGTATGTGTATTGCACCATCTATAGGGAAACACTCAAATTTTAGGGGGAAAAAAGGCAAAAAACAAAAAGGATATCTTTAGAATTTATTCTCACTAGGTGGGCCAGAATAAATAGTTTAACGGGCCACATGTGGCCCCCCGGGCCATAGGTTGCCCACTCCTGTCCTAGGCCATAATCCCTTCAAGGAAAGCTTTCTTCATTCACTTTTTCAGTTGCTTTTGTTATTTTCTTCTATTTGTTGGAATGGATTAAGGACTTTTTTTTAATGAAACATTCCACTTGAGAACCCAAAAGTTCTATATTTCAGACTCACCTGGATGTTGGTTTGTTGTGTCCCTTCAGCGTACAAAGAGAAGATGAAGGAGTTGTCTGTGCTGTCCCTCATCTGCTCCTGCTTCTACCCGGAATCTCGCAACAAGCTTGTGAGCGAGTTTGAAGGTATGTACGGGTGAGCTCACATAGATTAGATACAGTTGGATGCATTATTTATTAGTGAACTGATTGAGCACCAAACTTCAGTGACATCATCCCATCTGATTCACAGACATGGAGGTGAAATCTCTGAAGAAGCGAACCTCGGGACAGGCCTTTGAGGTGATTCTCAAGCCTCTGTCTCCGGTGTCAGAGGTCGCCCACAGCCTGCCTTCCCCACCAAAGAGGGATATCTCTTTGGAGGACATTGAGAAGAAGCTGGAGGCTGCTGAAGAGCGAAGGAAGGTGAGTTTTTATTTTCTTTCTGGTGAGTTACTTTTAAGCAAAAGAAGACTTTTCTCAGTTCTCCTCGTGTGTTTGCAAACGCTTTTAGTACCAAGAGGCGCAGGTGCTGAGAGCTTTGGCAGAGAAGCGAGAACACGAGAGGGATGTGTTGCTAAAAGCCATGGAGGAGAACAGCAACTTCAGCAAGATGGCCGAGGAGAAGCTCCAAATGAAGATGGAGCAGATCAAGGAGAACCGTGATGCCCACATGGCAGCCATGATGGAGCGCCTACAGGAGAAAGTGAGAGCGGCAGAAATGTAAGTCGGTGAAGGACTCGCCACAGCTAAACCGCTTTCTTTTTTGTTGTGTTTAGGAAAAGCGTGCCGCCGTGGTGCGCAGGAACAAAGAGCTGAGGGAAGAGCTGGTAGCATGAGCCGTGCACAAGTCCTGACTTCCATGGTCCCTCCATCCACCCACCATCATCCTGCCCTCAAATTCTCCGAAACAAACACTCAACCCCAAAAGGCCCAGAGGGTAGAAGACCTCTCCACCACATCACTGCACCCACTGACACCAGTACCCACCACCATCAGTATTCTCATTGATACAACACTCTCTTCAATTCAGTTTCATGAATGAATTTGTTGATTTTAGAAAGAATGTAAAACATCTATCTATCTATCTATCTATCTATCTATCTATCTATCTATCTATCTATCTATCTATCTATCTATCTATCTATCTATCTATCTATCTATCTATCTATCTATCTATCTATCTATCTATCTATCTATCTATCTATCTATCTATCTATCTATCTATCTATCTATCTATCTATCTATCTATCTATCTATCTATCTATCTATCTTGAAAGGCCTCTGTGTTGTGGGTTGGCAGGCGGACGGGCAGTTTGAATTCTTTCCTAATGATGTCACAACGACGACGATGACGTGTCTGTGTATTTTGTGAAGAACGATAGCCGGTGCAACCCTCCCCTACAACTCTTCATAATTGGAGCAAAATGGATCGTTATTTATTTGCCACATTTCTCTCATTCCCAACGTGCAAACTCAAGGAAACTCGAGGGTCGGCCGCAGATCCACAAAGTATCCAACCTCTGAAAGTAGACTTGATAATATCGGTGCTTTATGACAAGAATGTGTTTTTTTTGTTTGTTTTTTTGTTTTTGGCCCAAAATAGAGTTTCGACATTTGCATATTCCTTCTTTCCCTGACATTTTTCAATGAGTTCATTGTATGCCAAATAAACCGCTCTGCTAGGAACACAGTATTTGGGGATGAATCTAGCAAATTAATGAATGTTATGATAGCAAACTGGTATCATGCATAGTGTCTTGGATAGTGGAATGTGCTGTTGCTTCCATCTTGATATAGATAGTGTGAGTATAATGTATGTCTGTGTGGGTGTGTGTGAAAGCAGACTTACTCCGGAAGCATCTTTAGTGTCATCTCTCAATATGGACTAGGTAGAAAGTGGATGGAGGATGCTTTACCTTTAGCACACTGAACTCGTCTGTTTTTAATATTCAGTATACCACTGATATCTGCCTGCGTTCTCTGCTGCTCGTGTTTCTCCCTTCATATATTTCTCTGTGAAAGCCTTGCTGAATAAAGGTTGGGGGTTCTGTATACATGGCATGTACAATTCAAGACTTTTTTTTTCTGTGCAAAAGACACAATGGAAATTGTAAACTGCCAAATAAAAGAGCCAGTTCTCTACCCATGGGGAGAGTGACAGTCTTTTGCACCTCATTTTGTTGACCCCATTCCAGTCAAATTTGTTTTCAACACCTCGTGGGCTTCAAGGAAAGATCAAGAGCAATATGAGTCTTGACCACTAGATGGCAGTAAACGATTTAAAAAAAAGACTTTCAAATCAAGCCAATGGTTCAAACCTGGCTGCAGATTAAATTATCATCAAAGAATACTTTTGGATTTATGCAACAGGACAGACAATCTCTCCCTCATTAGTATAAAAAAACATCTAGCTAAAATAACACAAATCTCACCACAATCGGTCCAAAAAAACTCCAACAGTAATTTATGGATCCAGCTGTCGGTGTGTTTGTTACTCCTTAATAACTGCTTTCCTCCAATGTCCTGGTCCTGTTCACACTATTGTCTCCGTTTCAGACCAGCCCAGGCTGGTGAGGTCAGGGCAACATTGTAAAGGATTTCCTCTGGCTCTTAATGATTTCCTGGGTATTCATAAGAGCAACAATGCTTTTGGATTTGGTTACTTAACCTGGCACACAGTGAAGGCATTACCTTTCAGTCAATAAACAGGCCTTATTAGCACACGATTAACTTCCTCCAAACTGGAGCAAAAATGCTTTTTCAGATTATTTGTAATTTAGGAAGATTATGTTCATAAGCGAATAGAAGTCTGCGTGACGAAGAAATAATCACAAAAACTATAAACATTTTAAAACCTTCAGGACAGAAAAGCAGATTGATTTATATGCATTTTAAACATTTAAACTCAATTTATTGGAAAAAAATAGTATGAACAAATACACAAATAAAAGTCTTGAATTCTTAGACCTTTCTGCCATTTTTGTTTCTTGAAAAGTTGACACCATAAGACAAGCAGAATGAATCAAGCAACTATTCTAAATGCTGAAATTTGTCAGACTAATTTATGAGCGTCCATATTTGATCCATAAAGTTTAACCTTTCCATTTGTACTCAAAAGTACAACTTTCTTCATATTCTGTCCTCAACCTGGAGGCAATGCAGACTACCTAGATAGATACGTTTTTATTACACTGAAAAATATAACAAAATTACTTTAAATTCTATTATTTTTTAAAAAATAAATGGCATTTTGAGAGGAAATCATTCCAAACCACTTAGCTTAAATCCCATGATTATTGCTGTACAAAAAAAAAAAAGGAAAATCCATCTGGTAGGGGAAACACCTCAGCAGCTTCAGTGCAGGACTTTGTGTCAGAAAGCTCCAATCTCCATGCCCCAGGGTCTGTAAGGCTTCGACGTGGTGGAGGGGGGAGTCACCGCGCTGGCGACTCCTGGCGAGACGAGAGGAAATGCACCGAAGGCGAGGGGGAAAGAGGACAGCGAGGACAGAGACGACATGAGTGGCGGCGAAAGCTTAGATGTCGCCACAGGCAGACTGAAAGGTAAGGAGGCGCTAGGCGGCACCCTGGTGGATTCTGTGGGGGGCATGACACCAAGTCTGGATTGCCCAGATCCATCAATGGATGAAGGGGAGGATGAGGAAGAGGAGGAGGAGGAGGAGGCCAAGGGTGGGGTGCTGTTGCTTTTGGGTGCAGGTGTCCTGCCCTGAGGGTGCTGCAGAAGGAGGTGGTGGGGGAGATGGGAGGGGGCGGTCCCGTACGCAGAGCCCCAGGCTAAGTGTTCCAGTCCAGAGTGCACTTCCCTCTGAGAGGCGCAGTTGCTGAGATGGGACACCAATCGCACTCGGAGGGAATCTGTGGAGTCTCGACCCTCCACCACACTCAGGTAGCGGGCCGTCTCCGCCAGACATTCCCTGAAGCCCAGGCTGCGGTAATCCTTAGCAAGCACGTGAGCCTCAAAGTAACCTGGAAGGACAGGACAACCCGAACTAAAGTTAGACCCATCATTAGGAAAATAAATTTCAAATACTGCGCCAAAAATGTATTTGCCTTTTCCGCTTGCAGCATGAAGCATCTTCAGGTGGTCCACCGTCATTTGCAAAATTTCAGCTTTTTCCAACTTAGCTGACCCCTGCAAAGCCATAAAAAATTAATTTCCCACAATCCTTTTATCAAAACAGTTCAGATTTTTAAAAACGCACACACAATTAAAAGTAAAATAAATAGAAGTCACCTGTTTTTCAAAAGCACTTGGGACCAGTCTTCTCAGTTCAGACAGACTGTTATTAATCCGGTCACGTCTCCGTTTCTCAATTATCTGTTGAACAACATAGAGAAATTGAGTCTTTTTTTCCCCCCCCATCACATGTATTCGTCTGTAACCTCAGAAGTTTACACACCCCTCTGCGCCTCTTCCTGGCCTGAACTTGTGTGGTTGTGGAGGGGGACATTGATCCGTGGGAGTCCAGTTGACTGAAATTATAAACAGGCATGCCATTTTAATTGGTAAAAATTAAAATAAAAAAAAAATATTTTTAGATGCATAAAATAACACTTTAATTGTTGCCTGTTAATGCAATTGTTTGGCAAAAAACAATTAAGTTCTACTTGAAAGTAAAAACATAAGTGAATTTATTTAATAGATGGAAAGAGGTTTAAAACAAATATTGAAAAACTACAAAACAGAAGCTGTAGAAAAAATCCTAAAATTTGAGATACATTGACAGTAAAATACAGATTTTTACAGCTGACATACCAAGTTTCATCGCCACTGTCCTTTTCCACTTCAATATTGTCGTCCAGGTCGCTTTCAGAGGAGCTGTAGTTGTGGTTCCGCTTCATCTTGACCTCCAGTCTGCAGTAATGGATCTTCTTCCAAGGAAAGCTCCCGCAGACACTGACAGGGCGGACCGTGAGAGACAGTTTAAACAGTTTTGACCCGGGATCCCACACCGCGGGAAGAGGGAGGGGCGGCTGAAGCACAGTGGGCGGGGCTTTGAAGTGTTTGAGCCAATTAGAACCGAGTTATCTTTGGAGTGACAGGCGGTTTGGATGAGCGTTAATTAACTAACCAGAGCGGTAAATGAGCAACTTCCGATTTAACAAAAAACAGATGTATTTTACTAATTTTTTTCAACATTCAGGTGGCAAAAATGAAAATAACAGAATAAAACTTAAAAAACAATAATAATAATAAAAATGTATTAACATTTCTAACAAAACAATATGGGAATTTTGGAAAGATTGTGCAAAAGTGAGCTTAAGTGTTATCTGGGCCTAATGTAGGTAATGTGAACTTAAACCTTGTTTTCTACACAAACCTTTTCATCACTTTGCCACAAATTTTATTTTGTAAAAAAAAAAAAAAGAAGTTACACTACCTCACATTTTTTCCTCTCCTTCCTGTCCAAACAGGTTAATTGGCCTTTTCAGATAATCTTTTTTGCACTGAGCAGGAATGTAGCACAAAATAAAAGCGCAGTATATCAATTATATAACAAATAACTTAAAACCTAGGATAAGGAACTTTCTTTTTTTTCTGTAAGGAGTCATCACGCTTCTCTTTCAATTTCACATATCTGACAGCATTTTCTCTCTGTTGACAAATCACCTTATATTTAAAGTTTATTTTCTCATCTTTTCAGGTAGTGCTTTGTGTCCTTTATGTTAAAATCACATCAGTAAACTTAAATTTTCATATTTGACCAAATGCCTGAAGGAAAAGTGACCTGCAACCACTGGGTATTCCTCCCCCCAACCCTTCAAGCTGAATATTAAGCATAAAGAAATAGGGTCCCATTTTTAGAGTTTATTGTATCACCAGCTAAGAATCCTTCTATCAGTGTATCCTATGTTTCTATGCACATTTATAACCTTGCTTCTGACTATTACTGCATACTTTTAAAACTCTCAGCAATTTATAATATATATAAAGTTTTAGATCCTTTTCACAACTTTTTTTCAATCCAAGACATTTGTTTCTGTAACTTCTCTCACAAAAAGTTATACACAATGCAAAATCAATTATGTTTGTATGTGTGTGTCAGTGATCTGAATGATTTAGTGAAGTGTACGGTAAGAATGGAGAACCTGATCTTGGCCAACAAAGTCAGGGAACCTAAGCTGACAAGCGTTCCACTCAGCAGGCTGAAATCAAAGACAACCCAGGACTTTCAGTTAAACTTACTGAAGTTATATGTTCAGGGGATTATAATGAAAAGACATCTGTATATTCAATTTAAAAGGCAATATGAAGATTCAAAAATTGAATTCATTTTTCATTCATTGCATTTTTTAAGTAAACACTTCAATATGTTAATCAAACAGCCACATATACAGAAATTCTATAAACTTTTCATAACATTTGGTTGCTTTATTAAATAAGATAATTTCTTATTAGATTTAAAATTCTGTTTTGTAGTTTAAAGTACAAAAGTGCCACTTTTTACATGTCTAAGATGTATTTTTTAAATTTTACATTTTCAGTTTGACCCATTTTGTTGAACATTTGAGCTTTCCTGAGGTTGAGCTCGGGGCCTGACACGTCTGTTTAGGCTATCAGTGTAAGGGCGAGCACATGCTGCACCCCCCCTCTGTTGACTTCCAGACCACTACCTTGCTGAGGAGCAGCTGTTTCTCTGCTCTGTCTGGAAGGTCAGGTTGTTGGTGCAGTGGGAGCGAGACAAGAGCGGATGAGGGCTTGATTCCTAAGAGCAACTGCAGACAACAAACGCTGCTCCCAAAATGTCAGAGGGGCTTCATTAGTGACAGATGTGTGCTACTTCAATCTGAACTGTTCCTAACGTGCAAATGCAGCTTTTACTTCTTTAGCCTTCGAGCTGTGGCTTCTGTTAACAGTTTTTGTGATTTCTCTCCCCTTACTGACCTTTGCAAAGGTGACTACTTCTGTCTGACCCCACACGTCCTGAAAATGGTGGATTCATACACAGATGGATAACCTCTTGCAGCTCTTTGAGGCACACTGAAGCACTCAGAGCTCTTTGTGCCTCTGAAAATCGGCATGTTGAATATATTTCGCATCACTTTACCTCTGTTTATCAAACCGGAGAGACTCATGTGGTCTCTATTAGGCAGACACAATCACCTCACACCTGAGGGCCTCCACATTAGCTGACATTCCTTCAGCCCATTAAACATAATCACAGTTTGTCTTCTCAAAGCTCCACACCTTTGACTTCACAATGTTTCCTGCTTCCAGTCCACTCACATTTGTTCTCATTGTTTTTGACCTATTTGTTTAGATTATTTTTATGTTAGGTTGTGCCAGCGGCGTGCCAGTCTGGCCCCTGACCGTGGGCGTAGCTCGGCCCCATTATGAAGGAACTGCTCTTAAACTATGTGCAAGGAAGCAAAAAGGTATAGGCCAGCATTTGTTTGGAACTGGCGTGTGCCCAGCTGCCTTCCTCAATCTTCCCACAGGTTTCCCCGGGTGACTCCTTTGTGTGTGCGAGTGCGTCCTGAGTGTGCGCCAGCGTGTTTAGGTGTGTGTGACCGTAGAGTGTGCAAGTGTGTTTAGGAGGTGCTGTTTCCCACAACCCTGATCTAATTCCGTGGTAACTCAATCTCCGTGTGAGCGCTTCCCGGCAAGTGTTCTCCCACCCGTCGACAGTCTCTCCCTGACTGGTTGAGGGGCTGAGTGTGTCCGACGGAGGCCGGCTCAGTCCCAGCGGGCCCCTTCCCCCCCCCTCCTGTTACACCTCCTGCCTCCGTCTCACTCACCCTCCCATCAGGATTGATTTACTATGTCAACCGTTGTGGCTGTCGGCAGCAGCGACGCTCACAGCCGTGCCTGCATCCTGTGTGCACACCCTCCTGACATCTTATACCTGCCACTCAACAACTGCTGCACTGAAGTTTGCATTTGCGGCTTTTGTGGGGAGGAAGGTCATCAGGGAGGCATTTGTTCATGGAAGATAATTTCCTTAATCATGTTTTATTCAAGTGAGGGATGGAGGAAAAAAGAACTGAACTTTTGCAGAATACATGCATGAAGAATGACTTTCTTTGAGACAGAAAATGCCACCCATGTTGGTCCTGGAGGAGTTGTTCTTCTGGGGGAAACGTCTACTAGATAGCCTCCACACACAATGTTATCCTATGGGCCACAGTTTCCTGTCTGTTCCTGCTTGTTCCAGTCGGCACCCAGACACTATATTAGGCTGGGACCAGACCAGGACTCGGACCCATTCCCACTGTTTGACCATAATACACACGCATACTCATTCTTTATTTTCCTGCCTTTGTTGGCATCTATTCTGCCTCTGCTTTTTGGATAGGTAAAGCCAAGGAGGATATGTTGACTTCCTTGTTTCTTTGTTTAGTCAAAGTTTTCTTTCCCCTCTTTTTTTTTTGCTCTCGCTCCCTTGGGTCCTAATATCTACATAGAATCTAAGAATAAATATATGACTAAGTCAATAACATTCAAATACATTTAAAAAAATGCTCCCACACCATAATAATCATATGCTTTACCAGCTTCAAGTTAACTTGTACCAGTTAATAATAGCTGAATCACAAGACTGGCTCTTGAATGAGCCCGCACGTGATGTCCTCCCAGAGAAAGGAGCACCGCGGAGCGAGCTACTTTTATGGCCACACATTGTGTTGCCACAGGAAAAACATTGTTTGCATATCAATGGATTGTGTGTCCAAAGGAGTGTGTGCCGTGGTCGACTGGAATTTTGGGGTTGGAAGTGAAATGTATCTCCTGGTTAGCATCAGAGATGCTGAAGTTAAGCAGAAGAAAGGATTGTGTGGGTGTGTGTGTGTGTGTGTGTGGTGCCGGCCTCTGATCGCTGAAGGTCATGTTATGAGTAACAGTCTGCAGCTTCTCACAAAATAAAGTTGTTGTTTTCTGACAGTTTGTTATTACATTTCCTTGAATCTGACTTTAATAAATCACTTTAAGAGCATAAAGTTTGATATATTTTTGCAATTGCAAAACAAGCTAAATTTATTGTGCTGCAAGTTTATCTAAGTTTTATTTTATTTTTTTCTTTAGAGCTAGCTGGTTTCCCAGTGGATGCTCTGTGCCAGCTGTCTGCTCTGCGGTAAAGTACTGCTTTCCCAAGCTCTGACCTGTGGGAAAATCTGTTGTGGCCAGTAATTGATTCCGCCCTGCCAGCCCCATTACTCTCCACTGCAGTCAAACTGCCAGTGATCTACAGAGAACGCAGCCTCTATAGTCTTTCTTTCTACAATCACCCTGACACACTATTGCTTGTTGTAGGATGATATTTGTCGGGATATCTTTATTTCTCCATGCTTTTCTATATATTTCCACGATAATCCTCTGGAGGGAAAATGCGGTTACTGTGTGAATACTTTGCAGCCGTGATTCTCCTACTCCTTTGCGCACATTTTTTGGCTCGTAAAAACTCAATCATACTTTCAGCTGTTTCAGCTATCTTGGTATCAAAACATTCAGCTTGTTCAATATGTTACTGCTTGTATTTGAGGTATTCATAAGCAATAGTTTTTGAAATACTGAGCAAAATATGCCTCATAGGAAATCAATGAGAAAGTCTTCAAATCTCAACATTTTGAGTAGATTAGCAACAAGCCTTTTAATATATTCATGGGATATGTTTTCATCTTTTATTGTAATTTTGAAAAAAAAAATGGAGTTTACAAAATATTTTAACAACATTTTAGCTAACACTTTGCTAATTTGTTATCTACTGAGGTTTTATAGGCTAATGTAGAGTTTAGCTTCCATTTTAGCAACAGGCTAACATTCTAGACTAATATAGTTTACTAAGGAATTTTAGGCTATTTTAGAGTTCAGCTAGTATTTAAGCAACGTGCTTGGTTGGCATCTACTGAGGTTTTTTTTAATGCTAATTAGGAGTTTAGCTAATATTTTAGCAACAGACAAACATTTTTGATTAGTTTAGTGAAGAATTTTTGACTATTTTGGAGTTTAACAAACAAACAAGTTTTTTTTGGCTAATTTGGCATCTGCTAAGGTTTTTTAGGCTAATTTAGAGTTTAGCTCATATTTAAGCAAGGCACTAAATGTATTTTCAAAATTGGCATGTATTACTAATTTTTAAGCAAGTTTACCACAAAATTTTCAAAAATATAGGTCAACTCCTTTATAGTACTTTAACGAAATTTCCAGTCTTTTAGCAAATTTGACATTTAGCAAATACCATTAACAATTTTTTAGCAAATCCCTTCAGCCATTAAAGTAAATTGCATCACCATTTTAAAATAAAAGCTTTAGCATCTTCAGTGAGTACTTTCAATAAAAAGCATTCACACTAGCATTATTGCAGGTAATGCAATATTTCTAGTTAATTAGTTAACTGTGTTTTTTTTCAAGACTAAATAGATATGTATTTTTAGGGCATCTAGAGCTCCCCCCTCCCCGATTTGTCATGAAATATTAAGTGCAGTCATCTGTTGAGATGGTTGCTTTGTCACTGCTCAACATTTACCACATGTCTATAAAAAGATAAGCCCTCTCCTTTCCAATTAATCCTCAATTAGGGGTTTTGCTGTGTGCATTCGCATCTGCGTTTCCCAGTCTCGCACCAGCAGGTGGGATGTGAGGAAACTGTGTGTGCTTGATGTGTGTGTGTGTGTGTGTCTGGGGTTATATGAGGATTATCAGGCCACAGGGGGAGGATAAAAGCATGTTTTCAGGCACAGTGTGTATATATTCACATGATGACCATCTAACTTCTTGCCATGCTGATTACGCGGAAAACCCTTTGAACTCCGCCTATTTAAAGCTTAAGGAAGAAAGGACGCATAGAAATTAATCGCTCCTTGTGAGATGCGGAGAGACACGAGTGGCCTCAAGTCGAGTGATTTATCTGGGATTCTCATGACACCACCAGCTTAGGGGTACACTTTCCCATATTGTAAAGGGTCAGGAGGCCGCCCTCTGAGCGCGGCGGCTGTTGGTTTTCACACAAGAATTCCATCCCTCTGTTGGGTGATCTAAGGGAGCATGAAAGAGGGGGAGAGAACTGTACATCACTTTAGCTCCCGGTGAACACCCACCCGCCCACCGCTTTCTGCACCCGGTGACTGTGCCCCACGAAAAAGCTCTCTTCCTGCACCTCTCCGGAACAAGCAGCTTCTCTGTGAGAGAAACCCCCCTCCCTTCTCCAAAGCTGCCCCACCAGCCCCGTTGTCGATGTGCTGCAAATCAGAGGCCTCAGGCAGACAGAGTGTGTGGGATGAAGGAATGGGAGAGAAGATCAAAGCCGGGCGCATGAAAAAAAGCTCAAAGCACACAAGCAGGAGTCACCTCACTGACCTGCGCGCACACACAAAATGCTCCTCGCAAACACACAACTCCTGGTAGCGCACAATGGTCAGAGCCCACCCTTTGGTTTCCCCCAACAGCCGTGCAAAAAGGCAAAGCGGAGAGGGCACATTGCTCAGGTCATGTGAGCCTTTCAGCAGATGGTTTGGACCTGCTGGGACCCTGACCTGAAGTGACATCCCCTGCTGGTGCCAGAAGTGTAGCACACACCAGTTGATTCTCATGAAACATTGAATGCAAAAATTAGAATATGAAAACCTTTGGATAGTACCGAGGGCAAAGCATTAATATAATAAAAGTGACATAAATGGTTAATTTATGTGCTAGAAGACACGATATATGAACATAAACATTTGCAAAAAATATGAAAATGTAAGAACTGTGATTCTTATTCTACACCCTAAGTATAATTAGCAATGTGACTGGCTGAAGCCCCACTTTACCTGCCAGAAAATAAAGCTGTAGTTTGCGGCAGGTCCTGTCAGACTGGCAAACTCCTCCTTGGCCCTGAGGATCCTCTCTCCATTATTCATGAAAGCTCAGGTTGGACCCTGGGAACAAGCTGAACGAGGCCCTGTGTCAATACGTAACATTGGCCGCCACAATGGGCTCTGCCTCCAACTACACTGTTGACAGACACCAACACAAAGGAGCTGAAAGGGGTCCCCCTCCGTTCTCACACAAACTAAAGAATGAGTCAGTGTGCTGCCGCTCAGAGCTGTGTTTGTACAGTATATACAGCTTTTGTTCATGGCCACTGTTCTCCCATCAATGGGGGCTGAAGTGTTGATGAAAACCAAAGTAGGGGACTTGTCTGTGAGAGTCCAGGTTCATTAGATGGGCTCTGATTCTACGGGATGGCACCTGTATGTACACAAAGAAACTCCGGCTGACAGAACAACAAATAATCGCCTTAGATATGTGACAGGAAGCTCAGCCCCTTTGACTGTCATACCCTCACAGGCGGGCTGCATGGTGGTGTAGTGGTGCACTCTCGCCTCACAGTGAGAAGACTCTGGTTTGAGTCCTGGCTCCATCAGTTTCTCCAGCAAAAAAAGTAAATGTCCCAGGTGTGGGTCTGAGTGTGTATATGGTTGTGCATCTTTGCAACTGATTGGCAAGCTGTTTAGGGTCTAACCCCACCTATCCTCCACAGTAGCTGGGATAGGCTCCAGCAACATTGTGACTTAAACAGTAGGTTTAAGGTGGAGGGATGGACTCCTACAAGCTGTTTTGTGGTTATTGTGAACAACTGAGGGAGAGCATAATCATCAAAAATCAAGTTAATCACACATGCCTGCTTGCAGTGCTTTAATCCCAGTTTCTGCGTGTAAAACTGATGCATATTTTCCTAAGGTGTAATTTAGTGGTGACTAAGGCACATATCCACTGAGGGAAAAAAATATTTTTTTTTAATTTAGGTCATTTCTGCCTCTTACAAAAGTCTAGAAATCCCTAATAAGTGAAAAGTAGATAAAAACAAAAAAATAATTGATCTTAAGCTGATTTAAGAACCTTTAAGTAAATCTGTCTTCTTTCTCTTTATTTGATTTCTGATAAATACCACTCATGGATAACTTTTTGTTAAGGCTAAGAGACAGACAAAATGTCACTTCTGCATTTTTCTGCTGCTTTGAAAAGAAATGGAACCATGACTGAGTGCAGAAATTTTAATTTATCATTTAAATCGAACATGTATGTATTATTATCTTAATTTGTCTTCATTTTATGTCACTCTTTTAAAAGTGCTATATATGACATTTTTACGTGTTTCTTTTTTGTTTTTGTATAAAACTTTACAAATTTCTTTAAACGTTAATTTGTGTTATTGGTGTTGTCCCTATGTATCTGTACTAGCAATTTTATGAAACACTTCTATGATGGTGTTTAGATTAGATATAAACCTGCTTTGATCTATACAATCAAAGAAGGTTAAATTATTTTAAATATTTAATGAGTTCCAGCATGTAATACACCCTGAGTTCTTATGATCCCCAGAGTTTCAGAGGGAAAATAGAAAATATTTGACAGAAAGAAAAAAAAAAAGCATCTCAGAATTAACATATGTTGTGATTGACTTTATCCACTAGATGGCAGAGTTAGATTGTTGAAGAATTTTGTAGAAAGAACTGTGACCAAAGGAAAAAAAACAAAATAAAACACTGCTGATGAGAAAAAACCTTTTTCAAAATGTGCAACAAAGGCATTTTTATTCACGTCTTATGCAAAATTGGAGTCCAGTTATTTAGAAATGTTGGTGAAGATTCTCCTTAGTCCAGGTGACTGTTGTAGTTGAGTCATGACATCTGGACATAAAATCTCCTTCCTTGAAACATTTCACCACTCATCCATGTGGAAGTGGTTTCATTTAATCAGTCACCAAGAGGTGGTTCACATTTCCACCTAAAGCTCTAAATTGCGCCATCTCCTGGATAATACTTCACATCAAAAGCTTCTCAAACTATCTTAACAGCCTTGCTAAAACAAAGGATAAAACTAAATTTTATAAATGAACAATAAATAAATCAAATATATTATATTTATATAATATATTAAGTATATAGTATATTTATTTTATTCTTTTTAAGTCTTTTATCTGTTGTGTCTTTGTGGCAAATGACCTTGAGTCTGTAATAAAGTATCTAAAAAATACAGAAAAGAATACATAAAATACTGCAGTGTATTATAGAAGAAACAAATTTGTTGAAAATATTTTTAAAAACAATTGTCATTGTTTGGAACTGATTTTTTTTTTCTTCTTTGCTATGCAGTCAGAAACGGTACAATTGTTGCGTAAAGTTATTATAGGGAATGTATTTTTTTCTCCAAACCTTTTAGAATACATCATCAATTAATTTATAGTCTTTAGAAGGAATTTAAGAACTGCAGCAGCAGCCAAAAGGTTCTGTTGGATCATAAAACAGAGTTACTTTGCAACTCCAATTAAATTAATGTTGTCAGGTTCATTGGGATGATTTGTTGAAAACAAATAAAAGCAAAAGAAAGCGGACTATTATTATTCAACTAAATTCTCTATGACCCATCACATTAAGAGGATTAAAGTTTGAATTGAAACAAGGAAATTCGTCAAATTGCATTATTTGTTTCATTTGAATGTTTTTTGCATTTTGTGTGACTAAACTAAAACCACACACAAATCACCTGACTTTATTTGCAACATCTTAGTCTCCCTTAATAATTCTGGAGTCAGTAAACCCTGATCAAACAAATAATCCCAATCAGGTTTGAAGACACGCCTCCTAAGCCTCTGGTTTCCACGGCAACGGCAACACCTGCTGATGATTGGTAGCCGGGAATCACGCGCGCCCTTCGTTCAGGCTTCATAAAGCTTCATTTCTAAAGGGGACCAACTGTGGAGGCTGACCCGCAGACCTGAACAACTCTCTCTGTGACTGAGCAGCGTCTTTAACCACCATGGTTGAACAGTTTGCAGGAACCTGGACTTTAGCTTCCAGCGAGAACTTTGATGAGTACATGAAGGCTGTAGGTGAGTGGCTGTGAGTTTGTGTGGCTTTGATGGTCTAAAGGAATTTCAGTGACAAAACTTTGTGTGCAAAAATGCATCACTTTTGAGGAAAGTTTTTCCTTTCCAAAGGTATGGGGTTTGCCACCCGTCAAATGGGCAACATAACCAAGCCTAACCTGGTGATCCAGGTTGGTGCTGACGGGCTCATCTCTATGAAGGCTGAGAGCACCTTCAAGACCACAGAGATCAAGTTCAAGTTGGATGAAGAATTTGATGAGACTACAGTGGACGGTAGAAACGTAAAGGTACTTTGGCTGCAGCAGCACATGGTCATCTTTCTGTTCTTAACATGCCTGTTAATGTCTTAATTCTCTGCTTTTCCCAAGTCTACATTCACCCTTGAGAATGGCAAACTTCTGCAGAAACAATGCTGGGATGGCAAGACCTCAACTCTGGAGCGAGTGATCCAAGAGGGGAAACTAATAGCTGTAAGTAAAGTGCTTAGGAATTTGTTTTTAAAGGCAAAATAAAGAAGTACCGAAATCTAAATATTTAAATATGGTTTATGTAAATCAAACTTGCAATGGTAAACTGATGTATTGAATCTGTCTCTGCAGAAATGTGTCATGGATGATGTCGTGGCTGTGAGGACATATGAGAAGGCAGCATAACTTATTTTCCTAAATGACATCAGCCTTGACGTCCATGTGAAACGAACATTCCTGTTAAACAAAGTATGACTCTGTCTGCTCATGAATGATATGTCAATGTAACTTATCATCCATGCCAATAAAATAATTTAAAAAGCTTTTGTGATCTTTTTTTTTTTTCCTACTTTTCATAAAATCTGTTATTGTAAGGCATTTAAATTCTATCAAATGCCTTAATTAGCTAATGACCTGTGCTTTACCTCACACTAAGCCAAGGGGCAGTGATCTCATTTAAAGCGTTTGGCTTCCAGTCTAAAGCCCCTCGTCCAGACTTTAGGCTGGTCAGTTTTTATTCCTGGTGATCTGACTGGATGAAAAATCCCATTTCTAGGCTAACTGGATGTGGGTGCAGACAAAAGCCTATTGTTTAAACAAGCAAAAGCAGCAAGAAGCCCATATGACAAGGATGTGAGTAGAGGCATGAGGCTAAATCCCTGATCCTTGAGGTTAATGCTGTTCCCCCACTCAATTCCTTACAAATCGGGCCCTTTTGGCTTGGATATACAGCTGTACTTGGAGTACATTAAAGTAATTGGTTTAGCTGGGGCTTTTGGAGGAGCATATTGATGCATAAATCCTAAAACAATCTTAATAGCCTCTAATCGAGCAACAATGAACTCCTGCTTAAACCCTATTTGGGATGCTGGAGACTTTATTTTGAATTTTCCTATGTTTTTTTTTATTTAAAGCACTCTTTGTACATGGCATATTCTCTAAAAATGAACTTTTCTTATCTCAGCCAATGGGCAAAGGTGGGGTATACCATGTAAGGTTCACCAGTTCATAGCAGGGCCATGTTGCATACCAAATGCTTTTTTTTTTTTCTTTCCAAGCATCAGGAGTTCCCTAATCTTTTGCATTGTAGGGGGACCTTATTTTTCCAGATTAAGTTTTCTTGGAAGTGTGTGGAGGATTTAATAAGCAGACTTTATTTGAATGGCTATACCTACACACAATCAGATGGTAATTCGTATTGCTCTAAATCCTCTTAAAAGGATTTCAATATTAAATATGTTAATAGTAGACAAAGTAACACTGTAGAATATTTGGTTTTATTGGAAAAAAGGAATGTGAATGTTCTTGTCAATATACAATGCTTGAAGTCTCTGTCCGCAGGATCAATCTCTAGCTTTGCAGAGCCAGACCTGTAAAAGCAATCATCTGATATAACTCCAGTTAGAGAAAATTGTACAAAGTGCAATTCCCAGTTTTATTCTATATTCTTCTTTACACAATTTCTGTTGGAAACAGACCAAAACAAACTTTGTTTGCTTCATGTGTTTCAATGTAATTGAGTGCAGTTTTCACAGTGTTTTACTCAATTTCAAAGTGTTTAAATTACTTATTGATGTAAATACTGAAACTGCTTCAGAATCAGAAAAAAGAGCTTGAAAGAGATTTCTGAATGTTTGGCCGTGTTCAGCATAAAATCCTGTTTTAACAGGGCAGCAACAATTATTTTATTAAAGGGAACAAACTTACTGTGGCATAATAATTCAGATAGAGACAGACTCAAACAATTTCACAAAGAATTACGTAATTTATCTTTTAATTGTTACATGAACTAATTTTCATGCCAAAAAAAAAAAAAAAAAAAAAAAAAAAAAAAAAAAAAAAAAACGGGTTAAAATTTTGTTGTTGAAATGCTTCCCTCTAGTGGTTGATTCCTATGAAAGCAAATTTGTCTGGAAGATACCACTTCACCAAAATGATAGGTGAGTTGTAAATCCAAATTTAACGTTTGGTGCATACTCTTATATTATAAAACATATTTCAAAATTTGTATTAAATATTTTATTAATAAAATATATAAAGTGGCAGCTATTCTTATAAATAATCTTAAAAAATAATAATTATTTTCTTATTTGACTAATCCAAAATGAACTGACCCCGAATGACGAAGTACGTTTGTACGTGACGCAACGCCTTCAAACATGGTCGACAAAGAAAACACAACTATGGGAGTCGATAAAGAAAATAGTAAGCCCTTTGTTAGAGATGTTACGTCTCCGCATGACAGCGAAACCCAAAGAACAGACAACCAGAACAACTCTGACCGCAAGAAAGATGCCGCGGAAAGCCGCGCCACAGCGGAATATTGCGAGAAGCTGCAGGCATGGATGTGGCAGTATTATACGGGATATGTGAACTGGCAGAGCTGGCTGGCGGCGTCAGCCATGTCCTGTCCGTATTATTTTCCGTCGTCCGGCAGTGGAGTGTCGACGGCGGTGGATTTCATCCCTCAGAGCTGGCACAGCAGCCTGCTCGGTCTGCCGGCATCGCCCTTCCCGCACGGCGCCACTTCCTCGAGCAGCCGCGCAGGTGAAGGCGTTGCCGGGGCTGCAGTTCCCGCACAGCCTCAGCAGACGCCGCAGGAGAATCGAAATGCCCAAAGACCAGGTAAAGATAGCGGAATATTCCCAGCATTCATCAGGAATAGTAGTTTGCATCAAAGGCTATAAGCATAATGTTCTCTTTGTATCATCTGTAAGTGGAAAAAACAACAGTGGTAAACTGAAAATGTAAATGGATTTTTCATTAATACTTGTTTACTTGTTTGTACACTAATTTAATTAACACTACTACGAAAAACAACCTGCACTGTTCAGTACCCATAGGTATTTATCTGTGAGTCACACTGGGTGAAGTTTTGGCTAAAGGGTTTATTTTAGATCAGTTAAGTGGATCGTTCTATGAACATTTATCAATATGAATCGTCTCACCAAACTCAGTTTATCATATGAATCAAATCCCTGTTAAAGGAAATCATTTCAGCCTATTGAAGTCAGAATTCTTTTTACATTTCTCTGTGATCTATGGAGGTTGCAATTGCAATTGGTTGCAATCAGACTATCAATATGATGGAACTGTTTGGTTGATGAAGATTGCTGTCAAATCTCCCCAATTCAATTTGGGTCTCCATCATACATCCCAGACCTCAGGACAACTTACAATCAGCTAACCTATGAATCATGTTTTTACACTTGAGTATCATATCCACAGGTGGACATGCAAACTCCACACAGAATCTAATAAGACCCCTCTTGTTAAGATGCGAGAGTCCAAACCACCATACAGCTCTTGATTCCAGACTTTTTTTTTTTTTAAACCGACTTGTTTTTTTTTTTCCACCAGGCCGGGAGTACATCATTCCTTCACCTCTCCAAAGACTAATGGCTGAGATGGTGGATTTCTTCATACTGTTTTTTATTAAAGCAACCATAATCATCAGTATTATGCATCTTAGTGGAATCAAGTAAGTTTTAGTCCCAGGGTTTTTTCTTTTTATCCTACATTTTATTATAAAGATGTAGATTATTTTTTGTCTCTATTATATTCTTTTTTTCCAGAGATGTGTCAAAGTTTGCCATGCATTTTATAGTAGAAGAAATCGACGAGGACACATCAATGGAGGAGCTGCAGAAAATGATGCTTGTTGCCCTTGTTTACAGGATACTAGTATGTTTTTATGAGGTAAGTTTTTACGCATTTAAAAGCTTTGCAAAGATTCTGTGAATTTACGTGGAATCTCTTTGTTCAGATTGTGTGCATCTGGGGAGCAGGAGGAGCCACACCAGGGAAGTTTCTCATTGGACTCCGAGTTGTAACGTGCGATTCTTCTATTATGGTTCAGCCCAACAGAGTGCTGGTGGTTCCAGCAACTAACGTCTCTCTTTCTGCGTAAGTGACCACTTTATTAAGTGCACTTTCTGAGTTTTTGAGCAGTTTTATTAAGTCGACGGTTCTTCTCTTTCAGATCAACAGTCCGAGCCTTGAATAAAAACTTCTCCATTGCTTTCTTTTTCCCCGCCTTCATCACACTTCTCTTCTTCCAGCACAACAGGACTGTGTACGACATGGTTGCCGGTACGATTGTCGTCAAGCGATCCCGGCTCAGATGATGCCAAAACAGAACCATTTTTGCAAAATGACAGAACTCAAACGCTGCAGTACGCAGCTTTTTCTAGAATACAGTGAAGTTGAGACGTTTCCTAAAAACCTGAATCCCATCAATGTGGATTTTTTCCAGCTAATTCCCGACACTCACTGTAATTCTGCATGGAGGTCTACATGCTGCTTTCAGTATCTGCTTAAAGCACAGTAGGAATGGTGGTAAATGCACTTTTTTTTTATTATCAACACATGCTTTGCCTTTTCTTTTTAAATTAATATTATTACTGACTTGTAGTTCAAAGGTGAATATTATGGATCACACAGTGTTTAAACGACTCATCACCCTCAGTATGTATTTGTATTATTTGTTTCTTAAAACCCTTTAATGACTGTTTGTAAAATGAGAATGTACGGAAAAAGTGGTGAAAAATTAGGGAAAATGATTTTGGTTAAAACTGATAAACATTTCCGTTTAAAGAGTATGAGGCATGCATAAAGCTATTTAGTATCTATTTGTTTTTACCTCATCTGGGAAGCACATGGAATCTGAAATGAATGGTTATGAATGCAAGAAACAGTTAAAATGAAGCATTTATGGCTAAATTCTAACAGATTTAGATGTGCCATGTGTACTGTATCCCCCAGTGGTTTTCTAACAAACCGCTTGGTCCATCTCTACATGTTTTTTCTTCTTCTTAATTGTAATGTTTATGCATTTACTTTATATTTTATTAAAAGCTGCTCAGGATTGGTTCTCCCTCATTCTGTGATTCCCACTGAATAATTTTAGCTTCATCCTTTTCTGCCCCTTTGCAAAGTGCTACAGCTATCATGTGAAACAGGATCCAGTCTAATAGACAAATCTGTTAAAGCTGATGAATCATTTTCAACTAAATTAATTTAAAATATATATTTCCTAAATTTATTACCACTGTATCTCGTTGTTTTTTGGAAACAAATGTATTATTTACAATGATTGTGTGCTTCTAAATGAAGAAGTAATGAAAAATCATTTCTACGACCGCTTACACTCATGTCCTTCATTTGCTCAATCGTATGTGTCTGTGTGTGAGAGAGACAGATTTTGTTTAAATTATTTTTTCTCTATTAAAAAAGTGATATGAAACTTCACTCAGTTTTAAAAATTATTTCAGATTTTAGTTTTACAAAGGAGTTTTTTAAAATTGCTGTCTTACTATGTAACAAGTATTGTCTTCATTTAGTTTTATTTAAAAAAGGAAGGAAGAATAGAGAGAGAATGGGCTAAAATAAGTGAAAAGTCCACTCATCTTGGGACAGTTTCCCACAGACTTGTCACCAATTCTTGTTAAAAGAAAAATAGATTAAATTAGTTTTCAAAAAACAATTTGAAAAAAAACAGTTGAAACATTTTAGCCTTAAAGTCAACTGTTTAAAAAAAGAAAAAAAAAAACTTTTTTGTGTTAAATACCAAAAAAACCCCAAAGACTCTTATTTTAGGGAAACATCCTGTGTTAGTAGTTTTGGGTGTGTATTGGCCAAATTCTGGCAATACAAAACATACCAAAATGAGTCTCACGCTACATATCTCGATATATTCCACAGCTGTACCAGAAGAATGTTTATCTTACAATTTTGTTTACATAGTATTGCTTAAAAAATACCTCTATCCATACACCTTTCCTGTTGATAAAAAGGATATTAATTTAATTTAACGATCACAACATTAAACAGTACAACTGTGTCTAATTTTGGCTCCAAGTTGCTTTTACACCGAGCAAATTCAGTGTGATCGGAGGTTTAGGTGGAAAATAAAAGTAAGACGCTCATAAATAATTAGATATCAACATTTAAATTGATACAAGTATCACCAGATGAAATATTGCGATATATCATCAAATCGATTCCCCCACACCCCCATTAATAGTGTCTTTGTTTATGTTTTCACCTTTCTTAAAAGGTGCAGAATATCAGTGTAGAACCTAAAAATAAACGTGTGTTTTTTTTTTTAGACTTTAACAGAACAGTCAGGACAGACTCCACGACCTCTGTGACCCCTCTCACGGTGAAGAATCGATGGTTGATTAAACGAGTGAGCTTCTCCTCTGCATGGATCTGTGGAGTTCTGCTCACTCAGAAACACACTTCTCTGTCCAATCGAAGTGTTTGTATGAGGTCCATTCATCCTCATAGCATGAGTCAGGCTTCACCAGAACAGCTGGTGTTGGAGACATGCTTCTCATACTTCCAGCGTCCTGGCAGATCTCGTTCGGAGGGGACCATGGCAGCTCCAACACTTGGCATGTGTTGACATGGTGATTGGGTTCAGCCCACTAAGTGGCTGCTTCAGATGACAGCTACAGATGGTACTGCCAGATTACAGGCTGACCCCCCCACACGCAGCTTCCATTCATTGTGCCATCAATTTTGGATTAATATAACCCAAAGGCATAAAGAGCATTCGCACGAATCACAGGATGCAGTGAAACATCAGAAATGAAGAAAATGAGGAAGTTTGCTGCTTCTAATGAGAAATGCTCCATCAGACCAAACCAGATGACAGGAATACATTATAATGCATCCAAATATTGAAATTCTATGAAAATTTTTTTGCATTCATAAATGAGTTTACAGCATAAATAATGGAGAAATAAACTGCAAGTCTGTCCTTTTTCTCAATAAAATGTTCTTTGTTGGACTTGGAGGAAAATCACTCCCCATATTCTTTTTCAGATTTCAGTGAAAAATCCATTTCCTGGTCACCACATGGTGTGCCATACGGTACAGAGTTGATGAAACGTCCAGCCTTTCTGCCTCGAACAGGGAATCCATGAAGGGCTCATAGCTTTCCCTGACAACCATGTGTCCTGCTCTCGAACAGATCCACGAACAGACAAGGTAAATAGTCTGGGCTCAGATGAACTAAAATATCCACAGCAACTGATGACATTTGTGCCCTTGAAGATTTTTTTTTTCTTCGCTAGCTCAGTGCTGCCAGCATGTGGCAGCTGCTCTTCATGCAAACAGACTCTAGGTGAGCTGAAGTGGCAGAAAGGGGATGTGGGCTGAAACGCTGTTGCTCAGAGTGTCTGCGCCTTCTGGTATTCCTTTCAAGTGGAGCCAGTCACTTCAGGTTGGCTGAGTGGAAATAACTGTTGATGAAGAGGAGACCTGTTGACTGGGGAGAGACATGAATGTCCACTTTAACTGGAGACGTCATCTAAAGATAGTACACAAAAAAAATCAATCTATTAACATATTTTTTGATTTTACGTGGCAGTAATTTTAATAATTTATTAATCACATGTTAAGACGTGTTTTTTGTTTTTCCCAAGATACATTTTTTGATTTTATTATGACTTTCTCTGCGGAGATATAACACTTGAAGACCCACTCCAATGAAAACAGTGTTTTTTACATCTACTTGTAGCATTTTTCTCTCAATCGAGGATATTTATGATAAAATTTATGCTTAAAACTGCATAATCATATTTAAATGAGCACTAGGAACGCTATAAAAATAGATCAAAAGATGATCAGAGTAGAACATTAAGCTTTAATATTACACTCCCTTTTCCAAATTAAGAAAACAGTAAATAAAAAGATGTGTTTCTACTGAACAGTACATTCCCTGCACTCCACTTCCTCTCCTGCTGTAAAAATAGATGTGAGTGTGGAGCAAGTAGAAACTCTGGTTGAGTGATGTAGAAACACAAAGCGGAAATGTGAGTGTGTGTCTGTGAGTGTGTGCAACATTCATGCAGTTTTTAAATACATAACAGGTTTCTGGCTGTTTTTTCTGAATACAGTAGATTTCCCCTCGAGACTCTGAATGTTAGGTTGTCAGGACAACCGTGGGATGCTGCATTAGTAACTGTGGAGAATTTTCCGACTTATTTTTTTTCCCACTTTGTCTTATTTTCTATTTATATTTCAAGGAACAGTTGAGAACATGCAAAAGTAAATCGAAAAAAAAAAAGAAAACGAGATGAAAAGCGTGTTAAGCCATTTGTCCTCTTGTGACTTTTTGTAATTTAGTCACTGTTGAGCTGAATTTGTTTCTCTTTTATCTTGTAACTGGATTAAAGCGGGAATTAGAAATGTGCTTCTCTTCAGTTGCATCAAAGCTCGACAGTTTGGTGTCCAAGTGGTGTTAGTCTGGCTTGTTTTGTGACTTCTATAACATGAAACAATCAGTTAATAAATGATAAGATAACGGGCAGGTTTGAACAAAGCTAGCAAATCCAAATGACTTCTGCAAGGAAAAAAAAACTTTATTTATAGTACACAGTGTAACAGTGGAGTTTGGACATTAAACCCATGAGCAGCAAACGCTCTGCAGATTTGAACAAAGAACTCTGACATACTTACTTTTGGAGCTGAGAATGACTGCAGAGAGAAGAGGAAGGTCTGATTGTGTGAGTAAAAAACTGGAATTTTTGAGATGATGAGAGTAATGACTAAAGAGGAGTTTAGGCCTAAACCCAGCAGATGTGAAATTTAAGTTTTGACAAAGTTTTACCATTGAATTAGTTTAATCAAAACTATACCAGAATTGAGAGGGTGTGTTCCTTAACATCCATTTTACATCCATTTTCACACAATCCAATGACAGAGGCTGCATGGTGGTGTCATCACCTTCATAAATTTGAATAAGATACGTAGTTTTGGAAAATGAGCAAGTTTTCTGGTTTGGAGCCTTTTTGAGAAACAACAAAACATCTGGACCAAAGTCTTCCGAACAGATGAGAGTACCATTTACAATTTTTATTTTCCCAGCTGGCATCACCTGAAAGAAGAGACCAGCACAGCACACCAACGATGCACTTAACAGCACTTTAGGAAGTGTTGGTAAATCCAATAATTAAACGACCACCATCCAATCACTGGATAAGAAAAACTGACACGGATGTGCAGCTGTTTGTCGGATGGTTGATTTGTGGCTGAAATCCAATCAAACATGGGAGGCAGTGAAAGCACGGCAGTTAACCTGCAAAAGAATGGGTCAAATAAACAAATAAAACAAAAAAACTTTTGTCCTTCTTCCAGTTTAAAACATCGTTCCTGGACCTTAAGAAAGATGGGCATGAAAAATATCTAAAAAGTATATTTTTTAGTACATTTGGTCATACAAATTTTCTTGATTTTTAATGCTGAAAACAACAATTTATGAACTAGATCAGGAGTGGGCAAACTACAGCCCTTATGTAATCACTCCACCAAATTGGAATAAATTATATTAATTATCCTTATTGATGTTTTTTTCCCTGTAATGCTAGTGTTTAACTATAGAGGGTGCACTACAAATAGACTGATGTTTGCTTGGGTGGAGAAGGTTATTTTGCATGCATGTGATGTTGGAAGATTTTGTTGTTTTTCTGATGTTCACGTGTGTTTTCTGAGTCATTTTCTATCAAAATCAAAGCATGTTTTTTTTCCAGATTCCATGTTATTACTTTTTGTTTTAAGTGGATTATCTTTACACATCTGCTCCTGGTCCGGCCCTTCTAAAAAGTTTAGCACTGGTTGTGGCCCATGAGTCAAAAAGTTAGATCAATCCTTAACTTTTTGCATTTGAATTGTACTGAGCTATTATTTGGAAAATGGGTATAAATAGAGAAACACAAAGACAAGCTCTCATAAAAACAGTCTTGTTGAGATCACTGACAAAGTTGGCAACCTTACACAAGTGAAAAAGACTCCATTAGAGTTTTTAGATGTTGTACATTTCTACAAATCTGAAACACTTTCAATGATTGTGTCAGAAAGAGGCCAAAAAGATAAAAGAAGTCAGTGTGATCCTTCTTGATACTATAAGAAGTGCAGCTTGAGCTGCTTAAGTTGAGTATGTCTAACACAGTGAACAAAACAGAGCATTTATTATGAGATTCAAATTATTTTTTATTGAGACATATTCACCTTCTGACCTGCTTTTTTATTCTTGTAAAATCTGTATGTAAAAAGGCACATAACTCTGTATATTTCAAGCAGAGTCTCTTGAGTTTGAAGGACGAGCAGGTAAAGCTATAAGAGGAATTCAAGAAGCTCTTTGCTCCAGTGAGGCGCCCTCTGTTGTGTGAAACTGGTACTGAATGAAGAGGAAACAGGAAGGACAGGGGGTTAATTAAAAGAGGTCATTTAAGGGCGTTGGTTGACAAACTCCTTGCTTCTGTTTTCAATTTTTTCTTTTTGCAAACAAAATAATTCAAATTTACACAAAAATGTGTGTTTGGTAATAAAATGAAAACAAATTAGTTTGTGAGGATGATCACATCTCTTATGAATCTTTAAAAACCATCCAAATCTAAGCTAATTACAACTTTTCCTCCTGGCTGCACGGTGAGCTTTTTTTGTTTTCTTCCTTTTTTTTTTTCTTGTTTTAAACACAATCTGGTGTGTCTGATTCATTTGGTTAATGTTGTCGACTGAACTCCACAGAGTTCTTCTTTCTGTGGTTGTATTCCTCCTCCACAAATTACTCCCACCCAATCCTTCAGTTGCCTAAACTATGTTCTGGAGATGTGCGTAAGCAGTGGCTTGCTATTTTGGGCTGAATGAAAGAGTCTTGGCACTCAGTTGGACTCAGGATGAAATCTGTTTTGTTCTGCTGAATTTGGCTCCCACCACATGCACAGTTTCAACATGAGTCAAAGAAACTCAGTTTCATGGCATCCTGCAGTAAACTCAAATCATTTGACTGGGAAGTGTGACTTTAATGTCTAATTACTCACTGTCAACAGGGAATCTGTTACCCATGGCATGATGATTATAGCTAAAAACTGAGAGAAGTTGTTTTTTTTTTTTTTTCAGAAAAATTAAAAAACATTTCAGGGATTTTTGTGGAAAGTGGTGACAATACAGGTAATCATTCTGACATAACAGGTTGATTAAAAGATTGTTCATCTACTCCTCCACATACAGTAGTCACTGCCTAAACTATGAATCATAAAGCACAAATAGATCTTTTGAAAAACAAACTTTCAGACTCTTGATTGACAAAAAAGTTTATATTTTAAACAGCATTTATAAATATAAAAAAACCTTCAATCTTTATATCTTGTGTAACTTCTTTCACATGAAGTTTTTGATATTTTTAAAGCTCTTTTCAAACTAAAAATTCCTCTGACCTTGCACAAACTCATAGTTTTTTTTTTTTTTTTTGTAACTCGGGGGATAAAAACTGCAGAAAAGTCTTCTCTAAGAGAAGAAGGTGAGGTAGGCATTACCTGTCTGATGGATCTGCTGTCCTTTTCCCCTTTTCATTGACTGCTGCAGAAAGGCCTTTTCAGCGTGTCATGCAACACCACCATTGAGCTGCAGCCACGTTGCCACCCATCTTTCTTAATGGGGACTGGAGACAGTGGAGCTGCCTTGTTGCCATGGCAGCTAGTACTTTCACATTCTCCCCACATAGCATGGAGTAGGCATGTTGCTCCCTCCAAAGTGTAGTGCGCCACAATAGAAGCAGGTCTGCTCTCAGACAGGATTGAGTTTAGAAGGTTTTATTTTCCATAGTACTTGACCTTCCAGGCCTTCAGACCTGCACGGTCAGCTTTTCACTTTTTCTTTGACAACTTTGCCCTAAAATGAATTTCTCACATCTTTAAAGTGCTAATTTACAAATACAAACTGGGATGACAGGGAAAGAGCCTTTGACAGCCGAATGTCATTGTGCTTTCTAAGCTATATCAACACTGATAATAAGTGCATTGTGATTGTAAAGAAATCTGTCTAGACTGTCTCTGTCCTTACCAGCTGCAACTGTGACTGTCTGCAAGGCCATGCAACAAGCAGCCAGCAGTGTTACATAACATTTATTCATCACAGAATTATGACCAAACAACTGGAAGGGAAAAATACCCTGTGGGGATTTTAGTGTGGCCTAAAAGGAACTTTGACAGCTGAGAAAAAAATAGGATTTTGATGCATAAATTTGCTACTGGAAGGTGTTCACTCTACCTTAAAAACTTCTCCTGAGACAGGAATCATAAACAAAGTGAGGGGAAATCTTGTTTTTATGACATAAATCTATATTGCATTGGAGACAATTCTACTATTTTTAAGCTTTCCTTAAACTCTAAGCAACTGAAAAAATAGTTAGAAACATTTTTTAAAAGTAAAAAAATAATGAAATGTTAAACTTATCAGCAGAAAAATATATTATTATTATTATTGTTGTTTTTATTATTATTTTGCAGGGCTTAAAGAAGCTTGTACTGATGATCTCACAATCTTTTTTCAATAATGATACTCAGAAATTAGGGGGCAAGTGTAGCTCTGCTCCTGCTTGGTTGTTTAATAGTTTGGGAAAAAATGAAATTAACTGATTCCTAATCAAACTACACACTGGCTGCAAACAACTATTATGCAAACTGTAAAACTTTTTTTTTAAACTGTCTGGTAAAAGAAAGGCTGTATTTAGATGAAGCTAGAGAGCAACTAGGACGGTGGGAATTTGTTTACACTGCAAAAAAGCACCCGTGGAAATAAGTGAAATATTCTTCACTCATTGGCAGATTTTCTTTAAGACAAACTAACAAAAAAAAATCCGCCAATACGAGAAAAAAATTGTTTTAATTTTTTTAAAGAAAAAAACACGTTTTCACAACTTAAAATGATTTTTTTAAATTGAGAAACTTTCTTGATTATTTTTCTTGCAAGACAAAAAAAAAGAATATTTTTTTCTTGTAACAAGTCTTTTTACTTTCTCAAGATACAGTTTTGCAGTGTGTTGTATAGAGAATGTGGCATATTCTAGAATCCACTCAGCTCCTGCTCTTTGTTCCCAGTTCTGCAGGTTCCATGATTACAGGGGAAACAACGCCCCTGTGGCTATAAAAGGATCCTCAGACGTGCCTCAAGCCTGGGATGACCCCGCTGCTCTTGCTCCAGCGTCTGCAGACACATCACTCCAGAGTCGATTTTTAAAAACAAGATTATTTCTGCCCCAGCAGCACTAAGAACATGTAATCAATCTCTTCAACGGCTTCAACAATGAGTGCCTACTTTTTAGACATTTTTAATGTAATTTTCAATTAAAGCGTATTTCATGACTTTGATTAGCACTAGGGTTTAATGAAGCGAACATGAATAAATTGGCTACATGACGCCTCATTTAAGATGTTTGATATAAGCCTGTTAAATATATTTGAATTGCACTATTTTTGCAGTTAAGCATGCCAAGCCTCAATAACTTTTTTACTAATTATGCAGCCTAAATGGCTACTACAGAATGTTAAACTGGCATGTACACAGATACAGAGTTTCCAAGAAAAAGTAAAAAAAAAAAAAAAAAAAAAAAAAAAAAGAGTCATACTAAAGACAATTTGCATTTGGAAATAACCTTTTATACCCCTTCTGTTTTTACCATACAGCTGCCCAGTCACACGTGCATCAGTGAAGCATGTCTGGACATGTCTCCAGCATTGAAGGAGTCTCCATAAACGCAGGCTGAGGAGGCTGTGCAAAATGTGGGTAATGATGCTTGGATAATTGTTGGCTTGACACCCACCAGTTTAAAAGGTACCGTGATTCATTTCTAAAGATTCATTCTAGAATGTGCAACCGAGACAATTTAGCTAAAACTTCAAAAGGGAGCTAATCTTCAGATCTGCAGCGAAGGTCATACGATCTTGCAACCTCCCCGCTGACGCTAATATTAGTGTGAAAGGTTTTTTCTTTTCTCCTCTGAAAGCTTAAAAGTGCACAAGGAACAGGATGAGCGTGGAGTTTTGTTTTTCTTTTCTTTTTACAAACAGCGCTGTGCTACTACCTTGTAAATTCTGTTTGCTGAGAAAGTGGACAGATACAGATACTTCTACCTTTACCATCCCAGCTGGTCTTTATGAGATGATATGTAGCTTGTTTTTGTTTCCCACTTGATTTGCACCACATTGTGGAATGTAGCACCTGCAGCTCAGACTGTTGCATATGAGCTCAAAAGACAAGAATACACGAAAAAAAAAAGGCTAGTGAGACCCTCCCTGTCAGGTTGGACCTCATCATTCTTCTCTCTGAGGTATCCAGTAGTATCTGTTAGGATGTCAACAAAGAGTTCCTCACTTGTTTTTCTTCCTCAGTCTGTGACGAAGACTTCCTGAACCGTAAAAGCACTAGGAAACCTTTGATCTAACTTCCACCACAGTCTCATTCCTCATCTTGTATTGAACATTTTGTGCTGAAACTTCATTTGTTTCCGTTCATTTACGCTGGGTCTTTTCAAGGTAAAAGAAATGCAGCGCCTTGTAGAAACTTTTTTTCCGTTTAACAGCGAAGGTTGTAAAGAGCTGCTTTTCATTCTTTCGCTGTTGTTCCCGAGGTTCACGTTGAGTAGTTTTCTTGTTGAAATATGAGTCATAGAAAGAGAGACTACAGCTGCTTGGCATAGAAAACATGTAACACATTTCTTCTCAAGCTGAGCAGCTGAGAAAACAATCTTCGTGTGTGCTGTAAGTATGTGCATTTGGATGCCTGATACTCAGATTATTCATGCTCTCGTCTCTCACCTCTTTGTGACTTGAGGACACACACCCTTTTCTAACACTCCTGTTTATGAGCCTTTCAGCTACAAATGTCATGTCTCCCCTTTTCTGCAACTATTTCACAAGCTCCAAGTGAAAAAGAGAGAAAATTCAGATAAGATTTTTTTGTTAACCTACTGAGGGAAACTTGCACAGCCAGACAGAAGAGCTGTACAAGGTAAGAAAACTGGCAAAATAGGAATAAAAATAACTAAAAGCAGAATAAAAATGTATTATAAAATGTTTTAAAATCTAGTCAATTAAGCAAAAATAGAACTGTAAAATGTACAAATTTGGTTGTTATCCTGTCATACTGTTGAAATAAATGACTAGCCTGTGCAAAAAATCTTAGCAACATGCAGACTATGTATTTAAAGTCCCACTTCAATCATCTTTTGGTCTATGATTATGATATTTATAGCTAGAATCAAGGACATAGTTTCTGCAGAGTGGCAGTACATCATTAGAAATTCACCTCTTGAGTTGTGGGCGGGGCTGTTGACTTGTTATAAGCCTGCCCTCTCTTACCGTCATCCCTTTGCTTTCACACTATTCTGCTAGCTTACAGCCCCTCACACCTCCAACAGGCCGTGCAACATTGGAACTTTGCTGCCGTACACTTTTAAGCCAAATCCCTGCACAGATGGGAAAAATGAAGACCCACATGGATCTATTTGTTTGCAAGTAGATGCATCGGAAAGGAGCAGCAAGGAGCTTGTGGTCCATTGACTGTAGCACCTGAGTCACTGTTGCAGGGTTTTTTCAAACAACATTTTTTGTCTGCTCCTGATTTACAACAATTTTAATAAAGAAATACTCCGAAATGCGGTTTAAATCTTGGTTTTCTTAATACATGTCCTCCATCGTGAGAAAAATGCTACAAGAACGTGTTAAAAATGACAAAAACACAATTTTCATTGGGGTGGATTTTTAAAGTAAAGGCAATAACTTTATTTTTGCTAGAATTAATAAATCAAACATCACTTATAACCTATATAAAACTTGTAAATTACCAGCACCAGTTGCAAAAAACTTTCACGGATTTACTTTTGTTTTTATGAAGGAATTCAGTCAGCAAGATGATAACAACACAAGAAGATTGAAGCAAAACAACCTTTTTTTAATTTAGTAACCCATGGATCAATTTATGATAACAACAATTGTTAAATGCTCAGTAGGAAAGCATTGTACTGGTATTTACATTTAAAAGTTCCATTTATTTTCAAGACCTTTCAGGGTCACAGGACTGCTAAAGCCTAACCTGACCACTTCTAGGGAAAGGTTGGGTACACCCTGGACAGGTTGCCAGTCTGTTGCAAGGCCACAGTCACACACCCATACATCTAGGGACAATTTACTGCAAATGTGTCAAAGTCAAGGCCTGGGGGCCAGATCCGTCTCTCCAAGTAATTATATCCGGCCCTCCAGATCGTTTTATTTTATTGTTATTATTGCCCTAATGTTATCTTGCGCTTATTTCTAGCTTGTATAATTTTGACAAAATATATTTTTATGAAGAGTAAAATATTGAAAATTATTTAAGGTTTTGGTTTATTTATTCAGGAATAAAATTCCTGACTGTTTTTAATTGATAATTTATGTTAGAAAGTTATGGTTTTAAAGTTTTTAAAATTAGCATTATGCAAGCTTTTTGGACTATTTTGGCATTTACTAAGATTTTTAGGGTATTTTGGAGTTAAACTAATATTTCAGCTACATGATAGCTGTCTTGGATAATTTAAACTTTTATTTTTAGTTTTTTCAGGCTAATTTGGAGTGAGGCTAATATTTACATGCTAGCTGTTTTGGCTAATTTACAATTTTTAAAAGTTTTTTAGGTTATATTGAACAAGCTATTTTATTCATCTACATGCTAACTTTTTTGGCTAACCTAGGTTTTTTTTTATAGCTTTTTGAAGCATTTTTTTGAATGGTTGGAAGGAGCTGGAGTCCTTGGACGCGGAAAGGTCCTCCAATGATGTTTCTGTTTTAGGTGCCTCAACCGGGACTTGAACAAGGGGCCTTCTTGCTGTGAGGCAAAAGTGCTAACCACTGCTCCACTGTGCAGCCAAAATTTAACAGTTAAACAAGTTTCTATATATTAAGAAATATTTCATTCTTTCCCTTCTAAAATGTTACGCTGATATATTTATTTCACACTCTTTTGAAAGTGCTAAATCTCCCCTTCTGCAATATCTAGATCCAACACTAAAACGAGCCTCTGTGACTGTGATGGGAACTATTATGTTTGTTGTGTGCTTGTTTTTTAGAGAAAGATCCCTCTAATATCCAGTTTGGTGCTGAAGTATCTGTCTGCAGCATATCTGCTGGTTGCTGCACGGGATAAACAAGGAGGAGGCCTTTGGGCGAGGAGGCCTTCAGTGCCAAGTGGTTGGGTGTGTGTGTGTGTGTGGTGTTTATCAGCGCTGCCTGTCTGCACTAAAGGAAGAGATTGTGAAGGCTGGGGGCAGATCTGTGGCTGGTTGGCTTGAGTCAGTCCACAGCTGAGAATGTAATTGTAAAGCAACTCACAGTGCAGATTAAGGGGAGATTTGTTTCTGTGGGAAAAATACATATGAAAATGGACGGCAGTGAAGACGGGCATTTACACTCTGAGCAGTTTAATCCTCTATGGCTTTATATGGATGCATGCATGTGTGTGAATCCCCCCACTGCAGCTCCCATGCGTGCTGCATGTCTGTCTCGGCAAACCTTCTCTGAATCTCCAGCTCTCGTCTTCCTCCTCGCCCTCTGTCTGTTGCTCTCCCCCCGCCTCCACTCCTCTTTCTGTGTGAGCGTAGTCTGGGCACTGAGCCAAGTGGAGTGTGTTTTTTGAATGAATACCTGATGCGGCTGATGAGGCTGGCTGGGGGAGGAGCTAGTCCGTGGAGTACTGAGAGAGAGAAAGAAGGGAGGAGGGAGGGAGGGAGGAAAGGAAAGGAGGCAGAAACACAGAACGCAGGAGACAGGGAAGCAACCAGGCAGAGGGAGAAATCTGGCGGACTGGTGGCCTTGCATAACTCACACAGGAGCAGGCTTGCACACAGGTCTTGGTGTGGTCTCTCCAGCAAGTGGGGAACTTCCTCCTCTACTTCCCACTGCAGGGGCAGCACAACCTCAAAACCCACTGAGAGGAGAGGAGGAGCTGGAGCAGCCACAGGACAAGCTCCAGGAGAGGAGAGCGGCACAAACAGGAGATCCAGGAAGAGGAGTCCTAGGAAACACGTCTCCAGCACACACACACTGACTTGACAGGAAGAATCCTTGGACTTGCTCTGCAAGCAGTGGCGGTGGAGAGACTGGTGAGCTATTCTTAGTACTTTAACCATAGGAGGGGAAGGGAGGGGGGAGGGGGTGTCTCTTTTCTTCTTGATTTGTGGCAAAGTAGTATTTCCTTTCTTTGCCCTGCTACTACACTCGTCACGTTAAAGCCCCCAGAGGCTGAAGCCACAGCATCTGTCCCTGATCTGTCCACTAGGATTTAGCAGCTCTGACCCTGTTTGTTTGTTTGTTTGTTTGTGCTCCCTCAGAGAGATGCACGCCCGCACGTTTGGAGCCTGAAATGTGCTGTGATCAGAGTGTGTCGAGCAGTGATGCAGAACTCTGGAGTCATTGTGAAGACAAACAGCCTGAACCCCACTGCTTGTTCTTACTGTCTGCTGCCACACAGTCGGTCCGCCTCTTAAAGGCAAAGGCACCACTGTTGCACAGGGCAGGGGACCAGAAAACAGGCTCTTTTGAAAATTAGAAAAAGCCGTTCTCTTTATTGATCTGCCTTGCTGCAAAAGCCAAGAATTATACACAGTGGATGAGATTTGGCTATTTTTATAAGCATGGCATCATGGATAAGTGCACGTACATATTGTCCTCAGCAGTACCTCCCCCTCTGTTTCATACCAGAGCTCAGATTGATAAAGATGTTTTTGTTTTCTATATTTAGCTATTTGCTATACAGGGTGCTCACTGATTAACTTTGACAGGCTTACCCTGTGAACGATGAGGTAAAGGTAGCTTGGAAACAGATTTATGCTCTTAAGGTTAATATTTTTTTTATGATTAAGCATGAATCTTTTTGCAAAGAGCAATGCCAGTACACAATTTGTGAGCCTTCTTGGTGCCGCTCTGCATAATCCTGCTGCAGAGAAATGTTGCTATGAAGTCATGGATCAATATAAGGAGTAAATAGTTGGTCTGGGAGCACAGGAGAGGACTGACGGAGCTGGGCGGAGGAAGAAGAGGTGGGGGACCGGTGGAGCTGGCAACTGCAGCATTAGGGGAGAGGATGTAACCCTGTAGGGGGTCCTGTCACCTGGAGACTGGAGATGAGGCGGAGGGAGGATCGTCTCATCTGCGCATTAGCAGCGGGCACTCACCACAGCACAAAGCGTGCGCTCTCTGGTCTGGGTAGCTTTTGTGAGAGTGTATGGAACAAGGATCCCATGCTAGGCTGTCTCCATCAGTCTATCTGAACTAAGAGAGATGAACACTGCACCGTGTTGTCTCTTCATTGTCTTCCTTTCATAGGAGTCTGAGAGTAGTCAGTCCAGAGCTCAAAGACTGACTCAGGAATCCCATGCTGTGTGGCTCAGTCATGTTCTCCATAGTATCACATAAGCCTTATGTTTGTTAGTGTCAGTGCTCTAATTATAGACGGACTCAGGAAAACAGAGGCTGCTTGCTTGTGTGCTATGCTCCACAGAGGTAGAGTGTTGCCCGATCCAACCACAGATGTGGTTTTCAAAATTGACGCATTTTGCCTTTGTCTTCTAATGCTGCCTTAATGATAGGAGGTCCTTATGCTTAAGATGTGATGTCATTACAGTGTTGACACAGTGTTGCTGAGGTGTGGTTGTTGCCACTGAATGATGCTGCACAGTGTAGCTCAGACTGTAGCGGATCGGGGATCTCTCTGTGAGGTGGGGGCAATGGCGCTCTGATGCTGCAGGCACTGCTCAATGTGGGTCAGGAGAAGCGGCACTCTGCATGCTCCCCTTATCCTACCACCTCGCCTTCGAATGTGTATATTTTCCTCTGTCTTTTGCACATAAGCTTCCGCATCTTGCGCCGCTTTCCCTCCTCTCCTCCCCCACAATCCCCTCTTCCCGCCGCTTTTTTTTTTTTTTTACCCATCTCCTCTGCCCTCCTCCTTTGTTATGTTTGGTAGATCTACTCTGCCTTGAACTGCACACAGGTTCTCGCTGCTTTCAGATGCAGTGACCTTGTCCGTGTTAGGAGGAGATGTGCACAAATGAAAAAAAAATGACCAAGGTCGACTTGTAACCCCTTTGCTTCTCTTTATGTAACATGTCTGTGATTGCCTGATGTAGTGGAGCCTTTGCTGTAAATACACTTCGGTGTTGTCATACGATACATAACAGTCCGTTTTCACGAAAATGGAACGATTGAAAGATAAATTAGGGATTTCAGTTTGTGTTATATAGTGAATCATGCTGTTTTCTAATGAACAACTGAAGGAAGCTTTGCATTGACCCACAGATAAGCATGCAGGGGAGAGCAGTAAAGAAACACTGCAGCTAAAATACATGTTTATGTTGCTATAACTAACACTCATGTATATTTTTCCAGTTATTTTGTGTATGCTTTGAGTCACTATTGAAAACGAATGAGGTTGGTGTTTAGTGGTGAAACCGTAACACAGCATTCATCAATCTAGTTTGGCCAAAAATACAAATTTCTGCAACATGTGCCAGGAGCAAGTTTTATTTCTCATTTTTATTTTATGAATACTTTTGAAATAGTATTCAAACAGCTCGTAGGAGCTTGCTATTGTCCAAATTCTGATCTTTGATGACAGCAAAAAAGGTTCCTTTGGAATATGTGCAAAATAATTTATGTTTTATTAAACATCAATGTGTGTTGTTTCAACTAAAAGCGTCAAGAGTTCAGGTCTTGGGGGTGGATGTTATATTTACAGGACAGTGCATCCTCCCCCGACTCCACCTGAAGCCGTGGGCACTAAAAAAATCCAGACAAAAACACCCTCCTTCTATTTAGCTACTTGTTATCCTTTAACTTTGATCTGCTTCTTCGCAACTGACCCTGGAGCGCGATAACAGGAATACACAACCTCGCATACAAAACCACTGCAGTTCAAAACATGTCTGGAAACTGACACCTTAATCTGGCACCTGAAAGGGATGCGTTTTTTTTCTCTTCTGTTTCTAATTGTGATTTTCCACAGAACGGAAGATTTTATTCTCACAGTTCGTTCATATAGATCTGGGAGAAACTTCTGGAAGTTACAGTTTGAGAAACCTACACATACAGGTGTAAACCAAATGCAGAGATTTCCTGGTGCCATCTAGTGGGATTAACGAACAATGCCAAGACCAAATGAGTGTTGGGTGTTTGCTGTTTTGCATTTGGAAACCTGCAGGGCCATTATAAAGGATGATTCATAAGAGCAGTTCATGCAGTGCATTTTTGACTAAATTAACAGTATTTCAGGTAGACAAATGGAAGCTTTATTAAGATTTATTGTGTACATTTTTTTTCAACAAGAATGTCTAACCAAAGATTCTTTTTGCTTTTAGGTTTGAGCTGACTTTGTGGAAGAGGGTGATCTGTTCGAGATGATTCCTCATGAACTTCATGGAGCTCATTTTAGAAGTTGGAGTAATTCCATCTTCTCTTGTGTGAAACCTGGAGCTGGCCACCAGTAAACACAAAAGGAGCCAGAGCCTCAGAGAGCACAGCAAGGCTGGTCCCTGCAGGTAGCTACTGAATGTAGTTGAGTTTGTGATCTCAGAGGAACCTAGAAGAAATAAGAGGGAAAATTCAAACTTCGGAGACACAATGAAAGCCAATCAAGAGCGGAGCAATGGATGCTTGCCTCCTAAAAAGCGAGAGATACTTGCTCTGGAGCAGAGGCCGGTGGTAGTGGCTGCAGCAACACCTCCTGCTGTTGTGTCTAATGACAGTCCTCACACAGAAAACCTGGCATGGCTGGCCAGTGTGGCCAGTGAACGCTGCAAATCCAGGGATGCAGACAGCCCAAGATGTACTGTTCCATCTGCTTCATCCTCCTCCCCTTCTACATCTATTCCTTCTCAAGCTACTCCTCTTTCTGCAGTTCCTTTGGCCTCCCTGCCTGCAGTTTATCCGACTGCCCTTCCCCAGCAAGCCGGCACTATCCATTTTGCTCAGTTGGCGCCCAACGTTCAGTTCATCAGCTCTGGGCCTTACGCTGGGTACATTTCATCTCACATCATCTCAACTAACGCTAGTTCTGTACCCAACAGTTCGGCCATTGTTGGACAGCGACCCCATTTAGATGGTTACACTGCTGCCGTTGTCTCCCCAAACGCCAAAGGGGAACAGCAGTTTCAAATAGGCATCTCCCCAACCGAGTTAACCTCTGTGTCGGTTTCAAGTTCCCCTCAAGTCACGAGCCAGTACATTCACCTGGACAGCAGAACACCTTTGACTGTAAGTGGAAACGCCGTCACGTCTCCTACGGGACATCTCCAGCTCCACCCGCACGCAACTGTCCTCCCTCAGACACTGACTCTGGCTCCATCACAGCTTGTAGTTCAATATGCAGATGGTTCAGCTGGAAAGAAACCAGAAGGCCATGCTAAGGGTGTGCTGAATGGAGATTTAGAGATGGTCAAACAAGCTAAAGGCACCAGCCAGCAAACAAATCATCAGCAAGTCCAAAGCTATGAGGCGAGGCACATCCTTCTGCCTGCAGACTATGGCCAAAACCCTGCAGGGCTCCAGACCTCTTTGGTGCTAGTGGCTCAGCCCAACTCTGGAGCTGAACATGATCCCAACTCAAATAAGATCTCTTTAGTTCAAACTGAAAAGGGAAACATCTGTTTAGGAAAACAAGTGTCCAGAACCTCTTCTTTCACTTCCCTTTCATCTCCAGAGATGGTGAAGTCTGTTGCTCCTCATGCTGTCATCCAGACCACTCTACCCTCTGAGGAGCTTCCAGCTAATCTCTACTCCACCGCACAACCACCCATTATTGGTTATATCACCAGTGCCAACCAGCACACTGTCAGCTACCATGCAGCTCTACCCCAACACCTAGTCATACCAAGTGGACAGTCTCTCCTAATTCCAGTCAGTAGTGCAAATAATGGTACAGAACTAGAGGTTAGTCGTAGTGTGAGTGCACTGACTGCCACTACGACCCCTCAGATATCTACCGCCATGCCCCATGCATATCTGGCTACAGCCCTTTCCAAGTGTGAGGCACTTGGGCCAGATGGACATCAAACCCCCCACGCTGTGGCTCAGCCTCCAGCGTTGCCAGTACTCTCCTCAAATCCGGTTTCCACTGAAGTGGCAGCCCCATCTCCAGCTCCCGCCCTGGTTCCCACACCCGCCCCAGTTTCCGTCCAAACGTCCCCCTCCGTCTCCTCTCCCCCATCACCTGTGGCTCTTCCTCCATTTTTCATGCGAGGCTCCATAATACAGCTGGCTGATGGGGAGCTGAAGCGGGTGGAGGACCTCAAGACAGAAGATTTCATCCAGAGTGCTGAAATCAGCAACGAGCTGAAGATTGACTCCAGCACTGTGGAACGCATTGACACTGGGCAAAGTCCTAATGCTGTGGTCATACAGTTTTCTGTGGGAGAGCTTAAAGCTCAGGTAAGCACTTTTAGATTTTGAAACTGAATTTTGTTGTTTTATGTCTAAGTCAAGCATTTTTCTAAACAATAAAAACGGATGTAATTTGTTATAGTTCTCTCTCATAAAGTAGCTGTCTGAGTTGCATATTTGTCTTTCTTTTCCTCTCCACCTTTTCCTATCCTTATGCATCCGAGTCAGGAATTTAAAGAACTATACTTACAATTCTGTTTCAGCTCAACTTACTTCTTGGTTTGCACAATATTTTTTTAGCTTCTTCAAGTATTTTGATCACTTTTTTTAAAAACTACAGTGGCCCTGAAGTCCAAATCACTCCAACAAATCACTCAATGCAAAATAAAGACAGGAACATTATATTTTAAAAACCAAAACAAAATACCTGAAACCAAATTTAAAAAAAAAGAAACATGTCAGAAAACAAAAGTAATTGCCAAAACTGAAAATGAAATGTTAAAAAAATTTAAAAAAACCCAAAACAAAACAAAACCCAGAAAAGGTATACACTAGGACATCACTTATTGAATGATGACATTTGAGTTTTGACATTCAAGTTTTTTCAAATGCACCTTCAATGTCACCTAACAAAATATGGAGCCCTGGACATGACAAAAGTTCCCTCAAATTAACATTTTGTTTTCACAACTTGCTATTTTGTTCGCACAAGTTAGAATTTTTAGCACTAAAGTTGGTATCTAGTGCTCACAAATTAGCATCTTGTATGTACAAATTAATATTTTGTATGCACAAAGTGATATCTTATGCACACATGATAGTATCTTGTGTGCATAAGATAGCATTTTAGTAATTGGTGGTGAATTGTATTTTGTGTACACAAAATGCTATCTTGTGTGTGCAGGATCCTAATTTGTGTGGATAAAATGCTAAATTGTGTTAAGAAGATACTAGCTTGTGCACACATGATACTAATTTCCCAATTTGAGAGAACATTTTTTTCTGTCATTTCCAGGTCTTTTAATATTGCCAATAAAAGTTGTTTTATTAGTACAGAAGCATATCCAGTATCACTTCATTCCAAAAACCTTTTGATTGAAATCAAGGGCAAACATCATCCTTCAATCAGTGATGTCTCATACCATGTACCTTTTCCGGTTTCTTATTGTGTTTCATTTTCTAACATTTCATTTTGATTTCTGGAAAACAATTTTGTTTTTTTATCTTGTTCCATTTTTTGGAATTGTGTATTTTGTAATTCAGCTTTGATTTTGAAAAGGTAATGTTACTTTTTTGCATGTATTTTGCTTTTATTATTTAATTGACGTTGTGATCTTGAATGTGTTTTTGTATTGAGTGATTTGATGGTGTTATTTGCACTTCAGAATCCCTGTAAAATGAAAGTAAACATTTTTCGGTTTATTTAATATATTTTTCCTTGTTAATCAAGAGTTAGGTTGTGTCACCAAATAAAAACATTTCGGATGTTAAATTTTCTTTATGACAAATAATTGGATGGAGATTATAACCTTGAATGCTTTTAAAATGACTGCTGAATTTGTAGGTAGACAAAACATTTATATAGAAGCAAACTGATATTTAAGCCCTTGTTTTATGATTGTCAAATAATAATAATAAAAAAGAAAACTGATCTTTTTTGTAGACAAATCCAACAGGTTTATTAAACCAACAAATGTGTCCAGAAACCAGCCTTTTTATGTTAATTAAATATTAAAGAAAATGTCTATTATTATGTTGCTCCCATAACAGTTAAATTGCTCTATTCTAAAATACTTTTTTAGGAAACAATGTTTCAAAATATGGTTTTGATCAAATTTTTTTGTCTTGAATACAAATATTGTTGCTCGTGGTTTTCAGTAACTTTAAGTATCTCAAAAAAGTAGGAAATCTGGTAGCTCAGAGCTCTGCCTTTAACTAACCTGAATCTGTGCATGAAGTTGCAGAAACTCTAGTCCTGATGCTGCTTTTGCATCAGTTGGAGACAGCTCCTCCTCATCCCACTCCCCTCTCTAGCTTCACCTGGTCTTTACTGACATCTCGCTGCCTTCATATACATATCTGAGCTGAGCTCAAACAAGATTTGATGCATATAACAAGCACCATGGTGTGTGTATGTGTGTGTTTTCTTTCCTTCAACTGTGTAGCTAAAAAAAAAAAAAAAAAAAAAAAAAACCTTGGCAAGCCAAAGACAGTCAGTGACACAGGTAGTGAAGAGCATCCTGCTTGCAGAAATTGGCCTAATGGTGAAATTCACCTTTGTGAAGGATATTTATTTTAGTCCAAAGTGATACATTGTCATTGCTGCTCAAACAAGAACACATACCCTGTTTGGTTTGGTTTTTCTGACTGCCTAATTTACAGATCAGAGTAACTATTATATTTGTTATCAGACGTTGAGTTGAGTTGAGAAATTTTTTAACTTGTTCATGTGTTTCTAAGATGGAGGACATGTATAAAGAAAATTAAGCTTAAAATTGCATCTTGTTGTGTTTCTTTATTAAAATTGTTGTGAATCAGGAGCAGGCAAATATTGTAGTTGGAGAATGGACCTTAGAATATTTTTAGATGTCAATGAGAGAACTGATTTAAACTTTTACTAAATAGAAAATAGAAAAGTCAATCCAAACATGTTTCTATCATTGAGATTTTGTTTTTTTCTACTTTTACTATCAAATATATAAACATTGTCAACATTTGTGCAGAGTCCACTTTTTTTCCCTAATCTAAACATGTATATTGAAGTCTATATTTTTAGAATAACTTGTTTTGCAGTAGAAAATGTTCAAGATCATTCTAATAATAATAATCGACTCTGACCAACAGATTAAACTTTTTACCGTCATTTTATTCAGTTGCAGAACGAGTTCAAAATCAAAACAGAAAGAAGAATGTTGGATTGTTTTTTTGATGCAGGTTTCTGAGACCTTTAACTCCAAGTACATTTCAGTTGGAACGTTTGCTCCTTTTTGAAATGTAGAACTTTGGGATCAATAGTTGTTGGTGATCATAAGAGCTGCATAGCGGTTAGCTTTTTCGCCTTACAGGGAGAAGAACCTTTCTGTGTGAAGTTTGCATGTTCTCAGGTGTGGATTTTCTCCTTCTTCCTCCCACAGTTCAATAGTTTGTTTCATAGGTTAACTGCTGTCTGCAAATTGCTCCTATGTGTTTGTGTGGCCCTCTGACAAATTGGTGACCCTATTAGGGTGTACTCCACTTTCTTTCAACAGTAACTGGATTGGAACCAGCAAACCTGTAACCCAGAAAGGGATTCAGTGGGTTCTGAAGATGAATGGATTGATGTAAAATTGCAGCATTATTATTTATTTACTAGTAAATATTTAAAAAGTACTCTGAAACTATCCCAAGGTTTCTAGTAGACCTCTATATGCAGATATCTTTTAGAACACTATTGGTCCACTATTGGACATCCTGTGCTATTACAGTAGTACATTAGGTAAATAAAGGGGAAGTGAATATGGTTTACTGCAAGCTGACTAAACGCATTATATTTTAATTTCTTTGCAACACTAAATAATAATGTATTCATTTAGGTTAATGTGTATTGATGTGTTTAAAGCAAGTGTCTCTTCTGCTTTAATCCAGGTGTGTGTGGAGGTGCTGGTGGAATACCCTTTTTTTGTTTTTGGTCAGGGCTGGTCATCCTGCTGCCCTGACAGGACCACGCAGCTGTTCGAGCTGTCCTGCGCCAAGCTGTGCGTGGGGGACGTGTGCGTGTCGCTGACCCTGCGCAGTCTGAAGAATGGTTCAGTAACAGACAGCCAAACTTTGGGGGCCAAGCTGAAGATGGGCCACCGCCCTGACTCCTCCCCCCAACATGGATTCTAACGCGAGGAACCGTGTGAGCTCCGAAGCCGCAGATGGAAACTGCGGCCTCCTCATGAAAGCTTCCGGTGCGGAAAGGATGGAGCGAGCACATGCGGCTGGATCTGGAGGTGGAGTAGGAACTTTTCCAAGACAGGGAGAAGGAATCTACACAGCGGCTGCTCAAGTAACTGTAGAAGCAAGGCAGGAATCATCCAAAATGGACACGTCTGCCCCCTCTAAACAACCCGTCGACCAAGAGAAACCCTCAGTCCGGAAGAGACGCTGGTCAGCTCCAGAGCGGGACCAGACTGAGCGAGCTGAGGAGGAGGAGCCTCCTGTGACTCTTCCCAAACCTTCCTTCATCCCTCAGGAGGTCAAAATCAGTATAGAGGGTCACTCCAGCTCTGGGAGTGAGATGTGTGCAAACAAAAGAGTGAACTGTTAGGGAAACTCTAAATACCTGTGATTTGCTTTGTGTTTAGCTTCATTTTTTTCTATTCCAGCTACTGTAATATAAACTGAGTTTGTGCAGTATTTACATGTTTTCTCTCACATTAGTCCGATATCTATGATGAAGTACAGTGCAGCACCTTCATAAGTGGTATAACTCACAAGATCAGTGCAATCAATGCTGAAAGCAAAAATAAATGCAGCATGAATGTCAAGTATGAATGGCAGTCAGACGTGGGAGACGTCAGCATTAACTTGGAGTCCCCGTTGTCATGGGGATGGAACCCGTTGACTTCAGACATGTTAACCATTTACACTCTCTTAAGCACAGAACTCGATGTCAGTGTGGAGGAAATGGGTAGCTATATTTGCATTCTGTTCGTTTCACAGTTTGTGGGACGTTGGAAACCTTGGCTGCTCTCACAAACATTACTTTTTTTTTTTTTTTATTCGCCCATCTTTTTCATGCCATTACTAATACACGAGCTGCTGTTGATAGCAAGGTTCCTCTGTGTGGATGAGAGCATGTGTTGGTTTATGTGTGTCAAACAAGAGCACAGGATGTGGGATTCTCTGGTGCTGGTGGCTGTGAAGAAACAAGACTTAAAAAAAAGTATGAATGTAAACCACAAATTAAGTTATGGATGGGTTATTACATGTTTCTAACACATGATTTAAGCATAAAGTTTAAATGCTTTTTTAGTTGAGTTCAGTTTAGTATGCAGAATTTCAAATCTACCCTCAGAGAAAGTTTCAGTTGTAGAATCTGTCTAATAACAACAAACCAGTCAAAGGTTGAACCATATAAAGAAGAAAGTTGGTTAGAATCTCTTAGGTGAAGCAACGTTTATTTCTTATTACAAATTCATCATTCCCTACTGCTAAAACTGTTTTGGTTATATAAGTAAGACTATATATAATTAATATAACAAATGCTATGGATAGTACTTTTCCGTCAGAATTTTTTTTTAGCATAAAAACCTTTTGTCCAAACATATAGACTTATGTGTTAAAAAGTGTTTCTATACCAACCTGGGTGGACAGTCCAATACGATTTTTAAATATGTGTTTAAATATCTGTGGAATAACTGCAGTATTTATACAAAGCAATACAAGATAAATTAACTTAAATATGTGTAACAAATTCAATTAGCCCCTTTTCCTCTCATTTATCATCAGATCGGGTCTTCTGAAGGTAAATTTGCTTTTCCACATCATCACTAATATATGTGAAATGTTGGATCAATTAACACAATTCTGTAATTTGTTACATTTAAAATGATCAGTTTTCATTATCATTGTAACATTTGCATTCATCAACTTAAAAATGTGTTAATTGATTAAAGGTTTCACTTCTTACAGTACATGCTTAGTAACTTGCTGTTTGAGCATAAATCCACCATCAAAATATTTTCAAAAATTGTAATTAAGTGAGGAAGAACTGATTTAGGGGTTAGTCCGAAAAGGAATCCCCTCTTGTGAGACCCTCTCAGCACCTTTCAACTTCAATAACAGCACGCCTATCTTAGGTGGATAATGGATATTCCACCGTTGTGCAGCGTTTGTTAAACTGCAGAACTGCACAAGAACGAGAGCTCCTATAGGTCATACTAAGGATCAGTGGGTGGTTGTGTGTGACCAGCAGCATTTGTTGTGGCCAGTGTGAGTTCTCGTACTTGAGAAGAGAGAACATGCATGTCCACAGTCACTCGTGTGTGTGCGTGTGTGTGTGTGTGTGTGTCCTGATAAGCAGCACTTTGGTATCCAGTTGGAGTGTGGCGGCAATCCTCTCCCTCATCTGTTAGAAAGCTAACAGACTTTCTCGTTGCATCACTTGTCATGCAGGTTTTATCGCAGAGAGAAATCTAAGGAATGTAAAAAAAAAAAAAAAAAAAAAAAAAAAAGAGAGACGTTGGGTAAATTTTATTTTTGGATGATTTACAGAGATAATTATTCAGACAGACAGAGAGTTGCAAAGCAAACTAGCTAGCTAGTAATAATCATGTACAGTTAATTGTATTTTAGGAAAGTGTACAGAGTGTATTTTAACCTTTATGTGGCTTATGTACTGTAACGTACCACCACACCTCCTTTTTCAATCATTCCATTTATTCAACAAGATCCTCTGGGGGTTTTGTGTGTCAGCTCCAGTTCTGATCAAAATGTTCATGAATGTGCTGTTGCTCCATGGGAACATCTATATATATATATAAATATTACAGGACCTCCTCAAAATCCGACTTGCAGTATCTGTTAAAACTTTATCTTAATAGCCATGAAATTCTTCAAAAGGTGTTAACTGTACAACTGGTAACCAGACTGTTCCGTTTGTGTTGACTGCTCAGGCTGAACACTGCCCTTTGACTGTTCTCCTCCAAAGCTACGTGGTCTTGTATCTCCTTCACTGTTATGGAATATATTGCGATTTGTCTTAATAGCCATTTTCTTTGTTTTAAACTGGCCCCTGTTTGTACTTTCCCAAAGCAATTTATTTTTTAATGCAGATTTGAAATGTCATGCAAAGCAACCCGTGAAATGTCAAGTTCCTTTTTAAAGAAGAAGAAAAAATAATAAATGTATGGTGTTCCTTTAATGAACTGTATGGAGGTGGATGGAGCCATCACTAAGTGGTATGTAAACTAATTAAGATTTTATTTTAGCTTTCTTTTGGATAGAAATCCCCCCATGCATTGGCTGATGCTGTATAGTTTGGTTACGATTCGAATGAACGTCCAAAATATATATATTTTCTCATTTCCTCAATTTCTTCTGGAATAAACGACATTAGAAGAAAAAAAGTAATGTGTTAATAGCTTTTAGGTTTGCTATCTGCATGCATAAATTCACTTAAATTCCAAAATATTTCATTTTTTGGTCACAATTTGGCATTTTTGGGTTAGAACAAGAAATGCTTAGACAACAGTCTATCAATTGCAATTAGTTTGCATATCACTTTTTAAAAAAAATCATTTTAACTTCTTCATTTTTGTGTTAAAATGAAAAAGAAATAAGATTTTGCACTTTTTAAAAAACAAAATTTTCAACATAATGAGTAAATAAACAGACTATTTACTGGTAATTATTTTTTAATTGTGCAACGTTTACAGCTGAATTTATCATTTGGTTTGGGGAAGAAGTTTGTCATCCAGAAAAATATTTTTGCAGCCATAAGATCTATTTGTTTCCCTGTGTAATTAAACTATGCTTGTTTTAATTTCTACTAAAATCCTGCTTTATTTCAGGTGTCTGATATTCAACTGGAGTGACAAATGTTTGACTTTTATGGCTAAAAAGACAGAAAATAAGAGAAATGACACACAAATATATCAACAATAAATATACAAATTAAAATAAGAGTAATTTTACCGATTTTTCAGCAATTTATCTCTCCTACTTGAGACAAAAAAAATGGCTTAGGTTATTTTTGTCATTATCATAAGGGCTGTATTGACTGTGGCACATCAGTAATGGTTGCCATTTCCTCAAACATGATCACCATTGAGGTTCAATATCTAGTTCCTACTAGCAAATTTTCTAAAGCACCAGCAGCACAGCAGCAATTCGAAGGACTAGCCAATTTCACCGTAATGACAGTAAAAAGTAAAAAACTTTGACCACAATTTCTAAAGACAGACATTTTATATATGTATCAAAGTCTAATAATAGGGAAAGAAATATTTTGGTGCCTGCACCTAGCCATTTCTGTATTGTTATTGCACTTTAAGGCTATGTCCAACTTTTATACGGTCAATGAAAATGTTTATTATTGTTTCCTTGTCTATCTTGTCTTTGGCATCCTTATAAATACTTCTTCACACGTATGTTTGAGAAAAAAACATGGCGGTTTACCATTTGTTTTATACAAACCATTTTCATTTTAGAAGCAGATGGACATCGTTTGTGCTCCCGCTTGAACTTGCAGCACAAGAATGTGATTAAAATGGCGCATAATAATAGCACATCTAAATAAACTGTGGTTCATAGTATGTATTCTAATTATGCTTTGGACAACAGCACATGTAACGAGAACGTCAAGGTGCTTAAACCCATGTTAATGAAGGCTCAATGATTTTTTCTTTTTAATGGTCATCATCAGCAAGTTAAATTAATAAGTTACCAGATTCAATCAGTTCTGCTTTCTTATTGGACCTCTATTTATGAGAGTGTTATGAACAAAAAAAAACAAAGAAAATTGACTTAATAAATGCCTGAGACAAACACTTCAGAGTTTGATACAAATTTGGAAAAACGTCACATTGGAAAACAAAATCAAAACACCTATGAAGGCAGAATAAATGTATAAAAGATTGTAGAATCCATTAGACACCATTCTCAAAATCTATGGAGTCTCAGTTTTCATAATGAATCCAATAATTCCCCATTTTCCCCTTTAACTGCTTATTGTTCAGTTTTTTCCTTAACAAAGGTATAAAAGTGCCATATGGAGGAACCCTTTTAACTGCACTTTGACGTGGTGTTCCAGTGTGTATGTAGAAAACATTTGCAGCATGGACGAGTAAAAAGTGCACACTATTTGTACATCTTACGATTTGTAAATAGCTAAAGTCTTCCATTATAATTTAGTCTGACCTCATTGAAAGTGAAAGGAAACAGTTCCACCATCCATTGTACAGACTCACCAACTAATATTCAGTTCCAAAAAGACGTCAGTGTAACTTTGACAAAAATGTATGACGTTGCTTCACCAGAAACATGTTTTATTTTTAGGCGCCAGCTCAAAAACCCAGCAAATGAAGGGTGCCAGGGACTAAGTGGATTCTGTTTGCTCAAACCTCTAGATGAAATGTGATCAGCCCTATGCGTACACTATATTGTAAGTCTAATATTGTCACTTTATTTTAAAGGTATTGAGATTCCTTATTCAAAAATTGTTAAATCTTTAATTGAACTATTTGGTTTTACATTTGATTGATTATATGGAAACAAAAATAAAGAGTCTTAAGAAAAATGCACACTGTCATTTTTTCTTGTTAGATTTTTTTTCTCTTTTCATGATTGTTTTTGGTTTAGAAAGAAAATTTAAGGTTTTACGGTCTCAATGTTTCCCTAATACATACAAATGGTTTGCCAGCTGCTAGGTATTTTTTCATGCATCGAAGGTGATTTATCATCTTTACACCTTTATAGCTCATTTGTAGTCCTCCTTTACTGTTTTCAGGACAAAATGTAAACAATAATTAGCGTACTATAATAAAAGTAGAATATTTAATAGATAACATATTAGCAGCAGATGTTGGTTATTTTTGGAATTACAGTATACATGGCTTATATCTAGAATTGGTGTTAACTCCTGATGCATCAATTTATCTTTAGCTTTAGAAAAAAACATGTTTTTGCTTTAAAGTAGATACTAAATTAAGATAATTTTGCAGCCAAATGCATATTTGCATCAAATAGATGTCAAGGGGTTAAAGATTTTAGGTGTTTTATAACTATGATCTTGATTGTTCTCCTTTTCCCTTTGCAATAACTCAGTCAACACTTTATCTTAAAGTGTGGTCTTTTCTGTAAAGTCTAATAACACGTACTTAGTTATACTTCAAAAATGAGAAAACTACATTTGAAATAATCAAAAAGTGATTTTCGAACATGTAATCTAAAATAAAGCATCTTTACAAGCAAAAGTCCCTAATTTTAAACTCAATATCACAGATCTGAGTTTTGCAGCATAAATAAATAACATGATGCACTCTAACTGTAACATATGTGTACATTACTGTAATAAAAAGCAAAAGTAGATTGAAGCTTTGTAACTTGAAACCTGTACAGGCTTTTGCAGCTTCGTCACGACTGAGCTTTCTTTTGACATGCAGACAAGCATTGCCCTGCCTTTTTTTTTCCTCCCCTCCTGTGTCTGGCCTGTCAACATTCTGCCTACAAGTGGACACATGGACTTCATTATTTCTGGATTTTGAGGTAATTTGAGATCTTCCCTTCCTTTCGCCCCTTAGTTTTCCAGGTTTTTATTCTATCCTTCAAATAAGTCACATTTCATACAAGAACCCACACTTTTTGAGAAACACATCTGTCTTCTGAGAGATAAAAATAATGTAATAAAAAAATAAAATAAAGGAAAATAAACATATCTATTTTTCTAAAATTAAAATGGCAAAAACTTGTGAACATCTTGATGATATAATTCAACTCAGCAACTGGTGCAAAGCAATAAACTGTCTGGTAGTCTATTTAGCAAAGTAATTAAGCTATCTTTAATGAAAAACTGATAAGAATCTACTCACAATAATAAATGCCTAAAGCTTAGGAAGATTCATATCAGTTCCTTGTTTTAAATGAGTACAGACTGCTGTGCAATGAGGGTCCACAAAACGGCGCTGCCCCCCTGATGAACACTCACTCCCTGCAGATGCAGTTATGTTTTAACTTTAAACCACTTGGGGGAGCAATGGTCCTTTCTGTGAGGTAACATAATTTTGATTCTAAGAATGTTATTTTTCAGCATTAAAACTAAGAAGGCATATGCTGTTATAGTTATCATTTTGTACAAACAGCATTTATATCTGTAACATCCAGATTAAAATAAAAGTAGGCTACTGTTATTTTGAGGAAGCAACACTTTATTCTGACTTTCATTTCACACACTAAAATAGTCAAACATTAACTGGTTGTAATTTCAGTCTGTTTCTGGAGCCCTCACTGCTTTTATTCCTCTCCGTCTGTGCATGAAATAATAACAAAAAATCATAAACAAACAAAAACATGCACACCTTTGAGAAGCAGTTCAGAGCCTCAGCTGTAAATCATTGAAACACCAATTAATGTAAGATAACTAATTCTTGATTGATTTATTCTGTTTTTTTTAATTATGGCTTCAGTTAGTCTATAAATTGCTTGTTTTATCAGAAATATTATTAATCTAATGTAACAATCAGTCCACTTACATAATATACACAAAGACTGAAGCTCTCATAAAATAGTGCCAGTGTAACAACGAGCTTCAGCTTAACAACACCCAAATATTGCACGTACATTCATAAATATTTCCTTTTAGACTTTGTGCCTTTGTTGATAAAACATGAGGCTTTATCTTACAGCATTTCTGTGTGGTTCTAAATGTCCCGGTCAGACGGAAACTGAGATCTAATTAATCTCAGGATGGATGGAGGTTGAAGCAGAAGGCACCTGATGAACACATACAGTACTTGCACTCCAACTTTCAGGCACTACACACTGAACGCGATCGGCCCTCTATGTGTCGTAAATGAAGGAGGAACATTTAAAGAACTGACAAAATCCAGCCTGTCTTCAGGGTCATCGTAATGAATAACTGCCGTTTCGCCTCTGACGTGATTGTTCTGGTCCCGGTCCGTGTGCTGCTGCAGTCTTTGCTTTGTTTTGCTCACGAAAAGGCAGGAAAGCTCCAGGTAATGGAGACTCCAATAAAGCAGATCCCAGATCTGATTTCAGTCATTCAGAAGGTGCACATCCCTCCCAAACCTAAAGCATCCAGAATAGAGGTCATCTCAGGCGTCTCCCGCTTGGTCGGATGTCAGCTTCTCCTGGTCGGAGATGTCGTCATCGGCTGGCGGCCGCGCCCGGTCGAAGAAGCCACACTGGAACATTTGTATCAAAGTATTAAATCGTCAAACGATTTTAAGAAAAAAAGGTTTCAACAAGCAGAAAGGGAGTACCTTCCACATGGCTAATGTCAGAATGGCCAACACCAGCAGCCCCAGCAGTATGGCTAGAATGATAACCCAAAGTGGGACAGCGAAGGACACATCAGGAGTCCCCCACAGAACCAGAGTTCCCATCTAAAGAAAAAAAGGACACTTTTAAAACCTATTTTGTCCTCTTTCTTGAAGATTTAGAAAAAAACTGCAGAAACGTATCTCTGTTACTTACAGAGGTCCTGCGATGGGGCAAGGTCGAAAGTTGGCTGCGATAAGGCACTGACACCACCATGAAGGACACAGTAGAATTTAGAATGTAGGGATCGTTCCGACGCTTCAAGAGAAAACACACAATAGAATGACATTTCCACAGCTTGTCTTTATTCTGCTGTAATAACTGTCTGCATGATGTTAAAGCCTTTAGATGTTGCATCAAATAAACAAATACTTTCATTTAAGCGTAGTGTGGTGTTGGTATTTCTATTACTCAGCCAGTGTTCAGGAATCTGGTGAGAGTTTTAGGCAACGTTTCCTTTTAGAATACAGCAACTTACAGGGTATTTAAGTGGTATTTATATGGTACTTTCTGTGTACTTACTCTGTTCTCATTAATAGTAAGTACCATGAAAAGCACAATAATGTACCACCTTAGTAATTACCCATCTTCTTGCATATGTTGAGTTTTTCATGAAACACACAAACTGTACTATAAATGGCTGGGTGAGTGTACAGTATGTGTTCTTTAAACCTGTGTTATGAATTATGTTTCTTAGCTAAATTTTATGAATTTCAAGTTGATATAATATTTTTATGTTTCCATATTTTGATGAAAACTGAAAATTTGCTTCCACAGGCCCTAAACAGCTCAGTGGCCCTGTGGTAGAGTGTCCACCCTCATACTGGAAGGTTGTGAGTTCAAATCCCAACTGTCATACCAAACACTCTAAAAATGGGACCCAGTGCCTCCCTGCTTGACACAGCATTGGATTGGGGGGGGGTTAAACCACCAAATGGTTACTGAGCTGTGTCTGCAGCTCACCGCTCTCCCAGGGGATGGGTCAAATGCGGAGAACAAATTTCACTCATCTAGGGTTGTGTCAACCGATGGAACTTTAACTTTAACTCGACATAAGAGTAAAAAAAAAAAAAAAAACAAGAAAAGAAAAGAAAAAAAAACTGACCTGGAGAAAAGTATGTGCCCACAGTCTTGATCGGATCCTAATCACTGCACTCTGGCCACGATCCAACCGACCAACCACACACATGATCCTGAGACAGGAGATGTTGGTGCAGTTCTGTCCGGGAAACGGAGAAAGAACGACATCAAGCAGCTGGGAATCCTTAATGAACATGTGCTGTAGTGTGTGTGTTTTTTTTTTTTTTCCTTGGGAAATGCACATGTGCGTGGGGCTCACCAAAGTCTTGCTGCTGTAGTTCTCAGCTGTGCTGACAGATCGCTTGTGGCGCTGAGAGGAAGCGCTGGAGTTTTTCAGGAAACCCACCAGTTCAGGTGTGTCCTGGAGAGCCGAAATCTGGGAGACGGAATACCGAATGATCAGCACTTTGTATTACAGTGTAGCTCCATCAATATCTATTTTTACTTGAGAGATCCAAACACAATCGTTTCTTTGTCCAGTTTTAGGAGTTTGCTTGATGGATTTACCAAATGGAACACGTTTGGCAAAGAAGGGAGGATAAAACAAACACAGCAACAGTTTTGTTGTCTGAACAGCATGTGCTGAGGAGGATTGTTTACATCAGAACACGCTGATCACAACATATTGAGTGTATTTATCAAGATCTGTGAGTGAAATGATTGCCAAAAGTTTAGAAGGTATTTACAAACTTATGTATAATGAACACTGAATCTGAAGCTGTAAAAATGACAAGGAATTTTCTAATCTGATCATTTTTTTTTTTTTTTTTAGTGAGTTCATGGAGGTTTGTTTTCTGTCTATAAAATGGTGCTGGCAGCTGAAGGGAAACCGATAACCTGAGCAGAAGGAAATAACCTGAGTGTCCTCAAGTCTCAGATAACACACAGAGAGCAGCTTTCATGTTTCTCCTCAGGGGAATGTGGACCAGATTGAACAACTTGATTTGTAATTTCATTTTAATCTTTCAATCTTTCTGAAGACAGAAGTTGCTTTTTCCTCCTAATTCAACTATTCTTAGAAGCACGACAACAGTTGATTTTATTTGCGGCTTTACAGAAACTTGTACACCTGTTTCCAACATTAACTGCTGATTGATTTTGCAGTTTCATACCTAGGACATGCAGAAGTAACTCTTTAAAAGGGTTTTACGCAGATTTTTTTTCCCTGTCAACATCAGACACCTGCAGGAGGATCTGAAACAACTCCAGCACACATTACTGACGTCATTTGTCAAGGCGGATTCGATGTGAGGACATTTTGTGATATTAGTGATGAATATTGCAATGATGATATGAATTGGGATATATGAACAAATAGCAAAACTAAAAAGAACTAAATATATCATTTTCCTTTCACTGCAACAGTTCTAGTGAATAAAAGTCATTATAATCTTAAACTCCAAATGATCAACATTAGAGGTGGGTATCTAACATAAAAGGGTTCCACTGGTTGGTCAACCACCAAGGATGTAACGATTCTTCGTGAATCAGTAAAAAAAACAATTCACACTCGTCAACATCGTTCATCAAATGCAGAAAATTTAAAAAAATCAATTTGTCTTGGCCTGTGCCTAAATTTAGAAATGCAGAGCTTATGATATTTCTCCATGCAAGCTCGCTGTGAGTTTGTGCACATCTGTGCTAGGATATTCCTGCAGCTTCTTTACACTTAAAAGTTTCATACAAGTCAGTCCCTCCAGGATTTTGCGATCGCAACCATTAACACAAATTCAAGCAAAACTCGAGATTTGTTTCTCACCCTGCAACATTTTTATTAACTCTCTTTAGCTCTCGCTGGTCCTTAAGTGCGAGGGCGTGTGAATACACGCGCAGCGGCTAGAGGAAGTTGCGGGCGCGAATGGTCCGTGACACGGAGCACAACATGAACCGAGTATGAAAGGATTTGTGGTCATTTCAATATTTTGTATGATTGTATAATTTGTATTGAATCCTTTCTGTTGGGAGGAAAACTGACAATTTGATGTAAGGGGCAAAATTAAAACATACTTGGCCTTAAAATACCTTTAATTTATTATGTTGGAAAAAAAAAAAAGAAAAAATTGAAATTGTGACTTTAAAAACTGTGAATCGAAACGTGGCCTGGCTGAATCGTTACATCCCTTGTAACAGGCTTAACTTGATTTGTTAAATACTTCAAGCTGCCATGTTTTTATTTCAAAATGTGAGTAAACATTTAAGGTAACTATTTATTGCACTTTACGGCATCTTTTGCCATACGCAAATCAAACAGGTCGATAAATTTGCGATTTATTGTGAAGGCCGAATTAGAACGATAAAAGAGAACACCTTTCTAAAACGTTTAAAAAAAGTTGCCCTGCAGATGATGCCATAGATAATGAAAGGCTCCTTAGGCTTAGGTGTAATAGTCCTCCTTTCTCCGAAGCCAGCTGGCAAAGAACATGGCACAATTATGTTTGAACAATGCCTGCAATTATGTTTTAAATAAGTGGGTCCAAATGACGGAGAAACTGATGATTGAATTAACAGCTTGCAGAAATAGATGTCCAAAATTCCTGCAGGTTGTAGGTTTTGATAGCAGGCAGGTGTATGAGTAACATGTTACGCTGGTGTGACGGGAGTCTGTTAATGCACTGCGTTTTTCTCTGTGTGTGTCTTAATGTAAAAACACATGTGCTGTTTCGTTACCTGCAACCCAAGTGGGTTCAGGCTGGTGTTTGTCCTGCAGCTAATTGGGCCGTCAGTTTGAATCTCCATGGCATACAGCAGGTTCTCATCACGGAAACGGGAAGGCCAGCCGACCTGGAGCTCTGCCTCTCCAATACTGCTGGGACCGTAGTTGTGAAGCTGGAAAACGAGAGAGCGGAGCTGTCAGGACGTTGCTTTCCTCGGTCTGATCAGTGGGTCTCGTATGACCCAGGTCATAATGAGGTTATCATAACTGAGGGATGAAGACACAGACCACCTGCATTTTTGTGAAGATAACAGTAATGGAGCCTTCAACCTCGAGAGGCTGAAATACAAAACTAGTAAAAGCTACATCATTACCAGAGTAATCACACAGCATCAGAGCTAGGATGAATGAATTATGAGTCTAAATGAACCATCAATGGAAGGAATCCTCCTGTAATCCTCCTTCACATGCACACAGATACACCCTCCGCACACACATGCAGGCCGCGTCATTAACACAGTCATCCAAACAGGACATGATGGTGGTGCTGCTGCAGGGCTGGAATTCCGAGAGAGCACAGAACTCTGTCCTCTCTAACTGGAACCAGCTGCTCGCTGGGGAAAAGAACCACGGAGGAAAATCATTATCAGCTGCAGGACGGGCTAGACACTGCTTCACTCTGGTTCAGGAAAGCTGTCCCCTATTTAAAACAGAATGAGATCGCATGTACAGTACGCACACATGACCTGTCACCTACTGTAAACTGTCGCCGGTTTGTCTGCAACTCTGCATGCTCTGGCTGAGCTGTCTGTGCATCCCAGTAATTAATTCTTAGCGCACTCTGTTTTCTCTTAGGCACATCCGCAACAGTGCGCTCTCCATCCTTAGCGAGCTCCGCTTTGTTTCCTCGCTCTCACTGTGCGCTGCACTCTTCAACTTACACCTTTTCTACTTTTTGTGCGTTTCCTTTATATTGTTCTAAACATCTGAACCAAATTTAGGGAATGAACGGAAAGGCTTTTTTTTTGTACCTCGTAGATGTGTGTCACTTGTGGCCCGACGTCGTCCTCTTTGACAGGCTTCTCTTTAGGCTCCCAGTTTGGGAAAGGCAGAACCACCTGAGACGGGTGAGACACCCTGACAGAAACAAACAGAGCTTTTGATCATGGCACGCAAGAACGATTTCTGTCAAAGAGTTTTATGTTTACAAATCTCAACTTACTATTAACAATTTAGCCTAAAAAGTACAACTTTAAACAATCTAAAAAGGTAATTAGAACAAAAGGAGGATGATCTCATTGTCAGCTAAATGTATAGCTCCATAGTAAATCAAATACATATGCTAACAGGTAGAGAGATTGTGTTTTAGGCTAATATCTCGGAAATACAGCTGCTGGCTCAACAAGAATAGCTGAGAGATCAACTTAGCAGCTTATGATTTCTTAACACATTTTTACACCAACCCTGTTCTTTTTCCATTGATATGCTATTTTTTATTTCTGATTTTAGAGCTAAATTTACTGTTTATCTTATATAACTTCAGTTTATAGTATAACCATGTTATTAGTTTTGCTAACTGGTCGAAAAATCATTCCTTTTGGCATAACGATACCGTCAGATTCTTTTACTAAAATTGGTAAAATCTAGATATTTGTTCTTCATATGGCATTTAAAGCTATATATAATAATGCATGGCATTTGACCGAGAAATATATTTAGGTACTGACTTGGAATAAGCGAGCTTATGATTGGACGTAAATAAAAAGTAGGGCTGTGAACATTAACGAATTAACGCACGCAATTAATTGACCAGAATTAAAGCATTAATATTCATTAACACAAACTGATTGCAGTCCTTTGCTTTTCTTCACCGATTTAGGCTTCCACTGCGTATTTTTGTTCAAAAGGTTCATTTTGTCATAAAATTCATTGTGATTAATAGTGATTAACCACAACACAAAAGTGTGATTAATATTGTAGATACTGTAACAAAATAGAAGTTAATTGTGATTAATTGTTTTAATTTTTCCCCTGGTTTGCAATTAATGAGTTAATTTTTTTTAATCGATTCCCGGCTCTATGATAAAATCACAAAGACGGTAGAAAAAACAACAGAAAGAGAAACTGCAGTTTGCTAGAAATCGATTATTTACATCTAGATTCATTTTAACCAACATTAACTTGTTTTCAAACGATACTGCAGTTGCTAAATCAATTTTCGATACACATCTATATTTTACATCCCTTACCGATACTGCTGTTACTGCCCGATCCATTTTTTGATACATATCTAATATCTTTTATATTACTATTTGAAATACAGGAAATTTCTTAAGTAACAGAATTGATGAGGAAATCATAATAAGCCTCAGACATTTGCTTTAGCGTACTACATGCTGCCTCAGCCACAACAAAACAACCCAGCATGTGTTAAAGAGCAGCGCACATCACAACTCACAAATATAAATTCCAACACACGTATATTGTGTAGAGTGGCATCCATAAGCTATAAATAGACCAGCGATAAATCAAACTCAAATATGCACTAATGTTCTGCTATGATACCTTTAAACTCCATTTAACTTTGCTTTAACTCTTTTTAAATATTTTCTTCTGGAATCACAGCTAAGTGTAACACAAACACAGACACACAAACTGATAATAAAAATGTTATCTTGTCCAGAAATTTGAGTTAGGCAGACATATCTCTGTTGTAATGCAATTAGAGCAAAATTGAATTTGTCTTATTCGATGACACATGCCGAAGATTTATTTGTAGTTTGGTCACCATGAGTTAAAGGTTTGTTCAAAGTTTAGGCGTGAAATTCAACTGACTTTCTGCTGCGTTTGCAGACAAAGAGCCGCATGACATGATCGGCCAAACCAAACTTTTCATAGTTTCACCACGGCTAGAATATCTCCTATCTGTATTGATTGTACATGTATAATTTTTTATATATGTATTAATATGTCAGGTATTTCAAAAGTAAAACGACACATATTTTAAGTTAAACAAGCATCATTGAAGCAGCACAAACCGGGTTTCCTCTCTGCTTATTGTAGGTCTTCGTGTGTTTATGTGTACAAGCAACCACACCCATGCAACACAATGTGAGGCTTCAAGCTTTAGTCTCTCCTGGACTGTTAGTCACTTGAAAATATTGTCATGTGCACACGATCAACTCAATCCTACTTTAAGAAAAAAGTTTTGCATCCAAAAAAAAAAAAAAAAAAAAACATTTCTGAAGAAAGCTTTTAGCATAAACAGAATTAAGATCTGAGTAAGAAATATTAACCACATGACAGAGTTGCCAGACTCACCCACGTAAATCGAGCTCAGCTTTGGCAACAATGGACAGATTCAAGCTGACCAAATTGCTGTCGGAGTTATCTTTGTTGGAGCTGTGGAGAGATTACCAGAGTTTAAGTACAAAGTCGTAAATGTTACTAAATCAATGCTTTTGTTAGAGTTGTAAGGATTTGTAATACTAAAACAGTTTTTTTTTCTACAGTTTTAAAATAACTTTTAATGTTCAGAGCAAAGAAGGAATACAGCATTTTAGGCCAAATGGAACTATATATCCTTGTCATATGTGCAAGGGTCTGTTGGAATCCACATCAGAATGATGCTGCCACTATAGCAACATTTTTGCAAAAAAGTCATTCTTCATCAAGAGATTTTAAATTGGGAACAGATTTTTCTGAAAGGCAGAAATCGTGTGAGAATTATTAAAGAATTCTCAGGACAGTAGATACATAGCAGAGCCAAATATGGACAACTATTACAATTGGCAGTGATACTACCAAGAACTGCGCATTCCTGCAACACTGATAAAAAGACGAGACGTGATCAAAGAGGCTGAACCTCCGGGACTTTCTAGCTACAAGCAGTTGCTCACCACATGAGACAACAGTCGCCTGTTGTCTATAGGGTTGTATGAAATATGGCAAACACAGGCCTTCTCTGAAGATAAAAGCTCCCACCAGAAGCTACGCTGATGCATAACTCTGTGGATGATTTCCATGTAGAAAAACTGGAACTAGTACAAACCTTGAAATATGTCTCAAGGCAACATTAAGAGCACAGTACACATAGTGTAATAATGTGGTGGGAAATTGTATTTATTAAAATGAAGATGGAGAGTTGGTTGGTAACTACTAAGAACATACACAAGTGCTTCAATTTTAAACTTGGAAACTGAAGTTAAACTCTCACTTCATTGAACTGTTGATGTATTTTTAAAGCAATCCCAGTGGTCTTTTAATTATAATAAAGCAGTTTTTAGCCAAAATCCAAAAAAATGTTTTGTTTTCCAGGACCTAGTTTCTGTAGTGCGGCAGAAAATTAGAAATTCACCTCCAAGTTTAGGACTGAACTGCTAGCACAGTGTAAATCTTCCCCATTTCCCATCATCCACCTGTTTATATGCTCCCCCACTAGCTTACTGCCCCACACACCCCCAATCTAACATTACCTCCGATTGTATCGCCCATGTCACACTTAAAAGATTTTTTTTCATTTGCTCCTGATTCACAACGTTTTAAATAACAAAATACTCAGAAAGTAATGTTGTGCTTACATTTCTTAATACAATATCTGAATTTGAATTTGAGTTTCTTGGAGTTTTCATTGATTCAAGACTGACATTTAGGTCACAAATTTGAAAAGTTTCAAACCGTGTTAAATTCCGTTTAGCAAATTTTAAATTCATCCGATCACTTCTATCATTACAAGCACCCAGAATGTTCATGCACGCCATGATTTTCTCTCAAATAACATATTATCAACAACCTGGTCGCAAGCCTATAAAACAACACTAAAATCCAAAGAGTCACTTTACAAACAGACAAATATGGGATAAAAAAACATTGTGGTATTATCTATGTGCCATTTTAAAGAAATATAAACTGTTGAATTCCATTATTTATTCAAACCTCTTTCTAATCCATGAAATAATTCTCAGTCTTTGAATTTGCTACTGATGCCTCTATTATGATTTATTTTTCAGAAAAAATAACTTTACACTACTAAACAAGACGGACACTTTCATTGCGTCAAAAATTCACTTTGGCAGTGTTGTTCCATGAAAATATAAATGAATACCTCCAGAAATGTGAGAGGTGTTCTCACTTTTGTGAGACACTGTATAAATCATTATAAAAATACCTTAAGAACATGTTAAAAAACACCAAAAACACAATTTAATTGGAGAGGGTCTGTTCTAAATTAATATTGAGTTCAGTCATCATGCAGCTCAAACCTGAATTCAAGTGAAAAACTTTTTAAAATGTTAAGAGAACAATGCTTTAGTTTTTAGTGGATGGTGCTTATATTTTGTTGCAAGGAAACATGAGACTTTATAAACTAATCCTCAAAATTAGGAAATGTTTTTCTAAAAAAAGTTAAGTAAATCTATCATAGTTTTCCACAATTATTCATTGCATTTTATGTCCAATGATCGTTTAATGTCACAAACAGAACTGCACTTAATGTTGTAATGCTCTGCATTCCACCCAGCTGTAGAAACCATTGCAATGAGTCTGTAAAAGAGTTTGAGTGAAAACCATAACTAAAAATAATGTCTCTATGTTCAGCTGACTTGAGAATCTGGCCCAGAGCTGTGTCTAATGATGTGATGTTTCGAAATAAGAGCAATGAAGCAAACAGTAAGCATTTTGTGTCAAACTCGTCTACTGCCTGGAGTTCCTTTGGGCCATCTGTCTTTCTTTATCACTGCGGTTATTTTCACGTGACCGCAGACTGTAACGGGATCAGGACAGACGGGACCTTTTTTCGACAAATCCCAAGAAAAGTCCTTTGCGAGTGTGAAGGCTATAGGCTTTAGGGGGAAGTATGAGTGTTGGTGGGTGTGTCACCTGTGGATCTGCAGCTCAAAGTGGATTTCTGGTCCCGAATCTTCCAATCTTTGGACCGAAAACCTCAAACCAACAGACAGCTAGGCAGAAGAAAGAAGAAAACCCCAAAACTCAGCATGAAAAACAGATGAAATTATAGTGAAAAATAGATGGAAATTAGATGCATCTAAAGGCAACATCATGTGTGACAAAGAAAAACTCTGGTTATCAGATCATGTCGTGTTATTGAATATTCATAGTACCGTATCAAACATTATGCTGTTTGTGTTAAGACTCTTAAACATGAGAAAAGCCAGACTACAGCCGCATACTTAAAAACCACCGCTGCATTTTTGTCTCTGCTTGGTTTAAATCCCCCTGTCCTCCAGCAAAACTCAAAACATGTGCCGCGTTTAGATCACAGCAACATAAGTGCATATTACATGTGTATGCCATGAGCTGCATTGAAGAAGAAAAAAAACGGGTCAAGCTCACGGTCCAGTGAGGTAGATGACAACATGCAGACTTGCAGTGAAACTTCAAGAGCGCTGAGGGGGAGTGAAGGAGGGAGGGACGGAGGCTGGGGTGAGTGACTACAAAGTTGAGCTATCTTTATGGGATGCATTAAGGGGACTGGAAACTGAGATCTAAAGAAGCAAGCACCAAATGTGTCGTTCAGAGTCATCGCTACCAGCTTCCTGTTACAGATGGGAGGAAGGGGAGAGGACGGGCCACAGAACAGAAGTCAAGCAACACAATCAGGTTTTTTTCATGGTTTACTTCAAACAAAGAGATATTTGTATTCTTACTCTAACAGACAGCTGGTTTTCATGTTACAATATTGATTCTTAAAAAGTCTTACTTGTCAAAACACTTGTGAACATAACTAAAACGAATGAAATGAATTGCTTTTGTTGTCTTTTTGGGAAGTTTCCAGCTTTCCTTTTAGCATAAATGGCTTTGTCAAAGTGAAACTTTATTTCCAACAACAAATAAAAACAGGGGTTCTCTAGAAGCAGCAGTTAGAGTACTTATAGTAAAGGCTTTCATGTCAACTGCAGACAAAGGTTTTTTCTAGGGGTTTCTATTGGTAAGAGACTGGCAATACGATATGTATCGCGATACCTGGCTCACAATAAGATATATCTCAAGACTGTACCAAAACAATATTTTTTTAAAGAGTATGAAAGAAAAAGAATTCTACCTGAATATTAATACATCGTAATAAAATTGTAAAGTTTATTTTATCCAATGATCACTGAGTACTGTGACTATATCTCATATACAAGTTGCCTTTAATCAAGCAAATTCAAGGAGTAATAAATAATTAAATATTATCAGCATTTTAAATCAATAAAAGTGATGAAATGTCATGATATACTGTTGAATCGATTTTTTTCCTACACCCCTAGTTTATTCTAAAATGTGCAACAATTCCTTTGATAATTCATTCGGTTTGTGGTTCCATTGAGAATGGAAAGCTGAGATTAGAAGCCGCACCTGAGTTAGCCAGGTGGAGAGCATTAAGTAATCAAGTCTAAATTGATCAGTTCGTCTGGTGTTTGATATTTTCTCTAACAAACTGCTTTGTTTTGCTGCAAAATAAGCTGAAAAAAATAGCAAGAAACTGTATTTTAGATCACAAATAGTTACTTTAAAAAATATTTCCTTAAACGAGTTTGAGAAATTCATGCTTGTGAGTTTAAAAAACTGTTCATTTCGTCATCAATGTGTGTTTAGGTCAACCGAGTGTTAGCATTAGCCGTCCAATGGAAAATTCCATTATACGTTAGCATCAAGCTAGCGGCTTTAGCTTTAAGTGCTATAACAATCTACATGCTGCATTTTCCTTCTCTTAAAATTATGCAACAAACACATGCATAAAGTTTTTTCATTTTCATTTTTTAATTTTCACATGTAAAAGACTTTGATTGGAATTAATGGACAAAAAGGACATTTACCGAGAGAAATTAGCTTCTCAAAAAGTGAAAACATTTGTGTATTTTTTGTAGTTCTTTCACATATACCTGAACAATTAGAGTGACAACAGAATAGAAGATAGATTATGGAAAATCTGCTTTGCTTCTAACATCCACCTGATCAGTCAGTGAGGCACTAAAGCTGTGTCATGCAGCACAAGGAATGAACTGAGACCATCAGAACGGTTTGGTTTAGAGAAACAGAGCATGCATGGGGGGCATGTGGAGGTATGTACTGCATAAGCTCATGGATTCCTGAATGTCCAACAGCATGAGGGGGTAGACTTGGGAGGTGGGGGTGGGTATGGGAAACATCTGGACTGGTGGGGAGCACACAAATGCACATGCTTAGTCTCTTTCACACGCCTCCCCCAGGAGTGAAATACAGGCAAGAAGGGTGTTTGAAGCCCCCTCCCCTCCCAAACTACTAAACATGACCACATAATTGATTTCTCAGAACGCCGTGTTCCACCTCTCTGTCACTCGTGACATTTTTGAAAGAGAACTTCAAACATTCATGCAGCACAGAGAGGTGGAGTCTTATGTCGGACTAATCATTATTTCATAAACCTTTCTACACGTGTCGCGGGGAGCAGCTAAATGGATTATTATCACGCGTGCGTGCAAAGGCTGAGGGTCAAGGTGATGATCAGCGATCTTTGGAAATCGTCAGTCTGTGTGAATTAAACCTGACGGGTTACAGAGCATGAATGTTTCATGAAAAAGTGTCAGCCTTTTTTTTTTCTGCGTCAGAACTCACCTCTGTTCCTGTCACCATCGGGTTCCCGAGGTCACACACCACCATCCTGGATTCATTGATCATCTTGTACTCACAGTTTAACTGAGAGAGCGTCTGGAGGAACAGAACGAGGATAAAATAAAAGTGAAAAAAAAAGGACAAATGGAAAGCTTGAATGAAAGACAAGAGCCAGACGGAGATATGAGAGGCCATCATTTTTTTTTTTTTTTTTTTGAGAGAGAAACAAAAGAGGTGGAGTGATGGATGCCCTGACAGGAACAATGTCATCCATCAAACAGCCCTATTACACACTCATTAGAGCGAACGCACACGTGCAAACAAACACACACGCATGCACAAGCTGACCCTATCTGTTTTCCTGGTCACTAATGTGGCCTGTAAATCATTATAGGAGCTTTTGGGCTGTTGCCAGTAAAGCATATCCGGCTGATGGTCTTTCCTTAATCACGGCAAACAAACACGCTGGAGAAACGCATCAGGATGTGACGCTGCGCCGCAACTGCAGCCTCAGAAAGCCCCCTTTCTTTGTTAGGAGCTTGGAAATGAAAACAAGGAAATGGCTGCAGTCTTTCATTTTCTGGTGGAACCATCCATCCTTTTCTGAGCCTTAACGTGAATGACCAACTTACAAGAAACATTTCGTTTTTTTTTATTCTTTTGTGTTTAGGTCAACATAAGAAACTCAACATGAAAGTTTGCTTGCGACCACCTAGGCTTAAAAATCCCTCATTCAGTGAGCTGTTCAGATTAGTAGGGGTTTGTTATGTCACCAACTTAACTCAGAGGACTACCCTGTCTTTATCTCCACCCACATCTGAAAAGCTGTAGCCCAAAAATGAAAAAGGTCAAACTTATTTTGCTTTCTGCTATTTTATTTTGTTCTAGTTCCAATAAAACACATATTAAAAACCTATTTAACCTAAAAATAGATTGTATTATGTTAATTTCCTTTCATTTTTAAAAAAACATGGCAGGTATGAATGAGATTTAGCTTGATTTAAATATTTCTAAAACTAAATATTTCTGACTAATTGCAGATCAGAGATGTTCCATCAGATGACAAAATAAGTTTAGAGCAGCAGAGCTGCCTGTACAAACCTATATCTGAAAACGAGATCCTGCCTCGAAATCAAAGTATGTACATATTTGAGATAAAAATAATATTTTTCTATAAGTTTGGTGGTAATGTGAACTCTGTTTATAGAAGCTGGCAGATCTCTCGTGCCTTCAGTATGTTAGTATTTGCATATAAACCCATTCAGCACGGACGCTTGAAGCCCCAAAAAAAGTCTGAGGTGGTGTCGGAATTTCTTCAGTATTTACTACTGAGTGCATTAGAGCAGGGGTATCCAAATCCTGGAAATTTCCCAGAAGTCTGCAGTGTGCATCGATGTGCACTAGACTGGCAAATATAGTCCCCAAAGCATTGAAAGATTTATCATTTGAAAAAAGTGTGTTTTAATTGACTTTTTTTTTTTTAATAAATTCTCCAAGATTTCATCAGTGGACCATAAATAGTCTTTTTAAAGTGTTCATATTTATTAGGTTTTTAATTCTGCAAATATGTGACATCATATTTGACCGTAAAAAAAATATGGGACTGAATTGCGTTAAAGCCCCCGGTGTCTTGCACTGTACTCTTTTAGGGGTTAGGCTGAAGCTGCATGGTGGCACAGTGGTCAGGGCTTTCACCTCACGGTGTAAAGGCCTTGGTTGACTGAACACACCTAATCCTGGTGAGCATTATTTACTGAAGGAGGGTTATCTGTAAAACAAGACGGGCAATAAAATGTCCCTAGATGTGTGTGGAGGGACTGAAACCTCGGGACAGACGGGTGACCTGTCCAGCATGCACCCTACCTTCCCCTACAGTAGGGACCCCAAAAGGGAAATATTGGGTAAAAAAAATTGATGGATGTGATAGGCTGCAAATCTCAAGCTCCAGATCTCAAGGGGCAGTCCCCTACATGTTATCCAACTAATCTGCCACTGAAGCTCCTTGTTGGTTAAACACCTGATCCAGGTAATCAGCAGCAGATGAGATAGAGTCTGAGACCCCTGGGGAATTAAGATGCAGCCTTAGAGTAGTCATTTCCCAGTAGATGTGTGGCTCATCTTATTACCCTTCAGAACTGTCTGAAATTGTGGGAAATATTAATCACAGCAGTCTAACTTTTTGGTGTTTTCCGTAAGGAATACCATGAATATTTTATGAAGCCTTAGAGAAATATTTTACTAGTGTTAAATATTGGACAATTAAGTGTTAAATGAGAATTTACCTCCACTCTGCGAGCCACTCCAATGTAGTCGGCCTCTGGTGGTATGAGTGCATGCAGCTCCGTCTCATAAGCTCCCTCTCCGTGGTTCACTGCAGTGATTGTTAGCATGACTAGATTGTCATCTCCAATCACCAGCTCTGTGTGATCCCTGTGTTTAAAAAGAGAGAAAATAGCTGTATTTTTAAACGTTATTTTGCAGAAAAGGAAGATAAAACCGTGTGTGGTTTTGCTGCAGTAACAGAGGATCTTGGATTTTGGAAATTTAACTCTGACCATATATAAAATTGTGCTTGTGTGCAATCAGCTGCAGTTCCTCTGTGAACCTGAACCATGTGCCTGCGTGACGAGAAGATGTTTGTGTAACGCTGACATGGAGAAGTCATGCAGCAGGAAACACATGCTCGATTGCAGAAACTCCTGCACACGTGGCTATGACATGGAAAACTTCTGTTTTAAGCTGTGCTCGTTGTTTGGGGAATAATTGAGCACAAACATCGTACATGCCCACATTAGGGTCAAAGGTTACGACTGCATTGGTCTTACATGGCGGCAGTGAGCTGGAGATCGGGTATGCAAACATTGTCGTCACCGCAGTTCAGGAGGATGTAAGCCTGAGAGGAAGAGGGGCACAAGGAGAGAGGAAATCTCTTAAACATAATCACAAACCCCCAAAATAGACAAAAATTCAACAGCCAGACAATCAAAGATGCAGATGTTGTGCATTTTAGTTCAGGAAATACTCAAGGCAGCTTTGAGCAAAGGTCTGATTTGTGACAAAGAATATGAACAAAGCCTCATGTCTGCGGGTTCCCCCCAACCTGTGGGTGTGTTAACAATAACATGCAGGCAAATGGAAACGTGAAAAACAGTCATTTGTTTAAAAACTATAAATAGTGTGGGGTAGCTGCTCCTATGAAGGACTGCAATCCTGCATGATGCAGAAGTCAGGGAACATAAGTCAGAGGTGGAATGAAAAATATAAAATTAGACTTACTGCAACCCAAAACTCAGCTCTGGAAAACTTAAAAGGCTGCAATATTTATTTGAACACATCCTGAAGTGACAGAGCAATCAAAGGAGGGCATACTTTCCATCAGTTTCATGTTTGGAAAATGCATTCCCATTGTGAAGCTGCTCCAAAACCTGATTTTTTTAGTTCTCAACAGGCCACTTTGTTTACAGCATTGATTAGGCTAAATTACAGTCATGCAGCTATTTGATGTTTTTTTCCTGGTTTTAACTTGGTTTTTTAGCTGTCTTATTCAGGAAAAAGCTAGTTATATAGTAATGTCACACTCACACACACACAGATTTTAGGTTTCTATAAATGAAGCCAATCAGCTGAGGAAGTATAGCACCAATTGGTGGTTCTAAGCAGCAGTTTAGACCTCCAAACTGGATGAAAATATTGCATAAGATTTTACACAACAACTTTAAGCACTGGTTTATTAAACTTTTTATCAGGTATTGCAGAAATAGCAGCACAGATACCTTAATTTGAAAGAAAAAAATGAACACTCCTCTTTCCTTCTGTAATTTCTTATTTTTAATTTCATTTTAATTGATTACATGATCTAAAAAAACTTCATTTTTAATTTCCTTTGTAATCTCTGGGCTCATGGATCCATATTTGTGCTGCATCACAACAACTAATACAATTCTAAACTCACATTATCTTGGAGGAAGGTGTTGCTGTACTGGTTGAGGACAGGTGGGAGGGATTTGTCATGAGTAGGTGGAGCCAGACTGTAGTTCAGGGTCAGTGAGATAGGACTGAGTTTGTCCCTAAACTCATCGTCCTCCTGCAAAAAAAAAAAAAAAAAACAAAATACATAGTATTTCAACAACAGTTTATGTCTTAAAAAATAAACTTGTTATGTCAAACTGCCAATTCAACCCTCAAGAGTTGCAGAAACAGTTTGCAAACCTCGTAATTGTGTCTTGTAAGTGGGTGTGGTTTGCTTACTCTGAGGTAAATCATGTAGTTCAGGCATGCGTGTTGGCGGTTGTAACCGAGCTTTAGGAGCCCTGAGTGATGGGGCTGCTGGGTTTCCAGGAAGAGAACTCTCCTGACTCCGCCCCTGGCACCTTTCAACCAATCCAGCTGCAGCTCAGCTCTCAGATCTGGACAGAAGACAGAGAGAAACGGATGGAGAATGAACAAGGTGAGAGAACAGAAAGAAACCGTACACAAACAAGTTAAAGTCCCACCTCAATTATCTTTTGATCTATTTAAAAGCGTTCCAAGGGGTCTTTTAATTATAATTATGACATTTTTAGGCAAAATAAATCATTTTCTTTGACGGTTTCTACAGAGTGACAGTAGTTCATCATAAATTTGCCGCCAGATGTCAGATCAGACGAGGAAAACAAAGACAATTTCTCTGCAAGTGGATGCATCGGAATGGAGCGGAGCAGGGAGCTTGTTGCCTGCTGACTGTAGCAACTGCATCACTACTACAGGCTCCTCATTCACAACTATTTGAATAAAGAAATACTCGTAAATTTTATTTTAGTCTTTGTTTTCTTTATATAAGTCCTCCATCGTGAGTAAAATGCTTCAAGAAAATGTTAAAACACCAAAAAAACGATTTTCATCGAAGTGTGACTTTAAGTTAAGTAAGCAGAGATTAATTGATGAAGCATCTTTCAAGGATTAGACAAGAAGTAAAAACACATCAAAGGTAAGAAACATCAAATTACAAAATCACACCATCATAAAAACTCACATTTAGTTAAGTAATCGGATTTTCAGGTGTGATTTAAAAGCCAGCTGAGTCGATGGAACGTTCCAGAATTTGGGAGCCATTGCTCGTAATGCTCGACCTCCTCTGGTTTAAAAATGTGTGTGAGGGATAACCAATAAAACCTGACCTGATGATATAAGAGCACAAGATGGTTTGTGGATTGTTAGAAGATGTAATGTGGGGCCTGACCACGTGGAGCTCTAAAAGTAAGAACCAAAAGCTTAAAAAGGGCGGTGTGGGTTTAATGATGTGCTTCAACAGCCTGAAAGGAGGAAAAGATCCTTTTGGCTTTAACAAGTAAAACACCTGCTATAATAATAATAAATACCTAGGTTTGATGAAACAAATGCATGAATAATCATTTCAAGCTCTGCCTTTGATACCAGAGACCTTAACTTGGAGATGTTCCACAGCCAGAAAAAAAACAGTTTCTGGTTAAGGAAGTTACGGAGTGCTGTCACTTACCTACGGAAATGGGGATCTCCACGCCACTCACTCCTGCGCACACTTCCACTTTCAGGCTAGAGGAAACCATGATCAGAAATGAAAAAGAGACAAGAGTGCAATCACCTGCTCCAAATTGTACAAATCCATGCTTTTTATCTATCTTTCACCGTATTAACAGTCTATTCAGACTTATTTTGAAAAAATCAAAAGCAATATGCATGTCTGACTGACTGAGTAAGGGATTTCTTCCTTCCTGTTCTCCAGGGGGCTTTGGGAATTACCACAGAGGCCCCGACATTAGACACAGACATGGGAGACTGGGAAACCTTTCTGCATTTCCTCTATTTATGTGTTTATTACTGTAAATGCAAGTGTGTTTTTTGTGTGCGTTATCACACTGTTAATCAAGAACAGGAAAGTGGCTCGTACACAGGGAGGCCTGCATCTCTAATAAGCAATAATCTGGGGAAGTTTCTGGTGGTAACGGTCTACGGTGAAGACGGCCACATGGGGTATGATGCTAATGACCTCATGTAATTATATATCGCTTGGTTCACACTGCAACACAGCCAGGATGCAGATGTTTGGGGTGTTTGTTTGTTGATAATTAACCTGTGCAGTGCAGATGTCAGATGATGTAATAAAATACTGCTTTCTTTCTTTTTTTTGAAATAAAAATGTCTCCTATAGATTATAGGATCTCCAGCTGGCTTCATGCTCGCCTGTGTACAGGTGTGTGTGTTTCACAGTTTTGGGAAGGTCTGACTTTAATAAGCTCTGTGTGTCCCTTCAGTGCATGCTGCCCAGAAACAAGCCCAGATTTTTCATTACTCTGTGTAATTTTCCTTGAAATGCATCTGTGGGGTAGCGTCCAGCCAGCAGAGTCAGTACCTGCCTGATCCTCAGTGGTTCTACTCCACACATACTTTAGTATAATCTAATAAAAAAGATTCTGTTTAAATAAAGTTAAGTTGTTTATGTGGTAAGATAAAAAAAAGCCTTCACTTCATAACAAATTTCCTCATTTATGTCAATTCGTAGCTGGATTTGGGACAACATTTTCTCTTTTACAGTTTTGGCAGAGGTCAGTGACTAATGCTATTGTCCGTATTGTTGTTTCCCCCTCATTACTTCACAGGCTAAAGTTTCATCTAACCTTGAGGGCAGCAATTTGGAATATATTTAATTTCTGTGGATGCCAATTACATTCTGGACGAACATGTTTGTAGCTTGAATTTCTTCTCCCCATCCTCCAGTCTTATATCTGCATGCAAGGCTCTCATGTAGCTGCAACAGCCGAAATTGCAATAATTTGAAAATAACTGGATTCTGGCTTTAAAATTTTAATGTATGGTATTAATAATGCCGTAGAGGTTGAGTATTTTGGAGAAATATATTATTAAACATAGTGGTAAACCTGTAATGTCAATCTCAATCAATGCAAATTTAAGATACTTTTCAAGAATGCAAAAATATGGTGGGAAAATCTCCTTTATAACTTATGTGTGAACTACCAAGTTTTTGATTTAGACTTCAAAAGGAGGAAAAAATTACAATAAAAAGGAAGTTGTAATAAAATGTCTCAGTTAAGTGTTTCTGTTCCATCAAATTCTGAATTTTGTAAGCCTTTGAATTGTCTTTAGAATTTCTGGGCCATCGAAATATTGAGTCTCGAAATGAAAAACACTAAAATACTTAAGATAGAAAATAATATTTCTAGGCATAACATTTTTCTGTTTGAAAATTAAGGGTTGAAAAAAAAAATCAGAAAATTCCTTAGCAAGCTTTATTAACACATTAACTAACATTATTAATGTGTTATTGTGTTTATAAGTCGTTAGTAAGATATTTATTAGTGCTATAAGTCTAATAAGGCTTATTAACATACTTAATAAGATTCATTACATCTAAAATGAGCCCACTGTCTACAAAAGCCAAATTAATAAACTGCTTCCAAACTTAACAAATATATTAACAATGTTTGTCAACTATTGACTGTTTAGCAGCACCTCAACTAAAAGGTTACCAAAAATTAAAAGGTTTCAAAAACTTCAGAATCCGGTAGAACAGAAAAACTTTCACATTAAAACCACAATCAGCTTCAAAATGTCCTTTTCATTTTAATGAAAAGTTAAATTGATGCCATGCTGTCTAAATGTTACTGTTTTTGGTAGAAAGTATCAAGCATGATAACTAGACTATCTGCACATGAAGCTACTAAATTATTAGGACTTTCTTCAAGAGCTGTGAAAACAATTTGATTTATACTCCTTTTTAAATCCAGTTTTAATGCACTAAATACCATTTTTTAGTTTTGTATTAGAGAAGGTATTGAATGTCTCTATGTTTTGACTGATTGCTAAGATATATTTGTGGAAACTGTCACTTTTTTAACAACAATTCAGAAATAAAGGGAAAATGTTTCTGTCAGAAGGTTAAAAGAGTCTTTGAAGTTCATTGAGGTTTAGTTGGGGCGGCAGCCGGTTCTGTCTCACGACCTCTAAGGTTAAAGACTGTAGGTCAATTACTGCTTTCAGGAAAATCAAGTGCTCTAACTTTGTGAGTCACATTTACTGGTAGTGCTGTTGTAGACTGAAGCTGAACCTTTCAATGGTTCTCTTTGGCTGTAGTGTTTAAAATCCTCAACACTCACAATCACAAGTGCCTGTGGCATCCATTAATTGTACAGACGCTTGATTTGAATACAACTCCAATTTTCTTTGATTGCATACAACCCACCACAAATTTATTTAAATTAAGTTTTATTTAGATAAAATTCCCTCAGTTTGGTCTTCTGTGTTGATCTGACCCAAATCCCGTTCCCACTTTTCTCTCCCTGCCAATACTCACACACCACCATTCAGAAACCACGGTGGCAGGCAGCCCAGCCCGTGTCTCTCGTCTACACAGTCCTGATCCAGACCAACAATAGACTGCGGTGAAGCAGCAAGACTCTTCAGACCAACTCCTCTCAATGAAACTCACCCTGAGGCTGTTCAGAGCCAGCCTGCCTCCCACATGAGCCATGAGACAATCAAAACAGTATTATGCAGTCTTAAATTAAGTGCAGGGGTCCTATAAATCTGAATTTTCAGGGTTCATGAGTCTGCTTTCTCAGTTAGCCGATACATTTTAGCTCAGGAGAAACAGGCAAACAGCCTTTGGGTGATGACCAGTGTTGGGACTAACGCCGTTTAAGTATAACGGCGTTACTAACGGCGTTATAAATCAAGTAATTTAGTAATCTAACTAATTACTTTCATCCTCGCTGTAACGCCGTTATAGTTACTTCGTGTAAATCGCGGCGCGTTACTTCAAAGTTTGATGATCTTGCTGGAGCTGGGCGCTTCGCACCCGAAAGTTGCTTGTGTAATGCGGAGGGAGATCTCGAATGCGAGATCGTGATTGGTTAAAGTGTCAAGTGGGCGGATACTAGCTCGCGCGCATGAGCCCGTCACCATAACGCCGGGGTCACGCTGGACGCGGAAGCGCTGCGAAGCGGAGCGGAGCGGAGAGCGGAGTCCGCGCCGCTTCCGCTCCGCTCTGTAGTTCACGCCAGACGAGCATTTTTCCGCGGCGGTCCACAGGCGCTTCTGCTAGAGCTTTTTTTGTTTTTTCCATCATGGTTGATAATTTCATAGCCTAAAGACATTAACCCATGTTCCTGCTAAGAAAAACTGCTCTCTCAAAACCCCGCCCACCCGCTCTGTCGGCCCACTGTACTGATCTGTGTGTGCGCGCGTGTATCTCTGTTTTGTGTGTGTCTGTGCGCACGCGCTCGCAGGTGTGTGTGTGTGTAGGTAAATTAATAAACTACAATTATTAACCCATATTTCTGCTAAGAGGAGCAGCTCTCTGCATCTCTTTTTCTCTCCCAAAATCCCGCAGCCCCGCCCACTCGCTCCAGAGTCGGCTCACAGCGTTGATCTGTGCGCGCTCGTGTCTGTCTGTGTTGTGTGTGTTTTATAAATATTACCACCTGTTTCTGCTAAGATGAGCTGCTCTCTGTCTCTCTGTTTTCGTTTTATTAACTCCCGAAACTCCTCACCCCGCACCGGAGTCTATCCACGTTGATCTGCGTGTGTTCGTGTCTGTGAAAAAAGAAAAAAAAAGTGTGCGTGTCTGTCTGTTTTGTGTGTCTCTGTGTTCGCGTGCGCACGTTTGTGATGTGATTGTATGTTTATATCCGTGTCTACCGCCTGTTTAGATACAAAAACATGATCACATCTCAGACCAAAGATTTGAGAAGTTGCTACTTTTGCGCTACAATCAGTGGTTCAAAAATTAAACCCCATATTCAACTGGCTGCTTATGCTGGTGGCATTGTTAAAGTTCAGGTTAAGGTGCAATAAAAGAATGTTTAAATGATCAGACATAAAGTATTGTTACTGTGCTCCTAAATATTCTTGTTAGGATACTTGTGTTATGTTGATACTTGGAACCTTTACTTTTATTTTTATACAAAGTTTGGTTTTATCTAAGTTTATTATTGTTGATATTTATATTTTGCGTGTATTGTTGTTAAAATTTTATAAAGACAGTAAAGCTGTGGTGTGATATAAATAAAGACAGCAGAGATTTTGTTACTTGACAGTTATTTATAATTGTTTATTGTTTTGCACTTTCAGTTTTTTAAGCCATTTTGTTTAATTATAGTTGTAGGTAAGATACTTGAAGTATGTTAATAGTTGAAACGTTTACCTTTTTTGTGTGAAGTTAGATTTTTTATATACCACTTGTTGCAGTGTTTTGTGTGATAATTCTGACAAATAAATATGGAAAATTCTTTCCCTAAACTCTCTCATGTGTATCCTAAACTATGACTCCATTGGAAAACTATACCAGTATACTATTGTCGGTTATCATCTATTATTGAATGTAAATTATTTTTTTTATTTGTAACGCAGGAAAAAATACAAAATATTACTATATTTAAAGAGTAATTTAAAACGAGTTACTTTGCCAAGTAACTAATTACTTTGAAGATGCAGTAATTGAGTTACTAACTCAATTACTTTTTGGGAGAAGTAACTAGTAACTATAACTAATTACTTTTTTGAAGTGAGATGCCCAACACTGGTGATGACCAACTTCTAAGAGTGGAGTATTTGTCCTGTTTGACATCTAATGATGAATTCCAACACTCGTGGTGCAGTGCAGCGATGGGCCTTATTATTTTGGTGCTTGTTCATGACTTTGAGTCGTTTAGATTGAATTCACCCCTACATATCAGAAACAGACAGAAATTTAATTTATAGCAATCTAGTAGAAGAATTGCCACTTAAAAAAGACGTTTTTTCTCATTTCTCAACGTTTGATTATCCTTGACTCCTCTCCTAAATTCTTTTTTTTTTTAGCACCAAAGAGCAAGCAAAGTAGAGATAAAACAAATTAGAAACGATGAGCCCCACGTGGACATTGAGATTTCCATATTTTAAAGTTTTTATTTTAACTGATGGAGATATTTGACTTAGCTCTATTTCTGCATACAGCGGTGCTTTCTTGTCTTAAATGTGGAATAAATATGTTAGAAACAATAACACTTTAGCTTTTATGACAATTAGGATTTTGTGGATGCTAAACAATTCCCTGCTGCATGTTTACTTATTGCAGTTTTCCAATTAATCTCCTTTCAAATACTCTATTTCACTGTTTTTTTTCCCTTCACTGAATTGACCATTTCTATCTGATACTTTGTGCAGAATTTGCGCATATACTGAGAAGCCATTGTATGCCACTTTTCATCCAGACTGAGTCTAAGAGACGTGGAACTGGTGTCGTACTCTAAAGAGAGGAGTTTTTAACTACCTGCGGTTGTCTGTTAGGGCAGCTTGCACACTTTTGCATGCTTTGTTTGGAGAACTCACAAGGGTTTCCCTATAAAATGACTTTTGTCAAAGATAACAGCACCTGTTCTCTGAAGATAACATGGCTGTGGGATGGGATACACTCCTCTCATGCCAAGAGCTCAACGTTGCGGTCACAAACTGCCATCGTATGATGGGGGTGCCATCGGCAGAATATTCATGCCGCCGCACGATTTTCTTGAAAATGGTTGGCGTGGTCGTAAATGCAGACTGCAGCAGTTAGGCGGCTGTAGATTTTTGTGCCATCATATTGCAAAAAAAAAGTCACAGTTTAGAAGTTAAAATGTCTTAAATTGCAAACAAAACGTAAAATTTTTAAGAATAAAACCTATTTTTTTCCAATATGAAAATAATAGATATTTTCTTTTAAAGACTTTTTTTTGGTCTGATTTTCCTCCAATTTCGTAATGGTGTCATCCCTGCAACTCACCGGATTAACAATGCGCAACCTACGCCACTGACTGATGTTAGTTTTAGACAAAAATGATCCAGGTGCTGTAAAATTGCAGTTTTTTCTTATAACATCCGTGCATGCCAGCAAATTTGCTAAAAAGCTTGCATTTATGTCGCCATGCAGGGGCATTTTTGGATATGTGACCGTAGATTTGTGCTCAAATTCTTGACTGGGCTGGGTTTAAAAAATCAATAAAATTTAAAATACTTTCACCTAAAAATGTAGGATTTAATTGAATTTTCTTTAAAATACATTCTTTAAAATTTAATATTAAAAAAAATTGCTTTTGTGTCAGATTTTCAGCTGTCAATTTATAGCTAATTCAATAAAAGTTATTCAGTTTTTACCCCTAGCAATGCAAAACTAGTTTGACATTGTAATCCTAAATGTAATCTATTTGTATTGTATCATGTTGTGAAAAATAAGAAATGAAATAAAATCAAAGTGTCAGTAGTTTGACCCCAATTCTTTGTGCTATTTATAATAAATTTGCTTTTTATTATTGCTCCCCCGTATTTGAATGTGATGCACACAGACAAATACATTGTTAATATATACAGTACAGTTCAAAAGAAAGGAATGTCTTTTTTTACCATGTAACCATGATATTCGCCTGAGGCAGGAGACACTGCCGATCATCGGGATTCAGGATTTTTGGAGTCAGCGTCATCGCAGCTTCCACAGACACCACAGCCTGAGACCTGCATGCGCACAGAACACAAACACGCGACGAGCCTTGATATGTATCATGTTGACAGAGAAGCACAATTGTGACAAACACACGTCTCTATTTCAAGACTTGTACCTGTACACCGACACCTCATCTGCGCCAAACGCCCCCACAATCAGATCTGCAGAGAGACACAGAGAGAGCAAGGGGAGACGGGAAACAGTGAGCTTCAAAGAGCGCCACAGATGGGACTGATTTCAGGGTCTCCAACAATCTTCATCAAACGCAGACGCCGCACATGTAAAACGCACACACATACACACTAAGACCGGGATGCAGACCTGACAACCTGATATCACCATGGATTTTGTTTCAAACCAAAATACAAAATTTTGTGTCTTTTTGTGTTGTGCGTGTACGAGAACACCCTGTGCTGTATCCCAGAGTTCCCATCACCCACTTGTTAGGCAACAGCATTTCCCAACAGCCCGTGCAGCTCCGATCTCTAATTGATCTCATCTTTGTGCCATTTTTATTTGTTTTCATGGGTTTTTTGATGAACGCACTCATTTAATTGGCTCAAAATGTTTAAAATAGAGACGGAATTTAATGGCTGTGGTCAGGGGACACATACCAACCACAGCCGCACAAAAACACACACACAGACACACACCTCCCCGAACACAAATGCTGATTAAAACAATGTGAAACTGAGGAGAGCCTGTTGATACATAAAAGCCACCAGATGAAGCAGGAAGTTTAGTTGTTAGGCCTGTGAAGGACGCGAAATGTCCATAGAGTCCACAGGGGCTTTATCTAATTTATCAAATTAATTTAAATAATTACTCATTTCTGCGCGTGCCTTCATCAAATTAGAAAATTCTTGATTCGTTTAGCTGATTCGATCAGTTAAATCTTTGCACGACCAGCATAAAAGAAAGCTTCAATGCCCTTCTGGAGGCACGTGGAAAAGCTAGCTTGAACACTTTTCTGTGCATTCTCTCTGCCTTTCCTCTGTGGCGTATTTGAAAAGGAAGCGACTAATTGAATCTAAGAGGCACATCTGTTTCTGCCTTTGGCTGCAGTCTCCGAGTTCCCCCTACAACCGCAACATGAAACATTTGTCCCTTTTCCCCTGAGGTTAACTACGTTGATCCACGAGTGTGTCACCCTGCATCTACGTGTGTGCGAGTGAGCATAAAAAGTATCCCAAGATGCTTTTTTTTTTTTCCATTGAGAAATGTAGGAGTAAGTTAAAGGCATAATATCAAATACAGAGAGAGAAGGATCATGTACTCTGCATTAAAACCACAATCTGTGAAAGCGATTAAATTTGGCTTTTCTTTAGGGAGCGGGACCACCTCACTGCTAACATTCTGTACAGTAGGAACTGTAGTTCGCCTCCTGCCACAAATATGTCATTTTGACCGATGATGGTGCTGCTAAACCTAGCGCCAGTGTTTGCTCACTTAACAATACGTGACATGAGACCGACTGGAGCACGGGGCACCTTTGGGGTTAAGTGTGCGCAAGGATGTAAGTGCACACATGACTGCGTTGAGCTCTAAATCAAATGAAGGCCCACTCTCCTATCCATGTAAATCCCATTTGCGACATACAGCAGGGCTTACTGACCGCTGCTGATCTGAGGAGCGTGGAGGCATGCCGCGGGCGGACACCGATGGCATTTCAAGGTGTGGATAGTACGGTCTGAGCTGCTCCAGTGAACGCGGTGTCTGAACGAGGGTGGGAAAACATTACAATCATCCAGGATTTAGACTGAACTGTCAAGCTGTCACTGGCTGTCGGCTGCAACTGCCTGTTTAGCTGCAGGGGGGCCGGTCCTAATGAGGAAAGGTCAAATGTCAAAGATACACAGTGGGAAAAGAGCTTACGAGAGCGAATGAATGGTGGATTTCTGGATTAAATCATATGTGGGTTAATTAGGTGGCTTTTCGTTGAGCAGCGAACTTACAGTTTTGAGGATTGTTTTTTTAGAGCACAGTGATTTTTTTCAGAGCAGAGACGTTTTTTTCCAACAATTTCTTTGATTTAGTCCATAAAAGGCGACCAGATGGTGACACATTATAGAAAACAATGAAAGCTTAAAATGTAATAAGGTTGTGGCTCTTTGTGGGATTACCAACCCCAACATGTACACGTCTGTCAGTTTTTCAGCAAACTGTTGTGGTTGACAGTGCCGGAGTTTGACCTTTCACCTGTTAAGTGAGTCAAAGATGCATCTCGAAGCAGGCTGACCCCTTGGATGCACAAATGACCCTGGCCCCGTGATGACGGGCCTCATGTCACGCTATGTGCAAAAGCAGATGCTCATAATTAAGTTATTAAGGAAAAATACATGGATTTAGGTTCATCTGCTTCGTTTTGTCGTGTTTTTCCCACCACCTTTGATCTGCAAGGCTCTAATTCCAGTGCAACGTCATGATGTAATCTATTAAAGTCATAAACGGAGCTCGCGCATCATGCTTGCTTCCCTTCTGAAGTAGACTAATGACATTTTACGTTGATGCAGCCATATGGCCTCTCCAGCAGGCGCATGTGCAGCCCTCTTGTAACCGTGATCAAACACCCCTGCTTCCTTTGAACAGTGTGACTTTACTAGCCTGCAAACGACAGACCGTATGTGCGTGTCTCTCACTTCCGTCTCTAATGACAGAAAGGCTGTGCGTGTTTGTGCTGTATGTGTGTGTTGGCCGAGAGCTCCGCCACCCGTGAGTTTCTTCTTCCACCCGCAGGAATTGTACCTGCAAATCCCTTTGAGTGTTTGTGTTGTTTTTACCACTGATTGGAGGTGGACTGCACAGGTCCGACTGTGACCTGGAGCCTGGCACGCGCTGAACACACACTTCCTAGGCGCCAGTGAAACTGATCACAAACCGCACAACGAGAACTTCTGAGGGCGCTTGTTTGTGGAATGAATGTGTATTATTGTAGCGGGGAGAGAAGGGAAATGGCACGGACGCAAAGAAAAAAGGTAAATCCAAACCATTTTTACATTTCAGTCTAATCTGTGGAAGTTTAAAGCCAAAATAATCATGAGAGCAGACTGGCTATAAATTAGGGAGAAAATAAGCCAGTAAAACATTAGTTTCCCTTTGTTTCTTTCAAAGGTTTAAGGGTGTAAGCAAAGAGAATGAGGCAGTCAACATATTCCTTGGAAGTACCATGAATCCCTCAAGAATGGATGCAGCATAGGTTCATGGCCCACATCCCATACTTCTGTATAATGACTTAACCAGAGAAGATGGGGAAAGCAACAATCCAGAACATGGAGATGGTAGGGAGTGAGTGCCTGAGGAAAATGTGAAGGTCAAGACTGAGGTATGAGGTCTGGAGGAGAAGTGAAGTAAAAATAAAGCAAGGATTTTTTTACTCCAACATGGAAAACTTGGAGATCTAGGTATTTACCAGGATACTGATTGTTGTCCAGGTCTTGGCCTCCTCTCAGAGTGAATCCAAACCCAGGCAAACCACCACTGGGGGTCCGGGCTGCTCTCAGCTCTTGGCTCAGCACCAGCCCTTGAGTTAAGATGTCCCCGTTTCCATTAAAGATCAACACTCTGCCTCCACTGTCCTGGCCTCCGAACGGACAGCCCACTGCCACGTCTGAAGGGTGACACACAGATGCATGGTTTAGACATCAGCACGGCTGAGGGCCCCTCAGAGACAGAAGCAGAGGAAAACATTCAGGTTAAAGAAAGACGAAGGGAGAAGATGGAAAAGTGCTTGACCCTTTTAAACGGGGGGGCAACAGTTATTTATTTAACAATGACAATTTATTTAACTTATTTAAGGTTTTTCCTCATTTCATCTTTACTAATCTGTATTTAGGAAACTCATCTATGTTGTTCCTTCTGCACTTTTTGTTCCAAAAAAATGTGTAAATTGTTTAGCTTTAGGGAATCTACATCTTTTGCATATTTTTTGTATTGAACTAGAAAGGGGTATGCTAAATAAGTCTTTTCAAAGATTCAGAAGAAGCTTTTTTTCAAGGTAAATAATGGTGCCGGATCAGCTTAAGATGAGTTAATGCATTCAACTTGTGTAGAAGACCTTTTTTATCTTTTTAAAACTCCTGCATTGTTTTTGTGCAGTTAAGGGTCACAGGGTTGCTGGAGCCTATTCATCCACTGATGGCCAATGACAAGGTGCCCTGGACAGTTCACTGTGAGATCACATGTCTTATTGTCTCAAAAATATTTGATTGTCCTGGCTTCATGCTATCTCACTTGCTGTCATCATATCAGTTTGACATCAAACTTTTCCTCCCAATGGACAATATGGATGATGTTATGCGCACATGTTTACATGTGACTAGGTCAAAAGTTGATAGAAAGAGCAGAACTTATTTTAAACCGGAAATACGTCACACAGCTCCGTGTATAGAGTTCATTGGAGCTCAGTTCCATTAGTTTAGTCTGATTTCACACGAAACTCGTAAGATCAGACCAAACTTTCTGAAACAACTTATCTATTGAAAGCAGCATTGAGAAAAAGGAACTCTGAGAAAGAAGTCAAAAAAAAGTAATTTTATACTGGACCACAAGGCACACTCAAAATCATTATAGTTTCTTAAAAAAAGGACATAGAGAGAGCCCTATAGTTTAATGAATTGATAACAGAATTCACCTCCTTCCTACATACACTAAAAAAGTGAAACATTGGATCAATTAAGAAAAGTTTGGTAGTTTGTTGCATTTTTCACACTTTCTCTTAATGGTTTACGTCCGTAATTGGGGCATTTGGGTAGTCCGTCTGCATTCACTCTGTAGGTAAAATTGAATTCTGATCTGACGACAGGAAATTTGTACTCTTTTTACATATTTATGCTTAATGAAGGAAAGGGACCATCCAAGAAACCAAACTCCGAAATAAACTGCCCTAATGTGAAAGAGCTTTAGATTATTTCAGGCTCACAATTTGACCATATTTCCAATATCTGTTTATACTTTTCAACAAAAAGCTGTTAAGTCTCTAAAGCAGTTGTCATGGGATGACGGGGAGAGAATCTGGAAATGTAAATGTTGCACACTGTAAAGACTGAACCCTAAGAAAGTAAAAAGACCCTTGTTTACAAAAAAAATAAATTCTGTCTTGCAAGAAAAACAATCTTATCAAGTTTTTCAATAGCAAAATAATCTCAGTCTCAGAAGAAATATCGTCAGGGGTTTCAAGTTTTAATGTTAAGTTCTGTACAGATGCGATCATAGGTCCTGCAGTCTGATTTGAGAGTCGGGTGTGTCGCAGCAGGGTTGACGCACAACCAATCAGGGACTCAGCTTTGGGCACATGACACTTTCAGTGACTAGATCAAAGGTTAGAAAAATATCCAATATGATTGCTCAATGAGGAGATTTTTGTTTTGAACTTCCATCTATTTTCTTGACCCGCCGGGTTACAGGTGCTCTAACGATCTGTCCTACCTCGTGAGATTTTCACACCCGTAGCACAAACTGATAGCTATAAGTGTCCAAATGTCCTACCTTATTACATATGAACGAACATACAGTTTTTTGTTTGGTCATAAGCACAGCAGAGTAGGACAGGATTCCGGGGAGCAGTACAGCCTCAGAGGGGGGTCGGACACCTTAACCTGGAGGCAGCGCGACCTTACGGAGGGTCCCACAGCTTTACTGCGAGCCTGATCACAAAATCACAGGGGTGGCACAGACATATGGGCGGTCTGCTAAGACTGGGAAATATGACATATTTTTGATTTGTGCAATAAGTTTAAGTAAAATCACGGGTTGGATGGATTTATAGAACACTGGAGACTACTGGCTGGTGTAGGGAGAAGGCCGGATACACCCTGGACAGACAGCCAGCCTATAACAGAGACCATGGAGCTGGAGCGATCGAGCTTATGTTACTTAGAGAGCTAACGATGCGCGGGTCAGAAGTGAGGCAGGAGACGTGAATTTGACATGCAAATTGCATTTAGTGTAAATGCAGATTTAGTGACATTTCTTTCCTTAAAATTAGAATTCTTGGTTGACCATAACTCTTACCCAATTGACAGATTTTTTTTTGCGGCATTTAAAGAAAATCTTTGTCAAAAACTGGATTTATTTAAATAGAGCAGAGCAGGGAACTTGTGGCTTGCTGTAGTAGCTTCTATGTCACACCTACAAGCTTTTTTCCAACAGCATTTCTGCTTTTGATTCATAGCAATTCAAATAAATGATCTGAAATACAATTTTAAGCTTAATTTTCTTATTATATATCCCCCGACATGAGAAAAATGTCACAAAAACAAGATAAAAAAATACAAAAAACACAACTTTTGACCTATTTCTAGACGGCCTAATTTTGCGGTGTAAACTTTGTGAATAAATGAGATCTACTATTTATTTTTCCAGATATGTTAAACCAAATGTGTCTCTAGCCAAATATGTATTTATACATATATTTGTGCAACATTAGATAAATAAAAATATAAGAAGTAACATACTACTGACATTCAAATCTGGGTTGGTTAGACAAAACAAAACATTTTAGATGTTTGCTTGTGTAGTTCTCTATGTCCATCCATGACAACGCTTTGCCTTTAAACAGCCATCAGTACTGTAACTGTCCAAATACCTCTAGACATCCTGTTTGTCTCCAGACCCCCTCTTTTCCAGTCTAAACAACTGGTTCCACATGAAGCAGATTGTGGGGTAAAGAGGATAAATGCAACCATGTGTGTATGCTAGTGTACAAATGAGCCTATGCGTGTCCGTGTGTGCCTATAAGTCTCTACATCTATGTGCTCATATGTGTATATTACTGAACATGTGCAAAAGTATCTTAAAAAAAAATCTGAAAGAATGTAAATGTCACTCACAGACTTAGTTTAACCATGGCTCACGTGACGCAGACAACGGTGGAACACCCACTGAGCTGAACCAGGCCAAAACTATAGGAGACTCTTACTCACACACCTAATCTAGTAGACAGATTGCAATGAGCGGTGACAGAAGACCAATGTTGCTAGTTTGAAAATGATAAACAGGAGGCATAAATGAATTAGCTGAACTGTAATAGTTTGACTGGGAACCGTCAGCAAAACAATGAAGATGATAGAGTGTATTTGTTTTTGGAGATTCTGGGAGAGGTGGGGCTTTCTGAGGGGGGAAGGTCTCAGAAAAAGGAATCTGTTGGTAATCATGTCTTATAGAGCGAGCAGGTTTACAGTTAACAGTTGAGAGCTCTGATCACAAAGCTGCTATGACGACTCCTCTATAATCCAGTCTAATGAAATCAACCACTGACACGGCCCCGATCTCATCGAATCAACTCTAAGCAAGTATTTTGTGTCATTCACCCTCGGGGACTGTCAGTGACAGCATGTGATTGATGCTTCCATCCAAAGAAAAGCTGCAATATTGATCCGATTGTTATTGATCTACTGGTTAATGGGGCTTAACGGTGTGGTATGCACATTAACACTCTCCGCCTTTGAATAAATTAAAAATACAAGAGTGGGATTGATGTCATCCACCGACCAGATGTGCATCCCTTCATTCGAGGGCAGGCGGCGGGCATTAGCTTTCTGCTCCAGGGTTCCAGTGCATGCGAGTGTGTGTCTCTCTCTCCAATCAACGTGAGAATAAAACAAACACATGGAAGAGGAATGAACTCTGGGCTGCAGGACAAAAACCCTCGTAGATTATTATATCTTAGCGCACATCTGGTGAGGTAAAAATAGCTCCTTCAAACATGCATCTCTTTTTAACCCCAACGTCACAGGATAAAGCATTTTTACACACTTACAAGCTGTCATCGCCACACTTTGATTGGCTAAAGAGCTCAAACTACAGGGGCAAGGATTTCCTTAGCTAGAAAATAAACGGTCCATTAGGCACAAAACAAATTAGAGGACTTCTATCCCTTTTAGCAAAAGAACCATACCATTGTATCCATCCTGGTTGATATCTTCCAGAGGTGCAATGGCTGTTCCAAAACGGCCAAAAGTGTATGTGCCGGTAAGAACGACTGGCTTGGAAAAAGTGAGCGGCGCCAGTTGGAGGTACAGGTACACCCTCCCCACCTCCCTGGGCTTGCTCACTGTCTCCCTTTCCATGAAAAGGGGAGCTCCAACAAGTACATCATCAGTCCTGAGGAGACACAGCACCAATGAGCAGAGACAGAAGCAGCACACATGGACTGAAAGAGGGAGTCTCCACATACCCATCTCCGTTTAGGTCAGTGACGGCCACCGAGTACCCAAAGTAGGAGGCCATCTGAGGGACCGAAAATAAAACAATCTTTCAGAATTTTAACCCCAATACCGCAAGATGAATCGGTTTTAAGACGTCCCAAAACAAACAGAAAAGTCAAAACATCAGGCAAGCAACACATTGAGAAGCAGATGTGCTGATGATCCCACCTGCTCTCCAGTGAAGTTCTGGATGTAAGTCAGATTGGTGGAGTTGATGACGGCCACCTGCAACGTGCAAGAAAGGCTATTATACATAATAAAGCATCCTACAAAAAAAAAACATAATTTAATCTCATGTAATCCTAAAAAGGATCTTAATTTTTGTCATCTATTTAAAATAATTGGACTTTTAATCTCTAAAATCACGTGTACTTTAGGTTATGAGGTTTAGTAGTTTGCCCAATAATAATGACATTGCCAGTGCCAATAAAGGTGATCCTCAGAGCTCCACCTCTGCTTTTTATCAAATATCATCAAAGTGTTTGGCATGAAATCACAAAGAGACTTTATGAAACTGCAGTTACGACAGTTTTGTCCCCCTGAAATTCTGCCCTCCCCCACCGCCTCCATCTCTGCGCCCTTATACCCTCGTCTTTCTCTGCTGCCCCCCCATTCTAACACTGCTCGCAGGGAGAGTTAAATGGGGGGGGGGGTAGAATTCCTTTATAAGAACTAAAATAACAACCACATGGAGACAGCCAGGGGCTACATGCACACATGTGCAGGAGGAGACATGCTAATCTTGATCACTCAAAAAACTTGCAGACAGATGAAGATGTGTAAACAATAAATATTGAATAAATATGTTGACAATTAACTTTGCTTTTGTTCCAATTATCCACAAAGGAAGCCCGACCGGATCTGTGTGCCCCTCTGGAGCCTCTTCCATGGCTTACCTGTGCCTACTGTGAGCTCTGTGGCACCAGCTATCCTTTCTCAGAAATCACTCAGACTGTGGTGGTTTCTGTTGTGGTGAGTCTGTGGTTAAACTGCAGGTTATGTGTTGTGTGCATTTAAAAGGGTCACAAGGGTGAGGTAAGGTCACTGGCCCCTAAATGCAGCGGAAGCCGTGTGTCATTAGGGAGGATTGAAACAGTCAGCCCCGGGGACACGTTCCCATAAGAAAGCACACGACAAACTAAAGTTTACACAATGACGCACGAGCAGAGAGATTCATGTGCATTTCAGATTATAGTCCTTCTTTCCAGTGTGTCTGCTGGAAGTCACAAAAAAGTGAAATTTTAGAAAAAAAATCGATTAATTAAAAAAAGTGTTTCAAATGTATTATTATAAATAAAACAAAATCATATTAAACTTACTTGGCAATGATGTAATTCTGATTCGAGAAAAATGAAAATGAACTAGTTATAACCGCTTCCTGTTTGTGATTTTGTAAAAATGCGAGTTTAACCTTTTTTAAAATATCTGTCAAAGTTGCTGAAAGGGTTTTATATTTTGAAAATCTCTTAAGTTACTGAAAGCCTCGTTTCCGCTGTATTTTGAGCGTTTCCATTGTAATATGGACCCATTAAACAGCACCGACCCATATCTCTTGAGAACCTCCATCTGGTGTAGGTCCATAGAAAAATAGAGTGGGACGGTTGATTGGGAGAAAGTGATGAAGACATTAGAAAGCGCCAATATAGCGCTAAGCTAACATTTCCGTTTTCCTCTTTACAGCGGTATTCTTCTTAGCCGCCCTCAAATCTTCTTTCAAACAACATTAAATTCCTGTTTTACACAATGTACAAAAAGTAAAGCGAGAAAAAAGAAGAGCTGCTGGATGACCTCCACTGTTGTTGCTTTTCTAGTCGTCGCACTACAATGACAAGCTAGTGATCCGCTCAGTGGGAGTGAGGCTTAACTGAGTGGAAACACTCGCCAGAATTAATTGGCCTGTATGACTCTGTACCGGACTGGACCGGATCGGATTGCTCATTGGAATCAAGGCTTTTCTTAACTCTGCACAGGCTTAATTTAAAAGAACCTAACTGAGAATTTAAGAAACATGCTAATTGTTGATCGGAGAAAAGGATCACTTTATGAAAACCTCTGACGAAACCTTTCAGAACATCAAATGAAATAGTGGTCATATTGAAAAATGTTTCATTTCATGACACGCTAGAAAACAATTATTTTTGAAAGGTAGATAAAATTAAATTAAAAAAATTAGGAAACATCACATTTCTCGCTGAAAGCCATGAGCACTCTGACTAAACCTGGACTGGAAAAGCTTTAAAAGTTAGCCACGCAGGTCAAGAAATGGTTAAAAGAAAAGAATGTCAGCATTTCTGAGCTGCTCTGGCAGAAGGCAGACCTGATTCCCATCAAGAACTCCAGAACTAAAGACCAGAGTGATGGCAAGAAAATCATTTCACCTCTGAGACCTGGAGATCGTCACAGAAGAGCACAGGTTGATAATCCCAGGGGAGACTTTTTAAAAAGTTGTTTTAATCAATAACAATAGCTCAATCTGACAACCACTAACTTTACTAAAAGAGAAATAAACAAATACTTTTATAAGAAATCTTTTATTGTTTTATAATATAATTCAAAATGACATACATGGTTGTAACTAAATACTGTTAGTCAGTGGTTGTGAATGAACAATTCATTCATTTTTAAGTAGAATCTCTCTTTGGAAAGGCTCTTTTAGTGTCAAACTTTTTCTGTAAATCTTCCTGACACAATGTCATACGATCTATATTTATTATAATACCTTAAACTTTAAGTCTGTAAATATATTTTACATCCCTCTGCAATATTAAAAAGTAATAACATTCCTATTGCAGAGGACATTTCTGCAAAAGAAGTATTCATATTTAACCTATTTCTGTTAGAGTTGGTGTTTAAAAAACTTCCTGATTATAAAGTTTTGTTCTTTTTATTATGGTTTACCACTTATAGAGTCTTTTGTGTTCAATAATGTCCATACTCACATATCCAAAGTTCTGCGCTCCTCTTGGAACTCCAGCTATCAGCTCTGCAAAATATAAAAACAGCTCAAATTTGTGCGGTAATTTATTTTTTTTAAACTTCATTCAAGTTTCATTCTATACCCATCCCGCCTCCAAGTGTTTTTGATTGAGTAGTCGAGACTCTGATTACACAGTGATGGATGATAGCATTTGTGAAGAGGATCAGAGAGACCCACCCAGAGAGAGGAGATAAAGTCCCTCCTTCCTGCCATGTGGCTCAACCACCACCCTAATTCTCAGCCTCATCTCCACTCAGAAGTCCCAGCTCTTCAGTCTGAGGAGGCTTTAAGGAACACAACCGCAACAAACTCTGCTCTACGACCCAACACATCCACGAGCACATGTGGGCTCTTTGGGCTCACTTTAAGACATGTGTTGTGCCTGAGGGGGATTTTCAGGGTTGGTATGAGGGGACATTTAAATGTGGAGTTGAAGATCCCACCAAAGGCTGAGCAGTAAAATGACATGAAGGAGCGGACCGTCATGTTGGTGACAGACTGTGCGGTGAGGCTGTTTGAAGAGGGGGCAAATAACTACAGGAAACAATAATGTGGCTGTTCTTTTCTTTATTTTTTTTCCTTTATAAAAAGGGGACGCTTTTGTGAGAAAATAGCTTGTGTGTTTTAATTATACAGCAGAAGAAAAATTGCACTTTTAGCAACTTCAGCATTTTTTTTATGGCTTCAATGCATTTCAAACAGAAAACAGCTCTTCCCCAAATGCGCTTTTTAAAAAATAAATTCATGTTTATGAGTGGCTGCATCTCTTTACAACCAATATTTCAAGCTGAGAAGAGAATCTGGAGGGTCTCTTGACCTGTGGAGGTTTGCAGGGTCTGCCAGCGTTCAACTATAATCAGTCAAAACGAAGGACAGGAAACCCGTCTATTGGGGGGGTTCCTGAAGTCTTGTCCCGGTGGGGTCGTGACCCAGACATACAGAGACAGTTCTCATTACTGCATCTAACAGAAGACAGCAGCGGCCGCTCACTATCAGCCACTCCACTGCACAACATTGGGGAGGAGGCAAACATGCAGTGTTTGTGCCAGTTCAGCTGCTGATGCCATAAGTCAGTCCTCCACAGCTGTGTGTGGTTTGCTGCAATCTTCTCACCTTGTTCAGAGTCTCCTGTAAACTCTCCCGCTGCAACAGAGTAACCTAAATCGACAACAAAAACGGAGATTAAACGGAGAGAGAAGCGAACGTCGATGCACGGATTTTAGGAGTTTGTTACCAAGGTAACTGTCGTCGTTGGCGTCATCAGAAGCGGTGGTTTGTTTCTCGCCTGGAACTTGTCTCAGCACCGCCTTCAAGGAGTAGCCGTTGATTATCTCTGCTATTCCGGCCGTCATCACTTGACCTGCACTCACACAAACACAAAGTTATGTGGTGCAGATAAACAGATAGAAACTTGGACACAGTGGAAGAGACGCATTTTTCTGTGGATTTCTGCTGAAGCTGGCTGATGCATAGCGCCACAGCTGAATCCAAGAGCTCCCAGTGGAATTTTATAACACGTAATTTGCAGAGAAACAGCTGTACGCAATGCCCCAATGTTCCCTTAAAGCCCCCTCACAGGAGGAACCGTGAATTATGGGTGTGTGCGCCCAAACAACACTCTCTCTCAGCTGATGAACGGGAGGTCAAACAAACACAGCATTTTATCTATGGCTGCCCTCAGCCGTCCATAAATTCTTCTTTATGTGTGAGTGGAAGCAACAGGGGGGAAGATGTGCCCTTTGACCTCCCCTCCGTCTCCTCTCCCCCATGCTCCGAGTTTGTCTCTAAAAACTAACACATCACCGCGTTGACTCATTATAAAGCTGCAATCTGATAAACGATGCTCACTGCCAACGCAAACACGAGACACTGCTGCTAATTTGAAAACTACTTTGTACCCACAAGCTTTATTTATTTATATTTATGATGAATCAGGCCGAAGGTAATTGTAGTATGTTAGACGCCATAAAACTCAGGCTGAGTGCTTTTATAAACATTTGAGGGAAGTGTTTTAACTGAAGGCAGTCAGCGTTGCCAGGGCACAGACAATCCATTAAGTCTTCTGAACATAGCATTCATTATTAAACAACATGTTACAACAGCATCAGCTCTACGCACTAAATCACAAAGAAGTTTTTTATACTTTACAAAATATTCTTTTGTAATTGAGTCTGTATTTGTAGAAGATTCACAACTTAGTCATATCAAACAGTTTACTTATATAAAAAAAAACAGCGAATAGGTTAATAAGAACAAGTTAGCTAGTTAAAGCCATTTAAATACTTTAGTTTACAAAGAGACACATAAAGTGCCACTAATTAGCTTGCACAAATAAATGTTAAATACCACATCTACCACATCGAAAGTCCCACTCCGATCTTTCTTTTAATCTAATTTAAAAGCATTCCTGATGGTATTTTAATTATGTTTTCAGACAAAATCAAAAAACCTGTGTCGTTTTCAAGAAAATACTTTCTGCAGAGTGACAGTAGTTCATTAGATATTTGTGCCCCCCTTTCCCTTTTTAAGCTAAAATTTGTCCCAATCCGAATTCTTCCCTACTCCCTCCCCCTCCATTTGAAGAGGCAGATTAAGAGGAAGTGTATCTGGGATATTAAAGTTATAAAACCTATCTTGTTATGTACATTCAAGCGCTGGAAGCTCTGCACTGATGCTAGCGGACCGGCAATTATCGGTGATGTCATTGAACAAAAGTGACGTCCGAATATGAGACACTATTTTTAAATTACTCTCCATTTGGAGGGTTAAATGAAGGGGAAAGGAGAAGGGAAGAATTTGGATTGGGCCTTAAAGTCCCATTGGTTGGAAACTTTGACCCATCCCCTGTGGGAGTGGTGAGTTGTAGACACAGCCTCACTTGGGAACCATTTGGTTTAACCCCCCAATCTGACCCCTTTACTGTGTCAAACAGGGAGGCACTGGATCCCAATTTTAGAGTCTTTGGTATGACTCGAATGGGATTTTAAACTCATGACCTTCCAGTCTCAGGGCAGACACTCTACCATAAGGCCGCTGAGCCCCTTGTCCAACAGAATTTTTTCGAACTCCTATAATTCATAACAATTTGAATAAAGAAACACTCTGAAATGCATGTTTGGGCTTAATTTTCTTTAAATATGTCCTCCATTTTTAAGAAAAAATGCCGCAAGAACATGTTAAAAAACATGATTTCTAATTATTAAAATAAAGGCAGGTTTACAGATCTGGTGGTGAAATGAAAGGAGGGATCAATATGTGTTTCACTGCTCCTCACCAACAGCTCTTTCCATTCATAAAGCTCAGATAAACGCCCAAACACCTGAGGATGGAGGAGTACTGCCACACTTCAGCAGCTTCTCCATGTCACACTCCAGCTACACTAATCCCTCCTGCTGACACGAGCCGTGTATTTCCAGCAGACACGCTGACCTCAGAGCCGACTTTATCAAGCGGGAGATTCATCTTCCGCCCTCATTCTGACTCTTCGAAGCACTCCCGTCCTTCCCTCCCTCTCTGAACCAGCGTGTCTCTGTCATCACTTTAGCGGTTCCTTATCAGTCCTCCGCTCACTTTCTCCATCCCCCCACCGCCCACCCTCATGCCTGTTCCTCTGCTGTCAAAGTGAGCATTTCTTTCACATTTTAAAGCCTGGATCACCAGAAGTTAAAATAATGTCTTATAATATGGTAATCCTTTAACACCGTGACGGTTCAAACACAAAACGTATACAGTAACTTTTCAGCCGTTTACACGATCAACATAATTCCAGTAGATTTTAAAGGAGAAAAGCCGCTTTTCTCCGTTAAAATCTACTGGAATTACGTTAATCGAGTTGAAAATTTGCAGTAAATCGAAGGACATAAACACTCGAGCTCTAGGATTAAAGAGATAAAATAATAAGAAAGAATTCAGAGGAGGGGCTTCAATCAAGTGCCTTTTTTCCTAATGATCTAGCTAGCCCTCTGTGCTGTATCACTGGACAGAGGGGCAGTTCCTCCACACTTCATTACCCCCTCATCAGCTCATTACAGTGGCCAAACACCCACTTCCTGTAACTGTACAGTCAGAGACAAGGCCTCAAACAGAGGAGTAGTGAGAATAGAAGTGGACAGAGAAAGGAAGGAAAAAATTACTTGATTTAGCAGTTGAGCTGGTGTTGCCTAGTCTGACTGTTGAACTCATTTCATTCATTTTAAAATCTTTGCCACAAACGAGGACTACTGTTTTGAAGTTACCTTGCCAGTAAAAGCTTCCCGGTCCTCCGACGACCAGCCTTCCCTCCTGGAAAGAGAGCAGTTAGTTAGGGCTAATCACATGACATCAATTTGTCATTTTTATCGCCCATGTGTGTCTGCACACATGATTTCTGTTGTCATGCCTGCAAAAAAAATGACATTTTCCTGTGCAGAAAAGTAGAGTGTGGCTATTTGACATGGTTCAGGCTACATATGTGCATCTATGGCTGGGGTGTCAAACCCAATCACACAGGAGGCCAAAATCCAAAACATACTTTTAGGCTCCGGGATGAACAGGATAAACATTTATTGAACACTCTAAAACTAAATTTTAAAAATGTAAAACTGCAACTTTTTAGCATAATTATTTAGCATTACGCGGGATAATGCAAGTGTGAATGCTATAAGATGAATTTGGCTGCTGAGGATGCTAGTGCTGATAGCTAAAGATGCTGAAATTGATAGCTAAAAACACTGACGCTGATAGCTGAAAACGCTGAAGCCGATAGCCAGCTAAAATATTAGCTAAATGCCAAATTAGCCTAAAAAACTATTTAAAAAAAAGCAAAAAAAAATTAGGTTTGCCAAAACAGCTAGCATGTAGCTGAGAAAATAGCTAAACTTCAAAATAGCCTAAAAAAAAGCCTAAATCAACTAAAACAGCTAGCATATTGCTGAAAAATATTAGCCAAACTCCAAAATAACCTACAAAATGTTAGTAAATGCCAAAATAGTCCAAAAAGCTAGCAGAATCGTAGCTTTTTAACATGATTATAAAATTAAAAAGGCAGGAATATTCCAGAATAAATCAATATAAACCTTAAATAACCCTCAATATATTACTCTCCATAAAAATATATTTTGTCAAAATTGTACAAGTTAGAAATGACAACAAGATATCATGTACTGTAAACATTAACAACAATAACATAAAATGATCTGGAGGGCCGAATGTTATTACTCAGAGGGTAGAACGCGGCCCCCGGGCCTTGACTTTGACACATGTGATCTGTGGTGTTGAAAGACTTTCAGTTTCATCAGTCCATGATGGTGGTCTCATGTATGAACAATCATGTTGTTGTATTAATGATACATCAGAGTGATCTTTACCTTGGTGAAATCCACACTGAAACCAGCCTGGCAGAACCCCTGTCCCTCTGGGTCTGGATCATCTGTAACGCGACACACGCAAAGTTAAACAACACTCAAACGTTTGACTTTATTTTGGATCTTATTGAAACTCAATACAGCCTTTGTTTGTCTGCCTGACAGACTTTTAGCATCTGCTCTTTTTGGTTTCACATTAAAATCAAAACCAAGTGTGCGCCGTTTGGTGAATGAATCAGACTTTTTCCTCCAAAGTTCCTCAATGAGTCATAAAGCTTGTGACGACTTTTTGTAATATAAAAATGACAAAATATATATTTTTTTAGTTCCACGCCTGACAATAATAGCGTCTATCAACTTTTGAATGACCCGACCTATCTATCTATCTCTAGATAAATGAATATAAGATCCTTTCAGAATGTTGACCTCATACAGTAGCTAAAGCCTCACTCTGATGCCACAAATTGTTTTAAAGTTTGATTTAAAGTTATTGATCTTTTGCTTGGAGAGTGTAAATCATCTTATTTAATATCTCAGTCCATTATACCATGGCTTTTACTGGGTGTTGGACAACATTGCAGGATTATTTCTTTAAGTCATTAGAGCAGTATACTATAGTAAGGTTACAGTTTCAAATATGTTTAGAGGGAATGATGCCCTGAATATTTTAATTTTCTCCACAAATTGGGTTTTTTCTTGTTTAATTGACTTCTGAAAACGTTTTTCTTCATTTTTGTTTGTCACACAAAATTCATTCAATTTATTTCTACCTGTGCATCAAAAGTCATTGAGGTCAAAATATGCTCTATTTTAATTTCTGCAGGTTCAAAACTGTAGATACTCAGATTTTGAGGTTATTTGTGAAGCTCTTCCTAAGGGTTTTTGCTTCAAATGTTTTTTATTTAAATAAATAAATCAGAGTAGAAGTAATAGTCTGTGTTAAGTATTAAGGTTGCCAAAGCTAAGAAGGTAAAAAATGAAGATGTAAATAACAAGAGAAAGTGGAGTTTAACTTTGTAAGCATTTTTTTCTAGAAATTTAGCAGCTGAATCTGCAAGAATTTTAATATCTGTTGCCAACTTTTTCATTGAAATCGCTTGACTTTGTTACCTTTTCGACAAATCAAAGCTTTACATATTTTAGGATTTCTTATGTTCATTATAGTACACAAACACTCTTAATAACCAGGTCAAAACTGTTGAAAACTTGAATTCCCTGAGCTGCTTTTGTGTTTCGGTGATCTCATCTAACTGTACATACAAACATAAGGTGTCACATGCACATAAATTGTACCTCATTTTAGTGGCACCCTGAGGTGAAGTTTAATGACGCGTAAATTACACGAGCGCACTTGCAGCATAAACAATAACTCCGTTACAGCTCGCGTGCAACAGACTGCCAAGTATAGATGAAGCCAAGAAGCTGTTGGTGGCAGAAAAATCCACCGTGAAGAAACACTCGCTCTCTCCTGAGAAGTAATCAGAATAATTTCACAATAGTTCCCATGTTTGAAACAGTTCAATTTAAAATATGATCACTCTGCTTTTGATTACTCAAAGCTGACAAGCAGAACTCAGACAAAACTGCATCCATGGATTCTCACTGAAGACTTTTTATTTATTTTAAGCCCTTTTATTTTAAACACGGCAGAGAGAACGTGTGTTCGGTATATCAATGACAACTTAAAAGGTAAACTATCTCAGGCTGAGAACATGCAGCAACAAAGAGGAAAGGAGAAAAAAAATGGTGGATCTGGGAATGGAGGAGGTTTGAGCGGATGTGTGGGGGGCATCCTATAAATCCCATTTACAGAGGCGATGACAGGAAGAAGAGGGCTGAAGTGAGAGACTGATAAACTCTCGGTCAGATTATATTCAGGTTACTCTGGCGAATTCTGCGGCATCAGAGATGCTGATCTGTAGACGGGACCATATTCCTCAACGGGAGATCTCTAACATCAAAAAGCAGGTTTGGATCTACTATTGACTTTTGATTGTCTAGTTAATATAAATAAATAAATTAAATTCATAGAATAAAATTCAAACCCACCAAAAAAATGATCTGTAGGTAATTTCCACAGGAAATTTAATAAAAGCATCAAACCAATAAATGAAAAATACTCACAATTTGACAATAATTAAGATTGTTATGATGCAATTTATCTCAGATCGTTCCAAAATGGCTGAATTATCTCAACTGTAATTTATTACAGACAACCAATAGGCTGCTAGATTAACCCTTTAACACCGGTCACACTTAAAACACAAAATCTTTAACATACACAATCAACGTACTTCCAGCAGGTTCTGAAGGAGAAAAGCGGAACCCTGGTGCTCCGGTGTTAACGGGTTAAAAGATTTTTTCTCTTATAATCCAAATCCCACATATAGAGTATGCATTCAGTTAACTGGAAACTGAAAAGACATTTGCAGGTGAGGCTGCAGAGTTACTCACTCGTCCTGCAGGGTGAGTATTCTGCGTAGGCGCTGAAGTTCTGCACAGCCACGTAGCAGGTCCCCACGGGATCCTTTTCCCCGTCTCTCTTTACTGTCCGCCAGTGATATAGAGGAGCACATGCCTGAAGAACAGGTACGTCAGTGTTTTTAATTGTCAAGATTCAAAAGGAAGATTTCTCTCCTGGAGTGAATTTATAAAAAAGATTAAAGTTTGTTGTCAATTTTGTGTACTCACCACCACCTTTCCTTTGTGCGTCCTGACAGACGCCCCAAACTACTGGTGGGACTTAAACTCCAGAGGCTCTCTGGTGCCGTTCACCTTAATCATTCTGTTATCTGATTGCAACAAAAATGAAAGCAGGAGTTACAGTGAAGCATACGCTTGGACACATGTTTTCCACAGTGTTGGCAACTAAAGTTGAACCTGACAATGCGGTCTGGAGCATTTGTCCTTAATGAGCAAGAGCAACCAGCAATGTCTTAAACAGGCCAGTAAACACACTTCTAAACACCCCAGAACTTGACATTCGACAGGATATGAAGCTTTTTTTTTTTTTTATTTCTCATAAAAATGTAACAACAGTTGAAGGACTGACGTAGAGGCACATGTTTATGTGAACAAATTGCTTCCTTTTCTATCAGAATTACAGTAAAACTGTCAGATTGGAAGTTTACATTTGCTTGTTGTGGATATTTTCCGTCATACTTTCAGGACCAGATGGTTGTGTTAGTGATCCAGACCTGTCTGCATTAAACACCTTGTTTTAGCACATGTGCACACAAACACACTAACATCGACTCACACAAAAACATAGATTTTTGCACCTTTATTTATTATCCTACTTTGTTTTAACTCTAGTTTACAAGTATTTATGGATCTCTTTTGATTAAGATTAGAAACTAGTGGCCTTGTGGCGAATGGACGAACAACCTAGGTTGTCCCCTACCTTCACCCAACACTGGCTGGGATAGGCTCCAGCATCTTCCATGACTCCAAAAGGAATTAAGAAGGTTTAGATGGATGTATTAGACCCCAGAGAGTTTATTGGTCAGAAGACAAATGCAAACTGAATCCATTCTTTTTTAAGTCATCGATAGAAATCTGACTGCGCAAAATGAAGCCTGACTTGGGACGGTTTGCTACCCCCACTTGAGCAATGCTGCAAAAATGGTTGATACAGTGAGACAAAGTAAAGTCAGAATTTTATTTGGTCCACCCACCTGCCAACCAAAACACACCCTTGATTATGCATAAATTTGAGCTCTGATAATATTTAAACAAGTGTTTATAAGGTACAATAGTTAAAAATGAAAAATAAAGTAATATGCATTAAAAAAAGTTTTGTAATCAGGCAGTACATACATTTCTTTTCAGTGAAAAGCTTGATTTTTTTTTTAATGAGAGATAATGAAAGAAGCATCCAGTGGTCATTTGAGGTCTTGCAACATTTGGTTTGTATGGTGGTAGCTGTGGGACAGTGGTAGACCAGTAGATTTCTGATTGAAAAATCTTTTTTTTTTTTTTTAAACACATTTAGAACATTTAAAACATACAGAAGGTGAAAAACCTTGTAAGCAATGTATAAAAAAGACAATAATTAAACAACCAAGGGAAGCAACAAACAAAACAAAAAGCAATAATGTGACAAGAAAATGAAAAATCACAGGTTTGGGTTCTGCCTTGCCTGCTCATGTGTTGAAGCGTTTTTGACCAAGACACTGAATCCTGAGTGTGTGAGCCTGTTTGTGTATGGGTCAGTTGGACTGTCACTGTACAGCACTTTGGGGCTTCATCAATATAGAAAGGTGCTATAAAAGTATTCAGCATTTGCCCTTTTACCATTTCTGCTTTAAGTTGAAAAAAAAAATAGAACAAAAACCAAAAGGTTTTTATGTCCTGCCCAAGAATGCATTGTGATGTGGAAGAATTGGGAAGCTAACCACTGATGTTCTTTTCTTAGTAAACCCCAACCCCCTCCATATAGTTTTTCTCTAATGCGTCCAGTTCTGTCAAAAAGATGAAACACGTGGATATAAGAAAAGTCTGATGCTGAAAGCAGCTAAGACTCACTTGCCAGACTTCTCCACTCAAACCACAGAGATGCAATCTATCAAAAATGTGCTAACATATCACCACCACCACCATCCCTCCACTTGCATGGTCTGACACATCTGCATTATGTCACTGAAGAATTTGCATGGACAGGTACTCACACATATGCACAGCATCCCCACGTGAAACTGATCTATGACATAAACCGGTCAAGTCCAAACAGATGTTCACCTCTCATGCTGCAATTTTTCACAGGGTCAGTAGAAATTGACTTCAAATCTGCATTCATTGTGGTGGAGCTTTTTCTGTTAGAGTGGGTGATATTTCATGGGGAGGTTGTTGATGACTACCCATGCAAGGTTTACCCTTCAAACTTGAAATTACTCCCTGAAAGGCTTGGTGAGAAGTCATTGTAATTAAGTTTATGAGGAAAGGAGGAGTGGTCCTCCAGTTCAAACGGAGCAGCTCACAGTCATGTACACCTACAGCTATCGTTCAAATTAACTCCTTCCTTTCAAAAAGTCACTCCAAGTGTTTTTTTTCTTTGATCGTCATCCAAATCAGAATTCTTTTCATATAAGCAATAAGGAACAGAGGGCCTATATGAAGGATACAGGACAAAAAAATCACATTTTTTTGTCATGTTCCCCTTTCCCCCACTAGGAGCCAGATTCTCATGTGCATACAGTTCAAATTCTTTTCATTTTCCTTAACTCAGACATGAGGGCTCACAAAATAAAGCCTGTTTTCCAAAAATAAGATTTACAAAGTGGTGGTTGATGATCAAACACAAAACAATACACATGATGGATCTGCAAACCTGCACTTTTTGTTAGACTGATGGGATCCACATGTCCTATCTCTTTTTCTCATGCAACCCCACGGGTGCCAGCTTATGTAGAAACACATATGAGACACATGGGTGTCTGGATTCCAGTCCTTGAAAGTTGAAGGGCATCCCGGGCCACCTGTGGCCACTAAAGCAGCCTTCTTTCTACTTCTGACAAAAATGTCATTTGTAAAAGTGACAAACAGAAAATGAGAACACCACAGATTTTTTTAAAATGTTTCAATAACAGCATAACGCCCCCCAGGCAAATTAATTAAGATCCATGAGAAAAAGGCAAATGTCCAACTGAAACTTACTGGAATTGTCGAAAGGAATCTGCCTGCAGGTTCCAGACACTCCAGGCCAAGCGCAGTAATAGACAGCTCCCGCCTCAACGATGCCAGGCTGGGAGGTGTTCGCTTTAGGAGCCCCCACCAGCACGCTGATCCTGGTGGGCACAAGGGGAAACCACAGCACATGCAAGACACGCAGGACAAGCACAGCCTCAACCACAAACACATGACAAAGTTCTCTCTGCTTAAAGTTAGTGCAAATATTCAGTACCCCACTTTCTGACTTTTTGGGTACAAAATCCTCAAACAGAGGAAGTTATTGGTCATAGCTTCAACTCACGTGTTTCTATCGCTGGTGGCTTGATAAAAGTCCACAGAATAACCGAAATAACTCCCAACGGGTCCTTTGTAAACAGTAGGATGCTCTGCGTAAAGGTTAAAACTCCCAACTCCGCGCGGCGCCGGCCAGAGCACAGACAGGACCCCCAGCGTAAACATCCCAGCAGAGGACCAGCAATCCCAGACGCGCTCCATCCCGACTCACAACCAGCCGCGCACACTGTCCCACCGCTGGAGTGAACACGGTCTTTCCCGGTGCAGGTGATGAGAAGTTTTGCGCAAAGTTCCTCCCCAATCCACCGCCTTTTGGATGTCTGCGCGCGCTCCCCGATGCCTTTTACGCCACCAGGTTTGAGGTTTGCGCTCCAAGATTACACAGTCGCGCCCCGCCCCCATAAAAAAAAAAAAAAAAAAACCTTACCCCCTACACACACATTACCAAGCACAAACCACATCTGAGCGCGCAAAAAGGAGGCTGGCGCGTCACGACTCATTTTATGGCGCAGCTCGTTCCAGATCTCTTGATGGCATTAACGTGACATTTTGGTAAAAGATAAATGCAGAACATTAAAACAGACTCAATTACTTCCCTTTTTACAAGCCGAGTAAACCGTTAGATTGGGCTTTTTTCCTCCTTCCGCTGAGAACAATCTCTTGTAATTATGGCGCTAATTATGATGTCGACTTGGGGCAGAAATCTGTAAAGTTGCACACGTTTGTGGCATTTCAGGCCTCGAACTTCACTCAACACCAAGTCATTTCCCCTGAAACCACAGAGGTAACAAGCTAACTTTTGCCGAAAATAATCTCCTGCTTTGAAGGAGTCTCAGAGGTGACATGCAGCACCAGCCTGTTTGTATATTTAGCTTTGCGCTCTTTGGACCATTTGTTTTGCAATATCTTGCTCTGTGCGTGGAATTGGGAACAAGTGCTGCTACATCATGTGCTGTGTGATCTCAGGGGTTTATTTTAATTAAACTTGGCTTTATGGGGATGGGGTTTAAAGTAAATTACACACAATGGAGGCTGCAGTGAGCCGCTTTAAAGTCTGATTGGGCTGTTTTCTGTCAGGACAGAAGATGGAAAACAGGTGGGAAGGTGAGGAAGAGAGGAAACCCAACCTTGACCTGTCAGGAGTGGAAACCTTCACACAAACTACCTGCTTCATCCATCCTGGCCCTTCATTTTTTACATTTCTAACCAACTGGGTTTCCTTTTGCAGCAGTGATTTAGACTTCTTGAACAGAGAAAAAGTAACAAACAGGAAAACATCAGATCCAGATGTACTGAATTTACAGTTAAAGAGGGCAAATGATAGAAGATCCATAATCTGACATAGGGCAATGAGATAATTATTGCTTAAAGTCCCACTCTGAACAATTTTTGATCCATTTTAAGAGTGTGCTTTTTTAAATTCTGAATGTAAAAGTTAAAGTCCTATAAGTTGTCACAAACCTGTATGTGAAATTTGTTCTCTACATTTGACCCATCCCTGAGCTGCAGACACAGCTCCACTTGGGAACCATTTGGTGATTTCACCCTCCAACCCAACCCCTTGATGCTGAGTGTCAAGCAAGGAGGCACTGGGTCATGCTTAGTGTCTTTGGGATGACTCAGCCGGGATTTGAACTCATAGTTTTCCAGTCGGGCGGACACTGCATTAAAAAAAGGCCACTGAGCTGGTAAAATGGTAAATGGCAAACACGTGCTTTTCTACCTTCCTCACAGGCTGACAGTGCTTGACAGTCCAGACCCATTCACACATTCACTCACTGATAGTGACTCTGCTCCTGAACACTGGCACCAACCTTCCACCTGAGACAAGGTTGGATTTAGGGTCTTGCACAAGAGCACTTTGACACATGGTGGGAATTTAACCTGCATTCTTCCGATTGGAAGGTGGACCGCCCTATTGTTCCACCACGGCTGCCCCCCATTCATTCATTAGCCTCATGTGCCAGTCTGTTGCAGGGCCTCAATCACACACCCATACACACCTTGGGGCAATTTCAGAGTAATCAATTAAGGATGTTTTTTGTATGGTTGGAGGCAGCTGGAGTTCTTGGTGAAAACCCATGCATGCACAGGGAGAACATGCAAACTCCATACAGAAAGATCCGCAGTTGGTGGTTCTGTTTCAGGTCCCTCAGCTGAGACTTGAACCAGGGGCATTCTTGCTGTCCAGCAAGACTGCTAACCACTGCACCACCGTGCAGCCCTGATTTAGTCAAAATCAGTGTCATTTTCTCAGAGATAGTTTCTGCAGAACAACCCCATCCCCCCTTCCCTTCCCTGTTGCTGAGAGTTGTCTGTTTACACTCCCTCGATGGATTTAGTCCTCTACCAATGACTATAATGTTACTTAAATGCCCTCAAAAGAGAAGCGATCAGGGAGCTTCTGGCCCACCTGCTTATTTTCTACATCACAAATAAGTTCTTTTTTTTTAAACTGCATTTTTTCCATCTGCTCCAGACTCTCAACAATTTGAATAAGAACATACTCAGAAATGCAATTTTATGCTCAAATTTCTAAATGTATATCCACCATCATCAGGAAAAAAATGGCACGATAACCCGTCGGTAACAATTTTCTTTGGAGTGGGTGTTTAATGCAGAGGTTTGAATGAACTCTACTGCATCTCCACCATTTTTACACTCAATAAAATTCTGTTACCAGGAAAACACACACATGTTGTTCAGGTTACATCCTGTCCGTCTGCCAATGTTCTCTGATCAGAATTTCACTGCAGGTCATTCTGGACTGATTACTGCACACAGTAGTGGTCTGTCTTTTACAATCTACCTCATAAGGAGACTGTTTGGTCAAGTACCAACAATTGATTGACATGACTTCTTTATTAAAATATTACAACACCTTTGTGTACTGGAGGTACATGTTAAAGGTGCCAAGAAAGTAACTTCTCCAAAGAAAGCCCCTAAAAGGAATAAAACATTATAGTTTATGAGAGTCTTTATGAATGACTCATTTGATTTACCAAACATGTAGTTTTTACTGCCCCGTTTTAGGTGGAAATGTTGCTATACTCTCTCTAAAGTAGTATTTTAATTGCATTTTTTGTTTTAGATTTAGTAAATTACTGACCTAGTCTCTCTCTGGGACACAGCAGTTTGCAAGTGATTTATTGATGCCGTCTTTGCAAATTTGAAACCCGAGGTTGCACCATATTGGGCCAAGACATATTTATGAGCCAATTACAGAAAAGGAAAAACAAAAAAAAAAAAAAAAAGGAAGTCTAAGATTTCAAAGCTGCCAAAATCACACAACACTTGAACAAAAAAAAGTGTTTATTTGAGAATGTTTGAGTGTGACAATAAATACATGATGACTAAGCTAAGATCCCAGTGTAGAGCACAAAGCACAGAGCACCTACACCAACTTCATCCCTCTTACAAACACCCAAAAACTTCCAGTTCCGATTTCTGCATCTGGGTTGGTCCCTTTGACACTGTAAACTCTCACCATGACTGTGAGTGCATGTTGTTGTTTGTGGAAGGCTTTGGTTGGTTTTCTCTCAAACAGTCCTGCAGCTGGGTTAACAGTGTTTCACAGTCGACTGGCTTTACCTGTGGTTCAGTGTAGAATTCTGCTCTTTTTGAACCAAACTAGCTTGCTTTCTGAACAGTCTCAATCCACTACAGGACTGTAGCAGAGGTCGTCAGCACAGAGCAGAGCTGTAAAAAATAAATAATCGTTCCCTTTTTTTTTTTTTTTACTTTAAATATTCACATCAAACATCCTGTGTGTTACTTACGAGCTAAGGTGAGTACATAACACTGACTGCAGAGGTGAGTTTGCACTTGTGTGGAAAATGTGAGAAAAAGTGTAAAAAAAAAAAAAAAAAAGGTTAAAACAATTAGCCAACAACACGTCTGCCTTTTGCTGTTGTGTTTATATGGTCTCATTAGTTTGTCTTGGAGTCCGCTAATATTTTGTGTTCAGATCACTGAGGGGGGAGCAGTAGTGGACAGTACACGGACTCGTATGCATAAATCATGCCAGTGCTAATTCAGTGACGGTGAGCGATCTGTGGTCCACAATAACTCGATGTAGGGCCACTTGGTCTGTAGACAGCGCTTCACTGGAGTGTCGTCAGTGCGAACCATTGGATCCTCAAACCCCAGAACCAGAGCAGTTCCCTCCACGTACTCGACCTGAAAACGCGCAGAGCAGAAGATTAGTCGGGACACATGGTTTTGAACTCTTTTGCAAACATCAAAGACTCGGGTCTATCTAAACAGCTGATTCTCCTAAACCCACACACACATCAGCTTTAGAGGACTTCCGTTTCAGGGTCTGGTATTTCCATCAGAAAAGGAATTGAAATTACGGTCTTGCTATAGGCGCCGCGCTACCGCGCTTGTGTAGGCACGCATGTGGTGCCGTTCCTACTGCTACAGGTAGGAAGAAAAGCTTTACAGCCGAGAGAAAACTGACAGATGGAAAAATGGATGTCTGTGGGTATCAGGGTTGTGTGACTGACGACATCTACTGACAATCATCAATCAAGCGGGGCTTGCCGAGCAGGCGTCCTCATTTATCATGTCAGCTGTTTCGGTGCCAAAAAATGGCTGGGAGAAATAAAGAGGCTCTTCCAGGGTCTTCAGATAGACGGACGCACCATTAGGCTCGCAACAGACAGCGTTTATCCTGGAGTGGTCGTCTGCCTCACGCTGTGTGCACGTGAGAGCAAATGTGTGTGAAGGATGACGGGAAAAGGAGAGTGGGAATAAGGAGACACGCATGGAATATTAAAAGGAAACGACACCATTAGCAACAATCAAACTGCAAAAAAACACACGCCCCTCACATGAAAGAACGCCTTACCCTCTCTTTGTGGTTGGACTGTTTGAGTCCGTTGTAGTGGTAGATGGGAAATGAGTCTGGGATTCCTGAATCCTGCGAGACAGAGGAGAGTTGAGTGGAAAACTGGGCACACAATGGCATAGAAGCTGCTAAACATTTACAAAACAACCGAAAAACTTTTATTGAATCCCACAGATCAAACATTTGTGTTTGCACCGTCCCATTCCTGCAAAGGGCCAAAACACTTCTAAGAAAACTGGCGTAGAAGCGCAGAGAACGCTAGCGGGGTGTGATTGTGTCCAGCTCCTCGTGTTTATACGCCAATATATGAAACTCAAGCCCTCACCCCCGGTCGTCCACTGAGTGAGTGTGAGTGTGGTTCATGTCTAGTTGGCTAATGGTAGGATAATTCTTTGTGGTTCAGAGCCATTCCTCTGGTGAGTCTCTAAAGCCCTGATCACTTTAACACAGTTCTTCATCTCTGCTCTCCGTCCATCTTCCTCATTTGTCCGATCTCATTAAAAGTTGCTTACTGCTGTCTTGAAACTTTCCAAGAAGACATAATGATCTAAATGAATCTTTGATTCACACCCGTGTGTGGGAAGCTGTCGCTCACAGCAAAGCTCTGCCTGCACGCTTTTCTTTCTGTGAACCTCTGAAGTGAAAGCTCATCTCTACGCCGACGCATACCTGATCAGGGAAGAATTCCAGCAGGAACGGGCCCAGAAGAATCACACCCAGGTTCTCTGGATCCAGCTTGGTCTTCACCAGACTGACGCTGAAAAAGAAAGATGAAGATAAAGAACCACGGAGAAGAGATGAGGGAAGCAAAGCCAAACTGAAGGACTCAAACATATCATTCCCTCATCAGTCAGCTCCTGGTACATGTTTTGGTCAGTGTGTGCATGCTTGCATGAATACTGTGGTACAACTAAATATACCTTTTCCAGACATTCCTATGTGTTAGATCAGTGTTGTTATTCCACTCTTGATAAAAATTCTGCACAGAATGACCTTTTAAGGCAGCAAAGAGTGTTTTACCCAGACATGCAGAAGAGAACCATCATTTATTTATCTGCTGATTAGACAGACATGTCTGCTGGAGAGTCCAAAAACAAAACCCACTTTCCAAAAGTTGCCTGTAGAGGACGGCGGGATGGAACCAAACTGAACACATGGAACAACACCAATAACCACAAACTGAGATGTGGGGGATTAGGACTGTTGTGTTTTTATATATTACAGGACTGAATTTCAAAATATTATGTGCGAAAAAATTGCATATAGATGGGATAATAGCCACTTATGTTCAGTTTTTATTTTGTAGTGTTTAACTTTTTGATCTATTATACATAAAAGTGCAAGAATTGTGACAGCTGCTGCAAGAATTTAGAAGCAAATCTATTTTTATAACAGCATTTTGGTCTTCAAAATCTCCATAGACTAATATTTGTCAGACGTGACAAATCAATAAGAAGCCTGGTAGCCGTATTGACTTGTGCTTATTGTGAGTTGACCACAATGGGATCATCTGACAACAATCAGATGGGTAGAAATAAAAGGAAACTTGCCTTAAACTGAGTATTTCAGAGGTTTTTGATGCTCTTAGTAAATCTTTTCCTTCCTGATCTTATGATGCTCCGTCTTTCACATGCAGGAGCCTCGACAAAAGCTCTGGCTGTGAGAGGGAAAATGAGACCTGCCTGTTTGCCGGGTTTTGTTGTGATCTATTAACCATCTGGTGGAGTGCAGACCGGACTCGTGGTCCGGTTACTTTCCAAAGCCCACGGGGGCAGCACTAAGACTTAAGTGGAAGAGAGAACCTGTTTCTGTTTGAAGCCATAGTAAGGTAGATTTCTTCAAGTCTTTCTTGCTGTTAATTATCCCCATTTTTTTCTATTTTCTAGTTTTTATGGTGGGTTCCCTCCAATCTTCCTTTTATAGTAGCGCAATAGTGAAATGTGAGCGTGAGGTTTTTGACCTGGCCTGGCCTTGACTTAGGAGTCAGAACTGAAGCCGCTTTACAGGTGGTACATGTGCACACACACGCATTCACTAAAGCATGCAGACATATGAACACAAAAGGACTTACTACTCGGGCTCGGAGACAAGGTCAAGAGCTTTCATCACATCCTCCAGCAGAGACTCTGGGATAAAGCCATTATCTGCAGACAGAGAGACAGTGGGAAAGAGATACAAGGAAAGACTGGCCAACCATTTAGAGCCCAACTTGGGGAGCAAGAGCTGTTTACATCATTGGCAGTGAACTCATCTGACACACCACACTAAACACACACATGTTGTTCTTTTTCTCTGACCTATATTCCAAAGGCAGGGCTGATTGCTTTACCTTAGAGGGGCGATTCTACACAGCAACATGCGGTTTGACCAGGTTTTGTCTGGTTACGCTCTCACCGGTTTGTGTCACTGCGACAGTGGCATGCAAGTCGATGGGAACCGGTTATTTGGATCCAAACACAACCCCCTCCCCGAGTGTCTCATGAAAAAGATTAGCTGACATGTGTTGTTCTTGTTTGCTAAAGCGACTCTTTTCTTTTCTTCCTAAGCCAGATATTATTCATCAACTGAAGCGACAGAGAGAGGAGAGGAGGGGGCAGAAATGTGACAAATTCATTCTGAGCGGGGAGGTTTGTGAGTGGGTCACTGTAGAGTGACTGTGTGTGGTATCCTCGTTCCACAACACAGGGAGCTGTAGCGACTGTGTGACATAAACAGATTTATGGCTCTTTGACAGTTTCAACTGCACTGTTGTATGCATGTGCGTGTGTGTGCGCGCTGTGTACAGTACGACAGTCTTTTATGTGTGCATAAATATGCATTTAAACCTGTGGCTACAGATGTGTGTACATTTGCTGGAGGAAAGACCAGATGGTGAGCAGGATGATGGCTGTGTAAGGTGGTAATCTTTGCCATGGGAATATGAGAGTTTCGTTTACATTACTGTTGTCAAGACTGTCTGAGCGAGTCTGCTCACGAGTCATATCGGGGTTACAATACATCAAAAATGGATTGAGCTGAAGAAATCGGCAACTCTGTGCTTTGAGCCAGAATGTGAATTTTGCCATTTAAGGCAACGGAGAAAGAAGGGTTTTTTTCCACAATAAAAGCACAGAAATATGAAGGTATGCATTCTGACTGGTGATTTATAGAAACAGTTGCCTGCTCTTCAAAATGAGCGGTGCCAAGAATGATAAAACTGCGCACAGCAACAACCTGCCATTCCTCTCTTTTTCTTTTCATAAAATATTGACGTAAAAAAGAGGAACTTTAAAAACAAAAGCAGGGATTTCATATTTGATGTTGATGCTTGAGGAAAAAATAGCAATCTCCGATTTTGGTTAAACTATTTTAGAACTGTTTTACTCAAAAAAGCGCCTTTTCCCTTATCCAGTCGGTTTTTGCATCTATTTGGCACGCATGCAGCAAACGGAGGGATGAAGCAAAGCACAAGTCTATTTCCCTGGCTTGAGAGAATAAAGTGGGCAGTTTGGAGGTTTGGTCAGGAAGCTGGAATGGGTTACGTCATGCAGGACTGTTGTAAACAGAAAGAAATTGTCGTCAACCAGAAACAAAACCTGGAGGGATAAAGACAAACAAGAGCCAGTTGTGTTGGTCATGTGATAACATAAAGAAAAGCCCTCCAGACAGTTATTTATTATAGAAGTTGGGTATATAATGAGTACTTTTTTTTTTTTTATTGCCAACTTCTGTTAACTGATCACTGAATTAATCATGTGGGCGAAAGTGTCGTAAAAAAAACATGTTCTGCTTATTTGCGATCTGTGTTACAACCAATCCGTTTCCTGTTTTGGCTCTAATCAAGTTTATTTTTTGTATTTTTTTTTTTTTTCTCTATAGACATCAGTTCTGCAAATGAAAGCGATCTATCTGGCAGAAGAGTGAACAAACCCCATCGCGTGTTGTAGTTGGCAGTTACATACCAAGCTTGTAGCGCGCCTGAATGCAATATTTCTGTGTAGATGTTGGCGAGGTACGGAAACACAGACGGGAGTATCATCTCTGAGCACTTTATTGAAATCTCTACATGTTTATCAACTCGCTCAAGAGAGATGCAACAAGATACTTCTTTGGTTTTTGTTTACTATTTAAAAATACTCAAAATAATTCAGTTCTCTGTCCTTCCCATTGCCTTTCACCCTCATCACCTGGAAGTGGAGAGAGGGGGGAGAAGAAGAAGAAAGGAGAAAAGAAGCAGGCTGGTTGACTCAGCTGTAGAAGGAGCTGATCTCACTAACTGAAACAACAGCAGCAGAGATGAGAGGACAGAAACAGAACCTTGTTTTCCCTGTTCAAGAATGCAACAGAACAACAGAGAGGAGGCCAGGGACGCGGTGAGGGTCAGAAATGATCTGGAACTGGAGACGGAGAAGGAAAGCACGTTCAGGATGTTGTACTCTCGATTGGTGTTGGGGCTAATTAAAGAACACGAGCCAGGATTTGTCAAACCCTTCACATTGAAAGTAGGGAACCGCTCCCAACAGAAACAAATAGAGAAAAAAAGAAGGATGGAGGATGAAGATTGTGTTTATGATGAAAACTTCTTTTATTCATTACCTTCAGGATCGAATGACTGGAAGACCCTTCTTGCCTGTTCTGATGGAGATTCTGGACCAACTAGTGACATCTCCTATGAAAGAGAGCCAGAATAAAGGAAGACATCAAGAGGAGATGAAGAAATGAGGAATGTATGTAATCAAAAAAGGAACCCCAAAATGTGGCTTTAATACTACATAGGGAAAAGAAAAAAGGAGTTTGCATTTATCTTTTGAAAACCTAAATGTTTTCAGTGGTGGAGAAGCAACAATATAAATATACCCAGCATACATTTAAAATAAAAATGCAGGCATGACAACAAGACACACTGCTCGTGTGCAGAAGTCGCTTAGAGTTGAGTGTGAGAGAGAAAGAAAAAAAATTGATGTGAAGGGGCCTCAGCAATCAGCAGAGACCACTGGGTTATTAACTGATGTACTGATAAACTCAGATGGCTTGTTTTCACTCCAAACACACAATCAGGAAATCAAGTCTTACATAAATATACCCAGATTTGTAATAAGTTGTTGGTACAGTTTTAAAGAAAGCAGCTTTGGCAGGAAATAAGAAAACAAGTCGATGGCTTTTATGACAGGCCTGCCATTACAAACTTGTTAAACACACACTCCATCACGGAGACTTGCTCTCAGAGCTGCTTCACGTTAAACACTTGTCAGATTAGCTCAGGAATGAGTGTTGACAATTGTGTAACTAAGAACCTGAAAGAGTCAGAAGGTTGCTCACTTCAAGGAGTAGTGTGGACACTGGAACGGTGTAATGAAAAACTACATTTTCCTTTTTTTAACGCCAATAATTCTGCTTTAAAATGTGGGCGAGTATGTTTAAAAACAGATAAATTGGTCTTTAAAAAGATTTATTTTAATTTTAAAGTGGTCATTGTAGATGTTATTAGATAGAATTAGACTGTCTTATCAAAATCTAGAAGCTTAGTTTATATATTTATGCCAAAAAGTCAGATTTATTAATAAAACATAAAAAACACAAAGTAGTTGCACAAGATGAAGTTATTGTAAATATTAACTTTAAAATATTCTACAAAATTGCTAAAAAACTTAAAAAACTGAGTAAAAATGGAGAAACAAACTCCAAGTTCTCTTTTTTCACACGAGTTAATAAAATGTGCAGATTAAAATAGCGAGTCTTCACCATCTTTTTTTTTTAATGAATGTGGGCAGGATGAGTATTTATAGCAACAAATTACTGGACAAACACTACAGTAAAGCATCTCTTTATTAAAAGCTCGAGCCTCAGATAAAAAAAAAAAAAAAAAAGGCTCATTTGCCCTCGTAGTTTACAATTTAGCACACCAGAAGATAAAGGGGTGTTTGGAGGGCGGAGGATGTGTGTGTGTGTGGGACGGGGGGGCGCAGCATCAAGATGAGATGACTCCCAGCTGCAGGCTCTTCTCATGCAAAGAACAACAGTTGCACGCCAACAGACATGCGGTCATACCATGTTCTGTCACCCCGACTATAGCTGGAGCCTGATCTGTTAGCATTACAGGCTCCATTAATCTGACAGTAGATTTGTCATTAGTTAGAAATGCCTATGTTTCCATTATGGAAGTGGACAAGAGAAATAAAGTGGCCGTAGCAACTGAAGTATAAACTGGTTTAATGAATTGCTGCTGTGTCTTGTATTTCACTTTAGGCAAGTGAGAATACAATCCTGAAATGAAGTCAAATGAAGAGAAGAGTTTTGCATGTTGAGGTGATTCTGAGTTGCCCCTTGGTGTGAATGTGTTTGTGTGACCTGGCAACATGTACGGGCTGTCCCATAGTAACTGGGTTGGCTCCAGCAACCTTGTGACCTCAAAAGAGATTAAACGGGTTAGAAAATGGGATGAATAAATGTCCATCTTCCCCAAAACCCACTGAACTTGCTCAACAAAAGTTTCAAACTAGGATAGTTGACTAAACTAAATGTTTGCATAGAAACAAAAGAAAAGTCTAACTCATGGGCAGCAGACTGGCTGGACACAGATGATGATGCTGTGCGTTTCTGTGTGCACATGCGACCAATGACAGGTCAGCCTGCTGGTCTTTGATCCATGTTTTATTAGAGGCCTCGGGAAGACGCTGCTGAGTTGGAAAACAACTCATGGAGCTAACAAACTCGGCGGGAGACGGCGTGTTTAAGTCTGCGTTCGTCTCAGTAATAGTTTCTCTCCAACGCAAACATGTTTGCAAAAGATAGATCGAGCGCAATAAATACACGACATTCTCCTGAGCCTGTTTGCTTATATGGAAGTAGTGAAATTCTCTGGAGTGCTCAGGCAAACACACAGCAAAATGACACAAACCAACGGCTGCGCTGGAGTCTGCTTCTTTTAAGAGTGGCTAATGAAATCAAGGAGCAAATTCCAAAGCCAACGGCCTGACCCTTTTCCTCAAACCCTTGACCTGTACGCCGGAGCAACAACAAGCTAACCCTAAAGGGGTAAAGCAAGAATAACACGCAAATACACGCTACCCCGCGGACTTGAATACACAATTTAATGCAAAACATTTGCTTTGAGAAAAACCAGGATATAAAAGAGACAAAAACACGTTTTATTGATCAATCCTCATCTCAGAAAACATTCTACCCAGTTGGTGTGCCATCTTGTTGATATCAAGGATTTTGCTTCATGCTCCAAATAAACGACATAAAAAAAATGTCCTATAATCTGATTCATCATTTGTTTTTGGAGATCTGACTTTTATCTTGATCACAACCCTTCTGTATTTTTCTGTCTTTACCTCATAAAGCTAAGAGGAACCTCTTGCCCTGAAGGCTACCTTCCTCTATTATTTTCTCATGCAGTGTTTGGCTTCCTTCTCCTGTGCTAAGTAGGTACTCCAGTTGTGGAGTATTTCCTAACTTCTTGTCCATTCTTTTCCTTCCTCTTTCATCCTTTATCTTTGCATGCAGGTTGCTACTTTGTGTAAGACAGGTAGTCACTGCACTCCACTAGAATTACCCGTTTTCCCCCCAGTCTGGTCAAGTGAAAGAACTATTGTGTGCTGAAGGGCTTTGAGTGGTTACTGAGCATGTTGGAGAGGATCGTTTTCACGACAACAAAGAAGAGGTCTTGAACAGCGTCTCTTGTCTTGTTACCAAGAAGTAAAAAGATAAAGACTCACAATATGGCAGAAGAAACTGTGTAAAAGTGTTTGTTACGAATAATGTCTGTATAAAATAAGATCATTTCTCCAGGTGTGTTGCTCAGATGTGACAAACAGGACAAAGCAGTGATTTATGGAGGGTGTCTTAAATGAGCAAAGGTGCATCGCACTACAAAAGTGATAGGACACCAGAGAGTCGACGTATTGAGCAGTGATGGGCTGTCTTATACTTGTACACACTCTGAAGAACAGAAAGAACAAATCAGAGTACACACACACACCGAAAAATGCAACCATTTATCTGCAATGGCCTTTAGCTTGACATGTCACATATTATTAACGGGTGTTCGTGCATAACACTTTAATAGGTTGTGTTTGCATATGGCCTGCACCCACTGATCACGAGAAAAACTGTAATTTCAAGTAAACTTAGCTATATAAGAGTTGCATAAAATTAAAATTGTATAGATAAAAAATGTATAAATATCAATGGGACAAGTGTTTCCATAAACTTTATTTTTTATTTTAATCTAAAAATAATCTTGGAAGGGCCTCCCAGTGTGTCGGAGAATTGGACTCTACAAGTCATATGGAAGCTTTGGTTAATCAGCTCCTCTGACCTTGTTTATTAACAGAGCCTCTCTAGTTAGACTGACCTACACCGACGGTCAGATTCCTGCTCCTAAAGTCGTTGAAGGACATCCACGCGTGTTTGCAAACTGAAGTCTGAAAAGAAAGCGCAGTAAAGTCTGAGCTCATTCCTCGACAGCCACAACTACTGTATGTACGCACACATGCATGCACATGACTCTCTGGAGAAATTCAGATGCAGCCTGTGAACCTCATCACTTAGTGAGGCCAGAGCACAGAGTGATGAGAAAAGTCACAGGAGGATCACCCTCCCTTAAGCTCCTTTCCTGAGTGAGCACGGCAGAGCTCTTTTAAGTGCATCCTTTCTCGACTTCCTTTCTTCCCCTTTCCTTCCCCTGCGGGACCAACAATCTGCAGAAGTTGACTGAAATCACTGGGGGGGACCCTTCACTCGGACAACTGGGCTGCTGAAGAAAGGAGCAGGAAAACCACTTCAAAGACAGCAGAGGGAAAGGAGAGAAGAAGCTTTTTTTAAACGTATCCGACTATCTGTCTGTCCCTCTTCTTACATTTCAGAAACTCCAAAAACAGATCACATGACATGCCATTACAAGCTCTGAGCTACTTATCACAAGGATAAATACGTAGATTCTACAGATAGCGAGTCGGCGGTATTGTGAGGGAGGGACTAAAAATGGCAGAGTAGCCATTGTGGAAGGAAATCAGATAAAAATCCTAAATTCTATTAGACTAATGGTATGAAAGCAGTGACAGCCACTCAGGGGAATGCACACCTGCCTCTTATGGCAGAAACAAGGAGCTAGTGACCCATCTGAGGCAGGGATCATGTTATCTGCTTTTGTGAGAAAAGGCTTCATTTTTCAGTTAAAAGCTGTATAACTAGGTTGTGTAAATATTGCTGTTATAAAGCTTTCAATAACAAGCTAAAAATTGGTTCTGTAAACAGATTTCCTTTAAAGCAATGCAGGGTCACACTGAGATTTACCAACAATTCCCACCTCAGATTGATCCCCAAATTGCTGAGCAAATTTTCTGCCACCACAGAGTAAAATCAGCAGAGTGAGCGAGCTAGAATGCATGTGTATCTTGAAGCTTCCATTACTCAAACATATCCAGATGAAAACGTTGGAACCTGATCCCCTACAGAAGGCCAACCGCCTGAAAAACCACATATATTATCTTATAAATGTAACACTAATGCTAATCAGTATTGGGTTTCCTGGAACGCATCAGTCAAACCACGTATGCGTGTGTGTGTGAGATTACATCCAGAAAACTGTAAGTCACTGGTGTATGCATGACGACACCGGGTCATCAATGAGCCAACATATGATACACTCAATTAGTGGGCCGCAGCTTTATTCATGTAATGTAGTGTTTAATCAATGGTATAGAAATGTGGTGGTTTTTTTGTACGAGGTTCATGTCTGCAGCGTTTTCCTTTGCAGCTCTGCAGTCTTTATCAAATTGATTTGCTCCAACAATGCATCCAAACATTTTTCATAAGTGACAGCAGCATGACATCACACGCACATAATAACCCTACCCGGCAGATTTAACATGGGTATTCAGCATTAATATCAGGAAATGTCTGTGAGCATCACAAATGCACTCAGACAAGTCCAGCCTTTAATGGTTAAAAAAAGAGCAATAGGAGAAAAATATTTAGTTTTCTTGCAGGAATTTAGATTCCAGTATGTAAATGACTAGTGGAATATGAATTATGATCAATACATTACATCAGCATGATAGTCTGTTTTAAGCCTTAGTCACAACTGCCTCTCTTCTTCTTCTTTTCCTTTCGGGTTCTCCCTTCAGGGGTCGCCACAGCGAATAATTTTCCTCCATCTAAGCCTGTTTTCAACATCATCTACTCTAACACCAGCCACCTTCATGTCTTCATTCACTGAGACATGGGCTGTCTGCAAGCGAAAAATTTGGCAAACCTGTACGAGGCATTACAAGTGGCCCAAAGGGAAAAAAAATCCAAGTAGTAAGCTGCTTGATGAACCATAAGAGTGAAAATGTTCATACACATTTTTTTTCCTACGGAAAACACTTAACCAGTAAGGGTGAAAAAGGTGACAGCGGAGGCATGTTTTTAATTTTAGGGTTTTTAATTTTTTTTAACCAAACCCTGCATACTATGCAAGGAGCCTGTTAGTTCTCTTCAAGTTATAAGTCTATGCTCCATGTGCACCCTTCGTGCACTGCCTGACTGTGGGAATTTAAGCTACTATTGTAGATAATCAGAGGGAAGTTTGTGTCTTCATCCTGTGAGTGTCCTACAAGCACCTGCATATCATGTGGACATCCAGCATTTGCATGTGGTCAGTAAGAATCCAGCGCACACACTTTACTAACAACAAGAGTGCTGCAAAGGGGTACTGTATTAAACCATCACCTGTACGTCATAAGTGTGTGTGTAACTTAAATTATCCTTACAAGCACTTCACGATGCACTTACCACAAGCACCACAATGATATGTTCCATTTTTATGATGCCCCATAAGGTGGCCTCTAAAGAACTACAAGACACACCTCCCTTTAAGATGCAGCCACTCTTGTCCACAACCCTCCATGGGCGTGAACAACCCCAAAACACGTATGATTCAACTCCCCTTAAGGGTGCATTGGAATACTGGATTTAGTAAGACTGTAAATACAGAAGAAAAATATTTTAAAATGCGTGTTCTATTTAAGTCTATAGGAAGAAAATGTAGTTTAGACTCACTAAATACAATTTTTAACTAAAACTAGAATTAACTGTGGCTGAAACAAAAAGAGTAAGAAGCTCAAATTCAACAATTCAACCATCTAAAAACCAGAGAACTCTGTAGAGAAACATCAAGACCTCTAACCAGAATTAAAGATTAGAAGGAGAAAAAAATGAAGAACTCAATGTCGTCTGAATGTTAAGCAAATTCCAACATTTTAAAACACTTGTTTTAATCTTGACATTTGGTTTCTGAATTGTAATTTCATATCTGCTGAAGGTCAATAGACTAAAATAGAGCTCAGAATTACTTGGAAAGTTAAAGGAAATTGTTATGCAATGCCTTTATTAGTTCAGCTCTTTTTAGCAAAGTAAAAAGAAAAAACTCCTAACTTAATGGGTGGAAAGCCAAGAAACAGCAACAGCCATATATGACAGCCTCCTTTACTCATTTTTCTCCCGCTCCCTTTTAGCCTCCCCTCTTTTCCACACATTGATATCTGATCTGCACTATATTAAATCTGTTAAGAACATTCCTTATTTTGGTTTTTCTAACCTGCAGAGGAGACTGCTTTGTGTAACACTCTGTGCGTCGGCTGTGTGAAAAATGTGCTGGCTCTCATATGAATAAGTGTTTGGAACTTGCCTTGGTGAAAAATACAGAGAGATGAGTTTCACTGCCAAGAATCCAAATAGGGAACTTTGGAGACTTGAAAAATGTCCCAACCTGAAAGAAAAGAAATGCAGGCGCACATGCAAAGGCAAACAAAATGAGAATATATAACCACTGTTTCTTGAATGTCATCTATAGGCAACATACTTTAAAGCTTGCAAACAGTATTAGTAAGGTAGTACTTATTTCAAATATTTAAATAGCAAAGAGTTGTTATACTGATTAGCAAAAAATAATACAAAGAAGAGCAAGAAGTGTTTGAAATATTCAACACTGAAAAAATGTTGTACTGGAAAGTTTGGTACACAAAAGAGAGGCTATGTACCAGAGATACAATATTTATCGAGAAAGAAAGGGTTCTACTCTTAATCTGTAGGGACATTTTTCAAACATAGTTTCACATGTGGGGCTCTTTGGTTTGTGTTTAACCCACTAGAAATGCCCTAAAACTCAAACTGCATTTGTGCATTTATTTTCATTCCTGATATTTGAACTTGTTTACATAATTTTTGTCAATCTCTGTTCAGTCAAGTTTTATTGGAAAAACAAAGCCCAAATCCCAGAGAGGAGGAGTATCAACTGTAAAAAAATACAAGGTCTTGTGGATGTGTTGGTACCTTGCAGTAGCGAAGGGATTCCATTAGTGTGAGGAAGCCAACTGATGCTTGTTTATGAATTCCATGTAGCTCTAAAAGTAATAAAACAGAGATTCAAAAAAGTAACAAAAAATATTTAGATTGCCAAAAATGGAAACAGTTTTGTTTTTGTTAAGGCTAGAAATAAAAGACCTGGGAAATGTGGTTGATTTGACAGAATTCTAGAGATCTGATATCCATGATTCTACTTTGTCAATTACATTATCATATTTTTTTCATGAAGTAACTTTGTTTTTTTTTATAATTTAAAATTTATGATCTTACTCATTCCGGAACATTCCCTATCTCCATCCCAAACGTTTGAGACAGCATGACCAGTTACAAGGAGGTTTACCAGACTCTGGCTGCAACACACAAAACACAAGATTTATAAAAAAAAAAAAAAAAAACCCAGACATATTAAATTAATGGGATTCTGAGTTTTATCAAATAACAGTAAACATAAGTTCCTGATCACATAAAAGACCTAATTGAGGGAGACAAAAGAGGAGAATGTGCTTCAATACCTTCCATGACCATGCACAGGGTCTATGAGAGGCTCTGTTGGGTCCTGGATCTCGTTTCTGATATTTTCTATGCCCTGTGTAAACAAAAACAAACAGCAGAATTTTGATGTGCTATTTTCTTGGAGGACAAAAACAATGCAATTCCTTTTTTCTACTTTATTATTTTTTTTTACATTTTATTTATACCATCAGTGGCTCTAATTCATTAATTCTTGGTTTAGTTTTCCATTTGCATTATTTACATATATACAGCATAAACAACCAATTAAGAAAGAGAAAAGGCAGAAGTATATGAAGCTTATTAAATGACTACTCTTGACATTTTTACCTTGGTGAGGATGACAGAGTAGAGGAAAAGTAAAACTCCACAGCACCCCCTCCAGGAGTGGTAGAGAGACAACACCTCTTCTCTGAGATCAGATGCCGACAGGACTGTTCGTTTGCTAAAAGGCAAAAATCAATTTTAGAATCAAAAGTAAAAAAAAAAAAAAAAAAAAAAGACAGATCCAATAGCCTTTTTTCTTTTCTTTTCTGGGGTCTTTTGCTTTAAAAATAAAAGTTTCTCCACATGTGTTTCCCTTTTTCTCTCCATCTAGAAAAATTGCAATCACATTGTTTATATACCTGTTGCAACGACAGCAAAGGCATATCATTCCTTCTTTTAGGATTTGACACCAACATTTTTAGGGTTTTGAATAAAGACAAATGTTGAACAGAAAAATGGTATTCTACAGGTTTACAGATAAAAAGCAAAACAAAGCACTATCTCTATTCTCAAATCTCACTGTTTGGAGCTGTCTATTAGTTAGCAAGCTCCTCTGTACAGAATTTTTGCTGCCAATGGTCAGTGTGGTCACATATGGTGAAATTTTATGTTTATCCAACATTTCAGACTGCATCTGTTTCACTTGGGTGAGCCCTATAAAACATATATATGGTGTACTTATCCTTTGTTAAAGTAGGTAATCAAGGATAGTCCTGAGTCATACATTTTTTACCATGGTGAAAAAGTTTAATTCAAGTAACTATGGAAGAATCATTTGCAAGGTTTTATCTTTCCAGAAAACACAATGCATTGCTCCATGTTAGGATCATATCAGGTGAATTCAGGTGCCAAAATGCAACATGTTAGAATATTTGGTGTTACTTACTGGAGAACACTGTGAAATCGCTCAAAGCTAAGATCCTCAGCAGCCAAATAAGCTAGGCAAAAGAGAACACACAATCTCTTAACAAGCAAAACAAAATCTTAAAAGGTTAAAGATTTTTTGACTGTTAGAACAACACTTCAGTAAAATGAGTGAGCACTGAGCTAATGCATGCATCTCGAGCAAGGAAGGGATAGACACAGCACTCACTGGGTTGCTGTTCCTGGACTGGCTTGCTGCTTTCGGGCTTGTCTTGTGTTTGCACCTGTGACTCTGGTTCTGTTGCAGTAAGTTTGCTAGTGTGAGGGGAATGTCCCTTGGCCCAGGTCACCATGCAGAACCCAGTGGAAAGGCTGGCACAAGCTGACTCAAGAATTTCACTCAGCGTGGAACACAGGGCTGTTTTCTGTTCTTCCTCTAACAAATATCAAGACAATGGGGAATCATATGAAACAAAAATTGTAACAAAACCACAAAGGTATCTTGTAGCTTTTTTTCTCAAATAATCTACCTGATAGTTGTCTCCAGTTGGAGCTTTCTCTGTTAAAAAGTATATTCTTCAAAAGGAAGGCCTGTTAAAAAACCAAAACGTCTCAGACTGTGTAAGGGAAGACTCAATGACAGAGATAAACCACAAAGCTTTCACATCTTAATTTGGTAAAGCAACACAACAGTACCTGGACAGGTGCGATTACAGCACATGGTCCTCCTTCAAACTGCTCCAGCGCTGTGGGTTCATTCTCACTAAAAACAAATCCTGTTAAACAAAAGGAGGGTAAAAATATGGTTTAAAAGACTATTTACTTTTATATCTCCAGAGTTTGCACCTCTACTACAAGTTAGGCCTACATTAAATTAGGGTTTCTGGGGAATTTCAACAAAACATGCAAATGTGAGCAGGAAAAACAAACATTCTCAGTAATATTCAGAACCTAATCTATCATCTAAAAAACAGGTAAAAATACAAAGCATGCATGATTCAAACAAACAGATACAATTATTGTTCATTTTAGGGCATTCTACTGATACACATCGTCGTACCTTGAGTCCATCTTCGAAAGATTGAGGCAGATACGCCTCCATCAGAAGTCCTCCCCCAGACCAAGTCCACCACCTCTTTATTCAGCTCTGACATGTTTCCTTTCAACTCTTCTTAAAATCCACTTTTCTGATCAGGCTGCGCCTGTGACATTTGCCACAAGCCACCCGTGTGATTAAACACTGGCACCAACCAGACGAGTAGGGATGACATCAACCTTGCCAGATCAACCTATAGCTTTAAAAGTTGCAAGACACATAATGTTATTGGTTTATCCCTCTAGAAGTAGCTTTAGGAACAAAACATACCTCAAAAGTCAAAGTGCAGTGGAACTGTTGACGGATGACAACAATTTGTGCTGTGTTTGAAACTAGCTAAATGTAAACTGCTAAAATAGCTACGACAAAGCTGCACGCAACCACCAGTCAGTAAATCATACATTTAAAGCAAAATATAATTTACAATTAAAATTGAGTGCACTTTGATTTGTAACAGTTTAAAATAAATTTTCTAAATCTAAAAATTAGATAGGTTAAGCTGTTTTGGGAATGACTTAGCATTAGCAGTAACGCTACACGCTAGCTGTTGCTTTGTCATTCAATTACTTCTCATTCAACATTAGCGACTACGAATAAACAGTTAAGTCAAAATATTAAATTTTCGGTCACCTCGGTAAAAAGTCGAGCTGTCGGAATTCCTGGTTGAATATATTTTTGTTGAAATTACCAGTGAATGCCGCGTTTCTGTCATTCGTAAATTTACAGATAGCAAACTGTGGGGGGAAAAAACGTATGTACGTAAACTGTACGTTGCTCCTGATTGGTTAATTTTTCATGAGCGCCTACGGAAGCCAAACGGTTAGCTCATTGGTCAACGGATTTGACAATAAAGTCGAACACTCGCTCATAAAATGCGTGACAGAAATTCTCATACGTTCACACTTTTCATATGCAAAAATAAATTGTAATTCAATTTTTTGCTTTTTTAAAATTAAAATTTAAAATTATTACTACTAAAACATAGTCAACATAAAATGGCAAAAAAAAAAAAAAAAAAAAAAAAAGTCGGATCTGTGATATTTTGTCCACTACCAGTCTCCGTAGTTGTTAACTTGTCAACATTTGCCGCATGCGCACTTCAAGCCTCTGACTACTGTGTTAACACGCGTTTGTTCTGTGCTCACTTTGGGGAAAGTCTGATTTACGGATACATTGCATATCTATAAAATAGGTCATTCATAGACATGGGAGGTCAGGCAAAGAGCAGTAAGAAGAACAACAAACCGAAGAGGAAAAACCACCGAACTAAAAAGGGTAATATGTACAGGACAAAAATAATTTCATTTAAATGGATAAAGGTGACATAACATAACATAATACAAGAAAACGAGATCTATTACCTGCTTTGTCTATATGGGGACCCGGTTTGACATAACTAACACAGAAGCCTGTCTCTGCAGGAGATGGGGGATTTGTTGATCTGTCACCTCAAGAAAGGATGAAGCTGAGGATGCACGAGAAAGCGAAGAAGAAGACATCGGAGAAATATTCAGTTCAGCAGCTTCTCGAGAAGGTCGTGTTGTGAGCAGGCTCAGGTTGGTTTTTAAATGTTCTTTTGCCACGGAATAACTTGGTCTTAACTGCATGTTTATAGACTGAAGAATACATGGACAGTTTTGACTTTGAGATGGCTGGGCTCTTCTGTCAGCGCGCCTTGGAAGTGGACCCCAACAACCTGCAAGCACTTGACATGCAGGGACACATCTGCTCTGAGTTGGGAGACACACAGAAAGCCAAAGGAATATCCTTTCATTGTGTTGATTTTCTTTAAAATGAAACGACATGTATGTGTTAAAGAGGGGCAGCTCCTTTATTTGTCCTTATTTTCAACGTTGTTCCTCTCCTTGACTGGTTTCCTGTAAGTTTTTCTACGTGCAGTTGAGCTGAGTCCAGATGACGGCCACAGTAAATACATGTACCTGGGACAAATTCACACCGGATCAGAGGCTGTAGCTTACTACACTAAAGGGATACAAGTCCTGTTGTCAACACTGGAGAAACAAGAAGTAAGTGAAGAGACATAAAAATAAAAGCATTGTAGTGATTCATTAAACTTCAAAGTAATAAATAATTAAAAAATGTGGTATTTAAGGAATTGTTACAATCACAAGAGGGTGCTGTTGGACAATACATCTTTTCTGTCACTCGTTTAAGATCAGAAATACTGCTTTATTACTCAACAATTTAGAAAAGTTATTTTGCTTATACTTTCTGGTGTCTTTGTATTAAATTTAATATACGTTAATATTAAATGAGGTGATGACAAAAGTATTTTTATTACAAAGATTAAAAAAAAGGAAATAATTTAACTTAATACCTTCTATTAGTCCACCTGTCCTTCAATTTTATAAGTACAAAATAATATTTGAAAGAAATATGTAATTTTCAGTGTCAAGTAGGGAGTTTATCAGCTCATAGCTTCTCTCTTTTACTTTCTTCATAGGCTCAAGCTGGAGCTGCGGCTGCACCAGTTGAAGATCAGGAGCTCCCATCTGAAAAGGATGTCAGTGTGGCGTACTGCTCCATCTCTGAGATTTATTTAACAGATCTCTGGTATGAGCATACCCAGACACGCTCTCGTAAAACTGGCAGCCTTCCCTTAGGTGTAGCCTTGGATGTGCTTATTCGGATATCCCCTTTTTATTTTATTTTCTTCGTATCTGTTTTATAGCATGGAAGAGGGTGCTGCAGACAAGTGCCGGGAGTCTATTGAAATGGCATTAAAGTATCAGCACGACAACCCTGAGGCTCTCCAGCTTATGGCCAGTTACCTGTTTAGTGCAGAGAGAAACCAGGTCAGTCTACACGCGCGCACGCACACACTTCAGATGACTTATCACCACATTAAAGCAAGAATCTGCTGAGTTAATTATTCTGAGCAGATTGAAGTGTGTGCCATTAATCAGTAAATGGACACTTACATTAACACTTAGACACACTCACACACACACACAAGGATGGGTCATGCTGATAGGAATGTTAATTACTGGGCACATCATTGAGGTCACACAGTCATCTGATGAAGAGACAGAGATGATCCACATGTTGGACTCAATTTATAAAAATTTCCAAAATAATTAGCTGCATGGCATTGATGAATCTGTGACAACACATGCACAAAAATACACACTAATTTTAATAGATTTTGTTTGTGTGGAATTGATATATTTTGAGTGGCAGGTGTATTTAACCAATGAAAATTGTGTTTTTAACATGTGTTTGTTGCATTTTTCTCATGTTTGGGGTGATATATAAAATAATTTCAGATTTGCCTAATATTATCAAAACAGTAAAAAATTTCTATTAATCTAATACACTTTTTTCATTTCTACCACTTGCTTTTGCCCAAGTTTTAAACAAATATTAGAATTTTATCCTAATTATAGAGTTAAATCATGATTTATATGGTTACAATACTTACACAAAAAGGCTTCTATGTGATAAACCTGACATTTTTACATGTGTTTCTATTATTGTTGCAAATACTAATATTGTCTGTATTCAGAGTGCCAAAATCTAAACTCACTGTCTGTGTATTTGCTTACAAAGAAGCAAGAAATCTTCTCTTTGAGCCTCGATAGTAAGCCTAATATAACTTGCAGTGCTACCTTTGAACTCTAGGGGTCAGACTGGAACCAGCTAATATTTATAAAAACATATTTATGTTTAAAATAAAATCCTTTTTATAAAATGATATATATTGATGCTGACTTTATAATAATCTTTAGATAAATAAAAAATCCAAGAATATAACTGATGAGGAACAGTTTAATAAGATTTCTTCTTATTATCTTTTAATTACTGTAAGCACAGGTACATTGATAGATGCTCTCTCTTGGAAACCTCCATGCTTTTACACATATGATTTCTCTTTTCTGCTTAGGAGGGAAAAGAGTACCTGTTGAAAAGCGTCGGAACTTGGCTCCCAGCACAAAAGCAGAGCACATCCTCCTCCAGCGCAGAGGAAGACGCGCAGGTGAGCTGCAGCGTCTCTTTTGCGTTCAACACCAAGGGATCTTTGCTTTTTTTATATGTCATGAAGCTCAAAGGAAGTGTCAGTGTGTTTTTTCAGTGCAAACCAAACCAAAAAGCATCAAAAATAGAGGGATAATCAAAATCGATAAAGCACGAATGAAAGACTAACACGTTTTTTTTAACTTTAAGTTTAATAATGAAAGAAATATAAACGATAAAAGAGTCTGCATAGGAGTTTGGTGTTAAAACATACAAAAAAGACTGCTGCTGTGAGTCTTTTCTTTAGCAATAGATGAATCTGAACACCGCACCTTAGGATAAACTGCTCCAAAAGTTACAAATTGTAGCTCAAAATGAGATGGTTTCCCTCCTCAGGTGATCATGTTTTGTCTCCTCAGAAAGTCATCCCCCCATACGAGTCCCGCATCACCACAGCCAAACTGCTCATGGAGTGTGAGGAGTACGAGGTAAAAGCGTGTGCGACTGACGGCAGGGGGGCTGGCACAGCCTTTGTGTGAATATGTGTTTTTTTTTTTTTTGTGTGTGTGTGTTTGTGTTCTTTTCTTTCTGCTGAATAGCACTGAAGGTGGGAAGGCCACGGCTGGTGTTTTTGCCCTCCAGAGCTTAGTGTCAATAATTGAAGAGTGGTATTTGGGAAAAAAAAAAAAGGGGACCCGAGGTGGGCGGGCGGGGGGTGAGAGTGTGCACAGCCAAGGATGGATTGGCAAAAAAAATAAAACAAAATAAAAAATCAGTTAGGCTCTGCTTTGATGAATCCCTGCTATATGTTTGAAATAGCATATAGGGTATTAAATCACTCAACAATTTCCTATGCAAATGTCCTTCATTCTGGCGTCTCGCCGCCTTCCGTTCAGTGCCGAAACTTTCAACAGTCATTAAGGGTTTGAAGTCATCTTCTGTGATGACTGCCACACCAACGGCGGCAATTTTCTGTTGTGATCCGGTGATTAATTTTTAGTCAATCATGTTGGGTGGTTTACGGTTATTGCTTATAGGAAATGAGAACAGTGCCCACCCCCCACCCCCCGCTCGCGCTCAGCCAGCTCGAGCTGCAGCTTTTTATATTTGGATGTATGTGTGCGGGAAATAGGCTGTCAGGTGTATCAGTAAAATGACAACGTCTCGGTCCATAGTTTTTGACATGTCGTTTGTCTTCATCGTCCCGTCGGTGTCATCCCGCTGGGAGGCCAGACCGCACCAACGCTCAGTACTTCTTCATGTCAAATATGTACACAGTCATGCAAACGGGTTCGTAAATGCTCACATTTTGGCCATTTTTTTTTAATTTATTTTTTTGGGGCATACACATTTTACTTCAGTTTTAATAATAATGGAGGGTATTTTCTGTCTGCCTCCCCCCCCTGCATCCAGACTGGGGTTCCAGTCAAATAGTCTTTTCTTCTGAGGATGGTTCCTAACTGAGGGAAATTACCCGGAAAAATCTAAGTGGCAGCCATGATGAGAGCTGGTTGAATTCTCTAAATTGCTAAGAAACGAAGCCTCACTGCTTTCTTTTTCCCTCTTTAGCTAAAAGAAACATTGGATCATGCTGCAGGAAAGATTGATTCACTTTTAGTTTCGTCCGCATTTGACTTATTTTTATCTTTTTAGTTTAGGTTTCGATTTAGATACATGAATACCAGGACAAGTGGAAGCAGCCCAGATGAACTTTTATTTTTATTGCTCAATCACAGTAATGGAGTTAGATTTTTTTTTATGATTTACTATATGTAAATAAAATGAGTTTCTGGTTGCAGAATTTAGAAGAGAGAATGTGTTCATTTTTTGAAGATTAACATTTGTAAATTGCTTTTCATTGAGCTGTGTTTAGAGGGGGAAAAAAAAACCCTGATTGACAGTGTAATTACTGTCAGCCATTGACCCCAGAATAGCAGGAGGAGCCGCTAACCAAAATAACAACAAATGATAACATGCATCTCATTTGTGAAAAGTAGGTGTTTTTTCACAAAATGCCCCGAAATGTGGAGCTTTCTATTTCACAGCTCAGTGGGATAACAATAAGTCTGCAGTTAAGTAGTTTATTTGTTTTGACATTCAGTGCAGCAGGTCAACCAAGAATAAAAAAGCAGTATACTGACAACCTGAAGGGCATATCACTTCTAAGATAGTTTGACAAGATTTGAAACTATTATATTTTCTGTATATTTTCCAAAATATTTATCTGCATTGAATAAACTGTGATCTCTAAGGCTTGGTAGACAATTAAGTTAATCAAAATTGACTTGTATACCCAATCTATATACATTTTTCTCTACAGACACTCTCCAATGTAAATTGTGTTTTAAGATGATGGAGGACATTTAAAAAAAACCTATTAAGCTCAAAATTGCATTTCTGATTATTTTTTTATTCAAATCGCTGTGAAGAAGGAGCAGAAGAAGAAAAAAAGGCAGTTTGAAAAATATCGTATTTGTGATGTAGAAAATTCTCTGGGTGGACCACCAGCTCCATGCTGCATGCTTTCAGCAACGTTTAGGAAAAAGGGGGCGGGGTTGCTTTGCATCACTATTTGCATCATTACTGACAGTTCCATCTGGGTTCAATTTAGAATCGATAATTATGCGGAAAAAAGTTTATTTGACCTTAAAACGTTAATTTCAAAATAAAATATTGACAAAACTACATTAAATTGTGTTAAATTGAGATCAGATCAGTCAGTTAGCTGTGATACCCCACCATAATCATTTCTATCTGTCAAAAAACATATATATTTTAGTCAAAAATATCAAAAGTCCCCTTTTTTCTTTTGTTACAAAAGCACAGTTTTGCAGGAACACGCTACTTTTTTAGCAGTTATTACTGTCTTCATTGAGCATCACCGCTTCACTTGTCACGCAGAAGACAGACAAACGGACGGGCCTGACAGCCATTAAGTAGTCCCTGAGCGTAGCTGTCACAGCAGCTGCTAGGTAGTAGCTCCGTCACCTGTCACTGTCCCTCTATTTATTTATTAAACACAGCTTTCCTTAAATGTAGCTCTCAATGTGCAGCTTGTGTTTTTGCTGTTGCTTAAAAGCTCCGTTTGCACGGACAGCTTCAGGATTTATTTACTTCAGTGCAGATGTCTCTGCTCGTGCACGCGCGTGAGCTATGGCTTGCCCTTCGCTTGTAAAGTGATTTGTCTTACTCCTGTCTTTGCAGCGCGCTCCAGTAAAATGATTCTGTTAAACAGACTTGGTTGAGGATGACACACACACACACAAATAAACCCGCAGAAAAAGCGCACCCGCACACAGTGGACATAATAAATGAGTTCCACTCCAGAGCGCTGCTTTTCTCCCCGTAACAGTTCTTAAAATAAAAATGTAACACGTATGTGGATTATTTGTGTTGCTTTTTTGTGCTCTACTGTTTTTCATGCACCACTTTTGTGATATTTATCTACTATTTTTCTTACTTTATTTCATGTGCAATCCTTTTTTTTTCCCCCCTCTTCCTTTTTTCTTGTCTTTGCCAGGATCTCAATCTCGCTGTTGTTTACAGCCTAATGCAGCTTAAGAATATCTGAACCTTTAATCGCTCGCCTCTGGGCTGACCGGTGTAGTTAAGAAGTTGGAGACAGCACAGCAGATACGGTTGCTCACTTATCCGCGCTCCCAGATATCCCTTGTTCTATATTTGTAACTCCAGAGCTGTGTCTGTTGTTTAAATCCCAGACAGATAGTTCCTTGAATTTAATATCTAATGTTTGCCTCGACTTGTTTTTGTCGAGGCGCAGTCTTCACACAAACCTGTTCCTCATCACATGCCATCCGATGTTTTTGTTTATGAATTTTTAATGGGTTATTAATTAAGGAGAATATGTGTATTATTGGTCTAGCTATCAATCAGTCGACACGTTTACGCTCTCTTAATGAGACGCTCTCAATTAACCTGGCTCTCCCTCCGTTTTTACCGGCCTCTTTAATGCCGCTGGAAACAAGTAGGCTTAATGAAAAGCAGGAGAGCTCCTTTGAGCAGGACGGGGTGGAGGAATCGGGATGCACTCCCGCTAATAAGGCTGCTTTAACAAGAAGCGAGCTGCGCTTGCGGTGCTCACTGTTGTGTGCAGCCTTGTGCGGCGCACAGGTGACGTGCATGTCTTTTTCTTCCTGCCCTTCACCACGGGTGATTGGCTAACAGTCGCCTCCAACCTGAAGTTGACAAAAATCAATATATCATCACCTGAGAAGCTCACACACACACACACACACACCACAGGTCCCACATGGGGAGAGGTGGAACAAAACAAACATGCAGCCTACTTTAGTCAAGGTCTTATTTCTGTAATGGAAACCTCCCACAAACAGTTTTGCGACAAAAGGTCACCCAACTTTTAATCCCTCCCGAGACTGGAAGAAGCGCCTCTCGAGGAGGGGAAGCTGGCCGTTTAACGAAGGGGAACATGGACAGTGTGTCAACATTATCTTTGGGCTTATCATGCATCTGGCGGAGCGGAGGAGGCGCTAAGGGCACGCCGGCTGTCAGCGAAATAGATTAAAGAGCTGTCGAAGACAGTGACTCCAGTCACTATTGATTGTGCGATAAGCACTCCTGAGTGCGTCTATTGACTGCCATGTCCGTTGTCTTGTTGGTATTGATGACATTGTGTATTTCACGCTGACCCCTCAGATGCTTATCAGACCCTCTGATCACCCAGATTGATCGAGCTGCCTGGAGGATATGCAGCCCTGTGAGAGACAACAGTTTGCTCATCTGTACAAATTTATAAGTGGCGGAAATGCTGAGAGGAGATGAGCTATGGATTTAAAAGACTTAATGGTGTCTTATGATTCTTCACTGATGAGGTCTTAAAGATATTTTCAGAATCCATGTCTTTTCTTTCTTCCTCTTTAGATGGCGGTAGACGTTCTGGAGGGTCTTCTGGAAGAAGACGATGAAGTTGTGCAGGTAAGCATTAGACATATAAACAAACTGTTTTAAAATCGATAAATAATTACTTTCAGTCTAGTATCTCTTTAAAACATATTTTTAGCTTTTTTTTTGTAATGGTATATTACTTTATATTGTTAGAGGCTTTGTGTGGCTTCATCCTCTGACAGCGCGGAGGCTCATTCCTTTCTTTCGCTTAACAAGATTGTACAAATAATGCCAGGCAATTTTAGTGCTTCTTAAGAACAAATATACTTTTGTTGACGAAAAGTTTTTTCTCTTAGCGGAAAGCTTTTGAAACTTTCAAAGTCATATTTCTGGGAACTCTGAATATTTCGAAATATGAAAGTTAGAGTGCTTTCACGTTAGAATTTTGCCTTAAAAGCTGAAATCAACTGAATGTTATTTATTCTTTTTTTACACGATATACTGTAAATCCTGGAGCATTCATTTAAAGCAAAAATGTTCCTCATCACATGCCATCAGCTCCATCCATCAAGTCAATCTTGTGCAGGTTAAGCAATTAAACCTAGTCCTCAAGATCTGTCCTTCTGCTTGTTTTCCATCCATCTTTGCATAAACGATCACCTAAATCAGGTTATTATCCGTTCTTATTCACAGATAGATAATAATAAACACATGCAGATATTCAGCATCAAGCAGATATCTAGAAAACAAAAGTGGTGGTGGATCTTGAGAACCAGAACCAGTGTTGGGTAATCCTGATCTTGGACGTTGCAGCTTTGGTCCATTCCATGTATTAAACATGGGATCAAATAGAATTACAGCCAGGAATATTATCACTTTTATAATAAATACACAAATAATTAAAGCTATTTTTTTTTTTAAACCTGTCTTAATGCATCCTGTAGAAAAGTGAAAATAGCTGTTGAGCGACTTTTCAGTACATCCTTTTGTTCTAAGCGTCAAAAAGATTACAATAAGAAGGTGTAACTATAGCTGAACTTTACTAAAGTTCCTCAGCGCTTTGAGACGGCTTTGATGCTTTGGTACTTGAGGAAATAAAACTATCAGAAGACCGATGAAACCTGAAGATTACAAAGCATAAGAGAACAATGTAGCTGCTAAGATTCTGAAGACGAGGTCTCAGATGAAGGCCTTTTGCCTTTCGGGCACGGTACAAAAGCCGAACTCGGATCACATACGGTGTGACATGAAGGCACGGCAGAGAAGAAGAACGCTGTTTTAAAGCAGCAAACATTGAGCCGCGTGCATCATTACAGAACAGTCAGGCAAAGCGTAGAGCATCGTAAGAGTGGTTACATTTATATGCAGAAAGTCCAGATGTATACGTTAAAGGCTGTAATGGTGTGTTGGGAAACTCAGCTGGAAGTTGTGTTTAGACTTGCATTATTCAGAATTACACAAAATATACTGAATACCTTAAACTTTGCCTTTTAATCCGACAGGATGTGCTCGCTACAAAAACTGTGCTTGAGAAGTTACCATGCCTCACAAGGCTGCTAAAAATCCAATGTCGGCGCCACAGAAATTGAAGGTGTGTCACCGAGTGTCAGGCAGAAAAGAAATCTCCCCCCTCCCCTAAAACACCCCCTCAGGCTCAGCCACCCACACCAGCCCCTCTGCAGACAGATTGAGAGCAGCCACCAGGGGGGCTGAACTTTGAAACGCACTTCAGACGCACAGCTGCAGCAGTCAGTCATACAGCCAGACGACGCTGGTCAGCGTTTACTTTCTTCAACTTTTCTCCCTCTCCTTATTTCCCCCCTTAATTTGTCTTTCCCGTAGATAAGTCGTAAGCCGTCTCCGACTTGTGTATCTCTGAGTTTAAATTCTTCTTATGTAACATTAAGTCTTCACAAACAAGCGAGCGGAGTGCTTCGCAAATCTCATTTCAAAGTTGTTGGGTTGATCCGTGAGGCTTTTGTTCTTTCTTCCGCCGCACCATATGGGAGCTAAAGATGCGCCTTCACTTTGAAATGACAATGGCCCCAGTCATTTTGATTGACAGACACTGCACGTCTTTGATTCCAGGCGCTTCTGTTTGAGGTGGTAGCGGGGTAGATTTGATTCTGTGAAGTTCCTAATTAGCTAACTTTAGTTTTCGCTTTGAACGCAGATGCTCTCGCAATCTTGAACACAGTTTTTTCTTTTTCCGGGACCTTTTCTAAGGACCTTTGTAGCCTTGTTACAGGTTCTGTGGGGTTGTCATTGTTTTCATTTCTGCAGTAAAAAAAGAAATGACTTGAAGTGACCCAGTTTTGTTCTGGAAGATGTTTTACATTCAAAGAAAAAGCTTCAGTGGGGGAAAAAAAATGTCACATTGCTGGTTCTGCATCACTCCTGCAGTTATCCAGTGCTGCTGTTGTTCTGATAAGTGTGGCTGCAGGGGGTAGCCTCCCACTCAGCACGCTGAGCAACAATTCTGGATTCAACGTGGCATGCCCTGATGTGTTTGTTAGCTAAATGCTTGATTCGTCAGAGGTGCAGGTCTCAACTTCCTCTGCACTCCACGAATAATGAATAAAGCTAATATTTGCTGTTTTTTTTTTTTGAAGAACAGTGGGTGGGAGATCTTTGGCCTGACATGAGAGAAACACACACAAACAAACATACCCACACACACCTCCAAGTTTTTGAGTTGTTTTTCAGGGTGGAGAAGCAGCTTAAATCAGTATATGTGATTATGTCGATGTGAAAAGCCTGACTGTAAGAAACGGAGGAGAAAACAGGTTTTGGTGCGTTTAACACACGTGGTTAAAAATACACCACCTCTGTTTGAACTCAGCAAGGAACAAGATTATCTCAAAATAATATGTTACGTCTTGTTTTTTTCCTTGCATTATTTGTTTCTCTAATTCAAGTATTAGTAGTAAAAAAAAAAAAAAAGCTGGAAAATCTACCAGCTCAGTTCCTCACCAGTCAGTGAGCAAAGAAAATACATTTGAATATTTACATGCAGCCTGAATTGTTCAAAGTTCTTAGAATGTAGAATTTTAAGAGCTCCCATTGTGTTAATCCATTGTTTCTGAGCTCTCTGATGCACTTTCACAAGTGTTCAGCAGACCTATATGATTGACAGCCCCGGATGTGCTTTTCCCACAAACCCCTCATTTAATCACAGTAATTACACTCCTCTCTGTAATATTTTTATAATTAGTTTTAATGATGTATAGGTTTTTTATTACATTCGCATACATGTTTCCTATGCTTAAAAATATGAAATAGAAACCATGCTAACTTTTTGTCGCTTTTCATAAACTTTTTTTTTTTGTGGCCCAGAAAAATGTGAAGAAATAGAAAATAAACAAACAAACTTTCCGTTTGGATACAAGCTTTAGCACGAGTCCATACCCTGTTTTTTTTTGCCTTTTTTTTCCCCCCAGTTTTCCTATTATATCTTTAATGCATTTTGGGATTTCACGGGACCATTGGTAAATCTTCCGCTGATGAACTGCTGCCGCCATTGACGTACTGTAATTTATGTGTTTATTTGCATTTAGATTGAGGCGGCCACTTTTGATGATCAAGGTGATACATTCTGATACGGTCTGTTCTCCGGGTGTGATTGGGTCACGACGTTCTCAGGTTGACGTAAACGAGGTGGTTCTCCCGTTACATATTTAATTGAGGTGGTTGTCTGTTTTTTTTAAATATTTAAAGTGTGCTCTCGTAACTGTGCCAACGCTACTGTTATGGGAAAATCGAAGCGCATCATTTTTTTATTTACTGGCTCAGTACAAGAAGACATGACAAAGAAATTGTATCAGGTCTGAAGATGAGTCAACTGGAAGAGCATTGTTATTTCTTGTAGGAATTGTTAAAAAAAAAAAAAAAACAGTAGAAAGTTCTATGCATTGGCAGTAAGGGATGCACGTCTTAAATTAAAAAAAATCTATTTTTTGAGTATTTGATGTCCTGAAGCATGCAGGTGTTTTGTAAGAATCGAAAGAGGAAAAAAAATGCATTTTAATTATTTTTTATACTATCAATCTATTAAGAATTAAAAAAAAACATTCCCAAGCAATTTTGCAGCATTTTTTTTAGAAATTGAAAAAATATGGATTTAAACTTACTGCCTAAGAATGTATGTCCATGCAGCTTCATCCCAAGGCCACGTCGAACCACGACAGAAGAAATGACAACACAGAAATGGCTGTTTTCATTCACTCAAGTGTAGCTCAATTTAAGGCTTTTTAGTGGAATGACTTTTCTTCGTGAAATAAAAAAATCATCTTTAGCACCAACTCAAATTCTGCTTTTTTTTGTCACACAAATGAGTACTTAGCAGTTATTGAGTAGGTTCTGGCCTTTTCTAGAAGTCATCACAGTGTTTTAATAGTTAAATCGGCATCAAACATGCTCAAAAAAGGATAAATGTGTCTCTCAGACAAAGTCCAGAACCATCTAACGGTAGATCATAAAAGAATGTGTTAAGTTTTAAAGATAGACTATGGTAAAAAGTGGAAATTTCCTTCTTTAAAAAAAAAAAAAAAACAAACAAAAAAACTAATAATTACAGTTTAATATGTTATACATTGTCCATCAAACATAGTCACAATATGACAGCGGACCTCATTAACTTCAATTTTTTTATTTTAGTATAGAAATATCCCAGAATTGTGTGCCTTTTTATTCAATAAAAAGGGGAAAATCCATTCAAGCATCTTTGTTCTCTTGCTGCAGAGGATTGGTCTTTGACGTTTTTTTGAGGATTCTTCCATAAGAAACCTTCCTCAGACAAGAAAGTACTTCGAAGACGGAGCAAGACTGAAATAATGTATGTCAGGCAAGAAGAGCAGAATATTAAAAAACTTCACATTAAAAGGTTTATAGTGTCCAAACTCAAACTGATAGTGTGGGAAAGTTTTTTTTTTTTTAACTTCATTAGAATATGTTAGGTTTATGTTGCATACTCTTGCCTTAAAATAATTGTTTTTTTTAATGATAACCTGAGTGCTTTTAATGACTGTGAAGCTGTACTTACCATTCTATAATTGTAAATGAGGACAGCATTGGCTTTTGTTCGTGTTTGATTCTGTTACGCGTGTGTGAAACCTTTTTGAGGGAGAAGAAATTGAGATTTCACACTTTGCAAGGGTCACAAATGTCTTTCTCTGTCACAGAACACTTTCTGCAACAAAGAGCACATTCACTTCCCACTTCATGTCACCTCAACCTGCCTGTCTCTCCGTGTCTCCCAGGTGTGGTATCTCTCCGGCTGGGTATGCTACCTCCAGTGGGAAAAAGCAAAGGAGCAGCAAGAAGCCGAGGGAAGAGAGGTGACGGAGGAGGAGAAGGAGGAATGGGAAGCTCTGCAGGAGGCCGCCAGATCCTACCTGACTAATGCAAAGAAAGTGAGTTTGGTCAAAGTAACGTCAAAGCATTCGCATGGATTTACATTCATCTGCATAGTTAATGAAGCCAGAACAGTGGGGCAAAAAAAAAAAATATTTGTCACTTACAGATTCTGCAAGTTAAAATGATAAGAGAGGTTCACCATATAATGTGATTTCCTGGACTTTTCTTTATTTCTTTAAGTCTTTGAAGAACCAATAATGAACATCACAGATCTTTTACCTTTTACATGGAAAAACTTGAAGAACTGGTTTGCCTGATTTTATATTCATATACTTTTTGTTTGCTTCATATTTACCAAAGCTAGCTTTAAAACTTCTTGTCTACAATATTTCTTAGTCTCTGTCCAATCTCTGGCCAAAGCATCATGGGAGGATGCTGTTGGAAAGCTTTTCTTGTAAGGAGAGTTTCAATCCGTTCACTCCATTTCCCACCCGCTGTGAGTGTTTGTCTTTTTTTCTCTCAGCCGAGTGCCTCCACTAAATGTCTCTGCCTGTATTCTCCACCCTCCGCTGGTGCTCATTGTCGGCACATTGAACATTTGTGGACCGGTGACCATCACCAGAGTGGCTTGATCACACGGAAACACGCTGAGTGAGATAAAGAAGAAATCAGGCAGAGGGAAAGCACAGTGGAAAAAAAGCATGCAAACAAATATGAGGAAAAGAGAAAATATTGAACAGCATAATATTAATATTACAAAGGAGCTGAAATTAAATAAACACACTTGACTACATAAAATGTAAGGAACTTTGTGTCTGATATTGGGAAACATTTTGAGTTCTAAAGTAAGTTCTAGGTTCAAAATTGTATTTTAATAAAGGTTAATTACTTATTATATTGCTATAAATTATGTTATTTTTTTGACAGAACAAAATAATTGGTAGTACGTGGTGAAAGATTAAATGTATGCTTCTACTCTAGTTTGTTTGTGGAATGTGTTACAGACTATTTGCTGAAATATTTCTATTTTTGCTTGTATCTAAATCTGTTTTTGAACATGTTTTGTATTTTTTTCCATATAGGTCAACTTATTTTATAGTGATTTGTGTTATCAATTTTACATTTCATTTTTTCAAAATCTTTCTAGTTTTTTTAGTCCTGAAACTTGAATATTTTGTCTCAAACTTAAGTAAAATACATGATGAAAAATGTGTCAAAATTTGAGATTAGAAGGAACTTAGAAAGGAAAAAAATCTGGTTATGTTAAGTAGACTTGGTAGATTTACTGAACTCGAAAAAGGCAGAGAAGCAGAAAGAGGGAGAAACTCTTAAGGTAGATAGATAATGAAAAACAAGCCAAAGTTTTTTAGGAAATTGAAGCCAGCTGGATTCTCTCTGTATATCCCACTTAGTTCATAAATTGTCCAATCCTTGAAGTTTTGTTTCCCTGCGACTTTCTTTGATTACTCCCTGCCAAAAAATTGGAATATTCTGTTTTCCACAAATTTCAGAAAAAAAAACATCAAATTCTTTAATAAGTTGACTCGTTTAAATCTTCTTGCCAATGGTGCCAGCAAAATGTTTATATATCTGAGAACAAGCTATTATCATGACTTACGTGTTACTTTCAATGATTTTTTTTATTTTTCATCTCACTATTACAAACAGAATTTGTAATTGTCTGATATTGTAACACCTTAACGTCTACATGGAGAAGGCAGGGGTACGCTCCTGTATTTTTAAACAGGAGTGTTTACATTTGATTAAGGTCAATGCATAGCAGTACCTCTTCTGTGAGGATGAGGCCAAGGCGAACAGATGTGACCTTTTTTTTTTCCAGCAGAATCCTGGCCAAAACCAATCCAATTTTTGAAAGACTTCGGTAAACTTTGCTGTTCAAAAGGATGCAGAAATGGTAAAAATGGAGATATTGGAACTTAAGCCTTGATTGGAATAGATTAAGACACATTTAGAGCAAACAGCATTGGTTTAGGGAATTAGACAGAAATGTTGGGCCATATAGAGATTTTGGACCCTCATTTGATTGGTTCAAACAGCCGTCAGTCAAATGCAGACAGGGTTAGGGTTATATGGTATAGTTTTGGTCACACTTGGAAAGTGGTCCCTGACCATATTGGTTGACCCAGATGTCAATCAAAAGTGGTAGGGTTAAGGAACAAGATAAGATGGTCAGTCTGGGGTCACGGGCCCACAACTGATTGATCGAAACTTTTTCTCAATTAGTAATTAATAACGAGTGACGATTTTATGTCTGCTATGGACACCAGTGAAGATAAAAGGCCTTGGAAAAAAAAGTTAAGCGTTCTGTCTTATAAAGTCCAGATGACCCCACTTTTAATATAAACATGCCTAGGATGGTACAAACTCGACCCCCCTGCATACATCCCCTGACTATTTACATTTTAGCATCTTAACACCCTTTATAAGTACTCAAATAAAGTATTTTTATGACAATTTCAGTTTTGAATGTAGAATTGTCGGCAATCCCATCATCATAGTCGTATCATAAAGAAAAACTGCATGTTTCTCTTCGAGAAAAAATAAACTGCATCCACTGCTGCCCTGGATTAATATATTTTGATACCAAAAAACAACTCTGGGATCCACCATGACTTCATGCATTTTTGTTCATTTTTTCTTTTATTTTTGGGAAACTAACCTTCTGCCCTTTGTGGCATGTCTGATTTATCACAATAAGATTTAAAGTGTTGTCTGGTAGAAATCTGCCAAATTAAGTTCATGTTGTGGCAAAACCCTAACCTGACAAAACAGTAAAAATGGATGGAGAGGACTCAAAACCAGAAAGTTTGCCATTTTTGAATTATATGTCCTTTCATTAGTACATATGATTCAGGATATTTAACAGAAGACTTTTATTAGGCTATTTATTAAGTGTTTAAATATCACAAAAGTACAAGTGAATTCAAATTTTCTTTCCCTCCTTTCAGTCTGTCGCTTCTTCTCCTCTCTCCCACACAAACCAGCTCTTATACACACACAGAGTGATGTGTTTCATTCCTTCTGTCATTCTGTCAGGGAGTAATGCCTCCATGGAGCATTGATTCATGTTAGTCTAAAATTCAATAGGCTTGTAAATCAGACAGCACAGACTGAAGGAGGGCAGGCCCCACCTCTCTTTCTCCCCTTATTTACTTTCCTCCTCCTTTCACCTTCCCGCCCTGAACACTTTCCTCCTCTGCCACACCATCAACTTCAGGGGGAGAAATATCGGGGCAATATATTGATATTTGCCCTACTGTCCAGCAGCGTATTGACCGGACCGTCTAACCAGCATCCACACAGCCACCTAGAAGCCAAACTCTAGGTGGGCTCAGTGGAAGAACCTTGTGAATACAGATTTGGGGTCCCGCTTTTGTGGTAAAAGTTAATAAAACAAAAATAAATAAGAAAGGAAAAAAATGCAATAAGAAACGGTGTGAATGAAGTTCTTGCTCCAAGAATACAAAGAGTCTAGAAAAGGTGAAGGAATTGGGCGGCGCGTCAGAGCGTGACAGGTAAACACTATTGCGGTTCCTTTGGAGAGTGAATAAAGCAACATGCACAGAATAATGTGAGAGGTAAAGGCACAAAGACCTTGAAAAGGCAAGACGGAATGAGTTGAGAATGCAGGCGCGCTGACGCTTTTCATTCCGCAGCTTTGCTTCCTGTTTATGCGTGCACATCTGTCCAGTGTGCGGAGAAGATTTTCCCTTCGTTTGAAGTGGAGTTTTGTTTCTGAGCATCGCTGTGTTAGTGAATTATTAAAGAAGAGTCAGTTTGCAAGTTAAATCGGGCTTCAACATGGAAATGAGGCCTCAGAGCCCAGCAGCTTGTTTTGGCACTAGTCCACTTCTCTCATTATGACTTTATTTAGAAAGTCACTGTGTCTGTGTGTGTGCATGCGCACAGTTGTCTGTTGCAAGAAAAAAAACGACACACAGGTAAGCGTGGGCTCACGTTGGGCAGATGCACATATTTGAGCATGATTAAGTGTGTTCTGCAAATTGCTTTGGAGTCGTTTTTGTTTAGTACGTGCTCACACCTGTGCACAAGCTGCTTTCAAGTGACGGCTCTCCAGAGGTGTGATGAGAAAGAATAAATGTATCAGGAGACAAGAAAAAAAGAAAAAAGTATACAAGATGACCAGGAGGGAAAGTTGGAGAATAAATAGCAGGGGTGAGTATGGGGAGGGAGGGGTGAAGAAAGGGAACAAATTGGATGCAGGGTAGACGTGTGCATGTGTGGGTGCAGGAGGTGTAGCTTGTGAATAGTGTCAAGAGTAAAATCAATAGTAAACCGGACGTGAAATGGAATTTGAGTCTCAGCCAGATTGGGTGCGATTTGCAGTGTATGCACAGAGGGCATTGTTATGTGTGTGTGTGTGTGTGTGCGGAAAGGCAACTTGAGTAAAGAGAGGTCAAAACGTTAGTATTTGAAGTGGCTGAAAGAGTATCCCATGAGCGCAGGCTGTGGGTAATGTTAGGTCCATGGTGTGCTACTCATGTAATTTTAATGCCTTTCCTTACAACTGGAAGATCGGGACGTTAGTGTGTGTATGTGCGAGAAAGAAAGAGTTTGTGGTCAGCCCTCTTGAGATTTGCAGTGACCATGCACTGTTCACACTTCAGAGATTCTAATTTCAGCCGATGTCACAGCCTCGTAAGTGGAAAAGTTTTTTTCTTTTTTTTGACAGTCGCGTTAAAAGATAGAAATTGTTTTTAACGTATTCGTGTAATTACGATCCTCTCAAGACGAGGCAGTTTTTATGTAGTCTGGAAAAAAAAAAAAAAAGGGGGTTACAGGGTAAGTTTGGAGGAGGCCATTATTCCGGCACTATTCTGTCACAATGTAAGACAAGTGTGCGCGCGAGCAAGCACAGGCATATAGATGAGAGCAAGAAGACAGATCTATCTCTTTGACAGGAAGGTCGTGTGGTGAGTGCCAGCCAAAGAAAGAGAGCAGAAAAAGAAAACCTGCACAGAGGGAAAAGCGGTTATGAGACGAGCTGGGAGAATGACTGATTTAACAAACGAAATAAAAGAAAAGGTGAAATGAAAGAGAAGCACAGGTGTGGAGCAGAGGGGGGAACAAAGGTGGTGTGATTAGGCTTTTACCGCATAATCAGCCTGTCTTTTTATCTGCTGGATGAGCAGCAAAAAAAGGCATCATCCTCAAATGTTATGTAAGGAGAACATTAGAGTACTTCATTATTAGATGTTTTGTTGTCTTTAATCTGCTCTTGAAGACTGAAAAAAACCATTGTAGGTGCATCAAAGAAAGCTCATTGATCAGATTTCATTTATCAGAACTTTTATCAGCTGCTTCGCCTCCAACTTTTATCTTTTATTCATATTCATGTTTGTTTTTTTGTCTGTCGAACTCCAAAAGCGAGAAGAAGGTGCCTTCAGGCAGCAAGACGGTGACCGTGGATGCTCTGAGGCTTCATTCCCAGCCCAGATCACCATTGTGAACTTGAAGGGAACATAATTCAGCTTTGTATGAAATTCCTCAGGTCTATTCAATGCCGTTGCTGTCATTACCATGAATTCCATTTGCCAGCTCTTCTTTTTTTTTTTCTTCTCTCATTTCATCCCAGGCGCTGTCAAGTGGATTTATGCCACATCTTGTCACTAAATATCTGAAACTGTGGAGCCAAGAGACAAGCTTCAAGTTTCCCATTCTTTTAAACTTTAAAGGATTAAATACTTCTAAAGTGAGACATTTCTGGCATTGAGCTTTAAAGCAAAACTATAAAGCATTGTTTTTATTGTAGCATTTAAAAAACAACTCCTGCATTGCGTCTTTTTTCTGCTTTATAGCAATAATTCCCATGAAGAATAACAAACTATGTGTTTACGCTCTCAGCAATGTCGAGCAGTATTTTGGCAATTTATGCTGAAAACTTTATGACATTTAAGAACGTTAACCACCTGTTAGATATCAGCTGAATTCCTGCATCAGGTTTGTTTTTAATAATCTTCCTGAATATTTCCTAGTAAATTGAGAAAAATCTGAATAGATTATCGTTCATTAACGTTTGTTTGGTGTTTGATTATCCTAAATTTAAAATTCAGAATGCACATTTAGTTTCTTAATCTCTATAAGTGTTGCAGGTTAGTCCATATGCATATCCATAAACTTATTTTTTATCTCAGATATGAAGCAGCATCTGGAGAATGAAAGTTTCTATCACTTTCCAAATGTTGCAGTTCCTCAAATGTCCTCTGCAGACTGGTTCAAACAGGAACACATTTCCATGGACTCCTATGCTAAATTCAATTCTACATAAGAAAATTAATAAAATTAGAAAGTCTATGCACACCCTGATGTTTTCTGCCCTATTTTCTAACCATGACATCTGTGGAGGAAGGTTTTTAAGACTCCACAATATGTTCGACCCACTTCAGGTCTCATTTTAGTCCTGTGGAAGATGTCAGAATTATTGGTTGGTGGTTTTAATACAGCTAAAATGTTAAGTCGATCCAGCTTAAAATATCGTGTTTTCAAATAGAAACCATTCTAATAAATGAGGAGGGGTCCTCCTACTTGCAATGCGCACCATCCCAGAAGGATTCCAAAATCAATGCTGTGCACAATCTGCTTCTTTTTTTTTTTTTTTTTAAAGAACCACAGCTAAGATACTGTACTTTGCAGAGGATCCAATGTAAATATACACAATGCTTCAGCAGTAAAAGCAGTATGATATGATGTAAACTCTATAATAATAAAAAACATCTTTCATAAATTAGTTTAATAAATGATCGTGTTTACTCAAAGGTGATAAATCAGCCATTTTTTGGAAAACAAAAGGATCAAATTACACAATGCATGATAAATGTTCTCACAGTGATTCATTACGGTTTTTTTTCTTGTTTGTTAAGAAGCTCTCACAGTGTGTAACAGTTTAAACAGTGAGAGGCTGCACCGTTTCTTGGAGACGCATACAAGACGAACTCCATCATCTAAACGCCTTTATTCGTTCTTTTTCTAAAATGTCCTTCATTGTTCATTCAGTACGTTTTTATTTGTATAATATTCATCTATTAGTCTTCAGCTAAGTACCTCTTCTGTTATTTTTTGTGCGAAAGGGTTTCATTCATATTTTGAAGTCAAATTCTTTACTCTTGGTTCCTGGATATTCTCCGTGTGTAAAAATTTCATGTTGTAGTAGTTCAGTCCCGCTGATAGTGAAAGGCATTACTATTCACAGAACCCAGCCACCATAGCAACAAAAGGAAAGCGAGCAGACACCAAGAGCAGATGTGTCCGTGCACCTCTGCATGTGCGAGCGTGTGTGGGACTCATTACAGCGGTGGTCAAGTGTTCCTTGGGCCGTGACTTAGGGCTTGAAAGTGGAGCATGAAAAAGTTTTATGACCCACCCCGTCCCTCCCCGACCTCCTCCAAGGCAGCTCCGTGAGCCATGAAAGTGAGAGGAGAAAACAGGCTGCTTTAAATGAGAAATGCCTGTGTCTTTTGGAAGCGATGCTGATCTCAGCTGCGCTCGTCGCAGAATGCGTAAAGAATAGCCACTATTTGTTAACTCGCTGGAAGTATCTTAGTGAATAATCACATCCTGCTCCGTAGACACAATTTGCTATTGATCTGTTGAAGGTATCACCTCCTACAAACACAATTTCCAAGAAGCATGCGGTGCGTGTGTTTACGACTGTTCACCGCATCTACTTCATTATTTCTCTCATACAAAAGGCATGCTCTCCCTTTACCCGTAAGGCGAAGTCTTTCCAGGCATCGAGGTAGACGTTATTCTAAAGCGGCTGTGAGTTTCCGGTCGCGCGTCACCCGGTGCTTTCGGAGTGACACAAGTCTAATGAAAAGCTGGCTGGTTCTCTGATGAGCCTGGCAGAGCCTGGTGTTACACGACCCCGCGCTTTCACCCAGGTCAGACTCCGCCTGCCTTAAAATCCAACCCGCAGAGACCACATCCACTTCTGTAAACACACACATACGCACGCAGCACATTTTAACACTCCAAATGAGTTCCCATGGGGCTGCATGTCTCCTGTCAGGACCTGCTGTTGCTTGGAGACTGGTCCTCAGGCAACGCAGTCACAGTCACTTTCCTGACCTCGCTACACTTTCGGAAAGAATGATGGCACCTTGCTGCTTATTCTCCATAAACTACAGCAGCTACTTAGCAGTATATATGGCAGACAAACTGGAATAATCTTCTGCAGGTCAGGGTAAAATAAATCCACTCTCAATCTTTGTGCAGTCTCCAGAGAGAGATGCTAAAATTTAAATAGCTGTATTTGTGTCCCATACTCTGTGTATTATATCTGCACGCAAACAGAAATGTTCATGTCTTCGGTGTTAGCACCAGTGGTTTTATTACCCTGCTTTACTATGAGCTCAGTAATTACAAACAAGCAGGGAATTTCGCTGAGATAAATCAGCTGGCAGCTTTGGGAACAGTTTTTTTTTTCTTTATCTCCTGCTTTTACTGCATATTTCACTGTGATAACTCTGATTTTGTGTATGTGTGTGTGCTTCAAGCTACATTTCTGTGCGTATCTGTGTGTTGCAAGTGGAAGATAAATGATCCTTTCCTTTTTGTCTTGTATGCAGCTCATCTTGTGCATCAAATGTGCTGATTTGCCGAATGAAAGGCTAAAAGTGTTTGGCAGCACTTTGAGAGTTGCAACAGCCTCTCTGTCACGAAGCAGAAACTGTTAGTTATTTTAAGAAACCCGAGCAGCACCCGTGCAGCTTCAAACCTCAGGTCGACTCTCTTCACTGAACTCCAAACTCTTTGTAAATGGCGTTGCGTTCACTTCAGTGACACAAAGAGAAGAGCTGCTGCTGAGAGCTTTTTAGTATCCATACTTTATATATTGCCTCACTTTTCTCTCTCCAATTATTGGTCACAGGATTTTGTGCTGCAAAATCCAGCTTCTAATAAAATTTACATGTTCCCCCCCTGCAGTGATTTTGAGCCTGTTTTAGATTTACACCATCTGCTTTGTCTTTTTTTTTTCTCTCTCCTCTATCTCCTCCTCAGCTGTACAGTAAGCTGCGATGTGATGATAAGCCGATGTTGGAGCACACTGAGCAGCTGCTGGGTGAACTAGGAGGAGATATGGAGCCACAGGAAGAAGATGAAGCCTTGGATGATGACTACGAGCCCTGCAGTGATGAGGACGAGAACAATGATGCAGAAGCTCCCATGGAGCACTGAGCTCACCACCTCGCCTCTTGTTATCCGTTTTCCCATCACACCTTCCAGCAGATTTTGTATGCTATCTACAGTGCCTTTCTAAATGTATTTTTCCCCTTTCTTGCCTCCTTATCAAAGATTAAACCGATATCTACAGAGTGGAATTAAAAGCTGCAGACTGCTCGCTCTTTCAGTCGAGTTCCTAAATGCTTTTTGATAAATAAGTGCGTACCTGAGTAATGCTTCTTGTGATCTCCTTGGAAGATGGCTACAAGGGAAAAAAATAGTTTTAAAGCTTTAATTTTCACCAGCAGCAAAACACCTTTGAATGCTTTCACCTCTCACCCACGCATGGCTTCAACAAGCGAACACACACTTGATGCCCACACACTCCGGGCGCGCACAAGCACAAAAACACACATTAATTACCCAATCTGCGTCTGACAACCACAGCATTTCATCTCTCAAACTCAACAAGTGAAGCTTCTCATTCACCTGTCTTCAAATTCAAAACTCGGAAGTATTTATTATTGCATCACATGCCATTCTTAGTGCTGAAGGTTTAAGTTTATTGTTTTTATTGTGATGTTTTACAGTATATGTTCCAGCTTCATTTTCTCCGCTGACTCACTGCACTGAAAAAACAGAGATTTGACATTTACTTATGCAAAGTGTCTCTCTCTGCTCGACTGTTCAAAGTGACTTGCATAAAGCCTCTCTGAATGCAGGAACGGGCAGCCGTCTTTTTAAACGACATATCAAGTAGCTCCCTCTTAGCATTCCCTTCGTGTTATGGACATGAAAGCGCGGGTTAGTGTAATGACGTGGCACAATAACAGACAACGCTGTCAGCTCTTTCGTGTTTTTACATTTCTGCAATCAGGTGAGGAGTTTGTATATCAAAGTGCTGAACTGCTGGTTAGTACTGCTGAGTGTCCTCAGAGACTCGAAAGTATTTTTTTCCCTTTGATGTGATTGGAAGAAAACATTTACAGAACATCAGTTCACTGATTAATTGTGCATTTACATAGAAAATAATTTAAAATCTGAACTACAAACAGGAGGAAATATTTAGAGATTGCAGTTCATTTTTCATCATAACTTTGGCTTTATTTATAGACAACCTGTACCCTAATGCCTTATACAGTTGCAAGAGAAAGTATGTGAACCCTTTGGGAGGAACTCTATTTCTGTACGAAATGGACAGATGATGATTTCTTATCTCAATCTAAATCCCAACGATGGAGAAAAACATTGCCTTAATATATATGTTTTTATTGAAAACAATCAAGTGTCCAGTTTATGCATAAAACCAAGTAAGTCCAAAGGGTTTGCATATTTTATTTTCCAGCTGTATGTTAAATAGTTTAAGGAGCAACAATTGAACAATAGAATATATTTATTATAGTCATTGTCACATGTACACCAACATTTTAGAGTGCTCACTGATCAGTGCCCTATTCATACTGTTTCTAAAAGAATAAAATCATAATTTATGCCAAAGAGTTTAAGAATAAAGTAAAATAAATAAATAAAATATGTATAAATATTCATATCACAAAAACGTAGTTATCTAGAAATGTTTTCAAATACTAAAAAAAAAATCTAAAAAAAGGAAATAATGCCTTTACTTTGCAAATTTCAGAGAATAATAACATATATATCACAAATTTTACTACTTACATATTTTAAAATAATTCAATTTTGAAGCTGAAACAGTTTCCCCATAGTGGGATCATTGAAAGTTATTTTTCTAAACTTGAAAAAAGTTTAGTGCAACAAAATTGTAAGATTTTGTTTAAAAGGTTTTAATAATTTGAAGTGTCCATAAGTGAAAATTAAAGTGAAAATAAAATAAATAGAACATGTTAGGATTTTCTAAAGTTTCTATTTGTTTCTTTGAGAAACCAATAACCTGTATAGTTGCATTCTCTTGTTTTGATCAGCTGTTGGTATTCTCTAACTTTGTGGGTAAGTCCTGCCATTCCATTTCTATTATTTGTTTCATTGAAATAATTCCTGTATGAAAACTTTAGATCTTGCAAATTATATCGGATATGTTTTTGAAGATGTATAATACTTCAAGATTCTTCTATAAATCCCATGGGGTAGAGAAATGCATTGTTTTTCAGTGCAATCCAGAACAATACAAACAGAACAGTTCAAGGCTCACCGCAGAAACAGCCAACTGAACGACGGCCCTTTTTTGTATTATTTAGACTTTTATTATTGTAACTTTTGTTACAGTATGAATTTAGCTACTTATTGAAAAAAAAAAGTTTATATTCCTTAAAATGCAGTTGTGAATATACAATTTTAGCAATTTTAATAATATAAAATCAACGAGGAATCTGTCTCATTTTTCAAATCGCATGGTTTGCGCTGCTCTTTTTACATTTTTTTGTTGGATAATTGTTGCCATGACGATCGTTCCTGGCATCCCGTGAACAGAGAGCTGAAGTCTCCTAAAAAAAAATCTGCTTTTACATAGTTGCTTATTTTTGCTGCTAATTTGTTTTTTTTGGGGGGCATTTTGTTATGAGGAGCTATATTTTACCACTGGAATAGTGTGAATATTTCAATAGGAAACTTGTGATTTCCACACAGTGTTAGCTTTTTGTTTAGAACGTAATAAAAAGTAGCCACAATTCAGTGCTTTTGTATGCTGAGAGTGTTAAAAAATGAGTTTGCAGACATGATAGAATAGAGACACGAAGATCTCCTGTGTGTTCTATAGAACCAGATGGAAGGGAAGCAAGACGTATAGAATGGGAGCTGGTTCGAGATGTTTATTAATGTGAAAAAGAATGGAGGGGGAGGAGTGATGCTGTAGGAAAACTTTCTAAAAGTATTCTGCAGGTGAAGAGGGCATTAAATAGGGTGAGGAGTCTGTAGCTAGAAGCTGAAGGTGTGATGTTGAATGCTGTCAGTGGTTATTTCCCCCCAGGTAGGATATTAGCTAGAGGAGGAAAAACTCTGGAGGGATACGGATGAGGTGATCCAGGAGGAGAGAGTGGTAATTGGTGCAAACTTTAACAGACATGTGGGTGATCAGAGACTGAGAGGAAAGCACTTGATGTGTCATCTAGAATAAGGAAAGCAGATGAGGAGACTTGGTGGTGGAATGGAGGAGTTCAAAAAGGAAACAGTTTGCTAATGAAATGTAAAATCCTGAGAAGACAGCAGACAGGAGAGCAGTTCAAGGGGATACTATGCAAGGAGAAGTTAAGTTGCAGAGGCCAAACAAAAATGAACACAAAGGAGGTGGAAGTACATGAGAACAGGTTGTCTTGGCAGAGAAACAGAGATAGGAGGGAGGAGCAACATTTCAGGATGATCAAGGGCAGAGCTGGAAATGTGTTGATCAACTGTGATGGAAAGACGGAAGGAAAATGTTTTGGAACTTATGAATGAGAAGCATGTCAAAGAGCAGAGTGGAGCAGGAAGTAGCAAAGATCAGTGAGGACCAGAGACATGTTTTATTTACTGGACTTGAAGCAAGGTGTTGACGTCACCTATAGAAAATGCCTTACCTCTGACCCTAACAAAATGAGGCCAAAGCCCGTCACTGTAGCTACCTGATTGTCTACTGTCATTTTGTATCGGTAAGAGTGATTGGTCTGTGTTGGTCTGAGTCGTGTCTTAAAGGAACTAGAACTTGTTTGAAGTCCACACCCCTTCCATTGAAAGTGGGTATTATTTCCTATTTGGAACCTGACAGGGGAGGGGTTGAGCTAGCCATTGTTTTCTATGGTCTATGGTGAGGACTATGTTAGGACACCATTGAAGAGTGTTGTTCCGTCCTGCTGCACCTTTCTCCATCCAGACCTTTGGCTCACCTGGCAGGTGTGGCAGATGTGCCTAATTGGCACCTGTTGTCTTCTTAAGACAGAGGAGGCAGGGAGCAGCGCTGCAGGCTGGGTTTTAGGCGGGGCGGGGCGGGGCGGGGCGGGCGGGGTGGGGCGGGGTGGGGCGGGACGGGACGGAGCGGAGCGGGGCGGAACGGGACGGGTTGGGTTTGTTCTTTTGTTTGGCCACAGCATTTTGAGACTGCTGGGGTCTTGATTTGTAGGCTTTGTTTTCTTTTGGTAGTTTTGGTTAGGCAGCCCATAGCAGGGAGCTACCCACTCCGACGGTCGATACGGCTGGGTCAGCAGTCTCCCTGACCTATTTTATTGTTGGCCAAGGTTCCACCTCCCTTTTGGTTTTTCGCTTTTAACAAGCTCACTAATTATTTCATTTTGTTCTTTCATTTCTAGATACAGGGTTGCATTTAGCCCTACTTAATAAACTGTGTTCCTTTTACTTTTAATTGCGTCAAATTGTCCTTATTGTCCCCTTTTGGGACCCCCCCACCCCAGACCTGAGCCGGGTTTACCTCCTGGGACATAACAAGTGTAAAGACAATTGGTCCTGATATCATACGTTTGGAGGTTTGAAAGAGATCAGGTGAGCTTCTGAATACTCTGTTTAACTAGATCTTGGAGAGTGAAAAATGCCTGAGGAATGGACTGAGCAATGGAGAGGTTTAATGGTGCCCATTTTTAAGAATAACTGTGGTGTGCAGAGTCGTGGCAACTACAGATGAATAAAGCTGACGAGTCAAACAAAGAAGCTATAGAAAAAAAGAGTAGAGGAAGACAGGCTGAGGTCAGAGAGTGTGAGCAACAGAGGGTTTCATGTCAAGGGAGAGAAGTACATATGTAAAATTTGCTTTGAATATGTTGCTGAAGAAATACAGAGAAGGTCAGAAGTAGCCATACTATGTAGATTTAGAGAAAACCTATAGAATAGAGACAGAAGAACTGTCTGTAATCTAATCTGGAATGTTAGAGAAGTACACTGGAATTGTGCAGGATGAGGGCTTTAGAGAGTAGTGAGATATGTGTGACAGAGGAGTTCAAGGTGAAGGCGGGACTGCACCAGGGATCAGCTTTGAGCCCTTTCTTGTTTCTAAGTTTGCAGATGACATGATTTGTAGTTGGGGCAAAGACCAGATGGAGAAAACTCTGGAGTGGTGGAGGCTTACTCTGGAAAAGAAAGGAAAGACGGTCAGCTGAAGCGAGAGTATCCGTGTAAACGAGAGGAACTGAAGTGGAACAGTGAGGTCACAGGGAGCAGAGGTGAAGAAGGTGGAGGGCCAACAGTTGAGAGCAACAATGTGTAGGGAAAAGGTGAACTGCTGCAGGTTTCAGTTGTGACAAAAGAGTGTCAGCAAGAATGAAAGGAAATGTGCCAATGACTGGTGAGAACAGTTTAGAAACAGTGGTTCTAAGAAAGAGACAGGAGGCAGAGCTGGAGGTGAAAATATTGAGGTTCTCTTTGGGAGAAGGGATAAAATCAGGAATAAATCCATCCACCAGACGAACAGCTGGTGGTAGATGTTTTGGACGGAAGCAGATTGGGACGGTTTTGGCACGGTCAATGGAGAAACTGATCCTGTTGGTAAAAGGATGCTGGCATTGGAGGTCTCTGGAAGGAAGATCATAGAGGAGGTCCATAAATGCGATCAAGGAGGACATCAGGGTGGTTGGTGTGAGTGAGGAGAATACAAAGTATAGATCAGGGATGTCGAGCATCCGGCCTGCAAGATGGTTTCATCCGGCTCAGTCATGAAGAGAGAAAAATAAAAGCATGTTGGAGAAAGAAAGCAAGTTTCTATCCCATTCCTGTGGCGTGTTATGGTTATTTAAAGAAAAACTGCAATATAACGCCACTAAAGGAAGCAAAAGAAAAAAAATGACAAGAGATCAAGAAATAAACAGTATATCTTTGCAAGCGCGTGCCACGTCTGAGTAAGATACAGTGTGTTTGTCTGCCAGCTTTAAGGCAGTTAAATTGCTTTAACAATTATCAGGTGTGACACCACATTTACCAAAATATAGTGGTCAAAAGAGATAGTAATAATAATATGTGATTAGGCTACTGGGTTGGTCTAGGCATGTTTTCCAATTGAAAAAAACAAAACAAATCTACAGATAACAAGTTGACCATAATTTTGCTATTACGTTACTGGTCTGACTCACTTGAGATGAGACGAGTTAAATGTGGTCCTTGAACAGAAATGAGTTAGACACCCCTGGTAAAGATGAACGGGGATAACACGCTGTGATGATTACAAAGATTCCTCAAAATAAAGTATTGCTGTGTATTGATTGTTTTAAGGATTTTATTAGGTCAAAGTAATAAAAATTCTATATTTTTTTTTTATCAAGTAATGTTTTGTATTATTGTTTGGGCATCAGGGCCTACAAAATCTCCACACGGAAAAAAATTGTTGATATAAAACTTCAAATCTGCTGAAAAAGATGCTCAGTTTTTAATATTGAAACTGTTTGCAACATAACATGGGGAGTTAGATAAGTTAGAGGGCTAAAAACAAACAAACCATAAAAAGAAATGCAGTACACAACATCCCAGACATGACTCACACACACAGCACATTTGTGCACCGATGCTTTTCTTTTCATCATCACTAGGTAAGTTATTAATTCATATAATAAAGCGGGAATGACTGAAGACATTTTCCAAATGTGCTATAATCCAATACATCATATTGCAATTAATGACCGAAGAGGCAGAGCTATAAATCTGGAGGAGCGAGCGTGCCACGCACAGTAACGAGCAGCAGTGAAAGAAGAGAAACTCGCACCTATAGGATTTCAAGTTTTCAAGCAAAAAAATTAACCAAATAATGTTTAACAGTGTTTATTTGTGATTAAATGGTTCACGGCACACGTACCTGAAACATCATCACAGGGTTGATCTTTGAAGCTGATGATTGAACACTTTAGCCATCTTGACCCTTCCTTATGTTGTCAGAGACCCTACAGAAAAAAGCCTAAATAAAGAAACTCAAATCTACTTGTCTGTGAGTTATGTTCCAATAAAGTAGAAAATAATAGAAAATGCCTGATGCTTCTCTTTCTGTGGTAACTGTGTCACCCTCTGCTTCTGCAATTCCAGATGTAAGTGTTCCCTAAAATGGCAATAATCCTGTCTCAGATGAGACTTGTCAAGTAAAGTTATTGCTCTTTTTTTTTCCCCCTTTGTCTACTGACATTTCCATTGTTTCCTGTTTTCTGATTGGCTGAGGAAAGCTGCTTACAAATGTTTGCATGTGCTTCTCTCATTAACATGGACTTTCTATGGATAAACGAAAACGTCACGTGTGTTTTTACACAGATAATCACAGGATAACATTCAGAAAAGAGATGGCTACACGCTTTCAGAAATCTCAAAAATGTGTCTGTGCACATTTTGGGGACAAGCGTACAATATGTTCATTTTTTCAATGCTGAAATCTGTGCACAATTCTATCCTTGAGGCCTCTGACGAGTAAAAGCAAAATAAATAAATAAATAAAAAACCTTCTTAAAAAGTAAATTTCATTATTTTGTTAATATTGACGTTAAAAAAAACTTAACTTTACCAACTAGTTTTGGGTTTTAAATCTAAACACATTTGGTTTTGGAAATTGCTTATTTCAAGCAATCAAAACAATAAAATAAAACTTAACGAAACAACCAAAATATATGTCTATGCAAAACTATATAAAATGTAGGATAATTATTGGTTGGAAAATATACTGTATGTACATCCATCCACATACACAAGTAAATTATTCAATTATAGCTACTCTCAATTATTAATTGACATATTAGCTCTTCTGCATGCAGAACATGACACACTGAAACCATTAAATATTAAGTTTGTCTAAAGGAGTTTGACTAATTGCTTGATAAGGAGAGGAAAGAAAAGAACTGATATAATATAATCACACTCTATGATTCTACAGATATTCAGGTTGCTTTTTCACGATAAATACTTACAGATATAATTTTTAAAACATTGAAAGGAGCCACATTTGCTGTCATGCCGAATTTACGGTTTGTCAAAAAGGGTAAACATCGCTTTCAGTGATGGGGACAAAATGCAAAGACAAAGGGACATATAATAAAAAATGTTGCTTCGTGTCAAATCAAATCGAATCAAATCAAATCAAAAATGACTCCCAGGTTTGTAAACAATGTTATTTTGTTTTCGACAGTAAACCCATAGATGGCTCATCAGTTATTATAGTTTATTAGTTGGTCATATAAAATGCTTTAGAAAATACTGTTTTTTTTTTTTTTTTTATTGATTTCTATTTTCTCTTCTTGTAGGCTTTTGGGCAGAGAAGGACCATGTGAGGTAATGCTGTTCTCTGCAGCACGCAGCCATTCAATTAAGGATTTCTTAAGGCTGATCCCTGTTAACAATCAGAACACACTGCAGGCATCTGCTCCCATGCAGCCGCTTTGAAAAATGTCATAACTGGTACGCCGGGACCTTATCTGAGATTTGGCAGCAGATAGGGGCACGGTTACATGTGGAGAGGCCTGTTCAGAGATACGGGGGATCTGATACTGTGATGTGATCGTGTTAAAGGAGCATAAAATGTGGCTCAGATGAAAAAAGATAGATAAAAAAAAGAATGTGTATGTGGATGTTACACATTTCTAATGTGATGTGATGTTTTATTATTTGTGGATGGAGTTTTGCTCAAAACTATTCCCGTCTGTGTTGTTTAGTGTATGGTAATGCGCTTCTAAAGGCCTTAAGAAATGAATACCTGAAGCGATTCTGTCGTTTGGCATTTTGCTTTTTTAATAAAGTGGACCCGTGTGATATTTATGCGTTTCTGTGTGTGTGTGTGGCTCATCTGCAGTGCTGCGAGATTAATGACTCCAGGGGGGAGTGAATACTGGCGGTCAAACCTCTGTGGTTATTCTGAGCTGACCCAGTGTGAGTGGACACAAAGCCTCAGGTGTATTCAAAATCCTTGGCTATTGTCTCACCTGTGCATCAGCCTCAGCGCCGCAGGAACATTATCACCTGCTGGGAGAGAGGGGGGGAGAGTGCTCTTTGCACACAAGGGCACACATTGAATCAGGGAAAGGACATTGGCTGTTTTCCTGTATGCTCTCCAGCTCTGACTGGAAATCGCGCTCTGAAAGGCCAAAAATGGCTTTTAGAAAGTCCAAAGCATACATCTGTACTTTCAGTGATAAATCACAGACTTACAAGGTATGAGCCCTGCAAAATATTTGTAAATCCCATAAGCAAAATAAGAAAAAAAACCTGTAATGTGTGCACAGTTAAAGCCTAAAGTGCAGTCATACATTAAACAAATTTGTGTTTTTTTTTTTTTACCTTTGGGCTGTGACAGGGCTATCTTTAGAGACCCTAGCAGCATGTGCTCGGACTCTGGGGAAACTAACCCATAATTAGTGTTTGTGTGTGCGTGTGTATGCCGGTATGTGTTTTTTAATAATAGGCGGTAATGAGATGAGGGGAGAGGAGAGTAATCCTAGATTAAAAGCTTAAGAATGCATGTGTTGTCATAACTACTCTCTGATTGGGCCTTAATCATTGACACACAGCCCTGTGTGCATAAGCAAGCCCACACATCGTGGCAATCACCAGTTGTCTAAGATGACTTTAGTGTACTCAGCTTTTTTTTTTTTTTTTTAATTAACTACAAGGTTAAACTGTGTTTTCTTCAAAGTTATCAAGAAGAAATTATTAGAACATGGGGAGTTTAATGAAACCAGATCTTTCTATGCAGACACTCACGTGTTCATTCAAAACCTTCTCTTTGCAGCCACTCTCAGGGGTTCAAATTCACTTGTTGGTCCCAAAATATGTAATACGCTTCTAAGCCGAGGATGCTTGGAGGATAGAGGTTTATGGATACCATAGCGCTGCTGCACACAAGCCTGGAAAAGCAAGATAAGTGCAGATAAAAAGGACAAAGAAGGCAGAGGATAAAATTGACTCCTCTGGCATGTGGATTGACAGGAGCTCAGTGTAACCCATCTTCTGTTTTCTGAGTCGTGACCATGCATTTAAACTGAATTAAGAGCATAATTGAATGATGGTTATCTAACTCAAAGGTTTTCCTGACAGCCACCACGAGAAGGCCTGACTCAAGTGATCTTTATCCTGTGCGGTGAATCTATAACCTGTATAAAATGGATTTTTAACAGTTTCAGCAGCTCTGCCCACTAAGAAAAGCTCAGCATTTGAACGAGTTAACACAACAGATTCATTCTTGCTTTTTTCTGGAGCTTAATGTGATCATTTGGAGGAGATGCGGCTCGTCCTACAGGATGTTATTGAAATCCTTTATTTTCTTTTAATGGATCGATACAGCAGAAAGGTCATTGTCCGCTACATGATTCAGTTGACTTCATATGAAACAATTATTCAGGAAAATTGTGTTAAACTTGTTGTCCCCCTTCTTTAGAGTTTCTGTGCAGCAAATCTATTGAATCTCATAATTATCTCGGAGAAGATACAAGCACATCATTGATCGCTTCTATTTCTTTTTATAAATAAAGTTTTTTTGTTTATCTTCTGCTGCTATTGCATAGACAAAGAATGCATCTATGCTCACACACACTCTTGTGCAGTTTTTTTTATTTTTTTTACGCTGTGTGTGCACACATTGCAGCGGCAACATATGTCTCCCAGAGATAACAAAACTGGGGAATTATCCCTGCTGTCCTTTACAGCTGAGCATCACATCTCTCCACTGCACCCTCCCCTACCATCCCCTAAATTCTACACCTTCTATGTGTGTGCAGATGAGCAGAAGCAATGTGCTGACAGTGTCATGTCCTCCGGGGTCAATGCCAAGTTTAAGAACATCACCAAGGGCAGTGCTTCCTCCTACCCTAAAATCCGCTGTAGAAAAGAATATACATCATAGCACAAACAAGCCTTCTCGACAGAGCCGAAAATAAAGAGCGGGGCGGCGCTCTGTCGGACCAAGGTGCCTTTTTTTGGCAAAGAACTCTTCAGTGATACATCGTTTTGATGTAAAAAGCTCTAAACAGCCTGAATCCAATTACTTCTCCATATATTGCACCTGCAGCGACAGCAGTGTCTCTTGACGCATCAGTGGTGACAGATTACTCTTTGAACTGTACTTTTAGGGGAGTTCAGCTCACAAAAGTTAACAAGGTGATGCATCAAAATCACCGCAGATGCAGCACGCCGTTAGATAAAATGACGTGAAGAAGTCGCCTCGCTGTTTAGCTAATGCGGGCTGGGTTTGCAGCTCTCCGTTATTCCAATCTTGAGCTGCTCAATTCTTTTTGAACTTTATTTTACGTTGCTTTTAACACCTGGAGCCGGGGGAGATTCGGGAAAAAAAAAATGAGGTAAATTGGAGTTGAACGGTATGCTTCAAGTTTTTAGAAACTTGAAGAAAGTTTTAATGAGTGTCCTTACGAGTGAAAAATCTGCTAAAAAGGGAAAAAAATGCAACATATGTGGTCTAAAATGAATGACATGAAGGAAGAGGAAAGTAAAAATAAAACAAAGGTGGATAGAGAAAAAAATCATATTGAATACTTTCATTTTGAGTCCTTTAATTAGGTTAATGCAAGATGCTTGTTTTGGCTCAATTCTATTGATCGTCTACAATGTACCAATCAAATATGGTGCCAGTAGAGGAGATCCTGTGAAAGCATTGAGTTCTTTCCCTTTTTTTTTGGTGACTGAGTGCCAGCTTTAGTTTTTATTCCTCATTAGTTCTCAGAAGCGGATTGACTGAAGAAACTGCTTCCTCTCGATCATAAATCAAGGCACACTCCAGTGGGCGCACACTCAGCAGCAAAACATGAACACACCAGGGGGCAAGTCTCAGGGCTTAGGTAATGGTTTAATCAGTCACTGACAGAAAGTACAGCGATATTGTGATTACTAATTTCCACATGACCACAGCACCTAAAGCCCAGTGTGTCCGTAAGGAAAGACTTGAAATTCGATCTTATGTTACAGTAAAGTTGGCAGATCCACCAGATCACTATGCTTTAATATTTTTTTGAAATACATCCCCCACGTCCTTAATTCATTTTTTTTCATTTCGTCTGAGATGAGAAGTCTTAAGAGCCACGGTGAGATGAAGGATAAAAAAGGGCTGGTTTGGTAATTTACTGTCATCCACCTGGATTTCAGTTTTGCAGGAATGAGAAAAAACAATGGAGTACGTCTGATTTGAAAACGTTAAGAGAGCAGCAGGGCATGAGTGTGTGTGTTAGAGAATGAGAGGTAGAGATAGAGAAGTTTGATGCTGTAACAGCTGCTAATTATTGCTGCTCTATATTTCAGAAAGTCTGTTTGATCTCCGGTCCTGGGGAGAAAGATACAGATCTCGCGTTTCTACCAAATTTAAACTCGAACACAAGCTAAAGGGTCACAAGCAGTATAGTCAGACTGCTGCTGTAATCTCTGAGTAGCTGTTAGAGCTTTCTTATATTTCTGTCGGCACAGGGAGCATGCATGTGTCTGTATTAATGTCAGACCCCTGCTGTAGCCCCCCCCTCCCCTCCCTCGCTGCTTATTCTGGGTTGTGTCCACTCGTATCACGGAGGGCAAATCAATCCAATTTCTCAAAGCACTCTGGGTAGTCTGACTCCATAGACCATCTGGATGCTGCTCTGTTCTCCTCTGTGTTCCGTTCCCTTAGAGCCCGCCGCTGCAGCTTTCAACTGTTTGGCAAGCAGCTTTATTACTAGCCTTGAATGCATAGCAACAGTTACCATCATCCATAACCCTGGCAAGACATGCAAGAAAGAAGCCATCCGTTTTATTAATGATACAAATAGACTGTTTTCATTCTAACCACTTATCTGTGTTTTTATTTCTTGAAACAACTTGAAAGAGGGTCAAAGTAATGAGAGTTTTTGGACTCACATTTGGTAATGAAAGGTCCAACATTGCATAAAAATAAGGTAACACATTTGTACGTATAAGGCAGAAGAAACTAAAACTTTATTCCCCTAGGCTTTTTTTTTATTCAAAGGTATCCTTTATGGGTATTTTGTACTTTTTGAAAGGTTAGGCACTTTACAAATGTTTGCAGTGAATACCAGTGGGGCCACACAGTATTTAAAATCAAAAACCTTCACAGACTACGTTTTTTTTTAGGAATTCTACACCTTATTTTTAAAGGCATTATCCACAAATTCTCAAACGTTGCTGCAACTCTTTGGATGAGCAACAACACTCCTACAGACCATAAAAACACATTAAAGCTCATTTGTTCTCATTTAATGGATTAAATGAATTGAATGGTGCCTCAGCAGTTGATTTGTTAAGGTTTCAATTAAAAAAAAAACACTTTTTACTCTAAAACTTGTGAAAAAATAGTTCATCACAGAAACCACAGGTTGTCCAAATCAATATACAAACAGTCGTGGTTAAATACACATTTTAATGTTTCCAGTCAGTTTTCCAACCACAGTCTTTACATGTACACTAACAGAGAAGTTCTTCTGTTTTGCTAAAGTCATGAGAAAAGAAGCTGCTGTTCCTTCTGATGGGAAATTGTGTCTTTTCAGAAATATTCTTACTTTTTACAAACCTATGCAGTTAAGGTAAAAATGGCTTTTCCAGCCCCTTTGGCCTTTAGTACATTATTGATGTTTGCTAAAAGTCACACGCTAACTCCGCTGACCTGCATGAAAGGGAGATAAGGGCGTGAGTATTATTACTTTCTCTTGTTGCGCTGTCCCTTGCTTGAAGGGTTCTTCAAACAGCAGCTGGCCTGCCTGTGGCTCTGAGAGAAAAAGACAGGATGACACCGCTCAGTCTGTCTTTGAATACCAGGTGCACCTTTCCTTTTATTTTTGGACTTAAATGGGGACTGATGGAAAACAGAGAGGATCAAAGTCTGTTTCCTTGCTTGTCATCTCCAGCGCTGCACAGCACGCGCTAAATGTTTTCATTTGAAAACAGTCACAAAGCACGGACACAACCTCGTTTCAGAAAAACCTGTCTCACGTCGAGCATTTCATCTCGCCGTGTCGTTGCCAGGAAAGATTAATTAGCGTGGCAGGCACTCTGAAAGAAATCATATCGCCTTCTGCTGAAACCTCCCTGGCCACGGTGCGTCCATGAAAGGCCGCGGGCTCAGCGGCTGAAGGCCGACGGGGAAGAGCGGGGCGAGCGGGGACGTGTGGAAAACCGGGGATTGGTGGAGGAACGGAAAGGGGTGATGCGAGAGCAGCAGGGAGGGAAACAGGGAGGAGATGGAGAGGGGAGGGAGGGGAAAGGGATTTGGGATGGAAGGAGGGCGAGGTGGCAGATGTGGATGGAAAGCAGGAGAGAGGGAAGTGCAGCTGGAGGAGGAGGAGGAGGAGTGTGGGGGCAGGGAGAGAGCGGCATGTTGGAAAATGACATGATGCAGATTGGAAATTGGGGGAGAAGGGGGTAGAGGGGGGAGGTTAGGGACCTCCAGAGCCATTGATTGTGTGATGTTCTCTAGTGGGCTCACGTTGCGGAGAGTGTGTTGTAATCTTTCCATCACTTCTGAATGCAATAACTGATCTTGAGGCTTTGCAAGGTCGTGCAACCCTGCAGGATAGTAGTGGTCGTCCGGTGACACACAGCAGGGCGCGGAGTCCGTCTGCAGGCCGGCGTCTCCGCTCTCGTGTTTTGTTTCCAAGACTTTCTGCATGTGCTCTCTCGCCTGTTCCTGCAACACGCGATATTTGTCCATCTCTGCGGCCGAAAAGCTGATTGGTTGAGCGGTCTCTGCACCTGCCCGTTTGTCACAGGTCCTAATCTGCTTCCCGGGATTTGGCACGGTGCTGGGATCTGGATCATCCGAGGCATGTGTTGGACGGTCAAAAGTTGTGCCGAGATCTTCTTCCTGGCTCTCGCTTTTCTGCCTTTCGTGACTTTTCTCCAACAGTCCTTTGGTTCCCCTCGCCTTTCTCTGGATGGCAGGAAGTTTTCCGATAAGAGGGAAAACCAATATTCTCGTGGGCTTTTGTGCCAGAGTCTTAGTGGGACACAGGCCTGTCGGAGTTTTGTCTGAGCTGACAGGGGTGCTGAGCTCAGGGGAACGGTCTGGTTGTGAATTCCTTTCTTTGAGCTGTGAGGAACTGCTTTCACAGTGTTTCATAGTCAGGTTGGAATCTCTTGGAGACGGTGCACGGATGGGCGACAGACACTGAGGGAGGGGACATGAGGACGACGAAGGGATGCTGTGCTTCTTTTCTGCAGTGTGTGAAGATGTCCCGCCCGAGCTGATCCTCACCCCATCCACGCTGTCCACCGAAAAAGTGCTGCTCCTGCTCCACTCGCTGCTCAGCTCAGATGTGTTGGTGCTGCTGCACGGGCTGCAGGAGCGTGGGCTTTGACTGATCCCAGTCCTGATCACACTCTGACGGCGCCGTCTCTTTCTCCACCTTTCGTGACCCGAAACCGATTTTAAACTGGACTTTCTGGTGACCGTGCATCTCCATGTGCTGCATGGACTTTCTCTGCTATCTGTGCTCCTCCTGGACCCTGACAGAGATCTATATGTGCCCCTGTCCTCCCAGTTGTCACTGCTGCCCCATGTCCATCTGTCCATGCTGCTCCTCTCCCATTCTAAATCTTCTGTGCTGTAATGTCTGTTCGTCCTGCCCCAGCTACTAGGACTAGGGGTAAACCTTTCCACATTATCCCACTCTATTGAACTATTTTTTAGGCTCCAGGCAGTCCTTGACTTACCTTCGTCATCATCATCTTCTCCGCCCCCCCTCATCCACTCCCACTGTCCTGTATCTGAAATCAGGTCTCTGTCTCTGTAGCCTGAATGTCCTGCTATTTCCCTCCCCCTGTCCTCCCAGACTTCACAGTTCCTCTTATTATGAATGAATGTCCTGTCCCCACGGAGAACTTTTCTCCTTTTTGGTGGGCTGCTACCACAGCTGTTGTCAGGGTAACAGCAGTCAATGAAACTCCTGGGGTTGCTATGGTGACCCCTTTCCCAAAACGGCTTTGAGTTACAACCCGGTGAAAAGGAGTGTGAGGAGAAGTGAGACCGCCAGGGAAAAGTCCCCCAATCTCTTTCGGTATTTCCCTCCCCCTTATTACCCCTGTTTGCCGCGTGTCTGCCGAACTGAGAGTGGATGGCGGCGCGCTCTGCCTGCGCGCTGCCTCGCTGTGACTTGAATTCAGTGTTGTGGTCCCTATGAGGCCTCCGCTTCCTGACAGAGACAGATACTGGCTCAGCCTCACATCTCCCCGGGAGACAGTGGCTCCATGCTACAGCCACCCTCCTCATCCTCTTTTCTCTTTGCCTCCTTCTCTTTCCGGAGCTTCCCCCGGTTTCTTCTCTGCGCTGTAATCCAGCAGAAACTGCAGAGACAACACTTCTAACTTTGCACTTTACTGATTGCTGCCTCTTTGAAGCGTTTCTCCCCTCAGTCTGCTTTGTTTTGTGCTTCTTGTTGTGTTTTTTTCTCCTTTTGGGTGACGCTTTTGGGACGCACGCGTATGGCGTTGGAGTGTCGGCACACTTGCTCATCGTCTTACTCCCGCAATCACACCTGGATGGGCTGATGCACGTCCCCTGCGTGGCCAGCTGGGTGACAGATTCTAATTTACAGCTCAGGGCTGTGATGGCTCTCTTCCTGATCCCTTTTGCATCCTTTAATCTGCCTCCCAGAGGATTTTTGGAGTTTGTTCCAGAGATGTCAGTCTGAGTGGGGTCAAATGGATGGGAAGCTGCCCCCTCACAATTCTCCTCACTTGTTCTGCATCCTCTTTCATCCACACATCGTGGTCTTGTAACTGAGCATGAAAGGTATTTGTTTTTAAGGAGCAGATGTGCTTCTGCCCGCGCGTCGATGTGCTCTTCCTGATTATAAATCTTATTTTTGTCTTGTTCCTGTGCGCCCTGCTCATGTCCTGCCTCAGTTTGCAAATGGGAATGAGCGTGTGGCGCAGGAGCAGCTGGCAGACAGGGATTTGATTCATCTGAAAAAGCACCCAATTGATTTTGTTGTGACTCTTGTAGGTCCTCTGTGAGTTTTTCAGGTGGATGCAGGTTCATGCAGAGCGGGTTGCAGCTGTAGGAGACGTGCGGCAGAGATTTGGTGAATTTAAGCAAACTGACAGGCCATCTCAGATGAGTTGAATCATCTCTGCCCAGAACAGACACAAACGAACTCGCCTCCCTTTCTGCTCCTTGCGTCCTCCCAGTTTCTTTGTGGTTTATGTCCATGCGGCCCAACGCCGTGTCCCACAAAGTCACTTCTGTCTGTAATTGTGTGACTGTTGAGTCATGGATCTGATTGTCAGTTGCTGCTCTGGAAAAAGCGAAATCTTCCTCCTCTTTGTCTGCCTTTTCCATCAGGTCTCTCGCCCCCCCTTCTGGGACAGGCTGAATGTCACGAAGCGAAACGCTGTTAGACTGTTCCTTCTTTGCACTCACACTGCGTTTCCTTTCATCAGCCTCCCCAATTTCCCTGTCGATATCTTCCATTATCTCTTTTATTCTTTCTTTTATTTGCTCTCGCTTCTCCCTCTCTTCCTCCTCCAGGTCTGAGAAGACAGAGGCAGAAGGCTCCAGCCGGGGCCCTCTGCGTGAGAAGCAGAAGGATACTCCAAGCCTGCCTCCCACTTTCCCCTGTGCAGGGAGAGGCAGCTTGGGACACAAGCTGTGGCAAGACTGGCTCTGCGCTGCAGGGGGGCTTGTATCAGCAGTGGAAGTGATCAGCGGGGGCTCGACTGCAGCGATGGGTTTTTGTGGAAGAGGTCGGCATGAAACTTCTGACTGAATGCTTTGAGTCCTGTGTTGAGAAACAAAGGTTTGCTGTGTGAAGCTGAAGTTTTCAGATTTGTCCTCAGGGCCGTGGTCCTCTTGCTGACTGAGAGCTCTGATGCTATGTCTCAGCTCACACGCCTTTCTTGGAATTCTGCAATGAATAAATAAATAAATAACATAAGACAAGGCTTCACATTAGCATAACAGCTTTGTCTTGACTCGCTGTAATTTTTTTTTTAAACTCTTCCTCGCTTGTCTTGTAACCGAAAGTCCTATTTTTGCTGACTTTTAGTGGTTTAATGTGAAATCCAAGGAGCCATGAAATTACCCAGTGTTATAATCACTGCTTCTAGAGTCAAACAGGCTTGAGACGCATGTCTGAGAGGGCAGTGAAGAGGAACCTAAACAGCCTGACACTAAGTTATTTCAAATTAATTTAAAGTCTGGACAGTTTAGTCCTGATTGTGACCCAGAACAGGATTAAACCCGCGACCTACACCAATGAAAATTGTGTTTTTGGTGTTTTTAACATGTACTTGTAGCCTTTTTCATGATGGAGAATATAAGATTAAAATTGCATTCCTGACTGGTTCTTTATTTGAATCATTGTGAATCAGAAGCAGACAAAAAAAAAAAAAAAATGCTGCTGAAAAAAGCTTGTAGCTGTAACGTAGGTGCTGTAGTTGGTAGGCTACATAAGTTCCCTGCTCTGCTCCATTCTGATGCATCCACGCATATAATAAACAATAATTCATTTCAAATTATTTTAATCAATAATTTTTCTAATTGAATACAAATAATAATAATTATAATAATAATCTGTATACCTGTTCTATTGTTCTATCTCTATTGATTTTCTGATGAAAAAAAATCTGTGTATATTTTATTGAAATTGTATTGAAAAGTCTGAAATAGCGTACTGTCTACTTACATAGTCACGTAATCTATTGATACACAAGGATTTTTAATGGCCTGTTGCTACATTAGCAAGGTAAAAATGTTGAATCAGAAGTTATAAACCACAAAAAGATAATTTATGTAAAGGAAATGGTTCGGTCGAGCTGAGGTGGGATTATATAAATTCACTTCCTCCCTCTGCCTGTCAAGCAATCTATAATTTAATACCTTGTTATCTTATGTATTACATATCTTTGTATGGATGTATACCTCTGTTGATTGTATTTCACATGCATTATTGGTTGATTGCTTGAAATAAACCATTTCAATTCCATTCAATTGACTTGGATCCATATCCAGCTTTTTCCTCGCCTGCGCTGATCTGGCTCAAAACTGCATGGCTGCAGAGCTCCAATATTGCTCATTATTTTTGTTGCACCGTTAATGTTAGCTTGGGTTTTGGGGGGTGTAAGGGAGAGAATGTGAACAAAGAGATGATGGGAAATGAGGGCAGGCTTACTCCGCAACAACTCAGTCGCAAAATTTGAATGAACTCCAGTAGAATTTATTAAGAAAGCAACATTGTCTTTTTTTTGGCTAAAAACTGGATAATCATTATGAAAAGACCACTGGAAACACTTTCATAATAGTTTAAAAGATAATTGGAGAAGGACTTTAAGCGTATTAAAAAAACACCTTATAAAAAGTTTAATTAAACTACATCTTTTAAACACTGAAAACAAATGAATTAAAAAGCAGATCAGGGGTTACCTTGATCTATATTATTGTTCTATTGTTTCTGTTTGTGTGTTTGTGATGTTTAAAAGTCACTTCACTCTGAAATGGTATTTTAGAATTAAGTCATTGTTTTTCTGCACTTTTGCCATTGATGTTTAATGCATTGTTGGGTAAAGGTCACACGAGCATTGTAGCTTTGGAGCAGTCTGCGATATGATGTAACAAATAGCATCAACATTTCCTTCTATTGGTTTCCTCACTGCCTGCCTCGCTCCTTTGACTGAAGCTTTCAAAATATTCAGGTATAAGCTGCTGTGTGTTCCAAGGTCTTCGCAGCATTTATTCAATTACTTCTAACGATAACGTTATAAACACTTAGAATTGGGTTTTATAATACAAATTGTCCATTTTATTGATTATTTTGAAGGATGCAAATGCATTTTTTTATCCAAGGTTAAGTGTTGCTTTTGGTACAACTAAGAAGATTAACCCTGAGAAGCCCCGAAACTCACTGATGAGTTTGTCAATCACATTGACTACAACGATGCATGAAACCAACCCCCCCCCATTTCAATCGTTTTCCTTCAAAAAAACAAAACTTGGCTTTGAATGAGATTTTTGCTTTCTTTGTGGATATGTACTTTGTTATTTTGTGTCTATTTTTTTGTAAAACATGAAAACTATTTAATGATTTTTTTCAATAAAAAATGACAACTTTATCATTCAGTATTGAGTTTATTGGACATGTTTAAAGTTCAATGTGAAATAATTTAGTTAAAAAAAGATGGGGTTGTACTAAAAAAATGGAAATCAAGAATTTTAAAGATAAATTAATAGAGAAAATTTGTAAAATAATCAAAAAATGCCCTAAAATCACAAAACCAAAAATGGTTAATATGCACAAAATATCTTTTGAAATAGCAAAGAGAAAGAAACAAAGAAGGGAAGAAAACTAAAATGCTTTATTAATGCCATTCACATTTTGTAACCTGATTATTAGAATACACATTTAATTGCAACGTAAATAGGAGCAATCAAAAGTATTGCATGATGTAAGGCTTTTTTTAAATGTGTTTTGATTGCCTGAGAAGCAAAAACTAATGAGCCGAATTTTGTTTGGCAGCTTTTGTTCTCTTGTTTCATAGATCTAACCTGTTTCTAATTCAAATGTAACTACATTTATAAAGCACTTCTCTGCTCAAGAGCACCTCAACATGCTTTAAACAATAAAATAAATGACAATATAATTAGCAAATAATCAAAATGTTGGCTGTATTTTACCTGCACTCTGTGTAAAATCCTCTGTTCTCAGTGTGTCAGCCAGAATGTGTCTTTATCCTCTATTTACTTCACCTGTGACCCATCTAGGCCATCAGAGTGCTCTCACATCTGTGCTTGCATCCATCAAATCTAAGAAATGTTGACTGAATGTGACGCACTCTAACCCCCCCTGGACTCCTGCCACTGGTTTCATTGCACTCGCGCACACACACCGCTGCAGACACACACTCCTCCCACTCACCTCTGGGTTTCTTGCTGCAGTTGTGCGAGCTGGTGCAGACGCCTGAGAGCCTTCTCCTCCTTGCGCTGGTCCTTCCAAGATTTTGAGGCCACGTTGCGAACAAACTCTCTGTGCTGGAGCTCTTTCAGTCTCTGCAGGAAGTTGACATTTGAGCAGGGGAGGTGTTAGGAACGGAGGGGCGATATAAGATGAGGATGGCAGGGGGTAGGTGGGTGTGTGTGGGGGGGGTTCAAGTGTGAAACAAAGAAGAGAGGATAAGTAAGAGATTAATTTCAAGAAGCTCTTTGCAAGCAGCTGTCTTTCAAAGCATCAGCGAGGAGTGTTTGCAGATGCGTTTCAAAGCTCGTGTTGAATTTACTTCATTCAGGCTGAAATGAAGGGCCCCCTCCTTCTGCACACAGCATGACACCAAACAAAACCAAGCTAAAAAGAAAAGCGGTTGACTCACATGGTATGAGTGATTTAATGACGGCGATGCTGTTCCCCAACTGTTGTGGTGACATTTCCATCTTTAAAAGTTTTCTTTCAGCACAGTTGTGCAACTCTGACTTAGAAAAGAAACAACCAGCTCTTCAGCTGTTGACGCAGTTTCAATCATAGAAACTGTTCTTCACTCAATTATTTCTGTTTCTAAATAAAAAAAAAGCACCTTTCACTTTTTAATTGGCTGTTCTCTACACATTTAAAATGGTTCAATTCAAAACCTAAAAGATTTAGGTGAGAAAACTAGATCAAAGACCCACATTGATAAAAATTGTGTTTGTTTTTTATCATGTTCTTGTGGCATTTTTCTGATGAGGGAGCACATATATTACGAAAATGTGTCTTAAACTGGCATTTCTGAGTACTTCTCCATTCAAATTATTGCGAGTCAGGAACAGACTAATATTATAGTTTAAAAAAAGAGCATATTTTTTAATTGTTACATAGAAAATACGCTGGGCGGGCCACATGCTCCCTGCTCAGCTCCATTCTGATGCATTCACTTGTAGATGACTAGATCCACGCATGTCTTTGGCATCTGGGTCAAAACTAAACAGCTGGAAAGCTCCAAGATTGCTCACCATTTTTGTTGCGCCAGTAATTTTAGGTTGGGGTTGTGAGGGGCTGTAAGGAAACGGTCACTACGACCTCGAAATGTGCCTGAGTGACCACTGACTGATATCAATCGTTAGAGAGAAATTGTTCAGTTGCTGTAAAAATAGTAACTTTTTCTTAAAGCCTCCGCGGCACCGCGTGGTATGTAAGAACACAACTGCTGTCTCCCAATTACAATTGCTGCCATGTGGACACTCGCAAATTTGCTGATAAACTTGCACTTAGGTCGCCACATGGTGGCATTTTGGGATCTGTGACCTTAGCCTTGTCCTGGGTTCACACCGAGTGTAGAAGCGGAGAGTACGCGGTATCCGCTTTGCCTCCACACATGTATTTTTCCGTGATGGTCGACAAGCGCTTCTTCTTTGCTGCGGTAGCTCTGTTTGTTTTTTGTGTGTTTATTTTCATCCTTAGTCTGTTTAGAAGCAAAAATATGATTGAATTTGTCAATTGCAGTCTTTTATTGGGAAAAATGTGTTATATTTTAAAAATTAACAGGATGTCCTAGTGTGTTTGGTGTAAACTAAACTATAGGTTGACCCTTTAACACTGGAGCTTCAGTGTTTATGTTCTTTGATTTACTGTAACTTTTCAACCGATCAACGTAATTCCAACAGATTCTGAAGACACTTTTATCCTTCAGAATCTGCTGGAATGACGTTGAAAAGTTACAGTATGTTGAACAGTTGGTGTTTAAGCGTCACCGGCGACACCTCGGGTGTTAACGAGGGCGCCGAATGGTAGGGGCCCCTGTTTCGTGCCGCTACGCAGCACTTCCACGTCCAGCGTGAAACTGGTGTAAGCCAGCGGGAGTGAGTGTAAACCATAGACTGTTCTCCTATATACAGTCAATGGTGTAAACAGAAAGCTTAATGGGGGATGAAAAGGAGGGTGGCTTCATGTCAACGGTCCCACCCACAACTCAGAGGCTAATGAACTACTGGCGCTGTGCACAAACTACAGAATGTCCCAGAAAATGACACAAGTACTTTCCTTCAGGAAAAAAATGTCATAATCATAAATTAAAAAAAGACACTGGGAATGCTTTGAAAACAGATAAAAAGATGATCTATTTTCAAAATTTTTGAAAGAGAGACAAAAACACTCAAAAACACAAAACAGAAAATTCAATGACTGAACAGTCACAAAAGGAAGAAACTATTTTGACATTTTTTTCATACAGTTTGAACAGAGTGCAAAATTGTCACAAACATTTTCTGAAACAAAAAACATTCATATATTAAAACTTTTTTTTTTAATGTTCAATTATGACCCAATTAACCTCTATGTTTATTATCTTAGTTTGTAACCTGTCTTCCCATTACTAACAAAAGGGTTGGCCTTAAAAATACAAGAAAGTGCCTAAATAGTTCTTAGTTTTTCAAAGACTCTGACAAATAAGTGTAGATGCCTTTATTTGGAAAATTTTGAAGATTCTGTAGATGTGCACACAAATGAGTGTATTTATACCAGTGTACGCGTCTGTAGCCGTGGGTATACTTGCGCTGGCTGGAAAACAATGATTCATGCCTCTCTCTTTGGTCTCCCCGTCCTTTATCCTGCTTGGCAGGTGTTTTCAAACGTGTGTTGTCGGTGTGCATCCTTTTGTTTATGCCTGTGTAAGTCTGAAGCCTAAAGGAGGGAGTCGGGATTTTTGGGAACGAGGTATCAAGCACCTCTGTTTTTCCTCGTCTCGCTTTCAGAGTGAAGTTAAACTGCAAGAGACACTTTATTATCCACCTGACAATATGCATCCCAAACATGCACCATCATATCATTAAAAATATATTAGCATTATGTATAGTTATCAGATCATCTCCTCAGACCTCAGATGTGATCATTTTCTCCCTTTTTTTACACACTCAGATTTAAAGGAGGTTAATCTCACTATAGTCTCACAGAAGCTGCTGTCTTTTTAGATAACTATAAATCTTAAAATCTGCTCTCAGGTTATTTAGAAACATATTAGTTACACACCATTGAGTTTATGTGTTGAAACAAACACTCTGTCAATGTTTGTGCATTCAAAATGTTTTTTAATGTGTGTGTGCATAAATGGAAGTAGTTTTGATGGCTAACAAAGTCAGACGCAGAAATAATGAATCTAAGCTGCTGAAGAACTGGAAGGAAAAATCTCCCAGTTATTCCTCTGTTGCTGTTTGTGGCTGGACTGAGAAAAAGTCTGGTTTGTCCAAATGGAATGTTCCAGCTTAAAAGAAGCATCCTACTGCACGCAAACCTGCTGGTTTATTTAGAGCCAGACAAAATGCTCAACACTAAATCCCTTTTTGCTGAAAACACCAGTTGGATATTTTTCTCCTTTTTTTTCCCCTCTCTCTCTCCACTCAAAAGCAGATTATGTTATCTTCAGACATATCGCCATACCCACAAACAGAAGAAAGCCATGACATGCCCTTCCTCTCACAAATCAGTGTGGTACTGAGCTGTGCAGCTCAAGACTTTGGTCAAAGCTTCAATCAATATTCTTTCAGATGTGTTAAGAAGTGCTCAGGCTGAGGCAACTATGGATGAATCAGACTTAATTTAAATCCACCAGGGCCTTACCATGAGGGCTTATATGTACTTAAGCAGCATATGACGGGACATGCTAATGGGCTGATAGCTCTTTTATTTTAAAAAGATGTGATTGTGTTGAAATGAGCGATCTGTGTGATTAGCATTAAGGGCTGATGAAGCCCCGACTTTAGACATGTTCATCCCTGAATCAATGACAGGGAAAGGAGACAGAGCAAACGCAATCAGCTCCAGCGCTCCAAAGCCAATACTCCTGCAGGGAGGCTGTCTTCTGCACGGATTTCCTCTGTTGTCTGCTCTGCACATGCATTCTTGCATTTGTGTGTGTTCCCATAGTGCCAGTGGCTACTGTCAGCTCAGTGCCTCATGCAGCTCGTTTCATGTGCCTGCTGCTGGCTAAAACAAAGCATTAACATAGGTATGCAGTTGCTTCAATTTATTTTTAAAGAACAATGACAGAGGAGGAACGGTCTCATTCAGTGTTTATTTCTTGATGCACAGTGTGGGCGTTCAGAAGTGGGAAGCGACTTGGCTTAGTTGAGAGATTGCCTGTTTTTGAAGACAAGTGTGTGTACATGGGTGAGTGCAAAGTCTTTCTGTCTGTGCATGTGAGTATATGTCTTGGCATGACAACAGAAAACTGTTGGAGAATGAGCTTTCAGCAGAACCTTTAGCTTGTTAGTCCGGAGTGCAAGCTGTGTATGAAAGCGGATGTGAAGGCAGGGGGAAACCTGCTGTCGGGGCATTTCCTAATGGTCCAGTTGCCTCGTCTTGTCCAAACTGGCTAAACAGAATTATGCTGAAACTATGACTAACAGCTTTGTTGTTTATTTCATGCACATTTTAAGGAAAATGCAATCTTGGTAATGAGATTATTTGCAAATGCATATTTTTGGATCAGATGCACAACATGAGCTGGTAAATTTGGACAGAAAAAGGGTGAATAAACACAGCGTTTTGAAATTTGGTAATATGAAGTACCATTTACATAATTATACTTGCAACATTTGTCGTTGTTGCTTCATCCTTTATGTAATTCTCTTCCTCATAGGAGATTTGTTCAGAGAAAACGTTGATTTGCTTGGAAAATCTGACCACATAATGCTTTATTTCTGTTTGCAGGATAACATAGAAACTGTGAGGCTGATTTTCTGGACAGATAGTGGAAAGGTGGAGCATTGCCAAGGGAAGAATTCATTCAGATTTGATGTCTGAACCAAAGGCATGCCTGATTTCCACTTTGTGAGGTACCAGGGCACCTTGAATCAAGCCCACACTGAGGAAGAAGCAAAAAAAAAAAAGTTCACATTTTTTTTATCAAGGCTGACATAAAATATCTTGAAAATGCAAACTCTGAAAAGTTAAATGAATAAAAATCACAGCTAAATTATCCAATATTTCAACAGTTTCATGCTTAATTGTTTTGTCATTTGCATTTTATTTATATTGAGGTATATACAGTAGAGGGAGTTGATGCAAAAAAAGTTTACACTGAATTTCAATGCGGAATTCAACACTGCAGCATCCTTATTGTTTTTTTTTTTTTTTTTGCAAGACTCTGTACACATTCTGACAGGTCATGAATGCATGGAGCCTCGCACAGCAGCGATGCTGGGCTTCCTATGGAGTGTAGAATGTGGTTTTGCATCACACTTGTTTTGAAACAGACATACACCTCCCTAAGATTTTCCCTTGAAGAGACCAGATGCTGCCTCACAATTCCGTCTTATTGTTTTTAAGCAGTTTTCTAATAAAATCTTTTTGAATTTTTCTCTGTTATTGGAATAGCTTAGAAAAATGATACATTTGGCACCCAGGATTGTGTTCTTGGTTGAGAATTTGGTGCCAAAATGATGCGATACAGCCATAAAGTTTCTATCTAAAGTTCTACAACACGTTTGTCCCCTTATTTTAAGAGTTTAAATAGTCTGCAATGTCAAGCTCAACAGAGATTTTTTAAGTAATGTGTCACCCATGCGGTCACATTAGCTATTCATGACACTTTGACATGGTGCTTTCTGACTGACTGCAGATCAATTAGTGTCCAGCTTAGTCTTGCATATGTGACCTTTACTTAGTGGATTTGTCCTAATCATTTAACACAAATGGGAGTGAGTAAAATGCAAATATCTTCCAGTTTTAGGATGAGGAATATTGTTTTTACCTTTTTTATTGACTCAAATCCATTTATAGACTGTTCAAATATTGAAAATTAAGTATATCTAAAAATATGTCATCATAATTATATCAGTTATGTAGACAATTGTTTTAAGGTTCTTCTCACAAAAGTTGTAAGATACTAGTTGATTTTAATTCTTACTTAATTTTTGTGAAACACATGGTTCTATTTAGTTTATATATATATATATATTATACTGTATGGTGATTTTCAATAAAGTGTATAACATGAGCGTATGTGCTTAGAGGACATGATGTTTCCATCACATTCCTGCTGCATGGAAACTCAACCAAGTGAGTTGATTGGCATGGCAACACAGGTTTCCATCTGCACTTAAAATGCAATAGCTTCACCCAAATTCTACAAGGGGAGATCAAAAAGAAGGAGAAAAAAAAGCTTGCGTATGTGTCAGTCTGTGGCAGCTCATGTGTAAGTGCTTGCATCAGGTGCATTTGCTGTACCTGCTTGTGTGCGTGGTCATAGGAGTTGATGTGGTTGTCAAACTCCTGGTGTCTCAGGTACTGCTTGTCACACAGCTCACAGTAGAAAAGCGACTTCAGATCCTCTGCGGAGCAACCCAAAGCTCTCTCTGTGCATTCCTGGAGGAGGAGAAGGACGGAGAGAACGAACAGAGGGATTAGAGGCGAGGAATGAGAAAGAAGGTCAAGGTAAAGGCATCGACGACAGTTTAAAGGGAGTTAGACGAGAAGAGATAGAAAATGAGAAGTGGGGGGTGAGGGCTTTGAGAGAGCGGCAAACTGTGAGCCATTTGAAGCAAATCTGCATCCCAGAGACATCAGCAATAACAGCTTCTGAGCGTGCTCGCTGTGAAACAGTTAAATGACATCCCCTTTAAAAAGTACAGAGCCTTTACTGCGGCTTGAGCCGAACGAAGCCACTGAATCCCTGTCTTCATGGCAGCTTGAACCTGGGGACACATTTAATACAGCCACTATAAACCTGTGTATGAACTGTTATTGCAAATAAGGTGTGTCTGAGTGACGATAAAATGGGGAAAGCCTGATAGAAATGCACATCTTACACTTTTGTAGCCCTGTGAAATTGTGCGTGCGAGGAAGAACGTTCAAACACACATAATGACACCGGCGTCGCACAGAAGCTCGCACACATGCGTGCACGGACGGCACACGCACCTGAGGGGATAAATAGCCTGTCCACATACTCATATAAACCAGAAGACCTGGTTAGTTTTTGGGGGGGGTCCACATGCACGCACAAAGCTATACACAATAGATGTGTTCATTTGCTTGTGTATGCATTTGTGTGTTTTGTGTTAAAGTGTGTGTGTGCATTCATGCCATGCTCTGCTTCAGAATGTAATTTCCCTCAGGCTAGGGGCTGCCAATAAACACTATTGAATTCTGTTCTGCACTGACATGATGGGAATTTAATTTGAGGTTGTCACTTCTTTCGTTCTCCTCATCTTCCCTTCCTTCTGTCCACATCTTTCTCTTTCCTCCATCTCTTTTACTTTTTCTTCTTCTTCTTCTGCTGCCCCAACTTTTTCAATGCTCCACTTTCCTCTCATTCTTTTGCCTCTTTTACTCCATCTCCCATTTTCTATTTGTGTTCGCTCTCTCTTTTTTTTTTTCCCGCTGTGCTTCTCTGCTGTTTGGTGAGGCTGGGGTCATGCAGTGATAGAGTCTGCTGCCCCCACTTTGCTTCAGTAATATCCCTGCGCACAGGAGCATAAGTGAGAGGGGAAATCGAGGTGCCGCAAGAAAGCAGAGAAGAGACGATATAACTGTTACCTTCTGAACAAAAAGACTGACCCAAACCCACCTCAGAGCTTATACTGCAATAGTAATAATCATTATCAGCGCTATATCCAGGCGTCTTTTTTAGAAGTCTCTTCAGCTCCTCTTACAGGTTGAGTAAATGGCATGAACGCACAATGAGTGAAAGGGACAGAAGATTGAAGGAAAGGCTGACGGGACTCTGCTATGCTTAAATCAACTGAGAGAGAACTGATATGTATTGATCCAGTGATTCTCCCAGTGTGCATGTGTGTGCCATGGCATCGATCAGTCTTGCAGGCTTAAGTCGCTTCCAGGAAATGATTCAATCACCCTGAGCGGAGTTCCACTGAGGGAACCAGATTCAGATAATGACCGCTGCATATTTGTCCAAATTGCACAAGAACTTTGGTGGAAAATGGTGTACATATTTTGTGTCTGCTCATGACTTTTTTAACTTTATCCCTCCACACATTTTTGTAATCTGTCATCTTAATTGCTACAACAATGATACATGGAGAGTGTAAGTGCAAGAAGCGAGGTGGGAATACATATAAGCCCCCAAAAAAGTGTGAATGTTTGCGCGCACTCCAGGAGTCATTTGTTTGTGTCACAAGCTTTCTGCACAGCTATTTTCCTGTTGTACTTGGAAATCAAACATGACAACCTTCATTTACTTTGAACACACACGCACGCGATGTGATTTCTACCCGCTACCCTCAAGACCAACATGCATAAACCCTTGAACAGAAATACATCTTCTCTTCATGCGCAATCACATACAGTCTGTCAACCTGATTTGCCGGAGCCAAATTAATCCAGACCTCATTTCACCCCACTAGGATAAATGTGTCTGCGGAATAAGCACAGTTCAGATAATTGCAGACCTGAATGGACAGTGATTGCTGCATGATTCTGTGGAAGTGCTTCGTTGCTTTCCTCGCTTATTCTCTTTGTTTATCTCGTGCTTACAAAGAAAAATGCCATTTTCAATTATGAATGTGCCACCAACCCTTTGCACAGTGCCCAACACATGCATGTAGCCTAGTAGTTTTGGCTTCTTCTGGAAAATCAGCTTGTCCTCATGTTTTACTGATGCAGTTTGTCAGCATTATGCCTATGTAATCATTTGTATCATATTTGATGTACACATTTCTAAGAGCCCAATCTCATTAGCATGATCCAAACTTTCCTTGAAAACCTTAACTTAGCACACATTTTCTTCCCTTTAGTTCATTATCATCCCACTAGAGGCGCTAGAAGGCTCACTTCAAAATCCATGAAACCTTAAAACACTTTTGGCAGGAAAAGCTAAGCCAATTTTTCTGCCAAAATTAGATAAGCTCTTCCTGCCAAAAGCGTTTTTGCCAGAAAATCTTAACTAATTTTTAAAACTTTATGGTGAGAATAACTCATCAATTGTTATACATTTTATTAAATGACTATTGAGAAAATCCTAGATTCGACAATAATTTGTAGTCTATAATACAGTTACATCTTGTTAAAAATAAGTGGATCAAATCTGAAACAGTGGGTAAATAATAGGGCTGGGAATCACTAGGTACCTCACGATACCATGCAGTAAGTGATACATGTCTCAGGATATCGACGATAACGCAATACTGCGATCAATGGAAAAAATAATTTACAATAACTCCCATTATATAGAAGAACACATAGTTTTAGGGAAAATGCCCCATTTATTTTTTAGCTGTTTATTTTGTGCAACAAATAGACACTTTTGTGCAACATCGCTGAAAACAGAAATACTATCTTTGTTAAGCATTGACTCTAATTGAATTTGAATTATCGGTCAAACATGACTGAGTGCCACTCCTTAATGCAAAATTAATAATAATTCAATTAGCTGCCAGGCACATTGGTGCTTGTGACAGCCAGTCTTGCAATGTGCGCCCCCTATCTACCTCCAAAGGAACGTCTCACCAAAGGATGACGAATATAACATTTTACAGCCTCTTCAAACGAATACAAAGGATCAATACTTGGTGAGAACCCATCGCAAATCAATCACAGGACTAAATATCGCGATATATCGCAATATCGATATTTTGGCACACCCCTTAATATAGTTCTTGTTCTTTTAAAGACTCATGTCAGTATTTTTGCATCTTAAACCAACATTGCATTGAGCAAAATCACCCAACAGATCATAACTGATAACTATATTTCATGAGAAAACATTTTTTTTGTGGATTTCATTAAATCTTAATTCCAAATCCTAATTCCAAATTTTAAAAAAAAAGACAAAAATTATAATTTTCAGTCAAATGTTAATTATAGTGGGCTTTACATGCTTAAGAAATGTGTTGGAAACTAATGATACACAATAAAATAATTAAAATAAAAAACAGCAATCCTGTCTTTGTTTGTTCCTTTAAGAAATACTATATTAGCTTAATTTTTGAAATATACATAAACCTGAAGTAAATAGACAAAAGCTAACTAGACTGGTAAAATAATTTGTTTTCATTGTCTTTGTACCTCACAGGAGATCAGAATGAACTTTTTTTTTAAACATAATAGTCTGTAGATCAGAAAAACGGGTGCCAGCAGTACTTGTCCTGTTTCTCTGAAAATCTCATAATCTTTCAGATGATTTGTAAACCGTAATTCAGAAAATCCTTAGAGAGACGTAAACTGTGAAGCACTACTGTACACTAAACCTCACAAGAAAAGCGGTGGGGTAATCCCCACCCTTTTTTTCTCCAATAGATGCTTAGAGTGTGATAAGGATACATAATAGGATGTATTCATCCTGGAAAAGGAGCCTTCAGGGAAACCTCCAGTCAAGACAGAAGTTTTTCAATGAAGGATTTCATCTCATAGATCCTGCTAGTCAGAGCCAGAAGCTTTGGCTTGCATGAGAGGAGGATCCTCACTAAACTTTATTAAAGGGATATGATCACTTTATATTAGTGTTAAAGCACAGCTCATCCATTTTTTAATTCATCCCGACTGTCCTGTGGGCAAGTGCCCAAAAAATTTTGTTTGAGTATTTTTTTTTCTGTATAAAGTGTTGGAGAATCCGGTTAAATTTGAAATAAACCTCAGGCCTGGTCAAATTGTAATAATTTTCTCCAGAATGACACCTCTTACACCATTATTCACCTTCATGTCATCTATTAGTTCAAAGTCAAACCCCCTTTTATGTGCAAAATTACAGCGTAATGAGAAAGGTGATCATTTTTTTTTATCACAACTTAAATGTGACTCACTACAGGTCCCCAAGAGTGTCATTGTAGCAGTCTTTCTTTTTAAAATAAAAAAGCACATTACCTTAAATGACCATATGATGAATGATCATGCATTAGGGTCTTACACATTCAAAAAATGCTTCTTTTTTTCAGAATATAGTCATTTTGGTTGTCTTAAATTTAAGTTCATCTTTTTTCGAACTACAGAGTTCAACCAACATAATGTTTGGAATATTTTTTTTAAGTCAAACACACTGATTTTATGTTATCTGTTCCAAAATGTGTTGATAATTACAAAGTAACAACTGCTAAAAAAACTGGTTTCTCTCACTGAGCATAAAAGACTAACAAGGGAAATAATTTTACCAAATAAAGTAAACAGAAATCAAAATATTTACAGGAGTTATATGAAAAGGTTTTTGTAGCTTTACATACTGAATTTCCACATACTGCCATATGTGGGCTAATCATTAGAACTCCCTATAATTATCTTTTGTTTAGTTCTGCTGAATAGGGAAAAATAGAAAAAAAAAGACCCTATAGTGAGAGAAATTCAATTATGCTCGCGAAAAATCAAATAAACTTGGATTTCTAATCTATGTTGGAGCCTGTGATGCACTCAGACATTCAGCCAGAAGAGTGCATGTTACAAAATATTATTTAGGACAAGACGGTAAAAGGTTAAAAAGGTTTTTTTTTGTTCTCCTAAAAATGAATAAAACACAAAAGCTTTCGAACACATAAAAGCTGGCTTTTTTTTACCTTCTTTGCAAACATTTTCCAAGGACCTGAGCTGAAATTCCCACTAAGAACCTCTTTAAAAGACATGAAACGGTGCTACGTAATTCAGTCTCAACAAAAGTGCATGTAGTGAGGATAAAACAGTGATTATAGAGGGGAACGGCAGCTGTTCCACATGCGGAAGAGAAAAAGTACAAATTCAGTATCTTAAAGCATTTCCGTTTGTTTGGTCCTTTGACTAATTATGTTTAATTTTCAAATGTCCTGTGTTCCTTTTTGACTTTGTAGAGTTTTTGTTTGGTGTTAATTTATGTTAAGTACCAATGACAAGACAAGGAGAACACAAACATCTACTGGACAATTTGCCAACTTAATTTTTTAAAAATATCTAAAAAAAAAAAAGACTGATTTGATAACTGGTGGCAGTTCCCACAAGTTTTTCCACAGTCACTCAAGGCTGCAGCTTTTAAAGCCCTTCAGTAAAAAACATCCTTGATCTTTCCATGTTTGACAATTGCAGGATGATTTCTAATTTTCTCTTTATTGGTGAGATTATTTTTTTTTAAAAAGATGTTTCAATTCAGCAGGGCAATTTTCTTATACTTTCAGGCAGGCTTCAGACAAAACTGCAGCACTGAGACTGTACTTGTTAAAGCGCTAAATGACATCCACGTCAACACTGACTCAGGAAAACACTGACTCATATGTTTTGGTGCTTCTTGATCTGAATACAGCTTTTGACTCCATGGGTGATGAGATCCTGCTTTACAGGCTAAAAAATGGATGGGACAACCATCAACAGTTGGGCCAGATCTAAAACTAAACACAGGAGTTATCAGTGAAACATATCTAAGGTGGAGTTCCTCAGGGTTTAAGTCTTGGACTTCTGCTGTTCCGCCCTGTTCGTGCTCCTTTTTGGTCAAATCATGCACACTATTAATGTTTTATGTCACTGTTATGCAGATGATTCTCAACTTTATGTACTTTATGTCACCTTGACCCATTACAATTTATCTGATGCTGCTCAGAGCAGCTGAACTCCTTAATGTTTCCATCTTCCTTCAACTTCCATCAATCATCAATGACAAAGGCAAGAAGGAAAGAGTGAACATAACTGAAGAGCTGAATTTTACAGGGATAAAAATCAATAGTCAACTTAGAAATCTTGTGTCTAATTTGATTGAGACTTTCCTGGGCTCACTTTGAAACCACAACTAAATTAGCTTTTCTCCATCTCTATCAAATAGTAATACACAGACATCATGTCCAAACAAAATTTTGGTGAAGCTAATGTTTGTCCTCATGTCCCTCAAAGTGGACTACTGGATTATTTTGTCTGCTCGGCGAACAAAACCTGTCAGAAAACTACAGCTCCTTCAGATTGTTGCTGCCAGAGTTTTAACCAGAACATCACATCACTCCTGTTTTCTGGTCTGTACACTGGCAACCAAATAAAGAAAGAAATCATTTTAGAGTTCAGAATTAACCGAAAGGTGTGGAATCCAAATACCTGATCTACTGAGGGCACAAATCAACCACAGCTCCGAAATCTGATGAAAGTCATCAACTGGTAAAACCTCGAGTCAAAACCAAAACAGAGAAGCTTGAGAAAGGCGAACACAATGAGACCAGCTTTCTAATGAACCCAAATGTTCTCTGTTTCTCTCTTTAAGTCCAAAATTAAAATACTATATTGTGCGTTTGTGCTGCTATTAGTGAAAATTATATTTATACCCAAAATATAATACAAATTCACAATAACATAATATAATTATAATTTTATAATTATAAAATTGGACTGGAAGGTTTGGGAAACACTCCTTTATTTTAAATACAATTTGCAGAATGTAACAGTATTGATCATTGAAATCTGTCAATCATAACAACAGGTGGAATAATCTTTATTATCATTTCCTACAGAATGGTACTAAAAAAAAAGAAAAGCCAGAATTAAAAAAGGCCCTCTGTAAACCAGGATGATCACTTTTCTTAATTTCATTTTTATAACTTTGCAGGTCAAATTATACTCCAGATTTCTTTCCTTGTGTGCCATTAGAACACCAGGTTTCCATTTTTAACTGCCACAGCTCCTTTTTCCCCCCCAGCCTGTCTGATCATTTCCAGGTCCCCTCTTTCATCTGCTTCAGTTTCTCCAGCATAGCTCTTTGCTGACAGTGGATGGCAGAGCCAAACTGCTGAACATGTTGGACTGATGCAATTTTTTTTATTGAAAGACAAATTCAAAGACCAACACGCGGACAAACGTTTTGAGAAAGTATTGCAGATTTCTGACTACAACTTTAAAATGTGTGCAATTTGATATGGTGTGATTATTTATAACAGCATCAGTGTGATTGTTTAATTAAACCGAACTTTAATTTAATTGAAAACAAATTAGATGAACTGATTTTGAGTTTTAATTCATTTTCTTAATTCAGAGGTAAAACTGAAAGTCACGGCGGTTTCAATTATTGTATGAAGCAATTGTTTCTTTTCAGTAACAAAAAAATTAATAAAAAATAAAACATGAGCATGAAGAATTGGTGTAAAATCCCCCAAAAATTTAGAAGACAGAACTGGTAGCTGGAATTAAAAACCTCAATAAAGACACAGAGAAAAATATATTATATATATATATATATAATATATATATATATATATATATATATATAATATTATATATATATATATATATGATGGTCACACAAACTATTAAAAAAATGGCAACAGCAAGAAGAAGACCTAACAAAGCTGGACTGAAAACCAGACCAACACATTTGGAAGATTATTAAATGAAACCAGGTGAGACTAACTAAACACAAAACAGAACATGGTCACAAAAATCACTACAATCAGAGAGCGCAACTCACATAATGACAGCCTTTAAAATACATTTTTCTGTGAACGACTTGAAAATTTCAGTCCAAGAAGAACATTTTCTGATAAAATATTCAAACATTTCTGAGAGAGATGTTTTGGACGACAATTTAGTGCATTATTTCAATTAACCCTTTAACACCTCTTTAACATATAATTTTTCAGAAATTTAACATGTCGGTCCTAAAAAAAATACATAAAAAACATCAGCTATTACTTTTTGTCCCAAAATCTAATATTTGAACACAGAGGAAATCAACCTTCAGTTTCTCTTCTCTCCCATGTCTGTGACCTTTCATCATTCCTTGGATTAGTTTTAAATCGAAGTCAATATCCCGAGAAGGACCATTTCAGGATCTACCCTGTTTTCTAATGAAAACAGGCTCCTTTCTGGATTTCACAAAGACTAAAAGGGACTGCTCCCTTTTTTCTTCTCTGACCCTGTCTTTATCACTTAAAAAAAAAAAAAAAAAATCACTCATAACTGATTTTTTAATCAACCCCAGGCAGAGTATTTAAGCTCTAAGACACATCTGATAGATTCACTAAGCTCAGAATTGTAAAACCTTGGAGTCACCAATAAACACCACGATTGTTTTTTTCCCTCCTCCTCATGGTTAATTGGAAAGTTTTATAAAACCTTGATAAAATGCATTGAATAATGAAATACAAGTGCAAGCCCAGCAGATTACTCCAGCTCTCTACATCTATTTGAAAAAAATTCACATTTCTGCCTAAAAAACACATTAAAAAATATGATCTAAAAAATTAGTAAATTTAAAAATATTCGAGAAGGTTAAATCAGATTTTTGTTGTGTGAAAATGAAAAGCTGTTCTAACTCTTTGGAAAATTAATCAACTCCCTAACGCTTTTCTTACAGTCAGTGAACCCAGTTCATTTTGCATTCTTTATGAAATATGTTAACTTGGACATTCTGGGATGGTACTGATCAGACATGATAATTGTTAACAGCATTGCAAAACAAGTTTTAATTGCAATCTTGGTTCAGTAAGAAATTCTAAATACAGCAGAACTCACAAAAAAATAGGACAGAACAACATTCTGCATACATAATAAATGGAGAAAGTGGGTAGGAGCAACAGCACTGGTGGTTACAAATTCTCTCTGTTCAAATGTAAGCCATCTAAGTTACACTGAAAAACCCTTTTACTGCAGTCACTACAAAAGATTCTACTAAAAACATTAAGAGAAATTCCTACTGTGACATAATATGAGTGACAGCAGATGGAAATACAAATGAATGTTTCTTATACAAGCTAAAAAAAACAAAACAAAAGGGACTTTTAAAAATTATTCTAAGAAACTCTGTTTAGTACTTGTTCGTTTTATTGCTTGTGCTTTGACCTGTTTTTTTTTTTTTTTAGTGGCATTGAGAATTTAGCCATTCCATCAGTTATTTAAATGTTTAAAGTGTGTTTGTACGTCCCTGTGGAAATAATTACAGGCAAAATTCAATATTCTGTTTTACTAACGTGAACAAAAAATATAAAAAAATATATAAATTTAGACTAAAATGAATGAGTGGATAAACAAATAAATGAAAATAACAAAACATAAACACCTTTGGAGCCCCTACAGGGACATTAAAAAAAAAAAATAATTATTTCTTTTTTTTTTTTTGTCCCTTTAGGGTCTCCATTAACACAAATGACAAAAAAGCTAATTTTGGATATCACTGGCAACAGAGGTTTGTTGTTAACTGCGCCAACATTCCTAAAATGTTAAAGTCCTATTGCTTTGTTCTGCTTGAGCCAAAGATTCAAGTTACACTTGTTCACAACATCCTGTCAAAAAATATGCGAGCAACAGGAAAACGCAATTTTTGCCAGCTTGCCATGCTAAAAATGTTCAAATCTACAAACTTTAAAACCAATGTTTCTTCACGAGTAGTTTCCCAATGATGCTGGAGGCAATAGGAAGTGATTAGTTGAATTTTGTAGTTGGAACTTAACAAGGTTTTCTTGGAAATTCAAGATGACTTCTACTCAAAGATCAAAGGTCAACAAAACTGCTGTGGTTCTTGAATTAAACCGGCAGTGTGTGGGTGAAATTTCATTAATAACAAAAGTTTATTTTTACCATATGGGAAAGCTGCCAAGTTTCACACTTTGACACAACATTGCCACAATACCTTCAGTCCTGAAGCCATCCCATAATAATATAAACATTTCCCTTGGATGTCCCCAACATGTGTTTTGGTTTTGTTGTTTGATTTTGACTAAGGTTTTGCCTGCTGGGATGTTCACTGTCCCCAAAATTCAAATTCACCACAAGTGCTTGGAAATTTTGGTGAGTTTTTGACTATATGGTAGAGGTGACACTTTTGTTCAAACAAGAAGAAGAAATAATAACTGCAATATATTCAAACATATCAGTAAAAACATTAAAGAGTTTGACGTAGAACTATTAAAGTTATTGAACTGTGGCAGGAACTATAGAAAAACAAGCATTTCTTCACAACTATATTTAAAACTGATAAATGTTTTAAAATGTAGAATTTCAAGTAATACATCAAACTTTTGCCAGCAACATGATGGATCATATTTCATATTAATGCTTCTATAAAATCATAAGGTGTTGTCTGTTTAAACAATAACCTGTTAAAGATCACATAATTGTTTTTAATTTTGTTCTGGTACATTAAGCCTAACAACTAACGGAGTGCTTTCTTCCAGTCTCGCATGATTAAAGTAGGCGAGTGCTACAATGAAGAAAAAGATGCCCCTAACAAATATGAATTCAAGGAACTTTTAATTGACACTTTTCCAAGTGAAAACAATTCCGCTAACGATCCAGAACTGTTTATCAAGTCTAATTTAGTCTTAAATTACCTTCATCTATAATCATCACTCTCACTATGGTAAGAACACAAGCAACTTAATTTGAAAAGATAAACAAACCTGCAAGTAAACGTGCTTCTTTCTCCTCTTTCTTCCTGTCATAAAAATAATTCCTGTTTGTTTCTGTCAGACAGTCATGCGGAGAGACTCCCACAGCTCAGAAGTCCAGCAGAGCAGTAAAGTTTCTTGCCATTCTTATGAAGCCTGTGACAGCTGACCTGCGGGCTCAATTGCTCGTTACAGTAATGACCTGTAGATCTCAGTGGCAGCGAAACCAGTGCACAAGCACACACACACACAGAGGCACAAGACAGCCAAGTGAGATAACAGAGTGTTAATGAGCTGATATTTGCAGCCCCGACGCATCTCCCTCGACTGCCTTAAATGCACCTTCATGGTCCGTACCCACCTATTTGTTACTTTAATGGCGGGGTATGTTTCAGTACTTGAGATGGAGTCTTTTGTTTTTATAATTTACGTTTTATGTGTTTGCTTGTGTGCCATTGTTTACACCAAATCATTACACCAGAATGCAGTAATTGTGCCCAAAATGGCAGATCTGTCGACCCGTTGGGTTCATTATTTTAGCCAACGAGATGAATGAATATGCATTAGAACACTGCAACCATCCACTCAAACAGGAGAAGGGAGGAGAAGACAGCTTAAAATGTTTTAGACAATGAGATCATAACAGACACTAAAAGGAAAATGCGTGTCTAAAAGAATAACTTCTACATCAATCATCATGATGTAATACCTGATGCAATAACAATGCAGTGAAATATCCTTTTGAAGGGTAGAGTTAGACAACACAGATGAAACACAACCTGCAGTTTCTTGTAGACAATCATTTTTATTGACTTTCCTTTTCTACCGCATTTTTTGGAGCATAAGTCACAGTTTTTTTTTGCCAGGGGTGAGACTAAGTTATGATTTTTTTCTTATACAAATAGGCTCATTTATTCATTATTTTCCCCACTAACAACCGGTTCCTCTTTAGCGGTTGTTTCTGCTAACAACCACTAGAGGGTACTGTGTGTGTGTATCAGTATTTGCTACTGACAGTTCCAGAAGAAGAAGAAATATCGTCCAAAACAAACATGGAGGAGAATCTCATTCTTTTCCTCTCAAACTTTGATATTTTTCTAATTTGCAGCGAAAAAATGATTCCTGTTTTTATTTGTTACGCCATCAGACAAACGCAAAACAGAAAGTCATCAAACTGGGTTACAGAGAGACACGGCTCCAATGTAACGAACGCTATGAGAAAAAAAAGACAGAATGATCTAATGACCCAGACATGTTTACTGCTGAGTTTTAGAGCTTTTTAAAATAAATAAACCTGATCTCTTGGTATCATCTGTGTCTTCTGAGCATTATAAACAGGATAAACAGTCAACGCTTCCAAGTAGCGATGAGGCGAAAAACTTGACGGTAACTTCCCCACACGCGACTGAAGGTTATGAAAACATTTTTGGACAAGCACCGAGCATTCAATTTGTCCTGCGTCACAAGAGGCAGTGGACACAAATTTTATGCATGTCAAAAAAGAGGCAGTAGATGCGAGTTTGAATCATGTTCTGTGTGAACGCAGCACTACATTGCTTGGCGGATTTGTTCTGAAACGTCTAACTTTTCTCCCAAAAGTGCGACATATGTGTATTTCTTCTTCTTGATCAGACATTTTTTGCTCCTGCGACTTTTAATCCAGTGTGATTTATACTCTGGAAAATACTGTATATTGACACAAAACAATGGGACAGAACTTTGATTTCCAGATAGAAGTCTTTTTAAAAAGAAAAGTAAATGGAGCCAACGACCAAATACTCACAGTTTCAGTCGCTTTTTTTTAAAATGCCCAAACATCTAGCTTTATTATAGCCTGTGTATTGATGTCAGTGAGAACTGAACAGGAAGTACATTTTGTATGGGTCTTCATACTTGTATACTGAAGTTACATACGTATACAAAACGAGCAAGTGCTTGCTCTTTTTGTCTGACAGGTAACCTCTGCATTCTCAGTTTTACAATGTCCTCAATAGGAGTGTTTCAACAACCATCAGGATCGTTTTAACTTTTAGGGTTTTCTTCAGAGAACATGGGGTTAATTTTGTCTGAGCGAAACAAAGTTGACCACAGAACTAAAAGCTTCTTTCCTTAATATGGGCCAACTAAAGACGTCACCTGGCATCCATTTCCTACCCTGCCAATTACAATTATGTTTGATTTAATAAATTGGAAAGACTGAGCTCTGATCATTTTCATCAAGAAGAAAATCAAGAATTGATTAAACTGTGTTCAATTGTGTCAGAAGGAAAACCAAAGACAGAAAATCCTGCCATTGTGGAACAAATCTGTCTGTTCTTGAACAACAATTTACAAAAAACACATCTAAAGGAAGAGATTTTTATTAGGCTATTTCCTCAAAACAATTAGGATACAATTCAGTTTTACAAGTTCACTGTAAACTTCAGAATTGGACCCTGCATTCTAATAAAAGCTTATTTGCCAAGGATCTCCAATACGCAAAACGAGAAACTGCCTGCTCTCCAGACAATATTCTGTGCCCCCTACAGCTAAAGCGACAGTCAGCTAATGTGAACACAATCAAAAACACTTACATTCAAAGTCAATAAAACTTGAAATTCTATAGTCTAGTTTCATTGCCGTTGCTTATACAGAATATTAAAAGAAACATGTGCTTTCAAGCTCTTTGAAGCTCTAATGCAGTCACTCCAGAGCTCCATAGCATAAATATGCCGATAATGTGGGCATCTATACTTGTAATAGATTCTACAAAACAAAAAAAACTGCAATGCAGCATCTTGAACCTATTAAATGTGTATTATGTCACTCTAAAACAGAAGAGACAGTAAAAAACAATGAACAAATCTAATTCAGAAGCTGCAGAAAAAGAGAACTGCTTTTGTTTGGGGCTGCGGCACGGAGAGTGGAGCCTCGACAAATTGCACCGCTCTAATGTTGAAGTCATAAATCTATGATTAGTCACATGGCCCAACCAAACGATCACTCAGCAAGCAATCAAAGTTTAATTCACTGTCGATCACGATGCAAGGCCGCAGGAGTCTCTGTGCTGATCTCTTCACCCCTCCTTCCCTCACTCTCTCTTGTCACTCTCAATTTCTCTTCCGTATTGACCAGGGCTACCATGTTTTCTCAGAGGTATACATGAGTGCTGTACAGCTAGTCTGCCATATTCTTGGACAGATTTAAAATCGTCCATCTCTCAATATCCTGAACTCCTATTTTCAGTCATTGTGACCATCCCTCCATCAATGAAAAGTGAACTCCGGTTTGTGTACTGATTCAGAACAAACCCCTAATTTGTGGATCTAATTTTGGCTCTCGGGATGACAAAACTACATTTTGATTATTTCGCTGACGATGCCAAGATTTATCTTTGCATAACAGTAATTAGTTGATGAAGTAGAAGCCTTATCCGTGAGGATTTTGCCCTTTATTTTGGTTTGTTTTCAAGTCATGTTGTCTTGGTTCTTGTAGCGTTCTATTTTCAGGCTTACTTTTTTCTCCCTGTCACAGTCTCACCTGGTTTCATCTGCTAATTACCCACAGCTGTCTTCATTTAAGTTAATCATCCTCAGTGTACTTAAGTGTCTGCTTTTCGGGTCATTTCCTCTAGTCTTCATTTTTGTTTAATGTATTTTAAAACTATAATAAAGACCCACTCTAAAAATGGGATTTTGGTGTTTTAATATATTCTTATGGCATGTTTCTAACCATGGAGGACATATGTGTGTATGTATATATATATATATATATATATATATGAAGCTTAAAATGGTATTTATTTTCCATTAATCCTTTATTTTCAAACCATACATTGAAAACGATAAAAAACAACATAAAAAAACAACAAAGACATTAAATACTCTGTTTTCATCAAACATCTGCCCACACAATCATACACAAAGAAATCACACAATTATTAAAGTTGTTGTGAATCAGGAGGAGACGAAAAACAAATTGCTGTTTGAAAAAGATTATTTGTGATGTAAAACACCAGTCTGCTCCATTCTGAAAGCTGATTTCCACAGGTCTGTTTGTGTTGCATTTCCATTGTGTTGGATTGACACAAGGAAATAGAACTTTTTTCCTCTTTGCTGGCATTTGGTTCAGAACTGTATGGCCTGTTAGCTCCAATATTGCTCGCGTCTTTTTTTTTTTTTTTTTTTTGCTAATGTTAGCTTGGGCTGGTGAGGTGCTATAAGCTAGGAGGAGAGAGTGTAAAATGAAAAATTAGTGGAGTTTTTTTAATTTTGGCTAAAAATTGCATAATAATTAAAAAAAAACACAGTGAACAATTTTAGTATAGATAAAAATATAGCTGGAGTGGGACTTTCATTTATAAAGAATTTCAATGTAAACCCTTGGATTCCTTTGGGCAGTTCAAAATAGTGCAGCCGAGTTTGAAAAGTGACAGTTTCTGAGTAGTCTTCATCCACATCGTTCTGAAGTCATATGTATCACATTCTCTTCATGGCTTATAAAGCATTTTTACTTGGGAGACTTCATCTTACATGGATGCATCTGCCAGCGTGAGATCTCATCTCTGACTGAACCATTTGCATCTAAGTTGAAATTTAAATGCAAGTATCTGGAAAAAAGCTGGTGTGGTGGTTCCCACAATCATTTAACAGCATGGGAACCTAATTTAAATCCCCTTCTGGCCTTTCGGCATGAAGTTTACATGCTCTCTAAATTGAACTTGGGCTAGAATCGAGATGAGATGCAACAGTGCGCAAACATATTCTTCCTGGCATTTAGGAGGAAATTTATAAAATGTTTAAAAATCTCTGTGAGATAATTTACTTTTGGTTCACTAAAGAATTCCAACCCATCTCAAACTGGTCTGATTTAGCTTCTATTATTAAAAATTTGCTAGAAATATGACCTGACTGAAGATACAAGCTAGAACTTAACATTTCTGACATGAGAAGGTCAATGTTAGTGATTTCTAAATAAAATCCTTCTCTTTTCTCTCATCTGTTTATGTCATTTAGCTCATCTTTGTTGTATCCTTTAAATATTTTAGATTCCTCCTGTATATCAGTTTTATCTCTTTTGTACACTAAATCCATGTGTCACCTATGTGTCCTTTCATCTGCGTGTCTGCCAGTCTTCTCTTCTCCGGCTTAAATGTCACCCGCAGTGTCGAACATTTTTCTCTCCCAGCTGGAAGAAAAAAATTGAATTATAGGGACCATTGACTCTTGACATTCAATTTACAAGTGCAATTGAAAACCTGCATGAATTCATGGATATAGAGATGCTGAGTTATCACACACAAGAATTACTTATAGATTCAATTCGTCTGTCAGCCCCCCCGTACGTCATCAAAGGTAGCTGACGGCCCGCTTCGGGGATAAGTGTGCATCTATCTGTTACAATGATCAAACTGGAATCTGCGTCTGTGTTAATACAGATCAGAGTGAAAGTCAAGTGAAGCACATGAGGATAATCAGTCTGGGAAGAGACACCCTTTGGGAACAGGGTTAATGTAATCAAAGATTATACACTACTCTTAATACTTGTCTCGGTCTCACATACGTATAGATGAGGGGCGAGCGCGGATAAGAGGGAACTATGGGTTGCTGATGCTGTTGAATTGAGGAATGATTGCTCTCTTTCAAGCTTTTATGATTGCCGATTCTTTAGAAGCTTTTCCAGAGCGGCTGAACACTTTGCGTGTGTGCGTGTGTGTTCTCTTTGTGTGGTTCATCAGAGGATAACACCAGGGTGTCCAATAAGACTGAGTAAGCTTTTCCCTGGCACGCTACAGTACCACTGCATGGCAAGTTTAATGATACCTCCAAAGATAAAAGTAACTGTTTAAAGCACGTAAACAGCTCGGTTTGGAGACAGCTTTGAAAGCTGTGGAACTGTAGCAGATAAGCCTCTGTGCTGACCAGGGATTCTCTGCTTTCAACATCCTCTTTTTATTTCCTTCCATGTCCCTGCTCTACCATATCGTTTCTCTGTCCGCCGTCTCGCTCAACTATCGTTCTCACTTGTATCCCGTCCTCTGTATGGCTGCATTAGTATGTATGGCAGCGTGGCTCAGAGTTTAGAGGTTTATGTCTCTTAATAGACAGAGATTTGTCCTGTCACACCAACACTCGCATGCGGCTTACAGCTAGACACAGCAGGAGAACAACTCTTTCCTCTCTGTGTGAAGAAGAGGAGCATTTATGCTCCTATCATGTCTCCAAGGAGAAAGGTTCCATTTCTGCACAAACCATCATTTCTGGCTTCTCTCTTTCCATCTTTGTCTTATCCCCTTTCCTGCTACACTTTTTTAATTTCTTTTTTTTTTTTTTTTAACCTTTTTTCCTTCCCTCTTCCACTTGTCATTATTGGATTAAGACCAAGGAAACACAGTGTGGAGATGAGGATGGGATGAGAGCTTATTAAACATATGAGAGGTGAGTTGACATTAAGCTATACAGACGGATATTGAAGAAATTGTGCGTGTGTGTGACCGCAAGTGTGTGCGCTCGACTGTGTGCGTGCACAGCACATTTTTCTATTTATCCCTGCAGAATATAGGTGAGAAGAGGGAGGAAGTGAGTCGTTTAGCTGTGAAGCACTTTAATCAAGGGGCGAGCAATCCTGCATGACCCGCTCTGTCATCCATTATTGATGCCTGCCTCAGCTAGGCTGATGAATCATTAAGCCACTCATCAGGCCTGGGAATTCTGCTGCCTCCTCGACCGTTGACACTCATTTACATAATTCACATACTGCTGTTTTCCACAGGCAGGGCACAAACATAAAATTCATAGATATTTGACTTACTATGCAGGCTTCAGTTATTTCTTTATTTTTTATCTTAAGATTTTCCTGAAGCACAAGTTGCTGTCATACATGGAAGAGGGGAGTTATTTGAGCTATGAATAAAGCATTTCAAACTGGGCTCATTCTGTTCATGACAAGTATTCAGCAGCTGCAACACCAGCATTCCCACAGATGAAAGAAACAAATGTTCCACATCCTGTGGACCCGGCACTACTTTAGTTTTCCCTCACTACGTGACAGATGAGTTTCACACATGCGGCACGAGTTTCACATATGCAAGAATGCTTTGCTAACTTGACGCGGGGAGAGTAAAGTGTGAGACAGCGACAAAAAGATAATAAGATTCTTGCAGAGTTTGTGTGCACACTCCTTGCCTCTGGGTTTTGTGGCGCGGGATAAAGTAGCGAATGTTAAGAAAACTGATGAATAACCATGGCTTGCACGAGCATATGCACAGACACACACACACAATCCACCCACACATTGCTTTTCATATATGTGCATTTTTTTTAGTCGTCTCTCTTCTCTCCCGGTTCTCCCTATTCAATGCTGTGACTAATCCTGCACCCCAGTGTTAAGAATATACCTCACAGCGATAGTAGGAAGGCCACATGGCAAACTTGTACAAAAATGCACAAGTGCAATCATGCCAAACGTACATATACTGGCAGACAGTGGAGGCAGGCTCCTGGGCCATAAGAAGGACTTAGCCAAGGCCTGGTGGCTAGGAGGTTGAGGCTGCAGACCGCTGTGATCCTGCCATCCCTGCAGCACCGAGCCAGGACATTTCTGCACAGCGATATAAGACGCCTGGCATCTCCAATCTGCTAAACATACATATTCTGTTGCTTGTGATTGTCGTAATGATTTTTTTTGGTCTTTTGTGCCTCATAAAAAGGCTGTTTGAAGCAAGCAGCATAAATTATGGGTGTCTACACACAGCCAGAGGAGGTAAGTCTGATATGATTTGGTGTATTGGAACTGATGCATGACAAACCCTTTGCTATAACAATGTTCTAGAAGGTCTTATCTGCTTTGATACATAAACATGAGACCACACCAGAGTGAACATACATGAGGACATGAGTTAGAATAAAGCGATGCAGCTTTTGCCCCACTGCAGTTTTCATCTTTCTCTTCCATGCTTCCATTATGGTGGAAGTACAGGTTTTTCCATACAGGTTCGAAAAGTTATCAAATTAGTGATTTAGTTCTTATCTTTTTATGTTCTTCACTTATGAACTGGCAGGGTCCAGTCAAAAGTCAAAAATGAAAGGATAAATAAGAAGTTAGAGAACACAGTCTGCAACAAAATACCATAAGTAATGTATGTTTGGTATTTATTTAATTTTTTAGGTTAAGGTCAATGACTCGACTGAAACTGTTAAAAAAATGTTGAGAACTATGATAAATTGATTTTTTTTTCTCTCCCAACAATAAGAGATCTGTCTGTTTTTGCCCCTCAGGTAATAGGGGTCTCACTCCAGCTGACACAAATGTAGGACAGACAGTCAAGAAACTTTCCACAGAAATGCAGCACTTTGAAAGTTCTACCGAGTGTCAAAAAAGAAGAAAAAAAGAACATGAATACAATGATTTTTTTTTGTGTTTCACCCTATTTCGTCACAAAACCAGCCTGAAAATGCCATATAACCTGAAGTTATTGTTCCATCACAAACCATTGTGTCAAAACTTTCCCCATTTTCTGTGCAGAATACCAGCGAGGGTTGTATATTTAAATATTTAAGTTTTTTAAGTTCTTAAAAAATTTAGCCCACCTAAAAGATGTGTCTTCTGTGTTGCTGCCAATTCAAGCCAAACTCTGGAAATGCAAAACATGAAAGCCTTGATCTTATGTCAATGAACTCTGGGAATTAAACTTGTTCATATGCATTGAAATTTCCTACCTACTTTGATCTGTGAATGCCAAGCGCCTCCTCGACTTCTTTCACTCACATTTATTTTTATAAGTCGTCTCTGTACATATTAAAAGTAAAGAAAAGAGGGGAAAAGCATCATATAAAGTTTAAGTTGAGAAAAAAAATGTGAGTTTCACCGTTCAGAAGGAGCTTCTTGATATCTGTTAGACCAGGAATAATTCCTCCTCTCTGCGTCCAGGAGGTGCAGGCTGACAGGGTTTCTTTTCGTGACTCATCTCTCCTCTAGAGAGGAGATAATTAATTTGTCTGAGTTGCTCTTAACCCTGGCCTGTTTGTCGGTGATGGTGATGACCGGGCATTTAAGACCAAAGGTGCTAATATGTTTAACGCACACATCGAAGTATGCAGGCTGCAGTTGTAGCTGCATCTGCAAGTGCAGGGTTTGAAACAAAGCAGCAGAATATGAGGTAGAGTGAGGCGGAGGAGCAGCAAAAACTGATGATAAAATAAAGGCATACCTTCAAGGATTTTTCAGCAATATCATTGCTGCAATATTAGCCCTATCACACACACACATCCTCCCAGACCAGGATACTGCAAGCACATATGCACCCCTGCATCTACCCCCACACACAAGATTCAAAGGCCTAAACATCTGAACCTTTGACCTGCTAAAAAATGAATGGGCTTCAGAGAGGAGATGAAAAGCAATAGGAAAGGGCGATGAGTGAGGTGTCAGGGAGACGGGGTTGAGAGCAAAGGTATTGGCTATAAAGAAATGGAAAGGGAGGCGGTGGGGGCGAAGAGACAGACGTTAGCAAATGAAAAATAAAAGGAGAAAAGGCAGGTCGAGAGGATGCAGTTTACACTGCAGGGGGAAATCACTTGAAGAGACCAAACTCTGAGTGACACATCATTTCCAGACAAAAAAATAAATTCCTCACCCCACACTTTGCAATCCAGAATTTTATTTTGTTTTTTTCTCTTGCTGATGATCATTGTTGTGCAAGGTACCTCCAGGCTGTAACACATTACAAATGACTTTTTACTGTTGTTCAAAAGTAATCTGTTACCCTACAATATTACAGCCTCAGAATTGTCGTGTTTCACATATGTCTTGTATTATTTTTAGGCTATGTTGCACATATCTGTGGAAGTACAGATTAATCTGAAGTGACCATTGAGTGTATAAAAAAATTTGACTGAGTGACCCCTCCAGCTGGTTTTCCAAACAGGAAGTACCCACTGGTTCCAAGAAGTCAAAATCCCCTAGACTTCTATTGAGAAAATAAATTTCTATTACTTAGTGATTCTATTTATCATAATAATCATCCTTTATTCACCATCTATTGAACATGTTCTTGGAAAACCTCTTACTTTCAGTCTGTTTTCTTTATTGCACATCATATATTCAAGTTATAAACTGACCAATCAGATGCCTCAATAAAAGTATGTGCTGCCAACTGGCTTCCATGTTTGAAACGTTTGACAGATTCTCTTGAGGCCACACTCAAGTGGTGGAGGTGTGGACTTCCAAAAAGCTCACTCCTGATTGGAGAGATCGGTTGCCATAGAAATGTTGACTCGGACCAGCTGGGACCAATGACGACTTACTGATGTTGTGTAGTCTCAAGCATGACAGGTGTCTGTATTGAAGGCCCCTGATTCCAAAAAGTGATGCAGAAGTAGTCCGAACCGTATGTCCATATATGACGAGCTGGGAGTGAGAATACTCTGGTACAGCCAATGGAAGTGGCTAATGTTTCACAGAGGATTTTACCTTCAAATATGGGCGACGTTATCTAATTATGACAATTATTACCATAGTTTATTCACAAAACAAACACAAGTCTGTTTAGGTGTCTATTAGATGTAGTGATTATTGACTGAATGGGATTTGAGTATTATTCTCATATACTTTAATGACTACGCTTGTATGTGTGTGGCCGGCCCTGCAACAGACTGGCGACCTCTTCAGGCTGTCGACCTTCACCTTAAAGTAACTGTGTTGGCTCCAGCAGCCCCATGACTCCAAAAGGGATTTATTGGGTTCTAAATATGGATGAGAGGACGGGTGGATGACTATGCTTCAGAATTGCATGTTTTTCTTTTGTTTTGAACTAAACTGAACAGAGCAGACTGTTTTTTTTTTATCTGCACCTGATTCACCAAAATTTGTACTAAAGAACACCAAGAATACAGCTTTAATTCATGTTTTATTTGCGTATGTCCTCCATCATAAGAAAAAAGCTACAAGAACATGCTATGCCCTTGTGCTATATTAGACATTTTTATATTGAAAGTGGGGTCATCTGGAATCCACATGAAAGCGTGCAGAACTTTTTCTTTCAAGGATTTTTTTATCTTCACTGGTATCTGCGGTAGACATAAAATCCTGTCCACCTTTCGTCATGGAACGAATCACACATCGGTGTAAGGGTGGGGTCATCAGGACCCCATAATAGAGTACCAGGGTTAATAAAACAAAAACACAATTCTCACTAGAGAAAAAAAAAAAGCTAAAAGTGACTAACTACAAGTAAAATGTTGATTTCTTTTGTGATCTTTTTATTCATTAAAAATTTAGGCAGAATACCTATTTTACTACAATATTTCCTGAATAGGAAACATGTAAAAAAAAAACTCAAAAGAATTATGAATGTATTTCAATGCTTTTCTGACTGCAAAAATTGATATGTTACTGTAATAGATTACTTCTGTAATGAGTTACTTCCAGCACTGCAGATGATCTACTGATAGTTTCACGTTTTTAAGTGTATGAATTTGTTTTCAGGGTGTCTGTGGATGAGTGGTTCACCAGATGGTTCATCAAACAAGTCGTAATTATCAAACACTTCTTAATTGTGTGTGAGTGTGTGTTTATGTGCTGGTGTGTCTCCAGGTGATTATCTGATGCTGTGATCACTAATGACCACACAGGCAAACATCTGTCCTGAGATAGTACACAAATTGAGAGGTCGGCCATCTGCTGGGTCTGTGAGTAAGCACACATTTCGGAGTGTTTGTCAACTTGTGTGTCACGCAGCACACTCGAATAATTGCAGAATGACCCTTTTTAAGGGATTCGTTTGGATTATTTGAAGGGGTTTTATGACCTACTCATCCGTAATCAGTGCAGATCACACTAATGAACAGAAAAAGGATAAACAGCTAACTACCGTGAGTGTAAAAAATAAATAAAATACATCTTTTCCTCCAATTATTAACAGTGTTGGACAGATTTTACTTTGGCTGAAGATGCATCTTCCTAGAAGAGACCAAAACCATTACAAAGCCCCAAAGCTGCTAGCAGTCAGTCATAATTACTATACAGAAAAGAGGGAGATTTTTTTAATGGTTGCCGGATAAAAGTGAAATGTTCTTCTCATGAATATTGTAAAATTAAAAAAATACAGGAAGAGGGCAGTTTCCTTTGATTGGCTGAAAAATGCATATATTTTCTAGGGGTGTGCCTCTAGGGCAGGGGGCTTTAACCTGTGGCTCTGGAGCCACTTGTGGCTCTTTGACCCCTCTCTTGTGGCTTTGTGGTTAAAGAAAAATAAAAATCGTATATTTTAAAAAGTAACAAAAAGTACATGATTTTAGGTTAGTAGGAACCGCCAACATTTAGACGCAGTAGATTTTCAATTTTTGAACAAATTAAAGATTTTTGGTGTACCTTATGGTTTGGAAAATACAGTAAGAGTCTTTGATTTGATTTAAAATTTATCTCTGAGATGCACCTCAAAAGGTAAAATTATAGTTTATTTTATATCACTGCTGAAATTACACAACCTAATGCTACATTTGTTGCATTGTGCTGATTCTTTTTGACAGAAAAACAGTTTTTTATTTTAAAAAAAAGTAGTGAGCCTATGTCTAAAGTTATTGAGAAGTCTATGTTCTTTTTATATTTAGTTTATGCCAAAAAAATAGTTAATTTGCCTTTATCACTATATCAATAACATAAATACAAATTAGTGTCCTATTTTTCTAAAGGGTGAAGTGAGATTTTGTGGCTCCTACCGGGTTGTCTGTGAGAAATTGACCCGTATGAAATTTGCTACAAGGGATACATGATCCACGATCTCAATACACAGTCCACAAATCGATAAATAAAAGTTTCAATAACATTGTGGCGATACAATACAGTCTATTTCTTTTAACTTATTGATTTCCTCTTGATATACATTAATCTGTTGGCATTTAAAAATGCAAATGAAAATGTATTTTAACAGATAAACATTTTTTTCTAACTGGTACTTTTTGTTTTAAGCAACAAAAACATCTATGACATTACCGCTTCAAACATTTGGCAATTTTACTTTTTTGTTTTTTGTGTTTAAAAACAAAAATTCCTTTTAATTTATTCTGGTGTTGTTAGAAATACTGTGAAAATAAGGGTTTATCCTATGTTTAGTGCACAAATCCCTCATAGTGGTTTATCTTTAGCCAAATGTAATTGGCCAAACTTGGTAAAGGCAAGCTTGTGATTGTACTTTTTTATGTTTACATCACATATAGATTAAGGGCAGACAGTAGAGAACACAACGGGAGAAGAACCTAACAATTTGCAAGAAACCAATTGATATTATACTTTTTCACCAGTATAATCTTGCTAGCATGTTTTCAATTAATACCTCTGATTTTCTATACGTATCTGTGTCCTTTACATCCCTAATTTCTGCTTTAGTTGTCAATCAAAGCTGTCCTGCTCTAAAATCTGGATGTAACACAAGTAAATGAGGTTTGTCCAATCTCTTGCGTAGGGGGATGTTATGGCTTTCTCATAATAAGCTGATTTATTATGGCGCAAAGGAAAGGGGCTTTTTCCTACAGTATATGCTGATAGTTCTCTGCACTCTAGAGAGAGGTCATGTAAGACTGAAAAGACAACTAAAAACTAAATTTATCTCACTAACAACTAGAAAAATGCTAACAAGTTTACTGAAGCAGAAGACTTAAATGTAGTCTTGACTCCTCTCTACATTTCTAGTAACATGTTGCTTAGAGACTGATGGATAAATCCATCTGACAACATTTGCAATTCAAACCTACAAGCAGGGAGAAAAGGTAACCTGTGTTATTATTGTAATATTAAGGCTGGAAAGACAAAGAAACCTCAGACTGAGTTTGCTCAAATCTGAAAAGGCAGAAACTAAAAGAGCACAGACAGCACTAACTCTGCTCCTTCAGGGAACCATTCCAGTTATCAGGTAGAGCTTATTATGCTATGAAGCACTAATGAATTCATTAGCTAAATGAAACGTCAATAAGAGCTTGAGAGAGTGCTACAATGGATGCCAACTGTCTTACTCTTCCCTTGTCTCACCCATCTGTCCAGATTAGACTCCCCCTCCCTCCCCTTCTCTTCGAGCATACCCTTGTGCTCAGGCTTTCTCCAGAGGGCTGAGTGTAAACTGTGATGGAGGACATTAGCAGTGATCAGCGGGAGCACTTTGCAGCGGTCAGCAGGAAGGACCCAGTTGGATAGGCCTTTAGCATTCAGCAACACTCACCTGCTCCCCCTCTAAGTGCTCCTCCAGGGTCTTAGCAGTGAGTCGGTGAGTGTGTCAATGCAATAGCGTTAGACCTTATGAATGTAAGTAACTGCAGGTCCTCACCGTGAAAAAGTAGAAGCACATAACTCAACAACCCAACAGTTGCCTTGAGTGTTTTCACTAAGCTCCTGTGGTATTCTAAACTCCAAAACTCTTAGTATCTCCCTTCTGTTGGACTTTTACACAATGCTTGATGATTTAAGACTCGGTTATGGCTCTCCTTTGAGCTTATCCACTTTTTGTGATGTTCATAAATAAAAGTATGTGGGTCTGATTTGAGGGATTTTTGTGTTAGCAGGCATCCAGTTGGCTCAACTCGCCCGAGTCCTCTTATGTTGGCTTGATATTTGCAGCCAAACAATATGACTCTCTCTGAACACTGCAGTGGCTTTGTGCTGCTGAATTGTTGTTTCAAGCTAATTGTTGGAGGCATATGTTTAAATGTCCCCTCATTTGCATAAACATTGCTCAGCTCCCTCCAGAATCAATGAAAACACGACGGTGCAAATGTGGAGTCACATCCACAGATTCACGCACACACACACACTGCAGTGGATTTGCACTCACTTTGACACCATGCTAGACTACCAATTTGAGTCATCTATTTCCAGAAGCCAGAGTGAAATATATATCAAGGTGCTCTGCAGTGGCTGAGAAGCTAACAATGTAACAACAGAAAACGGAGTTCTTCTAGGGTGTGTTATTGGAACGGAAGGGTTGATAACAGAAATAATTATTATCTTGCAACAAAAAAAATGAAACATGTGTAAATGTGTAAACACCATAAAACACCTTTTCCTCGTGCAGTTTACTCCCTCTATGATAAAGAAGTGTCTTATTTTCAGATTTCATGATTATGGAAAACAGTGTGTGAGCGCTTGTGTAAAACAGAAGAAAGCTCATTTGTGTGATGTTCAGAGAAACTGGGTTCATTTCAAACCAGTTTATCATGGTTACCATAGCAAGAGGAGAGCAAAAATAAAGTGTTACTGTGTGTGTTTCAATTACTGCTGAAATGCCAAAAGTATAAAATGAATCATCTTGATCCTCTATGTTCGGTGTAAACACGATTTTTCTAAAACTTGCATCTCTATATGAGTGAAATCGATGTTTTATTTTTTCTGTTTTTTGTAATGTGCAATGCTGGCATCCTCTTTTATCTAAAGTTAAGTTATCTTTGGGATATTTTCTCATCTTGAATGGCATAAATATTGAAAATTAAACTTCAAATTTAATTTGAGTATTTCTCTATTTAAACAGAAGCAGATGAATGTGTAAAATAACTTATCTGTGGCGTAGAATACGCTGGAGGCAAGTGGTCCCAAATGATCCCCCTATAGGCTGCAGGCCGGTACTAATACATGCACCAACAGATTATTTCCACTTAGTTTATTTTATGATCCTGAAGGAAGTTTTATTTTGGAATATTGTTCACAACGTCCTTGGTCATGTGACTTAAAGTGACTACCTGCATTGCTAAACTAGAAGCCCAAAGCTAACAAAAACCAAACAATAAAACATATTTGGAAAGTTTTTTGGAGGAGAAAAGAGCCAGTGAGGAAACCGAATAAGAGCCTTCAACTTCAAAGAACAGTAAAGCTGCCATTTACAGAAAAAAACAAGGAGTTTTCCTTGACATGCGGAATTATTGAGACCGTTTTTGTCATGTAGCAGAAGCCGTTCTGTCTAATAAATGCAGCAGCGACGGACTCGACTGTTTCACACGCATGATAAAAATGTTGGAGACACGGTGGATTCACTTCTGTATCAAATTTAGAAAAAAACTGTTTCATGACGGTTGCCTAGTTTTTTTTTTTACTTTATCTATCTATCACATCTATCTATCTATGCCCTAAAAGTCAGACGTAGCTGAAGGTAACGTCCAGTTGTTAACCTCCAGTTTGACGTTAAAGGGAAACTATTCACCACAAAGTTCAAACAAGCTGCAAACATTTTATGGGGAAAAAAAACTCAATCACATACAGTTGGTGATTTGTGGACTTAAGAATTTTCCCACAGCAAGGCCAAATTAATTAGGCACCCGTTCAGAAACTTCATTTCAGAAAATGTTCCTTTGTGTTGAAAAAATACCCAATGAATGAAGATTTATATAAAGACAAAACATAATCAATATTTTTGCCCTGAAAGAAAATCGGAGCCTGGATTGAGTGTTAAAATGGAGTTCTATGGGGGAAAAAAAGCATGTAATGTTTCCGTTGTGGAATTTTCAAACCATAAATGACTTCTACAAATCAATAACTTTGTTTTACTGAATATTTATCATCTGTATAAAAATATCTACTGATATTTTTAGACTTTTTAAAATCCATTTTTAGGAACCAGATGATTAAAAATGCCAACTTCAAACCAGTCTGAGAAAATACTGTCTAATTTAAACCTGTCTGTGGCCTAAAAAAGGTTGGGGACCACTGAACTCCTGTGGCTCTGCAGAAACTATGTCCTAGAAAACTACACAGGTCTTTTTATTTTGGCAAGTAATGGGGAAAAATAAGGTGAAAGACCACCGGAAATGATGTAACCATAGATCTAAAGATGATTGGAGTGGGAACGTCAGAAAAGACATTCTGTGTCCAAAATGACTGGAGAAAGTTTACAAGTTTACAATAATATAAATATATATATATATATATATATATAAATAAAATTTGTGGTCATATTTGCCAAAAAGTTTTCCTTCACATAAAAAATGACACTTTTAGTATACTATTGATGCAAATGTCAAACTATGATGATATTGATCTGCTCCTGTTCAGTCAAAATAAGAGACTTTAAGCATATTTGTTGTGTTCTTCCTCCTTATAAGTGAAGGTTGCACAGTAACAGTAACTGTTTCTTTTGACTCTGACTGTGGGGTAAAAATATGTATATTTTGGCAGAACTGAGTGAAACAGTTTTACGCAGCAGGACTGAGCTCGGTGCCACAGAGCAGATTTTTAATGGATCTGTCAAATCCTTCTTTATTCATGTGTCTGTTTCACAGTGTCCATGCTTGGATCAGTGCGGGGCTTTTGTGCGGTGCCCATTTGTTGTCAGATATTGTTATGCATTCAGATGGCCACATGTCACATTTTGTAAATTATGTTTACACTGTGAGTCCAAGTATTTTTTGTGCACCATTCAGGTTTTCAAATCACATCGGAGTTTGTGCCGATTCCTTTTCTTAGGTTTGAGTCAATGTCGGAATTGTTTGACTGCTTGATTGCACTGCATGTGCAAACATCAATTTTGGAATATCTGACTAACAGTTGTCATATTAGCACACAAGCCATGCAAGCCAAATGTGTCTCTGGCACAAAGCAGAATCCTTATGTGAGGTTGTGATGAAAGTGAAACAAGTGAGTTGTAGTTAGACAAGCTGGAATGGACAAAAATAAAAAGAAAGAAACACTCTCCTTTCCTCAATGAGACAGCTGTCAGTCAGTTGATTCAATGATGATAGCATCCAGCAGGAAGGTTTTCAGTTATTTGGCACCACAATAAATCTGTTTAGGCTGTGAAATCGGGTAAAAGAATGCAAACGTTTAACAAGTCCATCATCTGTTTGCCACTACGGTGAAACTATTGCATAAAAACAGTCCAGCAATGTTTAAAAAAAATCAAGGTTGGAATAAAAGATGAACTATCGTACTGAAATGAAGCAAAATTCTTCTTCTTCCAACAATATTAAACATGGATATATATACATTGAACCAAAACTTTATCATTCTAACATTATTCTTCCAAAAAGAAGTAATTGGGTGGGAGATTTCTTAAGTCCACTTAAAGGTCCACGCATCCAACAAAACGTTCCTAATTATGTACAAATTAAACTCCTAAAAGATCAAAACAGCTGGATCTTGCTTTCCCACCCCATCAAAAAATAAAGAGGGCTTTTGATAGCAGAGTGTGCATGCTTTTTTGATAGTAAATTCAGATTTTGGAAAATGTTGTGGTCAGTGGAAATTTGCTCCCTCATAAATCAGCCTCCGGTGGTCACCTTAGGAACTGCAGCATTTGAAAAAATGTGGAGTCTTGATAATATTTTATTGGAGATGCAGCAGCACTCCCCCCATATCCCAACTTAGTAGACTAAGGCAGGGATCTTCACTGTACATATTTAAAAGGAAACTTCTTAAATCCTTTTTTATCGCCAGGTCTTTGACGCGGCATGAGTTTACTCTGCTTGTATGTTTTACAGTCTTATTGTTTAGCTTTACTTTTATCTGGTGCTTTTATGTCTCTTATTTATACTTTTATCTTTAATTGTTTTAACATTTTAGCTGTTGATTTTACTGTTTTTGAACTTTTAATTTACAACACCTTGTTTGACTGCAGTCATTTCAAAGCACCATATAAATTAATACAACTTAAACTTTAGAGAAAGCAATTTAGACTAATTAGTTGCCATTCTTTTTTTAAGTCACAAGGTAGAAATGTTGGTAAATTTCAGCAAATATATAGTAAACTGAACTTTACTTTTGGGTATAACTCACTTATGTGCTGTCCATTTTGATGCCAGACCAGATAAATACACTAAGGTCAGATTTTTTTCCACTTGCAGTTATAAATATAGGTGACTGAGCGAGTACATAGCACATGCAGTAAAAACAAAATACTGACTACTCTTAGTCTAAATGAATGGCTTTTATATTTAACATAAACTACCTAAGAGTAATAGATTTATTATTTCAAGTAAAGAGCAAATCATAGCTTATTTTTAGAAGTCCGTCACTCAAAAATATGTTTTGATTCAGGGAGTTACTCTATAATTGGGGTCTGTTTTCAAAGCAACATGATGCTTTCAAAGTGCAAAATACCTGGAAACACCTGCGGCTGATAAATCCCCTGTAGCAGCAAAGAATTTAAAGATGAAGCTGGAAACAAGCTGAGCACCTTTATGAGGAAGAGAGTTATGTTACAATAGTTCCCATTCACAGCTGCAGTAAGTGGGTTTTAGTCCAATGGGAATGGGGCTCCGGAGTGATTGGCAGCAGATATTGTAAGCCGTGTATCGCTGCTTTTCCATCATGGGCCTGAAGCTTATTTATTTGTAGAGGCAGACAGAGCAGGCCTATGGAAGTCAAACTTCTCCTTGCCTCATTTGCTGTTTTTTGCTACACTTTTTGTAAATTGACACTAAAAAATAATTGGACCTTTAAAGTGTTAACGAAGAATTGGAAGAATGACTCTCTGGGGACGACTAATATACGTGTAGCATCCAAATTTTTAACATGTCCAGGAAAATTATGGCATTCATTAAATAGTGGTAAAAAATGGGACCCAAAATGCTGTCCTTGAATTAGAACGCACCTGAGGGAAGCTAATTACACAAAACACAGAGCGCTAAATATACTCAGGAGGGTTTTGTAGTGGAGCTCGCCTTCAGAGGCAGCTGCTCCCTCTCACCGCTCACTAGGGTTTTCTACAACGCCACTTCACCTTTCCAAAATTAAGACACGAGAAGATACTATTAACAGATCCTGTTTGCCAAATCCCCCTTTACTCCACTGATCTCAGCTAAATCAAAGAGCAGCTGGCTACATGGTACTCTCCACAGCGAGGCGATTGGCAGCGAAGGCGGCCGCTCAGCATCTTTAACTGCCTTTAAAGACATGTGCTAAACTCACTCTCCTGGCTTCATTGAACACAAGGGTCACTTTTAAACGGCTTGACCACAAGCACAGACTGTTCATCATGCTGACAGGCTCATATATCCCACCTTGTCTAAACTAATATAGATACATCTATAAATAAAAAATCAAAAACTTCTACTTTTTGACCTTCCACATTCCCTAAGCTAGCATTTTATGAGTCAAAAAATGTAGATCTAGATTTGTCCCGCATTATCTTTGACCTTAAACGTGCATGAGTAATGTCTCGCTAAAGCGCGGCGCAGGCATCTTTCACATTAACATTCCTATAAGCTATAGGTGTTCACCTATTGTAAGAACCTGATACTAAACAGTAATCAGCGATTTTGACATTTTGAACACGCTGTTCAGCCACTTCCTCAAAAATAAACAGAGCAGAGTTGTTTATATTACTGCATATTTTTTTATGTTGAAGGGATTATAGATCAGAATTATTCCTACAAACCCCTTTAAATGTCAACACATGTTTCACTTCAACAGCTAAATGAATCTTTGTAACTAGTTCTATGTACATTCATTCTATTTTTATGCTATGCATACAAGAAAAAAAATGTTTCGATGACGATAAATGATCCAAAACTACTCCAGGTTTGCATGTGTGTAGTTGTGCATGTTTGTTCTTGTGCTGTGCAGTCATGGTGAGAAGCAGACATTGTTAGTATTTATGCTTTTTGCAGTAACTCTCATAATAAAACAAGTGCAAAAAAAGGGGTTGTGTGATTATTTATCATTATACAGTGATATATATAGGAAGGAAAACAGAGTTGGTTAATAAATGCTTATTGCTATATTTGCTATAAATTGAATGAATACCTGGAGAGATGGATATGAAGTCATTCTTTTTTTAAACTTTAAGACAACATTGTTTTAAAAAATTAAATGAATATGGAGAGAATTTGTGTTTTAAATCTGTTTTTTTCTCTTTCAGCATTTTTTTTTAAAGCAAGCTTTGAGCTTCAGATTATGAAATGAAGTGATGTTGGTGACCTTGACAGTTTAATTTAAACACTTGTAATGACTGTGTTAATGTAGAAAAGCAGACTTAAATAGAAAAACCCATTTGAAAGATTTACTTGACACCTTACTACTCATTCCCGTTCTGGCGATTTGAGACGCTTTTTGCTGAATTTTCACCTTCTGCTCTTCACCATTTATGATGATGTTCTTAGAAATCTTGACAATTTGTAATCAAAACTTTAAACTAACTAAGCTCAAAGTCGTTTTTTTACTCCTCTCCATTCCTTCATCTACCCTGACTTCACTTTAAGTGAAACACAGCTTTAATCCTCCACCTGAACTTTGTCTTACGACTCCAACCGCCTCGACAAAGCGCCTTTCCTACCGAAGCAGGTGTCACTGCGGCACCTGTAGTTTATCTTTTGACCATATGCTTCCCCCTGCTGTAACATTAAAACCTCCCGCTCTGATGGGATTTGTGTCCCAAGGGAGCCCAACCATCTACAGAGGAGATTTTATTGCAACGTATGCTGCCTTTAAGAGGACATATTCTGCAGGAACATCTGTGGCTATTTGAGCAAGACTATACAAAGCTACTGTGAGTGTGGCAGAGGAGAGGAAAAAACTAAACAAACAGGGGGACTTTACAGCGGTCCTGGGGTATTTAAGGGGTAGAAATGTGTGCAGAAAAATGTACAAATAGAAAGCAAGTCTGCAACTATGCAGTTGGCCTTCAAGTTGATGTTTAATTAAAAAAAATAAAGTTATGTGAGCAAAGATTAAATATCTAGAGTTTAATTTGCTTTGAATCAAGCCATTAAAGAAAAATGCAGTGACTAATTTTTCTTAACGTTGCAGTATTGTTTGATTTAAAGTTTATAATAAATTGCAAATAGTTCATCCACTTTTATGAGAAGCAAAAGAAGAAAATCGTCAAACGTGTTTAATTTTTTTTTTCATTTTCAAGCTGGGGAAACACTGAAAGATTTTGCAACCACTCCTCATTAGTGTGGACTAAAGGAGTAAAGTTTTCTCAAATAAAGTCAGTCAATACCTAATCAAAGAGCAAATGACTGAGAGCAACCAAAGAGAACAGCTTCGCTTTTGATTAAACCTGCAAATTGTCATGAAATTAGTTTTCTTTGATTAATCTATTAAGAGGAGTGTATATAAAAAGGACATTAAATACCAGAAAAAAAACCTCATTTACCAGAGTCAACAGAAATACTGTCAACTGCTTATTTTGTCAAAGAAAAAAAAAAGCGTAGATAATGAGCTTATAATGATTGTCTTTAAACCACTGCAATCAAAATGCAAAGCTGATTATCGAAACAGCTGCAGATTTGTTCTGTGGCCATTAAAACTGTTGATTAATTGATGGATAATCAAAAGTAAGTATTGAATGTCTATGCTAATGCACAAAACCTTACAACGTTTGGGAAACACAATAGCAAATCTGCAGTAAACCGGTGATAACTTACTGCAACTGTTGTTAAAAGTTTTTTGAATCGACTTATGAGACTCAAAAATTATATTTAGTAGTAACATAAAAATACTATTTATTAAACAGAAAACAATAAAAAGCAATTTGATGCTGTGAAAATTGTTTTCATAAGTAAATAAAAAAAGGATATTTTGGTGAAACTCTTATTAAATTGGACTCTTTGTGTCTAAATTCCGGTCCTATTATAAGTGCTGTGCTCATCATTGTGTCTCTGTCTGATCACACTGCGAACACGCACCGAACATGACAGATTGGTAATGTTTTGAGTACACACACGCGCACACACGCACACATACCAGATGCTCCTATCCTCCTTTTTCATCGAACTTGTCATCAGCTCCGCCAGTTTGTCTCATCTCACATTTGGAGCTCATGAATAATGTGTGATTATCAGAAACCCTCTGAGAAACTTCAGTATGTGTCCTGCAACCTGCAGCAGCACAACATCACATGTGCGTCATGCTCAAGCGTGCAGGGGACATGCAGCTGGGTCAAAACATCCCACATTTACACGTGTCATTCATCTGATGCTCGCTTTATTTTCTGCCTTCTTCAACTGTAAATTCACTCACACAGAATGCAAACACGTGCACAGACAGAAACTTTGCAACTAACAAATTAGAGACTTAAATGAACCATTGGGACATGAAGGAAACTCACACACTCACACAAAAGGGATGCTATAGACTCAAGGTAATTAGGTCTATTTTTATCTGTTCAACTCATCTCCTCCTCAAAGAACTAAGTAATTTGATTCATCCCATTCCCATAAGAGACAGAAGGAGGCATGGAGGGGCAATGACTTCATGCTTGGATACACATTTTCTCCTCTTTTAGTCAAGCCCTTCCATAATAAGATGTCCTTTAATAGCTGAAGAAAATGCGCAAAAATATTCAGGTTCCAAAAAAATAGAAGGTGAGGATTGTGACTTATAATTTAGTTTAGATCTGGAGAACATTTTTGTCTTGGACAAATAGTCTGCTTCAACTAAAAGTTGGTTCTCGTGTGAACCCGTCAAACTTTTGAAAATGATTCCCTTCACATTTCGTCCTTACCGGTGAGTCGCTGCTGGCGCACAGCGGTCCTCTGAAGACCCCCTTGACGCGCCGAATGTGTCCATTGCTCAGGTGAGTGGAGCTGATGACCAGGTAGTAGCACGTGCTGCACGCCATCCCGGGCTGCTGCTCCCGAGGTTTGGGGCCCATTAGGCAAGTTCCCCCCACCGCGATCCCGGTCGCTCCAGGTGCCCACACCTGCACGGTGCGCGTGCAGAGCAGAGCAGAGCGCAGCGAGAGGACGCCTCAGTCCCGTCCTCTGAAGGAAGATCTGTCTGCGTGGGGTGGCAAAAAATACTCATAAAGGAGCCAGATGAATGTGGGATGCAGATGTGAGTTTGTGAAGAGGCAGAAAAGAAGAGAAAAGGTGAGGAGGAATGACTTACCGGCGCTGGAGTCTGCGTCTGCCGGACTTTAATGAACGGACGAGAGCTTTTGGAGTGCCAGAGGATAAGATGGATCCAGTTCCAGTCTCACACACAGACACTTCTGCTGATCCCCTGCTCTGTCTGTTCATCCCCAGCCTTCCGCTTCAGCCCGCACAGATTTGCTTGCAGCCAGACAGAAGCGCAAACCGCGCGCGAAAATCGCAGGAGAGAAATCAAGATACTTTCGGCTCTTCCTCCTCCACGCATGTGAGAGACATCAGAAAAGAGGAGGAGGAGGAGGATGAGGAGGAGGAGGGGAGGGGGGGTGTTCTCGGGTCTTTTCTGTTCTTCTGCCTCCGTCGTCACAGTCACCTGTCCTGTGAATGGAATGCTGCGGTGTGAGGTGGGAGGGACGAGAAATCCATCCAAAAGAACCGCTCCTGTAGTTATTACCGGGCTCCGGCGCGAGGAAGCTGAAGTGCTTCACTCTTCTCCACCCCCAACCCCCCTCCCCACGCACACACGATGCGCCCGATCACTCCTCCCCGCCCCTCCACCTCCCCCTTCTTGCAAATCATTTTCCATGTTTGAGATTATGCATCTGCAAGGCTGGATTTTTTTTTCCTCCTCTGGTCAGTCAGTTACTTTTGGGGTGCAGGAGATTTGAGGACTGTCTAGTCACAGCTGCGCGTGCAAAGCGCATACATGTCCTTCGACCCTCAAACTCTCCCACTTTTCTTTTCTTTGTGCCCAATCAGTGATGAAATGATCCGTTTTTTCCACTTCTTTCCTGTCTTCCAGGACTTTTAAGTCAATCTATGCGACAAGCCTTTAGGCCATTCGATTCCGACATCCTTAAGGATGAGAGGGGAGCATAATTTGATTACAGATGAAGGCTCCCTCTCTGGTTCTCCTTCTGGGCCTTCAGTCACCCGCGGCTCGGAACCTGCTGCAGCTGCGCGGTGGCGCGTGGCGCTGTCCCCCCAACGCGGTGCTGAAACGCATCCGCGCATATTCAGACCAGCATTAGGGAGCCACGAGAGCTGATGGCAACTGACTGATCTCTGCTTTAGTGTGCATAAGCTAAAGAGTAACACCAAGAGGCAAACTTGCAGGAAAAGATCCTCTTTCTTTCCATTTCCTCTCACAGGAAATGGCTTTCACATCAGCACCACTCAGAGTTTATTTTAGAGAAATAAAGAAAAACACAGTTGACATTTTATGTGAAGATTTAACCCTTGACTTTAGGGATTTGGCTTGACAAGTTCAATGGTTTCAAAACCTTTCTAAACAGGAAAAACAAGATCATCCACTGTGATAAAACTACACAGTGAATAAGTGTTTGTAGTCTAATTGTTGTCCCTCATCCTCATTAGAAGCTCAAAATCTGTCTTTTGTTTTCGATAACCTTCCGATTCTGCAGCTTTCTCCAATTTTTCTGTCCAGTCCTTCATGCTGGCTTCTTGTGACTTCTCAGCCCTCCCAGAGCGAGGGCCCGTGTCGCAGCCCGCATCATTACAAGAAGCAGCCTCAGAGAAATGTTATCCAAAGTCGCTTTGCATGCTGCTTTTTATCTGATACCAGTGGGAGACGGTGTGATAGTTCTGTGTTTTTCTTCTTCTTCAATCTGCATGCTCTTCTTCATAAGAAGTTTTCTTCCTTTGGGATTTCACAGCTCCTCGCTGCAGTGAAAAGGAGCAGCGAAACGTGTCCAGCGCTTTGTTTCAGCTCAGGTTTACTGAGAGACTCATAACCTTTTGTGTCACCAAAATAATATCTTCAGCGGTTTACAAGAGGAGCTGATGTTCTGAGGTGACTGTGTCTGCCGTGTGAAAAAATAAAATAAATAAATAAAATAAAACAAGATCAGAGGTGGATAAATGCATTAGTAAAAGTACAGCTCACAAAGACGCTGCAGAGAGCGTGTTACTGTGTTCTAACTCACAGGTCATAACAACCTACCTGTTACTTGTTAGCCTTGTTTCAATGGCATTTATAAAACGGAGGGCAGCACTTATTCTGGGATACATGTAATATTATTATGTCTGCTTTTGTTAAAAGAAATGCTGTCCAAAGTAGAATTTAGTGTTTTTTTGTGCAAGATAATGAAAAACTGGCTCAGAATTTTTGGTTTAATCTCGTCTTTTCAAATGGAAAGACATGGGATTTTTTAATTTTCATTTGATAAAACCGTATTATCAAATGAAATCTATTTAACTCAGAAAAGACATGTGAACCTGATTAGGATGTCTCCTGAGAGTTGCCCTCTCGAGGTTTGCCGGACACAGCCAGCTGTGCCAATCGACGTGGGACTCGCTGGAGGGATTATATGTCCCAGCTGTCCTGAGCAGAGTCGAGGATTACTGAGGAATAGCTGAAGGACATAACTGGATACACGGATTACTGAGTTTGTCTGCTCCCCCCGATGCAACCGAAACCTTGATATGGACAAAGTGGTTTAGAGAACCGATGATGGCATGCTCTTATATTTTATTTAAGTTTCTTTTTTTACTCTGTGTTCTGATTATTTCTGAGCCAAACCAGAAAAATGTCATCCCATAGAGGAGGGGGTCTTCAAGAAAGATCTCTTTAAGTTAAGATCTAGAATAAAACTAATGTCTAAATATTCAGTGTAATATATTTTTAGTAGACGAGGATTTATTGCAGATCTGTATGTAATTAATTGAATCCAATTCAAATTAATTCAGTGGAATTTATAACTTTTTGGAAATATATAATGTCATATAGCATAAAGCCCACGGAACTGTGCGCCACACAAACACACAACAGGAACACAACCAGGACAACTGCCGACATTATTAAGAAAAATAGACGAAAGGAGGATCCGCCAGCACTCCTTGGCTTTTTCCACAAATCAAACAACCCCCATGAAGAATCTCCATCTGAATCAATATTTCAAAGTTTTTGAGTTTATCAGGGTTACATTTTAAAACTCCACACTGTAACTTTGTCTCTGCTTAAGTTTCTGAACAGATTCCTGCCTAATTCAACCTTTCTGTCCTAAGTCCCTTTTATAAATTTCCTCAGTTCAGAAACATCTTAAGCAGGTCAGCAACTTTCTTCACTCTCTGTGAAATATTAGCTGCTTTAAACGTACAGGCCAATCCAAATTCTTCCTTTAGCCCTTCTCCCCTTCCCTTCATTTAGCCCTCCAAACGGGATGTTCAATGACATCATCAATAATCGCCGATAGCTTCAGTGTGGTGATTCCAACACTTAAATATACATAATAACGTTGGTTTTATAACTTTAAAAAGGTCATGCTACAACAAAAAGTCATTGCTTACATTTAGATGTAAACATTTGTGTTTCAGAGCGCACCCATGCGAAGAAAAGTGCTTCTCGTGACGTGTTTTCCCCTCGCGACAGTGGACTTGGGAGCCCTCCGTTTGGAGGGTGTAATTTACAAAATAATAATCCTGGACACAGTTTGCACTTAAACTTCAAATTGAGGGGAAGGGAGAATGGGAGAATCTGGATTGAGTTGTGGACTTTATAACTTTATTTGCAACTTTTGATTTGTATGAATGTCTAAAGCAAAGAAAAAAAAAAAGACACATAAAAACTAGTATTTTCCTAGTATAGTATTAAGCACAAATCCATTGTTTCTGTAACTTTATTATCGTGAGATTATGAGAAAGATTCAAGAATCTGTTGCCACATGTTATGCAGAGTGGTTTTGTATGTGGGAACATCTGTCTTGTCCATATTCGGAGGAAGACTCCTGGTTGTGTCTGTAAACAGCAGCTTTATGGTTGTCTGAAGTGGAACGCTCTTCTTCAGGCTCCTCACAGCCTCTTTTCTCTCTAAAGAAACTCTCCAAAAATGAATATGTCCATTTATAACGACCTGATAGTGAAAAAAGTGTTGCAATGACTAAAAGAGCTGCACCTTTTAAAATAGAGGTGCCGATCGTAGTAGTTTTGCATCAGATGCTGGGTCCACATGACCCAACATCGGATTGATTGGTTAATTTCAAGCATAGATTGTGAAAGGTACAGGACAAAGCACACAAATATTTCAAACTCATTACAGAAATAAATAAATGCATTGATTAGAAAAAAGAAAGCAAACAATATATAATCCCATCCCTACCCATCCTACAGTTTTGCATAGTTATGTAATCCGTTTCTGATCAGATTAAATGCTTGTTGATTATTGATTAATCTGATAAAACATTATTTCATGATTTCAGTAAACAGTAAGATCAATTACACATCATGTAACATACTATATATAATACTCATTGATTATCATCTAAATAAAATTTCAAATTAATACAGAAAAATAATCATTACACATTTAAAATCAAGTTTTAAAATAACAAGTAGAGTGCTTATTGATTATTCTCTGAAAGAAATCTTACATATTTTCAGTAAACATTAATGATTCACACAATATTTAAAAAACATTGATTATCATTAGAACTCAAAATTGCATTAATCCAGTAATTATTGCTTCATATTTCAGATCAATAAAATCCATATCGTATTGATCTGGTCATCTGGGTCAGGATTCACATGACCTAAAATCTGGGTTTGGATCTGGACCACCAGTTAGTGACCTCTGCCATTAAAGTAAATTTTAGTCATAAAACAGATATTTGTTACTTGCTAATTATTTCCATTTTTTTCATTCACTAAGCTTTAGGACCTGTTCAAGGGTCTACCCCGCAAGTCAACAGTACCTGGGATAGGCTCCAACAACATTGAGTGGGATTAAGCGGGTTTGGAAAACGGATAGATAGGTTTGTGAAGACGTTAAAAAATTCTGATCTGACAGAAATTTATTTAATACAACATCCTCAACAATTCTCAAGCTAAATATTTGTATTTATTTATTTGTATTTGTTTTTTGCTTATTTATTATGTTATAATTGTAATGGATAATGTTCTTTTATTTTGGTGAAGTTAAAAAAAATATTGTTGACAACATTTTGTTTCAACATTTTGTTTAGTGACATTTCTGTCTAACTAGACGTTCATTAAGGAAGTTCTCCTACATTTACAGCTACAGATCTCAGCTGAAAGAGGGGCATGTTCACATTAGTGGAGCATCTCCTCCACGGTTTGAAAACATCTAAGCAGTGATGCTCTGATGTTTTGTAGTTTTGATGTTGACTTTCAATACATTCTTGCTTGATGCACATTTTAAGTTGGCCCACAAGGTCCCTGCTAGACCTAACAGCAGAGCTTCAGTAGGTGTCTGCAGATGGAAGCTCTTATTGTGTTTGCTGTCAGTAGTTTCTGAAGGCCTTCCTGGGTTCATTTAGTAATCACAGCGACAGTTGATGCAGAAGCGTCATACTGTAGTTTTGCAACTTTATTTTAACTTGAAATTGATAATACTAGTATCTGCCTATATTTACTTCAGCCTCCAGAGGTAAACGCTACATTCACTTAAATAGTAGATGTTCTCCCAGCTAAATCTTTTCAAATTATCTTGATTTTTCTTCCTTTTGTTCTCTGATCTCAGTAACATACAGACCTGTATAAAACATTAGGTTAAAAAAAGCAGCACAATTTCCCATCCTAAATATTGGTTATCTGCGTGTTGAGGAAAATGTTTGTCCATGTGTTTTATAAGTCACGGAATGTTTACCGGATTAAAATTTTTAAAACCGAGTGCTAACTTCATGAATAAATGGTTCTCTCCAAACATTTTACAATGATCTTAACTGATTAAAAAGTCTAAACTGAACCCTTGCTCAAAAACAGACCTCTTCTCTTTTTTTTTTTCTGCACATAAACAATTAATGCTGTTGAGCAGAAACTGTCATGTTGGTGTGTAAGTTCACAGGCTTCTGTCTTTTTCATCATGTTTTATTCAATACGATCTTGTGCAGCTGTTCTTCCTTAAATCAGATGTATTGATTTTTGTTATTCTGCACTATATTTCTACACATGTGTGTGTGTGTATAAATGTCATGTGTTTTAACCCAAATGCAACTTGGCACAATACATACATCTTCATCGCTCTAAAAAATTATAAAACTTGATTTTTTATTTTAGTCAAAACACCACATTTTTTTAAATTGGAAATATTGTTATGTATTAAAGTAAATATTAATTAACAAACCCAAGGATTTAATGCATAAAAATAGTTGTATTACACATTTCAAATGCTTAATTAAAGGTTTCATTAAATACTTCTACTCTTTTATATTTATAAAAAAAAAAAACTCAGGTTTGAAAAGGCTTACTTTAATCACTGCTTATGTAATTAGGGAATACAGCCTAGAAGCAGGATAATGAGTGAGAAATATTAGGGGGTGGATGATCAGATTACTTTTATAGCTTTAACCCGCATAACCTTGTTTCAACACATTTTGTCAGAACTTTTATTTCCTTTTTATCTACATTTTGCTTTTAATTTAAAACCCTTGTTACAAATTTCCGTTTCTTCATCGCGATTCCTCATGAGAGGTCTGGAATTTCAACTCATTTCCACTGAATGCTTTTCCAGCGGGTGACGTTTCCACGCCTCTGTGAGTTTATTTATCAGATGAGACATTATCAGTCGTGTTGGTGCCCCACTGTTTAACAGTCTGAACTCTATAACGCCATGCTGTTGTTTTAATTTCCTCCCGGTGCCAGTGGCCCAAAACATAGCGGATTATGTCAAAACAACTCCCTAATGACAGCAGAGCTGCTGTGCGCGGAGGGGGAGCGTGTAAAAACCTGTCGATACTCATATGTGCTCGCTTTATGAGCCCCTTCCTTGGAGTGGGCTCACACTTCCCACACATAAGGAGGAAGAAACCAATTTTACCCAGTTAATTACTTTCATCTGACAAATGAATTAGTTGATGACTAATACACATAAGTATTGTTAGATAATCTTTTTTCTATAGAGTGACAAGCAGTGTGTGTGAAGCAGTGAATAGTCTTGTAATGCAATAGATGGCGGCTCCGACAATTAAAATTCCTTGTTGGTGACTGGAAATGAGAGCTCCTCTCTGCTAATAATCCTGTAATAACATCAACAACATGCAATGTGCCTCTGTGTGATGGCCTGCTTTCGTTCCTGTTGGTTCCACTGGTTGTGTGCAGAAAGGGGGATGCTATTTGCACTGATCATCCACCAGAGGAAACCAGTTTGTGTATATTTTAAACACTCTAATTCCCTGAAGTACCCTCCCTTCTCCCTTGCTCCTTTTTCCTGCTCCTGGTGCGCTCATTACTGTTGGAAATGATGCAGTAATACAGAGAGGAGGAGGAGGAGGAGGAGGAGGAGGAGGCTGGACTGATAGAGAGACAGTGGAAGAAAAAAGAAAAAGAACGAAGAGAGATGGAGAAATCTTGGTGGTATCTGTTTTCTTGGGTTACCGCCTCTGGGTCTTCTTTTCTTCCTTCCCTTTTCTTTTCTTCTATAAACCTTTGAAATATTACAGTTAGGTTTGGGGTGCATATTGCTGTCTTTATGCACAGTGAATTCGATTGGTTTTGAATGTATTAAGATCCAGAAAAGGGGGATTTTTTGTGTGAGAGAATAAAAGCCTGAATGAGTCTGTGGAGTGTGTAAGGGGACACTAAAAGCCCAATTTCCTTCACCGACCTGCAGTGGAATCACTGCGAATAAAAACATCACGTTAGGACTTTGTGAAAGATTTGAGGAGACTATTTTAGATCTTAAAAATGATTTTTATTTTATTTTTTTTGTGCGTAATGTTCGACTCCACAACACATCTGTGTGTGGGTGTTAGTTTGCGTGCACCTGTCCATGCATACAGATAAGTGTATGCCTGTGTGCTTTTCATGTATATCACTTTTTCATGTATATTTCCCTCTACCCCGAGATGGTTTCCACATATGTAGGTGTGTCTCCATGCTCCAGTGAGAATATAAAAATGCTATGAACATGGGGTGTTTGCATATGGGTAGAGTCATGCACACTGGGGTCTTGCACTGCAGAATGATGGGAATGAAATATTCCTTAATCTAAATGTAAATGGAAGTGAAATTTACCGGTGGGTTCTGTGTAATTACCAGTGCACGATTTATTAGAGCTGTGTTTGTGTAAGGTGGGCAGCAAGAAAGGGAGAAAATGACAGACAGAAAAAAAAGATGAAAAAAAAGAGAACAAATGAAAGAGTGTGGCAAGCCTATCAGAATAAAAAGTGTAAGAGAAGGAATGATTTATATTTAGTTATGATTGCGCCGTGGAGCGCTGTTGGTTCAGACTGCAAAGTGAGTGGGAATTGGAAAAAGGAAAACAGAAGTGGAAGAACAGGAGTAGCCATGGAGCCAAAATTTGATTTTCCAGTGTGAAGCAGAGATGTGTGCATGTGAGGTGGCTTTGATGTGCGAGAGGAGGTCATCAGACTTGTATATGTGGGGATAACCTCGCTTCAGTTCAAATTAAACCTGTTTTCAAGGGTAAAGCATTCAGATACATCTGAGTCGCGGATTGTCCTGGCATGAACCCAAAGCTAAAATAAAATAGTGTCAAGACAGGGATCGCTGAGGTGTAATGCCATTCAAATATTATTAATAAGATTTAAATTTCCAGGCATGAAGAGAAATATGTTTATTTTACTTTTTTTTACCCTGGCATTTCTCTTGTGTTTATTTTGACATTTGCAGTCACATGCTTTCGCTTCATGAGCCACAGGCTGGAAATTCAAAATCAAGTTTTAATGCTCTTTGACATAAATTCCTTTCACATATCTCATCCACCTTCACCTCCATCTGCAGCCCCATCACACCTCCCTTGACCTCTTTGCTGGAAGCTAATCAGCAAAACTGCATGCAGAAGAAGGCGGTAACGAACAGCCGCTCACCCGACCGCATCGTCATTTGTCACACAGCTTTGTGTGAGCCCACAATTATGCATTAAAATAATGCACATATTAAAATGTATGAAAGGGCACGCATTGCATAAGTAAACAATAACAGTTTAAAAAAAAAAAAAAGTTTAGTATTTTGTATTCTGATTAAAGTTTTTTAAATTCTTATTCTTGTCACCAATAACTTTCTACATCCAGCAGTTTTCTGGCCTGCTTTTTTGTGAGTGTGCCATGAACTTTTACAGTCCCCCCCATAACTTTTCTGCACTGTAAAGCCTCTTTTAAAATCTCTTTGCAACATCAAAAGGTTTTTTTTGCTCTGCCTGAGCCAGAAACCACGTGACCACGCTTTCTTCTGTTCGCAGCAGAACAAAGTTGTTTGGAGCGGCAGTTAGTGTCTTTATTATATTTGTAGCATCATGTAAATAATAGATAAGGTCTGCGCATGGGGTCCCCGGTTCCTCCCGGAGGACGCCGAGGCACCAATTCTCGTCAAGCGGGAGGGCAACAGTCAACTCCTCACATCTTAAGTTATTGTACTTCAAAGCAGTGACAGTTCGGAATAAATACGGTGTTGGAAGGAGAAGAGATTCTGCAACCCTACATCAATGGCTGGAAGAAGGGAGGAGATGAGAACTGAGGAGATGGAGAGGAGGGGGGAGCTATCAAGGTGCTCCGAACTGATTGAAGGAGCCCTTATCTGGCCTGGCTCGTTGCCCTCGTTCTCTTGGCTGCCAGCCGCGGCGAGCGACGCCTAGCAGGGTCAGGGGAGGTGAGGTCATGTGAGCGCAGTTAAAGATTCACTTGGCTGCAAATGGCAAATTTACTACTGAAGGTCACACGTACATCACCTTTTCGAGACAGAGAGAGATATGGCGGCCGGTGCAGAAGAAAAGTGAAAGAAGAGGGTAGAAAAAAAAAAAGATAAAAATCTTCCATCTTTTATTGTTCTTTTTAAACAGGAAGATAGAAAAGCAAGTGATGGAGGGAGCGGGGTATTGGGCCAGACGCTGCTTGCAGTAACGTATAGCCCACCAATGGAGCTTTTTAATGTTGTTCTGCTGGGAAGGAGAGATGCCAAACAGATAAACAGCAGCTGCAATTCATTTTGTCTCCCCTCTCTCTTCCATCCAGATGCACACAAATGTCGCTTAATCCCCACAAATAATTGTATTTCCCAGTATCTGTGGCACTGCTTTAGTGTGCAAAGCTCTGGTGGCTGGAGCTTTCTGGAGCCAGAGGACCAGTGTGGTGACCCGTCTTAGCCTGCTTTAATCAAATCAGTCTCTTCAACTTCCTAATAGGCTGGTTTCCCAACAGTCTGCTCTTCTGGGACTGCTGCTGCTTTTTATCTGCTCCAAGGCTGTTTACTGATCAGGGGTCAGCAAACTGCCTCGCTTTCTGTACAAGAAACCAAAGCTACATCACAGCACATTACGTCCAGCCTCACTGTGATTAATGTGCTGGAGACACAGTTTTATGTATAGTCCACACTCAAGTGTGTGTGTGTGTGTATGTGTGTGTATTTAATGTGCTTGGCTGGGTCTATCAACTGGACTTTAATCTAATGTGCTGGCCGGGCCTGCTATGGAGACCTGTAATGATTTAGAGCTGACCTCAGCTCTCTGACTCAATACACTTGTTTCAAGTGAGCCGAATAATGCTTAAATATGTATATCGATGCGTGCCAGTAACGTCTTATTAACACACACAGGGAAGCTGATTTGATGCAACCTTCACATTACCACACATACTTGCTTTCCAAACTAACCTTCATAGGTCTTTTTCTTTTTTCCACATAAATGAGTTCCTACGAAATCAAATCTATCAGTCTTTCTCTATCTTTTTCTTCTTTGTTGCTTTTTGACTTTTCATTTCAGGTGGGAGTGACCTTCAATCCTATAAGGAATGACCCTTCCCTCTGTACACACCCGTGCATACTGACATATTGTTCACAGTCAAAAAAAGTTAGTTGATTTAAATGTTGCTTAGATCAAAATGGTGGATGTTTGTAACATGTTATTGTAGCATTTTTCCAATAACTGAGGACATATGTGAAGGAAATTTCAGCTTAAAATTGCATTTCTGAACATTATATTTTTTCAAATTGTTGCGATTCACCGATAGAAGTAAAAAAAGGCTGTTTGAAAAAGAGTACATTTGTGAAACAAAAAATATATAATTAGCGGGCCACAAGCTCCATTCTGATGCATTCACTTCTGGAAGACTAGATCCATGTACGTCTTTGTTTTCCTAGTCTGAGCTACCATCTGGCTCAAAACTGTAAGGCTGGATGGCTCTAATATTACTCACCATTTTTGGACTGTAAGCAACTCTTAGCAACAGGGGGAAGCAAGATGTAGAGGCCCATTGCCCAATATTGCAGGTGGCCATGGTGCAACGGTAGAGCGGTCAACCTCTGATTCGAAAATTATAAGTTCGATTCCGGCCTTGCCCACCCATGTGTCGAAGAGTCATTGGAGGAGACACTGAACCCTACGTTGCCTCTAGTGGAAGTTTGGCGCTAGTATCAGCGTGTGAATGTGTTTGTGAATAGATGAATGGAACTGTGACTATTAAACACGTCATTCATTTGAGGAAGGTAGGAAAGTACTATACAAGTATAAGACATTTACCAAATGTCCTGTGGGTGTCGCAGTTGTCATTTTTGTGGTCCATTAGGCCTATTAATTGAGATTGATTAAGGTGTGTGTCAGCCAGAAGGGAAACTATGATTTCAACCACTGTTGCGGAAAAATAAAGTCATAGAAGTTAAATATGTTTTTAGTAACATAAATAATAAAGGCATAAAATAATTGCCAATTTGATCAAAGTGAAAGTCTTTTATTTGTCTTTGTCGTACAGCCCGCCTAGCACGCCAGCCAGGTCTGTCCGGCGTCTCCCCTCTCAGTGCTAAGTGCTAGAATTAGCTCATCGTGTTCTAGACATTTGGCTCCTATATGGGGAAAAGGTTGGTCCATGCTAACGCCAACTTAGGTCAATTTTTAGCGAACTACTACCATTTTGCAGAAATTATGCCCTAGAAAACAACAATCAACTGGTTTTTTTTTATTTTATTTAGGCTAAATCGTAATGAAACGCTGTGTTTCATTACATGGGTGGGGCTTTAAACAGTGTTTTACCTGGTCAGAAACTGAGCTGGAGGGAAAGCAGTCCACATCCTTCAGAAGGAGGACGACTTGACACATTCAGACCGATAGGTCAGGGAACCGCGCTTAGTTTGAATCTGGTTGACATTGTTGATCGTATGAGACACTCAAACAATCGATTAAAGAAAAAAAATACTGCAGGGCATGAAGAATAAACCATTTTTTCAATGAAACTAACATCTCATCCTTTTTAATATTGCAGGTGATGGATATGTTTTGTTTTGCAAGGGTGTGAAAACATCTGGAAAAAACTTTTTTTTTCTGATTAAAACCTCAGAGGTTAATAGTTTTGGTGTAACACGATAGTCTTGATTATTTTTGTCAACTCATAAAATACTTCCTCCCTGTGGTTTGCATCAGCTGGACTTTCCTCAATAGTCACATTTTTATTTGCAAAACCTGTAATCTGGATAAACAAATAACAAATTGTCATTTTCAGAAGAAAAATGAAAACCTTAATTTAATTTTATCCCGGAAATTCAGAATCTGCAAGTTGTTTGCCTAACAAAAAAACAAGATTTTACATTACTCTTTAGTAGTTAAAAAATTTCTCCCAGTTTTATAAGGAAAAAAATTCTAATTTCCCCAAATAAATGAAAAGATAAATGAAAAGATTCTCCTTCAGGTTCGTTTTGGGTATTTCCTGAGGACAAACATTCGTTCAAACAGAAATCTCTCCTTGGGTTTTCTCTCTGGAATTTGCAAAGATGAAGACATTTCATTTCCTTCTATATCAACCTTCTTTTGTGTGTATGTTTCAATGCATCTGTTCAGAGTTCTGAGAGTAAACTGAAAAGATGGGCTTCACAGAGTTTAAAGAAGACTGAAAAACATCAAACCGGCTCGACAATGAAACATGTTTTCATGTTTAATTAAGCAAAATTGTTTAATTTGATTCAAATCAACAAGTTACTCGAGTTAATATTTGAATTAAAGCTGAGGCAATAAATAAACATTTTGAAAGATCAATTTTAGCAGTAATAAGATAAAATGTTGTAATAGTTTGTAATAGTAAATGTGAATAAACTTAAGCTGCTTAGGATTTATCAGAGCTGATCATAATTTTAGAAGTTTTAGTTAAATACTTTAATGTAAGTGAATAGTTTTTTTGGCATTACAAATGACTCAAATGAAATAAAACATTTTAGTCAATGACTTCATAAATAAAAATTGTGTTTAGAAAATCTAAACAACTTTGTGTTGTTTTTAAATATAGAAGTGACAAAAGCCTGACATTTTCAGACAATTTTAGTTTTCTATTTCACTCTAAATAACGACAGAACTTCAAATTACTGAAATGCTGTTGGAAAACATGCAATTCTTTTCCAAAGTGTTGATTTAACCAGCATTTTTCATTTTATATTTAGCCTCCGAGGAGCCAGTGTTTGTAATCTTACCAAGTGATTTCTGCTGTAGCTCCCCGGAGTTTCTAAAATATACTTTTTTTCCTTGGATATGATCGCCTTCTTACCACTTTCAAACAACAAGCAGTTTGGGTTGTTAAGCTCCAGAGCACTTCTGGGTAACAACCGAGTCAGTACCAGAGCTCTGATTCATTATGTGATTGAAAACCAAAGAGTGCCAAACACTCATGGAATGAATATTGTTGGGTCTGCACACATTAAAAGACATGTCCAAAGATTGCAAAAATAATAATATCAAGAAAATCAGAGAAACAGACATTAATTGGTCCACACAACTTTAATTAGTAATTATGTGCAACAATTAAGACAACGCATCCATTTCTGTAAAATAAACAGCTACATAATTTTCATCAGCATTGAGAAGGAGTTAAACATGCATAAATTATGACAGATTTGTCATGTTCTTATCATGGAGCTAGCTTAGAGCATTCTAGTATCTCCTGCATGTACATGTCTGGAAACATTTTTGAAGTGTTTTTTAGAGAGACATGCTAAAAAAAATGTCATTCAAGATCCTGTTTTTTTTTTGTTTTTTTTTTTAAATTTGACAAAACCATTTTAAACCAACCCAATGCTGGTATTCAATCTCAGGCAGGTTTGCAGAATCCAGAGATTCCTGCTAGTTTTCTTTTTTTTTTCCTCTCACTGCAAATCATCAAACAGTCTACAAGGATAAAACAATGAAAAAGAAGAAATCTCATGCGAGATAGCTTACACTGACATATCTATATCTACCTTGGAATAAATAGAAAATGACTTAAATATAAATATGTAAAGAAACAGAAACTGATCAAAATGCTCAAACTTACATCTAAGCAGAAGAATACAATTCAGCTAACAGTCCTGCTGCTGTAAGCAGTTTGAACACACACACACACATATGCGCGCGCACACACAAGCACACGTACAATGGTTATTGGTTTCATAACTGAGCCCTATCCTCCTGGTCTCTGTGCAAGATGAGAGGTGTTGAAATGAAATTCTCCCTCAGAGAGTCTCTGCTCTTACCTGGGATTTAGAAAAGCCCCTGTAGGACTTTCTCTTTCTCTTTCCACCCCTCACACACTCGCCTGTGTACAGAGCCACACACGCACCTTTAGGCTAAAAGAGGCTGTACGCCCAAAGAGGGAAAAAGAGAATAAAAAATAAGCACGATGAGCAAATGAGGGCTTGAGAGACAGGAAGGGATTACAGTGGGGTGTATTGGATAAGGTGGTTTGAGATGACAGAGAAAATGTGAAGGTTCCAAAAAAGAAAGCTGAGTTTCAGAGAATATTGATCTTCCTATAATAGAGGCAGTAAGGAGGTAGACAATGGGGCTATGGATAGTCAACGGCTTTAGAGGAAGGACAATAAAAAAAAAGAAGCAAAGAAAGAAGAAAAACAACACTCTTGACTGACATGTTCCCATGGTATTGCTGATGTAGCAGCTCTATATATTTCCAACAAACACAAGGGTTAAAAAATAAGAAAGCATTCAAACACACATGTTAGGTTAGGGTGTTTTTGGTTGTCCTGTCAGGCTCTGGCAAATCTTGGAAAGACAGGTGAAGTGTGTAAAGCTGATCACGTGATCGCTGAGCAAGAGAAGGCAAATGTGTGAGAAGGAGGAGGAGTTCAGTATGGAGGTGGAACTGCACCAGAGATCAGCTTTGAGGCTCTTCTGTGGTGATAGACAGACTGATAGATGAGGTCAGACAGGAATCTCTGTGGATCGTGATGTATGTAGATGACATTGTGATCTATGGTGAGAGCAGGTGGAGGAACACATTGAGAGGTGGAAGAGTGCTGAGGACAAAGGATTTGTTTATGAAAGAACTCGAGTACACTAGAGTTCGTTCATAAATACATTCTTCGGGATGGTGAGGTTACAGAAAAGAGAGGTGAATAAAACGGAGGACTTTGAGTGCTTAGAATGTGAGAAACAGGTGAAGATGTGGAGCAAGGTTTCAGGTGTGATGTGTGACAAAAAAGTGAATGTTTGTTGTTGGATGAGTCTGACTGTCAACGAAAACACGTTTTGTTTTTTTCTTAAGTAGGAGGATTTCATCAATATTTGATGTTAAAATGCATCTGCTTGACCTAAAATAATTACTTTCTTTACATTTTTCTCCTTTTACAGAAAACCCCACAGGTGTCAGTGGATTTCATAGAACTGTTCCAAACCTGACAGGTGGTTATTAAAGTGTTACTACTGACCACATTAAAAAATCAAAAGCTTTGACTGCATGGAGAATGTGTTTCCCAACACTTCAACTGTACAGAGGTTGCCAGGTTACCAATGTAATAGCTTTGGACGCCAGTGTTTGAACATTGACATAATTATAAAATAAATACCAAAAAAAAAGTGAAGCTGAAACCAGAGTCAACTTGAAGGCTTTAAGAATGCATTGGAAAAAATCCAATGGCCGGTCAGCAAACAGTCTGGAAGGAAAAGCTAATTAGTGTATGGCCTTTACCAGTGTTTTCTGATGCAGTCAGAAAGCCAGATCCCAATACTGAATACTGTTACTGTTGCTGTCTCCAAAAAAAGAAAGTAAGAGAAAATATTTACCTCTTTAGAAGGATGCCACCTATAAAAGTCTGAAACTATCATCATTTTGCATTCTAGCATTTGTCCTGATTTCATCATCACCCTCCTGAAACTTTTTTTAAAAAAAAGTTTTGGTTTTTCAAAAGTGGAAAGTTTAAAACCAAAGTATTCATTGTGCTGGTTACTATTGCTTCAACATCTTCTGTGCCTCAAGTCTGTGATTTGGTATCACGGGGAGAGTCTTAAACATCCTTGAGCTGTTCCCTAAAGTCATCAACCAAACCAGAATTAGAACTTTATGACTAATGAACTCATTAAAGAGGTCATTACTTCAACACAGCTACTCTTCTTAAAAGACCTTCATGTTGCTTTAATGCAATTTCATATTGATCACAAATATCTTAAAACCAGCTATAGTTTTGCTGCTCTGTCATCCAATCTATTGTTTTTTCATCTTTGTCTGTCTAACACAAGTGATTCTCAGACTATTTTGGGGCCAGATCTCTCCTGACAAAACGTCCCACTTCATCCTATTTTTATTTTGATTGGCTTAGTGTTCAAACGCTGGTTCTCTAATACACAGCCAGGTAAAGGGAGGATTTGTAAAACTGACAAAAAAACACAAGATAGATTCTGCAGCTTTAGCGGAAATCATTTCATGTCATTGTGAACATGGAATAATACGAGAAATGTAGCGCACTCTACCATACTTTTTACAAACATAACTAACAAATGCAGAGACAACAAACGCATCACATGATGAATCCAGCTCCATTATCGGCTCTGCCGACTAAAGTCTTAAAAGAAGCCATCTGAAGAATGACCTTTTGTGACAAATTACGAGCATAGCAAATTAAACTGCATCCACTGCATCCCTATAACAAAACAAACACATTTCTCAAAATAGCCGTTAAAAGAAACCTTCAAAACCAAATAATGAAATAATTAAATATATAAAATAACCCTATAATAAAATAATTTTAATTTCAGAAATATGCCATTTTTTTCATTCTTTAAATGATGATTTGAATTTATTATATGGCAGAGCTAATCACAAGTAAGGTGTTAGAATGTAATATTACTATAAGGAAGTTCACAGACTTTTTCTTTTGCTTTTATTTGATGGAACTTTTAAGAAAAATAAATAAATATAAATTCCATGGAGACATTAAAGCTTTCCAACTGAATAAAGATAATCCCACTTTTGATTAAATCAAACGCTGCTGATGGAGCTGGAAACACAAACCCACTAATGAAACTCATAAAGAAAGTATCTCCAGTTTTAATGTTTTTGGTCACCTTAATGGTCCTTTTTGCTTGTTTGTATAGTAAGGATCTATTATCTACTGGACATGCCGACAGCTATTCTTCCTGGGGTCCCACCTTCTTAAAACCACAAAGGCAATACATAAAACAAATACATGAACAGGCTCTCTTCCCTACAATCTGAACAGAATTGATACAACAATAATATGTAACAATTAAAACAAATAACAAAATATAAAGTACAAACAAAACACAAATTCTCCACAATCACCATGGTTCAGTCCAGGTTCCAACTCTGAGCTCAGGGCTTGACATGAACCTGTAACAACACTTTAAACCAAAACCAGCGAATCATCCAATCCCAGTCCAATACTGCTTCCTCATGCTTGTGTGAAAATAAAAAGTCTTACTCTTTTAGAAAAATGAATTGTATGCATTCATATAAATATATATTTTAGTAATGAATTTCAAGCCTTGCATTGAAATATGCTGATAAAAGAATCAATGTTTTCGTTATTACGCTTTAATGCAGACATGTTTTTCATTTTTCTTTCCTTTTCTTGATGATTCTAAATTTTGAGGATCTGATCATTTTAAAACTTTTTTCCCTCAACCAGCTCTGTCATGCTCCACTTGAGTCCTTCAGCTTCCCCCAATCCAGACACATAAGTACAGTTAATAACTGGAGTAGCTGTCCCATGAAGATCTAATTACTGTGAAATCAAGACCTAAAGAAAACAGTGAATTATTAACTTAAATGTGCCGCTCAATTATACATCAAAGGTAATTAAACTGCAGGGACGACCTGTGAAAACTATTCTACTATACTGCTTTCCAGCTTGTTTAGCAGCATAACTAAAGATAAAAAAGTACAATTTTTAATGAGCATAAATTGTCAAAAACAAAGGAGGGAAAAGGAGACAGACTTTAATGAGTGACTTCTTAAATCCTTTATATTAATTATGTCAGAGCAGGGAGAACAGAGATGAGGTCTTAGCGGTCTGCTGTGCTATCACTTCATCTTTTAATTATCCAGCGCTCCTGTATGGAAAGCAAAAGGTTGGTACTGAAGGACAGAGATAGCACAAGACTTACATTCTCTTATCAGGTGCCTGATGATGATTTAATAGCAAAGTCCTCTTCCTTTATTTCTATTCTTCCTCAAGTGCACTGCAGATTTGGCTTTCTTGCGCGTAATATTACAATAGATGAATCGTTTTCCTGGTCTGAGTCATTTAGGCTCCTCTTAGTCCTTCGACTCCTTAACACTTGCTCTGGACTACTATACTAAGACACTGATATAAATTTTAGCAGACAATAACATGACCTGAAACTTTGACATTCTTCTCGGCTCCTCGGGGGAAAGATGTTGGATGGGTGTGAGGAAAAAGGAAAACAGCAGAGCCGCGATACACGCAGCAGGGAGATGCATGAAGAATGCCGAAGCCACCTTCAAACTGCAGTATACAATCAAGTGAATCTCTTTTACAAGGATACGTCGAAGGGAAGCATTATGAAATGTGTCACTAAACAATGAATCACTTGAAGCTGTTGGCTGTTTACCTTGACCCACTGAGTCGCAGCTGCCAAATCGCTCTTCTGTAAAACACGATCTGCCGCCGTGAGGTCTGCTAAAGAAGATGCTTCTCCTTAACGTGTGTTTGCATCCCAATGAGCGAAGCGTTCATCAATTTTGATCAACTTAAAACGTGAACCTAAAAATAGAAAAGCAGATGATAAATGGGAAACATAGTTGGTACAATGAATCAAACATGAAGGATATCTCAATGGGAGAGATATTAGAAATCTGAGTTAAGATTTGTTTTTGTTACAGAAAAATGTGCATGAAATGAGACCATAATCTAGCTTGTGGGCTGATGACACCTTGTGTGCTTGGGATGAACTCAGACCATAGATGTAAACAATCTAGAGCCTACACGCTGATGCCAAACCATTCTAAGGCAACGCTCCAGGTGGAGAGCAGGGTGGAGGAATGCTGGCGAACCGTTTAGAATCCACAGACAGATAACCATTTGGTGAATTTTAAATTAAAATATGATTGGTACTGGCTGAGAAGAAGTCTGAGCTAGTTAGCCATTGATTCATAGAAGTGAAGGCCCAATTGATAATGGTGTGAGGTGTGCCAATAACCCAACATACCTGCAAGCAAGGTAGATCTGCCTCAATAAAACTGTGCCAGAGTTTAGGAAAAGGTTATTCAAATATCAGAAATGTAGGAACACATGGCCAAATTTAGTAGAAAATATACAAGGAAAGTTTGAAGTTAGTCATAGATTATAGGAGTGTTGGAAAAAACTGATTTGGAGATATATTGCGATATTTTGTTTGTATCGATTTAAAATGTTTTTTTCCACCTCAACCTCTGACCACTCGTTGGCAGCACAGCACACTGAGCCTCTTTCAGCAACTCTACACTGCCACCGAAACAACAAGATCTCCCCTCAACCAGCTTGTGTTAAATGTTCGATCGGCCTTTTTCTCTAAGTCATACTTAGTGAAAAATTGCTCTGGTACAGTCATGATTCAGAGCTTAGGTTTTGTCATGTTCTGTTTTCTGTCAGTTTCACCACATTCAGGTTAACCATCCACAGCTGTCTTCATTTAGTCAATCATCCTCAGTGTATAGAAGTGTCCGGTTTTCAGTTCTCCTTGTCAGGTCATCTGCTCATCTATGTTTTGTGACGTTTATGTTTCCGCCACCAAGTCTGGTCTCCTGCATTTGGGTCCTCCACCACAATCCCTGACACGTACAGTCTTGGGGATATATCGTGATACGTATCGTATTGTGAAACATGTATCAGGATTGTCAGAATCTTGCCAAAACACACCCCTACTAAATTACACAAGTACTAAACGAGTGAGGTGTGAGAAATCTGTTTTTCTGTCGTTCTACTGTAATAAAGACTGACAAGTCACAAGATTGACTGACAATCTATAAAAATTCAACAGCTCCCTTGATTATGCCATCAATAAGAGTTTAATTGACAGAGGATGGGACTTTTTTTTTGGTTGTAATTTGAGTGTTACATTTCTGAACTGGAAGAAAGAAGGTGGAATCTTCCAGGAAAAAAATGACTGTTATATCTGACCACGGAGGACTGCTGTGCAGCCATGAACTTCATCCCCCCTTTTATATTTCTTTTTTACGTTTAAGAATGAATACAATTTTTGGGTTTGATTTGACACCCTGTTTGTCGATGCTGGAATTCAATTTTAGATTGGTAAAGTTCATCCAACAGCGTCACAGACAAATTAACTGATTTGTGCCTTAATCAGTTTAGTATTTGTGTTTTTCCTCTGGGAGGGCCCTTTTTTTTTTCTTCAGAAAAAAACCCGGCAGGTCTGTTTGAAGCCAAATCGATGTTCTCTTTCTGCCGCCAAACTCTGATGGTTCTTACTGAACATTAGCACACACTTTACCTCCATTTTTGCTTAGCCGTGCATGTATTATATTACTGCATCTGTTTTACAACAACTCATTAAAAATATGTTTGTCTTTTCCCCATGTTACATATGTGTTGTTTTGTGTTCTTTATCGTTTGAAAAAAAAGCCTTTAACTTTCTTTTAAATACATTTTAAAACAATATCAATACCATAAGTCACTTACGGGGGCTTAAACGTATCCAGAAGGTGTAAGAAATTTATGTTAAAAAACAAATTAGATTTGTTAGTCCTGTAACTTACTGTGCAATTGTTTCAGTCTGTGGACACAAAAAAAGTTTGACAAAAATTGGTTGAAAGTTGTTTTTTTAATATTAAAAGTTGAGCTGTAAAAATGCTTTGCTGCTACAATAGTGCAACATCAAAGTGATTCCACAGCAATCCCTCTGTCAGAATGAACCTAAATTGCAAGTTGAAATCATGTTTTATACATTTCAATGTAAATACATTTATTTTAGCCAATAATTTTGTCTGATTGTAGTTCATATTACATTAAAAGAGAAAAGAAAAAAAGATTAATCTTCCGGCTCACATGAGGATAATGGTTTTGTAGTCAAGTCTGATCTGATCAGCCATCTCATCTATATTCAGTCTGACATTCTATTATAGATAAGTTATAAGTGAAAAACAATAAAAATCGCTGCCAATTTCCCAGGATGCAACATTTCAGCAAAAGAAGCCCAAGGTCAGACCTTGAATGAAACTATGAGAAACAGAACACACAGAAGTGCGGCTGCTGCTCGGATCTGAACATGTTAAATGTCAAAGTCTCTGCAAGTACATTTACAGGACAAGAGTGGTTTATTTGAACAGAAAATAAATAAATAAAATCAGAACAACCGAGCTGCAAACCTGCCTTTTAAAAAGCAACAGGTTTCCGTGTGTGCAATGAAAACAAAGTGGACTTGGACCTCAGCGTCTGTGTGCCAAAAAGCAAACAAAACATTTCAGCACAAACATGGCATTTCCACTGTTAAGCAAGGAGACGGTGTTCGGACCAAAGGTGGGCAGAAACAAGTTAAATTTACTCAGTTACATTGGACATTACCTGTCAGATCCTTTTGTTTTTTTTTAAACTTTAGTGTCATTTATTCCACAGAATCGAGGAGTAGTGCAGTTCTGCTACATAGTGGGAATGAAATCCCAGATGACAATTTGTCTCTAGTGTTTATAAGGCAGATGTGATTTGTGGTGAGGTTGGTCTTCAACAAAGGAAAGCAAATTCTTTATTATCACTTAGTAATTACAGGCTCAAATGTTTTTACTTATCACATATTGGCAAAAAGATTTTAAAAAGTTATTTCCACATCTAAATCAATCTGAATTAGTTTCAGGTGTTACTTAATTATGTGGATACTTTTTACTTCTGCTTCAGTTACATATTTAGAAGTAACAACTTTTCCTTGAGGACTATTTTTGGAGACGATTCTAGCGGCATGGGTGCATTTCTGCAAAATCAAGGATTCAGGATGGTCTATGGGACATGATGATTTCTGTGGCAATGTTATGACATCTGTCTGTTTGACTAAAGCTTGATGGAAACTAGGTCATCTCTGCTTGTTTGGATATTAGTCAAAAAATCACTGTGACAAAGAGAAATAACACAACAAGAAAATTCAGATTTATAGTGAAATGACTCTATGGCAGGACTGAAGGGTCAAAAAACAAAATTGGCACTGTCATTTTGGTTTTTGAAAGCAAATGAATCATTTGCTGCTTGTTTGGTGATATTAGTCAAAAAATCACGGATTAGAAAGAGAAATAACACAACAAAGAAAACATCTTAGACCTTATAGTCACAGCTACTCTTATGGGTCATGACTGGATATGTTCACAAATAATTGACAAACCTGTACAGGGCCAGGACAAAATCAAGGTTGTGAAACGGTCAGTGAGCCTGAGTGGCAAAAATGACCAGCCTGATGGTGCACACACACTGGCCGAGTGTGGTATGTTCAAGAAGGCTTTTTCTTGAGTCTGCATCCAGTTGGTGGTGAACACATCAGACCACGAACAGCCAATTGGCACGTAGAGCCCGCCACCGGACTCTAAAATTTGCGCGCAATCAAGTGTCCTAAAATGTTGTCATTGCAAATACTTCATGATAGACTTACCACAATGGTACATTCCATTTTAATGATGTCCCTTGAGATGGCCTCAAGAGGCAGCTGCTCCTCTCCATGACAACCCAAAAAACCAGCAGTGATTAAGACTTTGCCAGGTAAAAATAGGTTTATCTTATCAAATTCAATTAAATACCTTCATCTCCTCACTGAGTGCCAGGAAGGAAAAATCTAACTTTTTATTGATTTGTGGCTTGTCAAATTTGCATGATGACCTTTTTTCACACTCAAAAGGGTGTAGTATTTATGGTATTACTTTCTTTTTCGGATTTCCTCCTTTTTTGTTTGTGTTTTCCACCTCACGCATTCATATTCTACATTTATGGGCTCCGGAGTTCGTGACCCCTGATATGCGTGCCGCTAAAAGCAGATCTTTCCAAGGAAACAAACTTTATTCAGGATGAAACAGCCCTGAAGTGAATTTTTCCTGCCTGTATAGTAAATGTTCAAAACCTTTGGCGAGCTGAAGGACACTGTAAGAAAAATGAGCCAAAATCCACCCTTAATTAAGCGCTGGACTCTCAAAGGCAAACAGAAAATAATTCTTGATGGGAAGGTTGCTGAGAGCACAAATATAAACGATCAATTTATGAGTATTTTTTTTTTTTTACTTCTTTTAGGTAAATAAATAATGCATCATCAAAAACTTAATCTATAAGCCCACTTTAATTAGATAATTTCTTCTTACATTAAATTGCTAAAGTCTTTCTTTGAGTAGATGGATTACATTATTATGTAGAGGGAGATAAACACACTTTTCTAACAATTGTGAAAACCATCACTCACTCCTCCTGTCTTTCCCATGAGATGCATCTGTTTTAGGAACGTGATCTCCTTTGACGGATTTCACACATTCCCTTCTCATTGTTAGTGCTGAGAGCCACCGCCGTGGAAAGCGTGCTCTCCCACATAATGGAATATCGTGTCTCGCTAAGGTTAACTTTTACAGACACTCCGGAGGACTTGTCAGATTCACTCAAGTAAATTTGCTGCGGGGACAGACGACGGCAACCCGACATAATCCAAAACAGTGTTCCCAAGGATGCATTAATTAAAAGAAACAGAAAACAGACTCAACAGTCATGAGGGACAAGCTGACTGATCGACAGAGCGCCAACACAGAAATGTAGATTTCCGAGCTTGAAGTCCCACTCAAATCATCTTTATATCTATCGCAAAAGTTTTCCCACAGGGTCTTTTAATTATGAATACGACGTTTTTATGAGAAAAAAAATTGTGTCATTTTCCAGGGCATAGTTTGTACAGAACGGCAGTAAATTCACCTCCGAGTTGTGGGCAGAACTTTACCTGGGACTTCCCATGATCCCTTCGTTTACACTCCCTCCTTCTATAGCTTACAGCCCCTAACAAACCCAACCTAAGTAGTTAGTGGTGCACCAAAAATGGCGAGTAATGTCGGAGCTATCCAGCCCTTCAGTTTGAAGCCAGATCGGAAAAGAAAAATGAAGACAAACGGGATCTATTTGTCTTCAAGTCGATGCATTTGACAAGCTTTTTACTAATTCACAATTTGAATAAACAAATACTCAGAAATTGAGTTTTCATCTTAATTTCCTTAATATATGTCCTCCAAGATGAACATGTTAAAAACACCAAAAAGAGGATTTGTTTGGGAGGGAGTCTTTAATACTTCAGTATCTACTTAGAGTGCAGTCAGTCTCTTTCAGTGAATCAGTCTTGGAAAAAATACAAACAAATTCTAAAATAGTTTTGGTTTCGACAAATAACACAAGTTTCCCCACTGCTACATGCACAGGTGTCACTGCGAATCCTGAGCTCAGGAGACAAATAACAAACTCTGCTGACAGGTATTGTTCTCTTCTTGAATCTAGAGCTGTTGCTTCTCAACATGTGATCTGAAAACTTCAAGGATTGATGTTCTCATTAATGCATGCACACACGCTTACTCCTACTAACCAACACACGTCTGAGCACAGCCCCCTTTTTTTTTTTAAACCAAACGCTTTAGTCTACATTATGGCTGCTGTGTTAAGTTAAAGCGACCCCTATAGAATGTAATGGTTTGACATTTAAAGCTGGAGCCTCACCATTGTTTGAGTCCTTTATCTCCCCTGTCAGTCTAAGCAATCCAGATGACATATTTAAAAGGGTTGTCTGGAAAAGGGAAGCAGTTAAAGGCAGACAATTTTCTTCAGAGAAGAAATCTCTTTTGAAAACATGTTTGTAATTAGAAAAAGAAGTGTATAAGACTCGTCCACAGAAAGGTCACTTTAATGTTTAGGTGAATTGCATTCAGTTGAGATGAAAGGTGTGATCTTTTGATTTGACCTGTATGATATCAGAACCTTTATTTCAGCTTAGTGTATGATTCTAATTTATTTTTTTCTCATAATTTTGCACTTATGATGAAATTCTCTTTCTAGAGATTCTCACCAAAATCTTTTTTTTTTTTTCTAATGAGGCTTAATGGTTGTTTAGTAATGCTGATAAGACTTGGGATCTGTAACTTTGACACAGAGTAAAATCAGAAGTCTTGCTTTCTGATGAGGAAGAGAAGTGTCAGGGATTGTGGTGGAGGACCCAAACACATTAGACCAGACTTGGTGGCAGAAACAAACATGTACTAAAATAACTTAAACATGACCAAAACAGGAGCACAAACCAGTGAGGTGACAGAACGTAAAAGAGCAGATGACCTGACTATGAGAAACTGAAAACCAGATACTTAAATACACTGAGGGCAATTAACTAAATGAAGACAGCTGTGGATGATTAACCTGAACATGTTGAAACTGACAGAAAACAGAACATGACAAAACCTAAGCACTGAATCATGACAAGAAGCTGAGGAAAAAATGTTTACAGTTAGCGTTTGTGATTAAATTCAACAACTACTTTGACATTTTAAATTACTTTTTTACATCTAAAAAACATTAATTTGCACATTTACATTTATGATTGAATTTTAAAGAAAAGAAATTTACTTAGCATTTTGATTTTCTATTTATCCCTTGGATTTTCATTAACCATGGACATTAACAATTTCTATTTAACATTAAAAATGTATAATTTATCTTTGATTACTAGATCTAGATTTAAATTTAGACTTTCTATTGAACACTAGTTATAATATCATTCAGAGACAGTATTTAACGTTTATATTTACATTTAGATGTCCATTTACAAATATGACTGTGCATTTTGATAGATATTTAGATAGGACAATAGGATTAACATTTACAGTTTCTTGTTTAACAATAAATTTTACTTTTAGATTTAGCATTTAAATTATCATGCTTATAACTGACATATATAACACTTATTTTCTGTCATTTTTGAAAATCATGGTATTACATTTGTCTCACCTATACTTTATTCTTATTCACCCTTGTGTGTTGTATTAGCATTTGCTAAAATCTGTTGCCTATAGAAAGAAATGCGCAGTAATGTGTTTGCTCTACAAGCTCATTCAGCAGTGACTTTACAGTTTTACATTTTTTTGTGGGTCACCTGCATATTCTGTACAGGTTTCCCCATTTTTTTCAACCATTATGTCTTTTGACATCTCATATAGGTAAACACTGAATTACGGGAATTATTACTTAAATGTAATGGTCACTGGTTTTGCTGTACCCCATGTTTTTCTCTTGTATTGTTCACTGTCTATATGGGGTGATACCTTCCTTTACTGAATAGTCGTTTTTACAGGCGTTCTAAAAATTGCACCTTAAAGACAAACCTAACCACAGAAATGCTTTGTACATGTTGCCCTCTGCAACACGTGTTCAAGTGGCCATTTTCAATTAAAAAGCTGAGTGAACGAACATAGATGCACGTTTTGGGCTTCCAAGTTCAAAACTCTCAACTTGACTAATCGGGGTCTCAAACCTGGTTGTGACACACGGATTGCATCTCTTTTCCTTGACAGCCATGTCAACCATTTAAAAATTGATCATGGAGGAGAAATTAATAATTGCAATTTGCAGTTGGAGCAGAAATTGACACCAAGTATATCTTATTTTGGAATAGAGCTGTGACAGAAAAAGCCTGGGTCAAGATTTACAAGATTTACACCACTAAAATATTTGCACCGTGCCTCTTCCAACTGTAGGTGGTGGACATGCACTAGTTAACAAAAGAAAAAGAAGAAGCCCCACCCCGCTTGTCCAGTGTGAACACCATGGGTTAAACATGCGTTCAAGAAAACCTGTTTGACACGTTCTTGAATGTGTCTATAGCTTGAGGGGGGAATTTATACTTTTGACCATAAGCTCTATTCTGGTTCATAAGTCCCCTGTGATTGACAAGCCAACTTTTTTCTACTTGTATATACTGTTTTGTTTGTAGCATGAATTTCCGCTCTAAAAGAGTAATGCCTCATTTTTATTTTATTGATGAGAAACTGCTTTATCAGTTATAGAAAAGATGTGAAATAACATAAGTCACTACAGTCATTTTCAAAAGGCAGTTTATATGGTTTATTTCTTTAATTCAGAGTGTAACCTTGTCAGTATATACAGTAGTGGAATTACGTCACATACGTTCATTTCAGCTATAGTTGCATTTGTGTAAAGTGTGTCCTACTAAGGTCATCATCAAGGCTGTTAACAATAAAAAATGTATTTTTTTTACTAAATAGTCAGAAAAAAGATCTCTGACCCTTCTTAGTCCAGAGTTTACTTTGTTAAACACATTCATGCAGACATGCTGAACATATTTTCTTCTTCAATGTTGTTCTCTCTACTCAGCAAGCACCCACCCCCACATATACACACCCTCACACACAGACATTTAAATAAACTGAAATGATTTTAAATTATGTCTAACTCCCCAGCTCTTTTCTGTCTGCATCTTTAAAAATCATGTTTGTGTTATCTGACAGAATGTTTAAGTAGAATCGTTTGTACACTGAAATACATAAAGCTACAGGGAATAGGTTTAAGTACATTACAGTATGAGCATCTATTTCTTTTTTTTTATTATTATCATCTTAAATATACTGCTGTCTGCACTGTGGAGCAATAAATATTTCATCAACTGCTTCCCTCTAATTATGATGTACTAATGCTGTAATCTTATCCAGTAAAAGGAATGTCTATGTAATTTGAGTTTATGTCAGAAAAACACAACTTAATAAAAATGACCAGTGTCCTTACATCTTAAGTAATGTGCAACAAATAGTGTCCAATGTTCTCTGCTAACCCCTGGTCTGAGAAACTACAACCCTTCGTGGTGTTATTTATTTGCTTGTAAAACCTTGTGACATTTGTGTTAGCATATATATATATTTTTTTGCATGCTTTTGCATCTTGACGTTCTTGGCCTCATTGTGGCGCTTGTATTTGATGCTATGAAAAGGAAAAAAATAAATAAGCAAATATTTATATATCTATGTATATGTATATATATATATATATATATAAATAAAAGAAAAATATAAGGATGTACAGTATATTATATATTGTTATGTAAATGTTTTATTATTTAAAATGTATATTTTATAGCATTTAAATCTACAGTTTACCATAAAAACATAAGGAAATTATATATATTTTTGGCTCTTGTTGGGTTTTAACAAAAAAATCATTTTTTTTAATATAATAATACAATTGATATTGTCATTCCTTTGCAATTGTCTGTAATATTTACAATACAATGTTTAAAAAGCAGGTAAGCCTTTCTCCTCACTTAATGTTTCTTCATTGCCATAATATTTGTAATGAAAAGTCAAATCACAGATGGAAATTGTCAGGCTTTGGCGTGCGGATACAATCGCGGGACAGCTGTGAGCTCCAAAAAAGTGTCTTTAATAACATAAAACCCAAAACTAAGGAAGAGCACAGAGCTGAAAAAACGGGATCAGTCATAGTCCATAAACCAACCAAGGCTAGACTTCAAAAATCCAAAAGAAGACCACACAAAAACCTGGACTGGGAGAAAAAATTTAGTGCATGAGGTGACGTGACAAACCTGCAAGGAAGTGAGGGGAGGAACCCATGATTTACAAGAAGGGGAGTGAAAAAAACCCAAAAGGAGACAGGTGTAACCCGTCAGTGAGGAGTGGCAATCAGCCCAGGGGAAACACATGACAGCTATGTCAAAAGCCCATGACAATTTACAATGCAACTGATTTTGTTTTTCTTAAATATTTTATTTTTTATAATTGTCATGTTGAATTGTAATTCTTAATATTGAATTGTCAATTGCAAAATGCATTTTCAAATTGCATGACGAATTTGCTAATTGTATTGTCAGTTGTGAAATGCATCATACTTTGAATGATGTCCCAAAAAAGCTTCCAATGACAATATTTACTTTAATATTGTGTTCAGTTTTTAATTGCATTTTAAAATGGCAGATGATATACTGACTATATTCGGAAGCCACTTCAAACCATCGTTCAGATTTTCTATCTATCTTTATTTAGTGTAATTATAAACTTTATCATTGTGAGTAAAATCTCTCTAGGTGTTTTTTGCTATTCCATTTTTTTTTAAACACAAGGTAAAAGCTCACACTAAATAACTCCTTTACTCTTTTACACTTAAAAAAGGTGCATAATAAATGTTTAAGGGACATAAGTTACCAGGAGTCCTTTATTAAATGACGTCTACTTTTCTGCCTTCCTTGAAGGCTGAAGGCACTTTACAGGCACAGACCCACTCACACACTGATGGTGGCTCTGCTTCCAAACACTGGCGCCAACCTTTCACCAGAGGCAATGTGGGGTTCAGCGTCTTGCCCAAGGACACTTTGACACATGGTGAAACAAGATGGGAATTGAACCTGTAACTTTCCAATCAGGAGTCGACCGCCCTGCTGTTGCACCATGGTCGCCCAAGGCTCTTAACCTTCTGGAACTGACGGAGGCTCTCAGGCATCCTGCCGTGCAGCTGTGAGATCAGCGTGATAAAACACTGTCTAAAATAAACTTAAACTTATTTGAATGTTCTGAGTGAAATTTTATTGAACTAAAGAGAGAACATGACATTTATGTAGTTTTTGGACAAACGCAATCTTTTATTTTAATAAATAAGGCGGAAGATTAAGTCGATCAGACCGCTGCCCCGCGGAGCAGATGACCCGCTGTGGGGGTGGAGCCGAACGGAGTTGTCAGCTATTAGAACCCCACCTGTAAGGAAATCGACCATTGTTTTATTTTGGGATGGGGACCGATTTTCTAAAACAACAAGCACTGGCGTTGTCTAAAAATTGCGGGAACCCAGCAGAATGCTGCGGAATGTGAGCAGTTCAGAGTAGACACGCCCCCACCTGTGAGCAAATTCCAGCCGAGTAGATTGTCTGGAATCGCTCAGGATTCCTTGGTGTTGATTGCTGTATGTAACCAGATGGTTGTTATAAAAATGTTTTATTTATTGTTGTATACAACAAGCAACCACACACAGAGGATAGCCTAAGAAACAGACTTAACTAGGAAAATTTAAGGAATAAAACATGTTTTCAACATTGAGAAGGGGAAAAATATTTGCTAATTGGGCAAAGAGGGGTTGCAGAACAGAACCAGAAAAACTGGATGTGATCCAGGCTTGTGGCAGAGACAGAGGGATGGAAATTCACTGAGAGCTCAGAAGAATTCTTGTGGAAGACTACCGAGAGGTTTACTGGAAGTTGACCCCAGATAGACCTAAAGGAGAAGAAAGAGACCAGTCAGACAGGATAAACTTTAAGCATGACAACATGACAACTTTGTGTTATCCGGTTCAGACCTGGAGAGTGGGAGGGTAGTTGTGTGACCAGTTGTATGACCAGGTGTGGTCATACAACTGTGTGTTCTGTATATAAACCCCTGTGTTTGGAGACATTGTGTGGTTGCTGCATTAATGCTGTCACCACCCAGAGCTCTGCGCAACATTGATCCAATCCTTTATCAAACCGGTAATTTTGACCTGTTTTTACTTTCTCTTTTCCTCATCAACCAACTCGGGGAGGTGTCCAGGAGAACGCACAATACCTGTTTTACTTATTATATGTCCTGTGTCTTTAGCAATGGTTAAGCAACCAGACAAAAGTCTCATTATTTTATTGTTATTGAACTCAACTCTGAAATGGGAAACTGACAGTGTGTTCCCAAGACAGGGATCAGACACTTGTTTTATAGTTTCAAGGAACCATGGGAAATAGCTTGGTCTTATATAAGCAAACTCTTGTGAGACAAATGCTCTTCATTTTATGTGGGAGGTAGAGTAACATCATATGTTTTTGTTTTGTTCATCAAAAGAGGAAAAAGGACAAACTGAAAGCGAACGTGTAAATAAACATATATAAAGGAAGAGCTACTGAGAAAAAACTTCCGACCCTTCACCAAAGTCTACGGCAATTCACGGTAAGTTTGAAGCGATCATTAAGACTGGACATGATTTAGTTTATTAAACTAAAAGGGGATTTTGTCTATTCATTTTCTTTTCTTTTACTTGTATTATTAGAGACAAATGACACACTTGTCACACAGTGGAAATGTCTCTGTCCTACATTTTAACAGGTTTTTGTTTTCCTTTTTCCAACAGATGAAGTTGTTGCTTTTACTTGTGGTACTGGGAACAGTATCTGCACGAGTTCAAGGTTGGTTTTGTTATAGTTTTATTCAACTAAATTGATAAAACTGGGATGTGTGTCTTAACTTTCTTACTGAAACAGATTGAAGTGTTTGAAACAATTTTATTACTGTATATTGAATTTTTAATTTCAGTGTTTTAAAAATATTGTAAATACTGGTAAAACTATTTAAAACATTAGAAAACAATAAATAAATATTCAAAATGAAGACCGTGATAGATGTCTGCTGTTAATATAAAACAACTCTATGGCATAAGATATGCTGACTATATTCAGAAGCCACTTTAAATTACCATTCAGATTTAAAATTGATCTGTATTTAGCACATTTATAAACTTTTATCATTGTGTGCAAAGTTTCTCTTGATGTTTTTTGTTGTTCATGGCAAGAGCTCCCATTAAATAAATTCTTTACTCTTAATTACTCCATACTTAAAGAAAGGTACATAATAAATGTATCAGGTACATAGCTTACCATTTGGTTCATAAGAAGAAGAAATGCGGAGAACAGAAAGAACAGAAAGTAGAGGAGGAAAAGTGAAGGATTTTTGCCCATTTTGTCTTTTGCTCTTTTTTCCCAGATCTTTCTGGAAAAATGTTTACCTTCCCCAAACAAACAAACACAGCTCACGTAAAGCTGAACCCAACAAAACTTGATTACAATGCTGTAACTGTCTGTCACAGGTAGATAGATCTATTAAGTGTATAGATAATTCACTGTAAGTGTTCATATTTAAAGTGATTTATATGTTCGTCTCCTCCAACAGATCTGTTACTGACATCAAGAGAGACCACGCCATATTTTCTTTAGCCACACCCTCTCAAAACAATGGCTTCCTGACTTTTTGGCAGAATGGAAACCAAGAGATACAGCCCCATATCAGAAATGCAAGGGTTGAATATGGAGGATGGGACTACAAATTAAACACGTGGCACTCCATCTGCACCACATGGGACTCTGAGAAAGGTCTGGTGCAGATATGGGTTGATGGGATGCCTTCAATCAGAAGATATATAAGCTCTGGAGCCATCAGTGGGGCAGTCAAAATTGTTTTAGGACAGGTAATATTCACACAAAACCTAAATCATCTTTTATCAACACCTTGACACTTTTCATGCTTGCTCTTCAAAACATGAAACATTTGTACTTCATATTTTTTCACTTTAAACTCTCCACAGGAGCAAGATACTTTTGGTGGAGGGTTTGACATTAACCAGAGCTTTGTTGGAATGATAACCGATGTCCACATGTGGGACTACACCCTATCTTCATGTGAGATCCAGAACTACATGGGCGAAATGAACCTCACTCCAGGAAATGTGCTGAACTGGAGGGCGCTTGACTTTGAGACAATTGGCAGTGTGCTGATTGAAGATAAACCTGTTTGTCACCCTGCATCGATATGTGTGGGATAAAATAAAAGATACCAATTAAAACAAATGTTCCAGTTGTTGTTCATTGACTCGATTATCTGAGATTATTGAATAATCACATTCATAACGGTTTTCCCTTTTTTATATTTTGCATGAAAAAAATGTTTTAAGTGAATAAGCTTTTTTTTTTTTTTACTTTTGCTATTTCAACACCAAACCATTCTGTGATTTGCCTTCAGTTTCATGGCTGTTACTTTCCTGAACCCAACCCTCTGGATTTACTTGAACTTGACCAGCACATAAAAACATGAAAAATCCCCTTGTGTGACTCTGTAGCTTTGAGCAGTGTCCCATTCAAATTCAAATGTAATTATGGAGAACTTTTCATATAAACAATACACATCAAAGTGCTGTACATATAAGAACAACCATACCACAATAAAAACCTGCTTCCTGGGCATCTACATACTGACCCTAGGAGCCTGGGCCCACAACTCCATACGTCCCTCCATCCAGGTGGGACAAGAGCAAGAGAACCATGGGGAACCCCCCAGCCCAAAACCAGCATCCCAGCCAAGAGTGAGAAGACACTAGTTTAAAAGCAAAGATGTAGTAAAATAATTTACTCACTAAATACATTAAAGAAAAGGGGGTTCTCCATGCCAGGAGAGGGATCCCAGAGATTTAAGATCTAGAGCAGGGGATCAAACTACATCGGAGCCAGGAGATGTCCAGGACTCGGTGGTGCGGGTTCCAGTCCTTGCTCTCGAGAACTGGGCCTCTCCAAAAACTCCATCAGTGGGTTTGCCTGGTCAGGCCTTGTTTACACCACTCTTAAGGGATCCCCGTTTCTCTTGGGTGCCCCTCACTTGGGCAGGGTTGGGCAGCCCCCTTCTCGCTCTTCCTGGACCTCCCGCGGCAAGAGCGGGGCAGTTGTCTGAAGCATTAAAGCAGGTCTCCCTTAGGGGACTCTGGCTCGTACCTGGGGTGGGGCGGGGGGGATGCTCGGCGCTGCTGGGTGGTGATGGGCAGCTCTTCTGGGGTTAGGGGCTCTCCAGGCTGGGCCTGCACTCTCTGTGTTCCTGTGCCGTCTGGCTCTCGGGTGTGGAGGGCCTCTGTGGCGGTCCCGCATGCCCTGGTCTGGGTGTTGGCAGGATTGCGAGGCGGGCGAATTATCTCCGCAGCTCCATGGCGGGTGTTGGGGGGGGGATCTGGTGCTGCTGCTTCTATCCCGGCAGGGGGTATTGGTGTAGGGATGAGCGGGCGCTCTCCCCCTCTGTACATTCCATCATCAAAACATAAACACTCACCTTCACACTAATACTACTGTATGTGTGACAGAATGAAAGGCTTTAAACATAATATAAACATAATCAATATAAATAAAGTTTAGCACGAAATACAACAGGAGTTTATACTCAATAAACCTCTGTTGTGACAGTAAAATCTGCCCAACATTAGAGGCTCTCAGCCTGTATCTGTTTGCTCAGTTAAAATAAATAATAAAAAAAATAATGATTTGAAATAAATGTAAGTTCTGAAAACTTTAAAAGATGCATTTATTTATTTCATAGTTTTCATATTCAGAGCACAAATTGACTAAAATATTTAAACTGACTAAAGAAATTAAACAAAAATAGATATTTTTGCATTTAATAGAACAGCAGATAGCAACAAATATCTTAAATTTTAAACATTTTTACCGGCTTTATTTAGTTTCAAAAAGATATTCAAAAAAAAAAAAAAAAAAACAAGGTTTTAACCACCTCAGGCCGTCTCTTTAACCAGCTAAACAGTGAAGAGAAACTCTAGTTTTATCATGGTGGCTAAACAAAAATATTAACAAAACCAACCTTGAACTTTTGCATAGGTTCTCAAAAACCTTATCTGTTGGTGAGAAGTACAGCAAACAACAGTTTAAAGAGTAGGTCAGTGAGACGAACCCTGAGTGACAAACTAAAATGTGTCATTTGTTTGATGTCGTTTTACCTCCCATGAAAATACACGAGTGTTGCAAGTTTTGAATAATCTGATTGACGCTATTATAGTTTATCTATGACTAATTCTTTTCTTTTTTCCCCCATAGAAAAACAATGACACTTAGCTATTTCCCATGATTCCTGAAATCTCTGAGGCAAGTGTCTGACTCTTCTCACGGGAACCTTATGCAGACTGTAGTAATTTATTACTTTCTTATGATTTCTGTCAATAATTATTTTGGATTTAACCTCTTTAGAAGACTGTTTCAAAGTAGACAATTTGGGGGAACCTAAGAAATGTTCAGTTTGTAACTAACACAAATAACCTTTGTACTCGCTATTTATTGATTTATGCTAAGTTATAAATTGTATTGTTTATATTTGAATGTAACAAGCAACTAATTTTGATATTAATCTGATTGTTTTAATTTTTAACGCTGCAAGTCACTAAAATTGTATTGTAGAAATGTGAAACTGTCAGACTTGGCTTCTAATTTTCAGGGATCATGTGAAATTCTTTATTACTCTTATTATTCTGTATGTCTTTACTTTATTTATTCCCAAGGTAATGAAACAATATTTTACGCATTTATAAAATGTATTTTAAGGAACATTTGGCAATTTTTCTAAATTTGAAATTAAAGGGTATTCTGGAAGATAAAAAAGCAAAAAGTTAAAAATTGAAACCATTTAAACTAAGAATTTCAATGGCAAGGAAGCCAAACAAGATTGATGAGATGGAAAGAATATATATATTATAAATAAGGGTTTAACTACACAGAAGATATGTAGTTAAACTTCCTTAACTCTTTGGGAGACATAAAAAGATGACAAAGCACATCTATTTAATATGAGAGTCTCTATAACCTCGTGTGTTTTTTGCTTTATGGAAAAAAAAAAAAGGAGGAGCTGAAAAGGGAGCGTGAAAACAAACATAGCGGGAAAAACTTTAGACTCTTCACAGACAGTCAGTCAAGGTAAGTTTGAGGCACTCATTATGTCAACTTCTGTTTATGATTTATCTCTTCATTATTCTATTTTCTACATACATTATTAACTGTTCTACTTTTTAATTTATCGGTTTTGTGCTTTGCTTTACTTTTTTCCAACAGATGAAGTTGTTCTTTTTATTAATGGTACTGGGAACAGTATCTGCAGAAGTTCAAGGTTGGTTTTGTTAATATCTTTATTTGACCCAATTGATAAAACTGGGATCTCTGTCTTAACATTTTTGCTGGTTAAACAAACAGTCTTAAGTAATTATAAAAAAGTGTAAGTTTAGTGTTTTAGCAAAAATAAATTGTAAAAATATTTTAAAATAAAGACAGTGACAGATGTCTGCTGCTGATGTCTGCTGTTTATAATAAAACAAGTCTATTAAACAAAGTTTATTTTGCTATCTTATTCAGTTTGTGCTCTACATTTAAAAATTACATGCATTAACTTTAACAAAACTTACATTTATTGTACACATGAGAACCCAGTGGTCACTTAAACAACATCAATTTAAAAATATTTATGTATTTTGACAGCGTAAACTATATTCAATCAGATTTTCCATCCATCTGCACTTAGTGCAATCATAAACTTTTTTCATTGTGAGCAAAGTTTCTCTTGGTGTTTTTGCAGTTCAAAGTTTTTGGTCTCACATTAAAAGCTTAACCTAAATAAGTTATTTTCTCTTTGATGCTATTAAGAAGGGTGTATACTAAATGCATTGGGTGCATAGGTAACCAGGAATCATTTATTTGGCTCCTAAGAAGAAGAAATGTGGAGAACAGAAAGAACAGAAAGTAGAGGAGGAAAAGTGAAGGATTTTTGCCCATTTTGTCTTTTGCTCTTTTTTCCCAGATCTTTCTGGAAAAATGTTTACCTTCCCCAAACAAACAAACACAGCTCACGTAAAGCTGAACCCAACAAAACTTGATTACAATGCTGTAACTGTCTGTCACAGGTAGATCTATTAAATGTATAGATAATTTACTGTAAGTGTTCATATTTAAAGTGATTTATATGTTCGTCTCCTCCAACAGATCCGTTACAGACATCAAGAGAGACCACGCCATATTTTCTTTAGCCACACCCTCTCAAGACAATGGCTTCCTGACTTACTGGCATAATGGAAACCAAGAGATACAGCCCCATATCAGAAATGCAAGGGTTGAATATGGAGGATGGGACTACAAATTAAACACGTGGCACTCCATCTGCACCACATGGGACTCTGAGAAAGGACTGGTGCAGATATGGGTTGATGGGATGCCTTCAATCAGAAAATTTATCATCTCAGGACCCATCAGTGGGGCAGTTAAAATTGTTTTAGGACAGGTAATATTCACACAAAGCCGTATTTTGTTGACAGCTTTACATTATGCTTGTGTTTTTCATCTTTTATCACTTTAAATACCTCACAGGAGCAAGACACTTTTGGTGGAGGGTTTGACGCTAAACAGAGCTTTGTTGGCATGATAACCGATGTCCACATGTGGGACTACACCCTATCTTCATGTGAGATCCAGAACTACATGGGCGAAATTAACCTCACTCCAGGAAATGTGCTGAACTGGAAGGCACTTGACTTCGAGATAGTTGGCAATGTCCTGATTGAAGATAAACCTTTGTGTAACCCTGCATCGATATTTTTGGGGTAAAATAAAAGATATTTTTTAACACTAATATTCAAATTTTTATTCACTGACTTGATTATCCGATTTTTGAATAACCACATTTACAACTGATTCCTCTCCTTTCTATTTTGAATGGGAAAAAAAAGACGTTTTCAAGAGAAAAACCAAAATGTGACTTTTTCGTCAGAACTCTACTCATTGTGTTTGGAGAATAAAGAATGCTAAAGGTGTATTCAGACTTGGAAAGTCCTGTGGTTTGGATTGAGTCCACTTACTCATTCTGAATCAAGTCCAGAAGATTGCATTTAGTTTGTATTCAGACTGGCGTCTACCAGAGAGTTCTGTTTCGGACCAAACCTTGTAAACAAAACCCTGTGACTAAAGATCTCTTCAGTCACTGGCCAGCAGTTTATGAGGGCGGGTCAAATCAAAAAGAGAAAGATGGAAAAGCTGGGGTTTGCCCGGATTTGAACTTATTAGATTCGATTCCCAGTTTTAAAGTCCCAATTTTGATTTTTTAATTTTCTCAGCACAATGAATAAAACGTATTATAAGGCCAATTATGTTTTCTTTTTGCATCTTACATCAACTGTCTGTTTTCCTAATTACTAACAGAAAATGATCCAATGCAAATAAACAATTATACACAACCAGGGCTCTAAATTTACCTTTTTGGTTAGCAGCCGGGGTGTCCGGTAACATTTAAAGTTTACCACCCAAATCTATTGTGTCACTAAAACAAATCACTAATAAAAATGGAAAATGGTACTCTTCTGCCAGATTTTATGATATTACAGAAATGCAGATGTTATTTTAAAAAATGACACTTCTGATGTCTGATTTTTTCTTTTCTTTTTTTAAAAAAAAAAAATAAATTTCTTTAAAACATTGACTTACTTCCTCTACAAACATCAGAAACAGTTGTGGAAGTATTAAATATTGATCAGTATGATCTGTTAATTTTTTGTCTGTGAGTCAATCCAGATGACAATATTAAGCATTAAGCATTGTAGTTCATGGATGACCTGCTGGATGCAGGAAACTAAATGAGTTCATGTTTGTTTTTTTGCAAAGTTCTGCACAAAATATAGATATGTGCACAACTTTGTATTTATGAATAAAATTAGTTTTTATGAATACAACTTTTTCTTTATGAATATGTTTCTTTTTGAAAGCTATCTTACCCCATACCCTCCCGCCACACCAGGGAGCCCAATCAAACAGTGAATTCCCCCCCCCCCCCCCCCCCGCCCCAGACAAGCAGCCCACCACGACCTGGGAGTCCTGAGTATCCCCCGCCCCAACTCCAGGCACAAACCTAGGGTCCCCCAAGGGACACCCACCTCAACAATCCAGGCAACCGACATACGGGAAGTCATGTGGGAACCAAGACATCGGCCAATCCCTCTCACCTGATAGTAAGATGTCCAGGAGAGGTGGGGTTCCCCATGAGCATGGTAAACATGGACCAACTTGGCTCTCCGTCTGTTGGAGCTTTGGAAGGGCCGAGCGCCTGAGGGCTAGAACCAGGATGAGCGCCAAAGCGACCCGGACAGATGTGATGTGATCCCCAGCTCATGGCCAAGTCTGAAAACCTAAGTATTTCTCCTCAATAATTAAAGCAATATTTATGAACATCTACTAAATTAATAATTAAAGTTCTTACCTCTGTGCAACATGTCTTCAGCTACAATCCCAAAATGATTTAGCTATATCTTTATAGAAATTATGGCTGTCTCTGAAGTGGTCAGTGATAATTTTAAGACAAAAAAAAACTGTTTACCTTGCAATTATTGCTGTTTGCAAGCAGAAGGTTTAGACTGAGATTATAAATCTTATTATTCATTGATAAATGCTAACAGAGTAGAGCATGATAAAAAGACAGTGACCGTAACACAGATAAGTACTGCAACACATTTGTTTACACCTGGACTCTTTATTCAAGAGTTTCCACTGTAAATTACCTCATGATTTGATCTCAGTTTCGTGGCAGCTTTCTATTCAGATCAATCCTTTGGATTTACCTGAACTTGGGACCAACACATAAAAACATAAATAGTCCCTTTTTGTGTGTGGTTGTGTGTACTTTTAGTACCTAGATCAAGAAAGTCTCCCATTCAAAGACTTTTCACACCCAATCCTGCTTGACTTTAGAGTATGGCCAATAGATGTCACTGATGTGTTAAATGCTTCACAACAGCAAACAATTTCAGCACAATTGATTTATATTGTGACTTTGAACACCTGAGTCCAGGTGCTCAAAGTTACAGAGTTAGACCAACCACACAAGGGCACTTTTCAGTGTTTTTATGTGCTGGTCCCAAGTTCAGGTAAGGCAAAGCAAGGCAAGGCAAGCAAGTTTAGTTGGATAGCACATTTTTTTTTAAATACAAAAATAATTCAAAGTGCTTTACATCAAGAAACAATCAAACTAACTAGTGAAAGTGTGATTATTAAAAAGAGATTTGTTATGGATTAAATGGTGGACTGTATCACTGATTCGGGTTTGGGTTTAACAGTAATCAAGATGGTGTGCCGGTCAGAGCACAGGAAGGTAAGAAGAGATGAGGCTCCAGTTGGAAGGTGTTCTTAATTTATTCCAGTGCTGAATGGTATTGCAAACACAGTCTGTAATGACAAAGGATGTCTATTATAATTACATAAAAGGCATAAAATACTTAATGTAACTAAATAAAGGTATAAAAAACAAACAAGGCGACTCGACATCGTCACAAGCCTAGAGTCCTCATATCAAATAAAATAAATGAGCAAATCTGCTTTACCCAACTTAAATATCCTTTCCACGGCAAAAACGCCCTCTAGTCCAGAAGCGGGAAAGAGGAGAGCACGCCCCCCTGCAGCCCACAATTAAAAAACAAAAAACGGAAACTTACTTTTAGTCACTCACTCCAAATACAGCAACTGGGTTGAACAGAATCTAAAACTGGACAGGATTTCTCTGCTGACTCCGGCACGAGGCAAACCGAAACTCACAGCATGAACGGACACAAACCACCCAAGAAGAAAATGCGCTGTCGCATTCAGTGACAGCATCACAGTGGGCTGAGCCTTTGTAACAGCCGCCCCCAAATGTGCAAGCACATTTGCTCAAAATAAACACATTTGAACAAAATACAAACAACTAGTCTTCTCCAGATGGCAACTCAGGTAACATAACTAAACGTGCCACAGGTCGGGTGTACACATGTCCGTTGATCTCGACATCAGCTGACCGGATGTGTCCATCATCACTCCGATGAGTCTTCACAACTCTTCCTATGGGCCAGGAAGCTCGGGCAGCTGAGGGTCAACCAACATGACCACCGAACCATGTAGAGTTCTGGAGGGGCAGAATGCCACTTCTGGCGAGTCTGTAGGGTGGGAAGATATTCCCGGATGAATCTTGTCCAGAAGTGGTCAGCGAGCACTTGGGTATGCCGCCAACGTCTCCGACTCAGGATCTCATTGTCTGGATAGACCACCTGAGGCAGCGATCCGTCAGGCCGCCCCATCAGGAAACTGTTAGGCGTCACTGGGTCGATGTCGGTCACGTCTGCGAGACGTAGCCAAGAGGTTTGGAGTTCAGGATGGACTCCACCTCCAGGAGCGGTGAGAAGAACCTCCCTCGTAGACTGGTTGCTCCCAAGTGTACAGGTGTCTTCAGGAACGGTGACCACTCAACGGATCCCCGCTCCCCACACCCCGAAGTGGGGAGCAGCTGTGGGTTGAAGTGGAACTTGATTTTCCGGGGAGCAAGCTGCTGCTGAAGAGCTGGTTCCATGCTGGTGAAGGTCTCCTTAAGTTCACGCTCCCCACCTTTGAAGTTGGTCCCCTGATCGGACCATATCTCTGCTGGTGTTCCACGTCTGGCGATGAATCTCCTTAGGGCATAAGGAAGGCATCTGCGTCCATGCTCCTCAGGAGATCCAGGTGCACTGCTCTGGTCGTCAGGCACTTGAAGATTATTCCCCAGCGCTTTTCTTGACGTCTGGCTACTTTCACCAGCATCGGGCCGAAACAATCGACGCCGGTGGAATAGAAGGCTGGCTTGGTAAGTCTCAGACGGGCAGCTGGCAGATCTGCCATTTTGGGGATGGCTGGTCGGGCCCTCCAGCGCCGCATTCCACAGGTGTGCTGGTATTTGCGGATGGCCTCCCGGCCGCGTAATATCCAGAAAGACCTCCGCAACTCAGCGAAGACCCTCTGGACCTGGATGTTGGAGGTCTTGGTCGTACTTCTTGATCAGCAGCAGGGTGACTGAATGGGTTGGGTCTAGGACAACCGGGTGCAGCGTTAAGTCACCAAACCCCTCTAAGCGACGCAGCCGACCACCTACTCTTATTAGGCCTGACGACTGGTCCAGCTCAGGGGAGAGTGTGAGTAACCGGCTGTTAGAAGAGACTGGCTTCCCTGCTGCTAACAGCTTGTAGTCCTCTGGGAAAGACTCCTGCTGTGCCTGTTGCAGGATGAGGTTCTCAGCTTGACTATATTCTTCGGCGCTGGGAACAGAATCTGGAGGGCTTGATGCATGTAGGTCCAGGACTTTAGCCTCTATGCACTCCTGCCAGGTCTTGTAAACAGGATCACTTGAGCTGGTAGATTGACGTAACTGCCAAGACAGAAGGCAGTTTTCCGAAGCTCTGTAGAATCTTCCTGCGGTTCTGTGTTGGGTCTCTCCGCAAGTGTCTGGGTCTTGAAGAAGGAAAGGAGGTCCTTGTGACCACCGGTTAGGCTCTGTAAGGGCTCTCAAGGATTTCCCTCGCGTCAGGTCATCAGCTGGGTTGCTGGCCGAATCCACGTAGCGCCAGGTAGCCTCCTTTGTGAGCTCCTGGATCTCTGCTATCCTTCCCCCGACGAACACCTTGTAGCGACAAGACTGGATTGTAGCCAGGTTAAAACTGTTGTGGAGTCGGACCATAAAACCGTCTGAGTCACTGTCAGGGTGAGCTCCTTCTCCAGACATGAGCTAGTTGAGCTGCTGTGAGGGCAGCGCAGAGTTCCAGACGTGGGATCGACTGGACGTTTTAGGAGCCACGCGTGAACGTGCGAGAATGAAGGACAGGTGTACCTCACCGTTGCTGTCTTGAGTTCGCAGGTAGGCCACCGCTCCGTAGGCTTGCTCCGACGCATCAGCAAAGATGTGGACTTGTGCGTGGTAGCTCCTCTGTTGGCACTTACAGGTGCATAAGGACGTGGGAGGGACAGCAGAGGTAAAAACTGAAGCTTCGGTCTCCAACAGGTCCAGGCTTGAATGAGACTCAGAGGGCAGTTGGAGTCATCCCAGCCACGCTGCTTTATCCCATAGCTGTCGAACGATGAGCTTGGCTCGAGTGGAGTAAGGCAGCAGATAACCTAAGGGATCATACTGTGATGCTAGGACTTTGTAGATTTCTGAGGGTTGGCGTCTCATAGGTCACCCTGTGCTTGTAGCCCAGGGTATCTGCTCTCCAGTTCCAACTGAGGCCAAGGTGGATTCTTGTGGATCTGACTTATCTTGTGCGAGCCACAGGTCCAGGCTCTCAGATCGGGCATCCTGAGGCAAGTGGCTGAGTACACTTGCATCGTTGCAGGCCCACTGGCGTAGATCGAAACCAGCTGATGCTAGAAGGGCTCTTAGACGATCCACAAGAGACTTGGCTTCCTGTGATGAGTGCAGACTCTGTAGACAGTTATCAACATAGAAGCAATTTCCACAGAAACTTCAGGTCCTCATCATGATTGCTCTGTTCTGCAACCAGGTTTTGAAGAGCGTAAGTGGCACAGCAGGGCTGCATGTCGTCAAAGGGAAGACATGCCACTCAAAAACTCTTGGAGTTCATCCACTTTTAGGTCTCGCCACAGGAACTTGAGGAGGGAACGATCTTCAGGCAGGAGGCGGACCTGATGGAACATCCCCTTGATGTCGCCACTGACTGCAATGGGGTGCTCGCGAAATCTTAACAGGACTCCAAGCAAAGAAGCCCCAAGGGTGGGCCCAGGTAGGAGGAACTGATTCAGGACTGTCCATGGTACTCATGAGAGCAGTTGAAGACGAGCCGGGATTCCCATTGTGTGGTAACAAGATGATGGGGATGTACCACTCCTCTTGGTGGGAGATTTCTTGGGTGACTTCCTTGACAGCACCTGCATCTATGAGCCTTTTTATCTCACCTTTGTACACCTCAGCTTGCTCTGGGTTCCTCAGGAGGCGTCTCTCTGTGCTGCGCAGCAGGGCCAAGACAGAGTCCTTTGGCGCAGCTAGCAGTGGCATGTCTGGGTGGCGCAGCAGTGGGGTGGCGTACCTGCTGATGCCGTTCACCTCTGTGCGGATGGTCTTGGCTTCCAGCATGGCCACAGCCTGCTGGTCCAGTTTGGAACGAACCACTTCCTTTTCAGGGCGGTACGGCACAGTGTCCATTCGCCAGAGCTTCTCCACATGCTTGTAAAGCTCTTCCAGCTTTGGTGGGGTTGAGGTAAACAGGCATTGCACTGCGTTGGTGGGCCGCCCCGTCAGGTGAACTGGGCCTTGGAGGGTCCACCCAAGTCTTGTGTGAACTGCTGCTGGGCTGCCAGGGGGGCCGAGTCTGATAGGCTCAATTGGTGTGATGAGGTGAGGCTGGTCAGAACCGATAAGGAGTAACGGTTCTGCATTTCGGAGAGCAGGAATGGAAAGACCGCGTAGGTGCCTGAACCTTTTCTGCAACTGTTCGATGGGATAGGTATGTTGGGCGAGGCTGAGGCGGCTAGCTGTGAATGCACCCTCAATCTTGTAGCTGGTGTGAGGTTTAGCCACTGGGGAGACGTGAAAGGTCACTGCATAGCCATGTAGGACCTGGATGTCATGCCTTACTGTGCGAAGAGGGAGGTCTTCAGGTGTGCCCCTAATGCCCAGAGCTTTGGCTGCAGCTGGTAGCAGCATGGACCTTTCGGACCCATCATCCAGAATCGCAAAGGCGCTCAGCGTCCGTCCACCGTAATGGATGAGGATGGGAACCACCTTCAGCATGACTCGGCTTCCTGATCCTGGGCGATCCAGGTAGAGGGTGTTAGAAGCAGAGCTGGTTAAGCAGCTTTCTTGTTTGGCCGCTTCATGAGGAACTCTCATAGTCTTTGTATTTATTTCATGAAGCGCCAGGAGGTGCTTTCCGTTGCACATGCTGCAAGGTTTCTTCAGTGTGCACTGAGCAGCGAGATGATCTCGTGCACACCGCCAGCAACGCTTGTTGACTTGTATCCAGTCCTTCAGCTGATCTTTGGAGAGCTTAGCAGCTTCACTGCACTGACTGAGATAATGTTCGTTGCTCTCACAGTAAGCACAATAGGCTTTGTTCTTCCACTTCTCTTTTCTTGAATCTTTAGGTGTCAGGGTTGGCTCACTAGCGCCATGAAGGACTATCACACTCTGTTTGGCTGCACGACTGTCACTCTTCATACTTAGCCGTCTCTGTTAGTCTTTGGAGTGTTTGTTGTCAAACCCTTGGCACCAGGATTCATAACGTAACCACTCGGACAGTCAAGTAACGTGTGACTGGTTCCGCCTGCTTGAACTGGTGTCGGCGGAAAATCAGCACGCTGTTCAGGGGAAGCTTACTGAGGAGACGTGCAACATGTGAGCCACAGTTCAGTTCAAACCTCACCTTCATGTCCCAAGGTCTGCAGCAGCCCCACCAGGGACTGTATTTGGAGAGCAAACCTCTGGAATGCAGCAACATCTCCACGCTTGACCTCTGGGATTCCAGGACGCTGGCTATCTTCTTTAGGGCGAGTTGGTGGGTTGCCCAAACTATCATGGAGAGCTGCCATTGTCTGTGTAGGGAGCTGGGGAGTTCAGATAAGCGTCGGCTATGAGCCTGGCTTCTTCAAGCTTTTAGGTCTACAAGTACTTGGTATCTGAACAGTTCAGTGTGTTAGCAGGAAGCAGGTTCTCTAGGCAATGCGTAGCCTGGCAAACTCACTGATCGGGATTAGTGAACTTAGGAATGGTAGGTTTGGCCCTCTGGTAAAACTGTTCAGTACTGCTGGCGACATGATGGGGTTAGAAACCCGACTGCTTGTGCTGCTCTCGTAGCTGGAAGTGAGGCTGAGCTGGCAGCTTCGTATCTACATAGGATGCAGCTGGTAGGATATGTGGTGGAGGAGGTGCCAAAGAGGAGCATAAGCAGAATCTCTCGAAGAATAATAAGGTTGATTAATTGCCCCTTCAATCTTTAGCTGCCTCATGTTCTGCTGCAGGTCTTCGTCAGGCTCAGGCCAGGGGGGAGGATCAGGCCACTCACTCTCCTCTAAAGGTTTTACTTTAGGAAGGAAGATCTCCGATGCTGCAGCTTGGGGATGTGAAGCTGGAATGTGAGACTGAGCCATTTCTGATTTCAGTGACCGAGCTACATTAATTAGCTCTTTGATCTCACTTCGGGTGTCGTGCAGTTCCTTTAGGCCTGACTGGATATACTGTTGTGACTGGAACAGCTTGGCGTTCTCCTCTTAATGGCTCGGATCTCCGCTGAGAAGTGATGTTGTGCGTGGGCCAGTCTGATGCGAGTGTGTGGGCGCTACCGCATTTCCATTCCACATTGTCCTCTTGAAGCTGGTTGGCTAGCTGAGGTGTCTCAAAGTGAGCAGCATTCCCCATAAAGCTTTGTGAGGCTGCATGGGACAGTGGGGAGGAACTTATCTGGCCAGGCCCTCTCGCAGGGGGTGAGCGTCCCTCAGGGGTGGTGAACTCCACTGTGGTAGGTCTCTTGGCTGATACCCCACATAATCCACTTCATAATCTTGAAGCCTGAAGATGATGGCGAACCTGTCTTTTTGGCCTTACATCAGGGTACATCTCTTCTGCTGGATCCATCTTGAGTACTGTAAATCCGGTCGAAGGACCAAAATGTTATGGATTAAATGCGGACTGTATCACTGATTCGGGTTTGGGTTTAACAGTAATCAAGATGGTGTGCGGTCAGAGCACAGGAAGGTAAGAAGAGATGAGGCTCCAGTTGAAGGTGTTCTTAATTTTATTCCAGTGAGCTGCACGAATGGTATTGCAAAACACAGTCTTAATGACAAGAGGATGTCATTAATTACATAAAAGGCATAAAATACTAATGTAACTAAATAAAGGTATAAAACAAACAAGGAAAACGACTGCATCGTCAAGCCTAACCTGAGCCTCCTCAATATCAAATAAAATAAATGAGCAAATCTGCTTTAAACCCAACTTAAATATCATTTCCCAATAAAAACGGACAAACAGCGACTCTAGTGGTCGAGAAATTACTGCAGGGAAAGAGGAGAAATGCACGTAACTCCCGCGTGCATTAAGCGTCATAAAATCTAAATCCAGCCCTACAATTATTCTTAAAACAAAGGAAACGGAAACTTACTTTAGTCAATTACTTCAAATACTCCAAATACAGCAACTGGGTTGAACAGAATCTAAAACTGGACAGGATTTCTCTGCTGACTCCGGCACGAGGCAAACCGAAACTCACAGCATGAACGGACACAAACCACCCAAGAAGAAAATGCGCTGTCGCATTCAGTGACAGCATCACAGTGGGCTGAGCCTTTGTAACAAGATTGCTAAACAGTGAAAAGATTTGAATAAAAAAAAGGATTAGTAAACAGTAAGGATATAAACATTTGAAAACATTTTAGTTAATGCAGCTCAGAACAGGAGGCTCTTTGACCTGGATTAAATACACAGCTTGTGTTATAACTAAGGTTATCTGGAAATCTGTTCCAGATCTGTGGAGCATAGAAGCTAAATCCAGCTTCTCCATGTCTAGTTTTGACTATAGGAACTGATAAAAGACCAGATCCAGATGACTGGAGATGTCTGGCTGGTACATAACAGGTTGTGAAGTCAGTCATGCATTTTAAGTGGCAAACTATTCAAAGCTTTATAAACCAATAATAGAACTTTAAAGTCTATCCTCTGGCAGACAGGGTGGTCTACTTTCTTGGTCCTTGTGAGAACCCGAGCAGCAGAGTTCTGAATAAGCCGAAGTTTCCTAATTGATTTTTTTTGGTAGGACTGTAAAAACCCTGTTAAGGTAGTCAAGTCGACTAAAGATGAATGCATGAATTTGTTTTTCCAAGCTCTACTTAGACATCAGATCCTTAATCCTTGACATATTTTTAAATTGATTGTAGGCTGAATTTGTGACTACCTTAATGTGTTCATAAACATTTGGATCTGTTTCCATGACAACACCAAAGTTTCTAAACTGGTTAATAGTTTTCAGATGAATAGATTACATTTCCCAAGTCAGCACCCGTAAAGTGAGACACGTCGTCTGATCCGATCCATTCAAGGAACCCGTGCTGTTTATAATAATTGATTAGGCACTTAATGACGCTAGCGCTGTGCTCCTGCTTTGCTGGCAAAGCTTTTGGTGATCCTGTAAAAGAAAAAAACAAATAAATATAATAATCCCAGCAACCAACATATGAGACTCTGGTGACCTCTGCGCCACTGTGATTAAATTACCCGTGGCTCATTGTTGTTGTCACACAGTTTCTACATCTGGTGATGCGTCCAGCTGGTCTGGTTTTTCATGTGATCTGGGAAAAGATTATGTTAGATTCTGTGGTTTAGTTAACATAATCTATAAATTATTAAAACACCTGGTTGCTTGTTTTGCAGCACGCAGCCTCATTTCCCTGACTAACCAAAGTATTTTCTCCACTATGATCCCAAAAATTATGCTTGACACTCCCTGTGGTCCGTGAAACACCTGTAGCTACTCTCTCATATTTTTATGTTTTTAGACTTTTATCAGCTGTGATGGACTCTGCTCTTTTGCCACTGATATAGCTCTATAATCACTGCAAGTGCAACATACACTGAGTCTATGTCAATGCTCAGGCTTTTTCCCTCTTTCTGTTTCACTAGTGGGATCACGCCCAAAACTTCAACCCTTTGTACTGAGTGTTCCATTTTAACCACTTCCCAACAGATGACCTTGAACTCATCCCTTATAATGTTCAACACTGCAACCCCGCCTTCAATGTGCAATTTCGTTTCCCTAAAGCAACATCCACCAACTATTCTCCCGCCATTTTATTTGCAGCTGCTGATTTCCTGTCCTTTGGATTTGCAAAGCTGCAGCAATAATCCAGCATCTCCTCTCTCTGTTTATCTTCTCCCCCTTCACCATCTTAACACACAACCTTCAATATTCTACCATTCTCGTGAACGATCATTCAACTGCTTTCATTCATGCACACACAACTCCGCACCTTCAACACAATAGATGCGCGGTCATGAGCAGAAAGTGAGCAGCGCTCACAAGTGACATCACCAGCCTGTCAGATCCCCAGGCGCTACCGCTCAGATCCGAGCTCTTCTACAAAACAGCGTTACAAACCAAAACAGAACTTTTCTACTCTACTTTAGGGTTTATCACATCCTCAAGTTCACCCAGGGACGGTGTATATATATGCATACACGCATATTTCGGTACAAGTTCCACGGTTCACTATGCAGTTTTTCATGGTACGCATTTTCTTTATTCAGTACCTTTAGCGTGTGTCTGTGTATTCATGTCTTCGTCAGTCTGCTCCAGATCTGGTCTCACCCCCCACCCCCCTCTACCACCACCAACCAGAGTATACTTTGCCCTTTCCCTGGGAAGTCCAAAAGCTAAAAACAATAGCTGAAAGAGGCTAATGCAGTAGTTCTGTGGCCGGCATGTGCTCGTTCTCCAGCTCTGTCGGCACGCGTTCTGGCGGCCTCTTTAAGTGGAGAGTCTCTACAAACGCATAGAACAGAATTTTGGACTTCTGTGAGTGTTTTCGTGGGATTTTCACCTCGTGGCTGCTCGGGTTCGCGCTGATGCACCTGGTGTGTGAGCAGCTTCCAGCTAGTGTTTGAAGATGTGCCACTAACACTAAAACCACAGTTGAATGTGATGGTGGTTGATAATGAGAGGTTTATCATTTAATGAAAACAGTTGACCCACAATATAGTGTACCAACACATAATTATTTCACAGAAAAATCTATATTTTAGACCATGATTTAACTTGTTTGTTTTTAACTGAAACCTGGCTTGGCTCTGATGCTCCGGCTATTCTCACTGAGGCTTCTCCACCTAATTTTAATTTTTTATTTTCTATCAGGGGAGGTAAGAAAGGTGGTGGCACAGCATCAATAGCTCACAAAACAATAATGTCTGAAAATATTTTACTCAGTAAATACTCTTCATTTGAGCATCATGCTTTTCTTTTCGGTGCCCCACCTGTTTTAGCTGTCACAGTTTATAGACCACCCAACCCTCCTACTTGTTTTATTGAAGAATTTTCTGAATTTTTATCATCTCTCTACATTAGATACAATAGGATTTTAATTACTGGTGACTTTAATCTTCATGTTGATCAAAGCAATGACATCTATGCTTGTGAGTTTTTAAATCTTCTTAGCAGCATGAATTTTAAACAACATGTCACACAGGCCACTCACAACAGAGGACACACCCTCGACCTAGTCATCACCTATGGTCTATCTGCCGGGGTGTCTGTTGTTGACTTAGGCATATCAGATCATTGTTGTGTGTTTTTTAACGTCACCAGTGAAATCCAGCAGGAAGCCTCAGTGAGAACTGTGATGAAACGGTATATAACTCCTGAAGTGGCTGCAAATTTTATTGATATTTTTAACCAAACCCCTGCTCAGACTTCATCTGCATCCTGTGATTTTATTGTTGATGATTTTAATCGCAGACTTCAGTTTTCCATTGATGCAGTGGCTCCAGTCAAGTCCAAAACATTAAGAACCACTATGAAAACACATGACAAGACATCAGATGTCTGATAACTGAAACAAAAAGAAGAGACAGGAGAGAGAAAGAAGAGAAGAAATTAAACAATAAAAATAATACACAAAGAAATTTTAAAAGAACAACTCAAAATTTACAATAACTCAGTTAAACAGGCCAGAAAACAATACTTTTCAAATCTCATATCAGAAAATAAAAACAATCCAAAATTTCTTTTTAAAACAATTGATATTTTAATAAATAAAGACTCTAAGTCCTCCATGCCATCCTCAGATGCTGCATGTGAGGACTTCGCAGACCACTTCATGGGTAAAATCAATGCTATTAGATCTAGCCTTTTACCTGTGCAATACTCTGGCTTTAACAGATCACCAGCATTGGTTTTACCCGAGGAAACACTGGGGAGTTTTGTCCTGGTTGATGCAGAGATGCTTGGTCGAGTTTTATCCCAAGTAAACACCACAACCTGCCTTTTAGACCCCATCCCCACTTCACTTTTTAAAACGTTTTATGGATTCTTTGAGTCGGAGCTTTTAAATATAGTGAACTGCTCTCTTCAGACGGGTGTCTTTCCCTCTGCCTGTAAAACAGCGGTGGTGAGGCCTTCTGAAGAAGAGCAGTTTAGATCCAAAAATTCTGGATAACTACAGACCTGTATCCAAACTTACCGTTTTTAAGTAAAATTATAGAGAAAAGTGTCTCTACTCATTGCATGAGTATTTAAAAAAAAAAAATCTTAGAAAATATCAATCTGGTTTTAGAGTGAACCACAGCACAGAGTCGGCTTTTTAAAAATTGTTAATGATCTTAGAATTAATTTAGACTCCCAGAATCTTTCTGTTCTGGTGCTGCTGGATCTTAGTGCCGCCTTTGATACAGTAGATCACCAGATTTTTATTAGACAGACTCAGGAGTCATGTGGGCCTCTCTGGAATGTTCTTAAGTGGTTTATTTCTTACCTTACAGATCGACACTTTTATGTAAGTTTGGATACATGCTCCTCAAGAATCCATGAAATAAGTTGTGGGGTTCCCCAAGGGTCAATTTTAGGTCCCATTCTTTAATTTATATATTTGCCTCTTGGGAAGTCATCAGGAGACACCGCGTTAACTTTCACAGCTATGCTGATGATACTCAGCTTTACATCGCCGTGTCTCCTGATGACCTTGAACCTATAAACACCCTTTTTAATTGTATTTTAGACATAAAGTCATGGATGGCAGAGAACTTCCTTAAGCTCAACCAGGACAAAACAGAAGTTTTAATCATCGGTCCTGATGGCAAGAGAGAGAGATTTTACCTCATCTTCAGAATTTTAACCCTTCTCACTGCGTGAGAAACCTGGGCGTTCTTTTAGACTCTGAGCTGAATTTTATCCCTCACATTAAAAATGTCGTTAAGACAGGATTTTATCATCTTAAAAACATTGCCAGAGTCCGCCCATTCCTCTCTCTTGCCAGCACAGAGGTGCTGATGCATGCTTTTATTTTAGTCTTAATTATATTTCTTTACTTAAACTCTCTGGTTTACCTCAAAAGTCTCTTTTAAATTTACAATTATTACAGAACTCAGCGGCACGAGTTCTGACGAGGACCAGGGGGCGGGAACACATTACACCAGTTTTAAAATCGCTGCATTGGCTCCCTGTGCGTTTCTGGATTGATTTTAAAGTTCTTTTAATGGTTTATAAATCTTTTTATGGTATTGGCCTTCTTATCTCAATGATCTTCTTTTAAAGTATGAACCCTCGCGGACCCTGAGGTCTTCCGCACGGCCTGTTAGTTGTTCCTAAGGTGAGGACCAAAACATATGGTGAGGCCTCGTTTCATCATTACGGTCCTCGCTTGTGGAACAGCCTGCCGGAGAACCTCAGGGCCGCAGAGACCGTAGACGTTTTTAAGAAGAGGCTCAAGACCTACCTTTTTAATTCTGCTTTTAGTTAATTTTATGTCCTTATTTATTATATTAGTTTTAATATGTTATTGATTTTATATTTTACGTATTTTACATTTTAGTATTTTACTATTATTTTTAACCCCAGTGTTTCCTGCAGGGATCTATCAAATCAGGCTTGCTGGCTCGTCTGGGTCGTTGCCGTGGTTCTCGCCCGTGTTGGGGCGGCTGGAGTCCTGCACTGCAGCCTCACAGCTGTGGAGTGGACTCCGTTGCTGTCCCGGTTTGGGTGGGTGCCGTGGCGATGTTCCTTTGACCGAGCTGGCTCCTGGTATGATAGAATCCCAATACAGTTCCTCACAGCAGAGCAAGCCTTATGTCTGTTTTTACAATTTTCGTTTGTGTCATTTTTCATTGTATTCATTGTGTGTGGGATGGGTTGTATGTGTTGATAGAGGGTGGAGTGTTGGCTTTTAGTGGGGGGGTTGGCTTTTATTGTATATGTTTTTGTTTTTAATGTAAAGCGCTTCGAGCTGCGCAAAGCATGAGAAGCGCTTTTTTATAAATAAAGTTTGATTGATTGATTGATTGATATATATCTGTGCTTTATGAACAAATGCGCAAAGAGATTGAAAAAGACTTAGTAAAAACGCACAAGTTTTTATATACGGTTGGACTTCTCAGGCATCAGAGAGCTTATTTCTTTGTAAATGTGCATTACGTGACGGCCCTCACACTGGAAAATAAAGAGTCCAGTACTACAGGCTGTCAAGACTCAAGAGCCCTTAGATTGTTCGAGTTTATTATATTCATGCTTACAACTTTTGAGGAGTGAGGAACTTTTACATTTGATTAAACTGTTTACAAGTTGTAATTTTTACAAGAGTTCTATTTAAGTGTGATTCTGCAATAAGTGCTAAAAACTGTGCACTTTGGAAAAAAAACTGTTTTCTTTGTTATATTGTTTCTGTTTGCAAAATAAATCATAATCTGTGAAATGATAGGATTTCAGGGTTTTTTTTGTTCAATACATACCAAACTGTGACCCTTGTATTGATGTATGTATCGAACCGTGAGCAAACTGTATTGTTGCATCCCTAATATATATGTGTGTGTATATATATATATATATATATATATATATATATATATATATATATATATATATATATATATTATATATATATATATATATATATATATATATTATATATTTATAATATATATATATATATATTATATATATATATATATTATATATATATATGTGTATATATATATATATACACACAAATAAATGCTCCCTCTGAAATTGTTGCTTGTTTTTGTGTTGCTGAAATCTGCTCTGACTCAATCCTGAAAGTAGGATCATAAATTTCACTATTTACTGTAAACTGATAAGCAATCAGATAACAGAGGACTTGAAAAACAAATATTGAGTAGCACATTTAACTTGTGTCCTTGTAAACCATATCATACAGGCTTAGATATTGAGTTTAAATATTTGATTGATTAACACTGCAAGTCACCCAATCCTGCAAAATTTTTATTGAACTATATGGAAAAATGTAAAACTGTCAGCAGGTTCCAGTGACAATAACTAGAAACTTGTTTTTCATGAATCATGTGAAGTAGTTTGGTCTTTCTAATTTGTTTTGTAAAATGAATAACAAAAACAATAATTATTGGTTGACACCAATCCATTTTCAGTTTTAAAAACACAAAAGTACCCCCCAAAATGTTTTTATTGCTTTAAGGCTTTTTTGTCAGTAACCTTCTTCCCAAAAACATAAAGCTGTATTTATACAATACCTTGAAAAAAAAAAATAATAAAAAAATATATATACACACACACATACACATAAATGTTCCCACTGAAATTGTTGTTAAAAAAATATAATACAGGCTTTGAGTGAGTCTAAATATGTTGATGATTAATGAGTCTCAGTCAATTTTAGAGGAACTGTATTTAATATTTTTTTCTCTTATTCCAAAAATGACAGCTGTCTGCATGTTGATGCGCTATTTATTGCCATTTTCTTTTTCTTTGCGGCGTGCGCTACCTCTCTCGTATTGCAGCAACACCACCCTGTCCTGCCTTGTGAGTGAGCTCTGTGATGAGTAACGCACCTATCAGAAACACAAGTTGCAGTCAGTCACTGATTTAAAAAAAAAAAAAAAAAAAAGATTTCAAATCCTCTGTGGTTGTTATTGCCTTTAAAAGTCAACTTTAATGTAAATTTTATTTATTTCTCTGGGACAGTGCAAATTAAATTAAGCGATGGGTCTATTTTTCATTTATTGTCCACAGAGACATGTTAAAAGTTAATGTCAAATACATAATAGTAAGGATCATACTAAGGCGCAGAAGCATTTTAAAATTCATTCCGTGTGAAGGACACCCCTGACCCTCTTGATTTCGTACAGTCTCGCTGTCGTTTTTATTTAAGGTACCTTTTCCCAACCCCCGCCTGCAACTGCCTGATCTCGCTGACAATGCAGGCGAGGCGCAAGCGTTATCAAACACACCTATTTATACCCAGTAACCCCTCAGACTATGATGTCAGCATTATTTTTTTGTATTCAGTTATTTAATGTTTCCAGGATGGTGGTGTGTAGGATGACCCTGGTGATGAAAAAGATGAAGAAAGAGAGGGCAAAGGCAGAGAAGAGGACAAACTGGTGGAAGCTGAAAAAAGAGGATTGTCCTTTTTTGGTCTCTTAAGAAGAAGAGATATTAAGATCAGTCAAAGGAAGTGGGGTAAGAAGAAACTGGGTTTTTGTCCATTTTGTCCTCTGCTATTTTTCCCAGATCTTTCGGGAAAAATGTTCACCTTCCCTCAGCAAACAAACACTGCTCACGTGAGGCTGAGCCTAACAAATAGGGATTACAACGCTGTAACTGTCTGTCACAGGTAAATCTATCAACTGCAGAGATAATGCACTGTATGTCCTCAGATTTTAACGATTGACATGTTTTCGTCTCCTCCAAAAGATCTGTTACAGATATTAAAAGAGACCACGCCCTCTTTTCTTTGGCCACACCCTCTCACGCCAACAGCTTCCTTGTTATCTGGCACAATGGAGTCCAAGAGATACAGACCCATGTCAAAACTACAGCGGCTGGTTATGGTGGATGGGATTACAAGTCAAACACGTGGCACTCCATCTGCACCACATGGGACTCTGTGACTGGACTCGGACAAATATGGTTTGATGGGACACCTTCAATCAGAAAATTTATAAGGTCTGGAGAAGTCATCACTGGACAAGCTATTGCTGTTTTAGGACAGGTAATATTCACATTAAACCTCATTTTTTTTAGAACAGTTTGACAGTTGTTTTGCATACTCATGAGAACATTAAATCTCTATTCTTCAACTTGTAACATTTTGGATAACCCACAGGACCAAGACACTCATGGTGGAGGGTTTGATATTAAACAGAGCTTTGTCGGTATGATGTCTGATGTCCACATGTGGGACTTCATCCTTTCACCGTGTGAGATCCAGAACTACATGGAAAACCTGCACTTCACTCCAGGAAATGTGCTGAACTGGAACGCGCTGGACTTTGATATTTTTGGCCATGTCCTGATCGAAAATAAAACTGTAGTTTGTCGACTTCAAAATATTCCAGATGCAGCATAGTCTCACACTTCTTTTTTTCCTTTGGGTGGATCAAAAGATACCAGTTAAACCAAGTGTTCCAATTGTTGTTTATTGATTTGATTTTTTTAGTTTATTGAATAATCACACAATACAATTACAGTTTCCTCTTTTGTATCACAAAAATAAGTTTTCAAGTAAAATCTATATCTGCAGTTTTGTCTGCTTGATTGTTTTGTTTTCGTTTTGGCCACTTTCTTCAGGAGTTTTCACAGTAAATTAACCTGTGATTTGATTTCTCCATCACTACCATAAAAAGCTGCACCTTAATGATTGAAGCTAAAGAGACGATGAAGGACAATGATGATCTGAAAACTGTGTCCCAAAGTAAGGTTGAGGATAACCAACACAAACGGAAACAGCTTAAAAAGTACAATTTTAGAGCAAATATGAAGTGACAGGGGAAAAAGAACAAAATTTGGAAATCAAACAATAACTGATGAAAACTTAACCAAAGTTCACCAATCCTCACAAAACATCATATTATTTTACTAAATTCCTGAAGCTAATGTAATGCCCTTTCAAGTGTTCTGGAAAGGAAGTCTGTTTTTCTTTTCTGTGTGTTCTTTAGATTTTTTTAAAATACATTTTTAAATCATTTCAATTGTTTGAATTTTAGATGAATTGTCAAATAGTAAATGGTGTATAGGAATTGAGCACTTCACTACATTCGTTGAGGACCTAAAGCCCTTCACAGTCACAATCCCTTTCACCCGTGCACACACACATCAATGGCAGCTCCGCTTTCTTACACTGCCATCAATCTATAACCACTAGGAACAATGTGTTATTCAGTGTCTTGAGAAATTTCAGCACATAGGGTGTGCAAAGCAGGAACCAGACCTGCAATATTCAGATCAGAGGTTGACCGCTCTACCTGTGCAGCACTGCAAATAGTTTAAGAACCAACTTTGTCACTTGGGTTGCGAGAATTTCAAGCCAGCACACAAAATCTCCATCAAGAGAGAAGAAAAGGCTGGAGCTGCACTGCAGCTTGGCACTAAGTGAATATTAAACATTATACCCAATCACTACTTGCTATTTCCTAATTCATTTGGTAAATGCGTTGCTCTTATCGCTGTTAGCAAGCAATCTTCTATTTTTAAACAAAATGCCAAATGAAAGCATTTCAATATTCAGCCCAACAAAACATAACAGGAATGCTGCATGAAAAACACAAGTGCAAAAAACAGATTTCTGCAGCAGACAATGAAACATTGTATTTTTATATTAAATTCAGGCTTGAGATGGAAACAAGCACAACGGACCAGTTTGGCTTATCAGTTTTGACAACATGTTAATCTGTATTCACTCTAAGGAAGCAGACTGCAAGACAAAGCCAAATGGCTCTAAATACTGGGAATATCATACATTACCATTACAATGAGTTTAAATTATAGAATTGTGACAGAAGCTCTTCATAATCCTGTTTTTTTTATATATATTCCCCTTATTTAGCAACAGATCTCCAAACAGCTAACAAAGAAGGGAAAAAAAACTTAAAAGAAAGACGAAGACCAAAAAGCAGAACAGCAGGAAAAACAAATTAACATGCTTTCAATAAAATTGTTTAACACAGGACAGTTTTAACTATTCAAATAATTTGATTGTTACAGAAAATGATTTTTTGTTGTCATGTTACATCCAATCTTCAATTTTGTCTACAAAAAGCTCACAAAGGTATCTGTCAAAGCAGAAATCCTATATATGTTTCTCTTTAAAAATATTCTGCTACTCATTTAGGGAAACCTGAAGCATGTCCACGTGGGCCCTGAGCTATTATATCTTCAGAAGTTTCCTGATCTATACTCAAGGCCTTTTGCAGGGGATATTTTGGAAAAATATTCACTAGAGTTTAATGCCCAAATCATATCGAGTGGCTCCTTTCCGCCTTTCCGTGGAAGCAGCGTCTGCATCCAGATAACAGATGTTTCCTGACTGCTTCGCTCAACGATCCAGCTGAGTCACACCAGCCATCACTGACTGCATCCACTTTATACAATCAGAGAAGCTCCTACTGCTTTACATTTCAGAAGCACTCTTCATGTCTCCTCTCCAAAAGATAATTTCTTAGACTAGATTGGTGTCGATTATCTTGTCATCAACATTTTTTTTTTGCATTTATCCTTTCAAATCTGTGCAGAGCAGATTAAACTGGATGATGAAGTGCTGAAATATATGAAGAATTCATCAAATTTCATCAAAATAAAACACCAAATAGAACTACACCACAATACATCAATATTATCTTTTAAACCAGTGGAAAAGGAGAGAGAATAATAATATACTTTCCATCAAACTAATTTTGACAGGTGCCCCACCCCCAACCCTCAAGATGATGTAACAGGTTTAATATAAAATTGTTATGTCATCTTGAGGGGTGGGGTTAGGGATGGGGCACAAAAGGAGTTTGATGGAAAGCATATTGCTATTCTCTCTTGCAAAGTTTGCATCTTTCTGGGATCTTTCAGCGACAGCTTGTGGTTGGAAACCTGATTTTTGGTAATACCTCAACTTAGGGGGTTAAAGTAAACAGGTGTCATGATTCTCACTGCTTTTTTTCCCCTTAGATACAGGCTGATGCATCGGACAATACGGCTGATTTAAACAGAATTATTAATCAAATGAGGTCCACTCAAATAATTACAGTTGAAGTCTTTCATTTAAATATACATTTTGTATAAAAATATGTAAAATCATCTGCCACCTGTCAAATGAATTTGATGGATGGTGTTGGGTCAAAGATTACCTGTCAAAATGAGTTTTCTTTTTTTTCAATTTAAACTTATATTTATCCAGGCAGTTACGAACAACGTTCTTATTTTCAACTTTTGCCAGGAAAAAGGCAAGATCTTTTGAGAAAGAGGTTACAAGAACAAGAAATAAAATTGAATAGAATCAGAAAAAACACACTTTAAAATGAGAAACCCTAAAATCATTACATTGTGTAACAGCATTATGGTCAATAAAACTATTTTTAAATCTGCTTGTGAAAATGGATGGGGTAGGGTCAAAGATTACCTGTCAAAATGAGTTTTAAGGAAGGTGCATTCCTACTTCAACTAATAGGAACACACTATAAGTGAAACTCTGACATTGAATGAAGACGGTCTTTCTGGAAGCAGAACAAAAGTTTAGGAAGTGGAATCCAACAAAAATCCTTTTTTCCATATGATATTCATTAAGTTTGTAGAAAGGCTTTATTATCCTGTTTGAAGGGACGTTGAATCTTTTATAGGAAACTGAAGTCATTGAACTCCACAGTGCCAAAAACACGCTCTTACTACAGAATGTTCTGGTTCACAGTTGTATGGCTGCAAACTGGTGGGACTGATAACTGGAGACAACGAGACGGCCTACATGGAAGAAGTCCGGAAACTCGGAGAGTGGAGTGCGTCAAACAACCTGGCACTGAACGCCTCCAAAACAAAAGAAATCATTCTGGACTTCCGCCGTAATAAAGGCACCCACACACCGCTGGAGTTAAACGGCGAACAGGTGGAGCAGGTGGAGTCATTTAAATTCCTCGGTGTCCACATCTCTGCAGACCTCTCCTGGAAAGCCAACACCCACGCCCTAGTCAAAAAGGCCCAGCAGCGGCTGCACTTCCTGAGGGTGCTCAGGAAGCAGCGACTCCACCAAAAGCTGCTGGTGACTTTCTACCGCTCCACCATAGAGAGCCTGCTGACTTACGCCATGTCAGTCTGGCACTCTAGCTGCGCGGTGGCCGACAGGAAGAGGCTGCAGAAAGTGACAAACGCAGCCCAAAAAATCATCGGCTGCCCTCTGCCCACAATGGCCTCCATTTACACCTCCCGCTGCCTCAACAGAGCCAGAAACATTGTCAAGGATAAAACCCACCCTGGTCACCACCTCTTCAAACTGCTGCCCTCTGGCAGACGGTACAGAGCCATACCAGCCAGAACAAACAGATTAAGGGACAGCTTTTTTCCAAAAGCCGTTACTGCACTAAATGTAAATAAGCAATAAACCCCGAATACCTGCACATCAATATGCAACTGTTGCACATCCGTACTGTCTCCCGTACCTTACTTTTTTGCACATACCTGTTTTTATTTGCACATATCTGTATAGTTAGATGTCCTCCTTCTATTTATTTTGTATTTTATTACCCTTCCCTGTTTGTGTTTTGTATTTTTTTGTCCACAATGGTGTGAGCTGTACCTAAATTTCATTGTGGCATCCACAATGACAATAAAGGCATTCAATTCAATTCAAAATTTGGTCAAAACCTTTTAACTTTGTAATGTCTTAAAGTTGAGTCATTGCGTCTTATCATGATGTCTTCTCCTCTAGAATAGTTTCGACATTCACCCAAGTGGCTTCCTTTGTCTCCTTCTACTCAGTTTTCCAGTGTAGTGCAAATACAGTCCTTTTATTTGAATATGCGACACAAAATATATCCACCAGGGTGCCCTCAGTTAATATTTATCATTTTTATAGTCTTGTATAAGAAACTTCTAATGGCAAAACATCAGAAGCAGAAATTCTTGTTTAAAGCAGTCAGCACAGTGTATCAAAGCCTCTGACTTTAAAGGCAGTAATATAGACCTACCATAATATTTTCCCATCTCTGATGCACTCTGGGAAAATATATATTTCAGAAAATAGAAGGAGTGTCTTAGATTTCCCCTGTAGGGTCCTGTCATCTGTTTCACTCATAATTATTACTTCTCTTGGTGATGTTGACTCACATTCCGTTGTTGAGTTTTAAAGCGGCCACTGTTACACTCTTTCCACGCTTTTAACATGTAAAATGTAAGGTGACTCAGCTAATGTAATGCTCTTTCTGTCGATCGTCAAAATGCCAATGACTGTCCATCACTTTCCACTTTTTTTTTTCTTTTTGGTGCAGGAAAATTACTTAACTGTCAACAATAAAATGAAATATATCTGCTCAAATTCTATTCTGTTGAATGTTATCGAAGAAAAAAACAGCAAAAAAAGCAAGAGCAGCAAGAGATTACAGAATAAACAGATAAGGGTCAAACCATTTTGACATAAACTTCACGTCCAGTGGACTGAGCTGACCACCTGGGCAGGATGTACTCTACCATACTCCACACTGTTATAAAAGTGCACCTTGACCTTGAGCAGAATGAAGCAAGATTAGCTAAGAAAAATAAGAGTTTCTCTTCTGACCATCAGAGTTTTATGAAGAGCACACAAAGATAAATGAGAAAGCCTTTTTGCCATAAGAGTATCTTCATAATTTATTGGTTAAAACTAGGGTTGGCAGTAAAGCAGTTCTTTGGTTTCTGTTTCAGATCTTAATCGGCGCCAATTCAGTATAAAAAACAACGCCTACATCTTCCCAAATCTAGACATTTCCATTACCATGTCTTCACATATTGACATATGGTTAAGACGTTTTGGGTGTCGTTGTTTTTGACGTGCTGCCTGTTTCCATTAAACCAGAGCCCTCCAAACCTCTGAGCCGCAAATCGATGGCTCGCCCCTCTTTCACGTCGCTGCTCAAACATGGGATCCTGACCCTGACACCTGTCTAAGGTTTTATTGGAGCTTTTATCTCACTCAGAGGGTGTGTCTGGATGACAGCCGCTTTTGCTGTGTTTTTGTGTCTCTGTAACTGAGTTTGAAGACTGTCCCACATTAACCCTAGAGGGGGGGATACGGGACCTTTTTTTATTATTGTTTTGAATACCACAGTTCAGGAGACCTGAGCAGGCTGCTCTCGCAGCGGCTGTCTGTCCGCAGTGGCGTATTGGGCGATCCCCGCTGAAGTGCGGGAGGCTAGCTCCTGCCAGAGAACCGCAGCACTGCAACAGGACAAAAACATTGTTTTGGATTAGTATTTTACCCACTGATCGGATAGCTGGAAACATTCTACGCCCAAAGCTGATTTCCTGATTGGCTGATCTGACGCAGTAACCTGTCAGACTCCTGCTGTAAAATGCAGCCAGACATTAGAGCGCTGCGGGTTTGCCCCGTCACCGGTCTTATATGAGCCTGCCCACTACGGCAGGAAAGGCAAACTGATTGGTTAGATCTTCAAAGTTCTATACAGAGTAAAAGTGATTGACATGTCCTAAGACAAACAGACCTTCACTGAAACTAAGCACAGAAATGTGGTATCGATTGCAACAGCTTCTTTCGGTTTCAGTAGAACTGCGTCAATCATAGCGGTTCCTACTTGGAACTTAATTTTGGTGCCCAACCCTCGTTATTGCCCTTACAAGGAGAAATGGGCAGTCTGAAAAACTGGGAAACCTGTACGTAAGTAGGCTGTAGACCACTCAGTGAGTGTGTGCAACAAAAACATTCAGGTATGTTTTTTTTTCCTAAAAGCTGCTGGTAACAGGTTGTAGTGAACACTTAAGCAACAGGTAAGGGTAAGTAAGGGGGAAGGGGGTGAGAAGCAGGTGCGTCATACAGATTTTCGTTGTTTCCAATTCCCGCAAAATCTGTGCATTGTACAGAGAGCCCAGTAGTGCTGTTTGAGTGATAAGTGCACGCCCACTGTGCTCACTCCTGTTTGCAGCTTAGCTGTTAGAAATGAGAAAACTATTCAATCAAGCTGTAGTTTTTGCAAACATCCAATGAGCACATATGTAACACCCTGTGTCATTTAGAGCCAGTGCAGGAACCTTACTTATGACTGGAGTGCGGTGTAAGGAAACCATACAACAGCATTACCTTTATGTCAATATCCTTACAAATACTTAATGATACACTTATCACATGCACAATAAGAGAATATTCCATTTTTCTGACATTCCTTAAGATAGTTAGTAATGCGAAAACCTAGAATGTGCATCTGTTCACGTTTACGTACTTTTCCTTTCGAAGTGGTTCGCTTAAGCGTGTGTTGCCGAGGGCGGCGTGAATGAAGCTTCAGGGTGTCACATATGCCAAACATACAAACTGTTTTCTAAGCTTCAAGAAACAGCACAATTAGAGGAAAATAATTTTGACAAGTTACTTTCTAATAACACTCTTTTTTGTATAAATTATAATTTTCTTTGCTTTTTCAAAGACATAGAGATTATCTCTCTTAATTTCCAGATTGTCAAATGCTTTACATGGATGACATATTTAGTTACAAAGATTTATATACATGCTATTTTCAAATTATGTTTTTTTCTTAAAGAGCCAATTAAATTAATATCTACAAAAAGCTTCAAAATTAATATTTAAAGTTCTTGCCTCTCGTTTCTATGGCTACAATCCCAGATGGTTCTATTTAAAAAAGAAAAATATTGTTCACTGAAAACGTGCCAGGAAAAAGCTATATCTTTATAAAAATTATATTAGTCTCTTGACTTGGGGTGATAAACAAGTTACTGAAATAAATATAGCTCATATTAGCATTTTACAGTTCAACTGATTGCTGTAGAAACCGTACTACAGATGAAAAACAGATCAGAATCTGAGATTACTTTTAAATAAAAGCTTCAAACATCTTTGTATTCAGTTGTAAATCAAAGAAATGGAGAGAAATTTAATGAACAATCTCTAAACAAAGTGGGTCCTGTGTGACGGCTTTTAAAACCTTTAAAATAATCATGTTTCTGTGTCTATCACTTCATGTAGGTGCAGTCATCTAGAAAAATCTGAGAAAACCCAAATCAAAGGGATATTGTCCATTAGAAAGAAATCCCATCTCCTTGTTGAAAACAGATTTGGTGTAAAAGTGTTTTTTGGCAACAGTAATCTAGCTAATGACCAGCAGTCATTAAAGTAATTGTTAAACTTGAGCTAACTGCTTGGTGTCAGACCCGCTCCCCTCATTATCAGCCCCTCTGCATGAAAAAAAACACACATGGGAAATTGATCCTCTAATGAGTTGGCGGTTTTGGATGGCGTGGTTATGATTCCGCGTCAGCGTTTTCCCCCTATCTCAGCAGCGCTCTCGCTTGACTGCGAGCAACTTTGACGAGAGGAGATGAGAAATTGTTTAGGCGTATTTCAGCCTTTTTATGGGCCAACGCAGTCTCAAAGAACGAGCTCTGGACACGTTTGCAGATCACAGCTGTTTCTGAAAGATATGATTTTATGGTATGATATGGACATGTCACCAATTTTAATCTCAGCTCATGGGAAGCAAAAGTGTTCTGATCGTCCTACAAAGGAGGGAGGGAAGGAGAAAATGACATAGAAGTTTTGTTAAAACATTGTTTCTGAGGATGGCAATCCCATTGACATGCTATCTTAGTGACAACTTTTTAAAAGTAGCACCTTTACCCACTGAGTAAAATCAAATAACCCCACTTGGCTATATAAATAAAAATGAGAAATCTCCAAATTTGCACTTTGATGAAGCCCTTTCCTGCTTTCTAATTTCTGCCACTTGGCTCAGCAGACAAGATTCTGAACTTCAAACATGCACTGAGAACCGATCCTGTTAAGGCATAGATGGAGGAGGAGGCTATGCAAATCTAGAATGGTTCAATCTCACGTAACCTCGGCCTCCAACCAGTAATTTTTCTCATACATACACATCCTCAAAACTACTTTCTCCTTAAACAAATTCTGACTTTCATAATAAACAGTGTCCGTCTGGAAAGCTGCCAATATTTATGGAATATTTTTTGGAAATTTTGGTTTTAACAAATATCTGTGCTGCTGGGGAATTGGTTTCCAGTTTGTGTTGCATTTATCCTCCTTTTTTAGTGTCTTTTATTTGCATCTTTTCATGCACAGCATCCCCCCATCGTTCTCTTTCTGCTTTTGCAGCTATATTGCAAAGTGACTTCAGACAGAACGATAATCTGAACCTCACAAGCCTCATTGTTGTACCAACCGCTATAAAGCAGTCCTTCAGAGCTCATTTAACTTGCAGGCTTTTCCTCTTCCCTTGCAGCGGCATGGATCTGTGGAAGTGGAATATGATCTAAAAGCATATTCTTCTTTGGACTTACTTCTAAGTAGAAACTGCTATAATCTTCCAAATGTTTCACATTATGAATTCTGATGTGGATTCATGGCTGTGTTATTGGAAATAGCCTTTAAGAGGACAAAAAAGGAGCCAATATTCACAGTTTTATGCATGTTCATTTCTACAGATGATACAAGATGAAAATAATTCCCTAAACATTTAGAATCAGACGTTTTTCTTTTTTTTTATTACTTTATTTAATAGTAGCCATTTGTGGATCTATTTTAAAAATGTGTTAAGTGCATTTAGGGGAACACAACCTAAACCAAGTAATGATACATTGGTTACGGGGAAAAAAAATCATTCATATCATTTTTCTGCAAATTATTTTGAAACTTTGAAGATTTTTTTTTTACAAACTGAAAAAAAAAATCAAACCATGTATTTGTGCAAAATTATATTATTTCAATTCTTTTAAAAGCGAGGATCGTGTTTCAATGAGAAAACCTTTTGGATAAAAAGCCAAACATATTCAAATATAAAATCTAAGTCCAGATGAACATTTTTAAACCTTTTTCTGCTAAATTCCAGATTTTAGTATTTTAGAGAATATTTTGGTAACACTTGTTGAATGTGCTCTGCTTCTCTGGAAAACACTTGTCTGTGGACTTGATTGACAGACTCTCCAGAGCCTGCTTTCAAGTGGAAGAGGTGTGGTCTTTTGACATGCTCTCTTCTGATTGGACAGAGTGGTTGCAATAGAAATGTGGACTCCGACTGACCTGGCCAATCATTTCTCACTGACTATTTCTAGTTTCAGCATGGCAACTGAAGTGACTTTATTTTGTTACAACTGGACACAAGTCACTCTCACTCACTCGGTCGAGTTCTTATATACAGTCAACGGGTTGAAATGAAAAAAACACTTTTTTTTCATTCTTCTTGATGTTTTGGGGGAAACTTTGGAAAACTTTTGTCGTTTCTTTGTCTCATTGTTTGTTTTCTGCAGAAGTTTAAACATGTTTCATTAAATTTGTAGAGATCATTTTCTAAAAGTGCATTGCAAAAATGCAGCAAAAGAAAAACAATAAGCAAAGCATAAAGGAATAAATCTGCAAAACCAGAAAAAATATTATTTTTCTTTTTAAAATATTTGTGGACTTTGAAAAATTGTTTATTTTCTCCACTCTGGTATCAATCAAGCTACTGTTATTTCAAGTTTTAAATGCACAAGAATGCTGGAGTTTCCACTGTTTCTCACTTGTATTTTCATCTGATTTCTCAGATAAAATACAAAACGTGGGAAATAATAATTGTGAGCATGCAGACATTCAAGAATGGATTTAGTTCTGTTAGTGGTTCATTAAGAAGTCAAACTGACCAAACATGGAGGCCTGGAGATTTAATGAGTCACTGCAATGGGATTGCCATGTTTGTACTCAAGTCTGCTCTATCAGGTTTTAAAGATATTCCATCTAAAAGAAGATATGATAGATAGGTAGTTTATTATAGGCAGGTGGACATGCGTCATAAAGATCTGGCTCCTATTTGTTTTAATCATCCTGGTTTATCTTTTTTTTTCTGTTACTGCCTTTCATTCAGGCCACATATTGATGAAAAAGAAACTGTTCGATAAAAACAAGTGTAAAAATAGTTGTCTCTTTATTATTAAAGAGAACAAACAAAAAGAAAATTTAGTTTCAAAGTATACAACTAAAGTGGATATTGTGGTCCTTTTTTTCCTCACTCGCAGAGAGAGATCAAGTCATTTATCCAGCAAGTTCAGGACATTTCTATTGACGCCCTTATCCCACCCGGATCTTACACGATTTCATCTTCCCAGACTGAGATGGTCAGAGTCCTTCAGGGTTGTGCTTTGCTTTGCCTTTGAACATGTTTTCTTCAGATCATCAAATCATCAGAGACATTTCGCCTTCGTTTCTTTCTCTCCCTCGCTCTGTGGCAGCTCTTTGCACATTTGGTCTTATACATTTGCCTCTTCTGCTTGGCCTCTCTATTCCATTACTTCCAAAATTCCTGCCCTCTTTGGACTTTGCTATGTCAGAATGAGAAAATGGATCATTGCATCAGAGGGTTCAGAGGACGGGAAATAGAGGCTGCAGAGAATGGAAGAATTTCTCTGCCAGGCTTGAACTCTTTGTGACTGAAAGATATTGTCCTGGAAAAGATTGTCAATTTGTGTTTTATTAAAAAAAAACAAAAACGTTTGGGTCCTTTATCTAACAGGGAGGTCATTCACCATCCAGCACATTTGAAAAAACAAATGTTTCGGTCTGACAGAAAAAACAGAAAGGTTGACATTTTGTCAATAGTATTACTAATGTTGGTAATATTTACTTTGATTTTATAAAAGAAACAGCTCTACTCCTGTGAACGTATTCTGCCTTTTGTTGAAAGACTTGAATGAGAGAGGGAAAAACCGAAGGTGGAGAAGCGTTGATGCTCCAGCATTTAGTGCGAGAATCAAGTGTAGGACCAGACAGAAAAGATTTCCCATGGGCATTGCTCGTAAATGACTCATCAGACTGGATCTGCTATCATATATTTCTAACAACACTACAACTGAATGGGTGCTTTACAAGTTAGACATAAAATGATTGTGTCATTTTATAGCAATCTCCCCCCAGACAGACATTAGTGCTTTAGATTTGGACCCAACAGTCAAACCTACTAAAGTAGCATGCTGCTTTACTGCCAAGTATATTTATGTGTGCCTTCAGCTCAGCATTTTTTTTTTTTTTTTTTTTTTGGCCATGAAAAAAGGTATTTTTGTGCAAATTCTGAGTAAACATGCTGTAATGTTGTGTGCTATTTCTACAGCCAGGTTGTCTCCCTGTCTGCAGGGCTGACTCCCCAGGTGCTGCACATCACAGCTGAGACTCTTTTCAGCTCTGATTGTTTCAGAGCACACACAGACTCACACACACACACAAAAACGCTATTTAAATTTTGTAAACGAAGCTGCAAAACCGCTGCACAACATGTGCCAATCTTGATTTTCTGTTCCTGTTATAACTATACAAATGCTTTAGCCGCAGGGATACGTTTGCACATTTTCACAAATTCTCTTTCTAGTCATTTGGTTGGAACAGAGGGTTTTTGAAGTGATAATGAAGAAGTGGGCCAGGATCTCCCACATGACCTCATTTCTATTGTGAAAAGCACAAAAAAGGCACAACTGGAAAGCAGTGGTATGTTTTGACTTTTCTTTTGTTGTTTCTAATATTTGTTTTTTTGTTTTTTTTTTTTGTAAAATAAAAATCTGTTCTGGAAAAAGAACATGCATGGGCAGAAATACTGTGATACACAAAAACAATAACAAAAAGATATACTGGGTCCGTTTGGTGGGCGGAACCAGGTGAAGAATCAGCAAACGCTCATGGCTGCTGATTGGAGGAGTAATAAACAAATGCAAAATGCACTGAAATAGAAAGTTACAAACACAGAAGACCTGTGGCCCATGTGCTGAAGGAGAATGAAAAAAGACAGCATGCTGCCTCGTTATTTGTGAACATGGAAGGTGCCTGAGCATATTTGGAACTGGAGACTTGGGATGCTCTCTGGGCGTGCGCCTGCCTCAGTCTGGTGCATGGCAGCCGCAGGCTCAGCAGCTGCAGCCCTCTGCCTCAGGGAGTTCAGGTAGATAAGCATATGTTGAAGTGTTAAAAATGTGCAAAAATGCATTACCTTAAGTTCAGAAAGTGTTTTCTTTCTCCACGAGGAAGCAGGAAGCAGGCGAGTCCGATCTGTGTTTGAATTCTCATTAGACAATTGAGCCTATAGTAAAAATCAAGAATGGTGAAAAAAAACAAACAAAAAATATTTAAACTTATTTGTGTTGTAATCTCATATTATAACAATATACATTTTATTTAAGTTTTTCATTCTTTTGCTCAGGTAAAATGCATTGATACCATTCGATAAACTTTTCAGGGTTTTCTAATCCGTAATTCTCACTTGTGGGGAAAAAAAAGGATTTTATGTGAATACAATAAAAAAATATTCACAGACAATTACATTATTTTTCATATTGATCAAAAATCTGAAACAGCAGTAAAATTAAACAATCTAAATTTCATTTTCTGTACTAAAGACAATTTTTTTTCTGCGCTTATAATTTGTAATTGGGAGCTTTATTTATTGCAAATACATTATCATGAACACAATCTATTTTTGTTTAATTAAACAAGTATTCCATTTAAAACCAGTTCTGTAATTTTTTAAAACATTTAAACCTTTTAAATATTTACATCTACAAAAACATATATTATTATTTTCCCTATATTGATCAAATCTAACAGCTGGTGGTAAGATTTTGGTTGACATTAGCCACAATTTTATGAATAAAGTGGATTAAGATGCTAATGCATTTGAGATAAGCAAACATACTGTCTGATCATTACTTGTAATAGATATAAGCCTTTTTCATTAATATGTGCTCATCATTGTGAGTGGTTTGGTTTTCATACAGGAAAAAATAGAATGTAAGCAAATAAAATATTGTAAAAATGGAATGTAAACTAGAATTTATATTTTGTAAAGTTTTAGACAGTTTAAATATTTGTATGCACGTAAACATTCGGCATGATGGCATGCTGTGTGTCTGATTTATCTCAAAATTTTACCGACTTCTAATAAATCTAATAATAATTGAATGCATCACTGCAAACATCTCTGTTTATGGTTATGAATAATTACACTGTTATTTTCTTATAAAATTTATAATATATTTTCATTCAACAAATTTAATTTTGTCTGTAATAACTGACATATGTGTGATTTTGTTATGTTGTCTACAATCAGTGCTTTTAATAAAGCAATAACACTTAAGTGTTAGTGAGAAGTGAGAATATTGATAGTTTTTCAGCTGTTTGGGTGGAAGTACTGTGTCTCTCTGCACCCTGTGGAGAGGATGTCCGACCAGAAAACAGCTCAGTAAGTTATAAAGTGACTCAAATCATGAGGAAAAGTCAGAAAACTTCCATAAAACAGCAGAGCACTGACAGGTAAGATGGTTTTAGCTCATTTTATTGGACAGAAAGCCGACAAACTTTGACCGGTCAGTAAAAATTTTAAAAATCCTTCTAAATGTTTAAACTTGATAGATTGTTTCATCGCTCACTACACAAAATCTGGAGGATTTCAGCTCATTTTTCTTGTAACTGATGACGGATAATGCCATCTCGCCAAATGTAAGACAGACAAAATGAGGACATTGTTTAAAAATACACAAACAAACACACTTTGTGATGATACAAAGTTGGGAGAGAAAAAAAAAAAAAAAAAACTGTTTACCACAGCCTTCGATTCACTGCTACAAAGAAAAACACAAACACCGGAACCTCTGGAGACCAAACCTGAATCTGCCTCAAATCCTCCTCAACACAAACAAGTTCTCAGAGATGCACACGCAGACACAAACGCGCTCACACGCTGACATACTCTCACACCACTGCAGTGCTCCACTTCTTTGAAAACTGCTACCAAACAGGAGCGGTGTGTTTGAGGGTCTGTGTCTTGTACTTACAGTATACATTCGCACACAGGATTGCACTATTCCCTGGCTGGCAATTTGATTAGATCCACAGCGGGGCCGCGGCTCTGTCACATTTACATTCTGATGGAGATTTAGTCTGTCGGCCGTCCCCTGCTGTTACTGGTGCCGTAATGTAGGGAGACATGGCTGGCTGCCCGGTCCACTTATACACACCTGGGGAAAACTGCTCAATCCTACTAGCTCCCTTATATGCCTGTCAAGCGGACGGCTCCAACACTCTCCAGCGCTCAGGATCTCTTCCTTTTCACAAACAACTTAATCGTCTTAGCTGTAAGTATGGTAATCAGTTTCAGCAAGCCAAGATCTACAAATGGGATTACATACTGAGTATGTGTATTTAGAGGGGACATGTGTCTTTACATAGTCAAACACCTACATGGGTTGCATCTCAAAAAAATCAACATGAGACACAAAATAGAACTCATGCTCTGTCATTCCAAACTGGTCTTAGCAGTTTTACTTTTTTTTTTTTTCATGTGGAGCAGATGAAATCTGTCAACAAACATGCTGTAGTGAAGAAAGCAAGAAAACTTTTTTTGCAAACAGAAAAGCGTACAGTGTCATATTTTAGGATAACCTACAGTACACATCCTCTCCATAAATACCTTGACTAACAATATATTTTAGTGATTTTTTTATTTTTGTTAAATATACCAAATAATACAACAATTTTAATGTTATTCAAACGATGTGTTTGAGATTATTGTAATGCCAAAAGATCCAGCTGTGTTTTGTCCTCAATGCTCTCTCTGATAGTGTCAGGGATGGTGGTAGAGGACCCAAATGCAGGAGACAAGACTTGGTGGCAGAAACATAACCATTTACTAAAGTAACTGAAACATGACAAAACCAGGAGAACAAACCGGTGATGCAACAGAACGTAGAAGAGCAGATGACCTGACAATGAGTAACTGAAAAACCAGACACTTAAATACACTGAGGTTGATTAACTAAATGAAGACAGCTGTGGATGATTAACCTGAATGTGGTGAGACTGACAGGGACAACAAAACCTAAGCACGGAATCATGACAGATAGATGAAGATTTTTGCCCAAAATCCCCATTTATTCTTTTCTTAACTCAGATCAGTTTCCCATCCTGTTTTAAAAAAGAAAAAAAAAACAAATTGAGTCATGTGGGTGAGTACCCCATCAAGTGAGATCTTTCGTGGATCTTCAGGCTCAGGGAGATTTTCAGTTATCTTGTATTTCTTCCATTTTGTCATAATTGATCCAACAGTTGATCTCCTCTCACCAAACTGCTTCTGTACTGTAGATTGTTCATCTAAACAAGACTGGGATGAACCAAACAGTCTTGTCCCTGGTGTCCTTCGACAGCTCTTCGGTATTGGAGGGGATGCAATCTGACTGTTAAAGAGCGTGGGCTGGTGCTTTTATATACATGACCACTTTAAACAGACGTCATGGATGCAGGTAACAAGTTGAAGATAGATGTTTTTCCGAACGGACAGGTAATATGTGTGTGTGGGACACAATTTTTGCTCATTTTCTGCACTATTGTTAACATAAATTACTAAAATTATCATAATGTGATTTCTTGGATTCCTTTATTTCACATTGTATCTTACAGTAAAACTGTACTTAAGGTGAACATAGCAGCCCTCTTTCATCCTTGTATATATATATATGGGAAGGGGGGTGTATTTTATCGTTTATCTAGTATTTTTATTCTAAGGCGTGCTAACAAATATCTCACTAAATGTATAAACAAAAAGTATAAAAGTATAAACAAATATGATGATCAATTAAACATTAGGTTACAGTTAATTTAAGCTAATTTTTACTTTCGTTCTCTTTGTAACATTGTTGAATATTAATAAATCTTGTTGCTGCAGCAAATTCTGAAACTATAAATGACTGTTGTGAAGCAGGTGTTGCTGTGTGGAGACAATGCAGGAACAAAGCTGGCAGTGGCACAGATGGCAGCCAAGCTGGGTCTCGCCGTTGTGGATAAAGAGTCTCTGTCGGCAGCTCAAGAGCTCGATGGCTTCCCCCTGCAACTGTTTCCAGAATGGAGGACGGCTTTGTGGGTAGACGAAGGCAGAGCGGCCACCTTCATCTCACTTTACCTGATAATTACAAGTCTCAACAATGCATACGTTTAAAATAAAAATATCAATGTTGTTAGCGCTGTTCAGAAAATTCCTACAGTTGTCATCATTCCATTAAACATACACATATTTAGATTCAAATAAAAAAATAAAATACAAAAAAAACAGTTCAGACCTGAGTCCAGGAAAAAAGAAAACAATTAGTAAGGCAATAGTCAATCTTAGTTGGCACAATTATTAAGTGCCTTATTCTTTGTTATGCTGTTTACAAATTCTAATCATGTCCCCCAGTGGCTGGGTTACTAGATGCAGTGCAGGAAGTAAATGTTTTTACTTTTCTCCATGCTATCTCCACATTTATCCTCTGTATTTGCTTCCCCACCAGGCGAAAGCTCATCCCAAGTATCCCAAGTGCAGTCGATCAGCTTTTCACATTTAGCTACTGCAAACTGCTGTGTGTGTTTCTATTTTATAATGAAGAGCATCGAACAGTTTGTAGTTGCAGAAAACAGTGGTTGTTCTGCGTGTCTTTTCCTTTTTTTTTTTTAGTTTTCATTTTACTTTAATATTACCACAGCTTTGAGTTCTAACAAATTTCCAGCTGTGAAAATCCTGGGGCTCGTTCCTTTTGCCCTGTTTAGGCCAACATCTCTGCCCCCTGTGGGAGCCACCCTCAGCTGGAGATCCAGCTTTGTTGCAAAAGAGAAGTCTTTTGAGTGAATACTGTTTCTCTAATCTACCTTTAAGTGTACAGATATTAGTAAAAATATCATTTAGGGGCTTTTAGTGATCAATGTCCTGAGCTTCAAAGTTTTTATCAGAGCTATTAAACTGTTTCAGGAGCACTATATCATAGGCACTCCTCTCCGAGGAGCTGACTTGACTAACCGCCTAACGCAGGCAGAGTGAAAGCCAGGCGGACTTTTGCCCAGAATTTTAAATGTTAAGTTATTCATTAAATAGAATTATGATACCTGGTATAATTCTTGGCGGGAGGGTCATTAATACAGGTCACATGCCCGTTTGTGTAAAGGTCAAGTCCACAGATGGTCTTTGAAAGAGAATAGGGCTCTGAGATAAAGGACAAAGTTGAGATTATATGATCTGGAAAAAAGGAGTGTAAAAAATGCATTACATAACAGTTAACATAAACTTGCAGTTTTAGTTTCTGTCACAGTCTTTTGCAGAATAATGAATCATTGTTAATGGTCAAAGCTCCAAACTCATTAAAGAAGATACTCTGGTTTATCATCATAAAGGCGGGGCGGTTAAAGCCCATTGCAGCGCTATAAATGTTTCTCTTCTGTGCTGTTTGCATTTATTGTACAACACATCAGCAGCCAAATGCTAAAAATGTAACTGAAAGCGCATTATCCAGGTAATTAACGATAACTGAGTCTCAGAGGCAATTGGTGTGCTAAAAAACCCAATTATTCTGGAATGGCTGAGACGCGTTTTGTATTTTTAGTTCATTGTAGCACTTAAGTCTTCTACAAGCACAAAAAGAAAAACAAGGACATTCTTATTTTTATCCTTCATTTAAATGCAACAGAATTGTAAGCTGTGATTAAAAATGGCCTATTTTGGTAAAACATTATTCATCTAAACAAAGTGTATCTTTCCACAATAGCACAAATTTACTGAAATGCCCATTATATAGTTAAGTAAAAAAATAGGCTTTTCACTCTATCCCAAATCTGTAATATTTTCCCTCCTGAATGATCTTATTTTAGATATTTTGTGAGCATTTTAGATGCAAAACTTGTTAAGATAGTGTTTTGTGGAGAACCTCCATCCAAATAAATAAAAAATTTGTCACACTTTAAACTAATATCTAGTAACTAAATTGTTGTTCTGCTGTAAATTTTAACAGATCAGTCCACAAATTTGTTGTTACTTTATTATCATTATTTTATTTGTATGTTTTTTGGACCTGCATAGCATTTCTTACACAAACACATTGTTTCACCTTCTGAAAAAGGTATTAATATTATCTAATCCCTCTGGACAGGAAGAGGTCAGGACTTGTTGCTCCAGATCTCACCGGACTCCCCTAATGTCAGTAATCACTTGTGCTTTTTTTTTCTGTTTTGATACAGTAACAATACCTTTTTCTCTCTGGAGAACTGTGTGAAGCTTTCTATCCAGGTTAGCTTTTCTTTTTTTTTTTTTTTAGCATTTTAATGATGATTTTAATGTGTGCTCAAAATCTCAGTTGTGAGTGACCAGTGGGACAGAATGGCTGATTTTTTTATATACTTCTTAGCTACCAGGTGGCTGGTGGGCGGGACTTTATATGATCTTCCACCGTCCAGAGACAAACACATTGCCCAATGGGATCCGACTGCCACTACCCTGTGATCACCCGGCTGTCATCTAATTTTATAATGACATCATCCCCCCTGACTGACGGCCACCTCACTGCCGCTATCTACATTCATGACGACGATTTAAAAAAAAAAAAAAATCGGGTGGTGGCAGCAGCTAATCTTGACTGTAGCATTAGTGTTCAAGCTCAAAAACATTAAGGCAGCGACTGAGATTCTTGATTAAGCTGTAACTAGTGATACACATGTAATAGAAACTTCACAAAGTGTCAGGAAGTGGTGGTGGGGAACCCAAACGCAGGAGACCAGACTTGGTGGCAGAAACAAACAATATTTAATCACTGAAACATGACAAAAACCCCATGGAGAACCAGAATAGAGTAGAACAGATAACCTAAGACTGAGGAACTGAAAACCAGACTCTTAAATACACTGAGGTTGATTAACTAAATGAAGACAGTTGTGGATAATTTAACCCTTGTGCTCTCTTTTGGGGTCCAGATGACCCCACCCTCACACTGATGTGTGATCCTTTCCATGACAAAGGTGGAAAGGATTTGATGTCTGCCACGGACATTAAAATAAAAAAAAATCCTGGAAAATAAAAAAAGTTCAGTGCGCTGTCTTGTGGAGTCCAATTGACCCAATTTTTAATGTAAACATGCTTAGGATTGCACAACTGACAGGGAAAACAAACCATGACAAACACGTGACAAAATCTAAGCATATAAAATCATGACACAAAGATTATTCATAAAGGATGGGCAGCCATCTACAGAGGCCAAAAGTTTTTTTTGTGACAAAACTGAAACAAGATGATCTGCTACAGAAAGATGAAGCGTCAGTACAGAGGGCTAATCTAACTAACAGGCAGCAGCTGTGATGATTATAAACCTAAACCTGCTGTGAAAAGAAAAAAAAAATACTCAAAAACAGAAGGGGGTCCTCAGAAATCAAACTTCCAAATGTTGAAAATTATATTTGAAACTATAATGAAATAAATATTAAATTAGTTCAATCCCATATAACACTATAAAAAGTCTCCTTAGAAAGTACAGAATTTTCCACACCATAAGGTTCATTTAGAAGACTTATTTTTTTCCCTTCCAAAAAATGAAGTGTTCAAAGCGCCTTGTTGATTAATTCAGGTTGTGCTTACTGATGCCAGTGATTTTGAGAGGTGTACAGTGCTCTGTCAAAATATCAGTATGTTTTGTACAAATTGCAAAAAAGGTTCAATGTTTTGTAAGTGCGCTAATGTGGCTAACGTGCAGCAGTGTTTTTTAGTTGGGAGTTAGCATAGTCACAGTAACGTTTAACTTAGCGGTAACAGTTTTTTTTGGTTTTTTTGTTTTTTTTCTTTTTTGTTTGTTTTTTACATGTTCTAAGCCTAAAAGAGGCTGGAAATTACAGGCATGACATTTATGCTAATACAGCTAACAGCGTAGCTTGTTAAGCATTGTTTTTTTTTTCTGAAACAAGTTAGAGCATCAAACTCTGTTTTTTTTTCTTGTTCTGACTGACTGACAAAGATATAGGTATGGTAAATACTGTATGACCATGTGGCTACCGTGTAGTGTGTCACAAACAAGTTCTAGAATTACTGTGAACGCAATTAATAAAGTCTGACTGACTGACAAATTTATCTCAGACTCTTTTGTCTCGCTCAGCGTTCCAGTTTGGTTCACCCTCTATGACAACGGTTTGAAAATAGACCATTCATTAACGGTGCGACCTTTTCACTGTGGGCTTTAGTGCAGAAAATACAGTAACCCAATTTCAGTTATTTTTCTCTAACTAATTATAAAACTAAAAAATATCATGGATTGATGGGTGTTGATGTTATTCCTGCAAATTAGAGTATTTGTTTTTTTTCCCTTGAACTTTCAATGGGATAGAACAGAAGTGCAAGTCACTGAAGTGTTGTTATGTGGCTGTGTTTTGTAATTTTCCATCTAAACTAGGATACCTCACTGTGTTCTTATGCATGGCACGCAGCTACATCTATGGACGGAATAAATCTCCGCACCTACACCACCAACAAATGGTACACCCCTCCGGGCTGCATGCTCTGTCTGACGGTGCCTTCTGTGGTGATGCTCAAACTGCTGCTTCTCCTGCCCTGCATGGATCACACACTCGCATTAGACAAGGCTACAAGAGGAACTAGACGAGAAAATAAAAACCAAGTATCCAACATGGGAAGTTCGATGTTTGGTCACAGATTTTTCATTTCAATGTATTGCGAAATATATATATATATATATATATATATATATATATATATATATATATATATATATATATATATATAATTACCTATTTTTTCTATGTTTCAAAGTTGTGCTTCAGTTTTAAAGCTTCGACTTTCATGAACAGGTATCATGGAGATTTTAGTGTCTATATTGTTCTGACATGAAAGGAATCTATCATCTTTGCTCACCCAGTGTGTTGAAAATGGATTGATATCGTGTGAAAATGCACTGTTTTGGTAAACACAGGCAATAGTTTCTGTTTTCCACTTCTCTTTCCCTGAGAGTGCTGCTATTACGTCCTCCAAGTTGCTTTCTTTTCAGGTTTTATTGATCTTCCGTTCTGACACAAATACCCCTTCTAAACCTGTCTCCCACTGAAGAGTATGCAAATGCACACCCTGAGACTTGCACACTTGTGTCGTGTCTAAATATTCACCATGTGAAATATGGCATTCTTAGCTAATTACAATGTACTTCCGTGAGCAGAACAAGGACGTGTTCAGATAGATCTGCATATTTGGCAGTGACAGAGCGAAGCACAGAGATGGATAGATGATTTTATTGTTTAAGAAAATCTTTAGAGACAAATTGGTTTCAGAAAAATAAAATTTTAGGCAGCAGTAAACAAACAAAAAAAAAATCAGATGAGCAGACAAAAATTCACTGATTGGATAGTCGATAACAGAAATGAAGCTCTTTGTCAAAAGGCTAAAGAAAAAAAGTGCAGACTGGTGAAGAGATGTTTGTTTTGCTAAAACTAATGATGCTGAGATAGCAGATGAAACAGAAGAAGATGGAGTAGCTGTCTCTTTGGCAAAGCATGGCACTAAATGAATAATGTGCCTTCCCTTTCATGCCCACAGCAAAACATTTAGTCAGACATCTTGTTATCTTGCATCTAAAATCATTATCTCCTTGCACAATCTGTAATCTCATTCACCCTCTCACACTGTGTTATGCTCCTGCTAACAAAGAGCTGCTGTTGATTTTAGCCTCCTTCCTGCTGTTGGGCTGTCTTCAGATGTGTGTGGGTGTGTGTGTGTGTGTGGAAGTGCACTCCGTGGCATATTAAACAAAGTTTTCTCAAAGTTTGCCCTGGGAAAAGTATTAAATCATGACAACTCACAGGAAAACTGTGAAATAAGATCACTTACCAGAGTCTATTTCTGCTTACATTTATTTTTTTCTATACCTAGAAAGCACTGCAACCCTTCATGTAGATTACAGCAGTAATGCTGCATTCACACCGGACGCCATTTTCACGGCAGGGGCGTCAAGATTCAATGTTAAGTCAATGTACAGAGGTGATCTGAGTTCTTGCGGCGCAATTTGGGCGTCGGGCGCAGCTCTGTGTTATCCTATCAGGGACTAAGCTTTGGGCACATGACGCTTTCTTGATCATAGGGTAAAAAAAATACATCCAATATGGCTGCTGAATGAGAGGGTTTTTGCCCTTAACTTCCGTATATTTTCTCAACCTGCTCAAGCCTCAGGGTTACGAAAGACTGCCCCGGTTTGCTGTTGGGCGAAGGCGGGATGCACCCTGGACAGGTCGCCACCTTTTCACAGAGCCAATGGAGATAGAGCCGCCCTGTGGACAGCATTGCAAGCTCCGCTGCCCAGGCTCCGTCAGGGCTAGCGAGCGCCGCCACCCAGGCTCAAACAGAGCTAGCAAGGTCTGCTGCCAGGGCTGCCAGTCCCTGGGCAGTGAAGCTCACTATGTTGGCCTGCTGGCGGTTGGCTGCCTGGCAGATAGAGAGCCGTTGTGGGTGCCGTCATCGTAGACGTGATTGCTCTAGCTCCATGCGTATATGATGTTTTACTTATTTTCTTCCCTAGTTTTATTTTATATTTCCCCTCTCAGGTTAATGCTCTAACATGGGTCACAGACACATTGAAGTACCGTTTAAAATGGCTGTCAGGCGTAAAGTACACCACTATGAATTTAAGTCGGTATTAATTTAAGTTAACTAACTTTTTTAAAATGGCAAAAAATCATTTTTCTGGTATGAGCATGGTATGAGTCTTATTTTGACCTTTGGCATCTTCTTTACTTTTTTCATCCACACTGAAGACTTCTATTTAATTCTATTGGACTTCTGTGAAATGCATCCTTTAGTTCGTTTTTTTTTTTTCCAGTTACGTTTTCTTGGACTGTTAAATTCCCACCAAACAGTCACACCAAGTTCCAATTTCTATAATGATTCCTCGATGTCATCAATCAAGTGTACTTGAATGTCCCCTTTTTAGTTCATCTTGTCGGGTCATCTGCTTTGCCCCGCTTTTGTTTTGCTCTCACTTCAAGGTTTCATTAGGTGTTGAGTTCATTTATAAAAGTTTTGTCCTGAACCTCAGTCTCCTGCATTGTAGGTTCCATGCCCACCAGTTTCTGACAGCATTTAGCAAAATGGATGTCCATGAACATTGCAGGGAGTGCACAAACCAAAATTAAGTTTTTGTGTTTTCTCATTTGATTTAATTTGACTTAACCATTTAATAGGCAAAACACCAGTTTCCTCACCAGGTGTCTTCATATTATGCCTTGCATTAAGCAAAAACCTCTACAACTCCTTGGTACACCTCATATTTAAGGAAAAATAAAGAAAACCAGAGAAGACAGAGTAGGGATGACACTTAATATTTTGGATTAATCTATAAATTTAATGTTAATGTGGCTTACACAAGCCAAGGCCAAAGTGTACCCAAGCAAGCACTACCCTTTAGTCCTTCCAGGCTCTCTCTGGCTTTTTCTCACATTAAAATTACCCTTGAGTGCTTAAGCAAGCAATCCATTATCTGTTCACACCAATTAGTAGATGGTAGTATGTACTCTTTTTGTTGAATTATTATCTATCAGTAAGTGCGGCAAAAAAGCTTTTCCTTGCACTTTTTTATTTATTTATTTTTATTTTTTTTTACCAGAATAAAATGTCAGTGGAAAACAAATAGTCTGTCTAAACAAGTTGAATATGTCATTGTGTCTTTGATCTAGTGATCTCTGGCACCAGGGCCACAGACTAGTGCCAATCTATGGGTCACTTGATCCTTCGCCGTGAAGAGAAAAAAATGCCCCTCACTTTTTTACTTTTTGAATTTCATTGACTCACTTTGAAGGTCTGATACTGTTCATTATTTAGTAAAACAAACAAATTCTTTTCACCACATTTATCCATGACTTTCATGACCCATGTCAAGTTGTTCGCCTCTAACATGTCCTAAATACATTTGCCAGCATCTTAAATCAGCTCCAACCAGCAACTGACTCCATAATGTTTGGAGGATGTTGCTTACAAAACTGCATATTCTTACGATTTATGTTCATTCTTACAATTAGGGTAAAAAAAGTGACGGTTTTAACCTATTTTTCTTTTATTTATCTATCCGCAAATAAACCAGTTTGTTTAATAAAATCTTCATATTCAATAAAATATCTATAAATATCTTCAAAGTAGCTTCATATTATATTACTACACAATATCATAATATACATAATAGTAGATCATTACCTGCTTTTGGACAAATTATATGCAGCCAACTTCGCTCTTTTGGTTTAGTTCTTATTTTCACCATCGCCGACAGTGTGTTTCCTTTAGAGGTACCTCGTCTAATTTCACTGGAATCAATAAAGGTATTCCTCAAGGATCCTCCCTTGGGCCATTATTATTTTCCATTTTTATTAATGGCCTGCCAAACTGCTGCTCAAAATGTAACATTCATCTTTATGCAGATGATACAATTATTTATTGTTCTAAACCAAGTTTGATAGAAATTAATTTATCATTGCAGCATGATTTTGAATCTATACAATACTGGCTAAACTCTAAAAAACTCATATTGAACAAAGCTTAATCATATTCATGCTTTTTCAGAAACACTCCATGAATCCAGAAGGAACAATTCTTGATTTACATTTTTTAGATTCCTCTCTTCTTGAGGTTACTACGTCTTTTAAGTACCTTGGAATTTGGTTTGAACCTAATTTATCATTTCATACTTAGATACTCTATTACGAATAAACTAACAACCTTCCTCAAAACTCTCTATCAGTCAGTTAACTGTTTTAATATTCATGTTAGAAAAAGGCTCAAATCACAACTGCTTCTTCCAATTTTGGACTATGGATACTTAATATTTACTTAATATTTTACTTCTACTTTACTTCTACTAGTCTACATTCTTTAGATATAATTTATAACAGTCTCTGTCGTTTCATTCTTTGTTGTCCTCATACAACTCATCATTGCACGTTATACGATAGTTTGGGTTGGCTATCGCCATCAGGTAGACGGCAATTTCATTGGTTACAGTTTGTTTTTTAAATGTATTTATTTTGACTTTCCTTTTTATCCGAAACAATACTTGTTACCTTATACTTCACAACATAATCTATGCCACAATAACCAGGATTATTTTTTCTGTTCTAAGAATTCGCAAACAATCTGATGAACTTGAATGTTGTTTTATGGCACCAAGCGACTGGAATAACCTTTCTCAATCATTTCTTGATATTAAAACCAGTTTGTGGCCTAACAAAAAGACCACTGGTCTAGAGTCCAATTGCTTGTAGTTTTTATTTGCTTCAGAACACAACAGTTCATTAGTTCATAGTTCATTGCTTTTCCTTCAGAATCACAGCTTTTGACGTGTGTTTTGGTAAGTTTAATGAGTCATTCCCAAGCATAAAATAAAGCAGTCAAACATGTCAAACAAATCAGACATTTGGATCTAATCTGCTTGAAAAAAGAACCAATTGTCAAATATGAGCACAACCTTGGAATTACAGAACTGCTTAGAAAACTACAGTCATTCATCACTAAGTGTGTGTCTGTTTAATTTAAAACGTTACGTTTGTCTAACAGAAAAAAATACATGTTAATGTATGCACACTCACACACATATAAATGACGACTGCACTATTTATCACTAAGCGATGTAGAAAATCATGACCTTTCTGTTCCGCTGACCTAACTGCACTAATGTCAGTGTAATTACTGCTGAACCATCATCTCATCTCTTGGATCTTATATCATGTCATATATTGCAAAAACTTTCTCTGCCCGTCATTAAAATCTCTCTTCTATGTGGACTTCACATAATGATTTTGATGCATTATTAAATCTAATTTTCTTTCACACATAGTTATATTTATACTTATGTATCAAAGAATTTGCTCTGCTGTAGAAAGGTCAAGTTAAAACTGCGAGCCCCAAGGCGTACACTTTACTTTAAATGTTTGGTCTTTATTATTTGTTGAGGATTTTAATTATTGATGTTTCCTTGTAACAAAATTTAAAATCAAAGGTTTGATAGCACCATTTCTTTTTTTTTTAAGTTTAAAAATTGAGGTGAAGTGATGGGGCTTTGTTGAAGCAGCCCTGAAAAGTAAAAAAAAAGCCAAACTATTCTTTAGCAATGTTGGCCTCTCACCACTGACTGCTCATGGAGTTTAAAGTTCGTTTTAGGAATGGTATTTGTTTTAAAGTCATTCAATGTTCTTGCCCAGCAGTGCATCCCTGAGCCTCTCCTGAGCTGTGGTTTCTCGTTCGAGTACCGAGGTCCAGGATGGAAAACAAGCTTTTTCTATCTGAGCTGCAGAATTCTTTATGACTGAATGTTTGTCAACGTTTAGGACAAAGGTTTTAGGAGATGTTTTAAAACCAGTATTAGACATGATGTGAGATTGCTCTGCTTTAATTTTTATTATCTTTTTTTTGTATATAGCTTTTAAATGTACAGCTTGGCAGCCATATCATTTTTTTTTAAGTTTTACTTTTCTGTGTTTAAAATATATACAAATATTATCAATTAACCATAAAGAGACACAGACTAGAAGTATCAAATGCATTCAATTGAAATACTTTAAACAAATATAACTATCTTCAAAAATAAAATGTAAAAATCCATCTTTATTCTCTCCTTTCTCTACCTTAGTCCTATAGATTGTGATCTTAGCTTTGTGACTGTAAGACCACATGAATAAAATAACAATTGAAAATCACAAATGACTAATTGAATTTAAAATTTCTAAACTGAAATCCTTCTATTGCAGGGATGATTACTGTCAAAGTTTTCTTTCAAGAATTATCAGTGCTGATTAAAAACAGATTTATTTTATTTTAGGTTACAAGAATTGTGCTCACTGTCTAGAAACATCTGTTGTTAAATCACCAATACAGTAATCCATGACCTTAAACCTGGAACTGGGTGTGTTTTAGTTAGCAACGGACAGTCACATGCTTTGGATGTTATTATATTTTTATTTTTGATTATAGATTATATGTTTTTGGAGAATTACCGGTGTGAAGCCCATTGAGACAACTGTGTTGTGTAATTTAGCTATATAAATAAATAATTGAATTTTGTGTCTGGTAATAATAGATGGTTCACAAAAAATACTAAAAATGAGGTCAGGAGTAGTTCTCAATCTTTACTTATGATGCTTATCATTTTTAAAAAAAAAAGTTTGTTTAATTTACACACTTTTCTTTATTTTTGCTTCATTGCTGCTTTATTTAATTCAACATGTACACATAAAGTACAATTTAAGCCTTAAAAAAAAGGCATCTGCCTTAAACTAGAAGCATATTAAAATGATGATTTGCTGTGGAGACTACTGGAGGAAGTTGCCCAAATGAAAAAAAAAAAGCTGCTGATACAAGTTTCACTTTAAGAAAAACCTTTATAATACAAAATACGAGGAATTGTACATTGTTGTAGTGTGTGATTATTCAATAAACTCTGACAATCAAGTCAATAAACACCACTTGGAAGAATTATATCTATCAATATCTTTTATTTTTTAAAGTAAAGATTGCTTAAAATTGTACACTAACTTGAATTATTTGAAGTTCAGTGACAAACTTCAACTTTTTTTTCAGTCAGCACATTTCCAATAATCTCATAGTCTAATTTACTCCAGTTCAGCACATTTCCTGGAGTGAAGTTCATTTCACCCATGTAGTTCTGGATCTCACATGCAGATAGAGTGTAGTCCCACATGTGGACATCAGTCATCATGCCAACAAAGCTCTGGTTAATGTCAAACCCTCCACCATGAGTGTCCTGGTCCTGTGGGGTATTCAAAATGATGAGAGATGAGGAAGAGATTTAATGTTGTGATGAGTGTATGAGATAAGTGTCAAACTTGACAAAAGACCATATGTTTTGTGGGAATATTACCTGTCCTAAAATAATTTTGATTATCCCAGTGATCGATCCAGACGTGGCAAATTTTTTGAATGAAGGTAATCCATCAACCCATATCTGTACCAGTCCCTTCTCAGAGTCCCATGTGGTGCAGATGGAGTGCCAGTTGTTTAACTTGTAGTCCCATCCTCCATATTCAACCCTTACCTCTCTGACATGGGGCTGTATCTGACGCCTTCCAGCGTGCCAAAAAATCAGAAAGCTATTGGCTTGAGAGGGTGTAGCTAAAGAAAATATGGTGTGGTCTCTCTTGAGGTCAGTAAAAGATCTGTTGGAGGAAACAATGTAAGTTGCTAAAAATATGACAGGTTAATGTGAAGTTCTTAGATTTACCTGTGACAGACAGTTACAGCGTTGTAACCCTGTTTTGTTGGGTTCAGCCTCACGTGAGCTGTGTTTGTTTGCTGGGGAAAGGTGAACATTTTTCCTGAAAGATCTGAAAAAAGAGCAAAATCCAAAATGAACAAAAACTACTTCCTCTTTTCCATGTTTTTGATTATCTATCTATCTATCTATCTATCTATCTATCTATCTATCTATCTATCTATCTATCTATCTATCTATCTATCTATCTATCTATCTATCTATCTATCTATCTATCTATCTATCTATCTAATTTTTTTTTTTTTTGTGAGAACAGCAGCTGTCTGTTTCATTTTTAATGTTTTGCCCATTGTTTTTCCTGGGTTTATCAAGTTTAAAAAGTTTATTTAAATAAAAAAATATATATACAATGTTTTAACCACTTCAGACTTTTAGTTTTATCAATATGGTCCAATACAAATATTGACAAAACCAACCTTCAACCTTTGCAGATACTTCTGCCATTATCACAAGTAAAAGCAACAACTTCATCTGTTGGGGAAAAGCAAAACACATAACCGATCAAAATGTAGGACAGAGAGATCTGCTTTGTTTGACAAACTAAAATGTATCAATTGTCTGAAACATTACCAGTAAACGACAGAAAAATTAGGGGTTAACACATAAAAACATCTTTTAATTTAATAAACTACGTCATGTCCAGCCACATTGACTGCTCCCATCTTACCTTGAATGATCGCTGAGCTTCACCTTCTGTGAAAGATCTGAAGTTTTTTACTCAATCCCGTTCCATTTCTACCACTTCTTTTTTCACTTCCCCCTTTCAGTTCTCCTTTTTTTCTCCTTTTTGTAGGCCCCTAAACTGACTTTTCTTGACATATGTTTGTTTTTTAATCAAATGTATGTTTGATGAACACATGCAAGATAGCTTGAACCAAAAACACTTTTTCCATTTTTTCTGTCAATAGTTACATTTTAATTTTGTATGTGTTGATAAAACATATACATGTGTCTTTTACCTTGATCATTTTTAGGGAGATCTTGGCTTTTTTAAAATGCACACTTCAGTAGTAAATATATTTTGTGTGCTTGTACTGATAAAATAGTAGATTTTGTTTAAATGCTGTACTCCTGAAGGTATATATCTGCTGATACTTCTCATATTCTTTATCAAGTGGGTTTCCAGTAAAAGAGCTTCTTACTTGAAGGGAGCAGGTGATTGCTTTTTTCAAGCCTGACTACTGCTCGGTATAAGACCCTAAATCCCCGATGAATAGAAGAGAATATGTTCTGGGTGCATTGGCTAAAGCAAAATGGAGAGCAAGGAGCAGGCAGCTCAAACGATTTCTTTTCTTGATTGTCATGGGAACTCTGAGGTCTCTGGCTAATAAAGCTGAATGGACAAGACCCCAGCTGAGAATAAACTGAGAATATCAATTTAGTTCAGTTTAACTTGAGGGATTTAATAATCTCAGGAAAAAAAATTCTCTTTGATTGTTGTGAATTAATTGAATTATTACAAAATCATAAAAAAAAAAATGTGTTATACAGTCATTCCCACCATTCACATGGATATTCAACCAGAAAATGACAGAGAAAGCGTGTTTTTGTCCAGGAGAATGTCAGTTTTCACTATAGTCTGTCCATCAATTCAACACAAATCACAATTTGTATTAGATTTCTTCCACTTTTTTTCTACATTCCTTAATTCATTGAAGTTTGTTTTGTTTGTTTTTTTTCTGCTTGAAAGGTTTGCAAGGAACAACCATACGCTTTAAATTACTAGTTGCAGGCCGTGGGCATGGCTTGTGATGACATCTCAATTGTGTCTTGTATAGGCTGGATCAAGCACAAGATCATCTTTTCCTGTTGTCTGGCACATTGAACATTGCCTGTGATGTGGATGAATTCCTTTGGTTTGACCAGCCATAAAGATAAGATGGTGAAGTGCAATAAATGGGAACCTGGATTTAGCTTGCTAACTCTCGTGTGAGCTAGCAGCATTTCACACTGTGCAGTGTATGTTAGCTTCATCTGTAATTAAGTGCAAAGACAGATGTTTAAATGTGTTTTTATTTTATGTATTGCACTTGTATGACAGGTCAGGTTTTTTTCTTCCGTTGGTGAGATTCACCCCCATTGTGAATGTGTTCGAGTTCCCGCACACCGCGGAGGACGGAAGTAGTTTGATGGCGAGCCAACCCACTGGAGTCTGAACACTTGCATCTGACAAGACCCTGGAACCCTGTTTGCTACAGGAAAGGAACTGAGTATCTTTTTCACAGGTGCTGTTTTTATAAATTTTATAAATAATCAAATAGTAAAAAAAAATATGATTGTGGTCTGTTGTTATTATTTTATTAGTCTATCCACTGCTCCTCTGAACCTAGAATAATTCTGGTCCAAAATCAGCATTTGAGGTGCTACAACAGTGCCAAATGTTATGATGTTTCCACCATGTTGAACATAAGTAAGGCATCTACGAAAAAGAAAGACTTACTTCTATCATGAAGAAACCCTGATTAAAGCGGCTGTCATCCAGACACACTCCCCGAGTGAGGTAAAAGCCCCGGTAACCCCTCTGACACCGCGGCCCCTCACCCACAGTGTCTAGCTCATGATCACATGTTTGACAGATGCTAGACAGCGATTTTGCCACATGGTGAAAGAGTGGAGGGCCACTGGTTTGCGACTTGGAGGTTCGGGAGCTCTGATTTATGGGAACAGCCAGAACATCAAAAAATGACATCAGAAAAGGACATTTTTCAAATCAAATCAAATCAAACTTTATTTATAAAAAAAGCGCTTCTCATGCTTTGCGCAGCTCGAAGCGCTTTACATTAAAAACAAAAACATATACAATAAAAGCCAACCCCCCCACCCAATAAAAGCCAACACTCCACCCTCTATCAACACATACAACCCATCCCACACACAATGAATACAATGAAAAATGACATAAATGAAAATTGTAAAAACAGACATAAGGCTTGGCTCTGCTGTGACAGAGAGATCTTAACCATGCATTAATATATAACAACTTTTGAATAAAAACGTGTTGATTTGGAAAGATTTTGGCATTCATTTTTATTTCTGAAGTGCTGAAATTGGCACAGATTAGGAACTGAAACCAAAGAACTGCTTTGGCACCAGAACCAAATAAAACCCAATCGGTGCCAAACTCTAGCTCTAAATAAATACTGCTGGGGGTGGTTGCAGATGGAAAACGGCTGTGGGGCTTCTGGGAGTGACAGCAGGGGCTGATGGGAAGTCTAGTATGAAGACCCAGAAGGTACTAGTACTTAGATGATGGATCTTGCTAATGGCCAGAAGGGGAGACGGGATTGATTCATGACAGTCACCTTGACAGACAAAGAGCTTATAAAATGGAGTCCGCATTTATTCAACGTAGGTGGGCCTTTTGTGGCCAGTGTTTGTCAAGAGAGAAGGAACCCCCAAAGGCCTTGACACTTTATACTGTCATTTTTTCAAAACCTAAGTTGCGAGTTGTCGATGTCCCTGGCACTGCTTCTGCCAACAAGGCAATCTATAGCTTTGTTTTCAGTAAAAAAGTACTGATTAGGTCTTTGGAGCATGCCCTATCTGGTTTCAACTGTTCTGGAGCTCCATAAGGGTTAAATGAATAATAAGGTATAAAAGTACAACATGCAATAAAAGTATTAAAAACATTTACATAACATAGTATAACAATTAAAAAAAAAACCTGAGTTTAGTGTAAAACCCCATCAAACCCCAAGGTGCTAAGTCCACTAGTGGGCACACTATAAGGAAGGTCTTGAGCTTCAACAAGTCTAACTTTGCTATTGCGTGAATTTTTTTGGTATAATTTATTAAGAGCTACAACACTTTTGTCCTTGTGTCTCCTTGTCTGTCAGTATTGGTTTGACTTTCTCTCTCGACCTGCCTCTGTCTGACTTTCCTTGATTAGCGCCACCTGTGTTTCATCAGCAGCTAATGAAACACAGGTGGATGGAGCTAAAGCTTCAGTTAGCAAAGACTGTCTGCCCCTAAAGACTAACCCACCGCTAAAGCCATCTACTGATCTGGCAGAGGAAAAGCCGGGGTTCTTTTAGTGAGTGGCTGGCAAAACAAGAAGGCAATTATTCATCGTGAGCCATACTTGCCTCCAACACAGCTGTCCGGGGGATTAAGCTCCTCCCAGGCTTGTTTGTTAGCATGATATGGCGAACAATAGCATGTGGCTAGAATCAGTATACCAACTTTATTTATAAAGCACTTTTATGTTGAAATCTATGTTAACACTAGCATACACACACAAAAAAAGAAGAAAACTAAATTATAATATTGTAAATAAGTAATATAAATTAGTGTTTTAAAATTGAGTAATAAAATGATAAGATAAAGAATGATCCTTTTTAAAATTGGAAAATGGATTTCATGTCAATTCAATAAAGTAAATAAGAACAAATATCAGGATTTAACATTAAGAACCTGAAAGAAACATCTTAAAACTTGAAAAACATTTGGTCAAATAAGAAAAAAATAGCTAAAAAACATATATACATGTATTTATATGTTCATCCATATGTATTACATAAAACCTCTGAACTATTATTAGAGGATAGGTTTGCCACAGAAGCTCTCAGGTCTTGAGGAAGGCTTTCCACAGGTGAGTAACATAACAGAAGGAGTTATTAAAACCTTAAATAGCTGAATCAACATTATAAAAATAGGTTTGCAAAAAAATGAGATTATATCTGCTTAAGTGTTTTAAGGATAGTTTTAGGTTGCTGAATAACATAATTGAGCAATGTAAGTGAGCACAATTGTCACTGATAGCAAAGGTAGGAATTAGTGGTTAATAAAAGCCACCACAGTCTATTTTTTACAATACAACAAAGGTGAACTAGTAATTTGGTGCTTTTTAAAATCGTTGCAGTATAACACCATAATAACCATGTCTGGTTAAGTACAGTTTGAAAAAACACAAAGATAATAATTTCTTAGAATGAAAAAAGAAAAAAAAAAGAACAATTGTCGTTCCAGTGGAAAAGGATGACTTTTAGTGCTCAGCGCATTGTCAGTCTCTTTTCTTGTGACCCACTGTGAAGGGATAAATGCACTTATAAATTACTGACTTTCTGCCTTCGGCATTTCAAAAGCAGGAATCTAGTAATTACTCAGCAAAACACACTGAAATTACAATAAAATTCAAGGAAGAGCAGGCACACTCTCTGGCTTTAGAATTTTCTTCTTTTTATGATTTCAAGGTCTTTTTGTGCCACACAGTGATAAAGAAAATGCAGGAATGGAAAAAGAAATTGCTGTAACACTGTGTGTTTTTTTGTCATAGAGGTCAAGTGATGTCTATGTCCAGCACCCTCCACTTTACCACATTACTTACAATGACATTTGTACAGCTCTTTTGGTTTCCCGAGAGAGCCTCCTGTGAACTTTCAGCTTTCTTCTACTCTGAAGAAAATGCTCTAAAGTAGAATTTCAAACATGTGATATTGTTCTTTTTTTTTATCCATTTTATTTGTTATTTCAGCATTACATTTACCAAACAAAGCTGTTCTAAAGATGAAGAAACCAACTCACTGGGTTTGTCTTCTCTTGAGAATTTATCCTACATAGTTTATGCATCATCCAGTAATTATCCAACAATAAAGATTTTAAAACAGGGAATTTTGCAAAACAAAGTCAGACTCGAGCTGCATGGAAAGCCTGTTACAAAACACTGAGGTCTTCATTCATGGTTTTGTAAAGGAGCTGATAAAACATTATTCTGGTTGACAATCTAACTGCGTTTACATATTAATTCTTCCATTTACTCTTTTAAGCAATTTTTTACTGAATTTGTAGTAGTTAAATACAAATTTTTAATCAATGGGTTTAAATGAAAATAAACCAACTTTTTACAATTTTGGACTCCGGCAGGGCTGCCCTTTATCACCAATTTCTGTTCATGGTGTCATGCTCTGGTTCAGTTATTTTGTTTTGCTTCTGTGCAGGCTGCTGTGACTCCGCCCATTCTCCTGTGGTTCCTGCTAAGCAGTCACAGCTGTCTGCACTTTAGCAATCAGGTTTTGTGTATTTTAGGAACTCTGCTGCAGCCTTCAGTGTCGGATCGTTTTGTTTCCAGGCCTGTTGTCTTGGTCCTGTGAGTTGTGTTTAGGCTAATGTAAGTTAAAGCCTTGGACTATGCCTTTCATGTGCTTGTGATTCTTCCCTGCATCTGGGTTTCCTCCTGATTGCCCAACCGTGACACATGGTCTTTATGAATAGAATTTCTAGCGGCAGCTAAGAGGGGATCTGGTTTGGGGACCACAGGATTTCTTCTCTGTTCTTTGCAGATGATGTTGTCCTATTGGCACAGGATGAATTGGGGTGGTTTGCAGCCAATTGTAAAGCAGCTGAGTTGAGGATCAGCATCACTAAGTCTGAGGCCATGGTCCTTCATTGGAGAAATCTCTCTCTGAGAGGGTGGAGTTCTCCTGCCCCAGGTGGAGGAGTTTAAGTATCTTGGGGTCTTGTTCAGGGAAGAGCCAGACATTGACAGGCCGATTGTTGTGGCGACCGCTGTTATGCAGTTGCTGCGTTGGTCCGTTGTGGTGAAGAGACAGCTGAACCAGAAAACAAAGCTCTCAATTTGCCGGTCAATCTTTGTTCCAGTACTCACGGTCATGAGCTCTAAGTCATGACTGAAAGTACGAGCTCTACAATACAAGCATCTGAAATGAGCTTCCTCTGAAGAGTGACTGGAGTCTTCCTAGAGACAACATGGAAAACACTCTCACCCGGAGAGAGCTTGTAGTAGAACTGCTACTCCTCCACATAGGTGCAGGTGGCTCAGGCATCTGGTCCGAATGCTTCTTAGACATCTACCTGGGGAAGTATTCTGGGCATGTCCCACCTTTTGGAGGTCCCAGGAAAGATCCAGGACCTGCTGGAGAGACTATGTCAAGGGAACATCTAGGGGTCCCCCCAGAGGAGCTGGAGAAGGTGGCTGGGGATAGGGAAGTTTGGACATCCTAGCTTAGACTGCTGCTCCCGCTACTTGATCCTGGATGAGTGGAAGAAAATGGATGGATGGATGGAAACAACATTAATTGTGTTGGTTATGTACTCAACCTGTAACATATTTCCTATTGTAAATTCTGTGCTGTTTTCACATTTTTGTTCAGGCACGTCAGTGGACTGGCAGGGTCTTACACGGATGAAGGCAGGCAGAGTGCATGCTCAGTAGAGAGAGAAACGCTAGCTATACATGTATTGTTGGCTCTGTAAACTGATGGAAAAATACCAGATAAATGGTTAAAACTGCTTATTTTTCCTGTCTTTGATCGGTGTCCTGTCGCAGTTGTCCCAGTCTGAGGAAAACTGTCCTTCCTTTTCCCAACATTTCCTTTTGTCCATTTGTTACTTCACTGTACTTTCTTGTTTTGTTATAAATGTAACAAAGGCAAGCCTCGAAGACTAGATGTGGCATCTTAAGGGAAAATCCTCTCACTGCTTATATTTAAAGGTAAATGTTTAAATAAATACATCTTCACAAATGATACTTTTTCCCATAAAATTAAGATTTTAATTTTTCTTAATGTTTTTGAAAATGTTCTTACAAATAGGTTCAGTTTGTGTCACAAAGTTTTCTGAATGTTTAAAATCTGACATGGTTGTTCCCAGTGCATAGGCTCTGAAAAAGCTCAGCAGAAAGACATGAATTTTGGAGAGGGATTGTGCAGACAGTTAAGCAGCGGGGAAACGATCACATCAGACTGAACATCCAGATAAAAATATATTTGAGATGGACAAAAAAAAACAAAAAAAACAGGGTGCTACAGTTATATTAAACATTGGTCTTTATTTATTTTCCATGTTACAACCACAATAAAAAAAAGAACAACAGATCACTAAACTAACACCCTACAAGTCTTTGAGAAATACTGGTGTATAACATAGAACAGGTGCCTTATTGTGGATTAGGAGGTGAAAATTTTTATCGTTGACTCTCTTTGGCTTTAGAAATATGCAGCCGTGGAGGTCCAATGATCTCTTAAAAAAAAAATCTCTTGTGTTTTCAGAAATGAATTGAATTGTGACTGATAAGGACGGCTCTACCGAAGCAGTGATTTCATGCTTTCTTCTTCTGGATCGGTCCTCTCCCAGCCCTGTCGAATTCGAGTGAGGCTTCTGTCCACGCAGGGCAGGAGGAGCAACAGTTTGAGAAGCAGCACCACTGTGGGAACCACCAGCGAAAGCATGTATCCAGGAGGAGTGAACCACTTGTAGGTGGAGGGGTAGAGGAATCTGTCCCAACCATAAAGGTAAGTGTGAAAGGTGCAGAAGAATAATGTGATGTATCCCAGCTTGGACTGAAGAAAAAAAAAAAACACAATTTTTAAAATATTCAGTGGAAATCCAAACAAAATAGGACTTTATACTTTGAAACTTCCCAGAATAGGTCAAGAGCTCAAACGTTAAACTGACCTTTAGCAAAATAGCCCTTTAAATGCATGTGGACTCCATCTTATCTTTGACCATAGTCATTTCTTTTCTATATCTCCATCTCTACATAATACAAGTGTGTCTTCAGCCATCATTCTCTCTAGGTGTGTGTGCACACAAAGAAAACCTTAATATTGTGGTCAAGGGTAATGTATGCTGCCAAATTACATTTGATGAATAACTTAACATTTAAAGTGCTGCTCTAATTTGGACTGGAGAGATGGGGGGGGGGTTGAGAAACTTGCTTGACATGACCCAGATACATTTATGAATGTGTGGTGTGGCTTATTTCCTGTCTGAGTGGTCATCTTAGGGGAAACAGGGAAACACAGGAGAGTGAACAACCACAGATATTTTAGGGAATTCTTCTTCTTTTTAAGCCTGTTCATTTTTTTTCTTATTCTTATCTCAACACTGAGCTGTTCTCAACAGCCTTGCTAAACCCCTGACAAGATCATTATTTTTCCACAGTGCTCACATTCCCTAAAACCTGGTGGAGAAACTTGGAAATCTTCATCGTTCTTGCTCAAGTCGAGCAATATTTTGATTTCTGTCTGCGTCAACCCATCTTCCCAAAGTCATGATATTGTAGTTGGATGAATAATTAATCCCCCTGCTGCCATGACCCTGAACAGGATTAAGCTTGTATGGAAAACAAATGAACGAATGAATAATTCAAGGGGCTGTTGATGAGCGTCTCCTGACGGAATGTGGCTGTGGTGCGTGACACAGGTGCCCTGTAGCTCCAGTTTGGGCCTTGCACTTTGTGTCACCTTGTGTCCTTTATTTCTGTTTTTGTTATTGTATGCTCATGTACTGTGCTCCTAAAATGTCCTCTAGGTAATTTAGAAAAAACAACATTTCACTAGGTTTTCTGAAAGCAGTCCTAAACATAATAATGTCTCACAGAAACACACGAGTGATTCTTATTTGGGACACCACTGCTCCAAAAACTCAAGAGTATTCCACATTTTGACTCAAGCACTTGTGGCTTTAGTATGTCTGCAATTTCTGCATGGTACTAAAATCCTCCAAAACACTTGAAAGTTTTGTGACTCAGAAAAAAACAGTATTTACCTGAATGAAGCTGAACTCTCTCCAGCTGAGAGCGTTGCTGACTGAAGGGAGTGAACTTATTCCTAACAGGAGATAAAAGCCGAAGCCTATGATTCCCATGGAGTAGTACGTGTCTGTGCGCCAGGCCATGGTGGTGTCAAATGGTGAGGTTTTGTTCTCCCTTATCTTAATTGGGGAAACAAAATTAATGTTTTTTTCTACAAATGTAAAAATAAAATAAGATGACTGTTATAGGTTATTAAAAATGTGCAAGGTTTCTTACCTGGGAGATAGTGTGAGCTGCAAGGCGATATCTCACATAGTACCTGAGAACAAAACAAACCGAAAGAAAATTATTTTTAAAAATGAATAACTATTAGAAAAGGACATTTGTCAGAAATCTATAATAGAATAGTTTATGTAAAGCTTTGGACCAATTTTAATGAAGCAGATCTACCTTACTTAGAAAATTATTTGGCAATGCCACACGCACCACTCATTATGCTTTCATACTAAACCAATAGCTAAATTGTCCATCTTCTTTTCAGCCAATCACAAACATATGTTTGCCTTTGAAATTGACAGATGTTTATTTCTCTGCATTCCAGAGGTTTCTCCCAGGAATTATGTTTTGGCGTGGTCTGGTCCTTATTCCTTTGATCCCTGAATTTATTTCCAATGAAAATAGAAATGTCACTTGTGTTTTTGGTTTCATGTAGATGATACATCAAGATGATTTTGGAGATGAAGTGCCATCCAGCCATCCATGTCCTAAACCGCTTTTTCCTTTTTGGGGTCACGGGGCTGCCGAAGCCTAACCCCATCTCTTCTGGAGGAAGGTAGAATACGTCCTGGACAGGTCGCCAGCCTGTCGCAGGGCCACTATCACACACCCATACACACTCACATTCACACTTAGGGATAATTTAGAGCAACCAATTAACCTATGAAACATGTGTTTGATTGGTGGGAGGAAACTGGAGTACCCGGAAAAGCTCCACACAAACAGGTCCCCCATTGGTGATTCTGTTTTAGGTCCCCGCGCCAAGACTTGAACCAGAGACCTTTTTGTTGTGAGGCAAGAGCACCAACTACTGCACCACCGTGCAGCCGAAGGCCCAAGAGCTGAAGGGATTTGATGCATATTTGCATCACTAAGCATCAAGGGGTAAACCACTATCAGTGTTTAGGCTCTAATTAATCTATGGTCTGAGCATTCTCCAAGCACTCATTGGTCCACAACCTAACTGTCAAACGGACATATTTGTTTCTCCCCATATTTCTGCAACACAAAAAATCTTTCCCAGAATTTCTCCATATTTAAGTTCTAGTTTTCATTTCTGTTTTACTGTTCTATAGAAAACATCGGGAGTGGCTGTACAAGATGGAAAATTTAAGTTATAAAGTCTATGGTACTATTTAAATCATGATTTATTTGTGAGAGAAACTAAAATGCATGTTCCTTTTCTTTCTCATCGCCTCCACCTCTGTGCTTCCCCACATTGCAGCAGTGGTTGAGAGAAGACAAATCAGAGACGTCATCTCTTTTTTTTGCACTCAGCCGCAGGAAGATTTAAAGAGTAATGGTAAATGGAGTTGAAATGATTTTTCTCCTGTTTCACTGATCACCAGTTGTACTTCCGATCAACAAAATTACTTATGATTCTATTCTTTCTTAAAATTATGGTAGAGGATAAGATCTTATTGATGAAAAACAAATGTCTGTCAGAAGAAGTCAGTTTAAGTTGAAAAAAAAAGGAGAACTGAAAGGGGGATGTGAAAAAAGACGTGGAAATGGAAGAGTTATTGAGTAAAAAACCTCAGACATTTCACAGATTGCAAAGCTTGACGATCATTCAAGGTAAGATTGAAGCACTCAGTGTGGCTGGACATGATTTTATTTTATTAAATTAATATATCTTTATGGTTCACTTCTGTTTTTATTTATACTGGTATTGTTTCAGACAAAATATATTTTTTTTCCTTCCTCCGACAGATGAAGTTGCTGCTTTTGCTTGTGGTAATGGGAACTGTATCTGCAAAGGTTCAAGGTTGGATTTGTTATTTACTTGACCACATTAATAAAACAATAAAGACTCTCTTAATTTTTTTATTCATTGAACACGAATAATAAAAAAAAAAATCTTTTTTAAATGAACCTTTTTTTAAACTCAGGGTCTTAGTAAAATGACAACTGGGAAAAACAAAAATAAAGCGAACTACATAAATGCTATATATATATATATATAGAGAGAGAGAGAGAGATGTTGATTATTTCTGTCTTTGTATCTGTAAGTTCATTTGTGCTCTGTATTTTAAAATAACATAAGCATCAGCATAAGGCATCATAATTTTAGTTTTATCACATTTATTTTACTGGTGAGAACCCATTGGTGGATTTAGTGAATTTCATAATTTATAATGTTGATTGTAGCAGTATAAATTATTGTCTGTATAGTCTTTATGCTTTTTAGTTAATATTCAGAATATCAGTTCATCAAAATTAATCAGCAAAGTGTATTTTTTGCAAATAAAAGGTTCTGTCTGAAAGTTGTTGCAGAGAGAGCTTACTCCATGAGCAACTTTTTATCCCTTTATAGAAACAGTTGCATTATTTACTGTTTGTGTTATACAGTATATCTAAAAATGAGGTTTTAGGATATAAAAAAATATAAACATGGAAAACATGAAAAGGAAGTAAAAGTGGAAGAGCCAGGGTTTTTGTCTAATTTGTCTTTCGCACTTTTTTTTTCCAGATCTTTCCGGAAAAATGTTTATATTCCCCCAGAAAACAAACACAGCTCATGTGAGGCTGAACCCAAATACACAGGGTTACAACGCGTTAACTGTCTGTCACAGGTAAATCTAGGAACTTCACAATGCTTTGTCTTATTTTAGTAAATTACATGTTTGCTTCCTCCAACAGATCTTTTACAGACATCAATAAAGACCACGCCCTCTTTTCTTTAGCCACACCCTCTCATGCCAACAGCTTCCTGATTTTCTGGCAGGACAGAAACCAGGAGTTACAGCCCCATGTCAGAGATGCAAAGGTTGCATATGGAGGATGGGATTACAAGTTAAACACGTGGCACTCCATCTGCACCACATGGGACTCGGTTTCTGGACTGGTACAAGTATGGTTTGACGGGACACCGTCAATCAGAAAATTTGCCACCTCTGGAGGAGCCATCAATGGAACTGTTATAGCTATTTTAGGACAGGTAATATTCACACAAAACGTTTTTTTTTTGCATTATTGTGAACAGTGCACAGAACGTTAAACCTCTATCCTTCATCTCCCATTGTTTTGGATACCCCACAGGAGCAAGACTCCCATGGTGGAGGGTTTGATATTAACCAGAGCTTTGTTGGGATGATAACTGATGTCCACATGTGGGACTACACCCTTTCTTCATGTGAGATCCACGAGTACATGGAAGAAATGCATTACCCATCAGGAAATGTGCTGAACTGGAGCGCACTGGATTTTGAGATTACTGGCAATGTGCAGATCGAAAATAAAATTCAAATTTGTCGCTGAACTTCTAAATATTCAAGTTGGCGTACGATCTTAAGCCGTCTTTATTTTTGACAAATAAAAGATACTGACTGATATAAATTGTTCCAAATGCTGTTTAATGACATTATTATCGGAGTTTGTTGAATAATCAAACAGCAGATTTATGTGTTGATGCTGCTTTTGTGGGAGAAAAAGAAATATTGTTGCCCAAATGAAATGCCAAAAAAATCCCCCTAGAGACAGAGAGGCCTGTGCAGTTCACTGGTGGACGCAGAAGCGCTGCAAAGCTGTGTGCGCGCAGTATCCGCTTAACCTCCAGTTCACACCAGACACGTATTTTTCCGCAACGGTCAGCAGGTACTACTGCTCAGCTGTGGTTATTTATAGCTTTTTTCTTTTTTCCATTATTAGACACCCACTGATCTGTGTGTATGTGTGTGTCTCAGTATCTGTCTGTTTATTGTGTTTATTTTCCTCTCTACAGTCTGTCTAGATACAAAAATATGATCACATTTTTCAGTCGCAGTGATTTATTGTGAAAAATGTGTTTTATTTTGAAAATTAATCGGATATTTTTTTAAATTAACCAGTTGACGTGAATCTCTCGCGGCTCACGCTAAATATAGACCAGACGACCAAACAATCTCAGCACGGTTTGAGCCAGCCGCGGAGGACCGCGGAGGACCGCGGAGGACCGCGGAGCTCCGCATCTGGTGTGAACCAGGCATAAAATCTCTAAGCGACGGTAAAATGATCCAAACATGCCTCACAAACATACTGATTTAAAAAGGTATAACGTGTGAAATCAGCTGTTACGTACCTGAAGGAAATTATAAGAGTGTAGAGAACATGCAGGGAAGCAAAGGCAAGAGCCAGCAGTCCCAACTGTTTCCTGCACAGCATCCAGCGATCCAGCCAGTCTGGAAAACGTCTGAAAACAACAAGAATTGACAACATATATTACTAACGATACATATACATACAGTAAATATTTTTTTTATATTATTTCAAATTGGGTTGTCACTTGTATTTAGTTCCTCTGTAGAGCTGAAGGAACGCTGCTATGATTCCAGGCAGATAACAGAGAGACAACAGGATGAGAGAAACGATGGGAAACACCTAAATGAAAGGGGGAGACGTTGATTATCATGACATCAACAATGTTAAATATTTACATGCTGCACATCTAAATTAAAGAAAAATTTTCTTTGTTATATACATTGAAGTAAACACACCTTATTGGCCAAAGACACCATGATCCGGAAGGACATGTCCTTTTGTTGTACAATGTAGGAGTACATGACATCTCTTAGGAGCAAATAGAAGAAAAACGAGGCAGTGAGCCCAATGGTCAGCCTGATGGGCAGCCTCCATCCTGGGAACAGCTGCAAGGGGAAGTCTTCCAGTTCCCTGGCTGCAGACAGAGATCCTCTATCCAGAACACTGAAACCCATTTTGGTAGCAATTTCTGCCACAACTTGCTTGGCCTCAGCATTGCTTCCACACAGGTACACCTGGATCATAAAAACATGAAACATTCTTACTGATCTACAATTGCTCCAAATATGAATTATAGTGTTTCCTCGCCAGGAAAATGTTTATTTTTATCTGCTCGTGTAATGATGAAAGGCTGCATTTGATTGTACATATAAGGGGGCAGGCCTAACAGTAACTTCCTCCAAGATATACTAAATTTAGGTACAGAGAGCAGGTATAAACCAACAACAATGCTGCGATCCCCTTTTGATGTTGCTTATTATGTTCAAAATACCACACACCCCAGTAAATAAAGATCCATAATCCTGTGTGGTATCATGTCCTCTGGGACTGCACAACAGCATCAAAACAAAACAGGGAGCCCCACATGTGCAGCAGCTTTGCACTACAGAGAGACGGCAAAACATGTGATGGCAAGCTTAGATCTAAGACAGGCTGGGGAGTCAGTTGATTCAAAGAAACATCAGAGGTGGTACTCACAGCAGGATTTAGTCTGATTTCTCAAATCTGGCTTATGCTACTTGATCTTAATTTTGGGCGAAAACTTCAAAATGAGTTCTTGATGTAAAAAGGAAAAGGTGTTTTCTAGCCATTTTTGTGTTGCTGGTCACAAATGGATTATTTGTTTTCTGGTGATGTTAGAATCTTCAAAAAAAAAAAAATAATAAATCAAAAAGCAGTGTAGGATATGACAAGATTTCAGTACCTGTCTGTTAGCATCTGCGGGTCCGTTCTGGAGGGCCCAGGCAGACAATGTGTTAAAAGCTTTCACCACATGAGCTCCAGGGATCAGCCTGGATAGAAAAACAAACCTCATTGTTATACTCAAACACATACAGTCAAATTACTAAAGATTAAGATGCGATCATTGGCATTCAAAGCGTTTGAGATAGTGCCCTTACCTCTGCAGATACTCTGCATTAGAGTCTGTGTACATATTTTTCTTGAGATTATTGCTAACATCCACCAACACCTTTCAGCCAAAAGACAGAAAAAGAAGTGTAAGCAGTGTTTGCAAAGTTGGGAAATAAAATAAAACTTTATTAGACACTTGTACCTTTCCTTTAAGTTGTGGCGCAAGCGGCTCCATAAAGTCATAGTGTTCTCTTTGAACACAAATAAAGATCAAATGGGCATGTTGAGCTGCTGCCTCATGATTCAGCGCCTGCAAAACACACACATTAGAAGAAAGAATTCCTGTTATGGATGGTAATTAAACACATTTTTTAACAACTGTTTATGAGGAAGTGGTTTTACGATCTAAAACGGGTTGCATATTTTGGTAAAAACTGCTATCCTTTTTCTGCACTCTGACTTTGAACGGTTACAATCACTTTTGACCAAATACCATTTTCAGCTTTGACAACACAACATATCAAAACACACACTTAATAGAGGTTTTGTTTGGTAAAAGGTTGCCCAAATACCTGAGTTCCTGGAGGCAAGGGGCCACAACTGCCGGGTCTGCGGCTGCCGTAGACCACTTTGTATCCACACTGGAGCAGGCGCTGACCCAGAGAGCGCCCCAAGTCCCCCGTCCCAAAGATGCACAACAGCTCGTGTCGTGGCACGGCTGCTGTGTTGACAGAGCAGAGCAACACGCTATCAGGTTTCACCTCCTCTGACATGCTGCTCAGCTGGCCGACAACTCTCAGCAAGATGTAGATTCAGAGAAAGAAAAGGAGCTGTGTTGAAATATGACTCCAAATTGTCCAAAACTTGAGCGCTGTTGGTTCTTTAAAACAGATTAGTGTCAAGACTGACTGGTTTTTAAGTCACACAGCAGCTTTTGGATCAACTTATCTCCTCCCATTTTTAGGGATCTGCAGTAGGTCGGAACTGGGAAACTCCGCAGCACAGGGTGGGGGGCGAATCTGCCTGGAAGTTCTGGTTGTTTATCTTCTTTTTGTTAATTTGACACTATGTGGATGTGGCTGTGCGATGGTATCCTAGGGGGGTGTGCCTGTGTCTGTTGGAAACACCGTGGCAAGATTTCAAACTAGAGCGGTTTCTGGGAAATCATAGAATGAACTGTGACAGATTATGCAAGTCTGGAATATCCTACTACAAAAATGCCTGGCAAGTGACCAATGTTTTTCCCGCTCTACCAAATCTGTACTTTCACAAACCAACCATGTTCAAAATCTGTCTTCATTTGCTCCAGTTTCATCTAGGAATAATCAAAGACGCACAAGCGCTTTTAAAGAAGTACTCCGGGGCAAAAATGTGATCACAAAGTACATTTTTGTATCTAGGCCAATCTGTGGTCACACAAAGTGAACCCAGTGGTTTTCTCTCACTCCCTCTTCAGCGTACCGTTTCTATTTTCCACCCATAAAATCACACACCGTTTACCGAGTGCATAATTACTTTGACAAATGGACAAAGCAAACCGCACACCTTTTTATTTGCAGGATGTTATTTGTGTGAGACTTAAAATGAAAGAACCCAATCCTTATAATCAGCCACTGATACTTTGGTCAGCTCGCTGGTTCAGAGAGTTTGCAGGCAAACCCCCCCAATTACAGGCTAATCTGCACTCTTGTTTTCCCCCATGAGTAATTAATGTTCTTTGCTTTGTATCTGAAGGTGGCCTCTGACTCTCATCCTTCTTTTTCCCCCCAAGAGGTCCAGAAGAGCTTTGCTGTTCAGAGCTGAGGTTAACCACAGGCCTAGTGACCTGTCCTGAACTGTAATTACTGTGTTCCACACTTCTTCACTAAATACCTGCAGAGTCCTTTTGTATGCACTTTTTGGCATGCGAGAAAAACAAAAAAGCTCTTTTTAAACCAGATGTTAACACAAAACTGAAGCAATAATAGGATAAGTGTTTGTTTGGTTTGAGCTTAGAAGCTTCTTAATAATAAAAAAAAAAAGTAATAGTGTTTATAATATGTTGTCAAATGTGGGGTCTCCATATTTTCTAATTAGAGTGAACAAATAGGTTTTGGTATCCCAGAGTTCCTTGCCCTTTCCAAAAAAAAAAACAGCCTCAAAGATTAGCTCAGAAAATCTGAAGCCCTTAACAACACAGGCAGCCTTCAATAGCCATATCAGCCGCAGTCAAACAACAACAAACCAAGCAATCCGGTCTAAAACAGCGTGGGAGGCTTTGGGATAATCAAAACAGAAGTGAGTGGAGGCAGCAATCACATATCAAATGTCAAATATGGAAAAAGGCTCTCTCAGCGTAGGGTGATGATTGGGCTGTCCAGTTTTCCCAGGGCGAGAGCCATTACGGTGATTGGCTTTACACTACGATATAACTGATTGTTTAAGCAAAATGCAGGGTGCATTAGAGCCGTAAGCTTATGCTAATGAATTCTGGTGCATAGAATGAGGCTCGGTGGTACAGTAAAAATTATTCTTTTTATAAGTACCGACAAGCAACTTGATTAACAAAGAAGTAGCTTGCACTTTAAACAGTGGGATATTTGAAGTTTAGAGCTGAAGATGTGTTAGAAGTTGGCAAAAGAGTAAATTTAAGAAGGCTATCAAGCTGTGATGGGTTCACGTTGGGGGATCAGGCCTCAGTTGCTGGTTGCTGTTTACTGCATGGTTTGTAAGATATGCAAAAGATGTGCAAAGTCACAAAACCCACACAATATTTTTTTTTTCTTCTGTTGCGCTCTCACCTGCACATTTCCACCACCTGAACATCCGAATTCCGGCACAGCTTGCGAATAAATCAAGACGCTCACACATAGTCATTATGGCTCACCTCCTCAGTGTCGTGGCCTGCATTCATTGAGTTAGCCTCCCTCTTGCTTGTTGCTATAATTCACAAACAGGAGGCTGTAATCAGCGGGGACATAACTGTGAATCTACATACATATGGGCACTTTGCACTGATCATTTATGGTAAAAAGTGAGACTGCACTAACTATGAGCTGAATCAGTGCACACATATTGTGTTGTGCTAAAGAAGGTGTCATTTTTTTTAGCACAGAGCATGCTCACCATGTGTGGGTAAGGATGATTGTTTTTGCTTTTTTTTTTTTTTTTTTTTTTTTTTTTTTTTTTTTTCAGAATAGGACCACTTTAAAAAAGCCTTAAAAACACTAAAGAATTTTTTTCTGTTACACATGTTTTGAAAATTATATATATTTTTTTGTTTTATAGAATACACAAGTGTCAGATATCCCACTAGCTTGCCATTTTAACTCTAGCTCTATAAATATAAGATCAGTGACTCAGGACGCAACTTTAATCACAGGTTTTTATGACACAGCCCTAATCAAAATCTTTTATTCATGTGTTTCCTAAAACTGGGTTTGACACAAGTGAAACACCAATTTCTACACCCATACAATAAATACATCAAGTGAGGCATAAATGTTAACTTTAATTATCAAGTCAAGAAGAATTAAATCCATAACTCAAGTTGAGTATTTTGTTTATTTTTAATTTAAAGGCCGTTGCGAAGCAGCAGTCCCCTCGTTACGAAGAATAATCGTCCCTCATCTTAGCTTTTCTTTCAGGAATCTTTAAGGTGCAGGAGTAAAAGTTGAAGCTATTTTTTCCTCTGCAAAGCCTCCTGATCTCAATCTGATTAGAAGATGTGTTTGAAAGTGAGTCAGAGTCATGCAGCAGCTTCATATAGGAGGGGACTTAAAGGATCTGCCGCTAATATCTGAACGGCTGATGCCAGAAGAGCAGTTAGGTGCTGCTGTGGTAAACAACACTAAGTCTGTTGATGTGTATTTGTTTAAAACAAGGAAAGTCATCCTTTATTTCTCTTTGAATGTTTTGTGAAGGGTTGGTTAGGCAGGACATCAAAGCAGCTCTAATAAAGGTTCAATTATGCAGAAACGGAGAAGGACAGGAAAAATATAATATTGATTTTTCGCAGTGATGAGGTGAGACCAGACGCTCCTCAGGTGATGAATTATTGGACACATGAATTATTGGACCAATCTTGTTTGGAGAGAATGTATTAATAATGTTCTACAGAAGAAGGGCTTGTTATTTTATGTTCTACAAAAATAGGAGAGCGGCACAAAAGGAGGGCATGTTTAGAGTAACATTTGTGCTGCAGGGGCCTGGTATGATCTTAGCTTTTGACCAAACTGCTACACTTTATTCCCCCCGCGTGTCTCACCTCAAGTTCTCTGCACGACATATCTGCAGTTTGTTTTCCCCTCAAGGCGCTCAGTGTCATCGTGTGAACTTTCCTGACTATCTTTTCAGGTCATGTTTTGAGCTGAAGGCCACAACCCAACGCTGCTGCAAAGGCCACATCCAAAAGCAGCACCTCTTCAGGCAGGAATGTAACCAACAAACACCCTGATAATGGGGCAAAGAAAAGAGTTGCGCTGCCAAAATGCTCTTTTTTTTTTTTTTGTAAGCAGGAGTGTTAGTGTAAAACTAGGTCCAGCTGGCTGGATGAAGACAGATCATGAATGAATTTGCAACAGTGCTACATCCTCAGCAGGAACTCTTTCCCTATCCATCCCTTGGATTTCTGGGAAGTTTGTCACAGGGGTTTTTGTGAAGATTCCTCATAAATCCAACCAAATGACCCAATAACAATGGAAGCGTACTGAGAGATTAGAAAGATAGAGATGTTACTTTTTAGACTGATATATTAATGTTGATATATCTGCCAGATATGACAAGACAACTTTAAGCATGACTTTTATTTTAACCTTATAAAACCATTTTTTGCCCCAAATTTGTATTAGCATGATCCAAACTTCCCTTCAAAACCCATTATAATAGTCCATGTTTTTCCCCCTGTAGTTCCTTATCATTCCAGTGGGGGCAGTAGAGGGGCTTTTACTGCTAATTTCAAAATGGCTGCTTCCGTGAAATCTATATTCTTATTGACCCTTTTGGTAAGAAAAGTTTGACTAATTTTCATAACTTTATGGTGAGAATAACTCAAACACAATTTTATATTTTTTATTTAATGATTACTTGCTGTGTTCAAATAATCCTGAATTTTTTGTAAATTCATTTTTTATAATTCAATTACACTATATTAAAAATATTAAAAATGTGTAAATCAAATTAGAGACAGTGGGTATAGAAAGTTCTTTTTTTTCTGAAAACTCATGTCAATATTTTTATATCTTAAACTAACATTTACAAAAACTTACACACTCAATCAGTGTGTTATGTCTGATATTAGCTCTATCTCATAAAAAAAGAAAATTACAATTTTTTGTTGGATTTAATTAAAGGGTTTAAAAAACAACAACAAAAAGAACAAACAAAGGAAAGCATTTATGAATATAGTTGAATATAGGATTTTTTGAAAGGGCCAAGTTAGTTGAAAAGTAGCAAATACGTGTTTTCATCTTTGTTTTTTTTTTTTTTTTTAAAGAACTTATCTCGCAACACATAGAGGCAAGAAGTGAAACTACACTAACTGGAAGCTGCACTGACTAATCAGCAGTTTCTTCCGCTTTGTACAGGTGAGTCATCTGTAACACCATATTGCTCAAAAATGTAAAAAGAATACATTAATAAATAATTACAAAATATATGAAATACAAATAAAAAATAAAACGATTAAACGAAAAAGCTTTTAATTGGAAAAAAAACAACTAAACAAACGTTTTTGTAAATTTTTTTGGTCTGGCCACATATCTCAAAAGACTTCTATTTGTCAAATTTTAAGCTCCAGCTTATTTCTACTGCCTCATTTTGTCCAAGATGACACTATTCACTGCTGTTTCTGTATTTTTTCCCCTCACTATTTTATTTCACATTGTTCCAAGTCTCCCTATACAACATCAAATTCCTCTTTTCAACAGAAGTCCTTGCGGTACAAAATAAATAATTCATCTTCATGACCACGCACCGTTGAATATTTCATTTTGAAAGCCATGTATAATTATAGTTGACTTTTGCGCCATGCTGTCATTTCAGCGCTCCCTTTCAGGTCAATTTTTTTTTTTTACAGCGGAAAGTTTTTTTCTTAACCCAGCAGACTACTGTTGTTTGTCAAGTAGGGGCAACGTGACTCAATTATTGTTATCTGACAAATACAAAAAATACATTATTTTACTCCAAGCTGCACCTAAAATTAACTAAATATGGGCTCGTACTTACTTAAATTTTAGCGCAAATATCCACAAAATGATGACAGGAAATCAGATAAAACAAGCTGTTACAACTCCTGCAAAGGTGATAATGAAATTTAATGAGAGTTAATGGGGTTATACTGATCAGAAGAGTAGAGAGACCATAGGTTAATGCAGCTTCTAACAGGACAGAGATTGAATGGGTGGGTGGGGAGGAGTATATACACAGTGTGTACACTCTTGCAAATGCTGAAAGTGTTAGGGCTTATCTCAGCACTCGGGGCTTCGCCTGAAATCATTAAATTGTTGTAACTCTTCTCAGTTTGAGAATAATACATGAGCCCTCCGGTAGCTCTTTGATTCTCTTGTCCTGTGCAACTGGAAGGGTTATACAAGCTGTGAGTGTCTGCATAAGCAGGAGCGTATGTGCGTGCGCGTGTGTCCTTTTATCTCTCCTTTGCTTAGCAGCAGTTTATTAGACCTCTGTGAGTATTACCTGCACAGAGGCCTTTGTTAAAATATGTTCAGAAAAAGATGGTGGCGACTAAATGAGATAGAGGGAGAGTGTACAACAGCCTGTGGTGGGAAGACAGAGTGTAGTTGTTGTGTGACACAGAGACGATGAGGTTTAAAATGTTTATAGGGTGTAAAAGACATTATTAAGACAAAAGGAAGACAAGTGTGTGAAGTAATAAAAGAAGAATATACAAAACTGTGAACCACCTCAGTTATAGCTTATATGAAATGTCTGGATGTACCACTTTCAAACCAATCAGGGCCTTTCCATTTTGATTGGCTAAGTTTTGGGAAATAGTGTTCCAGCTCTGCTAAAGTAGAAGCCTGAGCTATTGAGAGATAGTTTTTTGACTCAAAGACCACATTTCTACAGCATTTTTTTTTTCTCCAGGATGAAAAGTATCAGACAGAAGCACCCCTAATCAAAGCATGAATCAGGTTAACCCCTTTTACTCAATCTCTGAAGCTAGTTTACAAGTAAAATTAACAGCAGCCAATTTGGCTTGGTAGCCACTCACTAACTTTAGGTCAAAATTGATCGATAAATACCTGTTGGTGGAATAGCAGTGATGCAGACGCTGGAGTCCATTCCACTGCCAGACCCCTACCAGAGCTATAGTGATAAATCGCTTGTAAGCGCGTCCTCCCACGCTCAGCCGCTAAACAGAGGCTGTAAGCAATGGTACAAACGCAGACTGGCCGGGGAACGGCCGTGCTACAGCCATACACAAATGAGAAGTTTCGGCGTCCAAGTTCATGTGCCAGCGTTCCCAATCTTGCAGTATCGCTGGTACCACACGCAGTCACGTCAAATTTTGGTGCAGTTCAAAAAAATGTTCCATGTGTAACAGCGTCTATCCTGCGGCCATATCTCGGTCGTTGCACTACCAGTCCACTGCTAACAGCGTCTGTATCACAGGGATGAGATTTTTTCCGTGCTCCAGCCGTGACATAGCTGTGAAAGCCAGTAGGACCAGGCCTTAAGGAAGGTATAACCCATTTGCAGAGGGGGCTGAAAACGATTCCTTCCATCACCATGTCCCATGTCAATCCAATCCAAAATAGGATTAGAAGTCACTTGGATCCAAATCTAAGAGGTCCTTTTTTTGTCCCAGAACCGTTTGAATATTATTTTCTGTGATGAAGACTGCTCAGACTTTGGGATGTCCTCAAGAACTCTTCACACCATAGCTTTGTCTGCATTCACTCACTACGCTTCATTTAGTGTACTATTTATTGCGGTCACTAGTTTTTTGGAATGTCCAGATCTACCATTCCATAATCCATTGCTCTGGAATGTTACCAGAAGTCTCTGAAAAAAACTAATATTCATCCATGCTCCCTGGATTAATGAATATAGACCACAATGCATTTGAATGATTTGTCATTTGGGGAAAAAAAATTATAAATTATTTTTCATTAATCATCCAGGTTTCCAGCATCACGGCTTTTCTTTGGGAAAAAGATGACATCATATTTGGCATTCAATTGAACAATTTTATTAAAATCCAAGGCCTTTGATAGTCCCAAACAATATAGCTTTTAAAATTTATGGAGGTAATTTGGACATAAGTACATGACTTTTGTTGCTATAACTATAGACTCTGGTGTTCCGATTGATAACCTTTGTTGAAGAAAGTAAGTTAAAGTGAGAGACAGAGCCATTAGATGCTGTTGGTAATTGAATCAGATATGGTTACAACAGAAGAAGTTTTGGTTTGATGAGTAAGTCTGTCAAAGTGTTCTATCAGAGAGAGTCTCAGCTCCCCATTCCATTATGGAGCCTGGTATCAAACCTCTAGTGTAAAAGGAAATCTGAGTTATTGCATATCTATGGTACTTACATCTGTAAAATTACACACCTCACACACTCAAGCATTGACCATAGTCATGCATGACAGCAGTGAACAATCACAGACTCATGAGCATCTTAGGTAAAAGTAAAACATGTTGGATGGGTTTATTTTGAAGTGGGTGAAAGAGAATTGAGTTTAAGTTTCAGGAATCCCAGGGGAGAGTGTTAGGATTATAGTTTTCACTGCATCATGATCACTCCCAAATCCTCCATTTAAACTGTAATACTTTAATTCTAATTACTCCACATAAGCTTTGGAGAGCTGCAGAGTGGGAGGGTCTTTATCCCAGGCGAGAGAGAATAGGGAGGAGAGAAAAATGGAAGCTGAGAAAGAGAACAGCTTGTTCTGGCTTGTTCTTTATTTTTACAGGAAAGGTGCATTGGCAAAGATTTAGAGGAGGAGAACACAAGCGCCCAGTCTGTCATTGGAAGTTTATATGATAAAGCTACATTTTACCAGAGCACTCGAGAATCACCAACTCCACTCAAACAATTAGTTTGAGCACATAAAGTTGATGAAATGCAACAAAGTTTGTCCACAACCGGAAAAGTTCTGCACAGATTCAACACAAATTAAATTAACAACAGGTATGCTCAGTGTTCACTCAACCAGATATGACTCCCCTGTAATAATGTCTCCCTCTGTTATAGATACATTTTGCACAAGTGAGAAACTTAGTCCCAATTGCCCTTGTGGGTGGATACAAGCTGTCTACGGGTGAAAAATGGGCAAACCTGAGTAGGTTTTTAAGATTGTAGATTGCTAACCGAGCCCATAGAGCTAAAATGTTCACCCACATATTTTTTTCTATGGGTATGCTGCAGGTGACAGGTTGAAGCCAGCATTTAAACAAAATATACTGCTCACAAAATTAAAGGAACACTTTTTTTATTGGGCCTGGCATGAATTGAATTAAACCTGTCTGATCATTTTCTTGTTGGTTAAACAGCTGAGGGCCTCGTTAATCAATTTCAGCTGTATTGGTGTTCATGGAATTAACAATAGGTGCACTTCAGTGGCAACAATTAGAAAACTCTCCAAACAGGACTGGTGTTACATGTGGAGGTCATTTCAAGTTTCTCCCTCTTGATCTTTTTTGGCTGGTTTTCCACTCGTGCTGATTTTGAATTCTCTCTACTGGCAGTATGAGGAGATTCCTTAACCCTACAGAAGTTGCACAGGTTGTCCAACTTCTCCAGGATGGCACATCCACACGTGCTGCAGCAAGAAGGTTTAATGTGTCTCCCAGCACAATCTCCAGAACATGGAGGAGATTTCAGGAGACTGGTGGTTATTCTCGGAGATCTGGACAGGGCCGTAGAAGGTCCTCAACCCCTCAGCAGGACCCATACCTGCTCCTTTGTGCAAGGAGGAACAGGCTGAGCACTGCTCGTGCCCTACAGAATGACTTCCTGAGGGCCACTGGTGTGAATGTCTCTACCCAAACAATCAGGAACAGACTTCATGAAGGTGGCTTGAGGGCCCCACGTCCTGTAGTGAACCCTGTGCTCACTGCCCAGCACCGTGGAGCTCCACTGGCATTTGCTCAAGAACAACAGAACTGGCAAGTCCGCCACTGGCGCCCTGTACTTTTCACAGATGAGAGCAGGTTCACCCTGAACACCTGTGATAGACGTGAAAGAGTCTGGAGAAGACAAGGAGAACGTTCTGCTGCCTGCAACGTGGTTCAACATGACAGGTTGTGGTGGGTCAGTGATGTCTAGGGAGCATATACATGGAGGAACACACAGACCTCTACTGCTAGAAATGTGCTCTGATGTATAAGTTATCCAGATGAAATCTTGACATTGTGTCAGACCCTACGCTGGTGCAGTAGGTCCTGGTTTCCTCCTAATGCACGACAATGCCCGGCCTCACGTGGCAAGAGTATGCAAGCAGTACCTGGAGGATGAAGGAATTGAAACAATTGAATGGCCTTCATAGAACATCTCTGGGACATTATGTTTGGGTCCATTAGGCGCCGCCAGGTTGCTCCTCAGACTGTACAACAGCTCAGGGATGCCCTCACACAGATCTGGGAGGAAATGTCATAAGACACCATCCGTCGTCTCATTAGGAGCATGCTGCAATGTTGTCAAGCATGCGTACAAGCTTGTGGGGGTCACACAAGATACTGAAAAATATTTTGAGTTGCAGAAATGAAGTTTTGGAGAAAATGGACTAGCCTGCCACATCTTCATTTCACTCTGATTTTATGGTGTCTACACAATTGATCCCTCTGTAGATTGAAAACTTGTATTTCCATTAAAAGACTTGGCATCCTTTTGTTCCTAAGACACTGCCCTGTCATTATTTGTATCGATATCCAACTTCGTATTGAGATCTGATGGATCTAATGTGTTTCTTTAAAGTGCTTCTTTAATTTTTGTAAGCAGTGTATAAGGAGTGAAGTACCCTTACCATTTTAGCAATATATCAGCTTCGGTATGAAAACTTTGGTTCAAGAGAACCTGATCTTTAATGTATATAGCATTATTAATCCTCACAGAGAGACATCCTTTAATATCGATAATTGGTTGTTTTCTCTAAATATACTTTGAAGGTTACTTTTTTAAGTTAAAGTAAGCTCAAAGTATACCAGAAAGGTTACTTTAAGTATACTTTCATAAACTTGAAATAAACTTTAAAGTAAACTGTTAGTATATCAGAAAATTTACTTTAAGTATATTTTTAAAACTAAAACTGGGCCAATTTAGTCCCTAAAAGTATACTTGTTAGTAAACTCCCGTGATACTTTGCAAGTCTACTTGGGAAATACTTATTTTTGGTAAAGGTAGGTGAGACGCAGGCGTGTTTTTCAGATTTTCAACCTCCTCATAACCTGCACTAGGGGCCCGTTTGTAATGTTCAAATGATGAGTGTGCGCTCCTTGAGGGCTCTGTGCTTATAGCCTAAATTAGGAAATTAGACAATTTGTATGCAGTTGGTGTTAGCATCTTATAAGCACTAAGCTGTCACCTGCTCACCCCTTGCCTACAGTAGCCAGTGCTAGCAGTGTAGCATCACCAGTGTCTCATTTGTGCGTGTGACTTGCATTATCCTAACAAATACTTCATGATACATTTACCACATGAACGACAATGGTACATTCCCTAAGGCTGCTACATGAGCCTCAAGGAAACTGCAAGGCACACCTGGGGTCCCTTTACGATGCGTCTGCACTTGCCTATGAGCCTCTACAGGCCCAGACAACTCAAAAAACTCACAGTGCCCTCATACAATAGGTCAACCCCCGTACAGTTGTATGGGACTAGGGCTTTATATTTGGCAGCCTTCCACTTTGGTGGAAATTTGTCAAAGCTGCCACAAGACACAACAAGTGCGGACATGGTGTTGTTTTTGTTCATTCCAAAATGGTATTTTTCAAAGATTTTCCAGATTACTAGCCGTGTGGTCTATGCAGAGCCAAAATCATCCGTTTTTAGACTGATTTCAAAGGAACTTTCAAAAACCAAATATTTAGTAGTGGCTGCTGTATTAAATCTTTTCTGTCTCACTGATGCCACTTTGGAAATAATGTGTGCACCAAGAGTGCACAGCCATGGCCGCTGCACAGAAAATAGTTTTTGACCACATTTTTTAGTCTAGAATAGATCATTGACGAGGAGAGGAAAGAGAGGGAGGAGCAGGCCGCAAAATTAAATGTGCTTTTTTTTCTTTTTTTTTTAAAGATGAATGGAATATCATAAGCTGGCTTCACCACTGATTTGTTCTTGCCTCAGGCAGAATGTCGGAAGTTTTTCTTTTTATTTATTTCCTTCATGCAAACACCTTTCAGATGACCAAAACATGTCCCAGCGGTGGCACAGCTAAGAAAAATACACTAAACTCCTAGTACTTTTAACACAAGGTCTTATATGCCTCCAGCAGATACATTACATGATTACCCTTAGGTATCAGCAGCTCAGAAGACAGACAAATATTTTTGTGGGATTTAATAACACTTTACTGACCGGTGGCCCGATGGGATTTGAGTTCAAGTCAGAGCTGAACATGAAAACGAAACAGGAAAGATGTTACCTCGACCCAAGGGAGTTCCGACTTGCCTTTTTTCTCATTTCTCAGTCTGTTATCTCCCTTTGCATTGGCCGCCTTCATCCCACTTCCAGAGCCGAGGAGACACACGCATAGGAAGCAAAAAGATTCACACAGAAAAAAAAAAAAGTATTAAAAAGAAAAGCATATTTTCCACATATACACGCTTATCCATATTGGCATATACAGACACACAAAGTCCTATTTCAGGATGCTGTCAACAGGGGGACGGAGGTGAGAGGAAACACAGGAGGAATTTTTTTCTGCTTCATTCTATCACACTACCGTGACACCCCTATTTACCTCCTCCATCTATCTCCACACTGACTGTCTAGCACCTCAGCGTGACTGTGACTGGGAGTCGTGTGGCCGAGTCTGCATGAGTGCAGGCCGAAAGTGTATAAGCGCATTCACAGTGATGGAGGACAGTTAGGTGGACACTGTTTATTGCGCTCTGCAGTGTGACAACACGCGGTGTAGCCCATCAGCCCTTGACAGGAACCCTGTGTTTTCGTTTAGATGGCTCCAACAAAAGCGCTTTGGAGACTCTGGAAGTTTCTTTACATGAGGTAAAAAGTTGTGCAGAGGTTTCCCAAATGATCTCTTTTGGAGAAACTTTATTCCTATTTTCTCTGGCACATGAGTTCTCATTACTATTCTATGGCTTTGTCTCACACTTCATATTTCCTCCTGCAAATATGAGAAAGCCAGTTTCATTTAGGAAAAGTGTTTTGCCCGGCTCCCCATTGTCATTTTTGCTCTAAGAAACACAGAGAGCTATAGTCCTTTTTTTTATGTTGATAAATTATCTACACACACACACTCTACCCAACTGCCTCTCCATTCCCCCAAGGCTACGGCCGAGGATTTTTCCTCATATTATCAAATGTGTGGTGAAGGACTCAAACATCTAACTTCAGGCAGGTTAAACTCTACTAAAATGTATTTTAATAAACAAACCAAGATTCTGCACAAGCAAGAAATACACATCAAAACCAGAAAAATAAAATATGCGCTCTGAAGCAATGATGAAAGACAGCAAATATGCAGCAGAAGGGATAAACTGGTTAATACACAACACAAAGCGAGGCAAACCTGGAAAGAACGGAGAGTGGATGATTGACAGATACAAAGATGCTGAGAAAATTAATAACAGAGAATTGGTGCAGAAGAGGAGCAACATGAAAAACTCAAGAGTAGAGCACGAAAATACTCTATGCAAATAACAAAACAAGCTAAAATCTCAGTGGTTCTGTTCAAAAGGGCTGCATGTGCACACCTGATGGAGAGAAGGTTTAATGCCAACAACATAGGTAATCCTTAAAATATCCATTTGAAATCAGTGAAGGATTCATTCTTTTTATTTAGTTTGGAAAAAAATGCATAAGGAGAAAACAGACAAGAAAAGTTGATAATGAAAACAGATCTTGGTTGCAAGATATGAACAAACAGTGTCAACTGAAACATCATGCATGATATGTACATCTGCTGATCTTTGTAGGGACCATGTCAGCCATTCCCCTGGTTAGATGTAGGAAGAAACCTCATTAACATATTCCAAAAAAAAATGTTGATTTTATTTAAAATATTTGTAGAGTTCTTTTTTTACAAAGCATAATTATGTCAAAATCAAATGTTTTCACTAGAATCTCACAGTCCTTGCCCTGAAATGTCATAGCAGGATAAACTGGTTATCTCCCCAGCACCCATATCAATCAAAGACTCACTCCGATCATCTTTTGATATGTTGTAAAAAGCATACATTCCCAGTGTTTTATTTATATAATACAATTTTTAGCCAAAAAAAAGTATTCATTTAGGACAAAGTTATTCTAGAGTGGCAGAAGTTCATTAGAGATTTGCCTCTGACTTGTGGGCGGGACTGTTGGTTTGGAACATTGACAGTATACAGAGATGGACAAAGCGCTTGTGATGTCACCCATAGAAAATGCCTTACCTCCGGTTCCAATGAAATCAAGTTAATTCAGTTGCCATTTTTCCACGATACAGACGTTGCCATGTTGGAACCAGATGAAGTCAGTAAGCGGTGATTGGTTCAAATCAGTCTGAGTCATCATTTCTATGGCAACCACTCAGGATCATAATCAGGGGTGAGCTTGTTAGAAAACCACACCCTTTCTACTGAATTTTAATAAAGCAATACTCAGAAATGCAATTTTTAGTTATATTTCCTCATATGTGTCCTCCATCATGAGAAAAGGCCACATGTTAAACTCAAGATCCCCCTCCTCACCTGTGGCTGTCATTTATCTCCACCTGGTTGGCCTCTTTTCTCCCACTGTATGTGTTACACAAAGCAAAGATGCAAACCACACACAAAGCAAACAGTGTTGGAAGCAACAGCATAATCGGTTGAGTCATCTTTAGCTATAAAGGTAAATGCATGTTTGTTTATGGCTGACAAGCATGGTAAACAGATTCAGACAGCTTTTCTACAATGTGAGAAACTTTTTGCCTATAACTTCTGCAAAAACTCTTTGCCATTTCGTCTATGAGACAACCATTTTTTTATTTTCCACTTCATAAAGTTTTTCTGCAAGCAGTGCATGCAGAGCTACTGTTACTGCTGATAGATACAAAATCTACACTCAGCTGCTCAACACAGCATCTGAATCCTGCTGACAGATAGGGAAACATGATAATCCAAACACAGACATGTGGAATACTTTCTTCCTAATCATTTTATAGATAAATAATCTAACCTTTTTTCGTTGACCCTACCACTAGAAAGTTTTTCAAAAGCACCTATTCCATTGTGGAGAAAAATTTGTTAAAATTAAAAATGGAAAAGTTATGCGAACTTTATTTTCCAGGAATAATTATATAATCTATTTAAAAAAAAATAAAAATAAGCTTGTATTTGTAGAGTCATCATTTTTACTTTCACATGCATTTAATGATTTACAGGGGGGGTTATTGGCAAGAGTCTGGCAATACGATGGATATCTTGACACACATGTCATGATACGATATGTATCCCGATAAATCCCAAGACAGTACCAAAGAATATTTGACATTTTTTCCTAATTATGACTTATTTTAATTATCTGAATATAAATTTTTTTCACAAAAGTAAAATTAAATAAACTCTATTTAATGATCAGAACATTAAGCACTGCAACAGTGTCTCATAAACAAGTTACCCAAGTACATTTATTCTTTTGGTAATTTAGAAAATATTAAAGTGGAAAACTGAAGTACATATTTGCTTTTAAATAACTAATGTAATTTTACCTTGGCAGTATTTTTAAATTGATAGAAGTATCTGCAAATAAAGTATTGTGATATTTCACTGAATCTACATTTTCTTCCACTTCTAGTTTTACATGCATACCCCGTGCACAAAATATAAAGCCTCTCACTGACGTTGCAAAACCACCCTAAACCTTTTCCCTAATGTAATCACATGCTTGGTTTTTTGCTTATTTATCCGACCATAAAGCACCCTGAGACTCAGGAATCAGAGGTTAATTGGTGTCACATATTCAGTTCTCCTCCACAGATTATGTCTTTACCTCGAACAAATGAAGTCAAGCTGCAATGGTGTTGCTCCAATCATCACTCGTAGCCCTCTGTCGCTGATAACAATCAGTGTGTTTGCGGGAAAGCAGCACAGAAGATGACATCCAGCCAGAAATGATTACAATTCTCATGTAAATCGTAAGCTGCAAGCTAATGCAACGCTTTTCATTAAATTTCTCAACCTTAATTTGCTACGCTGCTGTGAGGAGGTAAGCCATTTCCAGCAGTGAACAGCAGCCTAGTAAATCATAGATACAGCTTTGTATAAACTGATTAATATCGCCCCTATTAGCAGAAAAATCTTCTCAAATGTGCCAGAATGCATCATTTAAAGTCAGGTTTGCTCAGAGGTAACTATTTTTGTCGTTCAGCATTCATTAGCATGAGATTTTCCTGCAAGGTCGTGTGCATGGATTTTCAAAAAGTGCTTACATGCTGTAATGTAGCTCAAGATGCGATTCCTGCTGGGTTTGCAACAGTTCAATCCGGCTGTGTTCAATTCTCAACTTAATACTCCAATACTCCTCTTCATGAAAGCTTAAACACCACTGGGTGACAAATTGTTGCGCATGTGAAAAAGCTTGTGCACAGCTGTATTTGTATGCAGATTGTGTTCTTGTATATGCATGCATATGCAGGTGGATGGAACAGAGTGGTGCAGAAGACTGGGAAAAAATACTTTTCCCTGGGTAGTTGATCGCTGAGTATTATTAGTTTGTGGTTGACAGTCTGCTGATGGGCTAACATCTTTTTTTCCAGACAGCCGATACTCCTGTACTTTTTTTTTTTCTACAGCAATGAAATCCTCCCCAGCATGATAAACAATGCACTCAGAGACAGAAAAAACTCACCTAACACACTCACACACACCCACGCACGGCATCTTCTTCACAGCAATACTACTCACAACTACCAACTTCTTTCTTATTTTGGCCCAAGGCAGCACCACTAAATTCTCAAGAGAGAAATAAGGGGGAAAAACATGTAACGATACAAACACATCTGCAAAAATTTAGGCAAATAGGTGCCATCCAGGAATATAAAATTAGCATGCAGCCCAATCCAAGAACAAAAACTGGCTCAGATGCTAAGAAAAAAAAAAAAAAAAGCTCCATCTGGCCCAGAACACCAAGGCTTAAGGGCGCAGTTATTTTAGGAAGCAATAATTAGGGTCTAAAGTGTCAAGATGTCCCTACCTCTGCAAATAACGCTTTGCTTGACATCTATTAAATGGTATTAAATCAGCTTAAAGGGCATATTAGTTTTACTACTTGAACATTACTATTTGAATGTGAATCTAACTAATAAAGCACAGAAAGGCTGGAAAGAAGGGACTAAGAAGCAAAGTGCGGCAGCCAAATGCCAAAGTTATTGTGCATGTGTGTGTACACTAACACCAAAGAGGAAATCAGACAAAAAAAAAGAAAAAAACACATTTTTGTCTAAATTTTTCATTTGTTTTCTTGGAAATCACCCACTGTTTTGGGACATAAATGAAGCAATAACAATGTCATGATAAATTCCTCCAAATTACTGCTGTTAAAGTTACTTTTATTTGCCTGATAAAAAAAGAGAAATAAGAAAGTTTACACATTAAAAGACTGGAGATTTAATTAATTAATTAATTAATTAATGAGAAAGACATAAAAGTTCTTGGATTTAAAAAGTAGGCTAAAGATATTAATTCTTACCTTGTAACATTTTTACTGGGGTCTATAAGAAACTTTAAGAGAAGCAAAAATTAGCTACAGTTTTAACATTTTTTTTTAAGAAAATGCCAGTCGTATGAAAAAAAAGTCATAATTTTGTGTTGCCTATTTCAATATTGTCTTCATTTTGATCGTAATTAGTTCTAAAAGGAGAACAGACTATTTTTTTTGACAAGTTTTATTTGAGTCAAAGCTCTAGAAAAAGTTTTAATGAGAAAAAAATTAGAAAAGAAGTAAGACACGTCTATGTTAAAAGTTTTATTTATTTATTTAGAAAAATGTAAGTATTTTAAAAAAATCAAAATGTAATTTTGCTGACTGGAGACATTTTCTGCTTGCCTGAACCCTTTTCAATCACTCCTTTCAAGCAAAAATTAAACTCTGTTTGACAAACTTCACTTTTAATGAATCCAATGTTTTACTTAGAAGTACAAATGTTTTTTTATGATTAAGAGTAGTTATAAAGACATAATTTACATGTTTATGTGTATTCATATATATAAATATATATATATATATATATATATTATATATATATATATATATATATATATATATATATTATATATATTATATATTATATATATATATATATATATATACTGTACATAAATGCCTTTGTTTTTTTCAAGTTTCCTGTTAAGTAATTGAACAAAAAATAAAATAAATACTTTATTTATCTTAAGCTGGAGTAAATATGTTTTTTTTAACTTGTCTTGTCCAACAGCTGAGCAAACAGATAAGAGCTGGGAAATATGATGTTTGATATATATGTATACTTACTTCATTATTTGTAATCTTTAGTAATTTTCGGCTTTGATTGTGTGACATAAACCAAATCCAACCACTTTGATCATAATGTTTTGTTTCAATCAAGTCTTTTGTTTTTTCTTAATTGAAGGCACAACTCCCTTTCAGGAACATGTGTGCAGTTTACAGTTTTAACATAAAAAAAATAAAAAACAAAAAAGGTAGATAATCAATGAAAAGATGATAATACCAAAAAGTGATCTTTATTGTCTGTGTATTTTTGACTGAGAATCCTGCACTTCCACAGCCTCATCTCCTGCCTGATCATTTGCTTCTGCAACAGCTAAAGCAAAAACTAGGAAATACTGTATATGTGAGGGGTCTGCATCTGTGAGACACAAGCATGTTCCTACAGAGCTGCAGCAGCATTCAGCGGTGAAAAATGATTCCCATCTGGACAGAGGTTTGGCCTGTGGTGTGAGTTAGTTATCAGTTAATGTCTATTTCACCACTCTGAGTAGCTTATAAAGAAGTTATTACATCTCTGACGAAATTCTGTGGAAGCCCGAATGCTGTGGGACACAAAAACGCAGAGTTCCAGTAGTTCTTTCGACTTTAATTGTTCTTGAAGCTCCACTTTTTAAGTGTTTCCCATGAACGTGAACAGACGCTGGGCTGCGGATGTGGCTTGTGTGTGTTTGTGTAAGAGGATGTGAGGATAATTTAATTACAGAGCAGATAGAGCGGGTTACTGAGGTTAATATCCAGCATGCACTCTTCTCCTCTCTGGACACTGTAATTGCTTTAAGCACATTAGGAAGTTTATTGACTTTGATGGCCTTTTAAGACATTACATTTGTGCTGCTTAGTGTCAAACAGGAGCCGCGCAGCGCCACTTCCTGTCCCACTCCGTCTCCACGGCCGTTCTCCCAGATTTCCCTCCGCATTGTCACCTCCTTCTTTCTCCTTCCCAGCGTCTGTTTAATTCCGACTGTTGATATGATGAGATTTGTACAGCAGCTCATCTGCAGAGGCAGCTTGATGAGGTTTGACTGGCAGGTGATTAACTCCTCTTAACCCACAGAATCATTTGTTCTCGGTGGAACAGTTGCACTAATGACACTATAACAGGCTTCTTGATGTGTCAAATTCTAGAGCAGAGCTCTGGAGAGGGAGGGAGATTCCAGCAAGTCCCTGGAAAAACTGCAGCCCCCTCACTTTCTATTTTTCTCAGCTGAGATCAATCCTCTCAACAGCCCATCTGTAGATGCCTCTATTCTCACTCAACTAGATCACTTAATGAGGATGGAGGTGAATGGAAGGAGTTATTAAAAGGTTCTCACCTTCGTCTTGGGACTGTTAAAGAGGAATTATATGCAAACGAGTTCACTTGCAGCCTCGGTTATTTCACAATTCCACTGCCATAAATCCACTTCCTGTGACAGTCATGGCAGAAGAGGAAAAATATTTCCTCCCCGCAAAGATTTTGGTGACTTTTTTTTCTCTCTCTCCCTTTAAAACAGATAGGTTGGACGGTTTTCTTAAGGGGCTTTGGGTAAAGTTAAAAATGACTGATTGGAATGAGGAAGGAGATGAGAAAAAAAAAAAAAAGTAGGAGGAGAGGAGGAGCGAAGGAGAGCTGTCACAGCTGACGGGGAGAGGAGCCAAGTAATAACTACAGCAGATTCAGCCCATGTGCTGAGATAAATGGTGTAATATCTGCATGGATCAGTGTCGCTACCGTCTTCCAGAAAAGAAAAAAAAAAAGGCCCCTGATGTAAATTACATCGATATCATTCCCACGAAACACACAACAGTCGCACGGAAACACACACCTCCTGCAATTAGTATGTATTAAGATGTGGACGGGGGGAGCTTCAGTGTCTCCAGACCACTCTGTAAATGTCTTCCCCCAGCTGTCCGGCCTCATCATCACGCAGACGCAGGGAGGGAGGGGGCGACAAGGGAAATCAATTTATTAAGATGGCAATATTCTGCTAATGAGGAATCAAGTGGATTGACTTCTCACATGAATCCCATCATGTCCACTTATAAGATGAAACCAAGAAGCCATTAGTTTAGTGTGACTGATTCTTCTCAAAGTCCTGTTTTTGTAGGTTTGCTAACACTCCCTCTTTGTGGTAAGTTTCTGCACTGCAATGGAAGGAATGAAGGAATGAAAACATATTTATATATAGTTATAAAAATTAGAAACATTGCCATTTTTATGATTAATTTTACAAATTTATACATCATTTTTAGATTGGGACACACTTTACAATATTACTGTGGTGCACACTATTTTTTTATGTTTTGTTGTGTGTTTTCTTAATATATTGAGAAATCTGCAACAAGTTGAAAATATATATATACATATTTTAAATGCTTTCCAAGCTGCTGCAGCCAATTCGAGACAATCTAAAAGTTGTGATCAGTAAAAGTCTGAGTTTTTATAGAATCTGCACAGAGATTCATCGTGTCCGCTTCATTGGGAGGAAACGATAAACCGATTGCACCAACCATCACCAGATTCTTAACTGCTGTCCGTCAGGTAGAGAATCTCGGAGGCTGTCAGCTGTTACACAGGAGTGGGAACATTTCACTTGATTTTGGGGGCCTGAGGGAAATTATTATCTACTCACAAAATGTCATGGGTTTATCACTGAATAGAGTTTCCTCTTTGGAAAGTGCAGCTACTGAATTTGGACTTTAGTGGCGTTTTGCCCTCATGCACAACCAACAGATCAGTTTCAGTTCTTTTGTGCTATTTTTAATTTTAGAGACAAAGCTCCTGTATAAAGCTTTGTCAGTTGAATTATCAGCAGCTATGATAGTTTAAGTTCTTTGTTGATGTATCATGTTTCTTTTTTCCACACTCTGGGGTGTTTGTGTGGTTAAAAAACTTCAATTTTTCACCTGCTTGCATTTATGATTTACTGTGTTTTCTCTACAGTTTACAGGAACCATATTTAATTTAGAAAAAGAACTTTCTCTTCATCTTCCATCTTTTACCTCCTTGACCTTACTCATGTCTTTGCTTTCAAGTAGATCCTGAACTAAAGTATGTCTGGAGCAGAAGTGGTGGGTGTAATGGGGTTAAATAGAAATGTTAAACACTATCTACTGAATATTTTCTTAACAAAATTCCAATAGGACTGAGATGTTTATCAAGTTTAAAAATTGAAAACTGTTACATCATTTTATGCTTCATTATTATTGGATTTATGGAGGTCAGGGTTGTGTATGTGTGTGTGTATATTGTGTTTTGTTATGTCATTGTGTGAAGGTCTTTGTTTTTGACTTTTCATTTGACATTTTTTGTTTTACTGTGTAAAGCACTTATATAATAAAATACATAATATTTGATTAGGCTTGTTTCTGGACGCTTAAGGTCGCCTTCAAGAGAAAAGAATAAAAGCAACAATAATTCAAATCAATGACAAAACTATAAATACATTTTTAAAGACAGAATGGGAGATGGAAGCAAAGGTTAACACTTTGTAAAGAGAAAGGTTTTGAGTTGTACTGTAAAACTTGAAAGTGAGTCAGTGTCCTGGATGTTGGAGGGGAAAGAGTTTCAAGGTGTGTGTGTGGGGCCAGGCGAATGGTATTCACACTTTGTGTTTGTACAAAAAGTACTTTAACAAAAAGTTTTATTTGATTTGAATATTCAACTTAAATCAAAACTTTGAAATGTAATTTTCATCGAGCATCCATGGACAATTCTAAAATCTTCATCAAATAATATTCAAAAATATCACATTCATATCCATAATACTGACTAGTGTTGAACCATTTGACCTCACTGTTACATTTACAACAAAAGATGAAACTGTTCAACTTAAGAGGACGTCAAATTGCCAAAAAAACAGCAAATAAACTTTTTCATGATTATTACATAAAAAACTCTGTTTTCAAAGAATTCATTAAAAGGCAAAAAGGCCCTTTTTACCGCACCGCCACATTTATTGCTGTGCTTGGATTAATCGGATGTCTTTTGTATACATTCTTGCTCACTTCAAAAAGATACTGTCTGTCATCAAGCACTTTAGTACAGGAAGTTTCTAGAACTAACAGTATTTCTTTAACTAAATATGAAACTTTAACTTTGAGTTTACATTCAAAGTGTTAAATCATGCAATTTTCATCTGATGTGGTCATCCCCCAAACTGGTGGAAATACCATAAAATATTGGTAAATATTTAGCAGAAAGTGTTTGCAGAAATGTTCTCCATTCGTTGTTTCCCTTGTTTGTAACTGTTGAAGAGTTAATGAGTAAACTGTGTATTGACTTACATTTTGTGTTTATAACTTTTGGAGACTCTGTTTATACCTCAACGTCCAATTTTTAAAAAACTTTGCAACTCCTCTTCTGAGCTGTTGATGCTTTCCTTTTGTGGGGGAAGCTAAGAAAATGTCTCTTTTTTATGAGTGTATTTGTACACATATGTACACATGTGCATATATACGTTCAAATCTTTGCATAAAAGTAATCTGGAGATCCATGCCCCCCCCCCCAAAAAAAAGCAGCACTGCCACCTTTGTCTGCTACTTGTTAATCATGATATTCTGTATTTTGAAAACTTGCTCATATACTCAAATGTGTATATACTTCAAAAAATTACTTATAATCCTTCTGCTCTCCCTCTAAGATATATTGCAGGACTCTGCTCCTAAAATACTGTTCGTGTTACCCGATCTGCAGGGGTGAGTGTAACATTCCAAAATGTAAAACTCAGTTTAGTTTTTCTTCTTTCTCATGTTTGGCTATGAGTCATTGGCCACACATGGCCTTTCCATAAAATTCTTTCCACACACAGAATTAATCTTGTGTACAAATTCCAGTTCATTCTCATGCTTTTCTCATTTTTTACTTGTTAAGTGTTTTGAGAAGCAACACATGAACAGCTTCTTCTTATTATTATTATTATTAATAAAAAGAGCTTGATTGATTAATTATCAAAAGAATGGTTATTGAGAAAGCAAGTTTACACACGTTGAGAGATTGTCTGTGTGCATAAACTTTTAAATAAACTTTTATTTATTTATTTTTTTTAAATTTATTTATTTTTTAGCATCCCATGCTAATCTTTCATCAAATCAATTTCAACTCTATTGGCCAAAAGTTGAAGAAACTCAACAACCTTAAAAAATGACTTTTAAATTATGAAATACTGCAAGGAGTCATTGTTTTTTATAGCTTACTTTTCCAAATATGGGTTTAATTTAAAATGGATGTATACATTTAGGAAGAAAATTTAGCTTTTATTGGGTTATAAATGAAACTTAGTTTCAATTAGACAATAGATGTAAAATTAACTCAAGTGAGTAAACAAATAAGACACAGCTAGAAACGTTTCATATTGGCCTATCAGACCATTTAGCACACACCTACAAAAGGCCAACATTTTTTTTTCCTAAACTTTATTGCATATTCTTTCCATTTTCAAATGTTCACATTCAGTTGTGCACTTTTTATCAATAGGTGACAGAAAACACTCCAAGTACAGTGAAACAGTCACATCAACAGAAACACAGAGGGCCGAAGTGCACTCAATGAAAAATGTCCCCCATGATGACGAACCTCTTGGTACGGTCCACTTCCTGTGCTTTTTGCCTCATTGGCTCCACCTTTTCTCACCTCTCCTGACCTAAGCAGGTAGGTACCTTTGCACTTTCACAACAAACAGAATAAAACAGTGCAACATGTCAATAAATGCAAGTTATATGTGTATATCACCATGGGTATACTGTAGTGTTAAAACTTTTAAATAAAATCATTGGAAAGAAAAGGGAAGTTTTAGTCAAGAACTTCAACTGACATGTTTGATAAAGTGGAACTAATACTTCCTAAACTTTTCAAAAATATTTAAAAAATCTGAGCTATTTGGCCTTTTTCTTCAACCTTTTTTTATCAGTAAATAATTGTGACTCCATGGCTAAGAGCTTTTCTTGATCTTGATGTATTTAAGCATACTAAAGTGCGCTCACACTTGCCACTTGGAAATCAGCCAATTAAGACTCAGCAATCACTGCAACAAATACAATAGTTTGATCAAAACCTTTAGTTCTGAAGTCCAAAAAGGCAGACAAGTCTAATCTAATTACAGATTTTAAGTCTAATCATTGATTCTTTAAATAAGCAGCGGCATGAAACCAGTAAAAAAAATATTTGTACTTCTAAGCTACAAAATTTGAAGTGATATATGAGGCAATTTGTTCAGAGATGTAGCTGCAAAAGCATTCCTGCCTTCGTTAAGTGTCATTTAATTCCAGCAAAATGATGAATGTAACACCCCACAGTTCAATTTATTTGCAGGGGTTAGCATACTTCAATTAAATGAAACAATTGGAAGAACCGCTCTCTGCAGCATGAGGAATCGCCTGTCTTCCCACTTCCTGCGTGTCAGCTGCAATAGGAAAATTGCTCAATCACTTCAGCAATGATAGAAACTGAGAAACATCTCTTTGATTGTGTGGTTTATAGTTTATACTGATGTTGGAGTAGATTGAGGTGGAACTATCCCAGCAGTGTTTGTAAAGACTTCTCTGTTCACATCGTTACAGCGAGGCCCGGGACTGACCACGTGCTCTCTACAGCTGCATTCTCTGTGGCAACCGAGTTAAATTCCCAGAGCCTTATATGGGCATGTGTCCCACACAGATGATGTCATCGATATGTGGAGGGCTCCCCTTTCTATTCTGGAGCAGAGAGGGGTGTGAGTCCCTCTGGGCAGGGATCAGTCAGAGCAGGGTTTTTTTTTTTTTTTTAATGTCAGGAGGAAGGCTGTTGCTCAATGACTATTGCTAAACAGTGAGCCAAAGGAGAAGTTGGAAAGATTTTTGTTCAAATATGAGTCCTGAAGGGTTTGTGAACTCATTCAAAGACTCTTTCAGAGCGGCTGTGCTGGAGAAGCGGTACTAAATAAGTGAAGAAGAAAGACGAAGGAGGAGTTGTTTTCAAACTAAAATCTTATTGAGGACTGAGGGAACAAAATGGGAAAATCTGGTAAGAAAAGTCTCATTTTTACTCTTTTAAATACTTTAAAAATCATTAAAATATCTTAAATTATTTATAGCCTTTCTGATCTATTTTTAAAGCAGTTATGTTGACATTTAGGTCTCGTTTTCTTCTAAATTGTTGCTATCTTTGTGTCACTTCTTGTGAACTCTTGACTTCTCATGAATGCACCCATTGTAGTGAGAACTCCAGAGACGGTAGAACCTATGAAAAGACCATTGAGTGATAGGCACTGAGCATCTGAGACTGCTCGGCCTGCTCCATCATGATCCGTCACCGAGTTGTGACTCACAGTCTGAGATCAGTTAGTCTGGAGGTTTCATCTCTGCAGTCGTGTGTCAGGCCTATGTGTTGCATCATCATCATCATCATCATCATACCTTTTCTGTCGGAGGGTCTTCCTGTCTCTCATCTCCTCTCGTCTCTCAGCCTCAAAGCAATTTGCGGAGGACTTGCTGCAATGCCATAATGAGTACAGGAAGAAGCACCAGGCTCCTGAGCTGAAGCTGAGCAGCAAGCTGAGCAAAGAAGCTGCCCGGTGGGTCTTTTTTTTTTTTTTTTTTTTTTTTTTGGACACAGATCAAATTAGGAGCTTAATTAGCGCGGAGCATGTGCGGTGCATCAGTCATTGTCGGATATATGAGGATGACAGGTCCAGCTCCGGCTGTCATGTGCTGTAACCACAAACTGTGACTAGGATGAAAGTGATGGAGGATTACTAATAACTGAGGCTACAAGGATATATTATTTAGCTCAAATCTGATATAAATTAATCTCTAATTTTTTTCTAAACATTTATGACCCAAAAAACTTAAAGAATCAACAAAAGGGGAATTATTATTGCAAATCCTATTTCTCCTAGAGTCACTTTCAGGAGAGCCCTGCAGAGAAACTGTAGGACCAATCCGCTTCTTCACTTTCTAATGAGCTCTATAGGGAGCGGTGCGAGGTTTCCTCTCTCTGTGTAATCAATACAATCATTAATTTGTCTTTCTGTCAGCTAAACATAATGAGCTACTCCTGCACAAACGCAAAACAGCAGGGAGGAACCAGGATAACTGCAGGCTTTGCCAAATGACTGTGCTGGAAAGTAAAAAGGAAAAAAGTTTGATTTTTAAGTGTTCTTTAAGGAATGTGGAAAACACTCAAAGTAGCCTACAGCATTATAATGCTTTAATTTATCGTAATATGTATTTTTGTGCTTTATTATGTAGTTTCTACTGAAATCCATTTGATACTAAATTCATCATTAAGGAAGTAGTTTTTTCAACATAAAAGCAGCTGAAAAAATTATCCAAACTATAAAAAAAAGATTTAAATTATTCATTACAGCAGATGTTCAAACAGGCAAAAGCTCAATACCCCTAATGTAGGACAGATTTTACTATTACAACATAACTTCTCTTTCTTTTAACACATGAGGAGTATATTTGTATAAACCTCTTTTGTGTTTGAGGCAAAACTTTACTTTTGTTTTATTTATGTCCATTTCTTTTTGGACTAGATGGAAAACAAAAGAAAGAATTAGATGGAAATCCGGATTACTTTAGGTAAATTTAGTTACAATAATTTAGTTGTCAAATGCCTACATGACTTTTTTTTATTATTATTTTCGCTTTGTAATAAAGTCATTAAGTGAGAGATGCATCAACTTGTATTTACTAAGAGCCACAAACACTCCTGATGGAGATGAATGTTAATAACCTTGAAAGTTTTCACAAATTATGTCATAAGATCACAAAAGTTCTGAATAAATCTACCAGAAAAACCCACATGTTGCCCTAAGATGGAAGATGTTAACTTTAAGACTTCAGAAATTTACTTTGTAAAAATAAACTACTTTCATGAAGTAAACCTGCACTTACCTGGACATGTGTTAAATAGATGTCTGTGTTTTCTTAATGTCATCAACCTCTGCAGCTGAATCCTATCTGACTTATTTTGGTCTCCGTTTCAGCTATGCAGAGAGTTTGGCCAGTACACGGATCCTGAAACACAGCGAGGCGTCCACCAGAGGAAGCTGTGGAGAAAACCTGGCCTGGGCCTCCTATGACCAAACAGGTAACTAACCTTTCATCACCTGTCTCATGAAATGACATGAAAAAAGTTTATTTGGTCTGTGAATAACAATTGATTTAATTTTCGCATTTTAATACTTTATTGATCATTGTGCAGAACATTAAGAACTCCAGAGTAAAAAAAAATAACTGAGATTATTTTAACTACAGTTTTCTGATGGTTTTCAATGTCTACAATGTAAAAAGAAACACATGGTTTTATAGGGTTGCTTTAGCATCCCAGAATTCTGAATTGAATCTCTAGGTTGTTTGTTTTTTACAGGACTCTCACTTTAATCTAAAATTTCTGACTCTTCTTCCACCAAATTTTGACTATTTCTCAGAAATAGGACTTCTTTTCTAAGAATTTCTACTTTAATCTTATGTTTTTTTACTTTGTCCTCAAAATTCAGACTTTAATCTTATAATTTCAACAGTTTTTCCTTATGATTCTTCTATTTATCTCACAATTTTAACTTCAATCTTCAATTTTTTACTCAGAAAAGTGACAATTTCTCCAAAACGTATACTTTCATTTCAGAATTCTGACTGTAATATCTGTAATTCCGACCAATAATCAGAGAATTCTGACTGATGGAATTCATTTTTAATTTTTTACAATTTTTCTCCAAATTCTACCTTCTAATATCACAATCCTGACTGTTTTTCACTGAATTTGGACATTTTTCCCTCAGAAATTGTAATTTTTTTCTCAAAACTTCTAAATTAACATCAGAATTCTTACTGTTATCTCATCATTTTGGTCTTTTCTCAAAATTCTGATAGTCATTTAATCTCACAAGCCAGATTTTTATCCCCAGAATTATGACATTTTTTCACAAATATGACTAAGTTTTTCTCAGAATTCCTGCATTCATCTCAGAATGGTGACTGTTTTGAAGTTGTCATTCTCTCAAGAAGAAAACATCGGTTTCACATTGCCCTCCTTTTTGTTCCACATAGTGCTAATCCTCTGTAAACTCGACTTCTGACCTACTCTGCTTTTTTGTTTTAAGCTTTGCAGGTACTTATCATTTCCTGTTGCAACATCTACATTAGCCTGTAGTCTTTTCTTTGTGATTGAATGGCATAATTTACTTTAGTTGTTGGATAGTAGGCCTGACAGGAAAGTAATACCTTGTAGGAATTTAGTGTGTGGAGAGGTTAATGGTTAACACATTGACTACAAGGTAACTGACCACATTCCTCTACCGTACACCACCATAGTGGTTAGAGCAGCGTCTTTATGCCAACATGTATTGCTTTGATTGAGCATTAGTTAATGATCTTAAACTTTATTCATATCCCTTTTGACCTCATTTGGAGGTAGAGGTCAGAATGTTTTTTTTCCCTCTCTTTCTTTTACTTTTTGTGTTTGTGTCTGATTTCCTTTTATTTCTTCATTTTCACACCATATAGACCTCAGAATAGTTTGGATAAGTGAACGTTCCCCTCTCTTTGCTTACAGGGCTCTGCACCAGAGCTTTAACATTATCGTGACACAAAGACTTTAGATGTTCTCTGGGATCAGAGCTGTACGACAAAATGCAACATGGTCCGTGAGTCCCAAAGGCCAGCAGCTGCAGCTGAACAGCTGGGATCAGTTTTGCCTCCATTTCAGATCCAATGACTCACTGCACAAATATCTCAGCACAGGCCAGTGTGATTCAAAAAGGCAAAGATTTACTGGGTGTTAAGAAATGCTGCAATGCAAACATGTTCAGTTGAGGGATTTGTGGCCTTATGTGCTGTGTAATCTCTTTTAAATTCATGATGTGAACGTTTACACTTTCTTTTCCTTCTTTTTCTTGACACTCATACAGGTAGAGATGTGTCCGATCGCTGGTATGAAGAAGTGAAACATTACAACTTCAGCCGTCCAGGATTTTCCACTGGCACTGGTGAGAGTCCCGCGTTTTCGTCCGTCTCCCGGTTGGTCGGGCGCTTGCTATGGCGCTTGTGTCCTTCTCTGTTTACGTGTTGACAGTCGTTTTCACAGAACGTCGCACAGGCCCGGGCATGAGGCAGCTTGTTGTTATGCTTGTTCTGAAGCCTGTGACCGCTTGTCTCGGTGGCCAGCCAAGGGTAAACTCGAGGGACTTCACAGTCCTGTTTGTCTCTCTTAAAACGCACACGCCGTATTATGCCTGCTTACATTTCCTCCAGATGGTTTATGTGACATGATGATCTCATGACCTCTCGGAGGTTACATTCAACTCATTCTAGAAAAACGAGGCTAATCTCAGTGTTTCCCATAGCTTCAGTGTGCATGACTCCGTGTGCCTGACTCTCACACGAAGGTTGCTCGGAGGTCATCACAGTCATTTGCTCCAATTTGGAGGAAAAAAAAAAAAAAGAGGGGCTAAACTGTACTGGTATTTTCATGTTTTCTTCTCATTTTTAGGACATTTCACAGCAATGGTGTGGAAGAACACCAAAAAGCTGGGCGTGGGCAAAGCCGTGGCATCAGATGGGTCTTCCTTTGTGGTTGCCAGGTATTTCCCAGCAGGAAACATCACCAACCAGGGACACTTTGAGAATAATGTTCTCCCAGCTAAAGCCAGCTCCTGAAGAGAATATTGATCTCCTGGATTTGGCATGGGCTTATGGCAGTTACTCAGGGGTGGGGGGGGTGTTGTTGACTGCTTGCCCACCTCCCATGGGATACAGCTGGGACATCGGGAAATCTCATCTCAGCACAAATGCCAAATACACCCCCTGTCCAAATTTTTTTCTGCTTAATTATGATAAAATCCTGTGCTTTTTTCTTTTCAAGTTATTAATGTAGAACGTTACTAACATCTTCATGTGAGCCAGCTATTTTAATTTCTGTAAATTATTTTTGATTTTCATGGAGGTAAAACTCTTGACAGTATTTTTTTTGTAGCATTTGTGTTTTTTTTAGTAAAAGTGTGTTGATGTAAAGTCTTTGCCGTGTTTTTACGCTAATAAATGAAACATCCTGTAAATGTGTGAATCAATTTTGTAAACTTTTACTATTTATGTCTTAACAAAAAAAGTTGCCAGATTGTCATATAGCTACTCCCTGTTTTTCAACTTTTTTTTGCTGTTTAGTTTATGAGATGAAAAAGTATTTACTTAAAAAAACTACAGTATTCTATCAGAAATATATAAAGCAATATGATTTACTAGCAATTTTTTAGCATCCTGTTTAAATGGTTATTAGCATCTGTTTTTAATGAAGAGCATCTACATTTCTACTTTTTCTTAATTTGGACAAACAATAAAACAGATTACAATCTGAGTCCGGTTGTTACAGGGTTGTACATGTATTTATTTGTGTATGGACTGGCATGTTACAAAAGAAAAAATTTACTTTTTAATACTTTTTATGATGATTGCTGCTTATTTTTTTAATTAATTGTAGCATATTTTATCCTTTTAAAGCTGTTTTAATAAGAATAAAGGTACAAGTAATAACAAATGACATTTTCCTAAGTGGTGGTTCTCCATCTTGGTACTCAGGATCACATAAATCACTTTAATTATAATTGTATTTTTATGGATTTAAGCTGCCTTGTATTTCAGGTAATGTAAATGGTATATGATGTATACTTGTATGGTGTTTTTCTAACTTTCTTAAAGGCCCAAGGCACTTTACAGCCACACACCCATTCAAACACTGGCGGCAACCTTCCACCAGAGGCAATTTGGGGTTCAGTGTTTTGCCCAAGGACACCTTTGCACATGGGCGGGCAAGGCAGAAATCGAACGTACAACCTTCCAATCAAGAGTCGATCGCTCTACTCTTGCTCCACGGCCGCCCCTATTTATATTAAAACTATTTAATTGTGCATCATTGAAGAATGGCTGAAAACCTCCATTCCAGCATCCCAGACCACCTTAAAAGATAAAAAAATCTTAAAGCTTTGCTCTCAAAATACAGAGTAAAGACTAAAGGCTTATAGAGGTGAACAAAAAGGATGTCATCAGTTTTTTTTTCTTTATTTATCAATGTTTTGCTAACTAAAAAAAATAATATTTTGTGATGTATTTTTATATAATTCAATCGAGCTTTGGAGGACATTGTGTTTACATATAAAAAACGTAAGTTTTACCTTAACATTGCACAGTAAAGTAGAAGATTGTCTTGAAATTGAACCATGCCATCCTGATTTTAAGTCTTCTATTGAAATTTTAACCACTAATCATCAAACATTGGTACTGGGTTTAAGGGCCAGATTTATCATGCAGGTGGAGGCAAACCCCTTAAGATGAAGCCGCTTGAATGAGCGGTGAATCGTTTCAAAGAAAAATTACTTTAAGTCCAGATATCATAACTTAGTGACTTCAGGATGAATGCGAACCTCCATCATAGAAGATTGAATAGGATGTCATTTTAACTTGAATGTGTTTAAAAAGTAATACATACAAGTGGTATTAGAGTCTATATTTATTTATGTAAACAACAAATTTGCATTGTATTTATCATTTTTCATACCTCAAATTATTTACTAAACCATTTTTTTATTTTTTTGTTTATTTTGCTTTCCCCCCCAAAGAATCTGATTTAGTAATATGTAAATGACATAGTCAGTATCAGAGTACATTAAGAGCCTACTCAAGAACAGGCTTTATTCAGCAGATACTGGGGATGCAACATACAGCAAGAGAGATACAGAGGAGTCAAGTGTTCAGACTACAGGCTGAACTTGGAGTCAGGAGTCAGAGTCCTCACATAGTCAGCTCCTGTAAAGATATAAAAACAAAATCAGATAAACATGTATTTATTTATTTTCTTGTTTTATACTTCTAATCACATCCCTGCATCGTTGAAGTTTAATTCTGCTTAATTACTTTTACAAGCTTTTGCTGCCACCTAGTGGTGGAGATGGCGCACTGCTGAATTCTTCCATAATACTTTGCTGAAATCTGTGTCCTCACCCGACCCTTCCTTCTCTGTTCACGTGCTACGATGACTCATTTCTATGTTTACCTCCTCCTCTTTTGTCCTCACCATGATTGCATTGACAATGTCATTGTTGTTGTGTTTCAGTGCTCGGACGGCCTTTGCTCGTGACACGTTGGCTTGAGCCATCACCAGCTCGATGTCTCTCTGCTCCAGGCCTCCTTCGTCCACCTGTGAGGCAAGAAAGAAGGAATAATATGGAGTTCAGACGTTTCTAAGAAACTACCCTCAGGCGATGGTTCTGTCAGTCCGTACCTCCTCCTCTTCTTCCTCGCTCTCTTCTTTGATGGTGAGGCTGGGTGGGAGAGGCGTCGCTAAAGGAGAGGACATCATCGGCACCTTGAACTTCTCTGCCGCTGCTTTGTGAGCCTGCTGAGATAAGTCCTCGATCTGAGGAGAAGACAGAAGATGTGATGCAGACCGTAAGGTAAAGGAAAGTCAAATTGAGGAATAAAACAGAAAAAATCAAACCTTTGCCTCTCCAAATACGATGTAAATGTCAGAGACGGGACTTTTGTACACATCTGGTCTGCTGATGACAAACAAGATGCTTTTGGACTTCCTAATAGTGATTCTGGTGACGCCGTGGACTGGCTTCAGACCCAGTTTCGACATGGCCTAAAATCAGAAAGGAACGAGTCAGTACGCAAAATAACCTTCCAAGATCAAATTTTCAAGTTTCTTGAAGATGTGTCCAAAAAATGTTTTCCTTTTTACATTCATTTAGAGCAAGATGATTATATTAGTTTTTTTTCTCTGACCTTGCGGGCCTTTTTCTCACTTCGGCTTTGTTTAGGTCTGTTCAGGCTGTCGTCTGCAGAAGGGATGGACTGAGATAAACAAGACAAAAAGCAATATTAATTAGTGACAATAAAATGTACAGTAATGCAAGGAAAAATAATAGGTTCACTCAAAAAAAAAAAGATGGTTGTAAATTAATCTGAAAAAAAACAATGAATCTGATTGTCGTCACTGACCTGTGGTTCTGACGGCCTGAGCGGCTCCAGCTCTTCAAGCTCAGGTATTGACCCTTCGCTCTCAGACTCATTACAGGAAGCCAGGAAGGAGCCTGCACAAGAACATATCACTGAAGAACTGCATTAAACTAATACTCCTTGTATTTACTCACATACTAATTAACAGGCTGTTATTAATGGAGGCATTAGTCTAGCGTGCCATCAGGAAAACTGATTTTAATTGATCAATCACCCCACAAATTAAAATATTTGTAAAAACAGTAAAAAAAAACTATTTAACATTAATGATATGTTCCGTCCCATTAGCTTCAATTGAGGCTCATTATTGTGTTCTTCTTCCATTAAAAACGATTGTTGTGAAAAATGTTGGATAATGATGCAATTGAATAGCAAAATAAAATCAACAACCACTCCAACCCAACATGCTTTCTCTCCATTGTAGATCAATTAATTCATCTTTGTTCCATTAGTGCCCTGAACACTTCTACCAGTCTGATTAAAATAGAGATTTTAGGAACAACTTTTTTACACTTTTGTACAAATTTATTTAACATTTATTGACTTGGAAGACACTACAATGTGTTGCTCTGGTCATGCAATGCTTCGTTAAATCTTTTCACAATTAGACTCCAAAACATGTTATCTAGATCTTAACTTCACCCTAATTTTTTTAAGTTTTTGTGTTCTCCCTGAGATGATGTCTTCCCACGTCTCTAAAAATTGAAGAGTAACATGGAAACTCTGAACATGTCTTTAAGCCAAAATTTTTAGAATAAATTGATTTTGATCATAAACTTTGTTTTATTCAGGAATGTAACATTTTACAAAGAACTCACTTCGTCTTTTGACCCAATCACTGTACTGAAGTGGTGCTGGTCCAACGCCGACATGAAAAAAGCCTCTGTACTAGTTTTGTTGGACCTCAGTGCAACCTTTGACCAAGTTGAGCCTCCTAAAGATTCTCAATGGTGGCTGGATTCACTTGTAAAGCTTTTACTTGTTTTTTAACTCACAAAAAGAGATTTTAAGGCAAAGACACAAACCTCAAGGTTTTGTTCTTATACCTCTATTATAGGGGTCAACCAACGTGGTCCCGCGGGCACCAGGTAGCCCTCAGGGACCACACAAGGTACCCGCAGGTCTTTTCTGAAAATTACAAAACTCACTTGTGAGCTTCATCTAAAATTACATTGTGTTCTGTTGCTCTTTTTTTAAATGACACTTGATAGATTTAAAAATTAAAACCTATTAAAAATATGTTCATGACTCAAGAAACCTTAGACAAGTTTAGGTGACCTCTGACCTACTCCAGTTCAATTAACATACATTTTGTCAAAAATTTTGCAGATTTGGTTATTAGTTCTAAATGGAAAAAAAAAATGTAGAAATGTGTACGTTGATATTTCTTTAACGTTACATAATTGATAAACATAGTACAATATAGTAAAAATGGGACATTTTCTCATAAAATCTAAGTGACCAACTGAAAATGTAACAATTGCTGAGAATAATAAAGTGCTGAATATTGATATCTGTTCCCTAGCTTGTTGTCAATGTTGATAATTATGGTGAGAAATCAGTGTCTTTACATAGAGGAGTATCATGATTCATTATAAATAATAATGTGTAACTAAAGATAAACAAAGCTAAATTTGTTATTTCAAAATGGTAGCCCTTCATATGACTCTGTACCCATGAAGTAGCTCTCATGTTAAAAAATGTTGGTGACCCTACTCTAGTATTTATATATTATTGCTTAGTAATGTTACAAAAGAGAAACAAAGTACACATGTATGCAGATGACACACAATTTTATGTAGCTCCTGATGACTGAACTTTTCACATTTCCTTTTAGAAAAGAAGATGTGAACAACCGAGAATCTCCTACTACTAAATCAGGACAAACCTGAGGTTTTATTAGATGGTTGTGAAGGTGAGAAATCAGAATAAAGTTGATCGGTGACAACAGAAGGAATAAAGGAATATAGACAAAGTCAGGAACAAACTTGGGATGAATGCAGTTCTTAGTGTTGCAGCACACAAGACTAAATGTTTTCTGCCTAAAGATATTGTCTAAATCAGCAACATATGGTGTTCTTTTTGGTCCCAAAAAGAGGGAAATAAACTACAACTCGTGCAAGCCCTGTCAAATTAAGATCATTTTAATGATTTTTTAATGTATTGGTTTACAAACGTTTTATTAATATTGGGCTTCCTCTGATTTGCTTATAGCTTACAGACCTCCCGAGAACCTCAGATCCTCAGGTATGGGTCTGCTCCATTCACTGTTTATTCAATGAATTAACATATGTACATAGTCTGGTTTTTAAATTTGTATTTTGTTTTTATTTTTTTCACTTCTAGTGTTGATTTCATCGCTGAGATAATCTTCTAAAAGGAAAGCAGAATGTGGGTGGGGTGGGGTGCTCCACAGAGGGTTTTTGGAAGTTTAGGGGATTTCTCTGCTCCACATGACACTAGAGGAAAAAAGAAAGAAACTCACTGTCATTTTTGAGGTCACTCTCCTCAAGAAGGTTCTGGCTGGAGTTGATTGGACAGCCGGAGTGTCTCTCTGCCTTTTGGTAGGGCTGGACTTCCTGATGACTAACTGGAAGCGACTGTGATGATCCATTTCTGCTCCTTCCTCTGGGCTGAGATGTCTGATCCTGTCGGGGCCTTCGGACATCATCTTCACTGTCTGTCATGTCTTCAGCTAATCCAGCACCTTACAGAAGACACGTTTGTCACACTTTTTCAATAAAAAGTTTGCATTTGAATGGGGTTGTAAGGAATCATTCAGTATCAGTATGTCTGTACTCACCTCTGCATCTGTCCTGCATGCTCACTGTGGGAGATTGCTTGTAAGACCGTTTGATGGTATTCGCCTGAGAATGGGAATGATGCTGGTACGAGGTACCATGTAAGGAGTCTGGAACACACACTGCTTGCTTGTGCTCATGGGTACCCTTGGACGGGCTTAAAGACAGTCGAGTGGATGGTGAGGAGGAAACACCTCCAGCAGTTGGTGAAGAAAAGACAGTTGTGACCTGCTGGAGGTCGCTTGAAGGACAGGTAAATTTCCGAGATGTGGGGAAGGGGGAGAAAAGAGAGGAGCTTGTGGGATACGGGGACTGTTGTGCTGAAAGGATAGGTTGGGATTCCTGCACTGGGGTGGAGAGGCCATTCTCCGGCTGCGTTGAGGCACACTGTAATGAGGTTGATGAAGAGATGGACATCGGAGCATGGGGGAAGATTTTCTTTCTGAGGTCAATATTTTCATTTACATCAACTGTGACTCCTCTTTGAGTGTCCGTTTGAGGTCTGTTATCAAGCGTTTCTTGGCTACAATGTACGTCTTGATTCACTTCTGCCACAATGTTAAGATGACCGGACGCTGAATTGCTGAGCTCAGGACTGTTATAACCCTGTACCCCAGATGCCCTCTGTAGATCTGTAGATGAAAGGTTGTTGTTTCCATTTAAGTCTCTCTTAGGTTTTGAATTCTCTATGGTCCCCTTTGACCACATATCTGCTGTTGAGTTCAACTGATCTGTGGTTTTCTTTGGATTTTCAGGACTCAAGCCGCCCTGATTTCCAGCCTGAGAACCCCTGTGTTTGTTTTGCTTCCTTCTCCTCCCTTTCATAGCAGGAGCTTCTGTGCAAAGCCCTCCATCCAGAGTGAGAGCGTGCTCTGAGCCATCCAGTGCAGAAGATGATTTTCCTGTTCTTGTTTCAACATTTCTCTCCTCTTCTTTTTCCCCTGAGTTCACAGAAACACAGTTCTCTCCCCCAAAGGCATCTGTAGTTTTTGGTTCATCAACTCTTATACCTGTCATTGAACTGACATCAGATTTTCTTTGGCCCGCAGTCTGAGGATCCACCATCTCTCCTTCTAACAAATTGCCCTTGTGAGCATTCCTAGACCTGCACACATCAGCTTTACTTTTAAAAGATCCAAAAGAACCCTGTGGTAAGGAAAACCTTTTACTTTCTGGAGCGACCAACTGACTCTCCGTGTTTGTGGCTTTGATAGCCGCTTCGACTTTGGAAGCTCCTACTGCACTGACCTCCTCCAAGGCTTGTCTCAGCGATGCGTCTGAAGTCTGGTGTATGGGATCCTCCAAAGGTTCTTCACCGGGAGCCTTAGGTGGAATCTCATCAAGAGGAATATTAGACAAAGATTTGCTGACGTTCACACTTTGGTGTCTCATTTCTTCTGAAAGCGCGTTCAGACTTCCACAAGAGCTCACATCCAGGTATTGAAAGGGGGAATAATTAGAATTCTTCCAAGTGTTTTGTATTTGTGTTTCATTGTCCGTATTTAAATTACTGATGTTATCTTCTGGAAATCTGGAGCTCTCGTCCTCTCCTCCGCCTGCTTCAGAAATCTCTTCGACAGACTTCCAGTGGGCCAAGTTAGACTCTCCCTGTTTGATCAGCTCGTCATCCACCATGTGAAACTGTTTTTCATCAACGCTGTTGTCCTCATCGTCAACACACAAGTTGTTGTCATTACTGCAGACTTGGTTGCTCACATTGGGAGCTATGGTTGATTGTGTGCTTTGGCTCTCTGGGTGACACACCAGGAGACTGTCCACCTCAAAGTCATACCTCTTACCAAGAGACAAAGACAATGACTCGTCTGCTTCCCAGAAGCCACATTTAGCCCTTGAGCCAAACCCTGGACCGAAACCGAGTCCTATCCCGGCGTCACACCACACCCCCGATCCTGGATGTAGCTCTCTACTTGTGTCTGTTTCTGAATTTTCCCTTTTAGGTGAGATGGCAAGAGGAGAGTGTGAAGACCCGACAGCTCCCAGGACCCCCTCGTCAGTACTCAAAGAGGTCTCCCTCAGGTTCTCCTGAGCAGGGTCACCAGGGCAGTGTTCAGGAGTCAGAGCCAGGTTGTCAGCAAGTTCTGAGGTGAATTCTGGGGAGGCAGAGATGGGGATATTACTTGAGCTGGGGTTTTGATCTTTAGGGCAAGACAGAAGAAAAACACCTTTATTCAAGTCATTTGTAGGGCTGACCATATTCAGTGGAGAACCAGAATCACTTTTATACTCTGTAGTACCAGCCTCAACTGAAGCACTCCCTTTGTTGTAGTCAGCTTCGGTTTCAGAGCCACTGTTGCTGAATGGCAGGGTCTCCACTCTCACAGGCTCACCTTGTTTGCAAGAGAAGGACTTTGATAACGCTACTCTACTCGCGCCGACCGCCCTATGACTGTCTGAAGGCTTGTGGCGAGGCTTTATGAGCAACATAAAAGAGTCTCTTTCTGGTTCTTTAATGGGTTCCACCTCCGTATCATTACTGCACAACTTCAAAGTGCCACTGTTTACATGTGGACTTTCTTTTGTAGATTCTTCTTGAAGGTCTGAATGGTTGCTTGTTGTCTCCTGCTCAGGTGTATCAGTCGGAGAAGAGGAGATGGAGATATTTCTGGAATCAGGGGATGCAAGAATCACAACAGGAGTGGTGGTCTGATTATGGCTTGGGCTGACCTTTGACTCCCCAGAAGGCTCTGAAGAAGCCTCCTTTTTAACAGGTTCAATATTTTTTATGCTTTCATTCAGGTTAGCAGATGGGTCTGCCTCCCTGTAGTTTACCTCTAAAGATAGAGTTGTTTGCTGTTGAATTTCATCTTTTCCTGTGGTTTCTTGGGCATACATAGATCTGTCCTCCCCTCTTTCATTGACAGATGTAGATGCAGCATCTGATTGTTCTTCAGGGGCCAGAGGTGTACCATCAGGTTTGGATAGAACACTGTTGTCTTTGGAACTGGCTTTAGCTGCATCAGAGAGAGCAGTAGTCTGGAGGGGACTCTCTTGCTCACTTGCAAATGGTTGTGTTTGTAAATGTGCATCTTGACATGAACTTTGCTCGTTCTGTTGTTGGATTTGATCCAGGTCAGGTCCATCTGCAGGTAAGGGTTCTAATGATTGTGCATGCCTCTCAGTGCTGTATAGACGCTCATCTTCCTCCTCATTGTAAGAGGCAGAATCTAAAGAGTCATCTGTGTCGTCTTGGAAGCAGAAGGATTCATCCAACCCATCGTTGATAGATGTTTCTGAAAGTGAATGAAGGAAGGATTCTGAGGTATCTTCATCTGTTGGGTCATCTGCTGCTTTGCTATCTGACTCATCATCATCATCATCTTCTTCCTGCTCACCATCTTCCTGTTCATCGTCGTCCTCCACTTGCTCTTCTTCTACCACTTTTACCTCTACTTTGGCCTCTTCCCTTTCCTCCCCATTGCTATCCCTGCTTTCATTTGCAGCCTCTTTGGCACTATCAGAAGTGTATTCCTCATTGCTATCAAAATCATCTTCTTCATCATCATCATCTTCCACGTCTGCCTCCTCTTCTCCTGCTCCATATGCATCGACGTCGTCTTTTCTTTCATTCCTGTTGTTGACTTCCACGTCGTTGTCGTCTTCTGTGGGGAACAAGGTGATCTCCATTGAATCAGCCTTGAAGATCAGGCTGGTGTGAAGTGGAAAAGGTATGAGCGAGGCGGGGATCATCCTGTCATCATCCAACGTATCATCAGCGCAAGCTGCGTGGGACAGTATAAAAGAATCTGGGCCGAGGCGATCAAGAGCTCCAGGACAAAAGGCATCCAGGAAAAGGATTGGTGAGTCAGGGCTGAAACTACTAGAGGCCATGGTCACGCTGTCTGTGTCAGGAGTCAAGGCAGTAGAGAGAAGATCTGAATGGGCATCCATCCGTCCGTAATGTTCCTCTGGGAAACACGCCTCCAGTGGCAATGTCATGTCCATCTGAATGGGTTTAGAATCTGTCTTAGTATCCTCTAGTGGGCAAAGCGAACTCTCAGACTCGCCACCATCTTCCTGCGAGTTTGTGCTGCTACTGGTTCTTGTAGGGGATGTATTCTCAGACACCCAGCAGGGGCGAGAATTTTCTCTGGGATTATTCATTTCATCAGCTCTTGAAGCGTCATCCTCCTCAGGGATCACCGTGTCCAAAATACCTACTTGCAAATTATTGGTCAAATTCTGAGGATGGTACAGGCAAAAGTTCCTTATCTTGTCTTCCTCCCGATCAGGACCTACTCTTCCTTTTTCTTCCGCAACTTCATCTCCTATTTCTGACAGGGAGTTCACAAAGCAAGCAGGAGCCTCTTGTATTTCCTCTGGGAAAAGAAGGTTGGGAGAAGCCGAATGTGAGGTGGAGGAGGTATAGGAAGATGTCCAGCTGCCTCCTTCGGCCGTGATGTAAGAGCCGGATGGGGATGTGAGTGGAGAGCAGAGGTCCTCGCTGTCAGAAGGGGAACCAGGAGACAGAGGACTAGCCGGGGATCCAGGATACGAATGATGCTTAAGGTGAGAAGAGCTGGTAGGCATTTTGATTGGAGTGGAGGGAGCAGTATAATAGAGGTCGGGATTTCAAGCACAGAGGAAGGCACCTACATCTTTAGAGTGGTCTAAGCTGGCTCAGAAAATGACAGAGCCACTGGACAAGCCAGCTCAGAAAAAAAGTGTGAAGGCACTTCATCTTTAGAGAGGGTCTCATCCTCTTCTATATCCTCCTGTACTTCATAATCTGATGTAGCCAGATCAGGGGATGGCTGAGACGGAGCCTTTTCCTGAACTTCTGCCTCTTGAGAGACATGTGGTTGGTCTTTCTCATCACTGGTTTCCAGTTGTGCATCTTTTTCTTCTTCCTGAGGACGAGAAAGACTCTGGATATCCGGCAGAGGGCTTGTCTGACCAACTGGTTCTTTCGGAGGATTTCCTTTCTGAACTTCAGCTGTTTTCAGCAGCGTCTCTTCGCCCATCACTACCCTGGTGTCCATGTTCTGAGACTCTGGATAATCGCTCTCCACCTCAGAACCAGTCAGAACCTAGAAATAAGAGTAAAATTCAAGAGTTGATGTAAATTTCAGCACATATAGCATTCAGTCGTCAGTGAAATTACAAGCATGCACCTTTATTCTTTCCATTTTAACAGGCATATGGTGGGCACGTGGTCCATGACCCCCTATCTTTCCAGACAATCTGATTGTGTTGCGACGGTCTGAACCTTCAGGCTGAGGTCTCGGAATTCCAGAGGAGCTGGGTTTCACATGAAATAATCGAGGTCCGAACGGAGAGGTGCATGCCGGAAGAATTTTCTGTGGAGTACTCGGAGATGGACTTGAGCAACTGTCACTGGGGGAGGAGCCACTATCACTGGGGGTGGAGTCTGTCGATGGGTACCTGGTCATGTCTGGAATAAAGCAAACAAACAAAAGCAAGCAAACCTTACAAAAAACAAAGACAGATTTTTAAATCAAACACATTGTTGGTGTCTGTATCAAAGTTTTCTGAATCGAAGTTAATTTTTGAAATAAAACAGAACAAGGATTCTAAACTGCTTATGGTTGCGCAGAGTCATTAGGATGTTGCTGTTTAGGCCTGGGTACACTCTGACAATCCATGAATGAGCCACACAACTACACTTACAGCTAGGGGATATTTCAAAATCCCCAATCAACCTCAGAAGCATGGTTTTGGACCATGGGGGAAAACAAGAGTGCTCTGAGAAAACTTACAATACATGAGGAGAACATGCAAAAAAGGTTATTTGCACTATAGGAGCCGAAAGTGCTAACCACTACACCACCATGCAGTCAATATTCAGAGGGAACAGTCGTTCAAATGGTGTAAAATTAAGCTAAATAGCTAAGTTTTTCTTGATCTTTAAAGTCTGGAAGAGGATGGTACAGGAAGAAGTTCCTTATCTTTTCTTCCTCTCAATCTGGACCTACTCTTCCTTTTTCTTTCCCAACAATGACAGTTTGAAGGAGAGAATGAGATTCAACAGAGAAAATGAAAGAGGTCAACAATCATTTAATTACTTTTTTTTTCAATTCTTTATGTACAAAATAAGAAAGTATGATTAGACACAACTGGATGCTGCCTGAAATCCCAGAATGACCTGCTGCCAGTCTGTCTCTATGGAGGAAACAGAAGGTTCATTTACTCTCTTTATAAAACTATTGCTACGGTGACCTCAGTCCACGTGCTGATTGGCCATTATGACACAGGAGTGGTGCAGCTCAGTGCCAGCCACAAACACACACACAACCTCACACAGTGTTTCAATACTTCTCTTGAAAACACATGAATCTAGCATGTTATTTCTTAAATGCTTCCAATGTCCCTCATTCCTACTTTCTGTGTTTTAAGACTAATGTTGCGGAAGTTACTTGTTATTTAAAGTAATCTGTCATCTTACAATAGCTCTGTCCTAGAAATATAAAAACACAATATTCAACAAAAAAATCAGGTCAAGACAAAAAGCTATCGGCTCTATGAAAAGAAAAAGAAAAGATATGGGACATTTGAACGAAATACTAAAATATATTTAAAGTGAGTTTATGAAGCCAAATGTATTTATTTATTTCTCCAAATGTTTTTATGAAGCTAAATTTAGATCTGTAACTTGGGCCAAAATGAAAAAGCGAATAAAGCTAAGTATGACTGATGGGGAAAAAAACTATTGCCTTTTTATCTGTAACTTTATTACAGGAAAAAACAGTAATATTGTAATAAACTACTCATGTAAAACGTTTGTTCTGTTAGAGACGAAGTCGTACTTATCTTACCTCACCTCTGCTTGTTTTTTTTTTTTTTAGCTACTTCTTTTTCTTCTGCCTTGCTCTGCTGCCTGAGTAGCTGGCTGCTGCACACATCAGCACTTACTAGCTCTGTCCGGTCACTGCCCCAATATCAGTCTAAACGTGTGTCTTTTCTTTGTGGGCTGAGTCATGCCTGACAGAGGGGGAATTGCAAACGAGATGCAAAATATATATATGTATATTTCTCAAAATGCGAGCGTTGTCCTGCATGAACGAGTGCAGAGTGGACTGTGGAAACAGTCGGGATGCTAGAGGTACAAATTAAAAGGGAATAAAATGCGAAATGACATATAGAGATACTTCAGCTACATCGAAATGATTAAAAAAAAAATGTATCAAGTAAGATATAAAAGGGCTGCACTCCATGCACCATAACAACTGTGTTGCTATGCTGCTGAAGAAGACAGTAATACATCTGCATCGATTCCTGCCGTTCCTGGAGGAAAGCAGTCGAAGTCAGCAGTGGCTTTTTTAGGGTGAAGAACAGGCCGCAGCAAGTTCTGACTGGAGCTGCGTCACAATGGCTGCAATGCCACCTCCAAGGAGAGCCTCTGTTTGTAGCTAGCAGGGTTCAGTCAGGAGAAATAAATGAAATAATAAGATGCATTTTTATGCTATTTCATAAAGCATAAAGGAAGAGCATCAGTTCATTCTAGTTTATGAGACACACTCCTTTAATTATTTAAAAATGTGAAGTAGATGTAACTTGATTGGTGGTAACGTCCATGAGGGGCAGTGTTTGTTTGCAGCAGAGCGCTCGGCCATGCTGCTGTGTCATGTTCCTGCCCGTCCAGGCTGGGGGAAAGAAAGAAAGAAAGAAAGAAAAGGAGGGAGGGGCCAGTGCTCCACTCCTCAAACCAATGTGGAGATGTGGATGCGGATAGGACGTGGGGATGGGGTAAATGGATGGGAGGGGTGGGGTAAGGAGGTCAGGGTTGATGGTTGAGAAGGAAAAGGGATCCGATCTCAATATGACAATAAAAGTTTGATTAAAAAGAAAAGAAGAGAGTTTGAGGGTGGAAGTTCGGAAGAGGATGCTAACGCATGCAGGTTCTGAATTAGAGCTCACTCCGGCTAGACTTCTGTAATCTGAGCTGATGGTGTCTCTCCATCTCTTACATCACATCCCCTGATGTCCCAGCTATACAACCCGGCTGTCTCCAAGCCCCAAAGGTCCTACCTGGTCCCGGGAGCCCAGTTTGTTCAGCTCCCCGCTCCGGATGCTTGTCGATGGGGGCAGACCTGTGGGTGCTCTCCCCTGGCATGCTTCTCCGTGGCTCTGACGCAACAATAAACCAGAACAGACAAGGTGAAGAGGCAGAGAGTGATGAGGAAGAAGAGTGAGTAGCAGGAGAGGGGATGGGGGGGGGAGTCTAAATGCTCAGCGACCCAGCGTTCAGATCTCCCCTGCAGCACGTGTCTCTATGAGTGTGTGTGCGTGAAAGAGGCAGAGATGTGAGCAAAGGCTGCTGCCGTCCTCCACAGCTGCAGCACAGTGATGCTGCAGTTGTGGGTGTGTGTTTTAAAGCCTCATGATGCTGTCCTTGTGAAGATGTGTGTGTGTGTGTGTGTGTGTGTATAGAATGTGAGAGGGAGCTGCAGTATTCTCTATTGATGCCCAGTTCCTGCTTTGCTCCATGCAGCCCCCGCCCCCCCCCTCCCTTTTTGCTCTCAGCATGGCAATGACTGGATCTTGGTGTGTTGGAGGGGAGGGGGGGGATGATGTCAGCAGATTTGCTCAGATCTCTCAGTGCTGCCCCCCCTACCCTTGAAGGAAGGAGCCAGTAGTGCAAAAACAAGGATTAGATGGGAGATTCACAGAAATGATGAGGGGAGAATTCTGGGAAAACAAAACCTGCAGGAGAAAGAGAAAATGAAAACACTTCAACCTAAAGCGATCATCATTTATTCTCTTTCTATTCTCTCCACATCCTGCCTCAAGACTAATTTCAATCATTAAAAAATATGAGAAGAAAATGAGCGACACAAGATTCCGATTTGGACAAATTTAGGCAACAAGTTAAGTTTTTAATTGTCAGGTGTCACTTAAATATCCACAGTTCACATAAAATACCCAGCATGACCCAAATAACCAGAAAAAAGTGAAAACTGTCAGAGAAATATCGTAAATATTAGATATGGCTGTAATTATATAATGCTGGAATGCATTAAAAAGCATTAATATTTCTTCTTCTACACGTTCTAACTCTCAACACTGTTTTCTCATCAACAGTCATTCCTATTCCAAAGAATAAACAGGCTGCTGTTGCACGATTAGTCCGTTTTTTTTATTTAAAGTAAAAGAAAGTGCTCATCCAGACGACAGTGGCTTGCCAAACCTAATTAATATCTGCATATTTTTCAATATCTCGTTGAAAGATTAGCATTTATTCATGTTTATTACATCTAATTTACACTTTTCTGTCTGGTTAGAAGCTCCAGATAGTTCTCCAAAGTTAGGAATTTCATTTTTAGACAATAATTATGAAGAATAATGATAAGAGGAGAGAGCAGCACTGATCCAAATGATCAGAAATGCTTGTTCCCATGGCAACCTGCAACTTCACATGACAAGAGTGCCGGTTCAGCAGAAGCGCTCCTGTACCACAAACACATGACCTCTGCAAATCTAAAGGGGAAAAAAATGAAGTAAATGAGCAGAATAGCTTGCATCAGAGCAACATTAAAAACAAAAGCGTCTGATATGTTGGGGAGCTGAAGAGCATCACTGTTATTAGAGCGAACTGCCTTGACCTGCACAATGCCGACTCATCACTACACATAATAACCCTGACCAGAGAGAGCAGAGCTTAAAGAGCTAGCGGGGCTCTTTTACATCCATTACTCCAACAATCAAGCCTGCTGCTGGATCATCTATGGCACTTTAAAAAAAACAGATAAAATGTACTTTTTCTCTGATTTTGTGCACATTTGAGCCCCTTAGATATAAAACTGTTATTCAGAAAATTGCAGAAACTTTTTTCCTGACTTTTGAACAAACTTATATACAAAACTGCAACATATTGGGACATATAGTCACTAACTATCTGTGCTCATTAATTACAGATTTGGGGTTTTTTTTGGGCCCAGTCGACCCAAGACTTTTTCCTGACGCCTTGTTCAAGGATGTTATGCTTTTGAGTGTGAGATTAAGAAACTTTTGTCTGTATTCATGCAAAATAAATGACCAAAGACACATGGCAATAAAAGACTTTATTCCATCATAAACGGACACACATTCAGAGATAAATTATGTTGATCAATAATATTCTGATGCAAAAATCCCACACCGCCAGGGCTTCTGTCTGGAAAAGTCCCTCTCAGATATAGACCCCTTTTGATTTCTCTCCTCCTTGTCGTCTCCATGGAAACAGGGAAAGCCCCACAAGTTGCCAAGGGAACCGAAGTGAAAATCTGTTTTTGTGTTTTCTTGCCGCTCGGCGTGTGTTTCGTGGGTGGGTGGATGCGTGTGTGGTCCCACTTGTTTGGGAAAGCTCAGAGCCTGCATATGTCGCCCGGCTCACTTTGCCATCTCCTCAGCCACAGCCTTCCCCATCTTGTCCTTCAGGTATGCCAGCTTCTGCCACTCCGTCTTCAGCTCCAGCCACTCATAATATGGCACCTAAAAGAATGAAAACGTGCAGATGTTTGGTTTGTTTTGCCTTTTTTTGTCATATAATCTCAAATATGCTTTAAATCTTGCAGTAGATCATCCCTGAGTAAAAAGTGATCCTACGAGGTGTTATGGAGATTGTCCTAGATGAGAAAGACAGAGCTCGGATTGGCCTAGATGAGAAGAGCGGCTGCTGGAGCTCTATTTATACCACAGACTGCAGCGGCTCCCACCTGACAAGCTGCTCTAAAAACAGTATCAGGTCGACTGAGTGCATCCCTAAAACCTGGCGGATGCAGCAGCAGTGGAAACAGCTCCCTCTTCTGAAACCTCACGGCTCTAGAATTTAAAAACCCAACCTTCGTACCTCCACTGTAATAAAGCCGGCCAGCTGAAGATGCCGCTTCATCATGAGGAAGCGTCCCAGCAGCTCTCTGCTCTTGGAGCCAAAGTGTGGGAACTCCCAACCCAGGAAGGCCAGCCTGAATGACAGTGGAAAATATGGAAACAAATCCTCAAAGCTCTGCAACAAACAAACCAAAGACAGGAACAAGAGGTCAGACTCACCGTCGCGCCCCTTCAGGTAAATCCTGGCTTCCCCCTCCGCTTGGTAGATGTGGGGCTTTTAGCTTCGATAGGTCAACTGGTTTATTGTCACAATCCACCACCATCTCACCCTCTGTTGAGAGGAACACAGAGGAAGAAAAATAAACTTTAAAGATCTGTCATGATAAATAATGGCTGCCCCCCCCCACTCACCAATAGTCCATCCGTACACGGTGTTAACACCCACACGCAGCGCCTCCGTTTTCCCACCGACCAAACTCTGTAACGTTTCTCTGAGACTGCTCTGCAGGACCGACAGCGGGGAGGTGTTAGCCGGGACGGGCAGGACACTCGGAGGGGAGACGCGACCCGAGGGACTGGGATTCTCTAGATGCAGAGAGGCAGCGATGTGCAGCACCTTCAGTTTATAGTTCTCCACTCGTACTGGATTCCCAACTAGAACACAAACATAAAAAGCGTGAACGATGGCGAATGATGTCGAAAACCAAATCAAACAAAAGTGCAGTGATCAAAACAATGATCTGCTGCAACCTATAGAACCAGACTAAGACAGAACCCAAACCTGCAACCCTGCAGAACTGCCCAATTCACCAGTAAATAAAACAGGTTAGCTAAAAAAGGTGAAACTATTTTTACCCGTTCAGCACTACGGTCCACCTACATTTGGCGCAGCCCCCAAACACTATCAGAGACCCATTATTTATTTTTCAATCTGAACACTCTCAAATCTCTGTCGAATAGAACTAAATAAAGTGTTCTCTTTCCACATTGCAGTTTTTTTTTTCTTTTTTTTTTTTTTTTTAACAGCGAATCCTGTTCTGCATCCTGATTGGCTGGAGACCTCGTCACTCTCCTCCGTGAATGTTTCCTGCAGAAACGCGCAGTTTCACAGACTCGCATAATTCTACGATCATGATCATATCTTTGTTTTCATTCTATAATCCTGGATTTAAGAATATCCATGTCTGTCTGAGAAAAGTGGAGAAGTGTGTAGTGAGGAGTTTAACATCTATAATCCTAATTTGCGGGTTTCACCGTCACAAGTTATTTTTAGAACGTAGCTCTAGCTGTTATGCTTTTTCTGTTAGCCTACAAATCGGACCGGCCCCCCATCAGAGAAGAAAACAGTTATGTGGCGCTCACAAGAAAAAGTTTGGGGACCCCTGCTCTAAAGTCATAGAATAAAAAAAAAAAGGACTACATCTCAAATTTGGATAAAAGTCATAGGAAATAGTTTCAAAATCAATGCAAGGTAGGTTATGTTGTTCTTAGTAATACATTTACTACCTGGAATGATTATCTGTAAACAATTTGGACAAAAAAAATGAAACAAAAATTATTGGACTTTTTATTAAATCTCTTCTTGGTTAAATATTAACAGACGATTAGTGGTTTTCCCTTAGGAATAGAAACCTAAACTCTTTAAATTGTCTACTTCTGGCATTAAGTTTAACATAAATACTAAAAGAAATTGAATGTAGAGTCCTCTTTTGCCTCGCCTTTCAGCAGATTCAGGGTAAAGTTTGGTACTTCATAGCAGATTATTGATCTGTTGTTTTTCTTTTTACTGATTTATTGTGGCTGCTGAAACTTGACACTTACTGAGGTTTGTGTCTCAGAAGAGAAAATTTAAAGTGGACGTGATATTCAGGGTTTTAAATTTGGGGTGCAGTACTTATTTCTCAACACTAGAGGTCAGTGTTACAGGTTTCCCACCGGCTTCAAACCAGAGAAATCTTCTCATTTGTTTCTTTAATGTCATTAGAGTCAGATTTTAGTAACACATGTGACTGTATCTTAAATGCAATCTTTATTTGCAATAAATCATTGAATTTATGAACAATCTGCATATTTGACCTGCTAAATATATATTTTAAAGTCAGTATAGATCATTAACAAATAAATTAATTTCTTTTTCTGTTTTTTGTTGGAAAAAACTGAGATGAAAAAAATTAGAATGACAGGCTTTTTTTATAACTTGTGGTAAGTAATATTTGTATATATTTGTCACATAAAAACTGGACTTTGCACTGTAAGTTTGAAACTTACTTGACAGCTGTTGAATGTGGCTTTCTTGAATGAGGGGAGTCACATATTGAGGTTTAGCCTGCTGCAGCACACACAGAGACCACGCCACGTCCGTCTGCAGAAAAGGCTCAAGGCCGGCGAGGGAATCCTCTAAAACCACATGAACCTGCATGTACAATACAACACAGAAAATAAATTCAAGTTTGTAGCAACAACAGAAATAAGTGTACAGTGTAAATCTTTTAATACCTTGCTAAAAAACTCCTCTCCTTTGCTCGGCAGGAATCCCAGTCTGGCAAAAGTCATGAGGAGACTGCAGAGCTGGGAGATGCTGTACTTGCTGCTGTTTGCTGTGTAGTGCTAATAGAGAGAAGGAAAGCAAAATGGGACTTTTTTTTTCTTCCATCAGGAATCGCAGATGAAGCATCAGAACCATACTAGAGTTTTGCTGACCTCAGCAAAGGCCTCAAACAGAGGGATGTGAAGCCACTTAAGGAAACCCAGAGATTTAGAGCAGCGGGTGACGTCGGTGGCACTGAGCTCAGGGACTCTGGGCAATAACTCGCCAGCTAGTCGCTGAAAGACCTGAGAATGATGGAAGTTCAGTTTTCCTGTGAAAGAACAAAGACAACAACTTTAATGACCAATCATGTTAAACAGTGCTGCCACAAAAAACTATCTTAATAGTCGACTAATCATCAGTTATTTTTCTGGTTAGTCCACTAATTGGATCATGCGCAAAATGGATATAAAGCACACATCTTCACCATTAATGTCTTTTAAACACAAACAATCCTAAATTAGCCAAACTAGCTAGCATGCAGCTGAAATATCTGCTAAACTCCACATTAGCTTTAAAAACTAAAAAATATTTAAAATTACCCAAAATAGCTAGCATGTAGCTGAAGTATTAGCTAAACTCAGAAATAGCCTAAATAAAACCTGAAAAAGCCTAAATTAGCCAAAACAGCTAGGATGTAGCTGAAATATCAGCTAAACTCCACATTAGCTTAGAAAACTAAAAATTATTTAAAATTTGCCAAAATAGCTAGCATGCAGCTGAAATATCAGCTAAACTCCACATTAGCTTAAAAAACTAAAAATTATTTAAAATTACCCAAAATAGCTAGCATGTAGCTGAAGTATTAGCTAAACTCAGAAATAGCCTAGAAAACTGAAAAAGCCTAAATTAGCCAAAATAGCTAGCATGTAGCTGAAATATCAGCTAACCTCCACATTAGCTTAGAAAACTAAAAATTATTTAAAATTTGCCAAAATAGCTAGCATGTAGCTGAAGTATTAGCTAAACTCAAAAAGAGCCTAAAAAAACTAAAAAAAAAAAAAAAAAAAACTGAAATTAGCCAAAATAGCTAGCTAGTAGCTGAAATATTAGCTAAACTCCAAAATCACAGAAAAAGCCAGCAGAATGCCATTATAACTTTCAACTTTACAACACTCCGACTTCATATAATATAAAGTAACGACTTATCGACTATTAAATTAGTCATCAACTTTTAATAGTCAATTAGTCGAATGAGGCAAAATTTCTTTGTGATTTTGGGCTATATAAATAAAATAGAATAGAATTGAATTAATCGTGGCAGCCCTAGTCTTAAAGTCTCATGTTTCTTGTGGATCATGTTTTGAGGATTGCTACCGTATGCAAAAGCCATGTCCATAATGAGTGGAGTGGTGAAGTCGGATGAAGGCTTCTGCAGGAGATGGTAGGACAAAGCCCTGAGCAGCGGGACACTTCTACGACTCTGAGCTGCCAAAGACACGCAAACCCTGCGAATCTCTTCGGCGGTAAAAGCCTCTGCGAGCTCTAAGGCCTTCAGGAGAGAACAAAATGAAAGTTATCTACTGGGCTTATTATCACTAACCTGATAATACAACTCCAAACTCATTACCTTGTCTTCAAGTTTATCCATCAAAGTAGGTGTCATGTGTTCTCCTTTGGCTATTAACATGCTGACGGTTTTGGAGTCGGCGATCTCCGTCCAGCGCAGTTCCAGCTGTTTCAGTGCGGCGCTGACGATCGCGGCGTCCTGCGGCGCCTTCCTGAACGCTCCCCAGTCTACCAGGTAGCTCAGCTGCTTGTACGAAAACCTGCGAATTCTCCATTGAACTTCAGTCTGGACGGAGCCGAGTGCCCCATGGGTGCGGGGAACTCCCAAGAACCACAGAGTCCGTAATACGTTAACCAGATTGCCGTTCCACACCGATGACAACTGAATGAAACGAGAACCAAGCAAGAGAGCAGATGAGGTCCAAACAGTTTTGGACCTGAAGGTTAGATGGACGAGGGTTCCTTACCTGTTGAGATAAAGTATTCAGCATATCCACGACTCTTGAATCCATTATGAGTTCGGCCTGCTGCTCCCAAAACTTCCCTTTTGACTTCAGAACCAACTGAGTCCATTTATTGAGGCTTGAAGCTGCTTGATTTCCATTTCCTCCATACTCTGCCCACGCTGCCAGAACCTCCTCTGGTGTTGATGCCTTCTCCACCACCTCGTCCAGCTGGGTGCGTACGGGCATGGTTGGATACAGGTCTTCTTCAGTGACAGTCCCCCTCTCACACATCAACCTCTCTGTGACCCATGACCAGCCCTTAGCCTTGGAGGTCTCTGCAGACCCACCTGCAGGCAGATGCATGCGGACCATAGCAGCTGCTGGAGTCTGGGAGGAGAGCCTGCAGCCCAGGCGGGCGCATCTGCACAGGAGGCGGCTGGCCATCGACCCTGAGAGCCGAAACAGGATCCTCGGGTCACACTTCAGCAGGTGTCACCATCCTCCAGGAAACCTACCACCGACCTAGCATCAAGCTAGGTTGAGAGAACATCATGTTAGGAAAACAACACGAAACAAACACTAATAGCTCTCGACAATACTTTACGGATTAATATCAAACATGAAACGATAGCTCTATTTAGCACAGTAGAGCTCAGTTACAGGATCCTCTTCCTGTCATGTAACAGCAAATCCTGACCTTGTCGCGGAAATGAGGGAACGCGCGGGGGGAAAAAACCTTTTTCTGTTAATTCTGACCCATTCATAACTAAAGGTACAAACCGAACAAACTCATATAAACACAAAAGCAACATTCAATGACGATCTACCTTATTTTAGAGTCGATATGTGCAAATCGGTTCACATGTGAAGTAGCTGTTGGAGATTTTCGTCGCAGACAATTGTCGTCAGAGGTAACACCACGTGACCCACGGACGCTGCCTCAATTGGTTTAAAATTAATTGAGAAAATAAAACAAGGGAAAAAAAAGAACATTTTCAAAAGTATTAAACGGAAATTCCAACAAAAAATAACAAGTATGCTTAAGTTTTTTTTTTTTTTTTTAATTTAGTCTTTAGAAACAGGAACGGTAATTATGTGTATTTTTTTATTTTCTACGAACATAAAAATGAATTTCTTATGAAAACAGCTTGAGTGTAGATGATCTGAAATATCAACATTTAAAAAATGTCTTTGTTTGAATATATATATATATATATGTCTCTGCTCTTTTAGCACAGGCTAAGTTCTGTTCTTTGCATTGTAGTTGGACATTATTTTTGTGGTCTATTTCAATTATACTACAATACCTTTATTTTGAGTCACGTTGGTTGGAAAAAGTGCAAAACAAAGTTTGATTAGATGTTTGACCTAAGATCAAAATGTGAAATGTTAAATAAGAGATGTAAAAATGCTTAGTGGTTTTGAAGCAAACTATTTTTGTTTCATCATGAATATGAATGCTTTACTGGTGAACAGAATACTAGAACCAGAATATATGACCCATTTTCTCTTTTAAAAGTTTTTTTTTTGTAATAATAATAATAAATCTTATTTATATAGCGCTTTTAAAAGACACTCACAAAACAAATTACATTAAAAACAGTAGTAAGAAGCATTTAATTAAAAAAAAAATATATATATATATATATATACACATATATATATATATATATATATATATATATATTATATATATATATATATATATATACATATATATATATATATATTTATTTAAATTTTTTCTCCAGTGACAAGCTTGCAGTCTATCCCTCCATTTTGGCTTTCTGATTAAAGAAAAATATTTTTTGGTTTATTTGTATTTATTACAATTGACATTACGCTACCTACTACTATGTTTGCCGCATTAAAATAACCCAGTGTGACGGTCATTTAATTTGAAAGGAAGTCGCAGGAAGCTGTAATTGCAATATGTTCTATTAATAAATTAAAAAAAAAAATTAATTGGAAATTTATCGTTGCAATAGTAACAATCACATAAATTTCACTTTTGTTTCTTTGAAAAAAAGCATCTCTTAGGACACCAGTCTAAAAGAAAGAAAAAAAAAAAGTTAAAAATCAATATTTAAACTTCACGAATGCAACCCAACACCGTCACAAATGAGAGTTGTTCATATTTGATTACCTCAACTCTTCTATTTTTCCAGAGCCATGTCTGATGTTTTGTTTTGCACTTCGGAATGGAAAAGCACTTTGACATTTATGTCCTAGAAAGTTTATTTATATAATTTACTTACAAAATGGAAGTCTTGATACACAGAGATCACATGAAAAAAATACAGGTAGAAAGTGCATTATCATTCAGATTACATAAAATACGCATCATAAATATTAGTTTAAGTTGTTTTCAAATGATTTAAATGTTACTAAAACTGTAGCACAATTTATTTGTGAAATATTACAGCTTTTTTTATATACAACAGAATAACAATGAAAACATATAAACATTTTCATGAATCTCAGTATTTCTATTTGTATAATTTAAAATACAAGAAGACTTTTTCACTCGACTCTCCAGATGGCAATCCTGCCGTCCCGTCTTGCAGAGCCGCTCAGGACGTAGCGATCCTCAGCGGAGCAGAGCGTCTGAATGCTGTCTGAATGAGCCTGAAGCTCTTTGGTAACCGTGAAGCTGTCGAGGTCCACCACCAACACCTGACTTCTCAGCTGACCGTCACACTGACCTCCAACCCCGTGACGTCCTCGACAGCCCACCCAGATCTGAGCAGAGGGGACAGAAGTGAAAACAAAACAACAAATGACCATTGAAAACAAGACAAGACTGAATAACTGTAAGAGCTCACCTGGTTTTTGACTCGAATCATACAAGTGATTCCTGAAATTCCTGGGAGAGAGATCCTTTTGAATGGATGTTTGTGGTTGTTAATGTGCCAGAGAAACAAGTCTGCTGAGTCAGCACAACCTGTCCACAACTGCCCTCGCTTAAACACAAACACAAATCAGTTCATGAAATTCTGACATCAGATAACAATAAAGTTTTACATCACTTTTTTGAAGATTCCTTAAAGATCCACTTTGATGAAAATGGTCTTTTTGGCATTTTTAACATGTTCATGTAGCTTTTTTTCATGATGAAGGACATATTTAAAGAAAAATAAACTTAAAATTGAATTTCTGAGTATTACTTTATTCAAATCAATGTCAGTCAGGATAAAAAAAAAAAAAATTGTGATGTAGAAAATTACTGGGTGGGCCACAAGCTCCCTGCGCAACAGTGAGGGGGGCGGGGTTGCTCTGTGCCAACAGTCCCGCCCACAACTCAGAGGCGAATTTCCAATGGACAAACCAAAACAATATGTTTGCTAAAAACAGCTTAGTCATAATTAAAAGACCACTGGGAAGACTATAATAGATTAAAAAACAATCAGAGTGGGTCTTTAAAGGTAAAAAATAAAAAAATCTACAAAGCATCTTTTTATCATGTCAGCAAATGCTTTAGTAAATTCTAGTTACAGTAAGACACAAGGTAGTTGACCAGAAATACCTCTGGGATGACAATGAAGCAGCTAAAGCTATTGGGCATGCTCTGTAGGTCTTCAGGAAGTGTGATCCTTCTTTGTGGCGCACCGCTCTTTTTCAGTTCAACAATACAGCCTGTGCAACCTGCACGGAAACACACCACAGTTCCAGAAAGCAACACAAATATCCCTTTCTTGTAGCCCATTTGGCAAGAAGGGATAGAAACTATAAGATTTGGTAAAGTGCAAGAAAAGAATATTTAAAAGGACAGTGATTGAAAAATAAGCCCTCACTTGTCGCGTTTCCATTAACTCTGAAGTTTTGCAAATTGGAATTTCGATAATAAATTCTCCTAATGGAAACACCACAATTTCGGAATAACTGGTATTTGGGGGATATCGAAATAGACATTTTTCGCAAAACTGTAATGGAAACACTTTTTTCTAAATAAATTCACTTCTCGGTATGAAGCGTCTGTCCTGAGCGCTGCAGAGCGGGCGCATCGAGAGGTCCCACAGCATCACAGCTCTTTAGAAATTGCGGGTCATACGGAATCATGCAGCTCCTCCTCCTCCTTTCTTCATCTGCAGCCGCACTTTTGCAGCTTGGAGCCTGAAGTCTCATGAGTGCGAGAGCCATGAAACGGATGGAAACAAAGCTCCAGACGCTTACTTGTTAGAACGCTTTTTCTTTTAACCGCTGGACAGGCTTCTCACTCTTCTGAGTCAAGCTGCGCTGACAGTGCTGTGACATCACCCAAATACTCCCTAATAGTGAATCAATTAAAAAAAAAACTGTTCTCATTCATCGCTGTATTTTTAATGTCTTATTTCGTGAGTTGGTTTGTGCTTTATCGCAAAGTTATGATTTAATGGAAGCTGTGTCATTTCGAAACTGTGTTTTTTCGAAATTCCTAGAATTTTTATAAAGTTTTGCGCAAATATGTAATGGAAACACAGCTATTGTTAATAAAGTTTTAACGTTTGAATGGAACCCTTTAAAAGAGCAGTGGAGGAAGCGTTTTGCACTTCCCTTTGAAGTGAAAGTACTCACAGCACCACAGAACACCGTCATGAATCTGAATGGAGGAGAGTCGGTCACAGGAGAGGAGGAACTGTCTCTTTACTGTAAGCCCTGAGGAGTTCCACTGTAAGATGGTCCCGTCGCTGCTGCAGGAGTACGCGTACTGACTGGAGTCCAGAAAAAAGGCCTCTTTAACAAACACAACTTTGACTATAGTGTTAACCTCCAGATACGTTTTAAAAAACCTCCCTCCACCTGTTGTGTTGATGCTTGGTGTCCACCGAGAGGGCCGTCACTTCACTCCTGTGTTCAGTCAGCTGTTTGTTGCAGGTCATGGTGTTTGTGTCGAAGATGTAAATGACCGAGTCCTGTGAGCCGATCCACACTTGATTGTGCACCACTCCGATCATGCAGGTCTGCACAGAATATGCTGGGACATCAGAGCCCGTTTATACACAGAGATCAATACCAGTAATGCCCAGAAAAAATGATCAATATGAGTCTTATGTTATTTTTTTAGCAGAAATATTAAGAAACAAAGTTTTTATGTATAGAAGTGAAAATAAAGTGTGAAATACACTTAATTACAAAATTGCTCTTTTAAAAAATACATTTAAAGGTTTTAATGAATAGTTAATAGGTATTTTCCCATTAAAAAAATGTTAAAATACATTAACAAAGGAGTATTCGCTTTCTCTGATCTTTTCCAATATGGTGTAGAATCATAATAAAGAAATGTGGACATTTTTATGTCGTTTTGGTCAACAAAACTTAAACTCGGTGGCTGCATCATGATACCTTAAGTTGTTATACATTTAGAATAGGAAAGATAAAACAACCTAAATAAAAATAAATGCTTTAATTCAATGTAACCTTACTTCTTTGAAATAATAAATGTGTTGTCTTACACAGCAATGTATCCTCACCACTTGTGACTGTCCAACCTGAATGCAGTCCTGTAATAAAGACCAGCTCGCTGCGTCAAAAACAACTATTCTTCCCCCACTGAGAGCCACCCACAGCTTTGGGTTCATCTCCCACTGCGAGTCCTTACAGGTCAGCTGACCTGAAACAAGAGAGAAACGTTTCAATTTGATGCAAAACTGGAGGAAATTTGACTCTTTTTAGAATCTAAAGATGTCTGATAGGAAAATCTTTTTTCTTCTTTATGTTTACTGCTCAGTTTCCAGTTAAATGAAAACTTCCAAACAGCAACTTCTTAGCTCCTACAATGTGTTTATAATGGAGCTTTTCCACCTCCTAAAGCTTAAAACATGTTGTCCTATAGTTTACACAACTGTTCCCAGCACATTTTTTCCAAAAAATGGAAGAATCGTCTTCTCTGTCACTCATATTGTTTTGAAGCTCTGATTCTAATCTGCAGCTGGTGAATGCCAGCTCATTCATTCAGCATGACACCATTTCACAGCTGGTGTCTTGTGACTAACAAGCAGAAAGGGCTGGTTTCAGCTTGTTAGCCTGACTAATAGCAGAAACAAAGCTGTAATGTTCAATAAACAAGAGAAACGAACCCTCCTGTGAAGTGTGAGAAATTTGGCAATTTGCCTCTCATTAGATAATTCTGTGTTTAACAACAGATTACCTTTGAGTGCTTCTATCTCTAAAGATCTGAGGGTCTCAAGTAATTTGTATCTAAAAGAGAGGCGTAAAATAGTGTGCTATTGTTCAGTAACAACAAATAACACATTTATATTTGTCTTGTTGTTCATTTAATGCCTCAAAAATTGACTCAGATTTATTCATTTGTATTCAATCCGACCCCTATCTTCATGTTTAGACATAATCTGGAGAATATTTACAACAGTTGGAACTACAAGCAGTCAGAAAGTAATCCATCAAAGACTACCTGGTGTGTACAGCAGCACATGAACCGTCTGAGGTTCTGCCAGGTCCACAGATGGGTTGATTTTGTGCTTTAGGGTCTCTGCGGTGATTCTGGGCACCATCATAGGCACTGGTTACAGACAAACACACTCCAGCAATGAATGTCATGAGAAAATGGGAAACTTGAGGGTTATCACAAGACAACAAGGTCTGTTTTGACTGTTATTTTTGGTAGAAAATGATGCACTTTCGTTCGCAACACTGATTAAATAATTACCACGATTACAGCATCTCTCCTGATTTTAGGCTTTAATCTTTTAGGACACGAGCTAATATTTGAGATCTAAACATGTAGTCACAGGGAACAAATAAAGCAGAATTAACTGCTGTGGAAGAGAACATAAAATGTGACGTCCACATATGAAGGCGCCAGGTCTTAAGAGGTTAAAGAAGATTTACAGATGCTGCCTGTACAAAAGCTCTATTCGTAGAAAAAAACTACAAAACAACTAAATCTATGCTAGCCTGTTAATAGAATTACTGATCACATCAGATGTTGTTTTTCAAGCTAAATAGAGAACTTTCCAAAGTCAGAGCGGACTCTGACCTTCATGCTTGATTTGGTCAAAGTAAGCCAGCTTTGCAGCAGCGGAGATGGACCTCTGAGTCTGCAGGCAGCCCATGACGGCATCCATCAGCAAGACGTTGGTCAGAGCCTGGGTCATGTACTGAGGGTCCTCAGGAAACAGAAACGTGAGCAAAATGTGAGGCCACAGACAGGTAGGCTGTTAATGTTACTTATTATATGAAATTACAAGCTGTTCTGGAGTTTGAAACTTTATTATTTTAAGGAAAAATTCCTTCTGGGTAGAAAAGATAAAGGATGTATTACTTTTATAATCCTTGTCCTTAAAGTTCACTAAATGACACCACTCTGCTAATATGAGGTGAACTGTTTAATCCATTAAATTCCCTTTTCAACATGGTTAGGCTGAAAATAAAACAGAAAAGAAATTTAGTCGAGACAAATGTCATGTCCTTTTTAGTCAAGGACAAAAGTTTACTACAAATTGATAGAATATTAAGATTTATCAACTGACTTAGAGTCTATAAGTAAAGAATCTGGGCTGTTTCTGATTATTTGTCTGAATCCGTCTCCATCATCCAACTCCTTTCAAAACTGTTGTACTATTTCAGCAAAAGTCGGATTTTTATATGCTTCAAATTAAAATAATCATTATATTTACACATAAAATGGACAAAAACAATTATAAGTTGCTTGTAAATATTTTACCATCTATTAAATTAAAATGAAAACAAATTATTTCGACAACTTTCAGAGACTAATATCTAAAACGCCATTTTCATCATTGACTGTGAATAAGAACTGGACTGAGTGAGTGTGACATCATCTATGGAATGTGGCTTACTTTTGGCTCCAACCAAATATAGTCAATTCAGTTGCTATTTTTTGTGGCACAGACATGTTGGAGTCAGATATCATCAGTGAGCTGTGATTGGTCTGAGACGTTGTTTCTATGGCAACCACTCTCGCAAATCAGGAGTGAGCTTGTTGGAATTCTCCACGCGCTGGATGCGGTAGGGGTGTTGCCCCTTTTGACCATTTTTAAAATGAAAGTTAATTCTTACCAATTTAATAACTAAGTAATAGCTGTTTATTTCTCAAAAGGAGTTTATTGGATTCTTGGAACCAGCCGGGTTCTTTCTGTTTGGGATACGAAGGGTTACTCAGTCCAGTTCTCTTATACCGTCCACGGTTTTCATTCTTTCTGCGTAATACTTTGTGTTGGTCTGCGATTCTGCGTCCAGCCCACATCTCTTTAATCACGAGGTTCCAGAGTTCCGTCTCCGTCTTCAGGTTGGCTTCAAAAACCTCCGGCCTGCTGCAGGTGTGGATGCGAAGGGACGGAATCCGGATCAGAAAAGGAGCTGATGTGATCTTCACCTCCTGCAGACACAGGCAGGAGGAGTCTGTTCACGCAGAGGTTCATAAAGCGCAACGCAAACATAACAATGAATCACCTGTATGTCTCGAAACTTGGTGATTTCCAGGAAGCTCGGAGGTCCATCCGTGAGTAAAAACAGACGCTTTTGCGTCATGGCGAGTTTCCCAACGCCGTGGGAGGTTTTCACCCGGCCTGACAACTTATACACACATTCACTGAGGTCGAGCTGCTCGATGACCTCGGAGGGCAGATGGACGTCTCGTGCTTCAGCTTCCATCTCCTTCCAGAAAGTGTAGAAGACTCGGAAGAGTTCAGGATCCACCTGTTTTATTTGACCTTTAGACAAAAGCAGACTGTGTTTCTCCAGTAACTAAACATTTTCTGACCGTTTAAAAGAGGATTACTAAGAAAGAATGTTACATTATAAACTCCTAACTTTTATGGACTTTTTAAATAGACGATAAATACAAATAATATTGATTAATTCATAATATATAAGCAGAAACTAAACATTTTTAAATCTTAAATTTAGACTGCAGAGTTGCATAAAAAGCAAAAAAAAAAAGATCTGTAGTTATTTGTGAGAAGAGAAAAAATATTGTAAAGGCTGAACTCGCCCTTACAGTCACAGATTTAAAAAAAAGGAGAAAATTGTGATCTGATATTTTAACAAGCAAAAAATCCATCATCTCTTACCATCTGTAAGAGCTTCAAATAAACGGCGCATGGTCGCCACGTCTTTAACGATTCCACATTCCTGAACGCATCTCACAAACGCATCTTCATGCAGATGATGGCGAGGAAGCTCAAACTTCTTGACGTGGTCGTTAGTCTGGATCAGCGGTTTCTCGTTGTCCATCTTCACCTGTGAATGAGACATCACACACATGAGAAGATCACACAGCTTCACGGAGTTATGGAAACTGTGGAACGTCCAACTGCATCCTGACCTTGACGATGAGCCTCTTAAGGTCTGGACGTTTCTGGGCGAGCTGCCGCTCGTCTCGATGGAGGGACGCTACGAGCCACGGGACCAGCTGCGCGGGCAGGATTGCAGTGTCGGTCTTGTAGAGGTTCTGGAAGTCGCTAAGAGCGTCGAGCCGCCTCGAACACAACATGTTGATGAAACCGCGTAGGTAATAAAACCTGCAGGTAGAGCACAAACAAATGGAAATTCGTGTCTAATTCATGGGAACTATCAGGAAAAAAAAACCTCACCTTGCTAGCAGAGCAGAATCCTCGTTTTGAACAGAGGTGATGGCTTTTCCGAGCTGATGCAGCAGCTCGCCGTAATAACTTTGGACAGATTGAAAAGACAGAGAAGCGGGGAAATCTGGAAGTCCAAATACCTTTACAAGTTTAGCCGGAGATTTAGCTGCTGAACAGAGAAAAGAGCAAACAAAGAATTAAGAGACACAAAATAAACAACAAAAAAATGATCTGTCATTATTTTAACATTATTTAAAGCATTTAAAAACATGGATAAATAAACTGAAGGATAGCAATGTGAAATCCAGTGATCACAGTAGATGAAACAGATGAAGAACAGGGAAATGAAAGCTGATCACAGGTATGCTAAGGTTCCATGTATGAATCGAGGAAGTTCAACATTTTACTCATCTTGCTCCCATAAAGTGAGCCAAGAAAAATCCAGGAAAGAGTCGGCTAGATTATACTCTAGAACAGGGGTGGGCAATTGTTTTGACTCGTGGGCCACAAAGGGTTCTAAAATTTAGCATAAGGGCCGGACAAGGAGCAGATGGAAGGCGAGATTGGGTAATCAACCTCATAAACTAAAAAAATAATATGGAATTTAGAGAAAAACATGCTTTAATTTGGATTCAAATTCACATATATTAATTTAAAAACAGAAAATTTGGGAGTTTCAATTTCTAAATTTTGATTTTTGTTCTCTTTTGGGTGATCCAATGGGTTGATGTTCTTCAGAGGAAAATGTGAACTCAAAGAAATGCTGCATTTATGTGGTGTAGGAATAATCTGAAAGATCACCATCTGACTCAGAAAGGAACACACACAAACGTCAGAGAAACAACACCATTCATGGGAAGAAACCAGAACTACAATGAAAATAAAACAATAATTAGGATTTTTCATTCAATGCATTTTAATTTGGAGGGCCACATTAAGTAGCTTAAGGGGCCGCATGTGGCCCCCGGGCCGTAGTTTGCTCACCCCTGCTCTAGAAACTCACAAAGGGGTGATCGCTGATAACTTTCAGAATCTTTGACGTGATTTTATGAAAACACTGATATAAAACCAGAAAAATAGGTATTTCTGGTTACAAGCAGTAACTTTTGGTTTTTTTCACTCAGATTTTTACTGTAACTAAGGACAAATCTCTGTTTTTATTGGAAATGTTGAATTTCGGCAGTCTCACCCATGTCAGACATCACTGTCCTGGTGAGCAGCGAGTTTGTTCGACAGCCCATTGTCGGATCCTCCTGCAGGTTTGGAAGACTGGTCCCGAGTCTCCTGCTCAGCCTGTTCTCAGTGACGGAGCTGGTTCTCCTGGCCTGGATCTCCTGCATGGTGGGTCGGCGGGTCTCCAGCGTCATCTTCTTTCTACGGCACATGTGGGACGAAAAATGTAGTTTAAACTCACATTTTCTCTGTTTTTAGATTCAACTTTTCTTTGCAGAAGTATTGGCATCATTCATATCAATATTAAAAATAATTCTCCATACTTTTGCATCTCAGAACGAGTGTCAAGTTCCATTCGAGTGAAGGGATCTGCTTTCTTGTTGAGACGATCTTTGAGGAAGGAGTGGAAGATTTGAGTCTCCAGCACCTGACAAATGTTTATTTTATTAGATAAGCACCTCAACAACCTCACTTAATATTTTATTAAGTTAACTTTTGCAAACGGAACCTCAGCGTATGATAATAAAAACCTACTTTTTCGTAAAAAGGTTTCTCAGTCGGCTGTCGTGTTTTTAGGAACTCTTCACTGTGAAAAACTCGATGCTCGTAATTGAGATGATAAATAACATCCCTGTTCGATGGAGACAGACACTTAGATTTAATCATCTATTGAGTAAAACCAGTTGATCGGAGCACAGCACCTGAACAAATTGACAATCAGCTCCAGTGCGAGCATCTGGATGTCGTCATTGAGGCGGCGCTGCCACGCTCTTCTCTGATCACGCTGCTCATTGATGTCTGTGCCGCTGCCGCGGCTACACTGGTCCAAATCAAAGTGCATCTGCAGTGAGTGACACCTAAACAAAAAAAACAAATTCTTACAGAATTTTGTTAAAAAAAAGCCTTCCATGCGTTCATACTGGTAAATTTACAATCATATGAGGTGTACCCCTGTATAAAAGAGTCTGCAGCAGCTGGAGGAATGTCTGGCAGGTCCACGGTGTCAGAGGAAGAAGAGCAAACGCTTCCATCATCGAGGTTAACCAAGATCAAATCACTGGTTTCCTGCCAGAAGAGAAAAATAAGACTATCTACAGAAAACAAAATGATGTTTCTTGACTGCATCTTTATAAATCAGTAGAGATGTCCTGAAATACAAGAGGACACACTCACAGCAGCAACCTCAGCAAAGTGGCTGAGATGGCATCCCATCAGGAAGGCAGTTGGAGCCATGACGAAGTCCAGCATGCCTCTGGCCAAGACCGGGACATACGGATGCTGCCAACACAGAGGCTGGAAAAGGCAGAGAAACATGACAAATGCACCCAAAAACACAGGAAGTCTGTGTGTGAACATGTATGAAGCCTAAAAGGATAACATGAAGAGTTGCTTTACTGAACTAGAATACGTCTTTTTTTACATTTGAGCTGACCTTCAGAAAAATCAACAAGCTCTCTGAAATCAGAGTCAGTTTGGCAAAATCTGATGCAAAAAACACCAACTGCTGCTCCTGCAGGAGACAAGACAGCACCTGGAAGAGGAAAACAAAGTTCACTAATGCGTTTCTTAATCTTTTTATGAAATGTATCGAAAAACGTATGTGTTACCTGTAGAAGTGTTTGTGGCTGGAAGCAAAGAAAGGGCAGATGAAGGTCTAAATCTATCACTGGCTGGTTATTATCAACCCTGGTCGGTAAGGTGATGGTCAGTGGACTTAATGTAAACATCTTGAGAGGATAAGCACAAACAGCATTAATAGTCGAGTCCCTGAATGTGTTGTAATCCTCTGGAAACATCTCTTCTAGATTTAGTCTGAACAAACCAAATGAAGATTTCCAGGCGGTGGAATCGGCACCAGTGACAGCTTAGCTGCAAAGTCCTTCACTTTCTCCTTCACGTCTGACAATCGACAACTTCTCAGCTGAATTAAAAGACTAATAAATAAACCGAGAGAGAAAATATGAAGAGGAATAGAGCGTAAAACATTAGCTCAAACAAATATAACACTTTATAAACATGTTTTTATAAATAGAGATAAAAGAAAATTAGTGACCAAACTCTTCCTCACCATGATAGACAGTCTTTAAGGGCAGAGAAGTACGGATGCTTAGACATAATACAGACGCAGTAGGCTGAAAAAAGGTTGGTTCCAGTTCCATTCTGATGAAAAGAGGCTCCATCCTGTGCAAACACAATCAAACGCTTTCATTTTAGGACTCTGCCTGAAGCTTTACATGTAGGCTTGTGTACCGGTACTGGACGATAATACTGCAGAACGACTCCGTAAGTCTTGTTGCCAAAGATGTCGGTGAAAACGAGGAAGTGGAATTGCTCTCTTTTCTGTTCACTGGTCACCTTCAGGCTCCCTCCTTAAAAGCAGACGAAAGCGACAGGAAGTGATAACATGCAAGCTGCCATTGCAGTAGGAACAAGAGTGTGGCTATCAGAAAATCATCTCATAGTCCAACAGTTAAAGAGCCATTTGAGCTTTTTAAAACGTTTGATACTGCTGTCCATTCATTACAATTTACTTTTTTTATAATAACTATGAATTATGCTTCTTTTGTGGCACGAATAAAAAGCATTTTCTCAACATGTGAAACTATTTTGCTTGATTTCCTTTCAAAATAAAAGACGCCTTGTGCCAGACTGGGTCATCCCAGTGCAGCTCTCAACAGCACGGGCTTTAAACTAATAAAGGATCAGACTTTTAACCAAAGTTTTGCCTAGTATTTGAAATCAGTGCATTCTGGAGGAAGCATAGAGCAAACAACACCTCTTCAAGTTAGCAGGAACTTAAAAACATTTTTACATAGTTTATCTTCGAGGTGCACCTCAGCCATACGTTTATAAACTTAACTAATCTAAATGAAATAAATGCTAATTTAGCAACCCTTACTTGAGAAAAAATACTATTATTATACATTTTTTTTTTTTAGCCAGAGAGAGCCACTATGGGAGCGGTGAAAGAGCCACAAGCAGCTTCAGAGCGGCAGGTTGTGGATCCCGCCCTTGTCTCAATAGAGGACATTTTGGCAAAACTGTGCAGACCTCCACCATAGTTACAAGAATAAGTGTCTGTCCAGGCAAAACGGTCTCAGATGTGAACATGTGAGGAATTATGAGGTCTTTTCAGTTTCAGAAATCGGAAAAAATCATAAATCTTTTATATTTACATGTAATTCAAAGAGGCAGCATAGTCAATGCCCGGAGGGCCGGATTCGGCCCTCCAGGTAAATATATCCGGCCCTCCAGATCATTTAATTTTTATTATTATAAATGGCCTGATGTTATCTTGTGCTTAATTCTAACTTTTACAGAGAGTAAAATAAAGAAAGTTATTTAAGGTTTATGTTGATTTATTCTGGAATAATATTTTTTGCATGTTTTTTTTCATAGTTATGTTTAAAAGTTACACTTTTAATGTTTAAAATGTTAGTTTTAGCGTGTTCAATAAATGTTTATCCTGTTCGACCGGCGACCTAAGGTGTGATTTGGATTTAGTGCCCTGTGTGATTGAGTTTGAGACCCCTGATCTACACCCAAGAGGAGCTGATGAAAACGAGGCACACAGCTCATTGAAAAACAGATACTACATGAAATTCTTACTCTGATATAAACTGGAACATATACTGCATAACATAAAAAAATAAATAAAAATGAAGCTGGTTAGCAAACATTTTTCTCTACGTCTTTCACCTGAGTTTAGATGATGGTTAAAGCCAAAGTGTTTATAATAAAATCTTAAAGATGAAAGCAGTAAATCCCACATTTCATCCCAAATATAACTTATTTTCAGACAAATTCAAACATTGGAAGGAAAGAGTCTTGTTTGGGATTTAAGCTGATTCCTGATGAGACTGAAGGTTGACACACACGCAAACACGTCTATGATAGAGTTCAATGTACAGTATAGGATTCAGGTGAAATCACATACAGCATGTTAACCAAAAGGTTCATGAAAACTCTGTACCAGGGAAGCAGAGCTGAGGCAAAGCCACCAGGTTGATGTCTTTCAAGATGCTGGCGTTTTCACCACCTTCTCTGTCCTCCTGCACACCTCCACCTGTTGACGGAAGTGACTCCAGTTATACTTGTAGAAAGGACCCAAACAAAACCGAAAATATGATAAATGCCAGGAATGGATTGTTGATTGCGGGTTGCTCAGGAGACGGTGTGGAAGTGACAACAACAGAACATCCTTGCAGGCCGATTGTTTACCAGACCTTGACTGGATGTTGCTGCAGCTGAAGACGGGCGATCTCGCTTTTTCCTGAGAAAGGGGCGCCGCCGCTTCACACGGGGCTTCAGAGTTTCAGGTTGTGTTCTGGTAACGAACGGAGGGGCGACGACATGAAGGACCTCTGGATCCAGGAGGAGGGGCTCTGAGGTCTCATCACTGATGATGGCCTGAAGGAGACCAAAAAGGAAGTTCAAGAACTTCTACTGGCTGCTTCTGTGCATAAATAACTTATTTACCTGATAGACTTCCTGAAGTTTGTCAACAGATGCTCCCACCACCACACAGGCTTCCAGCAGAGCGGGTAGCAGACACGCCGCCATCGATGACAAAACTACACAATGGTCCGATGGTCACAACTTTTTAAAATTAGAAAAAAGGGAAATTCATCCATGAAAATGAATTTTACATGGGAATGTAAAGATTACAGACAAAGGGTACAACTGAGTGTGTTTAAGTCCATGAAAGCAACATCTGTCGGCTAAACAAAGGCGTGAAGCGTGACAAAATAATCACAGCAGCTCTGTCGATTATATACAAACAGTTACTATAATTAAAGCAAACAGTGAAAAATCCCTGAACATCCACAGAGGCTGTTTTATTTTTAATCACAGAACTAACCCAGAATGCAAAGTGTGGAAATGGCAATTTGGAGCTTCGAGAAGTTCCCAGAGAGGAACCTAGAGGGTTTCATAACAGCAGACATTATACGGTGGCACTCTGATCGGTTCTGCATTGTTTTTCCCAACAACTGCAGACTCAAAACACTCAAGTTTACATGATGGAGTGCAAGAGCTGCACACAGATGACCTCTGTCTCTGTACGGACCATGACTAAACTCAAGCTTTCATTATCACAGAGTGTATAAAAATATACAAAACTATTAATAAAAGTTATGAAATGAACTTAAAAAGCATAATCACCAAGAAGTTATATTTATTGTAAAATATACCAGCATAAAACAAATTTAGGTTATGGAAAAAATGTATTAAACATAACTTTTTTTCAATGGATAGAAGAAATACCTTAAAATAACTCTTAAAAAACAGCTTTATATCTTAAAAAATTGAATCTAAACAAGTTTCATTTTCTATTTCAATTTCCTTACAGCTTCGTCAACATAGTGATTATTAAAAAAAAAACATAACATTTTCCTACTTACTTTGTAAAATATTGTATGTTAAAAAAAGGAGAAAGATTTTTAAAAAAATCTATGCAAGCTTTATACAACTTTGCATATAAATGAAGAAAACTAAAAAAGAACAAAAAAAAAAAAACATACTAAAAATGATTTTAGAGAAATTAACTAAAATGTTTTATGCTGATGTGTTAAAATAAAAAATACATTTCATTTTTAGAAAATATCTTTATTTTTAAATGTGTAGCATGGGTACTAAAGCCTCCATTTTCATATTTTTTTTTTTAATCCTGGAGCACTATCGCTGGGTGATTTTCACCCGGGCAAAATATTTACATGATACTGTTATAGGTCCCTGAGTAAAGTCTCACATGTCCCAGGAACAGGTGGACCAAAGATCAAGTCTCCAGTAACATAATAATTCATATTATTATTATTTTTTAGGATTTTTTTTGCTCTCAAATTCCAAATTTCTCAGTAATATTCAAGCATGATTTTATTTTCCTATGAAGATCTTCCTAAGTTTTTATTTTCCACTTTGTTACATATATCACAGTTTAAAATAAAATAAAACTAATGTAATTTATTATGTGAATTTTGTTTTATTTTCTATTAAAAATACTTTTCATTGGGTAAAAAAATACCTAGCAAAAGTGTAACTTTTATTTTACAGTGAAACAAACACACACACACACACAAAATAAACAATTTTTTTTTTTGATATAAAAGGATAAAAGGTACAAACTGAGTTCCTTTTTATTTTCTTCGGTTTTAATTAAATAATTTTATTAACTGGAATATCTTTTAAAATGAAAATCTAGAAATTTAGATAAAATGCTGATAAAATAAAGATTTACATATTTAGAGAATATTAACTTCCCCTTTTCAAACGTTCTTTTAATATTCTTCCCTTTAATTCTGACACCTATAACACTAATAATGCCAATTCTGTTGATTTTTCAAAGACCCGTCTGCTCTATCTGACGAAAATGAGGGAATTACATTTCCCCGGAGGCTAAACATCTGAGTTAGTGGCGTCACTGACCGTTACAGAGGTTTCTGCTCGTCTTCTTTATTCCACATTCATGTCGACTCTGCCGCCGCAGCGCTTCTGACTGATGAGCGCTGAAGCACCGACTCCAGCAGAAGTCCAAACTCGCCGCACATTCCACTTCCGGTTCCTGCGCTCTGGACTCCAATCACGCGCGCGCTGAGATTTCATTGCTAGCTCTGTCAATAAAGTTTGTAGAATTCAACCACGATCTAACATGACCTTTTGGAAACCTCGGGTATGTGCAAAACTAAAATAACTGAACATTACAATCTTGTTACTGTTGCAATTTGGTATAAATATTTTTTAAAGCAGAAACAAATTATTTACGCTTAGTTTAGCTTGAAGCTGAAGAATAGTGGAGGAAAAAATAAACAAATATTAATTTGGGAGGAACAAAAAAACTAGTGTGAAAATGGTTGCAGTGACTGAGTTTGGACTGTAGGTGGCGGTGTTGCTCCAACTGCATTTACATGTCCACACAACCAAATTTAGAGTTAAACTCAGAATTTGGAGTTATAAAAACTTAGATTTGGAGTTAAATAAACTAGAAATTTATGGTTAAATAGACTCAATTTTATAGTTTTATTTAACTCCAAATTTTGAGTTGCATGGACTGAAAATTTGGAGTTCAATAGACTCAAATTTGGAGTTAGACAAACTCAAAATTTGGAGCTAAAGAGATTCAAATTTGGAGTTAAGTAGACTAAAATTTAGAGTTAAATAGACTCTAATTTGGAGTTTAATAGACTCAAATTTGGAGCTAGACAAACTCAAAATTTGGAGCAAAATAGATTCAAATTTGAAGTTAAATAGATTCCAATTTAGAAAATTTCTTAAAATTTGGAGTTAAATAGTCTGAAATTTGGAGTTGGATACATTTAAAATTTTTTGTTAAATAGATTCAAATTTGGAATTAAATAAACTCAAAATTGGTTGAATTTCAGCTATCTTTGTGTAAATCCAGACCTGTATTAATTCATCTGGTCAGTACACGAGTAGGGGATATCCATTAGTACAGTGGACATATCATGATCAGTATGTATCCAGAATCTTGTAAAACCAAATGAATTAAAGATTTCAAGAAGGCAACACGTTTTAATAGACATGACAGCTTAATTTACGGATCTAAAACCACATCTGTCATCCAACATTGCACTTTAACAATAAACCACATTTCTGTATGACAAAAATAAAAGGAAAACTAAAATCAGCAGGCTAAAATTGAAAGTTTGGCCAAAAAGAAGATAAAGGAAAGGAAAAGTATTTGTGTCCTTGTCGATAAAGATTTGTACAGCAGCAAACAGAACCAAATCTGTCTTAACGCAAGCATCAGCATGTCAAAGCAAAAGATAAAATGCCATGTCAGAAGTTTGAACTAAATGATCAGACGACCTCCGGGCATGTTCAGAGGTTCTGCATCACAGTAGTTTGGCACCAACAAGTATAGAATCTGAAAACAGATATTGCCTTTTGTAACGTTATTAAACTATAAGTTTAATCTTTAAACAAAAAAAAAAATAAGGCAACAAACTTTGTGGAAAAAATAGGTTAACTTTTAGTCACTTGACACAATGAAAGTTAAAGCTTTTGTGTCTGTACCTTAAAAAAAAAAGTACCTGTAACATTAAAAATAGAAAATACACATCACCTGGCAATAAAAGGTGCTTAAAAACACAAACCACACACTGCAATGACAGAGTGCATGCATATAGTCTTTTTTTTTTTTGGAATCCTTACATCAATGCAAAGATGCATAAAGTGCTCCCTGCTGTGGTCATGTTTGGACTTTATCGCCTCTGAACTATTTGTTCCCCAGGCAAAACCATGTCTGGGAGATTCCTGAGTTTAGCTAAAGGCTCACTTGGTTGTAGCGACAGTGGAGGTAAAGTCAAGCTAGCATAGATGTGGACTCTGCTTTTTTTTCAGCATGAACTTTTAGTTTTATCAGTTCAGGGGCAACAATTCGCTATATTTTCATCAATTCATTAGTGACTTGCATTCTGGGAAATTAAACCATATTAAACATCCATTTTGCTTCTTTTTTTTTTGGAGAGATGAAACTATATTTTTGAAGCTTAAATGTGAATTAAAGTATACAAAAATTTCAAGATATTTCAAATTAAAAAGAACTAAAATATATTTGTCTAAAACAAATCTCACTTGTTCAAGTTGGCTGAACGTGACTTGATTTAACATTAACTGTTTTCTTAGCTGCCGTTTCATTTTCTTTTTCTTTTTTCGCAATACTATCACAATGAAATCCAACATCCTGAAGATCCACAACAGTCAAAACCAACAACAAATATTCAGATTTACAGTCCACATTTTTATGATTTTTTTTTAAATAGATTTAGCATCATTTGAGAAAAACTTACTTGGATTTCTAGTCGTCCCAAAAAGGTACATACGATTTCTGTGGAAGGGAGATGTATAATTCCCTGTAGTTAAGGCTATAATATGAAAGGTTTTAGTTTAGGAATTATGAGAAAAATTGGCTTTTTATAATAATCAAAGCAACCCTAATGTAGTCTTTTGAAGAAGTGGGGCAGAGAAATAAAAGTAACACTATCAGGGTTTAGTGATTGTCCCCTCAGCAGTTGTGGAGCAGCTTCTATGTGAATGATCCTGACATAAAGTGAGACAAAGTGTCTCATGCTTACCATTGATCACTTTACTGCCATCTGGCAGATTTTTAGTAGTGATTACATCAGCTGAACATTTGCATGGATTTGTATTGAGGTAGTAACATCATAAGCAGTTCAGAATGGACAGAATTCAAAAAATCTACTTGCTACTCTTGATCCGCCCCTTTTCCTTTACCTTAATGCACCCCGTCAAGATTCTTCCACATTGGAATGTTTACTTCCTGTAATGCTTTTCTTTGTTTCTTGCCCGTGTTCCTCTTGAATGAACACCATTTTTCTTTAAGCTGTTAAACAAAGACCCACAGCTGTTTTGCACAGCTTTAGGCGATATTCTCTGTCCTCTTCAAGCTGTCTCCAACTCCAGTTCCATCTGTGAGGCTCAGCACTGTGGGTCTTTGATCTTCAGCCTTTTCTGAAGTCTGGTCTTCCTCTGCAGGTAAACTGTCCAAGCTCTGCTCCGACTCGGAGCTGTCAGGCTCAGGATCAGGATAAATGACGAGGAAAAAGGCAGTGAGAAAGCCGAGGAAAGAGCCTCCAGAGGCCACTATAGGAATGACACGGACGCTGTCGACGGCATCAACCACTGATCCAAGGGCAGAGGCAACCAATATCTGACTGATATACACCTGTAAATGCAGAAAGGGGGGTGTTAGGATGAAAAACGACCAAGCTATGTGGTTTAGCTACATTCAGAAGCTGAGAGAAGACCAACCTGGCAGGATAGTATGGCGCAGTCTATACCAAAACCTCTTCGAGTGTTAGCTGGACTGTGGGTAATGTACTGATGAAGAAGACACGGGAAAAATGAGTTTAAACATATTTTTGTTGCACAAAGCATCTGTAGAAATGACAGAAAGTGAACTTGTCTTTGGGAGTTCCTAGCGGAAGTTTAAATGTGTCCCATACGTGGAATCATACCTCTTTGATTTCATGGTACTGCCCCAGCAGAGCATAGGGACAGTAGGAGATACTCATGGAGATGACGCCCATGGTGCTGATCATTATCATGGTCACATAGACATTAGGGAAGACTGCCATAACTGCAGTTCCTGTAACAAGAAAGGAAGACAGGCATCTTTGAAAAAAACAATTCAAACACTAAATCAGACTTTCCTTTGATCTTCTGATTCAATTTGAAACTTGAAAAAGACGATCGCTTACAATCCTTCTGGCTAAAAACAAAACCTTAAATGCTGCGAGCTGAAACCAACATTGATGTTCACTTCAGAGAGAATACTCCAGCCAACTGACCTACTGAGAAGCTCAAAGTTCCAACGATGTAGATGACCTTAATGCTCAGGTCAAAATTATCCAGAGACTTCTGAAGGATGGCTGGAGGAAGACAAAGCCCTGGTTACTGAAAACCTCGTTGAAAGAGTGGCAAAAAAACCATGGAATTTCCTTTGATTTCCTTTCAACTTTCTCAAAATGAACGTTTACCAGAGCAAGCTGCAGCAGTAGCAGCATAGACCACCAGCCCCCAGCAGCCCATCTGTACACCTTTGTGATAGTTTTGCAGCTCTGTGGAATTGGCTTGTGCCTGAAAAAAATACAAGAAAAATAACATTAAGCTTTTGAAAATTAGTCTTCATACAGCTAACAGTTAAAAATTGTCTGTGGGTGCATTTAAGAAAATGAAGACAGTGCTGTTGGTTAGTTTTGACATTACAGGTTAGCCAGTCAGCTAGAACAGCAAAAGTTAAACTCTCATTTTTCCTTTGTTGCACAATAAAAGAGAACCAAGGTCCACCTCTGCTTCAATTCCACTACCTCATTTCAAATTCAAGCAGACACCCCCCGTCCCCCTCCTCTAGGGGGTTGAAAGGTGTGCGACCCGAGCGACTGATGAGTAACACCTTTTAGTTTGCAAGAAAGCTACTGGAGATCATCTCTGAAACACAGCCAGACTGACTTTATGTCTATGTGCTGTACCACGTCAAAATACTTTTATCTTTTATTTTGGTTTGGTTTTTTTTGACGTCTTATGCCTGCACATGCAGGGCAGTGTATTCATGAACACAAACACATTATTAGGAATTAGCTGTTTTTCTCTTTGCCATTTTAAAAATGTATTACTAAAGGTTTTTGCGAGCCATGTTAACTTTAAAATAATGCTAAATAAAGAATATTTACAGCTAAATTGGTGTTTCCTTCATAGAAAGCTTATTTTTTGAGTTTCACACATGGGATTAAAATAGGTTGACCAGAAAATGACATAAAAAAAACATAGATAAATAAATGATAAAATGTAAAAATTTTAGAGCCGATTGCAGGGTGTCTACAGATTCACAGAAGCTAAATTTAAGACTTATAAAACCATTTAAAATCTAATTTAAGACCACATGTACACAGAAAAGGAATATCATGTCTAGTTTGTCAAACATTAAAAAGTTTAAGAAGAAGCGAAAATAATAAACCAGTGTAACTCTTCTCAAATATTACAAATCATACACCAACATTGTCGTTCTGAACATTAACTATTAACAGCATCATCATAAAATGTTGTTTCAGCAAACTAAAAAAAATAATAATCTAAGGCACCTGAAACAAAAAACAAATTTTACCAAATCCTAAAATAACGTGTGTAATTTTGTAACCTTGTTAACAAATCCAAAGTCTTTTGAAAAAGGATCAGAACTTCCTTAACTTAAATAAAAACTACCATCAACTTAACATGGAAATAAAGAAGTAGGTCAAAAAGCCTCTGTTTGTCATTGTGGCTCGTCACCGTCCTCACCACCCAGACCACCTCCGACTTGACGGTCAGGTCAGTGTGGAGCCACACATTATGTGGCACATTTTGCTTGACGGGCCGCATCCTTCATGATTCTAGAAGTCGCATCATTTACAGAAGTGGAAGGATACTTGCTGTTTCTTCCTCTGCACATGTGATTTGATCCCCTTTGATCCCCATAGTGCCAAGTTTAGATGTCCTTTGTCAAAGCATGGCGTTTGCTTCAAAAGGCATTTCATTTTTAGCCACCACGAGTAATCCATAGCTTCAAGTAAGTTCTCCATTTATTTACACTTTCCCATTTTCCTGCACCAACAAGCATGAGCTAATTAGCTAGCTGAGACTAAACGAATTGAAAACCAATGCAACCTGGAAATGCTTTTGACAAGAAAAAAGATGTAATACCTATTCATCAGAATTTAAGACATTTGAATGCTTTTAAGAGTTTTTAAGGAACTGTAAACACCCTGAGAAAGTCATCTGTCCCTGCAGCATCACCCTTTGAACCACTCTGCACAGACGTGCTTCACAGCGAAGGCAGACAGTTTGTGTTTACCGTGGGGCTTCCTTCGTAGACGACTTGTCCCATGAAATCGGTGTAAAACACAGCTTCAGCTATAATGGAGAACCATGTGAGTAGGTGACACACACAAAGTCTCCACAGCTGCTTAGGCATCTGTGGTGAAATGAAAGTAACAATCAGAATATTTCAAACCAGACATGGTATCCGGTTGAAATAAAAGGACAGATATGGCGCTGGAAGATTTGATTGAGCTCACCATGAACATGGACAGCCACAGCAGTTGGACGGTTCTGCCCAAATCTGGACCTCCTTCAGTGCTGGAGCCCTCGGAGGACAGAGTGCTCACAGACAGCTGCAGCTTTTTCCGGCGCAGAGGCTTCCGGATGTCCCGCAGATCATTCAGGCTGCGGGATGTGGTGATGGGACGAGGATTGAAAGGTCTCGCGTGGCGCAGTCGACAGCGCTGGGCTCCTACTCTCCCGTAATAGGAAAATGTAAACGATGGCTGGAGAAACAAATGGATCCATGTTAGCCTTCAAATATTTCATAAGGTACATTGGAACTAATGCAAAAAAATAATTGAAAGAAACAACGACTTACTTGTCTGTAGAAGGTCGGTCGATGAGGCCGCGCTGAAACTGTAACAGCAGCTGTACGGTTTCCCAACTTAGCAGAAGGGTTTCCTTTGACCACATTGGAACTGTCTGAGGAGGCGGGAGCGAGAATCCCATTGACAGCTTTCATCTCCTATAGCAAGAGAGAAGAACCATAGTCTTATTTAAAAATAATCTAAAATATTTGTTTGAAGAAGTATTTAGTCATGAATATATCCAGGTAGAAATATTGACTTGAAAAAACAATCCGATGATAGTAAACTGTGAAAAACATTTGGTTGTACCTGTCCCGCATGTGTGTCCTTCACTCCACAGCTGGCCTGACAAACAGAAGGTTCTTCACTTAAAAGCATATTTGCCGACTCATCACATAGGTGGGGTGAATCACCCGTAGAAGGTAAAGTGGCAGTGTTGTCGTCTGAAGGCTTAAACGCATCTTCTAAATGCGCTTCGGGTAAAAAGTCTGTGTTTGGCAAAAACACCTGCGACTCCAAGTCGAGGTCTGGATCCAGGTGAATAGTAGCATCTGGCATGGCTAAGACAGAATCACTTTTACTCCGCGTTTTGTCTATAACCAGAAAGTCTGCTTCCTCTCTGTTGGGATGACTCTCCACGTCCCCTATAAAAACATCTTCTTCTGGGATTACACTTAGAGGCAGAGCAACGCTCCCGCCTGGCTTTAAGGACAGCTGGCTGGTATCGTCCCCGTCTCCTGCTTCTTTCAGCCTTTTGGAAGCAAAGTGATGCTCAGGAATACTGAGCATGTGCAGAGTGACTGAAACTATGAAGATGATTCCAGCAAAAAGGAATAAGACTTGCTCTTGGGATTTAAACGCTCTGCCCAGAGCTGTACCGGTCCAGTCCAGTCCTCCTAACATGTACCCCACAGCTCCTCCGAGTCCTATTAAGACAAACAATGATTATCCCGTGTGTAAACAGACAGTGGTGTTAGCTATGCGCTAATGTTTAGAGACGTGAGTCTCACCTGCAGAGAGGCCGTGGATATTCAAAGCCATATCCTGCTCTTCAGTGTCCGCCACATCGAGAAGGTATGCTCGGATGGGTCCCTCTGAGGCATCGGCGGAGAAGTCCAGCACCACCACACCTAAAACCGTGAGAACGATGCCGATTGGCTGGCTGTTTGGGCTGTCACCAATGGAGAGACCTGAAAACCACAAAAAACATACATTTGTTTATTTAAACAGCAATGTTTTAGGATTACAATATTTGTGAACCTCTAACTCACCAATCAAGGACCCGTTTAGAAACAGAGCCACGCCGAGCAGCACGCCCAGACAAAGAGCCAGAACAAACGGCCTTCTGCGGCCCCACCGCAGGCGACAGCGGTCGCTGGCAGAACCAATCACAGGTGTGAAGAGCAGACCCAGAATAGGACTCAGGAACCAGGTCAAACTGTAATACTGCTCAGGAAGACCTGAAAGACAGCATGAACCGTGAATCAAATCAATGATGTTCAAATATATAAAATACTATTGGAGTTGCAGACACAAGTCTGACAACAGAAATCACCAAGGAACTTAAACAAACATTGAGATAAGGCTTTCTTTATTACAAATCATACTTCATAAAAAATGAAGTAGATAGATGATAAAATATTTACAGACTTAAATACCTGCACCAATGAAAATTGAGTTTTTACTATGTTCTTGTGGCACAAACATAAAAGAAAATTAAGCTTAAAATTGCATTTCTGAGTATTTCTTTATTCAAATTGTTGTAACTAAGGAGCAGATGACAAAAAGGCTGTTTATAAAAAAGAGCCACAAGCCCCCTGCGCTGCTCCATTCTGATGCATCCACTTGCAGATAAATAGATCCATGTACGTCTTTGTTATTCTCCACAAAGCTGGCATCTGGCTCAAAACTGTACGATTGAATAGCTCTGAGACTGCTTGCTACTTTTGTTGTATCAGTATTGTTATGTTTGGGTTGTAAATACTTCACTATGAAAGTGCTTCTATAGCACTTTTTAAAACATGTTTTCCATGAACTGAAGAGAACCATAGATATGTTATAAACAATTAAATCTTTTATCAGTCCTTTATCTTTACAACAACTGGTGCTAGTAAGTTATCACTGACTTACTTTCACAGAAATGGATTTTAAATTCTTCTTTGAAAATGACAGTAATTCTGCCACCTAGCTGGTTCATACCAGAACAACATAACGCTTCAATCTCTTTCTCTCACAAGCCCGTGTTCTGCTGTTCATCAGTCTTTCCTGTTGCAGCTCATGCGGTATTCTTGCAGCAAGACTTTACTGCGCCTCCAAAGGATTTCTAGCAGATCGTTTATTGGCCCATATTTGATTTGCATTCTGGTTGTTGTGGATCTACAGCTCTGGAGTGAGAGCTTCTTAATAAATACAATTTTGTTTTTTTGTTAAACACACATCAGGTTAGCCATTAGCTGAAGTACACCTCTAAGGGGCAGGTGTTGCAACAAAGGTCAGATGTAATTCTTGACTTCAATATTTTGCTAAATTAACTACTGGCTGTCAGTTTGTGCTCATCTGTGAGTTACATCTGACTAGATTTTTCACTACAATAACCCTACGTGGATGTGATATTTGGGAGACTTTCTCTCCTATTCACATCCTCACCTGGGACTAGCCCAGTACGACGTCAGATCTACCTGTGGCTACTGAGCAGCCTCACAAGTGCAAAAAAAAAAGAAGCCCTTGCAGTCATGTGACAAAACCCAGACCCACAAGCCACACGGTCAGATGATCCAAAGGTTAACAGCATGAGAAAGAATAGAGGCCTTGTAAAAACAGACCGCACACCTCATTTTACAAGTAGTAAACATGTCACAATTCTTTGTTAAGAATAAAAACTCAACTCATATTTACTGAAAAGTCTTGATTCTCAGATTTGGACCATATTTTACCCCTTAAGAAAAAAAGATGGTTAAAATAACTAAAAAATGTGCAAATAAAAATGAATTCTTTAAGAGAGGAAATACATTTTCTTCAGCTCCCAAAAGACAGCATACATGTGCTCCATGTATTGAGACTCATAAAGGATCCTTATAAATATATTTAGAATTATTTTTCACAGATGCACGACAATTCCGTTTTGTGGCAGCTTGAATTTTGGCTAGAAGACGGGGATATTGCCTTTCAATGTTTTAAAAAGTGGAGCAATTTGAATGGATAAATTAATTAATGAACAAGCTGACAATGTTTAAGATCTCTTCTTTCTTCTTTTCATGAAATCCACAAAGAAAAGTACAAAACTTTACTCATTTTACATGGAAAAATAGCACTTTCTGTTTAAGCTGAATCCTTTTGATTAATCTGAAAAGACGAAAATAAAATTAAAAAAAGGAAAATCCAATGAGACTATTGACACTAACAAAGAAAGTTTAAAAACTGAGACAACATTTGAACCACACTGATTGGAATTTCAAATTTACACTATTGTTGCAGAGTGGGAAACTAAGCCTGAAATGTGCTGCGGCACACATTCCTGTCATACCTAGCCTGCGAAGATTGCTTTTGTTGCATTTCTGCTAAAGTGGCAAACAGAACATGTAACTGCACAGTGCCGCTACAGTTTACATGACACAGGGGGGGCACCCAGAATGCAGAGTGGTTACGCTGCTGCAGAGGAATGACAATGTCTCTGATTGTACTGGTTGTACAAACTAAAAACAACATCTCTCATTTCATAAGTGAACCAATCTAATATAAACAGATGATTTTGAAAAACATGTTTTTGCAGTAAGAGAAGAAGATTGCAGCTCGAGTCTACGCTAAATCAATCAATCCATTTCAAATTGACTTCAGCAAGTTGCACAACCTAAACTGGAGTGTGTTTTGGCAAAAGTAGAGAGTGCATTCCAGTGCTGCTCACCTATCTGCAGGAGCACGGGTGTCACCAGCGCAGTTTCCATTGCGTAGCAGAACTCTCTCCCAAACATTACTGCTGCATGCATGACCCAGCGGTGCAGAGGGATCCGAGCCGTTCTTCTTTCCTCCTCCACCTCCACGTGCCTCTCACTTTCCTCGTCTTCTGCATTTTCCTTGGGTCTCTTGATTTCAGAAAAATCTGTGGCCTCGATCTCCTGTGCGTCTTTTCCCATGTCTACGGTCTGGTTTCAAAAAGAACAGAATGAGGTGTGGTGGTACAGCAAAAGAAAAAAAGTCTTGATCTATTACAATAACAAGAGTCAGAGTACTTGAAAAAATCTACCCAAGAATTGATTCAAATAAAATAAAAATACAACGACTTTAGTTTGACAAAGTGAGACTTTTATTCTTGTACTTGTGTTGCTAACAATGACCATAGGATATGCTCACATTTAATTTAGAAGGTGAGCAGAGAGAAGCAGTCTACATGCAGTCAGTCTGTTATAGTTTCCAGTAACTGGATTCAGGACTTTCTGTGCATGTGGCTGGAAAGTAGTTTTTAGAGGTTGATGCACAAACACACAGCACTTTGGAAAGTCAATGTTAAAAAAATATTAAAAATGTATTTCATTCAGAAAAACATTACTTTCAATTTGAATTGGGTGCGTTATATTTATGATACAATGCCTCCACTCAAAACATTTGCTTTTAATGAGGACAGCAAAGATCAAATACCAGGACATTCCGAAAATATCTAAGAACATTTGGCCTCCATAATAGGAAAAATATGTCTGTTTTTGCAAGAAAATAGGCCTCACTGCCTCCTTTTTTTTTTTTTTTTTTTGTAAGTCAAAACTGCTGGAACTAAACTTAAAACAGGGGCTGGATCTTTTGAGTGAAGGAAAGCAAAAACAACCCTGAGATATAGCTCATAAAATCTTTAAATTACTAATAGTGCAGAAACAAACAAAGAACATGAACCAGGATTAAATTACCATCTGTCTTCAGGCGTCTTCATATAATGAATGTATATAATGAACATAATAAGTCATCTTTTCTGTCAAGTCTTCACACCCTCGTCTACCAACCTGTGATTCTATGCAAATCAAAGATCCAGTCAGAGGTTCCGACATTCACACGTTAAATATTTAAACAATTCCCTCCTCAGTACCGCCCTGTCAATTTTTTTTTTTTTTTTAGCAGTTAGCATGTCAAAACCATACGGTCATAGATTTCAAACACTCAACAAATGTACACAGGCTTTCAACACATTAACTTAACCCTCCGTTTAAACGTTTTTAATCTGGTCCAGTGTCCAGCGAGGCTCGTCTGGACCAGTCAGAACAGAACATGCCCCTTCTCTTCTGTTCTGGAAGTCTACCTGAAACTTAGCTCACCTTACGAAACGCTCGTGAGCCCACGCTGCTTTACTTTACTGTACTTTTCCACTTTGGAAACAGCGGCACCAACAGTTTTACAGAAAAATAAATATTGAATTAAAAAAAAAAAAGGAATTAACTTCTCCCTTAGGTAGCGGAGTGACATGCTAACGTCAAACAATTTGGCTAGGTAAGTTAGCGAGCTACACTGGCTAATGTATTTGATAACAGAGACCCTAAAAGGCAAGAAAATAATATCAACATGACAAACCTGCGTTTTACTCCTCTTGATAAACGTATCGGGACTTCCGCATCACGATACGTTTTAGTGTTGTCCAAGAACCAACACAGTTGAGGTTTTTGGTGTCGAAATGATGAAAATCTTCGCCAGCTAATTCAGAGACCGGGGGCTTCACTTACTACAATCATGCACTTCATTGGTTTCCACAGTAACAAAGAAGGGCGTGGCCACGTTACGACAGCGCTAACTGATGTCTAATGTCGACAATAAAAAACGTAAAAAAAAACGAACTTAAAAGTGTACACGTGCGCTTTAAAATACACTACTCTGAAAATACACTAAAAATGTAAATCAACCCTGCTAAGGTTTATTCATTACTTGGAAAATAGTTCAAATATAATAATTTATCATTTAAATTTCAACGAAAAAAATCTTTAAAATATATATATATGTTGACGTGACTGTTATATTTTTCCTCTTTTTTTAAAATCTTTCATTTTAAAGGTATTTTTTATTTATCCTACAAGCATTTTAATGAATTCGTATACAAAAAAAATAGATATGTATTTAATAAATGTATATTATTGCTCAATAAAACAATAAGCTTTTGCAGAAAAAAATATATAAGATCCCACGTCAATTTTTTAAAACTTGTTTGCTTTAAGGAAGTCACACAAGCTGCACTTTTTTCAGCTCATTCAAATAGACAAAAATAGAAAGTGCAGAGCTGCCCTCTGTTGAACACAAGTAGACATGTACCCAACTTAAAACTAAAAAAAAAGTGCAAATACACAATTTCATTTTTATCCAAAGATGATTCAAAATTATTTAAATGTTCAAAATTTAGGCAAGCTGTTACAGTAACTGACTTGTGTGCTTGGTTGTAAAGAATCAATTCAGACGTCTCAAAGAAACATCAGTTTCTGTGCACTTATTCTGAATTTCTCTGTTTTAAAGATGCAATAACCACTTAACTATCTATTTATCTTTCAAACACAGGTTTCCTATCATATATCCAATATGGATACACATTAAGTAATTTAACTTTCGAGATAATATTTGAAGGTTCATAAAAGTTATCTACACTTTTTTGTTTTTTTTATGTAAAAAATAATCATTGCCTACATCTGCTTTTTCTTGAAAAAAAGTTAATCAGCTTTTCAAAAAAAACAACAAAAAAAAAACCACAAGTAAGCAAATAAAATATAGAATTGATTGTAATAGTGCTGAAACACAAGTGTAGAAAATTCAATTGGAAAAAAATCCCCTTTGTAATAAAAACAGTTTTACAATACTTTTAATTGTGAAGGGATTCCAAAATTGTTCTCAAAGATATTTAAATAAACAGGTTTTTCTAGCTCCTTGTTGCGGCAGTTGATCTGCATTTTTGCAGAGTCCAAAAATAACTATTATTGCCAAGCAAACAGAGTAAAAAGCAGTTTTTCTCTTTCTCCAATTGTCTCTTTGAACTGCGCCGATAATCTTCATCATCAGCATCACTATGAGTGTTGCTGGCTGTCCCTCCCTACGCCTTAGAGCTGCGCTGCATACTGACAATTTCCCCACTGGTCCGCTCCGGCTCCGCACGCCGGAAAAGATGTCTCACAGTAGCCTGGGGGAAAGCAATGGTGTCACATTATGGAGCAACTCAGTAAATAAAAGAGTGATTTATGAACAAATCATAACCAAAGGGAAGAAAAGAAGAACAGAGGAAGAAGAGGAACTTATTTGAACAGAATGTTAAAAAAACAAAAGATTAAATAACGCCTTACCTGGAAATTATTTGTAACAAAGCAGTAAACAATGGGATCCATACAGCTGTTTAAACTGCTAAGAGTGACTGTTAAGTGGTACACAATCACATTATACGGCATATCTGGGTAGAAGTAAACCCAAACCTATAAAAGCAGAAAAGTTAGGAAGTCTCAGATTCATCTCAGATTCAAAAACAGTTTAAAGGTTGTTTCTTTGTCTTTTTAAACCCTGAAATGTATGATTTTGACCTTTTAAAAATGAAAAACTTTAAAGAATGCTAAAATAAAGGGGCAAACATATGAAAAAAGACTATCAGATCTTTTCAATTGTGTGTTTTCCGGCAACACAATTTGAAATAAACTTCATCTCTTTTGGTGAAGTGTGGGGCTTGTCTGTCTCAGTTTAAATCCTACTTTCAACAGTGTTTCAGTTTACACTGTGGAGGTTTCAGCTTTAATTACATCAATCAATTCGACCTCATCTTCCACTCTTGTACGATTATTCTATTATCAGCTCAATAATGACTTATTGATCCAGGTTGACGAGGGAGCTCGCCTTTAATTAATTAATTTATTTTTAATAAAATGAGGCCCTTCCTATTAGTTCACAGGATGACTTCATCATGAAGCCACAATGCTTTTCTTTCCTCGCACAGCCACATATTTCAGACTCATGTATGTTGATGACATTATGCCTGCTTTTCATAATGTAACGGGGTTATCAGAGCTTTTTTAAATGATGTTAGTTTGTTCCCTCCTGCTTTGATGGCAAATCTTTAAATGTAAATTTGAGCTATACTAGGTTTGTGTGTGACAACCCAGAGGAGCTTGCCCAACCCACCTCCAGGTTTTCCCAGTCTGATGACCCAAATTAATGTATTTTAGTTTTAATCTTATATCATATTTTTTCATTGTTTACTTAAGTTTTAGTTTTGTTATGCTAGATTCTTGTGTCAAAATCTTTTGTTATGTCTTCAGTTTGGTTAACTTCCGTCTAAAAGACTTTCCTTTTTTATTTTACAGAAATAATCATTTCCTCACATTTCTTTTTCTACGTACCTGACTGATCTTGTAATGGTCGGACACGTTTGTCTCTTAAATCTTCTCCAGCTTTATTGAAGTAAGGTCAGTCCTTTTGCTGCATTCTCAGGCTACATCAACCACTTTGGATACACTAAAAATAGCCCTTGCATTATTATGCTTTAATATGCACCATAGATTGCTAAGATAGAACAAATTGTCTTTCCGCCTTCAGGCGTACAAACATGGTGCCTTCCATTTATAGACTAATGATCAGTTCCCTTCCAAAAGTGTAATTACATCTAAAATCTAAGTGTTTTTAACAGTTTTAGATGATATGGGTAAATCTTTTAAAGCCTAAAGCAGTGATGTGAGACACACTTAAACTCAGTATTTTTGATTAAATTCTGCCTCTAAAACTCTGGGCCATTCAGCAAGTTTCTATAATAATTTGGGTTATTGTTCATATTTACACGTTTTCTTTTAAAAATTGCAAGAAATTTCAATGTATTGCAATGTTTTTACAACATATGCATCTTTTTGTCACACTTACCTGCCTGACATGGAAGGGTGTGAAGCAGATTGTGAAGATGACCAGTACAGTGGCCAGCAGCTGAACAGCTTTCTGTCTTCTTTCCCTGCAAAAAAAAAAAAAAAAAAAAAATTGGAATCTCTATACTTACCCTGTATGTTCATCCACTTTCTTCCTGTATATTTCTTTAAAACACTGACATTCAAAAAGAATGCTGGGCTCCAATGATACTTCTCATTCCTTCTGCTATACCTGCTCTGCTGCATCAGGCGCCGGTCAATCAGGGCCCACATAATGCGCAGCGTAAAGACCAAAATGATGACATAAGGTAAGAAGAACTCTGTGATGGTCAGAATGAGAAGCTTTGCGATGCAGCAGCCTGTGTTTTGGAAAGCAGTCGATAGAGAGGAGTATGTGACCACGATGGCAAACAGCCAGACTGAAATGCACACACATTTGGCTACACTGGAGTTCCTCCAGCGGCGAGAAGCTTCCACCTGACAGAAAAACAACAAGATTTAAAGTGGGATCAGCAGGTAAAAATGGACACAACTGTGGACACTCACCTGCACAATGGTGAGGTAACGGTCCACGCATATGCAGGTTAGAAACAAGATACTGCAGTACATGTTGACAAAGTAGCTGAAAATATGCATGTAGGAGCAAGTGAGGCAAGCGCCGCCGCTGTAGTACAGCAGGATGCGGGTCGGCAGAGACAGATTCACCATCAGGTCAGTCACGGCCAGGTTGATGGTGTAGATCACTGAGGAGGTCTTTGGGTTGGTGCGGAAACAGAAAACATACAGTGCAACGGTGTTGAGGACCATGCCCACCTGGAGAGCAGAGGGAGATGCAGGTGAAACATCTGCGAAAGAAGTCAAACATGAGACGAAAAAACAAATTTACCCACCAGAAAAATAAGACAGTTTACGACTATCAGTGTAATCCAGAGGCCATAAAAGTCATTGTAGAGTCCTTCATCGAAATGTGCAAGCTTTTGAAGATATGCCTCCATGCTGCTTCTGTTAGCTGCTCTTGTGGGGACAGTTAGGGTGGGATCGGAAGCGTTGATGAAGGTCCATGCTTCAGTACTGCTGTGGTTGATCATCATGCTGATGTGCTCAATGTTTATGATCCAATCTGAGAGGATTGCAAAGGTGAAGGCTCTTTGTAGCTGTAAGAAACAATAACACACCACCAATATGCCCTCAAATTAAGATAATGGAAATCAGAATTTGTACTTTACTTGGAAAGATCTGTTGTAATGTATAGACAATCACAAACAAAGGTTCCCTTCATTGGAATTGTATTCCCCTTAGCAGAATTTTCAGAGTGTCTTTGTGACAGTTTGATTGACAGCAATTTAAAAGTAGAAATACTCGAAAATGTAAAAATGAAATGATTTGTTATTACATTAGTTCTTTTCCCTTAGAGGAAAAAATCTGCAAAAAAACTCAAAAAAGCATGATTTTCATAGGAGGGGGTCTTTAAATAAAGTTAATAAGGCTTTTCTCTATTTGCATTCAGGATCTGACAAATATGTATATTTCTCTTTGGTTATTGTTTGGCTTTTTCCAAAACTGGACTGCCTCTGAGAGCAAAAAAAGTTGTTTTATCCATAATTTAAGCTTCATACCAACCTGTATTTGTATTTTCCAAGGCTTGTATATGAACATGTATATCAGAATTCAAAAAATAAATAAATAAATAAAGTCAGCAGCCTCTGACCAAAAAGACTTAACAAAAACAGGATAAAGTATGGCTTCACATCCTCCATGTTACACCGATCCCATCTCAATGCTACAACAGTTATTTTAGGCTGGTATGAGATGGCCCTGATGTCAAAAACTGGCCTGTGTGTTTATTTACCTCTAACAAGGGTGGCCAGTTCTTCTCATAGCTGATATAAACAGGGAGATTCTCCTCTGTTTGTGTGGGAACAGGATATTTACAGATCTAACTTTTGCTTCGCATGATTTTATTGAGGAAGACAATTTGAACAGACACGCCGGTGCAAGCAGACACAATCCAATAAACTTCCCTTCCATGAAATATGCATGAAAATGTATGAACATCGTGTTTAAACCGTCAGAAAGGTGATAGTTTTTTATTGCACTGTTTATTGCCACGGTGTCTTGCAGGGAAGAACCTAAATTTCTATGTTTATGAGACTTTAACAAGTAAATTACTTCAGTGATTCTGAGAAAAAAAATGATCAAGTGTGTTTGTAGGACAGTAGAGGGCAGTCACTGACTACGTAATCTAAAATACACCATAACTTAATGCTTTTTTTAAAGGATATAAAAAAAATAAATAAACCCAGCAATAACTGAAGATTTTCATAATAAAAGAAGTTCACTGACACTATAAAGCTATAGTTTTTCCACTGGCATTTTAAAATGGCGTTTGAAGAGATTTTAAAGCTTCTTAAAGTTAGCCAACCCAAACCTATCAGGAGGGCAGTATGTCATGCATTCTCCTATAAAAATGCAGTTTAATTACTGATGTGCACTCCATCTGGAAAGTTTAAGATACCCTGCCTCTTGTCTTGTATTCCCTTATTGCTCATAACTCATAAAGAAGTAAAAAAAAATATCATCTAAATGATGAAAAACGCAGTCTGCTCTGGCTAATGAGAATCATCCGCTCAGCTGAGGGTGAGACATGAATAATGGGATTCATGGTCAGGAACACAAGCAGTCCATCCGCACAACATTCAGACCAATGAGGAAAATGAATGGGTGTTTTCATAGTGACATCCCCTGATATTAGTCAGCTTACTGGAGCCAGCTCATCATCATTAACACAGCTAACAAGCGTCGCCCTGGGAAATAGTTTGTTGCAGACTTTTTTTTTTTTTTTTTTAGATGAAATGGCACAATAAAAACTAATATTCCAGTGGTTTTTCAGTGATTGCAGGCTGAGCTGTGGGAAAGAGAATGCTGAGCCCAAACATATCCTGTCCTAACTAATGTCTGCAGCTGCAGGCTGTGCCGAGCTCTGGGAATGGAAAATGTCAACATCTCCTGGATGGACTAAGACAGATTCATTTATGGTCATTCGATACTTTTTAAAAAAAAATAATTCCATGCTATATTTAGCATAGTCATACATAGTTAGACATAGTGTGGGGTGGAAAGGCCAACTCAGTTATTGGAAATGACAAAATGAAGTTTATTAGTTACAATTGGATAAAAAAAAACAACTTACAATTTTAAAATATGAAGTTAATTAAAAGTAAATGATCTGTTTTAAGGAGTTTCCTGCCCTTTGTGACAGGATTATGTGGCAGCCTAGAAAGGAAGGGGTTAATTTCTGCAGCACTGAAGGCTCCCAGGAACAATGTGGCCTTAAGAATAGTTTGTACAAGTACATTGTGAGTGAACAAATAGAACTTCAATCAAAGGAATGCAGAGAGGAGTGACTGCCAGAGTGATGGTCATCCCATTAAATGTCAGTTATTTGAAGAAATTCTAGACTGAATTAGAGACAAATTATACGTCATTTATATAAGGAAATGGTTGCAAAATGGATGTGAAAGTTTATGAAGGTAGACTTTTAACTTTTGCAGCAAGGATGTACGTACTGTTTATGTTGCGGGTGTAGGAGGACATTAGATTGATTTTGATGGTCACTTCAAGTGGAAAATTGCATTAAGAATCTCCCCACTAACCAGTTCCATGCAGCAGGCTTTATAAAAACACATTAGTGCAAACAAAAAAAGATAGCCGAGATCCAGTTTTAGCATATCTGTCATTAAACAGGTGCTTCTTATTGAATGCAAACCTGTTTGCTGCAGGAGGAAATGGATGAACTGTCAACTGCAAATTTTGTTAAAGCTCAGTGAAGTGCTAAATTAATAAAGGACTTCTATACCTGGCTCAAAAGTAAGAAAGTATACATTTTTCTAGAAAGCGTTATTCAAAAAAAAAAAAGTATATCTTTAATGAAGGAAAATGCTGCACAGTGTAAAGTCGACTGTAAATTTTGTAATTTGATCTGATGCGAACCAACTCAGCTCTAATCTAATACATCACCGCTTCTGTTTCGACTGTTGCTCTTCTTCCCCAGCATCAAAGAGAGCAGTGATGCAATAACTGCAAAGTGATGCTGAGAGGAGTGCAGTAGGCCTGGAGGCAGATCGCAAATAACATTGTCTAAATAAATTCCAGCAGTGTGGGAGTCCGTGTGTGTGTTGTGAGATGGAAACATTATGAAAGGAGAGAAATGGTGGGGCAGTGGTACGCAGATCCCACTCTGTACAACATCCGATTAGAGGTTTATAGAGAAGCCCTGAGGGCAAACGAAACCTTCTGTTGCTGCTTTGACTCTAATTTTAGGTGCGCCAAGTCTGTTCTCAAACCGGCAGAAAAAGACAGTCAGATCTTTGGTTCAAAAACTGAATTTTGTGAACTTTTGAGTCAAAATATTGATGTTTTTGTTTAAAAGAAACAGCAAAAATGTCCTACTTCTAGAACAAGGATATAAAAAAATCGTATATGTGAGAAATTCAAACAAACAACTTACCTGTTGAGCAGAAGGGGAATGAAATCATGACACAGGATCTGTTGGTATTCCTCTTTTTTATCTGAAAATCTTCATCAGAGTTTAAAAATATCCATCTCTTCTAGTGTCAGTACATATTTTGCATTACTTTAGCTACTCCGGTTCAGATGTTGTTGTTTTTTTCTTTTTAAAGATGCTCATTTACCATTAACTTTGGAATACGGCAATAATAAACGTTCTTTGATGAATCTGAGCGTCCCGAGAAAATTCCATTCCTTCTGGAGTCTTCTGTCTTTTATTTCTCTCTATGAAACTACAGTATCCACAGCTTCTTCTGCCTGTATGCGTTGACTCATTATTTCATTGTCATCCATATATATATTTCCCTTGTTTTTCTTTAATTTAGCACCAGTTTGGTCTCCTCAGCCAGTGACTCTGCCTCCCACTCCTCACATTCTGAAGGCAGCCTGCAGTCTCACAGAGGAAGTCCCAGCATGTGTTTACATTATGCAAGGACAGTCACATGTGTGCCCATTCACACTCATGCTCACGCAGAACTGTCAGACAGCATATTGTTCTGTTATACCCACCAGAAAGACCGTGAGACACTTTTTTTTTTTTTTTAGATATTTGGCTCATCTGGGAAAGTAGGGAAAAGTCAAAACCATTAACTTGTTAAACTGATCAGGTATAAGTAGTCTTGTTTTTAAGATTTGTGTAAAAAATAAATAAAATTGTGATTTGATTAAAGATAGCTGTGCATCTTAAATAGATATTTTGGCAAATGAGCGGTTGCTTTATATTTGGTTTTATTACAACATGCAGGAACAGTGTGTCTGCTTTCTCAAGTGGGACAGATTTGTTTAACTTCAATCTGAACAAACCCGTGAAGAAAGGAAGAAAAAAAGTCAAAAGTCTTTGATTTTTTCCTCCCAACAGGTTAAAGAATATTCTTCATATCATCTCTGACAACACGGGGTGTGCAGGCAAAATGATCCTCTAATATCAAAAATACACAGGTTTGTTCAGTGATGGATTTGAAAACATGTCCAGGCTGCTCTCAACCTTTCTCTCCCTGGCAGCTCCAAACCGGATGAGGAACAAGAAAAAGAATTGATGGATAAATCAGCTTCTGATGAAACCCGATGCAAAAACCAGATTCTTTCAGTGAGAATCTACAAAAAAAAAACTCCACACAAACATCAGAATGACTGGGGCTTTTCATCTGTCAAACTTCAAAACACATCAAGCCCAACACATTTTCTGACAGTCTTTCATCGTGTTGTGATTTCCTCTCAAAGTGGCAGAAATTCTTCTTGTCAACTTCATTTGCGCTGCATGCAAACTCCACAGGCAGATTTGAGCAGCAACAGACCTTTAAAAGAATGAATCAAGATAGCATTTGTGCATTTTTTATTATTATTATTACTTGTGGGGCTGCAACAGACTGGCAGCCTGTTCACAGTATCCCACTTTCACCCATTAGTAGCTGGGATAGGCTCCAGCAACCCCATAACCCCAAAAGGGATTAAGAAAATGGATGGATGGATGGATGGATGGATGGATGGATGGATGGATGGATGGATTATCACTTGAGTTAAGAAGGAAAAAAAAGGTAAAATGGAGAAAAGACAGGAATTGTTTGCACGGGATTTGTTAAGTGAAGATGATTAATTCACGCCTGCTTCAAACATAACTTTAAACAAGTTTTTCTGTGTTTCAAACTCGAGTAGATGAATAAAAAGTACGCCCACGCCTGACTGGAAGATGGATTCGCATGGATGGCTCGGCAGGTCTCTGCAGCGAGTCCCTGAACCTGCTCTCCATCCATCTTGTAGAATAAGACATTTTTCCTCCTCTGGTTTCCTGTCTGGAGAATCATCTTTAATCACAGGCCTTTCTCAGAAAATTCCGGAAATCACTGGTGTCAGGAGATCCATGGATCAACCTGTTACTGAAGAAGAGTGCAAAGAGGAGGAACAGAGGGGAAGTGGAGGACTGTTAAAGAAAAATATAGAGATAAAACATGGAGAGTTAATATATCTGAGAGGATGTGACCAGGTAAGATAATAGTGTAGTGTCCCAGTGCAAGCAGAAAATCCAGACAGCTTCTCTTCTACTACCCCTGATTGTTGTGGAAACTTCAAAATTTAGTTTGAAGCTAAGCAGGAATTTAGAAAATGATGTAATGAGTATACTAACAGTTTGTCTTTGTCGGCAGTTTCATTCAAAATTTGATTGGTAAACAAATAAATAAACAATTGAATTTGTATTTACATGTCATTAAAAGTTTTAACTTATAGTTATTTTCTTTGAGTTATCAGCACATTAGAATTGGAAGTGAATCCTGGCTGTACTAGTTTGTTTTAACCCAGATGACTTATCAGAATTCTTATCTCAATACAGGAAGTTCATAAACAGAGACTACAATATAAACACATAAGATTAGGAAGATTTTATGTTTAACTAGCTTGTTTTCTCTTGTTTCCATGTACAGGCTAAGATTCCATAAGCTTACATATTTTCACACTGTGGTCTGAATATCTTTTCACGGTTTTGTCTTCTTTGCTTCAAGTTATCATTTCGTCATTCAGCGGACAATGGTATCTAAACAACCTTTGACAGAGCGGCAACACAAGCAAAAATATGACACTGAGCAACTGATACATGTTTGGACATTTAAAAAGTCTTAAAATGTCATAGAAAAGTCAAAAAGAAAAAATATATATATATTTTTTGTAACAAGCTACATTAAATTAGTCTTAAGAAACTTTTTTAAATTATCGGGAGTGTTGAAGCTGAATTATATCGCTCATTCCACCTCAAAGACCACAGTTGAAGTTAGTTACTATTAGTTACTATTTGTTAGCACTGAATAGGGTTGCAGGCTTCAATGAAGGATTTCAGATGCTCCTCACACCATTAAAGACCACGTTGTCTTTGTGAAGACACCTGTCCGAAATGCCAGATTTGGGTATTTGTAATAGACTCTAGTTACAACACCAAATTACAATTCGGTTAAGACTGATGAGCGCACGAGAGCTTCTTCTTGGGATTGGATGAATATCCTGTCCAATTCCATGTAAAGAAAGAAGATGGTATGAAGAGAAGCAACAATTTTGGTGGAAGTCCTTTTTATTTTGTATCCTTTTACTGCTTCCAGCCAAAGTCACACCTGTGCTGTAATCATGCAGTCTAATCAGTGCTGTGATATGCAACACCTGTGTAGTGTTGCATATTCACTGACACAGGTTTGAACAGACTGTTGGACAGAAACAGGATTTATGTGTGAAGAAGATCTACATCTTTTAGATTATCTCACAAAAATGGAAGCATTAATGTCTTTGTTACTTTTGTTTTTTTTTTTTCTCCAGCATAAATGGTGATCACCGATGGTGGAACATCTCTGATGTTCACTAGATTCTGTGTGGCAAAAATAAAGTCAGAAATGAAACCGACACTTAAACCGGGTTTTTCTTGGCTACAAACATGTTAAGTTATTATGATTAAAAATAATCTACAATGTCCTTGAAAATAGATGGTAAAAACAGTTGTTTGGGCATAAAATCTGACTTTTTAACATTGAAGTTGACTGAACGCAGCTCCCTTTTGCCATCTGTCTCTAGTGGCCGTTTGAAGAACTACAGCATTTGATGTCTAAATGATTTTGTTAAATTCGAGAAAAATGGGAGGGGTTGTCCACACAAGTGGTTTGTAACAATAAAGAGTTTAAAAAAAAATAAATTAGGATTCAGACTTGACATGGACTTGGTAAAAGTATCGCTGATGAGAAAAATATATATATTTCCAAGTAAAAAAAGGGACATTTAGTTTCATGTTGTGCCAAGTAAGTTATGGTCATATTTATCAACTCCAAACATAGAGAACATTTAAATGGGTCAGTATCATTTGTTCAGAGGTTACCATTTTTGTGAAACAACTGACTTGGACACTTTTATTTGGCTATAGGGTCATTCAGCGCCGCTTGATCATATTTCATCCTTTTTTTGGATCGGAAATAAGATTGACCTATTTTACTGAGGTGAATCTTCACTTCTCAAAGTATTTCTCCAGTGCACTCTAATCCTGAGTCATGATTGTTTGAAAATTGTCACACACATGCTTCCAGTAAGGATAATTGTTGAATTTTCTGTCTCTGAAGAATTGCAGGTTCACCGCCGTGCCGTCAGAGCAGACAAATCCACACACGCACTGGAATGTGACCGCTACCAGATAACCCTGAAGCAAAATTGTAAAACTTTTCCATTTTCACTTTAATGCTAAGCCTGCAGGAAGTTTGATCATAACCAAAATCAGTAAATGATGTCACGAGTCATTTCATTTAGCGGACTTCTTGTGATTAAAAAAGCAGCCGTTTAGGAGCAACGTTCTGTGAGGGCACAACAGATGTGATTTGCATTAACTGCTTTGTAACTTAATTACTTTAAAGAAAATATCTATTATGGAATAAACTGCAGGACACGTTTAAATGTGTTGTAACAAATCGAAAGGAAATGGGGAGAATTAAGATTTTGTAGATTAAAGGAAACTAAACAACAAAACTGCCTGGAGAAGTTGCAGGATGACTCTTTCAGGACTTTGGATGAGGAGCTACAGGCAGCTGTTAGGGTTAGACTAATGCAACACTGATAATGTTTGTACTTTTGGAGCCATAAATGTGAAAGCAGGAGTTTAGTAGTTTGTAAGACTGGTTTGTCTTGATACTGTGTTGACTTTTTTATTTTTCTGATTTAGGCATTTGATGCATAATTAAAAAAATTTGAAGGAACATAGAATCTTAAGCTAAGTCAGCACTTGGTTTACTTTTAATAGAGCGGTGACTTTAAATGAAAGCTCTTCTTTATTTGAGGTGTTGAAAGGAGTCCCTCAGGGCTCCATTTTAGATACCATTTAATTCTCTGTTTACATCAACAATAAAAGTGCCAGCGTACCAAGTCACGTACCACTTCTACACTTTTACTTTTTATCCTCTGCAATTTTTTTTTAAAGGACTGCTGTGGTGTGACCACCAATCGGAGGATTGCAGGCTCGATATCCATTTTGCCCCGCCCAAGTATCAAATGCCATTGGGCAAAACACTGAACCCAATGTTGTTCCCGGTGATTCAGGCTGAGCGTATTAGAGCTCTATCACTGTGTGAGTGTGTAGGACTGTGACTGTAAAGCTTTGGGACCCTAATCAAGATAATTTAAAACAAATGCTCCCTTTACAAACCCCAAAACTGTACCCTCTACTCTTTACTAAACAGGACTTCCTTATTCACTCAAGATAAAATCCACTGGTTGCTGTTAATTTACAAAACTCTCCTTGGTCTTTCCTTATTTGAGCCAGCTTTTTCTCACTTCATCCCGTATGCACTAACCCATATCTGCACAACTTATTATGTCGACTGTCCCTAAATCAAACTCCTCTGGGTTCTTTATCCATCGGTCTGCAGCACCCACAGATTGGAATCATTTACAACCTTTAGAATTGACTAAAACTTTTTTTTTAAGAAATCTTAATTATAATTTTAAAGAAAAGTATTGCTGTGATCTAGTTTTATGATTCTAATTTGATTATTTTTAATAAATACCTGTGTTATTGCTGTTTTATCCTGATTTTTGCTCTGCATGTCCATTGAAACTCTTTATTTTCTTTCTCGATAGGTCTTGGCTTTTGCCATTTTTTTTTCTTAATAAAGGTCAAATAGAAAACATTTTTAAAAATGAATGTGGTCGAAAAGCTCTATTTAAGTACAAAACATAAACCTGAGCTTTGCGTACTTGCCATCTGCTTTTTTTAATTGTCCAATCTCTTTGTTATTTACATAAAATTGATGCACAAAAAACATAAAGTTGAGGGATTTTTGAAAACATCCAAATTACCAGAGTGCATTTCATTGGTAAGAAGTTTTAAGCTATTAGTAGTTTGGATTTTTTAATCTCTATTACTATTACATAAATTACTCCTGCTTTTTTCCTCGGTCCTCATGAACTCGTGGTGTCTGCAAATTTTTTGCAGCCATGATTTTTTTAAAATAAATGTCTCAACAAAACACCTTCGCTCTCTAAACCTTGTGTATCGTTGTGTTCTGAGGGTTGGAACAGGCTGTACGCCTGCACAGAGCGGCCTTCACCGAGTATGTGAAGGTATCTCAATGGATGACACTGATCCACAAAATTCTTCTTGGCCTTGTTCGGACTTATTTAAGTTATCTTCTCCAAAGGTCAAGAAGTCATTATGCTTGTTGTTGAAGTGACATTTATCTTTTGCTTCCATGTTTGGACTAATTTAGGGAAACAAGCTTTTAGTTCTGCTGCCTAAAACACCACACACTAAAATGGTCTATTTTTATCCCTCTTAGTGTTTTTTCTGCCAACTTAAAGGGGAAAAAAAACCAAACAAGAGTCCTTCAAACAATTTGAATGTGTTATTTATCTGGTTCTTAACTATTTAAGTCTTAATTTGCAGTTTTGGTGCAAATTTCAAATATTTTAAAGTTAAACTTTTATCAACTTTTCTTTGTGTTTTTCTTTTGTAATATTTTTATTTGTCCTTTGCAAAAGGTCTCAAAGGGTCTTTTATCTGGTTAAATAAAGGTTAAAATGTGTTTGGATGGTGGTTTCTGCAAAACTTCAAATCATTATAAGATTAATCTGAAAAAAATGAGTTTTTGGGGTGCTTAATTACCATCACAAATGGAACATTTACAGTCTAAAAAGAAATTCATGCACTCTTGCCTATTTTATTGCTCATCTGTGTATTTTTTATTCTCAATAATGGTGCATTAAATTGTTATTGCTGCAATCCTTCAATAAAATTTCAATTCCATTTATTTTATATGACATTCATATTAAACAATTCAATTTTTTTCATGACAAAAGAAATAACTTATTTTTGTTTCTTAGGTAAAATTATTTACTTAGTTGTTAACACTAGCATTCAGTCCATTTAATGCATATTTGACACATTTTCTCCATTTAATGGCACTTGAGGTAAAAATACAAACTTTTCAACAAGTCAAAGTGTACAGTACTGCTGGCCCCAAAGAAAGTAATCCAAACATAATCAACAAAAACACAGTCCTATAGGTAAACATTAATTTCTTGTTCCCTCTTACTGTAAAACCAGAGTACAGATATTTTGGCTCCCAAACACAAAAACAAACAAACAAACAAAAAACATAAAAAAAATTCCAGCTACCATGATTATACTGTGTAACGAAAATCTCAAGAGAACAACAAGTATTTATACTATTCTTGTTTCCTGCAGTCCTGAAAACAAGTTTTTATTTATTTGTCTGAAATTTCAGCTCCTACTGACCATCACAGGTTCTAACTGGAACATTACCTGAGTTTAAAGTTGCATTCGGCTTCATTTTCTCCACATTCCTTATTCAGCAGTGTGCCAGGATTTTGCTGCTTCTTCCTTTTTAATAATTGCTTGAATTCTATACAGAAAGTCACCGTTTTTAAGAATACCTAGAGATAGTCATTTACAGTAGTACCGCATGGTAAACACTGAAGGGGTTTGTCTCATTTTTAAAAGATGAGATTTTAAAAGTAAGAATAATTGTAAACCAACACTTTTTTTCTTTTTTGTGTTCATTAAAATGGACGGGCCATTTTGTGAAAGGGGTGGAGTCAAGCATCCTCATGTTTGTAGTGCATCACGTAGTAGTCGTGGACATACATCAACACGGCGAACGGCTGACCGATGATGAGTGAAATCCATACTGCTGCGTTGCCATAGTTACCGCGAAGGAAGCGACCAACAAACCAGGCTAGTGGAAGCTGGAGAGGGAGCACGGAAAAAACAGATTGGGATTGAGATTTTCCTGCTTACTAAGCATTACTAAGCATTCACACAATGAGGTCAGCATCTGAAACAAGGAACTGTTTTTCACAAAAGATTAAGTTTCACTGACTCAAATATAACAAAAGTACATTTTGTGGTGCTGAATGCTCATAACTGTGTTCAACTTACTACACTCTAACCACATAAAATATGAAGCATGACTAATCAACTATTAAATTAGTCGTCAACTATTTTAATAGTCGATTAGTTGACTAATTGTGGCAGCTCTAGTTTCAACTCAGACTTTCATTTTTGCTGCTGAACGTAATTTTATGTGATTATCTTTTTGAGCTCATTAGCTACCAGGACATACTGTAACTGACATTGTGTGATGTCATTTCCTCTCCAGAATAGTGTCTGTTGTTGGCATAACCTGTGTCATCCTTTCTCTAAAGGAGTGCACAATAATGCTCTCCTAAAGTTTGGTTCATCAGATGAAGGACAATCCTGATTTGACCCCATTTTAATGTCAAGTAGAGTTTCACCACTTTTCCAGCTTTTTATTCCATTTTTCGTCATTGACAATTCTCCTTTTACTTGTTCCTTCTTTCTGCTTGTGAGCAGTTTTTATTTGCTTTATCCTCCCACCAATTAATTCAGTTTTACTTTTATAATGTGTTAGTTTAATCCTTACAATTGTCCGCTCGGCTGATCATCATCATCCTAAATTTTTATCCTTTTTCCTTCATGCATCTATCCTTTAACTGCAGAAGATTTTTTCCTTTTGACATTGTCCTTGATCAAAGCATTCATAAGTTGAGTCTCACCTGTGCCATCATGCCGGTGAAAGCCCAAAGTCTGAACATCCTGAGAGGAACGCTCACCAAGTACTGATGGAGAGAAAGAAAACGAAAAACAATGTCAGATTTTCCTCCTACGTGAATATTCGCCATATTGTTTCCTTTTTGCCATAAATGCTTCGAAGTTGTTCTGTTTGCAGATCTTACCTCATGGAAGAAAGCCGACAAAAAGAAGACAGCTGATTGGCTGGCTATTTTACTGACTCCTTTCCTCAGCAGAGGTTTGTAAAAATGTCTGAAACACAAAGGAGAGATTTTATTTGTCTAATTATGTAGAGAGAAAAATGACTTTTAACATTTTAAGTGAATCCTTTTGATACTAAAATCTGTCGGTTGGAGTCACCCTACTTTTCCTTAAAAAAAAAAAAAATCATAAAAAACTATGTATCTTTGCATCCCCTTTGCTTTATTTGTCCCATTTCCTCCTCCTGCTGTGGGCCTCATTGCAGATGGTGTTTTCACTATCACTTTATAACCAAAGCATGATGAATCAATTTCCTAAATACATCAGTGTGCCTCATTAAGTTTGTCTCCCAGCATCAATTCTGTTGCAGCTCTCAAGTGTTCAGGCGTTCATTTCCCCCCAAAGTGCTTTAGTGTGTGGACGGTTTACCGCAGACACCACTTGTGCACGGGGATGTTCCAGTTCTGCCAGAAATATGTCACCGACTCGGAATTCCTGAAAAGAGCATTTTTACAGACTTGAAAGGTTTTTCCACTGCAGGTTCATCAATAATAATGACAGAGGAAATATTAAGAAAAATAAAAAGAAGAAAGCACATTAAAACATTCTAAGAAAGATTATTGTATTACTACAAAGTTCAGGAAATGCTCACATAGCACATTAAAAAAACCTCAGAGGTATTACGCTTTTATAATAGATGACTAAACTTTTTTCTAAGGTCGCTTTTTTTTTAACATGATACCAAGTTGAGGCTTGGCAGTTTTTTTTTTGAGACTCTCCATCTCGCTCCTTAAAATTAATTAAATAAGCATCTTCAAACTTACCACCAGTCCTTGTAAAACTGTCTGTCCCCAAAGCGGAGCAGCTCTGCTGTAAAATTCATAGATGAGTGGAAGAACCAGTAGAAAAACATCAACCACAAGAGGTGATTGGGAACCTAGAGAGACAAAACAATAGACAGACACAAACATTGATCTCTTTTTTTTAATCCAGTCTACAGAAAATGAAGAAAAACTTAAAATTTCCCTTGTTACTTTGCACATGTTGAGATTTTATTGTGAATATTTATGTGTATTTATTACATAAACTAAACTTTTGACAAATTTCTTTCCCAACAGATGTTCTCTTTTGGTAAATTGGCAGCCAGTTTTTTAATTGTTAAACCTGGTTCTTAAATAACATATACCTTTTATAGCTACTTGATTGTTTTTATAAAACAACTACATTACAGCAAAATAAAAAAAGGAAGGAAGTTTGCTTCTTTACCGCTAATCTTAGGAGGCGCTCAGTCATCCGGGATAGATCCATATCCTGTGATAGAACGGGGAATCCAATCAAGAAAAGGATATTTTACATTTTCAGGATGATTTTATATTTAGTTTTTAGTATTTTGGAATCTTACTTCTAGTGGTTTCATGGAGCTCTGAATGATGGGAATCATCCACTAATATGGAGAAAAACAACACTGCACATTTTCTGTTTTCTTAATTTTTTAAAAATATAGATTTTGTAATCTATTAGCATAAAAGAGCTTTTCTAAAACAGGAATGTTTAATAGGTTTGAGAAGATGAAGGTACCTGCTGGGTTAGACCAACCAATAGCTGGATAAAAAAGAGCTGTGGAGAGAACACAACAGGGGTGCTTCTGATTAAAATTAAGGTTAAGAAACACATTTTTATTCTTTCATTTTAATCTGATGAGAAACTTCACTTTAAATTACTTTTACGTTGTTGATTAAAATGTCAAGGTTGGACTATTTTCTCTCAAGCTAGCAGAATTTCCTATCTGCTGTAAATATTTAAGCTACAGCCCAGATTTGACTGAAATTAGTTACATTTTTCATCAAGAAATTTCCGTCAAACTTTTGTCAGCCACATTAACTCAACTAGGCAAAAGTTAAAAATAAATATTTAAAAAATTAATAAAAAAAAACAAACCCTCCAATAATTGATATGGGAAGCATTAAATTAATTCATAAACATACTATTTGATGATAAAAATGTTTTTTTGGAGATCCTAACTTGGGACAAGTGTAAGTTTAAAAAGTCCTATGGTCAGCTGATCTGTCATTGTAATTAAATGACGCTGATACAAGATGCTTCCTCACCATCTCACATAGCCGTCTCAACAGGAAACTCATGCGTATTTCAGGGGAGCGAGGGAAGTTGAGCTCGTAGCATAGAGTCGGGGCAAACACAAAGTAGTACATGTCTGAGACAAAGTCACAAATGGGGATAGCAAAAAACAGAAAAAGTTAAAATCTCATGGATAAATAATTGGCTTATTTTGAAAAAAATCCTGGCGAGATGAGTTTAAATACCTCTGATGGTGAGATTTCCAGGGTAACACACCTTGTGTTCGCCTTTGTGGAAGTGCTGAGGTGTAGGACCTAAAGTATGCATTTAAAATATATGTCATAGAAAACAAAACTGTGATGCTAATTTTTTATTTATTTTTTTTACAGATAAAAAAACTTTTGAAATAACACAGATTTGTAATCAAAATGTAGTTTTTTTTTAATTGCAGTGACAAAGTTCCTCCAGCAGGTGTCACTCTAGTGAAAATAAAGACATTTTTAAAGGCTTAAAAAAGCTTTGCTTGCTGTTTTTTTCCAATCGAGCTACACCATAAATGTATGAACATGTACGTGTGACTTACAGGACAGAGATCTGACCAGCTTCCTGGCTTTGACGGTGCTCAGCTCCCTGCACCACAAGTTGACATCCTTATAGGAGTAGAGCTTTAGGAAGAGAATGGTGTAGATACCAAGCGCAAATGCACCACCCACTGAGGAAAAGGGGTGTGAATGAGCAGTTGATAGTTTACAACATTTATACAAAGGAAAATGAACAAACAAATTACTATTTTGAGGAGCAGAAATTAGAGGAAGAAAAGAGTGACAGTAAGCAGATGGTGGAAGAAAGTTAAGAAGGTGTGAACAAAATTCAACAGAAAAAGAGAGACCTAAAAATATATATATATGTATACCAGTAAAATTCCAGACTCAAAAATGTGGGGCTAATTACCTTAATAAAGTGACCCAGCTGTTCACCATTTATTTCTAAGCAGTTAAAAGACCGCAGCGGGCGACACTTTGCCAGTATTTACCATCCGACTGGCTAAAACTGATTTCAAAATAGCTCAATAAACATGTTTTAAAGACTTAAGCTCACCAGCTGAGCTGTTTGTCATCCGGCGGTCCATCAACAGCAAACATATGCTCGTTCCAAACAGACCGTGGCGAAAAAAGGAACAAACCTACTACACTCGCGCACTGAGAAACGCACAGAGCCAAACTGCCTGTTGTGCCAACTGGGTGAGGATGAGGTCTGCAGCACACCTGGCATCATACAACAGCAGATCTTATCCATTAACCATCTGTTTCTCCAGCTCAGTTTGGCCTCTCAACTGTTTGATTGTCTTCAAGTCAGCTACCGAAGACAGAAAGCATAGACATATGTGGAGGTGGAAGTGAAGAGAAAAACCTTCCACATAGAATCACAAACTCTGAATCCTAATTAGTGATGATCTGGTGGATAACTGTAATGTTAAATTTACTAAATTCAGATGGATATTTAGTTCTCCTCAGGCATTAAATGTATTTAAAGAGCTTTAATCTGAGAGCTTCAAGTTTGATTTTAAAGTTAATTTTGATAAATGAGGGTAAATTGTGTTCATTAAAGTGAACTTCCACGATAGTAAAGAAGGGATTGCATTGTTAGGCCTCTGTGACGGACTGGCGACCTGTCCAGGGTGCACTCCGCCTTGAATAGGCTCCAGCAACCGCATGACCCTAAACGAGATTAAGCATTCAAAACTAGATCCATAGTGAGTGATTGGTTTATGGCAGGCAGCCATGTTTGCTGTCAGGCTCTTTGATAAAGACGTTGGGAGACCTTTGTATGACCTTGGCCACGCCTATTTTGGCATCGCCACCTTATCTGCTCATCAGATAAGAATAACAATCCAGTCATGAAAAACTGACGCATGGAGACAACTACTATTACAACTTTGTGTGAGACGGATATCCCTTTACCACACCTTCAAGCCGGTTGACTGATGCCGTTTACTTCACTATTTATTGCACATGTGATAGCATGAACAGAAAATGATTGAGATGGAAAAAACAAAGTATAGATATATTGAAAGATTAGAACTATTTACCTGGTGTCACAGAAGGAAGTAACAGTACCACTGCAGCAGGGAATGTTAGCATGACTGCTAGGTTGGCGAAATGGATCAGGAACCCCACACGTTCACTGAAAGAACCCTGAAACAAAAAATGACTTAAATGAATTAAATCTTGAAGAAAATTCATTGTTGACCTCATTCTTTAGAAAAAAAAATGAATATTTTATGATTTTATTAAGTCTGCTTATGAACAGATGACATTTCTCATGATGGTGGCCTAGTTAAGTTTGGAGGAGAAAACAGGGCTGGTAATTTTCCATATTCATGCCAAACAGACAGAGCATAACTGAATATGCCCTGAATGCAAATGGTGAGACTAATTCATTTTACCATTTAACATGTGCAGATGCAACTGTAGAGAGTCGCCCAGTCACACAGTTTTAGCAAAAATAATCCCTCCTGAGAACTGCAAAGTGCTCCAAATTTCACACTTGAGTTGAAATCCACTGTGCTCCGGTGTTTAAATGCAAGCGGAGCTGCTCCACTCACCTTCGACAGCTGTCTCTCAGTGTAGAGGGCAACCACAATGAACACATTGGATACTGCCAATGAAAGCAAAGAGTACAAACTCTGAATGATATGCAGCCACAAATACATTCAGAACGAGGACTTATTTTTGTAAAGATTTCCCTTTAAATCTATCTTACAAGAACAACAATTTCATAAACTAAAAATATATAAAAAATAAATTAAATTATAGTTAATTTAGGAATACGATGGGTAAATAAAATCAATCTTCATTTGCTTCAATTTTCCAAACCCACTGAATCCCTTTTGTGGTCCTTGGGTTGCTGGAGCCTATCCCAGCTGCTGTCAGGTGAAGGCATGGTGCACTCTGAACAGGTTGACGGACACAATCACACACTCGCTTTCACACTTATTGACAATTTTAGAAACCCCATTGAACCAATGAAGCATGTTTTTGGACTTTTGGAGGAAGCCGGAGAAAACCCACATACACACGGAGAGAACATGCAAACTGCACACAGAAAGGTCCCGGCAGGGATTCAAACCAGGGCCCTCTCACTGTGAAGTGAGAGTGCTACCCACTACAGCATCATGCAACTCTCACTTAAATTAAAATTGTGTTGTGAAAAAATAAGTTTAAAAAACGCTTATTTGAGACGTTGAAAATATGCTCCTTGCTCTGGAACGGGGAGGGGAAAGGGGGGTGGAGTTGCTCCTTGCTAATGGTCCCACAACTCGGAGGCAAATTTCTTACAACCTTCTGCCGTTCCACAGAAAATATGGCTGAATTCCAATTCTTCCCCTACCCCTACATTTAGCCCTCCAAGCAGAGAGTTCTGGAAAAATAGTGTCTTCAAATTCAGGCGTCACTCACACTCGATCACGTCATCAACAGTGGCCAGTTAGGTAAGTTAGCATGAAGCTAGTTGCGCTCAGAAATATATAACAACATCAGTTTTATAACTTTAAAAGGTCGAGCTAAAACAAAAATTCATTACTTACATTTAAATGTAAACGTCTTTGCTTCAGAGCACACCCATGTGAAAAAAAGTGCCTATCCTCCGGGGAACAGCGACGCGATTGTTAGCCCTTAAAAACCTATTTTGGACAACCCTTCAAATGGAGGGGTAGAGAGAAGCCGTAGGGGTAAGGGAAGAATTCAGATTCTGCCTTAGTCTTAGAAAACGATACAGGTTTTCATTTTGGCAAAAGATGGAAAAATCCCAATAAAAGATCACTGGGAACACTTTCAAAATAGCTCAAAAGATTATTGGAGTGGGTCTTTCATTTTATAGCAAAAACTGACGTGTTGGATAAATCTTTGGCCTTTCAATTTTATTTTGATGACAATTCTGCAGATCGATTTTACAAGTATCAGTATTTTTTTTTTTTTAAATTATGGAAAAAATAAAAAAATCTTTGAGTCATAAAATCAACTTTCATGAATGCAAAATGATACAGTTTGGAGTTGTTTCTTTTAAACTGCTTTGCTTATCTTTTCTGTGTTTAGTTTAGTTTCTGTATGTGTGTGTGCTGCTGCCGGTGCAACGCCTCAGAGGCTTCCCTGTGTAAATAGGTAGCATTACTATCCATGCCACTGCAAACTGACTCTCATCCTGACCTGTTGTCCCCATTTGTTCCTGCAGTCATTTGAGCTCATTCCATCCACCTGTCTCCATGAGGCCCTTTACTTCTGCCCTCTTCCTTTCATCCTCCATGCACATTCATTCGTCTAATTTAATCTTCCATTTAATGCTTCCCCTATTCCTCCTCTTCACAACTTTCTATTGCTCCCCAGTTCTAGCTCCTCCACTTTTCTACAAAGTACAAGTGTGGAGAATATAGGGCAGGTGATTGTTCCTCAGGAGACACTGCAAGCTGGACCACTGCAGACTTTCACTGCAATGCACTGTAAAAGTAAAAAAAAAATAGAAGAAACTACAGCAGCATGCACTTGTGTGTTTAAGCAAACACGGCAAACCACTAAAACTAGAAGAAAACATTCTTACGCAGCTATGATCTATGCAAGAACCAAAATTATCAGTGCAAAACATTTTTGTGCTTCATGACATGACTCAGTGGTTCTATTTTGAAATGCTGCACTGAAGGGTTACGTACCAATCACCAGGCATGCTGCAGGCCAGCTGTAGGGATCATTCAGAAACAAGGAAATCACCTGAACAGGATCCACAAGAATACCATACCTGGAGAAATACAAATAAAAAAAAACTATTCTTAAAGGAGTAGGATTTTTCTGGAGCTTTATCGCTGTTTACATAAAACCTCTAAAATGAGGTATTTGAGATTTCTACACAACTTCTGCTAACTTAATGTGGTTAAAAATCTACTGGCACAAAAGCCTACTTCTTAAGTTTAAGTCCTTCTGATTGGATGTAATTAGACTGCTACACTTCAACAGTAACTGAGGGCAAAAAAAAAAAAATAGGAGAAAATTCTCATTTTACTTGGAATCCCTATAAATTTCACAAATGCTTCCCCGAGGTCATTAAAAAGTTATGCTGGAATTCATCTAGAATTGGAAAGGTTTTGAGTTATGCTTGATTTGATCACTTTTCCCTTACTTTTTAAATATTTGTCATCCTTTTTGGATTACAGAAACTCAACTGCGAATAAACTGAGAAAAGTATAGATAAAATCGAGAAAGCTTTGAGACGCTTGCATTGACACTGACAATTTTAAGAGAAGGCAATATGGTGCAAAATGGAAAAAGATTTATATCTTCAAGGAAATTTTTGTAAAACTTGAACTGAAACTTTAGGGGCCCAGTGAGGCGTTAGTCTTGCTAATGTATTCACTACAACCACACTTTTGAGATACACATCATGGATATTTAATGAAGATTTAATAGTAAAATACAAAATAACATACAATAACAGCATATTTTTACAAATTTGTAGAAAAAAATACAAACTAAGATACAGTAACGGAATAATTTTACAAATTTGTAGTAAAAACTGATGTGTAACTCGCCATTATGAGGACATGGTGTTCTTTATTCTACTTAAAAGTTAAATTTCAAACACTGTATAAAGGAAAAGTATAATATTGTATTACTTAAACATACTTACTTTAACAGGTTTTCTAAGAAGAGGCGAGCATTACTCAGCACCTACAATAAAACACACAAATTATTTAAAGAAAAAAGTAAACATGTTAATTTAGCAACTCCATCTTGATCATTAACAGTTGAAAAAACAAAAGTGTATTTTTTCTATTTTTTCTTGCATTCTCCAGAGTTGTTCCCCTTTTTGCTTTGCATTATTCCTCCTACATCATTCTTCCAGGCTTATTATCTTTGCTCATTTTCCCGCCTGTTTTTTTTTTTTTTTTTTAAATCAACTGTAATGTTAAATAGCAAATACAAAATCTTGGGAATTTTAGAGAAGTCACTGAGAATGAAGCTCATTCCTGCAGAGAACACAAAGAACAGATTCTGCAAAACTCCACATTTTCCAAAAAGACATGTTGTTTGATAAAAACAAAAAGAAAATGTAAAACTTTTGCTTTATTTGGTTTAGTGTAGCAATTTGAATGGGATTATTTGTGCTTGAAAGCTTTATTAATAATGATTTAATGACATTGTTACATATAACCTAGTTACCACAAAATGTTAAAGTTGTCAAAAATGTACAGGTAGGTAGGGTGGGTTCCACACATAGCCAAGATATATGGCAATAACTAAGAAAAATCATAAAGCAGACACAACTTAATGTAAAACCCAACAAAATATCTTTTAATTATGGATTTTGGGTAAAAATTATTACGAAACAACACTTTGACTCATAACATATATACAATAATCCTAATAAAGCAAAAACATAATTTTTGCTTTGTTTTAAACATTTATTTTTTTATGTGCATAAAGTGCAACTATAACATGTCAGCTCGTTAGGACAAACTCAAAGCAGCTGTGCTCTGTCAGCAAAATATCTGAGTTTACTTCTAGTGTGTTCTGGAGCCTAAATTGGAATTACTAAAATAATAAATATTTTTTAAAAACAAATTCACTCTCCATATGTTAATGCGTTCTATCTATCCAGTCTTATCTGGATAGCTTTTCTTCTTAGCCTCTTAGCAATGGGCTGTCAGGTTTTTCTTCCACATTTGTGCAGTTTTAATAATTACAAGCCATGCAACAATTCACTTTCCACAATTTGTTTTAATGGTGTAACTTACAGTTTTGTTTTGAATCCAGAATTGTGTCATCTCTGGTAATTACAGTAATGTGAAGAAACTCCGCCTGCTAGTCTTAAAAACCCCGGCGGTGTTGGGGCAGTCCTGTCTTGCCTCTCGTCTTTTCTGATTGATATGTCTTTAGATAGGCGTGTCTACATGGAAAAGTAAAATGGGTGCATTCCATACATCAAAGTGAAGCTGTGATTTGCCACTGTTGGTTGTTCAATGTGTTTTAGGAGCTATGGATTTCTCATCTGGTTGGAGCTGTTCTATTTACATTTTAAGGGTTGTAGACCAGAGCTTGATAACAATGCCAACAGGGTGTTTGTGAAAGTTCAATCTATACCATGGCATTTGTTAAACTCTTTGGAGTGGGACTATTGAAGTGTGGAGCTAGCCTTTTCACTTTACATTTTTAATTACAAACATGTTACTTTGCTGTGTAGATAACTAATAAATTAAAATAAAAAGCGTTTAGTACCATAAGGCACATCTAAAGGACATATTTTTTTTCATGAAACAACAGTTATTACAGGTTTTTATCAGGAGCATCCTATATTCTGGTTGTGCTTAAATATGTTGAAGCAATTTTAAGAGGTGCACAACACTCTGTAATGTCAGTCTGTCTTTCTGTCTTTAACAAATTTCAAACAAGGTTGGGTGTTACTGCGAATGCCTTAAGGTAGCTAATATATAGCAATGTCAGAAAGAGTTTTTACATTTTTTTTTATTTTTAACATGTCACTAACAATATTGGGAATTATTGTGGTAACAGTAACATTTGTTTTTGTGTTATCCTTCTATTTCAAAAAAAGTTGGGATTTACAGGTATTGTTCGCCAACGCAGGTAAAGTGTATTATGATACAAACAAGTCACTATGAAAACAGTTAATAAAGTCTGACTGACGGACTTATAAATGGCTCTTTTGTCTTGCTTAATACTTCTAACGCCTGGTTCGCAGAGCGGAGTGCGTGGGGCATCCGCCCTCTTCTGCAACTCACACCAGACGCGCATTTTTCTGCAACTGTCGACAAGCACTTCCGCTGGAACTTTTTTTTGTTTCTTTTTGCCATCATGGGTAAATTAATAACCTAAAAATATTACCCCGTGTTTCTGCTAAGAAGAACTGCTCTCTGACTCTATTTTCTTGTTTTTTCACTCCCAAAACCCAGCCTCACACCCCGCTCTGGAGTAGGCCCACTACGTTGATCTCTGTGTGTGTGTGCGCACGTGTGTACATGTCAGTTTGTCTTTCTGTCTGTCTGGTGTGTTAACTGTCTGTTTTGTCTGTGCACGTGCGCACATGTGTCTGTGGCTGTTGCAATTGTATGTTTATTTTCAGCTCTCTGCTTAGATACTAAAACAAAATCGCATCTGTCAATCGCGGTGTTTTATTGTGAAAAATTGGTTACATTTTGAAAATGACAGGATTTTCTCATTTATCTAGATGTAACTTCCTGCCAGGATTGACGCGGATGGCTCGCGGTTTATGCACAAAATAGACCAGATGCTGAAATGATCCACTGCACGGCGCGAGCCTTCCGCAGAGGACCGTGACGCTCCACGGCTGGTGTTAACCAAACCATAGGTTAACATGGGGGCCGAATGGAAGTGGCCTCTGTTCTGTGCCGCTTCGTAGGGCTTTCGCAAGGCTTCCACGTCCAGTGTGAACCAGGAGTTATAGTTCAGTGTGCGTAATACATGATAAGTCTGAAAATAGACCATGTTTTGATGGTACGTACGCCTATAGAAAATAAAATTAAAACTTTAAAATCCTTAGAACTCAATTAGAGAGACTCTTCTTTCTATTGAAAAAAAAATCAATTAAAGCCTTTTAATATCAGTAACTGCTATTGTAAAACTTTTATGACTTACAAAGTCTGCATAAACATCCACTGAAAAAGAACACCATACTTAACTCAAAGTACTTTACTGATAACCCAAAGAAGTTCTGATATTCAATGTATCAAAGCTCAAATTGGGGCTTGTGTGGAGAGTGTGTAAAATCATCTTACCAGCATAACCACACACCAGTTGAGTACTCCTCTGTAGTTACTGTAGCCGCTGGCCGAACTCAAAAGGGACTGCTGTGTCTTGTGGCAGCTGCAGAAATGCAGATAAAGGTTGAATAGAAAAGGATTCTGCAAAGACATCAACTTCCTGACCCACAGGTGACGCAGCAGATGTCTTAGGATCTTGTGATAATAATGCAGCGTTATTAAAAGATGGGACTCTACTGGACCTACACTGCTTTGATCAAACAAAACGTAGGACACACTCCACTTAGATAGTACAAATAAACAACAAGATAACACACCTCTTGGAGCTAGTTAGAGTCACCAATCAATTTAAAACTTTATTTATTGATGAGGTAAACCTTTGGATTTAGTTCTGGGATAATTTATTAACATGGTACAATGAAATTCAAGAAGTAGATTAGTGCATTGAAATTAGGGCTTTGATCTTCATGATTCCAATATAATTCTTTAAATTATTGATAATTCAAATGTTTAACTATTTTTTTAATTGTTTGACAATAAAAAATCATTTTCAAATTAGTGATTTAAACTGAAAAGGACCACACTTTTTTTTAAGTAATGTGCATCTAGTGTAGCTTCCCAGTCTTCCGTGTCTTGGGAAACAAAACAAAAAAAAAAAAAAAAAAAACAAAAAAAAAAAAAAAAAAAAAACACTTAAATACAAGGTAACTGGAGGGGAAGAGAAAAACCTTAGGAAGTTGCCTCAGGTTTCACCTGTCCGACACAGTAAAGCCTTGACCAGCCACCCCTGATGGTTTCACAATCACTTTAATGGTGACCAACACAGGTGAGGCATGAGGTGAGTGAAATACAATGACCCCAGTGACTCAGAAAATTAGGTCAAAAACATTTGGGTTGCAACTTTTGTCTTCTTGCAGCAGCAGCCAACTGGAATTGTAAATCTTCTTTGCGATATTTAGAACTAAATCCAACAGCTAACAACAGATTAAGTTTACAGTAAAAATTTGGGTATTTTTTCCAAACTTCACAGAAACGGATAGAAAATAATAATAATAATAATAATAAAAAGTGTGAACAATTAAAAACTACAAAAAAAGAACCCGAATGATGATGACTTGTTTATGCCGTTTTCAGACCAACACTGTCGTAAACCCTCGCAAAAAATACCTCAAGCGAAGGAGAAAGTTTATTTAAGAGCGAGTTAGCGAGTGAGCTTGCTTGGGGCATGGTTTCGAAATACTCTGAAAAGTTTTGCAAACTCACCTCAGTCTTGCACTAATGTCATTATTTTGACCCAATTTGTCGCTTTTCGTCTTGGTCCTCTCCCGTCGGTTTCTGGGTTCATCTTCGGGGCCGGGGTTCCCGAGCGCGAGCCTCGCGGTGATCTCGCTCAGCGGCTGCAGGTTCGAGGTTTTCGCGGCGGACAGAGTCGCTCTTCTCTTTCGAGTTACGGACCCGGTTTTGTTCATGTCACCCATGATGACAGGGAGACAAGCATCCGCTGTGAAATCCCGCTCAAGTGTTCACTTCAGGTGACGACATGCCCTTATGTTCAAGTTCACTTTGACACAGTGAGGACTTCCACATAAAGGAAGTGGACGGATGGCGAGACAGCTCGGATTTCTCCGTTCAGTTCCACGGTGGTAGGTGTGTACCGATGACGACACGGGCAGTGAACGCAGCACAAAACTGTAACCTGTTTGACTGTGGGGAGTCAGATCACTGCCACGAGGCCATGCAAACGCGTGGAGCCTGAAATTACAAATACAAATTTGTAAAACAAATTCTCACGCTTAAAGGGTTTTGTGAAACACAAGGTTGGGTCATACTGCTGGGCCAGTCATCACCAAACAGGCTGAGAACAGTAGTTTGATCCCAACTCTGATTAAACCTTTGACATGACTAATAAACACCAACATGTCAGAACACTTCCTAGAAGACTTATTATGCTCTTTTTAAGATTTTTTATATTTCTATTCTTTTTGTAGTTGACACAATTAATCTAAAAAGTGTCTTGTAAAAAAAAAGGGGAAAGATGTAAAGAATGTTTACGTATTATTATTATATATTTGTTTATATTATATGTTTCAGAGAACTTCTGAAGAAAATGTAAAACATGTTTTAAACTAAACATGAGTTTTTTTGTAAGTTTATCAAAAGCAGACATGCCTTAGCAATCACATACTTCTGTCCTGAGGAAAAAACACTAGTTGCTATAATTGATCTTGCAAGTTTCTATCCTCTTTTTGTTAGAAAAAGACTTCAGAAAGAAGTTTTTTAAGTGAATGTCCCCCTGTCTGTCCTTATTCTGTGGTTTTATCCATGCTTAGAAGAGAAGTTGATCAGTGGCATTGATCCAGCTTTATCAGTCCTCAATGTCCATACACTTGTCTTTTAGACTAATGAGCCTGTCGGTTGTTGGGATAAGGACTTTTTTAGGGAGGGATCAATACAAAACTTATGACCAGTTTATTTTCACATTCAAACCTCTTGTTGGAATATATTTTCTTTTATGAAAAGCCCGTCTGATCATCTTTTGATCTATCATGAAATTGTTTCCAATGTTTGTTTTTTTTCAATTATAATTATGCCATTTTCAAATACTGCCAAAATGAGGCTCTATTTTCAAACTTTAATTTATTCATTAGCTACTAATTCAAATGATTTCAATAAAGAAATATTCAAAAACACAATTTTGTTCTTCTTTATATGTTAAAAAAAGCGCAATTTTCTTCAGAGCAGGTCCTCATTTCTTTAAAATGAAATAGGTTGCCATCTAAGAAATTATTACAAAAAACAGTTTAAAAAACAAATTACTAACCTATCCTAACCTCAATTTTACTGTGATCTTTAGTATTCTTATGCCTTCTAGCTTTTTATGATAAAACTGCTACAACTTCCTGTTCAAATATTAATGGTAGTTAAAAGCTGTGAATTATTGTCATACAATTCAAGGATAAGAACATGACATTTGCTGAAGAATAGAAAAGAAAAAAAATGAAATATATGTACTTTTTTAAAACAACAATCTGATTATGAACATTATTGATTATTGGTAGCTGATAACAAAAGGTTCAAATACCTTTTTTGTTTGTTAGATGGAGATTTTAGAAGAAATAGTGATGATGATAATTTTTTAAAAAAATCTACTTTTCTCAGCCTCCTCTGCTGGACTGGAAAAGCAACCAGTAGAGGGAGTCCAAGCTCAACATGCCGATGCTGTTTTTGGTGAGTCAGGCAAGTCTTTTCCTTCCATTTAAGAGTCGTATTCAAAGTGAATGATGCAAGCAAATCTTCATTATCAGCTCATCACTGACATACATTTCACAGCTTATCAAAACGTTCCATATTTCTATTTGAAAATAAGTCTAAGTGAGAGAAATGTATGATTTGAGTTCATAAATGAGATCATTTTAATCAAATTAAAGAGCTGGAAAAGAAGAAAAAAAATCAGTCTCTGGATTCAGTGCCTTTTCTTTCCTGTGGAGGCCACAGTGTTGCGTGCGAGTTACCTAATACTACACAGATGAAGTTATTTTTGATAACAGAAAGCCATTTAAAATTTAGAGAATAAGAGGTTTTAGCAATGCATTATTCATAGTTTCTGTATGAGGCCTCCAAAACGGAGGCTTTCTGCAGGCTCGCTGTCGCTCAACGGATGGAGGCACATGGCAACAACCTGCACATTTCTTTGTCTCTTTGTCGCTACAAACATTTTCATGCAAGTAAAATATTTCACATCATTTCTTCCTTGCATTATCTTGTTATGAATGTTTTAAAAAAGTGACTTTTACAAAATGGGTTAAAATTCTAGCACACGTTGAAGAGTTTTACTCCAAAACATGTTTGAGTTGCTTTCCTCTCGCCCCGGAAGATGTATAACACAATAAAAAACAAAATATTTGACATTAGTGTTACTTAATTTGCACATAAAGCAGCAAATTAATGCAGGAACTTTCAAATATTCTGAAAAAAAAAAAAATCCTTCATGTCTGATAGATCTGGCTCTGCTCTGTTGCATCACATTTCTCTGTAGACTGAAGTGTTTACACAAAGCTGCAGCCTGGTTCCAGAGAAAGGGGAACTGTGTAGTCAAATATAGGCCGAGTGAAATGAAGACAAATGATAAATATGGAGACAAGGAGGGGAACATGGGAGGAAAAAAGCAAGGCGAGTGGAGGGATTCCACTTTCGTTTGTGCTGCATGTCTCCACCTTTATTCTCCCCTTCCTCCATCTGGAGCAACAGAGGGAGGAAAAAAAAAAAAGAGATGTGTGTTTGCCCTTGCAGGTTGTGATGAAGCTGTGGAAGGATGGATGACTCACTTTAACGCGAGCTGAAGAGGAGCAGACACTCCAGCATCGCTCGGCAGACCCAAGTGTGTGTAGGTGCATCTGGCATGTGTGACAACACAGACTGATGCCGATTATATCGAAGAAGCGAACGGAGGGGATGGAGGTGTCGCTAGGTAGACAGAGATGGATAAAACGGGGTGTCGGTTGTTAACACACGCACGTGCCCCCTGAATCTGTTTTTCTGCATGCTCCAGTGAATGTTGTGCGTTTGCAAGTGTAAGCACATAAATCTGAAGCCGGGCGTGCAGCAGTGCACTTTTCTCCGCGTGTGTTCATTAATACATCACCGTGCATGCTTTTTGGGCAGCGGAGGCATGCACCTGTGAGTGTGTGGTGCGCAGGCCGTGCATGCACGACGTGTGAAAGACTGCGTCACTGAGAGAGACAAATAGAGGCGTCACCGAGCTGTTCGAGGGCTTGGCGCCACGTCAGCAGTTCAGCCAAGGACTCTTGCACGCTTTGTCCATCCATCTCTAAGACACTGAAGGGAGGGAGATGAGGAGAGCAAGAATATATGGAAAAAAAGAGGCTGATGACTGATTCCAAACTTTTCCTTTCCACACAGTCTAGAACAGATCTGCATCTTCTGCTGCTTGAACACATAACCGGATCTTACTCCAATATAAATGTTTCAGCATTTCAGGGCGCTTATCTCCTCCCTCCCTTTAAAAAAGACAAGCTTTTTTTTATTTTTGGGGGGCCTTTCAGTTGATTAACCTTCCAATGATTTTCAGAAATACATAAAACAGTCTTGGATTTTTTTGCTGTATCTCAGAACTTAATCTTAGACCATCTTCTCTTAACTGCACACATGGGGCTGTGCTTATATTAAACCTTGTGTAGATTAATGACCAAAGGAGGAAATGTGCTCACATGTCCTTATCGGCAGATTTATAAAGTCCTGTGTGGGCTCGATCTTGTAGAAAGCTCAGTCATAGTAGAGTTTATGAATGATCCTCTGATCCTTCACCATCAGTGACTACAGATGCTGCATGACCGCTTTTCTTTAGCTGAGAAAAAGTCGGGTTTCTCCATTATTTTATAATGAAAATTAAAAAAAAGGAAGAGTTTAAGAAGAAAAGTAATCTTGTTGCCAAAAAAATTTTTATTATTTATTTGAAATCTGAAACATCAAACTGTAGTAAAAGAAGCAACAGACGTGTGCTTTTTTTTACCCAAACATCCAAGCAAACTTTTTACTTTACTAAAATGTGTTCTTATTCTTGGAAGTACAAGGCCTGCTCTGACCAGTGATGTGCAGTCATCAAAATATAGCCTAAAACATACATAAATTAAATAAGGTGAATGTACTTTTTAATTAATAAAACTGAAAATACTATTTTTTAGATATGTGTATACTCTGATTATTTTTTTCTTTGAGGGTTTTCAGCTTTTTTTTGTATGTGTGTGAAAAAGTAGCTAATTTATGAGTTTCCTCATCAAATACACAAGAAATCAAAGAGTGAGTTGCAGCGGACACATGCACTGTACCGTTTTGGTCTTTCTATCATCATTAAATACTCTAAAAAAATAAAAACTACTTCAATTCTCTATTTCTCGCCATCTGTCTGTCTATATTGGTGCCAGTTTTTGACCCATTTACTCTTTTGATCTGCTTTATAAATAGACTAGGTGAGGCAGACAGTACACCTGCCTTGAGGCAGAGGGCGCTGGTGAGCTCAGAGAATGTGACACCGCGGTTAAAGAATAATAGAGGTAGTGGTAGCAAGTCAAGTACACCCATCCAGATATTCTCTATTATTGTTTAGAATCATTTCTTAAATGGAGGACTACGAGTTTGAACTCGGGAATGTGTGAATACACATTACTGGCAGTGATTTTCCTTGATACAGAGAGATTTATAAAACTGAAAAAGGAAAAGGAAGACTTTTCCAAACAGGTTATTGATGCGTCTCTTCAGAAGGAGCAGCGCACAGCCTTCATTTATAAGTCAAAGAAAGTCAATAATAACAATTTTATTTTTCTTTATGATACAGTTTGCAAACAGAAGAAAAATGTTGAAAGGAAATTTTAAACAACACACTTTAACTGTTGTCTATCGATGGGGAATAAACTACTCTGTTGGACTCAATCTGACTGATGACGTCAGTGCCTTTCAACCCACGAGCCCCATGGCACGTCACTGGATCTTATGTTATTTATATTTCCAAACTTCACCGGCTTTTAGTGCTTTTTTTAGGCCACTGTTTACTTAATATTTATTTTGTCAAATTTATTGTTTAAGAACAAATTGCAACTTAAAATAAGGTCCTAGCAACATATTAAAAAAGTCATTACCTGATACTTAGAAGTCATTTGTAAGTAGTTTACCAACATTTTATTTATGTGCTATTAATAATTAATAAGGTACAGTTGAAATAATTAGCAAATAATTAATTGGTCATTCATAACTTGCTAACTAACAGCTTGTTAATTACTGATTTACTTTCTATCAGGCAGATAAATCCATTATAAATCCTTAAATCTTTAACTGTTACTAAACAAGTCATTTATAGTTGTTAATTAACAGTTTGTTAATGATTTGTTAACTAGCTATAATAGATAGTTGTCTTAGTGTCACCGAAACGGTACATTGCATTCAATTTAATTAGATTTTTTTTTTTTAATTGATAATGCACTTCTGTCTTTTTTTTTTTAGTACAGACATATAAACATAGAAATATTTTTTTTCTAGTTACCGCTCTTTTAAGATTGTGTGGAAGGACCCAGCAACAGAATCATATAGCTATGACATCACTGATATAAACATAAAGGAGGTGTGTGGTGACGGCTAACTCCAGATAAAGAATGAAGTCTGTTTAAACTGTGGAAATCCAAGCTTTCAAAATAGAGCATAACGTAGAAAAAAAAAATTTAAAAACATAAAACACAAGAAATTAAAACATAAAGAAACAAAGAAAGGCTTGACAAAAGAAGATTGTAGAATTTCTTTTTTTTCTCTAGTGTCTTTTCCACTTTTGCTTTTCTTCTGGACTTCTGTGCTTGTAGAACTTGTTGGACATTGAATGTAGGAACACCTATGAAAAATAATCTCCATTTCTGTGTGATGGAACAATTATGAAATGAAGATTTGCTCATTCTGAACATTTCTTAGTGGTTTCAAATAGGACAATTAATCTTTTTTATAACTTTCATGACAGGGTTTTGATTTGGGCAGTTATTGGACGTCTTAAGTTAAACAACCTCCTTCCATGTGTGGAGATGGAAACTTGTCATCCTTAATGTGCTTTGATCCAAAAAACCTGTTGCTTAATAGCTGTAGATGCTTGCGTCATCTTACCAGAGTTGTCGGTCTGAATTAGAAAGAACTGAATCACTATCTGTAAAATGTCACATCCACCGTGTACCCCAGATTCTGGCCCCACCATTCCACCACTCAGCTTTATGTGCGAAAAAGATCCTGCAGTCAAACTGAAGCTGAAGGTTTCACTCAGAGCAGTTTACCCGGGTTATGATATGCAGAAGGGGCAGACACGCCGTCAGCATATAGAGTTTATGGTTAGAGAGGTTTGAGTTGAATATTAAAGCGCACAAGCAGGGGTTGGGCAAGATAGTTTGATGTCACAATCGCGTAATTCGCAATAAAGATTGCTCAAGAGTTGGCTCGGGGAAATGTCATTTCCTATGTGAGTTTGATGTAAAGCAAAGTGGTTTACAGTAAAAGAGGAAGATTTTTATCTTTTTTGTTGGAAAAATTCCACTTCTTGTACTATGTGGCTGCGGCACAGAAATATATTGACCTCTGATAGGAAAGTCACAGTTTTATTTACTTATTTTAGAAAAAAGTCACAGGTTTGGTTACCGCTTTGCCTGCCTTTTTGTTGACATGTTAGTGACTTTGTTAGTCATCTGGATGTTAGCAAGTCACTCTTAATTAAAGACTTTTAATCCTCTGCCTTACATTGTGCAGCAGGAAAGGTCTGCGATCTCTGTTTTATACTGTGAAAAATATTACTGTGAGAAAACGTGTGGAGAAAGAACAAAACAAAGCCACATTTTCCATCTGTCTCACTGTGGCACAGCCTCTCTGCCTAAGATCAGCTGTTTTTTCTTTGTCTATCCACCCCTCCACGCCTCTGACTTCAACCAGCCGATGAGCTGGTAAAGGCCAGCTGACCTTGTGCCGCTGATCAGCTGGAGCGCTGTTAGATGGCAGAGAGCGCACTTGACTGATCCTCATGATGTATTTGAGCCACTTTGCCTTGTTGTGTACAGCTGGAAACAGCATCTGTTGTGTTTTGTCTAATGTATGATCCCAATGGGTTTTTTTTTGTACTGCATAATTTTTCATTGTTCTCCTTCGGTTTATTTTATTTACAACCTAATCTGAACTGCAGGAAGTAAAACCAACTGACATGACCTCCACATTGTAACTCAATGGAAAATAAACTAATCAAATAGAAATATTTTAAAGGCCCTGAAGATTTATTTTGAGGAAAAAATCCATCTATCCTTTTCAATTAAGCTTCAAAATTTATATTAAAGTGAGAATAGTTATGAGGCTGAAAAGTTCAAATAATATTCTGAAAGAGCATTTGCATAGTTTTTAATATATTTGATTGACCAAAAAATGTTTGGAATATCAATGTGATTTATGGTGAAATATAGCATTCACACAGTTGTCCTGAAACATTTACATTCATAGATGCTGCCAAATTCCACAATGTTTACTTTTAATCTTATCTCGTCCTCTGAATTCCTGACACGATAACTTGAGAAAGTCTTGAACTGAGAGGTTTGTGCCAACTCAACCTTTGTCAGAGTAAAGATAAGGTTTCCTGCTGTATCTGTTAGATTCCTTGTTACTCTGACTTCAAATAAGGCAGTCCTAAACCCTTCTAAAAAGTCTCATCCGCACAATATTAAATGTTTGTTTTTAGTTCAAAAATTCTCCTTTTGTTTAGACTTCTCTCCTGTTTGAGACTTTTAAAACAAATCCTCAGCATTTTTCTCTCCAAACCTCGAGAGTGCTCAAGGGTAAAAGAGTTGGAACTGATGGAGAGATTTAAATATGTGAAGTGTTACAAGAAAAGAAGCAAAGTGTCCTTTAGTCACGGGGTTACGAAGCATTTTATCGCAGCTTTTCTGGCGCTGCAGCTCCCTCTGACATTATCAACCTTGCACTTTATGCGGGCAAAAACCGTGGCAAAAGAAGCCGCACTGCAGAATTCCAGCATTTCAGACATTAGCACGTTTTCAGGACATGGCGATGTAGGATGTGCATGCTAATCCGGAATCAGTTGATGGTTGTTTACATTGTGTTCTAGTTTATAGGAGCCTCATAATCAAAGGCTTTCCTCTCCGTGCATCGTGTTGAACTCTGAGCCGTAATGAAAGAGCAACTTGAAGTTCAGCATTAAACAATGTTTTCATCTCCTGCTCATTATTTCACGCGATCACGCTGAGATGAAACAGGTGGAGATCGACTAAGTATGCAGCATTTAAATACTAACAAAAACACACGCAGTCTGCTATGGATTCTCCTTCATAAAGGATTGAATACCCTTTTGCTGGAACAATTTAAATGCAATTTCCCCAATTTTGGAGATTCCTCCTCACTCCGCGCCTCTGTAATTACACCTTTTTAACTGCAGACTTGGGTAATTAATCTAGATCTTCAGTTGTTGTCTGCCCTCCTGCTCACTAGTGATAAATCACATTACCATCTATACCTCTCAAATGCAGTCAAAAGGGTAGTTATCTCGTGTGTTACCCATTATCCAAAAATGTATTAGATGGGGATGTGTTTGAGACTTTTCTATTCAGTAACAGAAAGTTATTCAACACCATTTCTCCATGGGAAAAAATATTATCAGTCCCACCATTTTTCTATTAAATCTACAGGTTTGTACTAACTTTTTGGATGTGTTTTTAAGTTTTTTTTCCTTGTGTTTACTTTGTGTTTGTGTTGTGTTGTTCAGCTGGATCTGCTCTGCCCCTTCATTTCACACCTGGTTTCTCTTACTAATCACCACAGCTACTTCCTGTTTGCTAATTCACTACAGCATTCACCCTTTGTTTCTGTTTCTCTCTTGTAATGTTTTTTTTTTTGTTTTGTTTTGTTTAATTTCCCCCATATTTGATAGCAATTTTTAATTTAGGTATTTTTAAGGTTTAATTAAAAACATATTTTGAGTTTTCTCAAAGTTTTCCCTTTGGTTGATGTTCATTGGGTCTGTCCACCAACGCCAATGTTACAACAAATATGAATTCAAATGCTGAAAATGAATTTAAATAATTTGTATCGTTATTCACCTTGACATCTTTTATTTTGATGTCTTTCAATTTAACAATGTTAAAATACTCTTCTTTTTATTTCATTAAAATACTGCGTCCGCAATTGTGTATTTTTTTTTTTTTAATTTTTGCTTTTGAGAAAAATTACAGAAATTTGTAAGTTTAAAAACATAAAAAATACAGCAATCCCATTCAGATGACAGGTCTACTTGTTATCTGCAGAGTGAGAAATGGCCTCCCCCACAACATTTGGAGAAGATCCGATTAGGATCTTTTAGTAAAGGTTTAGGACTTATTTATGAGTCTCTTACTTTTTAGAGATAATTCACTTTTAGTTTTCATAAGTTTTGCCATCTATATTTTTATTTAAAGTTTTTCATAAATCTATTGGGAATGAATCAATTAAAAAACTGTATTGTTAGTGGACAAGAGTTTACCATAAATATTTTCTGCTTTTTTCTGCTTCCAGGGTTTTGGAAATGTATACTTTTGGTTCACTTTAAGCTTTTACTGAACTTTCAATGATTATATTAATTCCATTCGAGTAGCACATTTTTAAAATAATGTTACATTGCCACCAAAGTGCTGTACTGTAAGATAAATATAATATACTATCAAACAGAATATAAACAATCAATTGATTAAAAAAGACAAAAATAAAATAAAAGCAAGAAAGGAATAAAACCATTAAAAATAGACCTGAATAGGATTTAAAATTGTGTTTGAAAACAATTGAAATGGCTTCTAAGTGAAGATTTAAAGCTCCACAGAATTGTGGAGGTGAAGATCATTCTTTAAACCGGGTGCTGCTACTGCTAATGCTCTGTCACCCCTGGATTTGTGTCTTGTTTGAGGGACCTTTATTATAGTGGAAGATTCCAAATGGAGCATATGGCTGCAGGAGCTCAGATAGATAACTTGGAGCCAGACCATTCAATGCTTAAAAAACAATTAATAAAATATGTTTTTTAATATTTTTCATGATTGGGGGGATTGGGGGGACTACACTAATCTCATTTTGAAGGTTCAAATACTAAATTTGTCTATAAAATTAATGGTCACCGCACAAAAAACAAAGTTTTCATTTAATTTAACCAAGTAAAATGAATGTGCCATTTAAGCAACTTTAGGTACAGAACATGTATTTATCATAGTGACAAGCGCTTTCCTAAGTTGCCTAATCAATGATAAATGAATCCATAACACAAACTGACATTACCAAACAAACATATAAATATTCATTAAGAAACAAACAAGAGAGAACACATCTACATGCAACAGATGGGAATGTCTACATGTCACAGGTCTCATTTTCAACTCTACCAACAGTGCACATTGTGTTTCCACATTAATACATAACGGCATCAACAAATAAATCCAGTTTAGGCATGTGATGATTCTGCAGTGTTAATGAAGGCGGAAGATGGTGTTTATTTGGAGCAGCTTAATTAGCAGCAACAGTAATGAAGCCTCATGGGACACAGTGTTGGTGTCTGGACAGCGAGGATATGATGATTATTTAGACTGGATTTGTCCAAGAAGTCGTTCTTCCAATAGAAACACGCACACACGCAGAAACATAAGCTTTCTTGTACTGCCAGAAGAGGTGTGTGCGTGGATTTTCTGCAGCTGCCTTCTTCTTCTTCTTCTTCAAATGTGTGTCTCTGATTAAAGTGTGCCTGATTCTGTGTGTGTTGTGCTGCAGTGTACTTTAGCTGTTTAAAAATGGAGCTACCAGGGACAGAGCAGGGATTATATAGTCTGTTTATGAAGGGTCGGTTGATTTTAGCGACATTAATGCTTAGTGCAAATCAGCAGGAATGGCTGTTTTGTACTAACTTTCTTTCACTTGAGCCCCATTTAATACGGTCCACTTGGGATTAAGGTGCTTTAAACTGCTTAAGAACTCGTAACGTCTTAAAGAAACGTGTTGTTTACAAGGACGTACTGTACTTTGACTTTAAATCTGTGCGGTTCTCGACACAACTTTAGCATCTGTCTTTTAGTCTGTGCGGTTTCTCTTTGATCACACACAAACAGCAAAGTCATGCTCAGTCGGTTTTTTTTTTTCTTTTTTGGGTGGAGAGAACATGAAATAATGTTTTTTTTCTTATAAATTGTAGACACACTTTTGGTTGTCAGTACTATCGTGAATATGTTTTGTGTGTGTGTCTTAATATATCTAGAACAAAATATGATAATTTCACTTAATGAAGCATTAAGGTGCTGTTGGAGACAATATAAAGGTTTTTATTGTCATTCTCACTGGTATAACAAAATTTAAACATACATTTGTGACTGAGGTTTTCTTAGGTATTTTTTAGCCCCAACTGCCCGTACGGTGGAGATGCGGCCGAAAAAAATGGGCACATCTTCGTGGGCACACAGGTGGCCTCTTGATAATGTTTGAGCCTGTAGAAAAAAAATGAGGATGCACCTCCCCCGTCAAATCCTGGGGGCTCTAAAGTGTCCATTTTTTTTCCCTGAAGAGCCTTATCTAGCCAAAAGGGAAGTTGTAACCAATGCTTTATTAACTACCGTATGACATCATCACCCATATGTCATAATAGTATTCAACTTACATTAGCTTATTAGCTTACAAATGCTTAGGATTGCACTTACTGTACATGTGACAACTGAATGATTATTTTCAACAAGCCCCAAAGTAATCGCAAGAAACACATCTTCTTAACATCTTTAAAATGTGCCTTGAAACAGCCACTCCTTTCTACGAACCCCTAAACATGTATGGGTCAACCCCATAAGGGTGCATGTGATAAGTACAGTAATACATATGTCTCATTTGTAAGAAATGTCAAATAAAAGGTTGGCATTCTCTCCACCATTGTTGGATTATGAAGCTGTGGACTCTCCTTCTTGACTTTTTGTTGTCGGTGCAGCACCCCCTAGTTCTTCTTTAGCTAATAAGCAGAAAGCGTTGTGGACCCGGATGAGGGAAGGGGGTTCACGTGTAGATGGTTTTTGAAGCTATGCATCTCTGTCTGCATCAAAGTGATGACTCTGTTGCAGAGTGTGTGAGGCTGCTATCATGAATTGATTTACAGCAGCTCTGCTTTAAAAAAAAAAACAAAAAAAAAAAATAAATCAATGAGATTCTTTACTTTGCTTAATGTTGAAGTATCAATACGGAGGGAAAAATCGTTCACAGCCTAAAGGTGGAGGTATTGAGCTCTTCATTGCTTGGTTGGCTCTATTCTCTCCAGCATGTGGAACCAATCAGGTTAATATCTATCGATAAATACTGCTTTGTGAGATTATGGATGGCGAGTAAAGAACTTGAGAAATTGTATGAACAATTGAGATCAACTCATCTAAACACTGTTTGGGGCTAAAACTATGGTGGATAACACACACGATTCTGCATCACACGTTTTATCCTTGTTAGGGCATTTCACCTTCTTTTTTAACAATGGCAATTATGTCAAAAACGATTGCTTTAACCTTAAAAAGATTCCAATTTGGCTTGAAATAAATAAAGTTAAATAACCCCTAGGAAACTGTTAAAAATGATGCACTTTTATACCCAAGAGGTTTACTAATCCTGACAATGAAGTCAGAGTTTAAACTGGAAAAAAAAAAATCATAAAATAATTTAAAATTGAAACTTTAGCAGAAAAAGCTAAAACACTACTACTTTTAAAAGAAGTAAACTATTTTGCAGTGGTTCCCTTATACAAAAAACACAAGAATGAACAATCTGATTAACCAAAACAGCCATTTCTCACAAGAAAATGAACCGTACAAAAAAAAAAAAAAAAAAAAAAACTAGCAAAACAAATCAAACTTTTGTAGAAAAATAAAATAAAATGTCTGAATCCAGTATCTTGTATGGTTTAGATGCATCTGTGTGTTCACTGGTGGTTAAAATTCAAGGTCTTCTTGCAGTTCTTCCACTCAAGGACAGTCCATCCCACTCTGTCTTTGGCCATCGATGGAGCTGGAAAGTTCCACCTCTGACTTAATTTTACCTCATCAAAATCCAACCAAAAACTGTACCTTTTGTTTCATTAGTGGGCTAAATATTACTTTATAAAACATCACTCTATGCTTAGGTGAGTGTTTTTGCAGATGTTTTTCCTCCTCGCTGCTCTGTCTTCTTTTATTCCTTTTTTGCTTGTTTTTGTACCAAAATGGAACTTAATATTTGATTTCCCGTAGAAGTTTTTGGAGTAAATTTCCCATTACAAACACCAACTTTTATAAACACAGTCATGCTTAAGATACTGTGTGCTAAGGGTCTTTGTCATATTTTTTAATAGCTTAATAAACTGGCTTCATTAAAGGATCATAAACTTACACAGAGTGTGTTGTCTTGGTTTTAATCTCTTAAATTTACTGTCTTGGATTCGGTCAGACACACAAGCTTGAGACTAACAGCAGCGAGAATAATGCATGTCCTTTCCTTAGAAGTCAAAGAAGCTGAGAGGGAAGGTCACAGCATGCTGGTCGAGTTTATTATGCCCCAAAAAGCTGCAGGAGTTCCTTCTGCAAGTATGACAGTAACTTTTGCAGGATAACTAATAAATGACATCTTTTTTTTTAGAGAAAGAGGAAAGACAAGCCTATAAATATCACGTCAGGATGGAATACATTTATAGATGATGCCAGGATAATCTTGATTACATTTTACTTGATCTATAAGAAGAAATACAATAATTTGTTTGTTTAGTGATGATGTTTTTGTCATGTCTGGATGTTGTTATTTGTGATTTTTCTTTCTTTAATTATTTTTGATTGATTTTTTGCCTTTTTATAGTATAATTGTATTTAATGCAGTTGTAGAAGTCAGAATATTTTTTAACAAAAGTCTTTTGTTTAGGTGTAAATAATAAAAGAAGGTGAATAAAATAAAAATAGGGACCAACCTGGATCAGATTAGAATAGAGCAGGTTGTCTCATCTTTATAGTAAATTGGTTGTGACATCATCTCAAAGTGGGCAAACTAAATTAGCACTATTGGGTAAATTGGAATAAACAAATTAATTTAAAGTGATTTATGTTTAGGAATGCTTTACACACTTTTAATGATCATTTTTTGAGACATAGACTGTGATCATAGAAATCCAAGCTGTGCGGTGTTGAACAGCTCAACTCCACTCAATTTAAAAAGTATTGAAAGGGGGTCAATTTGAAGACGACGCCCAATTCAGCAGAAATATGTCTCCAACCTGCAAAATGATCTTGCCTTGTATTAGGGAGTCCAATTCTTTAAATGGTGTAGAAGGAGCCGGTCAGCCGGTGAATCTTGCAGGCTTCCTGCTCTGTAATGGTCACTGTCAAGAACGTCAGCCATCATTAACTGATCGTCTAGCTTGACGTGACAGAATCCAGTAATGAGGGAAGACTGGAGGTTGCATCGATTCTTGAACAACAGAGGTATAACAGAAAAGATCTGGAATCAGATTGTTAGTAAGTTAACTTATTAGATTCTTGCCATAGAAAGATCAGTGCTTTTGGAATCACACTTGCGTAAACGTCTCACAGTGGGAGGTTGTGGTTATCTCAAAAGAGATTAAAACATTAAGATCATTTTTTCCAAAAGTTGTAAAAACACACCAAACTGACTCCCATTGCATAAGACTAATGTGATTAATCTATGCACCTTGTTAGCATATTGCCCGTTAAAGTAGGGAACTAATCATGTCTCTGTACACTAAAGCCATTTAAAGTATCACCAGAATCAGATGTAAACCGAATAACCTTTAAGCAATTTTCTCACATATTCATTTTGTTTTGTATCAAATATATTTTCCAATATCTGTAACCGTTCTTTGTCAGGAGCAGAGGAGCATAAAAACATTTGTTGGGTTCCATCCCATTGCACCTGAGAGCTGCTCTGGTGTGGGGCTGCCATGTGGGCACGGATCTTGTAAAAATATTACCATGGACAGTAGCTGTAATATTATTCATCTTCAATAAAACCTAACAACTGGGTTGGATTCTCAGCTAGCAAAGTACTGGGAAACATTTACAGTTTTAAAATGTTTATGTCGCTTTATAATCAAAACTTTTATTGAATGATATATATTTCATCACTGTTGCAACAACCTTACACAAGTGAATTAATATACTTTGCCTTATAAAAAGACGGGAAGTGCTGTGCATTGTTCAGGCGGACAATTGTTTTTCTTGCAACTCAATACCATGAGTAAAAATCACATTTCATCCAACAAGTATACATAAACATGATGGAACAGTCTTTTTTTTAATCTTCATACATAAATCTGTTAAAAGAGATGTAGCTTGTTGTGTGTGAATGTGTTTGTTTGACTCGATTTCTCTTCTGACATGTATTCGTCATTCCAAACTGTACCGTCTGTGTTGTTATTCCTATAGCCTCTCTGAGTCACGTCTGAATGTGCGTGTTTGTGTTCAACAGCGTTTGCTTTGATACCTGTCTGATTCTTTGGAGCGGATGATGTGTTTGGGAATCAAAGCAGTCTTTTGTATCATCCAGCTTGAATCTTCATGTAAAAGTATCACCATATTATTTGATTTGGCATCAAAGACATGAGTCAGAGTGTTGCACCAATAGTTTATCGCCTGTCAAATTCAATTTAGTTTTCAGTATTTGGATTTCAGAAACTAACAAAATAATAAATAGATGAATAAATAAACATTTGATGTCATACAGTATATCTTGTGATGCCAACAAAATCTAAGGGTGTATTCAGACTGGACACATTTTGTCGGCTTAAAGTGAACCAGAGTTCGTTTCCCCCAAAATTTCCATTTGAATACGCCCAAGCAGACCCTGATCCGGGACCAGGAACTGCTCTCTGACGCATCTTTTGAGGTGGTGTCGGTTCGTTTCCAATTAAACTGAACTTGGTCTGAAATTCCTCAGTCTAAATATGGTCCACACTGGGACCAGAACGACTGAACCAAAATGGCCACCGTATAGTTGGTCATTAGCGGATAAATGTGGAGCAGCAATGCAACAGCAGCTCATTAAAATATGCTGGGATTAATGCAGGATCATTAAAATACTGTTTACCCAACAATTTATATGTCATAAACTCTTACATTACCGTACCTTGTAGCCGTAATGTCTCCAGTAGGGGTGTAGGAAAAAAACGATTTGGCGATATATTGCGATATGTTGTTTGGCGATACTTGTATCGATTTAAAATGTTGCCAAGACGATATTTATTTAATCATTTATGAACGTCCTTCACACCCTTGCTTCTGCTTTCCATTTCCACATCTGACCACTAGTTGGCAGCAGAGCACACTGAGTCTCTTTGAGCAGCTCTCCACCGCGGATAAAACAGCAACAAGATCTTTTAAATTTTCAGTCAGCCTCGCGGTTTTGGTTGTTATAAGACATATACTACTTTGTTTTGACTTGGAATGGGGACTAAACCGAAACTCTGTACCACGTTGCTGCCAGTATCATAGAAAGACGTGGATTGATAATGAATACTGATACTCCTCTATGTAAAGACACTGATTTCTCACAGTAATTATCAACAATGACAACAAGCTAGGAAACATATTCAGCACTTTATTAATCTCAGTAATTGTTATATTTCCACTTACATCATTACATTTCAAAGTCCTTGAGGGCAACTTGGTGCCCGTGGGCACTGTATTGGTGACTCCTTCCATAGAGTATGTCTGGGACCATCCCCAAGAGACATGGCAAAACTGCATGTAGCACTTCTTCTGAGTGGAACACCTCAGAACAACACCATGAAGCTGTTGTCTCTGCAAAAAGTGGAAATGTTTTCCAATGACACCATCGTTTTTGTTATTTGGGGCTTTCTTTATTATTGTTTTTATTTAGGGGTAGTAAATATCAAACAAATAAAAATAATGTTTCTTCTCATTCATTATTATTAATATCAAAAAGAACTTTACTGTATTTCATAAAAATTCAAACCAAATAGTAAAAGCGCTCATGTAAATAGCTATATCCCTAACATATTGTGAGTAGTGTAAATGGCTTTCATGAGCAAACAGGTGCCTGATTTTATAGGTGTCACCTCTTCTCTCCTCATTATTTTCCAGAAAACCATACAGACCAAACGAGATGTTGATAAAGAGAGCCGCCTGACTTATTGTTGATGTAAACAATACAGCTAAATCCGGCTTTAATGATGCCTCGACAAGCAGCTCCATTTTTCACTCGTGTCCAGCTCTGTGCAAGCTGTTGAGTCACTTTGTTCATTTGGAGGGTTTCTTTCTCCTCTTTTTTTTTTTTTTCCTGCACGCTGTTTTGCTTCCCTCTCCTCTCTTTAAACAGAACAACCCTCCAGAAATGAGTGCCACTTACCCGGAGACGCAACATTTTCTCCTGCAACCTTATCAAGGAGAAAAAAATAATAATAAAAGCAAATAATGCACGCCGCCTGCAGTTATTTGCTGTTTTGTAATTCCATGCCATTTATCAATACAAACCCCTTGCAATGTGCATTTACATAAACCTGTACCAGCACTGCTTTATCATTTAATTGGTCCCTGGTGAGAGAGACACCTTTACATGCAAATACAAAAAGACACTGTAAATTAAAAGACCGGTGGAACACAAGTAGAAAGCTATTTGAGTTCACAAGTGGCTGTAAACTATCAAACTCTTTCAATATTTTTTTAAACGTTATGCTGACTCATAATGACCAGAGTCCAGGATGTTTTTGTTTTTGGTCATAGATAATAAGAAAAGATAAACTGCGTGCAAAGACATACATTTTTTTAAATAATATATTGTTCAATTCAACAGCAAACAGTGTGATCCAAATAAAAGTTTGCTTTGTTTACCTCTTCATATGTGCTGAGGTCCACCAAAAATGACAAAACTTTGATTTTAAAGTTTCCACTCACTTATGATATTGCCTTTCCCCAAAAAATTATATTATAATCGACATTACACCAACCGTGGTATTATGACTTTTAAAGAACCAGAGAAAAAAAACAGAACTATGCCTAAAACTATGAGTTTCACTGTATGTTTGGTTTATGGGGCTCGCCTAATTATTGATTAAGATGATGGACCTACTGGAGTTCCTACAGTACAAAATGAAGGCTTAAATGGGAAAATTGAGCACCTTAGCAGTGTTCTGAAAATGGCCATTTGACATTCCATAATAAAGTTTAAATCTTATTGGATCCACCAAACTGCAAAACTCCTACACGTTTGCATGTGACTACGCCTCAAGTAGGATATTATCTGTAGACATAATATTAAAATTTTCAAAATACATTTGAATTTAGCATTTAGAAGTACATCTGCTTTTAAATATAAGGACTCACCACTTTCCAGTCTCAGGTTGGACACTCCTCCACAAGGCCACGGAACTGGTCAAGATGGAAGCAGTAGAAGATGCCATGGCATGGTGACAGGCCATAAAGAAATCTATTTAAATACAGAAAAAAAAAAATAGTCCAACAGATTTTGTTGGTGTCTTAGTAAAATAAACCACTTTGTCCCTAATCTAACCCCTTAACGCTTAAAAGAAAAAAAAGAAGGGCTGAGGCGCTAGAAATGTAGGAATGAAGACATTCTATTTCTGAACACAATTGTAAATCCCTTCCTCCCTTTAACACCATAGAAGACCTCTTTCTCTGCGATATTCCTTTTTAATTCTCTTTACTTTCAGTCTGCAGCGGTGCTACTCTCTCTTTCTTCCTTTTCCCTACAGTTACTTGAGATTGGCTATCAGTATTAGAGTGGGAGAGGAAGGAGGTTGTAGAAATGAGCCCTCCGTGGGGAAATACCCACTGCTGTATTCAGATTTCCTCTTCTCACTGTCTTTTAAACGGCTCTCGTTCTCCAGCTAATTGTTTTGAAGCCAGGCCTGTAGATCCCCTGCGAGATCCGGCTCCACTCATTGGATTAGCTTGGAGTTACAGAAATATCTCTTTTATCAATCTTTAGAGGAAAAGAAAAGAAAATCTATCCACCCTCCCCTTTTTTCGACTTCCATCAGCTCTGTATTTCTCTGCATTTTCTGCCTCATCCGAGCTTTTCTGCCTAATTCATTTCACTAAGCTAAGTGAAAATAAGCATCGGGGGCTCACTAAGTAAAAAGGGACAAAGATGGCGAGGATTCACATCATGTCACAAGACTTAATCCACTAAGCCATAAAGATTTCTCCTAATGCCACAGCATCAAGATGTGCTTACTCAGAAAATGCTATATAGAGGAGGTGAAGACCCCAAATGGCTGACACCTTCCCTTCGCTTTGGCAGTTTGTCATCCCGACCAAAATTTGTGAACAGGGGCACAGCTTCATGGCGAGCCAGCAGTTTGGAGGATACTTGGAATCCAGCAAAGCCCAATCTCCTGAAAAGCTCTATGTTTAGCTGCTAATTCCTTGGCTGGCATGGTACTCTGCATGGGGCTGATTTGAAGCGTCACCTGCTGCTTTAACACAATAAGTGGCACCAATATGAAAAAAAAAATATATAAAGTTTTAGAACTTGGGAAGTTCTTTAAATATTGTCAAGAAAAATAGAAACTGACTGGTTGATCATAAATGTTTTCAAAGTAAAATCTAGAGCATGTGGCTGAATGTTTTTTTTTTTTTTACCTTAATAGTGGCCAGAAAACTAAACTTAGTTTTCTGTGAACCTCAAACTGTTGGGGTTGAACAAAACAAAATTGACAGTGTACCTGATAATGTACACAACACTTGTTAATGGCAGAATTAGGTGGTTGATAATAGACTTTACACTTCTAAAAAAAAACTAGCAGCCTTAATAAGTTTTTGCAGCAAAACAGTCAATAACTTTGCAAACACCAGGATGAGTACATTTTCTGCTTATTCTGCTAAAAGTTTTGAAATATTTCTTGTAAAAGTTATGACAGATGGCATGTACCTCAACTCAACACTAAACAGAATATAGTTTAGGAAATGAAATACTACTGTAAAACTTTTAATAAACAGTAAAAAAAGAGGCTTAATCAGGTTTTTTTAAATAATAGAAATTAAAGTTCAAGGCCCACTTGTGGTTGGAAAGACCTGATTGTAAACTCTATTATTTGGCAGAGCCAACGATCCACAAGACTTCTGGCTTTATTTAAGTTTTTGTAAAAAAAAAAAAAAAAAAGTTGAAGGTAGACCATACAAAATATCAGTGGCTACAACACCACAAACACAAATAATAAAGTGTGCTAAATATTGACATTTCTGGTCAGATGTTACAGAACACATGTTAGTAGTTTCAAATTTATTTTACATTAGTCCTTTTAAATCAATGAATATTCTCATTTATCCAGGTGACGTCTTTAAACTAAGTTATGTTATTTAGACATAAAATCCTCTTTCTTGACATGTTTCACCATTTATCCAAGTGGGTTCATCAGCCACACTGATACTACTCTATACCTTTAAAAGCCTTTAAAACTGATACAAGACAAGTCATTTTAATTAATTAACTTACAAGTAGATAATCAAACAGATGACAAGGGAACCTGGGGACATTAGGTCCGACCAAAATGGACCATGCTCTCATCTCTATTGTCTCTGCGGTTGTTCAGTTTTAGAGTCAGAAGGTCTGTGTTTTCCCCAAACGCGATGACTCATCAAGTTAAAGAAGGAGTTGTGCTAAATGCATCTGGCTGTAGGGTTTCATGAGGTAGCTGATGCTGGCAGTCCAAGCAAGCTGCATTCTGCACCGTTGTCCAGATTTTTTTTTTTTTTTTCAAACTCGGTCCTGGTAAGATTTAGGAATTGCTGCGACATCTGTTGACATGTGGTCGTTGCGTTCATCTGTCCTGTAGTGAAGGAGCGGAGTTAGAATGCAAAGCTCTCAATCTACTGGTCAATCTTTTTTCAAGCTCTTACCTAACAAACAGGGTCCCACATACAAGCAGCCAAAAAGAGCTTTCTCCACGGGGTGGCCAGGTGCCGCTTTAGAGAGCTTGTAGTCAACAACACAAGCTCAGAATAGAGCTGCTACTCTTCTACATCTAGTGAAGCCAGCTGAGATGGTTCAGGTCGGAATATCTTCTGAACCCCTCCTTGGGGAGGTGTTCCGGGCATGTCCCACTGGATGGAAGCTCTGGGGAAGACCCAGACATGCTGAAGGGACAACACTCCTGGGCTGGCTTTGAAACACCTCAAGATTTCCTAGGATGTGGCGGGTATAATAAAGTCAGGGCATCTTAGGCTGCTGTCCCCTCGACTCAGCCATAGATGGGTGGAAAAAAATGTATAGATCGTTTTTCTCCCTGTAATCACATTGTAAATGCTCAGTTCCTCTGAATGCCACTGATTCTTGGTTTTGACCATGAAATAAATAAAATAGAAACCACAGTTGAATAAATTCCATCCTTTAATTTAAGACACAACTCTAAGAGTTTGTAAACAAGTTATGAAATATTTTCTAATTGCCATTAAGTGCCTACTATTTATAAGTGTATTTCAAAAATAGGTAAAAACAGGTAAGCATTTTTTTTCATTTGCCACAATCTTTTCTAATTATTTGTTCGTCTCTTTAAAGTGAAAATAGAAAAAAAAAGTATTTGTGGCCAAAAATGTTACTCAAGAAAAGTTGAAATAGTTAAAAACTTACTTGAATCAAGTACTCTTGTCAATTTGCAAGGAAACGTTACTTATTTGGTGTCAGCTACTTGTGACCCATATTTTTTTTTCACATGATTCATCAAACACAGTAATACTTGCGCTATATGTCTTTTTGACAAAGACAGAAATGATAAATGCTTTATTTTACCTGTCGGCAAGAAGTTTTTTGTGAGTGAAACTCCTATCGTCCCAACTGAACAGTGAACCCATAAAACATTGGCCTTAATTGTAGTTCATGAAAAAGCTTATATAACAACAGCATAAAATATGATTTCACAGCTTGAAGCCATGCATGTAACGTTACTGATACAATATTCCAATTAGTATTTTTAAGCTCAAGGACATGAAAGCAATTTAGTTCATCATTATTATTTAAGTTGGAGTTGGAGTCCTTGCTGGTAAAACATAAAACAGCAAAGAACCTTGGGTAGCCAGTGTGCTTGTGGAAGTCAAACAAAAGTGATGCTGTCTGCGCTTGCATCAGATGGCACCCCCCAAAAAAAACAAAAAAACCTGCAGAATGGAAGGAATTGTTGCTTTTTTCAGTTAAATCAACTCCAGCACTGAGCCAACAACCTTGACAAATTGGTATATTTATACTGTAAGTCAAAGGCAGTGTTTACAATTTGACAGTAAGCCAAGGGGACTTTGGAGTAAAGTGTTGCCATCCTTTTGTATTTAAGTCAAATTAAGCCAAGTTTTCTCAACTGATATGGATATAATACCATAGATTTAGGGTATTCCATATTCATGCAGATTATTTTCGTCCCTTCTCACAAAGCAAGATAAAATACTGCCTGCTGAACCGTTAGGAACCGATCATCAGCTTTGATGTGAAGCCTGGCACAAAGCAAGGTTGAGAAAAGTGAGGAAGGGAAACTAGTTAGTGTTTGCGGAAAAAGAGGAGCTGAGAAAAAAAAAGACAGCACAGAGATGAAGGGAATAGAAAAAAAAGGCCAAGAAAAGTGTTTGCATACTTGAGAGGGACTCTGTTTCAGAGTAAGACGGTAAGACAAAAAGTTGAGAGAGCATCCGTTCTGGTCAAGATGTAAGGGTATTATTCTGTGCTTGTGTGGGTCTATGAATGGCATCCAGGAAGTATTTGGAGTGAATTGGAAGAGTCTGGACTCCTTTGAGGGTTTTCCTTTTAATCATGGCCGTTTGGGGCTGTGGGAACCAGCCTTACTACAGCGAGGACGCTGTTAATTAGATGCCATGTTACTTCACATCCCTGTGGAGTCAACACCCTGCATGCCACGATTACACTCTATCTCAGACACACACAAGTCTCAGTCACACGTTCAAATGCACAAATGCATCACTCGTGTAACAGGGTTTGGTTTATGCTTACAGTCAAAGACGGGGTGGATTAGTTTTCCAAATTTGTGTCAGTGACTTTTGGGAAACTGATTCTCCTCGTAATCCAATTTTTGACACCAAAAAGTTAATATTTGACTTATTTTTGGCTCACATTTTGCTACTGTTAATATCCATTTTTGATGTTGCTGTTTTTAGAAGCTTAGGGATCCTCGGAAATTTTTCCATCATGAATACAGTCAAGCCTAAAATGTAATATTTCTTGTACATTTTTGACCTTAAATTCCCACTGATCATCTTTTTATTTATTTTAAAAATGTTCCCAGAGGTCTTTTAATTATGATTATGCTGTTTTTTGGCCCAGAAAAAATAAATGTGTTGTTTTCCAGGACATAGTTTCAGCAGAGAGGCGATTGTTCATCAGAAATTCACCTCTGAGTTGTGGGCAACTCCGCCCCCACTTCTCATCACCCATCTATTTATAGTGCGCTTACAGCTTCTAGCCCCAACCTAACATTACAATTGCCACAAAAATGGAAAGCAATATTGGAGCTATCCAGCCACACAGTATAGAAGCGAGGAAAATTGACATCACCCATAGAACACGTCTTACCTCTCGTTCCAACAAAATGAAATCAGTTTAATTTTCAGTTAGTTTGTGTTTTCGTTAGAAGAACAAAGTGATCAAAAGACTCAATTTTAGCCATTTTATTTAATTATTTTAATAAAAGTTGGATCAAACTTGTACATAGATCTCTGGGTCTCAGAGACCTATAAAATAAAGTTCACTTATATATGTTGAAGGCAGGCTTCATGTGGCTCCAGGCCAATGTTTCTCAAGCTAGAGGAACCGCCAAAAGCCTTAACACCTTATATTGTCATTTTCACCAAACATCTTGAGTGGTGTCCATGGTCCTGCTCCTGCCAGTAAGGTAACTTAATGTTTGTCAGAGGAAAAGTACTGATTAGGTCCCTTGAAGCTCCCACCTGACTGGTTTAAACTAGTCTGCAGCTCCATGTGGGTCAAAGTAACAATACCTTCATCAATGTGTTAATGACAAAATATAAAAGTGAATCGTACTATAGAAGAATTCCAAAAAACCTTCATGTAATCTGATCTAAAAATATCAGAAGCCTTCATTTTCAACTCATCAAAAGCCACACTGACTGCATTATTCTGACAATCAGAATGACTGAGTAATAGCTGTTTATTTCTCTATAGAATTCTATGGGATTTTGGCTTTCTGAGACCAGTGGGTCCAGGGGAAGGGGATATCCTATCCATTTCTTAAAGACCAGGGGAGCCCAAATCCAGGCCTCGAGGGCCGGTGTCCTACATGTTTTCCAACCAACGTGCCATTGAAGCTCCTCATTGGCTAAACACACCTGACCCAGGTAATCAGCAGCAGATAAGGCAGGGTTTCTGGAAAACCGGCAGGAAGCCGGCCCTCGAGGCCTGGGTTTAGGCACACCTGTTATAGACGGTGAATGATTGCAACCCAAGGAAATGTTTGCACCAGTTTTATACCTCCCAAAAATATTGTTACTCTCCAAATTGACATCCCTGTGAGGTCAATGACGTTTAATAGTAGCCTAGTGTGCTCTTTATGTAGATCTTGGTTTCCAACACAAAATAGACAGTCTGCATTTGCAGGCAGTCTGTTTATTTTTTTTTTAAGTAAGAAAGTGACTAAAAAATGTAAATAAAGAAATAAATAAACATTGACATAAGTAAATACATAAGTAAATAACTATTTGGAATGCATATGAAAAAAAGTGTGGTTCATATCCTTGAGACTTCACACACACACAAGCATTTTCTTCACTTTCCATCTCACTTCCTTTGTATGTTTCAGCAGGTTGTTTTTTTTTTCCTCACCCGGCATCTGTTTTGCTCTGTCATCTCCTCCTAATGAGGCACACACACACTTCCTCCTTCGCTCATACTTGCACATTCCTCCTCTCGGCTAACTTAACAAAGCATCACTCATGGCCAGCACCAGAATAATGGTCAACCAAGAATTACAGTCATCTGCAGTGATAACTGTCATCCCAATAGTTGTCAATCTGCCTCTGAGTTTTTTTTTTTTATTATTTTTTATATATTTTTGGCTTGTTGTCAATAAAAATCAGGAGAGAGGAATCAAAGCCTTAAAAAGTCAGTTTTTCTGTACTTGTTTGTGTTCATCCTAAAATGCATTTTAAGTGAAAAAATAAGTTAAACAGAAAGACAACCTGAGCAATTCTCCTCACTTCATAAAAAGTCTGCCGTCTCTGGAGAAAAGCCGGAAGACAACTGACGTCTACTGCAGGAGGAAAGAGAAGAAAAACAATGAAGATAAAAAAAAAAAATGTTACTAAGTGATATTGCTTTTACTATGTCTAAATATTTCTTGGACTTCACATCAAATTTTTGGAGGAAAGAACAAGATTTGAGATCCCAGGTGGGTAATTTTAGTCAAAAGAACAACTCATCATTCAACCAGAGAAGTGCTGTGTCAGCCTTCTCAAAATATTACTTTTTAAGTCCAGTTTCATTCGTACATGCTCAGTGCGCGAATAATAAAAGTACTGACCACCAAAAATCAATCTATAGAGAAGATGAGGCGGTTCGTCTCTTGCTATTATTCTGTGGCACTGAATCTGATGAGTTTGATGGTTGTTTTTCATGCATTCAGCACTGATGTGCAGGTCAGAGCACAGGATGAAAACATTGCGCTCCAAGAGCACAGACAGCAAAGCACGAGCCAGGCACAGAGAAGCACACCAGTCTTTCAGGGAAATTCACTGACTGTGCCTTTATGAACCTAAAACAGCTGTTCATGCTGTGCATTAGCATACTGGTAGCATCAGCAAAACCACCTTTTTTCTTTTTCTTCTCCAGTGAGGCTTTGAATAAACAAAGTTACTGACAAAAAAAATGTATAACTATGAAACAAAAGTAAAAAAAAAAAAATGCAAGCTCAGATCTAAGATTAGAAAAAAATGTTTCATTCAATTCAACATTTTAAAGTTTATTAGAGTTGTTATTTAATTTTTTTTAACTATTAATTTGGTTAATGCTACTATATATTGGAGTTTGCTGCCATTTGAACGCACAACTTAGATTTGTGTTCCATCTTCAAACCTGCAAACTCCTCTTGTAGCAGTTAAAAAGAAGAAAATAAAGAAATGAGCCAATTATTTTTCTCTTGCTGATTTACTAACCTTTAAAAACCACTTACTTGAGCAAAAGAAAAACGCATTAACTAAGAGGCAGGCTTACTAAACTGTGCAAATGAGCGTGTACTTGAAAATCAAATACAGGACCAAAGGGAGTGTTGCGTTGCGAGCAAAGTGTTTCTGATGCCCTGATCTCATGAAAGCAGGCGCGGCTCATGTCAGTAATGACAAAAGCAGTCTACTGAGAGCACTGCAAATTAAGGTGATTCTCTTATAAGCAGCTATGTTGATTATTTGGGGTTGTTTACATGCAAATAACAAGGACTCAGCTTGTGTGAAACAAGCCGTGCAGGCATGAAGCAGCTCATTTGCTCAACCAGGTTAATGAAGATGGACATATGTTCAGATTAGGACCAAAAACTGACTTGTTTTTTCAATTCTGGTGTAAGAAAGGTGTGTTTTAATCCAATATATACATGCTGGTCTATTATCTCAAAAAGCATAAACAAAATAGAGCAAAACCTTGTGGAATTTTCATTTTTAAGTCTCTAGAAAGTGATTAGTATTATCTGATGGGAAAAGTAGCTCTGATTGACTAATCAGCTTGTGTGAAAGTGAGTAAAAAAGAACAAACAAATCAGTTTTTTCTTTATTTAACTAAATTTCTTACACATACAATTATGCAGGTTCACTCCAGACACTAAATGAAATTGATCACTTTATGGCAAGCTGGTAATTTATAATTGTAATAGCTCCCTCTACATTGTGCCTTTGTTTAAAAAAAAAAAAAAAATCTAGACTTAATTCATAAGTTGTTATGTAACAGTTGTCCTAAATTTGTTATAAAGAAACGTGCAAAGAAAAAGCTAGCCCAGATTAATGACTGTGTTCCTAAGCAGCAAAACTGTTTATGTCATCGATACTGAGATTGATGAATTCCTAATCCTATTCCTATTTTCTTTTTTTTCTAATGAGCAGAGAAGAATGCCTGCTGATGCCTAAATAAAGGCATGGGACTATAAAGCTGAGGTGGAAGTAGCGTATGAGACAAGAGAGGCCCTTGTGGTGTGTGCTGCAAAGTGAGGGGGAGGTTGTTTTAAATGTAACAACCAGTATTGTAAACCAGTGCCGGCATATGCCAGACAGGAGCCGTGCAGAATTAATGAAGCAGCCACACACTGACCAGCTGATCAGGACCCTTCTGAGTCAAAACCCCCACAAACCCCACAGGAATTGTCATTCATCTGTTCTTACAAAGATAAAGAGGCGTTCCTTTATTGTTTTCTCCAGAATGTGTTGTTTGAAGCTAAGGTTTTTTGAATTAATGAGACTTTTACTAACTTCTCGATTTATTTCCACTGTTTTTAAATGCATTGCAATGGTTAAATAACATATATTGTCATCTTTAGTAAAGGGATAAAGGATACCGCCAGTCCCTTTTTGGAACTATGTTGGTATCCAGATATACATAAAACACTTGAAAGACTTTAATTTGGATTATGATGAATTCCCAAAGGAGACAAATTAAAAAATCTTTTAAAAAGCAGAAGTGAAGTAGGTGTTGGTTTTGATCCGATTCCAGTATCATTCCTCCACTCACTATAGTTATCCGTTCAGAGTATTATGCTTCACACGGCTTCAGAACTTTATGTTTGGGGGCCAGCAATGTGTGAAGGCTGCTTAGGGACACAACCAAATAGATCCTCCTGCCCTCAAAGCCAGCAGCCACCTCTGAGCCAGACTCTGACAAGTTGACTGATGCTAGCTGGCAGCTGGCAACATACTCCTACTGTTAGAGAGACATAAAGATGGAGAGCGGCAGCAGGGAGAGATGAATGATCCGGGTCAGTGTCAAAACAGGATTGATTTGGATCTGAACCAAAACCACTGATGGCATATTGAGATTGTGACAGGGATGAAGCAACTGACAAAGAATGACTAATAGATTTTAGATGGAGAATGTCAAAATGCCAGTTGGCTTCTGTTGGGTGAGAAGGGTCACCGGAAGGGGAGTGGGGGGTTTTGTAGCGTGCCACAGATTGTGCCTTCTCAAATCCCACAGCATTACCTGCCTGTCACATTTGAGTTTGATGCTTTTAGGTGTATTAGTACATTTAATGTGACATCATTTAACTGTTTATATGGCTAATTGTATTCTTCTTGCATCTTGTTTAACTATAATGGGGTTTAATCTGCACTGTTGTACCACCCTGGACACATCCGGTCTTGGATGCTCTGCAGGATTGGGCCTGATTCTGGGGTGGGCACCGAGGGTTGTATTCTCGCTTGTTTTCCAACACGTAATGGTCTGCCATGTTCAAATTGGCACTTCAAACTTGATCAAGGGAACCAGCCATGAGTAGGGCAGAGATATCTGGAAATCATGGAGACATACTTGGAGTTAGTCCTTGGATGGGGCGATTGCCTAGAACATTAAGGTTCTGTAAGCAACTACAACCTTTGTGGCCACTTTCCTGTGTTTCCATGTGCTGGACCCAAATCCGACTTCATCCTTCATCCAATTTGTGCCTTTCCTAAAGTTTTATTTTAATAGGTTAGAAATTATCCCTTGCTGTCAGTATTCTCTGCATAGAATTCTATGCAACTCAAAATATTTCCTCCATTTTTTTGTTGTCAATAGATAGTTATGGCTCAGAGCATCATTTGGTACAAAACTTGACACAATTTACATGTATTAACACACAAAAACCTGTTTTTATAAACATGACATAAACACAAACAACATCAACACAACACACAAAAGAAATTTGGCAGCAGAATAATTAGTCACCAGGTCCTAAGGCATTACTCTGCAGTTTATCATTCATAGTAGAGAATGCCGTGCAGAAAACAACAGGCTGTTATGTGCTCTAAACTCTCCGTCCTGTAGGTAAATAGTTTGAATCTCCTTCTATTGCTCCACAGAATATCCCTGCTGTTGTTTGTGTATTGTGTTTACCACATTGTTCTCTGTAATGGCCAAATGCCCAAGGCCAGTGAACACAACGACGAACACAATGAGGAGACACAGACACAGAGAAGAGCTGGATTTTGGCAGAAAGAGTCTCACAAAAGTCATGTACAAACGCACACACACACACACACACACCCAATTCACACAAGAACACACTCGCACATGCAAGTATCGTGCACTTGTGCGGACATAAACGCACATTCACAATGTGCTCAGAGGCACAATACTGGCATAATAATGGCAGACAGAGAGGGCCAGACTGGTGTACGAGCCCGGTGGGTGTTTGAGGAGATTCACATGCACTTACATTTTATACAAAGACAACCCAGTCCACATCCCAAAGGTCTACATCCCAAAGGCAAAGAAAGATTGCTAAAACAGTTAGGAGATCACAAAGTGAGAGAAATACACAAGAGACAGAGTGACAAGAATTATGTTGATGGGAAAGAAAGAGACAGGAAGATGTAACAGGGCTGCATGGTTCATGTGGTTTTCCAGAAAAAAAATGCTGGTGTAGATTGAGTCACTCTATGAAAAGAGGGACACCAACACTCTTGCAGGACATGAGTGACTGCTCCGTCATCCAGAAACTAGAAAACGACTTTAATGAGTTTGTTGAGTTTGAGGGAGTTTAAACTAAGTTTAAATTAGCTTAAACCCAGATTTTACTTGTAGTTTTGACAAATTGGTAGTTTTATGCAATTCTTATGGTTAGCTATGCAATTTACCCATCTGATTTTTAAGATATAATGATGGTTGAACATGTTAGTAAATATAAACACGTTAACAACAACTTGATGGTGAAACATACGGAATAAAGGAACCTAAGAGGCGATATTGTTTTCTTCAATGGGCCATTCTCTCTGATGCTATGGACACAGAGCATGACATGAATATAGCTTATAGTGTTTATACTGGACAAGCAGGGAGGGGCTTCTTCTTCTTTTTCTGCAGTTTACTTCCACATGTCCGCCTCCTAGAGTTGGAAGAGGCTTGGTCAAAAATGTTGAAGTGGTGTAAATCTCTGGAGTTTTGCTCAAGCCTTTTTCTTTCACAGCTTTATTCCAATATATGACAGAATTGGCAATCGTGCACAAACTACATTTATAAATTTCTCCCTGATGATCAATTTTCAAACAGATGGCACTTCTGTGAATCAAAAGAGATGGCATTTTTTCGTCACTGCAATTTCTGAGTCCCTGAATGGTCAAAGTTTGATCTGGTTTTAGATTATACCATAAATAGTTATGTTAAAAATATTTCCATGAAAGAGTTTGACAAGTTTAAATCTGTGAGTTTATGTTGATGTTCATTTAGTCACTGATGTACGTTTGGATTGACCGAGGTTAGCATTAGCCGTCATATGGGAAAAACCATTAAACGTTAGCATCAAGCTAGCAGACTTTAGCTTTATGCACTAAATCACTTTATATTTTTATGAATCGATTATTAATCTGTTATACTTAATTGATTTAAGTCTTAAATCAATTCAAATTGATTAATTGACTATCAACCCACCCCATACTGTGCTGCTCTAACCTTCCTTGTTCTTCTCCAGAAACATTCTCAAAGCAAATATTACTTTTGTAAAATGTTTACTCGACATGAGACCATCAATTGACCTCAGCCTATCTTCCACTTGTTATAAATTCATTACTAGCTTTAGCATTAGCTTTATTTTTCCCAGGTCTGTGCAACTCTGTAATTGTTGCTTGTTTTTAAAAAGGAAACTTCTCCAGACCTCAGGGATCGTCTCAGAGATCTTGTTTAACAGTTTATAAACTCTATTGCGATCTTTCCTAAACACTCGCAAGCCTCCGTAGGGCTTTTGTTAGGACCAGTTGCCTTTCCTCATCCTCAGTGCCTTCCTCACTTCATCCTTAGTGAGCTTTGCTACTTCCGTCTCCACAACAGCCACCTCATCTACTCTGTGCTCCCTAACTTTTTCCTCATTCATCAGCTCTTCAAAGTTCTCCTTCCATATTTCCGTCACTCTTGTGAAATCTGTCAACACATTTCCATCCCTGTCCTTGATCATTCTAACCTGCTGCACACTCTTCCCATCTCTATTTCTCTACCTTACCCACATCCTCCTCCTTTGTGTCCAATCTGTCACACAACCAACCTGTCATAAATGACAAGCTTCCCTCATGTTTTAAACCTATTTATTAAAGTTTTAACATTTTGCCACCAAGTCCGGCCTGCTGCATTTTGGGTCTAATACCACAGATTCCTGACAGAAGCAGAGATTATTTACTTCTAATTGACAGATCAGTTAATGTAATGTCCTCAGCTGCACAACCATCTAACTAGATGTAAAGATTGTTCATCCTGACTGTTTTTCTTTTTTTGAAAAGACCAACTCTTTCCAAGAAGGAAAATAATAAGGAGTTTATGAACTCGCTTCATATGTGAATCAAAATTAACTAAAACATTCTGAATATTTTTTACTAAATGTCTGGAAAAGTTCAAGGACTGGTGTCCATATCGGACAAGATTACAAAAAAAAAACAGCTTTATTGTGAGCAAGAATGAGACTTCACAATATGCTCTGTGACCTTGGTATTTACTTTATAAAATGAAAAATATTTCTGTGATTACATACTTGTTTCACTTGACAAACACCAACACTAGTGAAAAGAACCTCTCAGATTCACAATGACATCAAATAATAAAGTGATATTATGAGACAGGATCTTGGCTGAGTTCTAGTGACATGTTTTTAAGACTATTTCTCCCAAATGCCTCACAACAAGGGCCTTTTCATTGTGCTATGAGTGTGATCATGATGCATTTTATTATTTTTTTTTAAGAGTTTAATTAGGAAAAAAATTTACTAAAGAAGAAAAGTTGTTTGCCAATGCTTTAAAGTCCCATGGGAGCAACATAAGAGTGAAAAAGCAGAGGACCTGACAAGGAAGAAAAGAAAATCAGACGTGTATGTACACTGAGGGTAGTTGACATAAAAATAACTGTAGATGATAAACAAATGATAAACATGAACCTAGAGTGACTGACGGGAGCAACTCAAAATACACTGCTCACAAAAATGAAAGAAGCACTTTAAAGAAAGACAGTAGATCCATCAGATCTCAATATGAAGTTGGATATCTATACAAATAACAACAGGGCAGTGTATTAGGAACAAAAGGATGCCAAGTCTTTTAATGGAAATAAAAGTTTTCAGTCTACAGAGGCTCAATTGTGTAGACACCATAAAATCAGAGTGAAATGAAGATGTGGCAGGTTAGTCCATTTTCTCCAAAACTTAATTTCTGCAACTCAAAATGCTTTTCAGTATCTTGTGTGACCCCCACGAGCTTGTATGCATGCTTGACAACGTTGCAGCATGCTCCTAATGGGACGACGAATGGTGTCTTGTGGCATTTCCTCTCAGATCTGTGTGAGGGCATCCCTGAGCTGTTTACAGTCTGAGGAGCAACCTGGTGGCGCCTAATGGACCCAAACATAATGTTCCAGAGATGTTCTATTGGGTTTAAGTCTGCCTGCATACTCTTGCCACGTGAGGCTGGGCATTGTCGTGCATTAGGAGGAAACCAGGACCTACTGCACCAGTGTCGGGTCTGATAATGGGTTCAAGGATTTCATCTGGATACCTTATGGCAGTCAGAGCACCATTTCCTAGGTAGTAGAGGTCTGTGCGTCTCTCCATGGATATGTCTCCCCAGACCATCACTGACCCACTACCAAATCTGTCACGTTCTCCTTGTCTTCTCCAGACTCTTTCACGTCTATCACAGGTGCTCAGGGTGAACCTGCTCTCGTCTGTGAAAAGTACAGGGCGCCAGTGGTGGACTTGCCAAATATGGTGTTCTTGAGCAAATGCCAGTGGAGCTCCACGGTGCTGGGCAGTGAGCACAGGGCCCACTACAGGATGTGGGGCCCTCAGGCCACCTTCATGAAGTCTGTTCCTGATTGTTTGGGTAGAGACATTCACACCAGTGGCCCTCTGGAGGTCATTCTGTAGGGCAGTATGCTCAGCCTGTTCCACCTTGTGTGTGGAAAACACAAGTGTGGAAAACCAGCCAAAAAAGATCAAGAGGGAGAAACTTGAAATGACCTCCACATGTAACACCAGTCCTGTTTTGAGGGTTTTCTAATTGTTGCCACTGAAGTGCACCTGTTGTTAATTCATCAACACCAATACAGCTGAAATTGATTAACGAGGCCCTCAGCTGCTGAACCAACATGAAAATGATCAGACAGGTTTCATTCAATTCATGCCACACCCACCAAGGAAATAAAACTCACCCTTAAATCCTGGAGAAAAATCCTAACGTTACTAGTATTTAGTATTAATTTATTGCAAATAACAAGTTCAGTTTAGATCTTTGTCACATATGGGTTTTTGGGTTGTCCATGCAGCCCCATGGAGAGTTGTGGACAGGAGCGGCTGCATCTTAGAGGGGCGCAGGTGTGTTTTATAGTTACCTTGAGGCTCATACAGCCTCCTCAAGAGACTTAACGAAAATAGAAAGTCTGATTGTCTTGTATGCGGCAAGCGTATCATGAAGTAAGTTGCACACTTATGACGTACAGATGATACTATCGCACGTTATCCTTTCTCCAAACTAAGATGAAACTACTGGCCCTCACCGACCGTCCCCAAATGCCACACAGACGGGGTGTGCAAGACATATGTACTGTATTCTCTGGAATGTAAGTCGCTGGAGCCAAAAACATCTAATCAAGAAGAAGAAAACCATTTATAAGTCGCTGTGGCGCATAAGTCGCCCTTTTGTTTTCGCCATGGCAAAAAATAAAACAAATAATAAGGCTTCGATACAAATGAGAAAAATATCAAAATCTAAGAGGAAAACAATCAGATTCTCCTTCTGGCACTGTTAGAGAAAAACACCACGCCCTCTTGTGGTTGTTAGTGGAAACAACCGCTAAATGGCAACCAAATTGAGTATAAGTCTCACCTGGCTAAACTATGAAAAAAACACAGACTTACCCCCCGGAAAATATGGTATGTGCCCAAGACTGTCTAATTTCCTCATTTCTAATTGTCAGGCAGCACACAAAGAGCGCATGCTTATCATGTGAACAGCATTTTTGAGACCCTTGTGAAGTCCCCAGGATTTGGGTATGTGGTTAGAAAAACCAAAAATCCACAGGACCTGCTTGCGTCTCACCGACTTCACCCTTACCCACCCCTATGTTTTGTTTAAGTGTTACCTGTGACCTGTCGTCCGAGCAGTCCACGACTTTGATAGTCTGTGGAGGCCACCTCCATGTACATGTTTGCCCATTTTTACCCCTTCAGACACCCCGTATTCATCCATAGGAACAGTTGTGACTAAGGCTAGGAAGGATTTTTTTATTTTTTTGTGTTGGCGGAAACGTTTATTTGTGTCATTATAGCCAAGATTTCATTATGCCACAAGTCTGTGCGTAGAACATATATCTACTTAGAGAATTGAAGATGTTTTTTTCCTGCGAAGAAAACAAACACGTTGCAAGACAACAGGCTTGAAGCCAGGGCTTCAAAAGAACGTGTCAGGACAGAAGTGTGTGTTTAAGTGTGTCAGCACTGAACGTGTTGTTTCTGTATGTGTGTGTGCATGTTTGTTTATAGCACACTTCCAGAAAAGGTTCTCCATCACTTACTGAAGAGGATGTTTGTGTGTGTTTTGATGCATTCTTTTATCTCTCCATGAGACCAAGTTAATGATCTGAGCCCTGGAAAAAAAAAGTGCTGTGTCATGTTTTATTCTTGCTTTTTCTTTTTTTTTTTTTTTTTTTGTTCGTACATATCAAAAACGTCTGAAAACTGAAGGGTTTGCAGGATCATCTGCAGGATCATCTTTTGTCTACCTTTTTCCTACCTGCCTGCCATCCTTCCGCTTCTGAATCTGTCCATCTGTCTTTCTCATCCTTTCTGCCTGTCTGCCTGTTAGCGACAGCAGCTGTGCAGGGATACATCTAGGAGGAAATTCTCTTTCTTGACTAGCTGTCTTCCTCCCTGACAGCGGAGAAGCTGAGAGCTGAAGAATCAGGAAACAGCTTTTATCTTGTCTGTCTCCTGCTTTTCACTCCCAACTCCCAACTCAGCGTCTTAGAAGAGAAGGAGGTGTGTGTGTGTTGAGGGTGGGGGGATACAGCGTGATAAAAGCAGGACAGAGTGGGGAAATGATATTACACAGAGAAAAATGAAGGAGAAAGAGGAGCTAAGACAGGGAGCTGATGCTGGGGTCTATCTAAGAAAACACTCTCTTTATCTCTAAGTCTTTCTCTCACTTCGTTTTTCTACCAGTTTTGATGTAGTCAGACAAACCCACAGTGCTCTGATGGCGAAACAGGCGTGCAGACACAACACAACAGATGAAGAGTGTCAGCTGGTGGTTAGAAGCTCACACATGCTGCCTGTCTCTTTCTTTCCCTTCCTCAACTCTCATCCTAGTCTTTTCCTTTTTCTCCTCATGCCAGTGCAGTTGTTAGAGTGAACCCGAGATCAGTCATCTTTGCGCTTGATCAGCAGAGCTGCATCTTCACGTGTGATGGATAGGCTGCACATGTGTAGATGCGTGCATCTGCGCCAGCAGCACAGAGCCACTCTTGACCTCATTTAGTCTGCGAGTTTCCCCTCTCCTCAAGTGGGTTTGTAACGCTCAGATTATTTTTTAATCACGGTGTTGTGCAGTGCAGAAACACATTAGGCTTCTGTTGTTCTGCAAATGGCTGCATGAGTAAATTCCTCATACATGGTCAGCTTCTTCTGTGCATATTAAAAATTCAACAACTGTGCATTTGTGGAAAAAAATGCACGCCTACATCAGATGAAGGAAAAATCCAATGAAGCTGTATGAAAATATTACAAATACTTTATCTTTTTTTTATTATTCTTTTACAACCCAGAAAAAACAATGGATGCGTGTTGTATATTTGAATAAATATGACAACAGGTTTGTACGACATTTAAAGTGGATTCCCTTTAAACCTGTCCTCCTCCTGCTTTTTTTTTTTTTAACAATTTTTAGAGAAATTGTTATTATTTTGTTTAAATAAGCAAAGCATCATTATGAGCCTATTACACCAAACACAGCTCCTGCATTTCTGGCTGCTAAGGTCATAAGAAACACTTGTTTCCACTTCACAAGTTGCCTAAAGTAAAACAGGAGGATGTGGTTTGAGTAAAGCAGAAGTAAAGTCGAAGTAAAGCAGAAATTCAAACTGTCAAAGTCACATCAAGCTGCTGAGCCTTCACATCTTCATGGAGAACCCACTGCCACCACCACATTTCAAATATTAGATCTATCTATTACACCAATAGTTGCTTACAGACTGATGTGTTAGAAACAGACTGCAAGACATAAATGATGTCACATTTAGCTTACAGATGTGCCAGTGAGATAAAATGTCTTTTCTTCTTGCAGAGTGACAGCCAGATGAAAGAAGGAGAAGCCGTCACATGTCAGCACAAATGAGCTCCGTGTTTAAGCTTAAAAGCAACAGATGGGAATTTGTTCTGTGTTACAAACACTAATATCTTTAGTGAAGCTGTGAAGATGCACTCAGACTCAAGGAACACTTGGTGGCTGTACGACAGCTGCATCTTGTGCCTCAGTCACAACTGGCAGTGGCGAAAAAATGTCTAAACCTGTATGAAGCACACAGATGGCCTGCTCAAAATATGAAGTCCTGTACCAATCTGTGAGCTTGTACAGGTGAAAATGATCATACGTATTTTTTTCTACAGTCATGCTGCGAGCGACAGGTTATAGTGAACGCTTAAACAACAACTAAGGCTAGGGAGAAGTTGGTGAGATGCAGTCAAGTCATATGGATTTTCTATTTCTTGTATCCGCTGAAACCGGGGCACATTTTGGAAAGAGCCCAAAGCTGTTCAAGTGATAAGTGTGTGCTCCTTGTGTGCAGTCAGACTGGTAGAAATTAGGAAAATAAACAATCAGAGGGAGGTTTATGTGAGGATCCAATAGAAACACTCTGTGTGAACAAATGTTGTACACAGTCAATAGGGGGACAGTCCGGGCACCTATGAACGAGAGTGTGGCTTGAGGGCACCTGTATGAGCAACACTTGTAGATAATAAGTGCTTGCATCTTGCGTTATCTTACAAATACTTCATGATAAACTTATCACCTACAAGACAATCGTAGGTTCCATTTTCATGTTCCTAAAGGTGATTCCAGAAGCCTCAAGGGAAATGCAAGACACACCTGCATTATATGTATGACCAGCTCAGACAACCCAAAAACCCACAGCATGGGTCAACACATGACAAAAGTTTTATCATACAGCAGTTTATTCATTGTGGGCGCATTGCAGCGATTCCCAAAAGTTCAAGCGTCTGACAGCATTGCAGAAGTGCTGTAAGCTTGACCCAGTAACATGTCCTTGTCCAGTAAAAATCCTAACCACTTATTCACTGATGAATTGTTTTCTTGTGTGAAACAGTTTTTTTTTTGCCAACAGAGGAACGTTTACATGGTTTTCATACTCAATCTGATCCAAGTGATTAGATTGTTGGCAAATCTAACTGCTACCTTTTCTGACTTGGGATTCAAGCATTCCACGGCTAGTACCTGCAAGCTACACGTTTATTCCAAGGAGGTTTTCGACCTGAAAGGATTTAGAAAAATGTGTGTGTTGGTTGAGGGAATTTAAGCGGGAGCAATCTTTGGGTATGTCTTCACATCTGATAGGTGTCTTGTTCCAACAAATGAGTCAAGTCCAGATTGGTGATAAGATGCTCGGAGGCAAGAGATTTCAGAAAAGAAAAAAAAAACGATCTGTGCAGCTAAAGATCCTCCTGAGCTGGACTTAAACTCAAAGGAAGAAACACAACTACTGGTTTAGTCAGAACGACGAAGTAATGCTAGAAGAAAATATTCTTGGCAGGATTTCAGTTACAGATCATTTTAACCTCCTCCAGAAAAAAAAAAAAATACAGACAAAGACAAAAGTGTTGTACATCACGGACCCACATCAAGCCTTTTATTAACCCACATTAATTAAGGGAATAATCAAATTTAATGGAAAAAAATTAACCTTTTTTGGAACATTAATAGAAGTGCAAAATTGAGGGGTAAATTCATTTATGCTAGGTTTATTTATCTGATGGTAAGCAGTTAATGGAAATTTTCTTGTGTGCATCTCTGACCTGATTTAGGTGTTTCTTCAATTTTAAATTATAATTCCTTTTCAGCTGCAGCTCATTGTTGCTGCTTACCAAATAATGTTTGAAAGACTGACGATTTTTTTAAAACCAGAAGCACAAATGCGTGGATTATAAGGGTTAAATATGCAGAATTTGAAATGTGTTTTTGTTAGTGAGTTTTTGATCAAATCTAGATTTATTTTGAAAGTTTACAATTATGTATGTGATTTGATATCTTGATTTATTTCATGATAGAAAAACAGAAGAGAAAAAAGAAAAATGCTATGATGAGGAAATGGATTGCTAAATTGTGAGAACGTTTTGTTTTTAAGGTATGTTTGCTATGAATCGCTAACATGACTCTGGATAGGAGTTTACTTCACAGTAGGGTGTAGATTATCTCGTTGTTAACAACAGGAAGGGACTGTTAGCCACAGAAAAGCTAACAGCTAGCACCAGAGACTTTATGCTAACATTTCAGATGTAAAAACCTGGAGTTGCAACAGCTTCAACCTGACAAAGGAACAACTCTCTGGGTAGTTAGGTGAGTGGGCTCAATTATTTAGCATGACTTTAACCTTTTAGCATCCAAGATGTCTTTGCTGACATCTAGATAACACACAGTCCTTGACACAAATGCACTTTTCTGCTGGAAAGAATTTGCTGGAATTACATGAAATGTATAAATGGAAAAGTGTGTGACTATAGCTAAAGCTCTGATTTTTAAGAGTAAAGAACTGAGTCATCTGCATACTGTTAAAACCTGAAGAAGACCAATTCCAATTTTGTTGGTTTTAAAATAACATTTTTCTTATGATGGAGGACACAATAAAAACAGTTAAGCTGAAAATTGCATTTCTGAATATTTCTTTCTTTAAATTGGGGTGAATTAGGAGCAGATGAAGAAAAAAACCCTATTTGAAAAAGCTTGCAGTTACATGCAAACTTCAACTGGAAGCCAAAAAACTCCTTGTTCATTCCCATACATCCACCTGTAAACAAACAGATCCATCAATGTCTTTGATTTCCTCATCTGAATTGGCTTCTGGTCAAAATTGAACGGCTCCAATATTGCTCGCCATTTTTGTTGCGCTGCTAATGTTACCTTGGGATTGTGAGGGTCCGTAAGCTAGAGGGAGAGAATCTAAACAACGGTATGATGAAAAATGATTGCAGGCGTACTCCACCCAAACAGTCCTTCCCAGAACTCAGAAGTGAATTTCTGATCAACTACTGCAGTAACTACGTCCAAGAAAATTACATAGATTTTAATTTTATCTGAAAATGATATTATCATAACTAAAAGACAACAAAAAAAACACTTAAACTTAATGTCAGGAGTGGGATTTTTATGCAAGTTTAGTTTGTGTGGTTGTCATTAATTTTCTCAGTTGGTTGTAGATATGTGCAAAATTGAAGACCATGCTTGCTAAAAAATAAACTAATGCCTTGAATGGTGGTTCTGCTAGCATCGGTTTGTGAATTTGATTGTGTAAATGGGACTATATAATGTGTTTTGTGCTTTGAGGAATGTTAAAAATAGAAAAAGAGGGTGTTTAAATATAAGTTATTTACCATTTTACCTTTTACATGTCAGTACCTTGTGTGGACATAGCTTTTTTTCTGGTAGACATAAATGCAGGGTTTCATGAAGTCAAATTCCGAGCTGGTGGGATCTTCAGTCAGCACCTCTGTCAGGCGCTTAGTGGTTTTACTGCACACCGTCACAGCTGCAAATCGCTGCATTATTGCACACACACACACAACCATGAAGGAAGATATTCACACATGCACAGCCTCAGTACTGTAATGACCTTGACTGAAGTGGTTCTCCAAATTCTAATTGACTTTTAGAGCTCTTCACTTCACTGCGCTTGCTTCTACCACACTGTCTGCACATCACAGCTTCTTCCATGTATGTCCTATGCAGGTGTAGAGCAGGTTGGGATTAAAGGGGAACACATTTAAAAAAATGACTTACTTAAAGTAAAATTTATTTGGCTGAAACTACAACCTCATTGTGATTCTACAATCTTAACGTAGTAGTTATTTTACTGTAGCGCAACTAAAAAATTACCCAAACACCTACAAATAAATGGCCAAATATCTACCCTTTATGGTATTACCTCACCATATTGTGGTTCACCATTCATGCACTCTTGCTATTTTCTTAGTGCAAGTTTCCTTTCTGTTTTTTTAAACTGCAAACTGTTCTTTGTCAAAATTTTGAAAAAGTTTTTATAATGATGTAGCATCATTACGTATTTTAGTAAGAACATTCCGAGAGGTGCAGGTCTGCGCAGGACTAACAGTTGATCCCCAGAGTAAACATGAGGGGATTTGCCGGTGCATTTACTAAAATGTTAAAAAAAAAATAGTAAAATACAAAACAGGGAAGTAATAAGAGTAAAGTGGGTTGTGCACACTTGCAACAAGAAATTCCTATGCTCAAGAAAAACCATAAGAATCTATAAAAGCACAAATTTGCCAGACTTAAATTGTCTTATGAATATTACGATATGAGGGCAGCAGAAAATCTTTGCTCAGATCAGATGTACTTTACTTTTCCAAATGGGGCAACATCTGTTAGAAATATCTCCTTTGCCAGCAGTGCATCACTTTTCATCTTCCAAAAGCAAACATATAATCTGAATAATCACCTGTGAAAGATTGCAAACAATTGTAGCTGTCAATAGACTCATTAGTTATTGGACCTGCTAAATCTATATGCACTGTGTGCAAATTAATCTTTGCTCTTGCATCAGGATTTCTATCTTGAGTTTGCACACATTTCTCCCTGAATACACACCTCCACTTCGCCCCTGACCTGCATTCCATTAACCAAATTTTGCAATCTTAGCACATCTATGAAGTTGCACTGACCCAATAGCTTCTGCTATGTTTGGAATTCATGACAGGAGTTACACACTTAGCATTTTCTTCCATTAGAGTTTGCAAAATAATACAACTTGCCCTGCACGTGAATGTTAAAGCTAGTGCCGTCTTTGTGGGTTAACATGTCCTGTCCTTGTTTAAAGGTGACTGTTGCTCCCAATGTGGAGGCTGACTTTACAGGAAAAGTATCCTGAGGATGTGACAGAATAAATACTCTCAGCTTTGCTTTGTGTTGCTGTCCGTGCTGACCAGGAAAACGTCTGCATTCCGCCCTCATTGAGTTTCTCGGCTTGAGAGTTTAATTAAAGCTCTTAAGTTTTACAACGCCGTTAACAATGTGTGAAGTAGCTCCAACATCTATCTGGCTTTCGCTGAATTAATTTGTGTTGCACTATATTCCCGCCCAATGTGCAGATATTTTTCAACCTTGGAAATAAATGTTGTTTTAATCCCGTCATGTATCACAGCTGCTTTAGCAAACAATATGTTTGATGGAGGCACTGATGGATTTATTGCGGCTGTATAGTCAAAGCAGAACTATGTTGGTAAGATTTGCTGCAATTTTTTTACTGTTTAAGACTGACAGTTACCTTTTAATCCAATTTATGTAAATAATGGATATATTATTAGAAAAAAAATACATAAAGTAGCCACAGTACATCAATACTGCCCATTGTGGCTAAGTAAGAGTTTCATCCCTAAAAGTATGGTCCTGTTAAACTACTCTTGAGGTGTATAAAAAATAAATAAATAAGCACAGTGGAGATAACAAGTATTTGATCTCTTGCTGATTTTCCCACTTAAAAAGAAACTGACAGTCTGACAGCCTAATGATGGGTTCATTTAAAAAGTGAAGGGTGGAACATCACAAATTAGGTAATTAACTTCAAATAACTTATATAAATTTGGTTGTGGATGGATCTTCCAACAGGATAGAGGGCCAAAATATACATCCAAGGTAACCAAGGAATGGCTGAAGAAGTACACTATATTACCAAAAGTATTCAGTCGCCTGCCTTGACTCACACGTGAACTGAAGTGTCATCCCATTCCTAACCCATAGAGTGTTCAATATGGTGTAGGTCCACCTTTTGCTGCTATTACAGCTTCAAGTTTTCTGGGAAGATTGTTCACAACATTGAGGAGTGTGTTTATAGGAATTCTTGACCATTCTTCTTAAAACACTTTGGTCAGGTCACACACTGATGTTGGTGGAGAAGGCCTGACTCAGTCTCAGCTCTAATTCACCCCAAAAGTGTTCTATGGAGTTCAGGTCAAGACTCTGTCATCCATGTCTTTATGGACCTTGCTTACTGGTGCACAGTCATGTTGGAAGAGGAAAAGGTCATTCCAAACTGTTTCCACAAGGTTTGGAATATGGAATTGTCCAAAATGTTTTGGTATCAAGCTCAACTCCTGAAAAAACAAGTCCACACCATCATTCCTCCCTCACCAAATCTCTCACTCAGCACAATGCAGTCCGAAACATCCCGTTCTCCTGGTAACCTCCAAACCCGGACTCGTCCATCAAATTCCCAGATGGAAAAGCGTCATTTATCACTCCAGAGAAGGCGTCTCCCCTGCTCTAACGTCCAATGGCGGGATGCTTTACAGCACCTCATCCGATGCCTCTCGCTCCACTTGGTGATGTGTGAGTGGATGGAGCTGTTTTACCATGGAAACCCATTCCATGAAGCTCTCTGCGTATTGTACTTGGGCTAATCTGAAGCTCACATGAAGTTTGGAGCTCTGTAACAATTGATTGTGCAGAAAGTTGGAAACCTTTGAACTATGAGCTCCAACATCTGCTGACCCCTCTCCATCAGCTTACAGACTGTCAATATATTTTTAGGTGGGCAGACCAACAGAATCAGTACTGTACATGTATCTTACATAAATGCACTCATTACTACCCCTTTTGGGTAAATATGCCAAGGTCCAACCACTTTCAACCATTTTTTTTTCTCAAGGATTTTCTTTTTTTTTTTTTTATAAATTGCAACACTATTTCAGAAATGTATCTAAATAGTACAAGTGTTTTAGTTTTTTTGACCAGAAGAAGAAAACTTCAGAAGAAGGTAATCTGTGGCAAGAAACAGGATTTCTTCATCACGCTGCATGTGATTAACCTAGAATCCTCCAAGAAATGTATTCATCATTCCTGGAGCTTGTTGCTCAGCCTCTGCTGTGAAATGAAAGCTCTGCGCTGAGTTCTTTTTGCATCCAAACTAACAACTCAAGACTCATCTTCCTGTCTTTGTCATATTTGAGTTATGCTTCAAAACAGTTTTCCATTCATTTAATTCAATACAAGGACTAAATGAGTAAAAGAATATAGCCCATTGAGAAGTCAACCAACAGTTAGCCCTCCCCCCCATAATGCTGTAGGCCGGAACGTAGCTTTGATGCAGACCCATAAATTTGGTGTGTAACAATGCTACAGTGCCAAAGCAGAGTGTGAAGGATAGCCTTTTCAGGTAAGGGCACATGTGTCAACGCATCCATCTGTACATGTGCATGTGTGCATCAGCATGTGCTCTTTGTACATCTGTTCATTTACTTTATCTCCCCATGTTGACGTGTGGCTGTGTGACTATGCTCCGCTCTCCGTGTTGTGTGTCTATGCGTTTGCACACACAGATCAGGGTCACTGCTAATTTGAAGCGTGAACGCTTGATTTCTCCCCAGCATGACGATTTCCTCTGTCAGCAAACTGCAAGCTGGAAAATAAGGCCCTATTATGACAAGATTAACTTTAACGGTCAAGGATTCCACATCTTAATATCTTTTTACAAAGTCACTGAAGATTAGTACATTCAATGATGCTTTTCTTGGATCTCCCGCGTCTTCTGTGTATAGTGCTGCTCACTTTTGCTTCCTGCTTTTTAATTTTCACTCTGGTGAATTCCAAAGTAGCCAAAAAGGCTTTCACGCAGAGAGAACAGACTCCAATTAAAGACAATTTCAATACAAATTTGAAGAACTAAATCGACCAGAGAACACTCATTGACTTTTTATGACCTTTTTTATGTGCACAATATTAAGCTCGTGTGATTTAACTAAAAGAAGCAACAGAATTGTTGGGTTGCCATTGGACAAGATGAAAAACAGCACTACAGTGAGCAGAATGTTCTGTGTAAATAAGTGAATACTGGTTTACAGATAGATCAATTTTGGGAAAACGATTATCAGTCCACAATTGTAGATAACTCTTAACAATAATGTGGGTAATGGTGCAACTAGGACACTGAAGCCCTCAGATTGGAACTCTTTCAACAATCTTCTTTTTCAAGTTACACCTACGGCTCTGAAAATGCTCAACAGAGTGTTTTGTGTTTTAGAATCTCCCTTCTCTTTATCTAACCCCCAGCTCTATTAACACAAGTTGCTAATCAGCTAGCAACAACAAATCCCAGTGTCAATAACAACTAGCTTATGTGGGCAGCTGTGGTGTGGTGTAGAAGTAGACCTCTGATCAGATGGCCTGCCCATTTGTCAAAGGGTCCTTGGGTAAAACACTGAACCCCACGATGCTCCTGGTTGTTACAAATTGGTGGCATGTGTGGCAGCAGAGCCACTATGTGTGTGAATGTGTGGGTGAGTGGTTGAGACTTTCACCATAAAGATCTTTGGATCTTAATATTTAAAAAAGTCCCCAACAAAATGTTGTGTCATTTACCACTTCTTCAATCATTCTCTGCAACTACATAAGGTTTTTTTTTATTTTTTTTTAGGGGGTGTTATTAATTCAAAGGTACATGGTAAAAAAGCAACTTCAGGCCACAAGAGGGATTAAAATAACACTTCAAGAAACTGTTTTATTTTTCAACATGTTAGTGCAGATTTTGCTTTTTGTGTTTCTTTCAAAAATATAACTATTGCATTGTGTTAAAGATGAATAACTAAAACGGCTCCCCTCTGAAACAGCTAGACACTGGCACGAGATCTGATACTTGATATCTTATATTTGATTATCCCCATTGTTTGATAATAAGGTATCAAATCATCGTGTGTTGATTTCTCCCTAGGAAGACAATATTTTCTGACATGTATGTATCCATCTTTTTCTGACATATTTTGTAGTCTTACATTGGACAGAAATCATGAGACCCCAGTTGTGCTTAATAGAAACTTTCATGAAAACAAATGAAAGAATCCCAATCAGACTTAAGGTGTAACATAATATATAAACACACCAACTTCACTTGTGTTTGTCTGTCTGCCATTACTCAGTCTTGCTTTTCAAAAACAACTTTCACTCTGTAGGATAAAGTGACAGTTTTAACCATCTAAATGACATGAAACTGATCTGGGCAATTGAATAAGTGGTTTCTGACCGGATACAAAAATATACTTTTGCCATGCAGTCTCTGAACCATTTATCTGACGTTCACATCACTGCTGTGGCATCGATGTCACAAATCTGCACTGGTGCGAGGAAGAACATGGCAGATGGTGGTGTTGGGTCAACTTAGGGGGACAAACAGCAAAGACTCAGATTTAGTAAGTATTTGGGGAGACGTGTCAAGCGTCTACAGTTTAAAGCATGACTGTTCTGTGCCGTCTGTGCCGTTCATTGTTCATCTCTCCATGGATCTGCCATTGTTTTGCTCAGGCACGTCACTTTAAATGGGTGACCATTGTTATTTCATCAGAATATGTCACCGGTCCCTTACCTTTATAAAAATGGTCAAATAGACAGAGGAAATGAACCTGCTTCACTGATAGTAAAAAAGTTATGGGATATGTAAGTGGGCAACACAAAATATCAAGGTAGTAAACCAGTCAGTGAACCCATAGGGCCAAAAAGTTCATGCACATTTTTCCTACGGGTATGCTGCGGGCGACGGTACAGGCCAAAAGTTTGGAAACACCTCATCATTTCTTTGTTTTTGTGACTATTTACGTTGTAGATTCTCACTGAAGGCTGTGCAAGGGCTATTTGAGCGATGAGAGTGAGGGAGGGCAGCGGCAGGTGACCTGACCTCCAGAGTAAGCTGGACCTGAACCCCATTGAGATGTCTTGGGGTAATCTGAAATGCAGAGTGAAAGCAAAGGGGCCAATAAGTGCTAAACGCCATCGGGAACTCCTTAAAGATTGTTGGAAAACCATTTCCAGTACCACCTCTTCAAACTCATCAAGAAAATGCCAAGAGTGTGCAAAGCACTAATCAGAGCAAGGGTGGCTATTGTGAGAATACTAGAATATCCACGTGTGTTCATTAATAATTTCGACCGCTTCAATGAGAATTCTACAATGTAAATAGTGATTAATATAAAAAAAAATAAACACATTGAATGAGAAGATGTGTCCAAACTGTTGGCCTGTACTGTAGGTGAGTTTCAGGCATTTCGTACATATTTTTAAAAATATTTAAGTCTGTGCTCCTTGTGCTTGTGTTTCTTGCCTGATCATTAAATATGAGAAAATTAGACAGTCAGAACATAGTTTGTGTGGCATTCTGTGGATGTGCAGTCAATAAGGAGCCAGTGAGGGCACCTTAAGAACGACTAGAGTGGTGTAAGCGCACTGTACAACAGTATCATCCATGGGGCGGCTGTGGTGCAGTGGTAGGGCAGTCATCTCCTGATCGGAAGATAGAGGGTTTGATTCCATGCCCGCCAATTTTGGGCAAGACATTGAACCCCAAATTGCCTCTGGTGGGAGGTTGGCGCCAGTGTTCGGCAGCGGAGCTGGGTGAATGGGTCTGTGACTGTGAAGCGCTTTGGGCCTTCAAAGGAAGGTAGCAAGCACTATACAAGTACATGCCATTTTCAAAGATGCATGCAACTTGCATTAGCTTTTCAAACACTATACTCTTACTACACAAACAACATTCGTACGCTCCATTTTTATGTTGGCCCTTAAAGTGGCCACATGAGCCTCAAGGGAACTGTAAGAAATACCTGTGCTCCCCTTAAGAGGAACACCCAAATATATAATATATATATATATATATATTTGACAGCTGGAAATAAATTTAAGAGTTAAGCGATTAATATCTTTAGTATGAATGCACCTGTGCCAATCTCAAATCAATTTTATTTTCACAATCAGGTAATGAGATCATTTGTCACATTTTATAATTTGAATGTGCTAATTTTATTTCAATGACTTTACAATGTCCAATACAATTCCCAAATCCTCACAGTGCATTAAACTAGATTAAAAAAAAAAAAAAAAAAAGAACACGTGTAAATAGTTTTGGGCATTTGATCAAACAACTGTAAGACTTGATTAGCCAAGGTGTGTGTACATGTGTGTGTGCGTTTGTATTAGTGTAATTGACAGTTAGCTGGCGGATGAACTGTCACAGCTCTCTGCTCTGCCATTCCCTACAGACTGATTATTATAGACCTGCTATCTTCCTTTGCCTCTGTCTGTCACACACACACTTCAGTGTGAATGTGATACTGACTACTGTGTGTAGTGTACATCAAACACTCAGCTTTGTCATCACAACCACTTTAATTAGAGCTTTGGAGAAATATATTGTGTAAGTCTTTGTGCAGGCATGCATGTGTTTGTGTTGGGGATTTTTGCTGTATGCAGTCCTAATGAACTTGCTGTACTGGAGTTATCAAGTGACAGTGAAGATGCAGACTTCTATACGGGTATTTGATACACGCCGCTAAATCAAATGACCACATGTTGATTTTCACAATGCCTACATAAAACAAAGGTGTTTTTAAAATTCTATTTCTAAGTTTGCAATGACTCCAACTGAGAGCAGAAGCTATTTTAATGTAAAGTAGACGTGATTTGCAGAGAGTTAATGCAAGAAGGCCAAAGTATGTGCAGACATTTTCAGTCTGTCCTTATTCTGGGTATTTATAGTAATGATCCCCTCTACTGCTACCATAGTGACAGTTCCAAAGCAATAATATGAATAAAGTAGCTTGACTCCCATCACTAAAATGCTGTAAATAGGCTTGTTCTTTGTCCACCTGAAGATTAGACCTGGACTATAAAGTAGAGAAAAATGTCCTCACAAAACAAAACAAAAAAAGAAATATCAAAATGGTTCTGCTCTGAATTTAGCATTTCTATATTTGATATTCTTGTTCATTATATCCCAACTCTATTTTTTTTGTTTCATTTTCTAGAAAAAACAGGAGGGCTCTCATCTCCTGCGGATCATAAAGAAAGCTCACTCGTGTTTGTGGACTTCTGTCACCGTGCCATTAAAAGCATTTTTCCTGACTACATCACAAAGGCACAAAAAAGGCACTCCAGTGGGTAGTTAAAACTGCCAAATAGGTCATTGGTAACCAACTACCCACCACTGAGGACATTTAGTAGAAATGCTGCCTGTGCTGAAGCCAGAAGCATCATCAAGGACACATCTCAAACCAAACCACAGGCTCTTTACCCTCTTGTCATCTGGCAGGCTTGACAGGGGAATCCGCTCCCGCATCATTAAGCTCAGGAGCAGCTTTTTCCCCCCCGAGGCTGTGACACTGCTGAACTATACCTTACACAGATAAAGTTTCTTTGCACTCTGTTGGGCGAGCAGAATAATGCTTTCAAAACTGCATCTTCTGCTCCATTTGTACAATCACAAAAGACATATATACGTGTCTTTAATAAAGACCCTTTCCAAAAATTCAGAATATCATGATAAATTTGGGATCCAGCTTGTAAAATACTCACAAACAGAATTTTTAAAAATTAGTATTTTTTTTAGAAATATGCCCAAATTTTGCTGTGCAAGCAATATTAAAACCAGGTGCCAGCTGGGAAAAAGATTCCAAGATGTGCATGGATCTAACCGTCTACTAGTGGATGCTTTAGAATGGAGCAGAGCAGGGTACTTGTGGCTTGCTGATTGTAGCTTCAACATACAGGTTTATTTTTTGTCTGCTCCAGGTTAACATTAATCTAAATAAAGAATTACTCCATGATGCAATTTTAAGCTTACCTTTTTTATTTATGTCCTCTATCATGAGAAAATTACTACAAGAATATTTTAAAAACCCCAAAAACACAATTTCCATCAGAGTAGACCTTTAAACAAATTAAATATTACATAAAAATAGTAAAAAGAGTAAATGGATGGATACAAAAAAATGAACTGACTGATTTAGACAAAACTGCAAATAAAAAAGTGATTGTGAGAAATATATGACAGTAACTTCCTTTTCCTTATTTTACTTTACTTGTTGATTGTCATTTGTTGAGAAACCATGTGTTACCAGGGCTATGTCCGAATTCCTTCCCTACTCACTATATAGTACATTTGCAGTTTCGTAGTGCTGTCCGAATCTACAATTTCAAAATCAAGTGCACTAGAAATTTTCCTGAAATCTTTGTGAAAAACTAGTGTGCATCGATGCTCACTAGATTAGCGAATATAGACCACAATGCATTGGATTTGAACAATATTGGCGAAAATTATGTCTAAATGTAATTTTTTATTTAACTATCAATATTTTCATCACCAGATGATTAAATCCATAAATGGATGCCATAAAACGCGTTTTGATTGGATTTTTTCTTTGTGAAATCTGTGAAAAAAAGTAGTGAGCATGGTGTCCGAATTTCTTTTAAAAACCAGGCGACTACATATTCCTGAACTAATTAGTTTTTTAGTAGTTAGGGAGTAGGGAAGGAATTCAGACATAGCCCCGGTGTTTCACCATATGACAAGATTTTGCCTCCACTGAGTCAACAAATCCTGACAATGTGGCACATTAGAAAGTCTCCTAAAAAGGCCTCTGTTGCTATAAAGTCTTTCTAATTATTTCCAGTCAATTTAAAGTTCATTTGTTACACAACGCCATTAATCCCTCATAAATATACAGAATTCAACAACAATAAATCAGTCAATCAACTGTAAAGCATTCAACACAGTCGATGATAATTAAGTAGTCATTTCCAACAATCTCAGATATTTTTCCTTGTTTATATTATTGAGGTTGACTACATAACATTTCAATATAGACTCAAAGGAATAAAAGATATGTTTATTATTAATGTAGTTTTAAAGGTCATAAAATATCACATTTACATTGAAGACTATTGTAATGTAGTTTTTCCTTTTACCACAAAGGTAATTAAAGAAAACGCTTGTCAGAAGGAATCAAGGTGTAAAATACTTAACATTTCTCTGTATTTAAAGCCCTTACATTGCCTTTTTGTCTTCAACATCAAAAGCTAAAGTGCTTTCTTGCATGTTGCACTATGTGTTTTTAATTCCCACTGACAACTGTGATAATGGATGACAATGGCAGAGAGGAGAGTGCCATATGTCTGAGCCTGGGGCAACACAGAGAGTGGCAAGGCACACAAAGACAAATACAGGGAGGGGGGGGTGAAAACGAAAAAAGCGGCTGACATTGAAGAAAGGGAGGAATTTAGATAAAAGTTTGACAAGAACAGACAGAGGAAATAGGGGAAAGCAGATATAATGTTGGTTAGCTTTCAGCAGTTTGTCAGTCTAGATCTGCAGGTGTCACTGGATCTGCCTTGTTTTTGTCCTTTGATACATTTAAAGGTGTTTTCCACGTTGACAGTGAGATTTTCCACCTTCTGCTTGGAAAGTCATGAGTTCAGTCATGCATCAGACTGAAATCTATCAAGTAACTTTATAATTTTGACAATTACTATGTTACATTATACAGGATGTGATGTTAATATTTACAAAGAAAGTTTGTTTGATTAGTTCCAACATGTTTTTTTAAACATGTTCTATTGTTTGAGTTGAATACATTTTAGGGATTACCTACAATTTCGAGGTATGCACAAGCCAGGCTTGGCTCAACCCCAAATTTCCAGTTTATTTGGCCAGTTTAGGCTGCCTGCTGTGATCCGTCCTCATAAAAAGTTAGCTGTGTCATGGCTCGCATAAAGAAATGAGCTAGAACATAATTGGTTGGCTCTAGAAACGGTAACGTTCTATGTGATCAAGAAGCAAAAAGCATACAACGTCTCCTGATGTAAGACTGTTGGGCCTGGATGGCAATGTGAGCGCAGACCCACAGTGGTTCTGGATGACCAAAGAACTGCCATCCTAATGATGTTTTCATAATGTAATATATATAATATATTATGGCCTAACTTGGTTAAAATGTTTAAAAAATTGATACTTTCAATAGAGTTGCAGAGTAAATACCATTGATTCATTTTCCCCTCAAAACTAATAGAGATCTAAAAGGAAAAACATTTCTTTTTAACTATAATTTTTAATGCAATACATGACTCCTGTAAATTTATGTTACTTTAATTTCTATACCCTTAGAAGTAAAACAAACTACTGTAAAGTGACAAATGTTTTTACATTTTACATTTAGATGAGGAGTATTGTCATGTATAATAACTGCTAACAGTATTTTTGGATAAATTGAAGGCGAGGTAAACCATGCAGGAGTTCTTAACAACTTGAGTCACAAAACAATTCCAGCTGTCAAGACATTAGAAATGCGTATCTTTCTTTTTGCTACGATCACCATCCGTTTGCTTTAAATCCAGATAATTAAAGCAAAGAAAAACTGTCGAGCACGACAGAAAATGGGTCTTGGATTCAGATTTAATCTATAAAAATGAACACATTGTCAAAAGGTGCTGCCCATCCCTGCTCCTCAAGATCTACCAGACAGCCTGTTGTCCAGCTCTCCCTGCACTCCTTGTTGCTGATTACCTGGATCAGGTGTATCCAGTAGATCAGAATGAGGAGACACCTGACCCGAGTCAGCTAATCAGCAGAAGGCAATGCAGAGAGCGGCAAAAACAGGCAGGGTGGTTGATGTGGTGGACCGCCGTTTGGCAGCCCTGGGCTAATCAAAACTCCCAGAACTGAGACTGTGAGGCTTCTATCACTCTTTCCTCCAAAAGTAAGATCATTTACAGCAAGATAGACACAATTATTAGAAAAAAAAATAGTGCTTAGGTCTATAAAGCTTAAAAATACATTTCTGTTTGCAATTTAACCCTAAATATAAAAAATATACCCAGAAGTAAATGACCAGCAGCTTTAAAGAGTAACAATTTGATCTCTAAAAACAACTTAGTGGAGATGAACTTATACAATTTATCCCAAGAATATTCAACACTATCTGACTTTACTTTGTAACAACAAATAGTCATATTATTATATATTACTTTAAAGATCAATATGTAATGTATTCCTCCAAATACTAATCAACATAGGATATTTTCTGTCTCTGCACTTCCTTTTACTTAGAGTGTTTTCTGACTGGACACATTTGGTTCGCTTAAAGGGGAACCAGAGTTTGTTTCCCTGATAGTCCTGGAAATATTTTTAGTGAAAATGAACCCAAGCGGACCCTGGTCTGAGACCAGGAATCGCTCTCCGACCTTTCTTTCGAGATGGTCTCAGTTCATTTCAGACTGAGCTCTGCTCCGAGTTTCTTCAATCTGAATAGTCTGAATTCTGGCAGCGGAAAAGCTGGACCAAAATGGCCACCGTAGCCGGGCATTATGGGATGTAAACAAGTGCGGAGCAACAACGAGACACAGCAACTCATTGAAATGTGGTTTTATGACTACAGGCTAATTAAAGAAACTTTCAACAAGATACACATTGCTTCTCATTGTTTTTCGACAATCTATTTGTCATCCTTTTCAGCGTAGCTTTTCAGTTGTCGCCTCCTTTGGCTTGCAGCATGCCTACACCGTATCGAAGTAGCAGTAAAAAGTGTTGAATCTGACTTTCATACAGAGATTTAAAATTGGTCAGCAAAATAAATATTTAAATAAGTCAACCATCCCGACAAGGATTGCAAAAATTTCCATAATTTCTGCCTTTTGTGCCCTCCCCCTTTTTTTTTTGTTCCAAACAGAAATATCAGGTTGGTGTCTGAATACAGACAGTACGCAAGGTTGAGACTTGATCCGACGAATGCACCCTTACTCTTTTTTTTCATTCCTTAACTCTACCAGAATTTATTTTGGAGGTGAGCTGAAACTATTTTCTTAAGGCAAACCAGAGTCCACTGCATTTTTACTTTTATTGCAATAACCCTGTCTAAGAAGCGTGTATTGGCTAGAAAAATGTTTCAAGGTTTAACTTGGTACTATTAGTTCTACTGTCAGTTCAATTGAATTCTAATGGAGACAGCAATGTTGGAGTTAAAGAGCATTCATAATTTATAACTGACTAGCTGTTTCATTTTTCATTTGACTTATGTGATATTCTTGTTGCATTTCATAGACTTGTGTTTTACTTTTATTTTATGTGTTCATTACGTCTCACTTTAATATCAGAAATCTCGGATGTTGACTACAGGCTATTTTAAAACTCTCAAAAAATTTCAATTTGCATTGATATGTAATAAAATGTCCTTATTTATTCACTTTACTTGTCGTTTTTCCTGTTTCAATTTTTAATTACAGTCCGTCTGTAGTAACTCCATCTTGTTTAGTCAGTCTATGCTTGTAATATTCATAAAATCCTAACTTTTCTCTTTTTTTGATCTCTTCATCTTGTCCTCCAACTGCACACAAACCCACACACCCTCATCTCCATATTAGCACCAAATTATGGATTGAGCGGATCCACAAACAAGAGAAGAGAGCCAAAGAGTCAAATATCAGATGGGACAACTTGAGAGAACTCTGAGGGACAAGAGAGGAGAGGAGGGGACCTCTTATTTAAATGGAAATAGAACAGGCCAATTAAAACAGTGCACTGGGAGCTTGTTTGTGTCTGTAGCTCAGCACTTACAGATTATATATACAGCACATTATGAAGTAATGAATATGAATAAATTGAAATCCTCAGCAAAGACTAAATGAATCTCCCAAACATAATGTAATGTGAAAGCATCCACCTTTAAATTCCAAGTCATTAAGACAGAAAATCATTACAACATAGATCTTAATTATGTACATAGCATTTAAATGTGTTAAATTGACTTTTAAATTGTTGTAGAGTCACAGCTTTTTATTTTTTCCAAGTTAGAAATGTGATATATTTTCCCTTGAATCTTTCTTTTTTTTTTAATCATGTAATGGTTGAAATGTATTTCTAATACAAGTTTTATAAAAATGCACATTTGGACTCATTAGTGACTGCTGCTGAATCCTAATAACGACTTTAACCTCTGAATGCTTCAATTATTGTGTGCACCTGGGACTTGACACCTCTGCTGTGCAACCGGCAGCTGCAGGATTGTTGCTGCCTTTAAGCTACGGCTAAGACTGAAAACACTTCTGGACAAAGTTAGAACTCCAGTGCATTTGTCCTACAATAAACAGAGTTTGCTCTTGTAGAAAATAAGGTGCTGTGAATAGATGTGTCTGTCTATTTCTAAGAAGTCGTATGAAAAAAAATGTTGTATTTTATTAAAGGGAATAGACTGCTTCAAGACAGCTGGTTAAAAAAGGTTTTCTTCTCTAAATCTGAAAGTTGCATTCCCGTTTCCTGCTCATCCTGGGATAATTGCAGGTTTATGCAGCTTCAAACTGTGCCTCAAGCCAGGCATCAATCAGGCCAAGCATCCAGAAACGCGGAACTCCGCGGCCCAGATGATTCATCGGAAGGCTTCAAACCTAAACGCAGATTTTTGTGGTTTTCATTGCCAAAAAAAAAATGTTTAGACACAGAACCTGATTGACATCACGATGTATTCTTCGAGTTATCTTTAAAAAAAAAAGAAAAGTGCTTTTGGGATAAACAAATGTTACATTCTTTTTTTTACCTTGAGGCAGGAAAGCTACAAGGTTGTGGAAATGAAATGAACTGCAACAGATTTTTGTCCGATTAAAGCAAAAACACAGCTGTATTATTCAGCAAACAACAAGGTCCTTAGTTTGAAATATGTTCATATTTCTCAGCTAAAACAACTAAGCCCTTATGACCAGTCAGATCCAGCTTTTTGTTTCTTTTACGTCTCCTATACTTTTGCTGGTGATTGTACTCGGACAAATTCTCTGTCTCTGTGGTGCTTCTATTGTTGCTCACAGAACCTTGTGACTTTCTGTGGACTTTTCTCTTTGCAGTTTTGCATTCACGCTCTGTAAAATTGTGATTACAGGTTTTGTTCAACCTTGTATTCGTTTTGTGAAGGCGTGCATGACAGGAGGGTTTCAGACTTTAAATGAATGAAAAAAGAGAAACAATTTTAACATTTCAAGAAATGCAACAAATTCAATATCAAGCAAATAATAATATAACAATCAGGTAAATAAATAGATATTGCTACTCAGACATTTGAATCATGTGTTGTCCGCTATGATGCCACATGGTCATTTTTACTTTATAGTAAAATAAACCTACTTTGTCTCAATTCAATATCAAATATTGATTTATTTCATTCTGAGACCATTTTTTAACGGTATAGGTTAATTTGATTCTATTAAAGACTTGCCTCAGACAGACAGTCTGGTTGGATCACAAGAATAGAAATCAATTAATTACTTAATTGTCACAACCCCATTAAATAAGATTTGGGAAGACTTTTAAAATAGATCAAAGGATGATTGAAGTGGGTTTTTTGTCATAAGCAGAGCAGTGGCAGATACTATTTGTGTGATGTTGATGTATTTATTACATCAATGACATTTTTTTTAATCCTTTTTAACCAGACTGTAATTCTCAGTAGGTAAGATGCACAAAATCAAAATTTCCCTTGAAAAATAAAACACAATGTCAAAATCTTAGTCATTGATTAAATGATGCAAATTTTGAAAAACTGACAGAAATGTGAAGCAGAAAAAAAAAATTTCCCTTTTAGCAAACTAAAACCACTGACTAACATTAGTGATGCTTTTTTGAGCTTATTATGGAAAAAGCAAAGGAATAAAAATGGACTCAAATAAACATGTAATGGCATTTAAAGTGAGTTAGTCTTCCAGCTTGTATGAGTTTTTTTGTGTTGCTGCTGAGACCTCTGCTCTCTGTCTCCCTCTCTGACAGCCTCATAGATGAATGCTCTCTGCTTTCTGGAGCTGACTTTGTTGTTTTCCCAGGCAACCATGTGCAACTAGGCTAATGAGTACATTTAGTTGGAAAATGCTGAGGTAACACTTTCATCACATTGTGTGTGAGTGTGTGTGACTATGTGGGTACAGTCTATCATGTGTGTGTATCTGTTTATTAGGGTCACAGTGAAGAAGTTTGAGCAGACAAAAATAATTACAGACTCGGCCTGCTCCTTGCATCACACCTTTCTACTCACAGCATCCTCTTCCCTATTTCATTCTTTTCTATCTAAAGCAATTCTTTACATTAGTTTGACATGTTGTAATTGCACTTGCTTATTGTGACTGCAGCCCGCTCCATTGTGCTGATGCCTGAGCTGATAGATACGGCTGCTGAATACAGTAAAGTCTACTCTCCAAGATTGGAACATGCAGCATCTGAACATGATCATAATTCTAAAAAGCATGATTTATGCCATCTTTGTAGTACTCTGCTTTTCAATAACATTCAATTTAAGGGGGGTGGGCTGCTGGTTGTTTGCACTCCAGTGAAAGTTTTCACTGTCAGTGTAGATCACATGTGTCAAAGTTAAGGCCCGGGGGCCGAATCCGGCCCTTCAGATAATAAAATCCAGCCTTTCATATCATTTTGTTATTATTGGCCCAATGTTATCTTGCGCTCATTTCTAACTTGTATAATTTTAACAAAATATGTTTTTATGGAGAATAAAATATTGAAAGGTATTCAAGGTTTAATTAGATTTATTCTGTAATAATATTTCTGCCTTTTTATTATTCATAGTAATGTTAAAAATCTATGTTTATAAAATTAAAAAAATTTAGTTTTAGCATGTTCAATAAATGTTTTTTCCTATTTGGCCCATGAACTAAAGTGTGTTTTAAATTTTTGACCCCATTGCGATTGAGTTTGACTCCCCTGGTGTAGATATCTGAACTCTGGGTTTGATCAAAAAAGCCCCCTGCACCTGTAAATTGTGCTCTGAGTATGTTAATCCTGGTGGCAAACTAAAGAGCTAAACCAAATAAATTAAGTGATATGTGTCCATTCCAAGAAGAAAAAAGCCAAAAGTATAATTCTGAAAATAATTAAAAATATTAAAAGAGTAAAAAAAAATGTCTAATTTGTATGTTTGATACAGTGAGAAGCTAATGGTACTTGAAATATAGACAAACATGAGACTGAACGGATGATCTCTAACATCATCCATCTTAAAACGCCCTAAAGAAGTGTAGAAACTGGAATAGTTTGACTGTAAATGTTAGATTTGGCTGGGAATGAAATTAACTTTGATTCATTTGCTTTTACATTGCACTTTACCTTTTTCTGCTCTGATATGTGTTGAGCTGTTTTTGAACTATCACCCTTTTTTTTCCCTTTGTGCTAACATGACGAGAGAATTTCTCCTTGTGAGAGAAAATTTAATTCGATTCAATCATCCATGAAATCTTGCTCACTAAAATAAAGCCTTGGGTGAGAATGGCAGGTTGACCGAAGTTTGCTCCGCCCACACAATAACCTTCTAAGAATAACAATTGGGCAGGACACTATATATACTATTTCTTTTGATTGTTTCTTTTAATGTTTTATGTAAAGCACTTTGAATTGTCTCTGTACATGAAATGTGCTATACAAATAAACTTGCCTTGCCTTGCCTTGCCTATAAAGTTGGAGGCTCTGTTGAGACCACCCATCTGTCGCCCTTGAAAGTCCAGAAATGTGAGTTCAAATAAAATCAAAATGATTATTTTAACTGTTGTGAGTTTTAAAGGACGTAATACATAGCAAAATATCCCTAAAAATACATTAATTAAGTTTATTCTTTGTGTAAAATCTGACTTTTGAGAAAGGAAGTCAATTGATAAATGATCCCATTTGTCAGACTGCCTCCAGTGGTCTTTTTAGGAATTGCTACAATTCTCTGGCTAATTAAAAAATAGAAATGTGGGCACTTTAGCCTTCTTAGTATGAGCTCATCCTGAGCAACAAATAAAAAAAAACACTCAAAGAAATATCTGTTGCAACTGCAAACACACAATCAAGTGAGGGTGTGCCCTTTTTTTTTGCATTCCCACCAATCCCAGCTCGTCTTTCTGGGGTGAAAACACCCACAGGAAGTGCAGAAAGTGGGATAGTTTGACTGTATCAATTGGATTGGGTTGGGAATGAAAATTGCACTTTCAAAAAAAAAGAACCATCTGTGTGGACACATCTGCTCACAGTACCAGGTATTATCCACACCCATCTCTCACTTTTACTAAGTCATTTTCACCAGAGTTTGACATTGTCCCTCCTTTGCATTGTCAATCAGTGGCTCTCTTTTTCTGGCGCTGGTGAGGCTTAATCTTCATTCTTCCTTATGTTACTGGTTCTGCTTGTCTGTACAAACATATGTCCTATAATCAGCTTATGCAGTGATGCTGCTTTACATTTCCCCAAAAAATAACTCACAGGAACTTCAGAGATTTCACTTTAATTACAGAAACAAACTATTCATCATGTGGCGCATTTTAAGCTCCTGATACTATAAATACAGTAATCTAATATTTAGCTTTAGCTTTTTTATCATATATAACATATGTACATTTTATGGATATTTACCAATCTTTGCAACCTTTGTAACTTCCGCTTTCTAGAATTCTTTTTCATTTACAAACAGTCAACAACAGCAAGGGTCATCGCACTTGCTAGCAGGAAAAGCAAAGCAATTACAAGGAAGTTTGTGCTCAGCAAACCAGGAAAATGCCACGTCGGATCATGCAAACAGATGCAGCAGCTGTTATTTTACCCCAGATGAACCTCTTCTTTTGGGGTTTGGAGTTGCTGAAGCTCTGCAGCGATGACCTCTGCAACACAAAACATGTTTTTAACAAGCCTATAGGGGAAGACTCTGTACTATAGCAGTCAATAAAACAGTCTGGGATTTCTTTCTGCAACATCATGCAGGTCTTTCAGCATCAAATCATGCTAAAATAGTGACACCTATGAAGCATAATTGGACACAAGCTGAAGAATATACACACAGAGGGACTGTAAGAAAGAAAAATCTCTGATGTAAGAGAATAGTAAAGTGAAATGGATTGTTTAATTTCACAATTTAATTACACATATCAGCATATCTAACATTTTTTTCTATTTTTTCCACTTTTTTAGAATATCGACGCATTTTCCATAGATCCTTTTGAAATCCGACATTCCTATATGATGTTGTGTTGTAGCTCTAAGACTTAAATGATTTAAGTTCCGCATAAAAACGAAACCTTTGAGATGCAGACTTCTAAATCTACATCTAAATTTGGGGCGATATTTGTTTTTATTTACCCAGTCCCTCTCACTTTTTTTTTCTTTCCAAATTTTGTTATTATCTGTTCTTCTATAGTGTTTCTCTTTGTTCCCATTCCCATCGCTCCAGTCCTATATTTGCATCCTTTTTGCATGGAAATGGGGGAGGGAGCAAGGGTTGCTGTGGTAATAATACCATTAATCATTCAGAATATTTGCCACACAGATCAGCCAGCCTTGTTGAATTTGACAGCCATGACGTTGGATTCATGCGCTTGATCATAGTGTAAGGTCAGATGAAAAGCTTGGGATGTGATTCCTGAGATGTTTTTCTACAAATTTAAATATTTGTATTAAACGAGGATTTTGTTTTTCTTTTTGTTCCAAAGGTGTAACCATCATGAACTTGCAAAAACACACTTACACTTGTGTTACCTTGTGTCAATTTTGAAAAGATACGAGTTTTCGTGATGTTTAAAGATTCAGTGTCACGAGGACATATGAAGTACAAATTACATCAAAAGAAAATCGCAAAAATCACTCTGACAATTTAAAAAAGCATGACAAATAAGGAAAAAAATATTAAACTAATTTTTAAAAATATCTAGAAAGCAAAATGTAAAAAAAAAAAATCAAAAATAATTTTAAGCTAACAAAATAAAATGTTAAAAAATGAAACAAAATAAGTAACTGCAATTAAAGTTTTATGGGAAGTCACTGATTGGCTGATTGGATGATAACATTTGAGGAGTAATAAAAGCAGAAGAATGTTTTCTCCAAACTATGGTAAAGAGTGATTGAATAATCAACATCTGCAGTGGCTGTCGTCAGAGGCTTAAAAAAATATCTTTATCTTGTGTTAAAAAGATAAACATCATCATCCAATCATTGACATCCTGTAATATATCCTTTTCTGACATCTTATTTTGCTTCACTATTTTACAATTAATTTTGATGCCTGAAAATTAATTCTGTTTTCCAAAATGTTTCTATTTTATTTTGTTTCATATCTACAAAAATATGTGTTTGTTTTTGTTTTTACTGCATTTGTTGTTTCTGGAATTTTACTTTGTTTTCCTAAATGTTATGTTGCTTTTGTATTATGGGTTTTGCTTTTTGTGATCTTCAATAATTTTTTTTTTTTTTGGAACTTTTTATTTTCATTTTTTCAGACAACACAAACAGAGCAAACGACACAAACAAAACATTCCCAATGACGAGATTTGTTCAACAGTGTATCCACAATTATGATCTTCAATATGTTTTCGCCATGCATTATTTCACGATGTAATTGAACCTTCAGGGCCACCGTACATAACTGCTGCATTGGTGCCACACTTTTTGCCAAAAATAAACAATAATGAAAAGTTTGAGTTTGTATTATTTTGAATCTATCAAAAGCATGAAGTTTGATTAAACAACCAAAAAAAAAGTCAGAAACAGATTCTTCTGAAAAAAGGGAGTCAATTTAGGACAGTTCAAAGATTTATTTTAAAACCTTTGCGATAGCATGATTATAATCCCTATTACACTCAATCCCAGTTCTATCTTGTGATGTTTACCTGTACTAAACATCACAACCTGTCCAGATATGATTATTTTTATAGATTTTTGGAACATTTCAGAGAGACCTTTAATATCAAAAAACAAACAAGAAAAGACTGGCTTATATACAGTTATCATCAGGCAACATTGATAATTGTACTTTGAGAAAAATCTGCAGAGGACTGCTGTTTGTGCAGTCCAATGCTCTCAACATTTCTGTTTAGACAACAGGTGGTCATTTATTATTACCAGTACTGCGGCATTACCTGCTTTATACTTAAATCATTAAAGCTATCAAATAAGCTGTTTTTCAATTTTGTTTTATAACTATGTGGAACTGCCCCCCAGGTCTGTATTGATTTGTTCTTCCATGTGTTTTATTTTTGATTTACATTATTATACAGTAGCAGTGCTTGTTGCAAACTTCAGAGTGAGTTAAACAGATGCTCCTCAACAGATCTGTTTAAAGACAGTCTTTTTTTTTTTTAAATGTTTAAATTTGTGGGGTTGGTTTCAAGCCCCAGAAGTTCCCTAAAAACCCTCTCCTGCTTTGGATTATGCGCCAACTCCCAGATTGTTTTAGAGGGCTTTTTCCGGTCCATACCCCCATAAGTGCGGTTTTAATGAGCTCAGTTCCCAGACGGAAGTGTTTCAAAAAATCCCTGATGTAGGATTAATAACCGTAGAGAGAGAAGCTGTAATAATAAGAATGGAATAATTCTAGAAAGTATGTAGTGTGTTCGTGGACTCTGTTTGATTACTCTGTTAGGACCGTTTCTCGTATAATCATCAATGTTTTTAGAACTGATAGCTCATTTTATGAACAGAAAATGAGCATTTCTGAAAACCTGAAAATGTTAGAAAAACAATTATGGAAAAATATTTGGTAAATTGGTGTCAGAAATTTATTTGCAGTCATTAAAGTAGGGGTTGGAATATTTCAAAATATCGATGTGGGTATGTGTGTGTCCTTGGGTGACATCCTGGAATCCAAAGTTCTGACTTTAAGACCCATTCCGATGAAAATTGTGTTTTTAAGATGTTCTTGTAACATTTTCCTCATAATGAATGAGATATAAAAAATAATTTTGCATAAATGAGTACTACTTTATTCAAATGTATTCTCCATTCTGATGCATTCACTTGTAGACAAATAGATCCATGAACATCTTTGTTTTCCTTGTCTGAGCTGAAATCTGATTCAAAACTGTATGGCTGGATTTGTGAGATATTGGGGTTGTGAGAGGCTGGAAGCTAGTGATAGAGCGTGTAAACAAAGAGATGATGGGATATCAGCAGAGGATTACTTCCTGTCCTTCCCACAAGCCAGAAGCAAATTCTAACAAACACCTGCTGCTCTGCACAAACTATGTCCTAGAAAACAATGTTTTATTTTTATGTTTTATTTTTTTTGGGGGGGCTAAAAACAACACAAAATCCTACTAGACTACTGGGAACCCTTTTACAAAAGGTCAAAATTTGACTGTTGTGGCAGATAAACTTTTCTTCTCTTGGTGGAGTTGTTTTGACCACTTATAATAAAAAAAAGTTTATATAAACAAGAATTCCCCGCTTTCAGGTTCAAAAGTCTCACGTAGATGCGTAACTACACAAGTTATTAAGACCATTGAATGTATGTTGAAAGTGAAACCAGGTTGAATTTTGACCAATCAGGGACTCGAATTAAGTATGGATGGCGTCCCTTCTAATTCACAAAAGTACCAACCACTTGTGAATTGATCATGATTGAGGAACTTATAATTGCAATTACAATTGTAGTTGCTGTTTGTGTTTGACTGGAATTTTATGACAGCAAGTCTTCCATGAATCAGAATAGAGCTGTGAAAGAAAAAGCCTGGAGTAAGATTCACCAGGTTTACACCGCTGTGACATTTCATACACAGCTTCTTAACTAGAATAGAATAGAATAGTCTTTATTTGTCATTGCACATTGTACAATGAAATTTAAAAGTAATCCCCATTCCTTAGTGCAGAAGCAATAGAAGTATAAGAGTATAAAATAATAAAACAAGGTGCTAGTGCTAAATTAAAAAGATATTCCTATTAAAAGGAACAAATATAAATACTAAAATGCTAAAAAGATAAAACAATAAAACCAATCGCACGTCTCCCATTCTGCACACATCATACATATTATTGCACCCAAACACTTTAAATTGAATTTAAAGAGACTATTGCTCTTGGATAAAAACTGTTTTTGAACCGATTGGTTCTGCACTTCATTGTTCGGTATCTTTTCCCAGAAGGCAGCAGTTCAAACAGTTCATGTCCTGGGTGTGATGCATCCCTGATGATATTTGTAGCTTTTTTGTTGCAGCGCTCCTTGTATAAATCATCCAGGGAGGGGAGAGGGCATCCAATGATTTTCTGGGCGAACATGTAGTATTAAAATTGGGTAGCGACAGTCCTTTGTGAATATTGTGTGCTAAACACTCGTTCAAGAACTTTATTTTGTGCTTTTAACGAGTTCTTGAGCATTGGTGTGAACGTAGCATTAGAGGCTAATACAAGAACTATTTGGGTATGGAAGGTTTGACTTGCAGCAGAATTAAGGGGATTTTTTCTAATAAAATGACAAAAATCGAATGGCAGAGTGGCAGCTTGACTCAGCAACTGTTATAAAAAACAACTATAGGGGAACCTAAGTATTACTAAAAATGAATTTAATGAGAATACTAAGGTTTCAGCAATTTAAACAGGGCTTGTGAAAAGATTAAAGAGCAGCAGCAGCTCATAGTTTAAAACAGGAATTTGTGGCTGTAAACCTGGAAAACTATCACAACTCTATCATGCATAAACATTGTAAATAGCAAAAAATGTTGTACAGCAGTTCAAAAAATGCTTTTTTGGAATCAATCTTCACTCACCGATAACAACTGATTTAAGAAACAGCTTTAAAAATTTAAATGCAATCAAAACAGTGTTTTACTGATCGAGTTTCAAGAGAAAACTCAAAAAAATAAAATACAAGTTTTAAAAACTATCTAAACATCTACAATTAGAGTTCTCTGGTAGGTTTTAATGCTTAATTTGTTTAAGGATGATAACAAATAATTCAATGAATATATTCTAGTAATTTTCTCTTTTTTTTATTAGTTTTTGTTGATTTTATTCAATTTTATTCCTTTGAATTGTGTTTTTTCAGTCAGATTCTTACCAAGAAATGAATATTACTTTTATTATATATATTTATTAAAAAATAGGATACTCCAAATACACCTTTTCACAAGTTTAAAAAATAGACAATTCTATAAATGTTACAGTTGTGATAAGGAGTTTCTGTTTGCACTGTTGCGTCAGTGTTTCAAAGAAACTGAAGAAATGATTAAAGAGAATTGTCTTTTTCCTCAGCGTTGTTTCTAGATCCCCAAACACACACAGCTGATAATGCAAAGAGGGATTTTGCTGAAGTCTGCACACACTCAAGACTATGTACTGATGCAGCACAGTGGTGTCATTTTTCTCCCAAAAACTGACTCTTAAATTCAGAAAGAAGTATTGTTGATCTAAGCTCAGCTGTTTCGTGGCGCTCAGCTGGCAATGACAAAGCTTCAGACTGAGCATTTTTTTGAAGAGATAAATAGATACAAGGTGTTTCTTGTTTGTTTTTTAAAACCATTTTAACTGTTGGGCAAAATGAGGCAAATATATGTGCCTTTGTGTTGATTCAGCTTTGTAATTAGGGCAATGTTGTCATGTTTTTAACCTCACGTGTGTCCTGTTGTGTGTGTGTTCCCGTATCTTTTGCTGCGCTGCACCCATGATGTTGTTGTTTTGAAAAGGGCAATGTCACGCATGTATACAGGCACTCAGCCACTCTCCTGCGCAGCGTAGTAATGTTACACATGAAGGGTGTCAGTAATGGGATTCTGGTCAGGCCAGTGTGACCATGTTGTACTGAGCTGAGGTCATTGATGCCATATCAAGGGCTGAGAGGAAGAAAGAGGGGGGGGGAGCAGAGGGCACACAACTGAATGGAGTAGAGGAAAACAAAGCAAAAGGGTCGTCATGAATAGATGGCATTGGAAGGAAAGGACAAAATGATGGAATTTAAATGTGTGCAGATGAGGCTTTTTCAGGCTTTTGAGCACTCACTCATTCTCGGTCCTCCATTTCTTCCTGTTACATTGCTTCTGTTTATATTCTCTTTTTTCCCCTCCTTTCGCCGTCTACTCTTTTCTCCTCTTCTCCCACACCTCCTTAGACAAGGCTATTTTCTGCCTGTCAGGCAGTTTGCAGACAAGCAGCGTCCCTACTCTGGTGATGCTCTTTATATTTTGTGTGTGTGTGCGTTTTATGTGTTTGTGTGCATGCATATCTTACAAGTGGCCGTTTGGTTTGTGTTTACATTTGTGTGTTTGTGTGTGACTGAGAAATTCAGCATATTTTTGACCATTTGCTTCCTGTGCGTGTGTGAGGGTGTGTGGAGCTCTGTGTGTGTGTGTTCTCCTGTTGTGACAGTATTGAATCCAAGCTGACATCCCCTTCTCCCTGCAACAGCATATGCCCCTCAGCAAGACTACTGGGAGGCTACAGAGAGAGAGAGAGAGAGAGAAAGAGGGGGGAGACTTTAGAAGGGGTTTGGAGGCAGTAATAGAGGAAAACAGGGAAATGCTGGGTAATGAGTGGTGGGAAGAGAGGATGGAAAGCGAGATGTGATAGAAGAAAAGTGAGGAGGGGGGGAAAGTGGCCAAATAGGAAGAGAGCCACGGACTGAGACCAAGACAGAGGGGGAGAACGCACCCCCACTGTGTTTCTTTTCAATACTGCTAGCACTGGCATGTGTTAAATGTAAAGCTGCTGGCTGACTCACCATGCTACCAGCTCTTATTCAGCACTCTCCACTGCTCCTGTCTGACAGAGAGACTGAGGGAAAGGAGGGAAGCTAGTAGCTTAGATTCAAAACTGTCTAATTCACCTATGGAGAGAGTAAAAATAGAGGTGGAGGTCTGTAGCAAATTACTAAACTGTCCACTTTTCTTTTCTGTGTTCAAAATCCCACGGGTGTGCAGCTGTTTTAAGGGTGTCTGTCTTTAAAACTGCCTCTCTTTCTACTGCGGGGTTCTGATGTGAAAATGGATCCTTCTGGTTTAAGTAGAGCCTGTCTCCACACTGTTGGAACAGAAGAGAGGCTGAACATGTTTTAAGCACAAAATCCAACCACATCACATCTGTGATTGTTTCTTTGCTGCAGTTGCTCCTCTCCCCCCACCTGCCTCAAATGACCTTGTTGGATTCAGCACATTTCCTTCTGGAAGACGATCAGTACTGCTGATGGCTCAAGCACTCGGACTGGGATTAAGAGCAGCAGGCCACAGGAAGTGAAAGTGCAGCACATGGTTGCTCATTTAGCAAACTTGGTGGTTCAAACATTTAACTAATTAAAAAAAAACATTTTTTTAGCTAATGGCTTTTTCCTCCATTATTCAATGAAAATTTTCCCAAGCAGCAGTGGATACAGTTTATTTTTCCCCAAACAGAAACAAAGCTCTGATATTTGTTTTTGTCTGTTTCATCCATTGCAATATATTATTTTACTGGACAAAACAAGGTGTTGACGTCACCTGTAGAAAATGCATTACCTCCGGCCAACGCAAAATCAGACCAGAGCCTTCTCTGTCACTTCCTGATATTCTTTCGCCATTTTGTAAACTGTCGACAGTGATTGGTCCAAGTCGGTCTGAGTCACGGTTTTAAAGTAACTATTGTCACCAATCACGAGTGAGCTTGTTTGAAGTCTACACAACTTTTACTGAAAGCAAGTTCGAGTGAGGCTGTCAATAAAACGTCTGAGGTGGGGCCAGCGGGCACCACATGCTTTTGTTGAAGCATCTCATTGGTCTGTTTATAACTTGATTTACTTACGATAAAGAAAAAATATGAGATTTGAAAGAAGATGTTAAGAAAAGGGTATCCGAGCAAGAATGATTATTCTGACAAAGAAAAATGACTGGTAAATAACGTATTCCTCAATGGAAGTCTCAATGAGATTTTGGCCTTCTTAAAACCAGCAGGTAATTCCTATTTGGAAGACGAGAGGGGAGAGGTTACTTTAATCAGTGATAATACCAATGGTTTCATCTTATAACGAAAAAAAATGTAAATAAAAATTACCATGTGCCACATAGGTGTTTTTCAAATTCAGAAGCTAACTTGTCAGGCATCTGCTTAAAACCATTGAGACTGCATATGTTGTGTCTATAACATTAACACACTATAATTTTAGTGAAATTTGGCTGAAACTGTGTGTGTGTTATTAAAAAAACAAAAAAGGAAATTTTCTACTGGAGGGCCAGATGTATTTACCAGGATATTTCCCCTCGAGGCCTTGATTTTGACACGTATTCTAGAACATGGATCAGTTTTTTGTGTGTGTTCTTCCTCTTGTGCCATGAGCACACCAGCTTCATTTTACTATTTTCCAGCTGTTTTCAATTTCAGGTAATTAGTCATCAGTCTATTTGAGTCCACAGTTTTCACTTAATCAGATCTACATCTTGTTGTTTTTGGCCTGTTTGTCACATCACGCTTCACATTTCTGTTTTTGCTTCAAGTTTTAAGCTTATCTATTACATTCTGGTTCTCTCCCTTAAGATGCTCCCCTGTTAGAGTCCTCCACAAACCCTAATTGTTAAAAAAAAACAAAGCAAACAAACAAAAAAAACTTCTCTATGCTTATGTTCTCCCCCTTATCAATGCTGTTTTTTGAAAATATTCAAACAAAATCTCGAGGTAAAACTCATAAGACTGAGTTAAGAAATATAAAAATTCCCCCTAAATATGTTAATAGTTTATGCTGTCTTTACAATAAACTTTTCTGCTAGTTTTTTTTTTTTTTTTTATCATTGTCATTGTCACTTTTTGTCTTCAAAGAAAGTGTCCTTAAAAATATGAGATTTCACAAAATTCCATCAGATTAAGAAAAACTTTATTTAAATATATATATATATATATATATATATATATATATATATATTTGCTGCTTGTTGTTCTGATTACTTTGCTTTAGTAGTCCGTTTACATACTTTTTCTTGTCTTTGGTCACAGCAAAGTTTGGCTAAGATATTTTTTTATTCAAAGACCAACTTTTCTTTGGTCAAGACAAAGTTTAATATCAAAACTGTTTTTTATTTTTATGTCTAAAAACATTTTTTTTTAATATTACAAGAAACATTTGACAAACTAGAATTGAATTCATACAAGACACTTCATGTGTTTCCGATAGTTATCCAGCAGACAGAAGAACTGTCTGGTCAGACTAGAATAAGGTTATAAGCTCTTTGTAAAGCTATACGTGTAATCAAACACTGCAGCAGAAAGTCATGATGAGATGAGTAAAAGGAGAGGTGAAGGAGAATGTGAGGGGCTTGGCTTACAGTCCCAATAGTACAGTGTGCTCACATGGAGATAATCATAAACATTATTATGCAATGTGTGATATTTACCTCTAAGAAGATTCAGACACAATCACTGCTTATAGTATGAAAAACATTCTGACATTAGTGTGAGTTGATTTATATTTCCTGTTGATCGACTCAAAATCAAAGAAATGTTTGACTTTCACAAATAAAATTTTCTATTTGATACATTTCTTTCTTATCTACTTCTTATTTAGTTTTTTAAGTTTCTTCAAACTTGAACACTTTTCCACAATACCTGCTGATCATGAACCTTAATGATCACAACAGATGTCATAATTTCACCAACACCATGATGTGTGTGTGAGAAACTGTATTGTGCACTTTTACATCACTGACTATTACAAACACCACTGCAGGATTGACTGTAATTTCTTTCTAGTTCAAACAGTTGCTAAAATATTATGTTGCTATTCAAAATGATTAAAAAAATACTATTAGACATTTGGAGTTTATTTTTTAAAGTGTATATCAGGACCAAAACAACACTGGAGTAACTTAGCTATTTTTTTATTTTATCTAATTGATTTTCAATTTTATCAAATTTTCAAAGAGTTCTTTTAATTGTAATATTTAGCCAAAAATTTAAAAAGTGTTGCTTTCTAGGGCAGAGATGGGCTCAGACCAAAGCCACAACCTTCCCAACATCTGTTTACGTGCTCTCCTGCTAGCTTACAGCCCCTCACACCCTAACAGATGCAACAAAAATGGGGAGCAATATTAGAGCTTTACAGCCACACAGTTTTGAGTCAGATACCTGCTCAGACGAGGAAAACAAAGACATACACGGATTAGTCGTCAACAAGTGGGTGCATCGATGAAGCAGATCAATGAGCTTGTGGTTTGCTGCGGTAACTTTTACGTCACTGCAACAAGCTTTTTCCAACAGCATTTTGTCTGTTCTTGATTTGAGAAAATAAATATTCAGAAACTCTATTTCAAGATTACTTTTCTCTATTTATTCCCTTCCTTCGGAGAAAAATACCACAAGAGCATATTGAAAACACCAAAAATACATTTTTTTATCGGAGTGGGTCTTTAGCGGAACCTGTGGGAGAAAATGTATTCACTTTACTCCGCCTGTAAGAGATTTTCCAGCAGGGATGCAACAGTAAACAGTCTGGCTGTTGCTTTTCAGTGCATGTGGACTCAACAGCTTTTGAACGCCTTCCCCTTTCACTCTGTGTGACAAAGCTGCTCATGATCTTCAAACCCCCTTCAACAGAACTCTGTTCTCATGAGGCTTGATCCTTCCTAACCCCCTGTCTTTCTCTCCTTTTTTTTTTTGTCCTGTCTCTCTTTCGCTCCCTACCCTTAAGCTTTCTGTCTTTCTTTCTCATCTTTCTGCTGTCTCCCTGTCTCCTGCCCTCCTGCTGTCTTTCCATGCGGCTTTCTCCTTTGCCCTGCCCTCTCTCTTTGTTCCAAGGATCAAACGAGTATCTTTCTCGTCCATGCACTGTCACCTGGGAGCACACACACACACACACAAATACACTCGTGGCCTTCTTCCTGCAGTTCATAGCAATGCTTCACTCTGGGTTTTAGTGTAGCTATGACCAAAAAAAAGAGACTTCCCTCTTAACTTACTGACTGTTTCAGATCAAAGAGCAGAGTAAAGGGAAAAGACCAGAAACAGAAAAACCAGATAGAAGAAAATTTGGACGAGACAGATTAAAACAGACCAGACTTCTTTGAATTTAAGTGAAAAGACCACGATAAAGATCAGAGCCACCCCAGAGTGAGATGGAAAAAAAGAAAGAATCAAGTAAATGTTAAAACTAATGTAGGCTTCTGCCTCCGGATGTAGCTCCACAGAGAGCTTCTGATTGAATTTTTAGGGAGACAAAAGCTAAGCTAGTACATTTTTAATCAGGTAAGGTAAAATCCATATTCAATATTTGTAATAGAAGAGGTTTCATCCAATTGTAGCCCAGAAATGAGTTCATTTTGAAGCAACTTACAAAGAAAATGCAATCAGTGTTTCCACCATTCATCAAATTATCCTTAAAGGTGAAACTAATTTACCAATCAAGAGATCTTTTGAGGTGGCTTTCACACCATGACATTTCTAGAAAAAAAGACCTAAATAGTCTTAAATTGCTCTTTTCTTTCTTTTGTTTTTAAATGTGGCAGATTTGTCTGTTGATCTTTTAATTTAAGATCTGCTAATACAAAAATAAGTCTCTTTAATAGATTTATTGGTTAAATCCAAATGTAAGGATGTTACGTTACAATGTCATCTTTTTTGAAAAATAAACCCACTTTAATTCCATTTTCTCCATCATACTTGAGTGTTTTTACTCATGTGTTCAGCATTATGACTGATTGCATTAAACTGCGATAAATAAATAAAAACTCCTTCAAATCAATATTTGCTGTAGGTCTCCTTAACGAAAGCAGCAGCAGTTCTTTGTGGCGCACGAGGCTGTCTCATTTGCAGCCACTGGCATGTTGCAGAAGTCATCAGCAAATAATTAAAGGCCAATTTTAATGTGTCAAACAATTTCACATTTTATAATTGCATTGAATTCAGTCTCGTTATTTTGACTGACGTTGCTCAGTTTATGTCTGAGCTCTTCAGAGATCATAAGAATTCTTTGTTTTTGCATTAAACTTGGCATAAGCCATCATGAATTTATCATTAAATAATAGTAAATGCATTCAAATTTGAAATAATCTAATGGATCTAAGCTTTTGACATTAGGAAATATGTTTATTAAAAGCAGATGAAAATAAATAAACTAATTTATAAATGATAAATACGGCAAAAAACCTTCACCTTCATTGCACTTTAGTCAGATGAAGCTAACATAATACTTTACAGAGCAAAAATACAATAAAATAACAACAAATATGGAATTTTAAGCCGTATATCAAAAGCAAGTCACTTCAAAGGCTTTCAAAATAGGCGTCTAAAGCTGCTCCCCAAAATATATTCTAATAAAATTATTAACAACTAAGTAAAAGTTCAGCTTATACTTCATTAGTTTAAAAAAAGAAAGCAATTCATTTTGCTTCATTGCTGTGCGTGAAACAGAAGAGTCGAGGAATGTCCTGTTATTTAAGGGTTTCTATATGGAGTTATGATTGTTCCTGCTTTTCCCAATTCAAGGATGTCAGTGTTTGACTAAATTCAGTTTTTTTTTTGTTTGTTTTGCTCTCCCAGTTCAGTTTTTGCGACTCACCACCTTTTGTCACACATGGTTTCAGTAGTAAATTATCCAGTCTTTCTCTTTGAAATAATAAGCTCTCTTTAAAGACTCAGTCACAACTATCCTTACAGGTGGATACGGTCTGGGGGCGAGAAATGAGTAAACCTTTATGGGGGACGCAGGTGGACCGGATGAAATATTAAAGTTGTAGAAGCAAAAATGTTCATGTCCGTTGTTTTCTATAAGGATGCTGCCGTCGTAGCAAACACCTATGCAACAATACACAAGGATCAGTGAGAGTAAATGCAGGCCCGATGTACAGACTTCTCATTTTTTCAAACAAACCCCCCAAAACTGTTCCACTGGGTAAGGGGCCCATTAGTGCTGTGCACGCTCCATGTGCTCAGCCTGACCGTTAGAAATTAAGAAATTAGACAGAGGCTATGTCTGAATTCCCACTCTAATTCCTAATAACTAAAAAACAATATAGTGCAGGACTTCCTGGTGCCCTGGATTTTAAAAGCAATTCAGAAACTATGTTCACTATTTGTTTTTTTTTTTATACGACAAATATGACACCACTTATTTCACAAAGTAAAAGTCTAATCAATACGAGCATTTTATGAAGTCTATTTATGACTCCACTGTGCTCTGATGACGAAAACGTTGATGCTTTATTTAAAAGTTACATTCAAACACATTTTTTTTTTTTTGCAAAAATTGTTCAAACACAATGCATTGTGGTCTATATTTGCTAATGTGCTAACTTTTTTTGCAAAGACTTCTAGGAAATTTTCAAGGCACTCCATTTTGTAATTGTAGATTCGGACAACTCTGCAGAATGTCGAACGCAGTATATTGAGTAGTGAAGGAATTTGGACATGACCAGTTTTTAGTTTGTACGGACGTCCTACAGGGGTCCAACCAGCATTTGCGTGCATTCAGGAATTGTGCAAAGTCAGCAATGAGCCATTGCCTGCAACTTACTAACGACTAAAATGTGTCTGTGTAACTTAAATATCCTTACAAATACTTCCCGATACACAATTGTCACACATTTGACAATCTCACGTTCCATTTTCATGAAGTCCCTTGGGGTGCCTGCAAAAGCCTCAAGGAAATTGCAAGACACGCATGCACTCCTAAAGATACAGCCCTCCATGGGCTCGGATAACCTAAAAACAGAACAGCACCCGTACAGGACAACCCCATACAGACTGAGAGCTAAGTTACTAATTCTTTAAGTAATGATGACACGGTCTCCGTCCTCCTGTTGTATCATGCTTTGGAATTGCCTTGTTCAAAGTTTAATATTCGTATAGTTTTTTTAGCAACCAACATTCCAGACATTACTAGCTTCTCTGAATTTTTTGAAATGAAATTGTTGAATGCAATGCAAAATTAATCCAACACAAGTTTACTTTAAGAGGAAAAATAGTTTTTTTTTTTTTTTCAACAGACATTGGGCAACTTTACATCATCAGGATGAGAGAAGCTGAATAATCCACATTTTGTATCAAAATATTACATGTTTTTTTTGAAAGCAGCCTTCAGAAGGAGTGAATTTTACTTCTTTCCATCAATGCCTCTTTGCTACTTATCATCTGTCATCCCTCTTAATTTATTCAGTCTCTTTCACTTGGGTGAACTTCACTCCAGTCCTGTCCAGATTGGGGATACTTTAGCTCAATGCAGTCCAGTGCTGTTGAGAAGAGAACAGGTGGTATGTGACAGCAGGTATGAGTCGACTTCAAAGGATCCTGGGAGAGGAAGCATTAGAGAAGGAGAAGGGGGGGAACAAATCTGTAGACAAAGAGGATAAACAGGAAAAAATGACAAAATATACATAAAAATGTCCGTAAAGGTTCCTGAATAAATTAGAGGTGACACCTGTACGACGACGGGGAAAAAAAAGGGAAGATTTCTGGCAGAAGTCCGTTCAATTGGGGTTTGGTTGATCATCTCTAGACCAACAGCTTGCAAGCGTGAGTCCTGTGAATACCAATTGCTTTGCAGAAACAAAAAGCGAGCCGAAAAACCCAAAATATCTATATTGTATTCTTTGTTTAAGATTTGCATTTAGCTTTAATTCAAATCACCATTCTTTTGTGTGTCATTTTGTGCAAAAAACAAACTTTGACTGTACTTTTCTTGGATCTAAGCCCGCACTTGCTCTTTCATAAATCTGTGTCATTCCCCTTTCCAAAGCGATGAATGCACACCCGCAGTCTTTAAACTCAGACCATATGCATATATGTTCTCCTCCGCACACTGTCACCCCTATAGGAGCCTCTCTGCAGATGATGCTAGGTGGATGTGGACATTGTTTAACGAGCGCTGGGACAGGGAAGGCGAGGAAAGGAGGGGACAATAGCGGCGAGAGGAGGAGGACAGCGGCAAGGAAAAGGAGGAGAAATGAGGGATGTGGAGAGAAAACAGGAGCGCCGGGGAAGCCTCTGTGGAGGACGGTGAAGGGAGTGCAGGGAAAAATGGAGGGGGAGTAGAGGAGAAAGGGAGGATGTAAATAAGTCACATTCAAGGGAGGGGAAACGTGGCGGGGGTGATGAAAAGACAAAAAAATTGGCGAGGAGGGAGGAGAGTGGAGGACGAAACGGGGGAATTGTATGTGATATGTAGCCTGAGGACAGCAGCAAAAAAAACAGATGAGTGGGAGGAGACTGAGGTGAAACAAGGGTGTATAATCCTTCAAACAAGGTGAGAAAGAGACGAACAAAAGGTGAAGGGGAGAGGATGTGATCCCTCCTTTCTCTGACTTCCCCTTCCATTCTCCTTTGCTCCTGTTCTTTACGTCTCTCCTTTCCTGCCTGGCTATGTAATGTTAGACTACTGTATGAGGAAAATGTCCAAAGTCAGCTATTCCTCTGTTTTTTTTTTCTCTTTCTTGTTACCTGTCGAGTTTCTCAAACACTAAAAATGGAAAATGCTGCAGACCTTCATTCTAATTAAACCCATCTTTGCCCCAGAAGATGCTAGCAGTAATCAAACTGTTGTTTTTTTTTTTTCCATACACATTAAGTGGACATTTTTGAAATATTACCACTGCAAAACAAAATCTCTTTCAATAGTCATGCTAGTTAATTGAAGAAAGGGTTGCATGACAGTAATGGTCATCCGATGAATCCAGCCTCCACAGCCACCGGTGGGGTATGCATGTAAGCGGACAAGCGGCGACTCATTTGCTATTTTCCCACCCTCAAGTAGCGGCTGCTCACTCTGTTCCCCTTTTGCCTCACAGCATCAAGTCTCTGTTCATTTAAGTCGCGAAAATAAACTGTCACTCATCCCATCAAGTGGAGTGCGACTGGCGTTCTGTACTGTTTCGTCCGGGTCAGGTGTTGACGTATGCACACTCCTGGGTATTGAAGGTAATTATAGAAATATATATATATATATATATATATATATATTTCTATATGTATACATACATACATATAGATCCGTGTTCCTGTGCTGGCAAAAGCTTTAGTGTCTATGTGAAGCTGTCAATTTGTCTTGCCCAGCTCCATCCAAACAGACAGACAGCCCATTGAGGCGTATGCTGCAGAGAAAAATAACAGCTCCAGCTGACAAACATACTTTAGTCAGTGTGCAAACACTGGCCCCGAGACAGGAAGGACGAGGTTTCGCATTCAAATTTATAGGATAGTTGACCATTTTTTATTTGTTTATTTTCTAAATCTGGTTTACTTTTTCAGCTTTAAAGTGTCACTTGGGCTTGTTTTAGAGTGTTTCACCGAAAGTATCGATCAGCGCTGCATTAAATGGGAGACGGAGTCTCCCTGAGGGGGGACACCGCAGCTGCATTTTTCAAGCTTTGGATCACACTTGGCTGTAAAAGACTGCACTTAATTTCCATAAACACCGCCATGTTTACTTACTGTGTTGGTGAAAGGATCAAGCTGGACACCTGGGCTTTGCAAAAGATTTTTTTTTTAATTAAAGCATCTTCTTATAATCTATATTTCATTTGGAGTTCTTATATAAAGAGTTAATTTAGATTCTTTTATTAAGATTAAGTGAAAACATCAGCATTTCCTAATAACGGAGTTATTTTAATGCATGCCTCTTTGTCTTCTTTACTTAAAGGGAAAGCATTTTACAAATGCAGCGGGTTGAGAGTGAAGGCCAAAGATCATACGAGGAATTTCCTTCACAACATCAAAGAAAACGGAGCCCACAGTGGAGAGGTTTGCTGTGCAGCTGCAGCGTGGGAATGTTTCAGCAGCGCTTGGACGGGTTCATACGGGCGTTATCAAAGGCCTCATGCACCGGTTTATTATGCATGCCAAATTACCTGCTACAAATGCTGTTGAGAAAGAGGAGAAAAGTCATCTTAAGTTTTATTATTTTTATGCCCCTGTTGCACATTTAGTAAACGAATGGAAAGTGTGCATCAGTATCTGAAAAAGCCAGACAATAGTGGTAAAATTAGGGTCTCGCTCAATAAAACCTTCCACAATGCTCCTCCCTACACATCTTTTGCATATCTCACATCTTTTGGGCACTCGTAGCTCATTTTTCCAGCTTTATTAACGTCTTCCTCTCTTTACATTCCTTCTTCTTCTCTGTATCTTCCTGTCTTCCCCATCAGTAACTGAATTTCCATCTAAATGTGCGTCCAGAAAAATTTGATGTAAAAATATGCATGTTTCTATTCACGGCAGTTATGTGGTTTCGTTCTTTTTCAATAGCTGTTCCATTGAGTTAATTATGAGGTGATGCAAATTTTTATTCAGAAGAAAAGCCCAAATAGTGTGAGTTATGAAGAGTTTCAGTTGAGCCAGGAGTTAAATGTAATAAAGGAAAGCATGAAGACAGATGGAAATTAAGAGATTTGGATGACTGTGACCATTAATCAAGCATATGCCCCTCATGCACTTTCAACAACATCAAAATGTGTTCACTGAGCTTTTTTCTGCGCTACTTTATTGAAGCTGAAGTGATGAAGTTATCATCAACCAGTCAGAGTGGACCATTATGCACTCACTGGTGTGTGAAAGTGTTTCAGAGGAAAAAAAATGGATGCATGCGTCGAATAATAACCGTTTCATAAATATATTTGTGACGGAGTGAATGAGAAACGACTGAGATTTTCATTTTGCTTGTCTATGAATAAAAGTTTTATTAAAATGTAAATACAGTATTTTAGCAGGAAAACTGTCAAAAACCTGGAGCTTTTTTTTTTCTCTACGTTTTGAACATTGCTGTCAATTATTTGGGTTAATGGAGGGTGACCTTAATGCAAACAACTGGAAGTGAGCTGGTGGAAGTGAAGAATTTAATTAAATAGACTTGAAAATGAAACTATTGCATGATAAAACGAAATCTTTGAAAAACATTACAAACAGAAAAGCATGATTAAAGAAAGAACACGCCAGGTTAATTTACTATCTTGTTAATCTTGAATGAGGTCTGATCATTACAATGGAACATACCACACAATTGCAGAATTAAACTGAAAGTTTTTTTTTTTTTTTTAATCAAAAAAATACCAAACCCTTAGAAGCTTAGACACATTAATTAAAAAGAAAATAATCTCAGTCATAGCTTTTTTCCTTTCAGTGTTGGGTTACTTCTATGTTCTTGCTTATTGGTGCACAGTTTAGCAACGGTTTCGTTTGTGTGTTTCATAAAGGAATAAACCTAATTATGAACAAAATTTTGTTCTTTTTAAATAAAAACCCACTCCAATGAAAATGGTGTTTTACACATATTCTTGTAGCTTTTTTAGACATAAGATTGTGCTCTTAAGAAACAAAAACCTTCCAGATACGTGTGCAACAGTGTTGGCTTTAGAGTTTTAACTTTAATTTTTCCACACTAAAAGCTCTAAAATGGTTAGAAAAAAGGTAACTTAGCTTAAGGCTTTCACCACAACCTGAATTGATTCTGAATGTACAGCACTCTCTAGTTTTCCTTTCTTTTAGTTACTTAATTTAATGGAATTAGCTGGATTTAATCCCCAATTTTGAGTGTTGCTAACTACTATTTGTTGCTGTTCCTCCATTAATGCCCCACTGTGGAAAATAAAGAAGTGCACGTGCATTGTGGGGGAGCTGAAGAAAATTTAGAAAATATATATCTATGCCTTTTTTTTTTTTAATTTGACACATTTCATCATCATCCCTGAGAGCTATGTGCTTCTGAGAGGTCTGCATGCCAACCCATCTCCATAATCCCTCTTTGTTTCTGGGCTAACATGGAATGCACACAGACAACTTGGTCCTACCACAATAATAGCATCACTTTTTCTCACGATAGTGAATGAGATTCCATAGGCAAGAAGCTCCACTCATTATATTTTATCCCACTTCTCCATACCTGTCTACAGCAGAAAAAAAAAGAACATGAAATAAATAATGGATCATATCTATAGGCAGCTGTACTGAGCTATGCTGCAGAGAATGATGAAAACAAAAGCAATAAATTAAAGCAAATCATCAAGACGGAAGCAACACTCCTGCAAGAACATGTTATAGTCATCTGAAGTCATCTTAAATCCTCACAATTTTATGTAATTTTCCCTCTAAAACTGGAAAATCTGGTTCTCCTCACATTGTTCTGAGCAAATTAAATCAAATTACTGTAAAAGATACTTTTATGAAAATATTTCACTCTAAGAAGTAGAGGCATGCAAACCAAGAAAACAATTCAAATAACGAGCAAAATGTTAAAAATGACATTTCAAATTAAGATCATCAACAATTTTAGCCACATCATCAAGTAACAATTTTGTTCACTGAACTGATTATTTATTGATTATCCCTAAAATCAACAGCGATCTACTGATTTAGCCTTCCTCATCTGTGTAACTTCTATGGCAGAACCCAGGTATGAATATTAAAAATCATCAGAGGCCAACCGCGTCAGTGCATTGTAAACACATCTGTCTCTGCTGTTTAATTGGTACACAACTCTGACCGCTATTTGTTTGTTTGTAAACATCTATGTCTCTGCATGATATGAAAGGTCGTTAAAGTAACCTGTTTACTCAATTTGAGCTGTTTGCAGCTCTGCCTGGACACGTTTAATTAACATTTGAATCCCAGACTCAAAGACGACGTTCGTTCACTGCGATCTGTGGAAAGGCCGACGTATTTTTCTTTCATCATAGGCAACACGTGTCACCGTCACTTGACCTTGAGAGGAAAGCCGCTTGGGGGGGAAGGAAAGATGTTAAATGATTGGATGGAGAGGAGAAACAGAAATGAGAACGATCTGATGTGCATTTTACGAGTCATTCTGGTTTCTAAAGTGCTTTTCATAGTAATTATAAGAAAAATAGACACGGTAGCAGATCAATATGTTTATATTAGAACCCAAAAAAGCAGCTTGGCACCAGCAGAGATTTGATAGCTTTTTTCTATTTTTCCATTAATGGAGCTTTTTTAGAAAATGTTTAACAGTTGTATAAGAACACTGGACCGTATCAGTGTGAGGTCAACCATAGAAAAGGCCTTACTTCCAGCTCCAACCAAATGAAGTCAATTCAATCATCATTTATTGCAATACAGATGTTGGAGCCAGACAATATCAGTAATCAGTGAATGGTCTGAGTCGATGTTTCTATGGCAACATCTCTCGCCAATCAGGAGTAAGCTTTTTGGAAGTCCACACCCTTACCACTTGAAATTGGGCTCGGGGGAATCTGTCAAACATTTTGAATGTTCAAGGTTCAAGGTTCATTTTAATATTAGTCAAAGATAACACAGGTAAACACAAAATGTAGTTTTTAAATGAATGTTTTTATTATTTAGGGAGAAAAAAACCCAAACCCACATAGCCCTGTGTGAAAAAGTAATTGCCCCTGCACCTAATAACTGGTTGGGCCACCCTTAGCAGCAATAACTGCAATCAAACGTTTGCGATAACTTGCAACAAGTCTTTTCCAGCGCTCTGGAGGAATTTTGGCCCACTCATCTTTGCAGAATTGTTGCAATTCAGCTTTATTTTACGGTTTTCTAGCATGAACCGCCTTCTTAAGGTCATGCCTCAGCATCTCAATGGGATTCAGGTCAGGACTTTGACTAGGCCACTCCAAAGTCTTCATTTTGTTTTTCTTCAGCCATTCAGAGGTGGATTTGCTGGTGTGTTTTGGGTCATTGTCTTGCTCCAGCAACCAAGACCGCTTTAGCTTGAATTGATGAACAGATGGCCGGACATTCTCCTTCAGGATTTTTTGGTAGACAGTAGAATTCATGCTTCCATCTATCAAAGCAGCTCCTGAAGCAGCAAAACAACCCCAGACCATCACACTACCACCACCATATTTTACTGTTGGTATGATGTTCTTTTTATGAAATGCTGTGTTACTTTTATGCCAGATGTAACGGGACACGCACCTTCCAAAAAGTTCAACTTTTGTCTCGTCAGTCCACAAGATATTTTCCCAAGAGTCTTGGCAGTCATCGAGATGTTTGTTAGCAAAATTAAGATCATGAGCAGAAATATTTAAGTGTGACAAACATGCAAAAGAATAAAAAGTCAGGAAGGGGGCAAATAGTTTTTCACACCACTGTACATACTTTTCTTGAGGCCTCTGATTAGCAAGTTTTAAAGCTTGAATAATTCACAATTAAGAAAGAAAAGTGATACTAAATCTGCTACCTGCAACAGTTTGCTATGGCAATCCTGCCTCCAATCCCTTGGTTCAGTTATAGTTGACAAAACAAGGAGAATAGCAGAGCCAGGTACAAACATTAGTAAGTTCTTATTGTTAAATAAAAGTAATAAAAAAAAGATTCACACAATGTCACAAGAAGGGGTCATCTGTGGTCTATCAGATTAAGGTTTATATTCCTTACAACATCACAGTTCATCAAAGTTGATTGCATTCAAAGTGTTGCTGAGGTTTATATATTTAATACAAACCTAAAATGTGAAGCTTTTTTATAAATCAAGACTCAGTGCAATCATTCAAATAAACTGCAAAGCTCTTTGATCCAAATGTGTGTTGTAAAAGCCTTTCTGTTGCATAGAAATCTAATTTGTCAGATTTTATCATCTTTTTAGTTTTTTTTTTCCCCAGTTAAATCATATTAATCATTTAGTCATAGGCAATTTAAACTTGACTAGCTACATACTAGAATAAAATAAAACTTCTGTAATAAATGAGGTTCTTTGAAGCCTGAAGACTTGAGTTGTTTCTTGCAAAAGCTGTCGTGCGACATGTGGTGCATCTTCTGTTCTCAGACTGAATGAATCCAGTGCCAGTAACAATCTTCTTCAGCTGAGATGAAGAAATAGCCTAAATCATGTTTTTATTTGTGTGCATGGCACTTCCCTGGGATGAACACGTAAAGAATAGATAGAAAAATATTTCATAAATTGTCAGAAGCAGCACAGAAGTCTCTGATACCAAATTGTTTGCCATCCCAATATGTTTTGTTGCTTGTGAGCCAGCACCAGGGCAGCATATTCCAGAATCAAATGCATTCAATTGGATGTACATGTGTGTTTATGTGTCAGAGTGGCAGTGATCCATTGACCTGACATGTCTTCCTGGGGGAGTGCACACATCGCTGTCATTACTGCAGAAGCCACTGTTGATTGACTGCTTTCAGCATCGCTCAGGGGATGTCAGTCGCTCACACTGTTGATTTCAAACCAAAGTCTGTACACTTGAATGCTGCTGACAGTTCACATTGATTCAGAATCTGTTATGAGGTACATTTGATTGCTCCAACTCCACAAGTCGATTGTTTTAATAAGTTGACCTACCTGTAGAATCACAACTCAACAAATAGATGGCGTACCAAAAAAAAAAAAATGGCAGCATTATGACTGAACAGCTAAAAGGGATCTCCGAGGGTAATAACAACTGGAGATTTTCGGATGACAACATGCCATTATGATCTCAGAATACTGAGATCCCGTAATTGTCAGCTTGAGGGCATTGGACAAGAAAATCCCATGGAAACTAGAAAAAAAAAAACTGCATGACCTGCAATTATTCATATGTGAATGTTGTTTGCTAAATCTGGATGCTGAAGATGCTGAAGCAATTTGCTAAATGTTAAATTAGCAGAAGAAGTTAAAGGTTGTCCAAGCATGAAAAGAAATAAAAAGGCAAGGGAAAAAAAAGATGCTGAAACCCCCCGAGTTACTTGATAAATTAGCATCTTTGTTCCAGTTGAGACTATTCAGTGGGCTGCTGATATCATTTTTGTTGATCAGCAAACTGCAGCAGGTCCTGAATGCAGCTCGTTTGCTCACTTAGCTGGACTAGTGTAAGTCCAAGATAGTCATGATGTATGACGTTAGAACAGCCTTTCTGTAGCTGCTAAGATTCAGATGGATGAATTTTAGATAATTTTAGATGTTTAGGTGCAGTGCAGTACCAAGTCAGGATGTTCTCAAGCTAACTTTATCTGGACCAACAGCTTTCTTTCTCTTTGGATTCTCCAGCTTTCTGTTCTCATGTTTATTGGATACAGATGAGCCAAAGGAGAGGTAGACACCAGCACTTTCTGATGTTGTAGGGACTGATGCATCAGCACCAAGATCAAGATCCATTACAGATTTGTAAGATGAGGCACTTAACGTGCGACAGGGACAGTGTGGGTCACAGGAGGATAGAAGGTTTCTTTGGCTCAAAGGTATAAGCTGGATTCTTGACTGAACTGACAGGAAACATGTTCTGTGTAGCTTTCCTATGGTTAATACTATCTCTGCTTATGCTTGAGATGAAGTTCACATTTCATCTTTTGGTTGAACACTTCTTTCTAATCTTAAATTTGAAATGTTTCTGTTCACTTCCAAAAAAATGTTTCTGACAGCTCTTAAATAATTTAAGTTTTAAATGTGCACTGAAATTGAAAATTAAAATCCAGCTTAACCCATAAGAATCCACATTGACATGAGTGTTACAGAAAAAAACAGCAACAAAAAAAGCATCCACTTGGTTTCACGCAAAATTTAAATTTTAGGAAATATGGATCTGGGTTCTTATGGGTCCAAATATGTTGAAAATCTGAAATAAGTGTCAAAATGTTGAATAAAAATCCTGACAACCTGAAAAAGGTTTTATAAAAGAGTCTGATTTACAACAAACATACTTCTTAATAATTGCGCCTATAAATAACTTAAAAATTAAATTATTAAATAAATAGAAGCATAATTCCTGCACAAAACTTTAAAGAACTAATAAAAAAAAATAAAATGAAAAAAAAAAGGCCTCAGTCAAAGCTCCTCCACATCGAGAGGAACCAGTTGAGGTGGCTTGGTCATCTGGTCCGGATGCCTCCCTGTCCCAGGACACACTGAAGAGACTACGTCCTCCAGTTGTTCTGGGAACGTCTCAGGGTCCCACCAGAAGAACTGGAGGAAGTGACCGGGAAGAGGGAAGTCTGGGCTACTTTGCTCATGCTGCATTCACATCGAACGCAATTCATGCGTAAAATTCCTATGGGCTGCCTATCCTTCGCTACGCTGCGAATTTCTTGGTAGCCGCCTTTTCAAAAATGTGTTCTACCCCAGTCGCGTGTAAGAGGAGCTACCAGCTGATGTTTTTAGCCTCATCACTACAGCTTGAGCGATATACACGCGTGTGTATGTCTCACTTCCAAGGTACGGAAAACGCAGATGACGCAAAGTGATCAGGTTTATTTATCATGAAGAGTTCTACGAAAACATTGTCATCACATCTCACTGTGTCTGGGTTCATGTGATCATTCAAAGATTCTCCCGGTACCGGGAGTGAAGCTCCCGCTCCTAGAGTTATGACAGCCGCATCCGATGTGTTTCTGTGTCTTTTTGACCCAGGTTGAAGGCTCACTGTTCCGCATTAACCTGAGTCAGCTCTGGCTCGGCTGGCTGACTGGCGGTTGGGTGACTGGCAGACAGACGGCCGCCACAGGTGTGACGTGCAGCCGACTTGTCCAGTGTGTATCCCGCCTTCGCCCAACAGTAACCATAGCTGGGACGGGCTCTGGCAAGCGGGTTAGATGGAAATTTAGGACAAAAACACTGACATGATGAGCCTTAAGGGTTAGTTTTCTACACGCAGAGAAACCTCTGAAAATATCACAAGTTTAAAGTTGAATTCCTGATTGGTAAAGGTAACACGGCAGCCTTACCAAAATTCAGATATTTAATCTCTTGCTGCACCGCCAAATTTGCGCATTGTCACTCAAAAACACAACACCACCGCGCCACGGCCATCACTCTTATCGCACCGCAACACCTCAGATCACATTTCTACCATTGACTTAACATTGAAGCTGAATCTGTCGCGTGAATCCCATTCGGTGTGAACGCAGCATTAGACTGCAGCCCAGCCATTGCTGAGCAGAAGACGTTGGATGGATGGATGGATGGATGGATGGATGGATGGATGGATGGATGGATGGATGGATGGATGCTTTGGTACCTGAAAACATGCTGGATCACAACAATGATATAAAAACAGGACAATTAGCTCCAAAACTTGATAGAAAGTTACTGAAAAAAAAACAGGTATTTAAAACAACATTACTGAGACACGTAAGATCCTGAATAAAATACTTTATTTCATTTGGTTGGGAATCAAATTTTCCATTTAGGTTTTCTGCTCTGACTTCCAGTCATTTTTAAGGCTCTGATGTTTCTTTGTCCATTTGATATTTTATATGTGTGTCCCATGAAGACCTGCTTTTCTGCTTCTTGTCTTCTTTTGGATTACCAGCAACACACCTTCAAGTGTAATGAGAGCAACTGTAGAAAAAAAAACCTGTAAAATTTTAAGATTTTTTTTCTTACTGTACCTCCTGCCTCCCTCCACAAGCCTGACTTTAGGTTCTCTTTGCGCACCTTATGACACTTTTATGAGCTACAATCTGCTGCTATTCTCCCAGTGCACTGGAAAGAATAAAAAACTTCTGCTGATCTGTGCACTTGAGTCCATCTTTGTTATGTTGGCTGGTGGATAATAGTAACTTTAGATTCAATAAAGATGACCTGTCAAAGTGATTTCTTCAGAAAAACCTTAGCTTTTGGGTTCATTTCTTTTGAATATTTAAACGCACACATCTCTGTCATCACAATGTCATATTGCTCTTTTATATTCCACCTTTTAAAATAAAAAAATATAAATAATAATAATATTGTGAGAGGGAGGGGTTTAAGGTGATAAACTGAAAAGCCAAGTCCAGCTCTGATGGAAAACATAACTCGGGGATCTCGATTTTCTTTAAAATGTCCTGATCAACAGCCTGTGACATATTTAGAAAAAGAGCAGAAATCTCAGTGTTTAATGGACTCACACACCCCCACACACACCCTCACACACATAAAGAATGTTTTTGAACTCCAGCCTTGTAAAGGATTGTTCTGCTCAGCACCTTCACATCTGATTAATTGACTTGTCAGCACAGTATTTTTATCCTGCTCCCCTGTGTAAGTACTGGACTGTATGTGTGTGTGTGTGAATGTGTGCGGAAAGGAGAAAAAGAGAACCCGTAAGTGTGCATGCGCGTATGTCTATGTGTCCGCGTACGTTGTGTTTCAGTACTTCCATCTGCACCGGTTCGAGTCCCTTGGCACTATGACAAACAAACCTATAGGAAAGTCTTGTGCATTTGTGTGTGGGCTCCTTAGTGTGTGTATTTATGCGTATACTTGTGGTTGACAGAACTGGAGGGGATTTTCCTGAAGTGCAGAAATGTGATTGGTTCAAACCTGTGACTGTGACACTACCTGGTTTCTTCTTGACCCTTTAGGTGCATGTTGGTGGTCATGATCTTGTAGCAATATTTGTCCTTACAACATTAGTTATGCAAGGTCACACTGAACGGGATAAGGACTAATAGCTAGTCTCCACTGACATTGCATCAAAGTTATTTTATAAAATTACAAGAATTACATTCTCCACTTAAAGTAATTTTTTGGTTAGAATAATTTACTAGTAAATAATGATAATAATATCATACTAGTGAAAATATATAAATAAATACGGGAACAAATTATTAGAGAACTCACAGACAATGATCCTATTTACAAAAGGGTTTTATTTAAAGGAAAAATGTAAAAACGTGTTTAATCCTTTATCTTAATTAATTAATAATTTTGATTATAATTACAATACATAATATGATTATAAATAGACTTGATAGCCATTAGAATGATCATTTTTATCTGTCATTTTCCTGCGTATTCAGCAAAAAGTAAAGTTGAAAAAAAGAGAAATAAAAGCTATTCCAAAGAGCAGATAACTTGCTGGAAACCTGCAGAACAAGATTGAAACACAAAAAATGTATTTTCTGGTAGCAATAACAGTTTCTGTTCCTTTAGGGAAAAAACAAAAATGTGAAAACTTTATTTTACAAGTTGTAATTTAACAATCCATCAAATATATGTCTACATGGAGAATCTTTACCAGAGATGCAGTAATCCCCACTGCAGTCCTTATGTCAGGGCCAGGCCATCGTTCCAATGGTGTTTGCCTGACTGGTGGATGGCAAACTTGCCTCACTGTGAAAATGTCCTGGCTTTTATATTCTGCCTGTGATTTGTGGGTTCATCCTGCAGTCCAGAAACATGCTTACTGCCTTTACATTATCCTTCAGGTCTGGGATTCTTTGATGGACTGGTGAACTGTACTTTTGTCTTAAAGTAACAGGGATAAGTTCCAGTATCACCGGAATCCTTCGAAGGACAAAGCTGTCACACAAAAGGATAGATATTTTTTTTGTTTTGTTTTGGTCTTTTTTTACAGGCAGTACTATGTAATTCACATACCAAGTTCCATCTCAAAATCTGCCATTTCTCAATTAAGCAGAATATATATATATATAGGATCATGTTCTGCTCCTCGATATGTTGCCATAACATTTGTTCCAGTTGTATGTAGCAAAATGAGTTTATCTGAAAGTGACTCCTCAAAGCAGCTATTATGGAATAAGGGGCAAAAGGCAAAAGCTTAAAGTTTTAAATCAAGTCAGTTGGCATCAGTGCTGTACATGATGTCACACAAACATTTGACAAAAGCTATTTACTCATTGTCTTGCTAAAGCAAGAAGAAGCACTGCAGATGGTGGGGTCAACATTTGGCATCGAAAGTGAGATTCTTTGATTGCATTGAGCCTTTAGTCAACAGTTGAAGCTGGTGTGGGTTGGGGGTGTGGTGGTTTGGGAATGGTTTTTCTAGGCGGCCATAATTCTGGCTTTTTCATGTCGGTGTTCGGGCATAGTTCATGCCAAGGTTGATCCTTTTCTTATGTGACTCTAGACCAGTCTGCAACCTGCGGCTCCAGAGCCACGTCTGGCTCTTCAACCCCTCTATTGTGGTTCTATGGTTAAAGAAAATTAAAACGCTTATAGTTTTAAAAAGTAACTATAAAGTAAAATAAACACAAAGAAAAAATAAAAAGTAAAATTGCGTATCACTCCGTGAGCCTCCAAAGCACAGTAGCCCATAGAGGATTGATAATCAAGAAATAAGAACTTTGGCAAATTTGCGCCGTCGAGATGATTACATGTGACACAGGAAGTCTTTTATTTTGAAAGGAAGCCTTGTGGACCTCTGTTAAAAGTTGTTTCATCTGTTTCATATCTGGGGAAAAAAGTGTTTTTTCTTAAAGCTTGTTTTCATTTATGCCAAAAAAATAATAGTTTCTTTATATTATTATCATAAAAATAACAATAACATAAAAACAAAGTATTTCTTAATTTTTTAAACGATGTTTGGCTCCTACTGGGTTGTGGTCATTGAGAAATCGACCCAAAGGGCTCTTTAAGTGTTAAAGGTTGCAGTCCCCTGCTCTAGACCAATAAAGCTTCTGTCTGAAAATAAATAAATTAAAAAAATAGATCGGTACTGATTTATTTGATCCAATCAGATTTCAGCTGAGTGGAATTCAGTATAGATTACTTTTCAAATCAATTCAAAGATCTATGATTCAAATTCTCTAATAGTAATTTTGTGACTGTAGGAGTGTATTTAACTAATGTTAAAGACTATATGATCTAACTTTCAAACACTTACAGTAGATGCATATATTGGTACAGCAATAATTGTCCAATGGTCCAGATCCGTTGATTCTTTTTGAATGTGACCAACCCTGACCACAGCTCTATCAAAAATGTTCCTACTTCCTGTATGAATTCACTGTATGCATACAAAATTGGACACTGGTGTTTTGTTCTCTGTATACTGAGAGTTGGTGATTTAATTAAAATTGTACATCAAAATCTGCAACACACATGGATTGTGCACAATGACACATGCACACACTCTAGTTGTTATAAACAATAAAATGTCTTGCCAAAACTCAAAATTGTGCTATGTTTATACATACTGTATATTTTTAGACTTTGCAGCAGTTCTTGTTAAAACAGTGAAAATCCAGTGAACTTTTCTAATGTTGGAGCCTTTAGAATCCCCGTCCTCAGAGCACTCACAGCGTAAACCATAAAGGATCGAGTCCAAACCTCAGTTTTCACGCAGTAGAACCCTCCAGCAGCAGTCAGAGCAAAAGATGTTTATCGTCCGTGCCCAGAAGATGTTTACAGTCTTTGGGTCAAGACCAAAACTGATGTGAATTGTACACGCATGGTTTGCATTCGTATCTCGCTCATATCAGGAAACAAATGCATGAATGCACAATTTTATGTTGAGTAACCTAGTAAATATTCAATCGAGAACCAAAACACAGTGGAGAAGGGATCAGCAGGTTGAATGCACTGGATAAAAGACAGCAAAATCAATACACTGGCAAGAAAACAGACAGAAGAAAATAAAGCAAAGCAATTTTGTGATGTTTATGTTTAATATTGTTTTTTCCTTTTTTTTTTACTACACTTAGAGAATAGTTCCTCTGTTCTATTGAATTTATTACAGTTAAAAGCACTTTAGTCAAAATGAGTCAGAGGGAAGGCTGGACTGCACTGTGTGGGATGTGGATGGGGATTTTGCTAGACTGAGTGAGAGTTTGTGGCGTCTAATCAAAGTGGTGGTGCACAGGTGAACAAATAAAGACATTTAGCTACTTTTTGTTGTCAGTTTAAACTGACAGAATTGGCTGAAAGGTTCTAGCCATCAGCTATCTTGAGGATTACGTTTTTCTTTGGTGAGTACTTTGAAGTTTTCATGATTGAGTTGTCAAAATCTAAGATATATATTATTATCATGGACTAAGCGGGGTGTGACGTCATCCATTGAAAATCCCTTATCTTGTAAAAGAAGGCCAGATTCAACAATGATGTTTCCGCGTTACAGGTACCACCATTTGGAACCAGACGACTGTGATTGGTCCGAGTCGGTCTGAGTCATGTTTTTAGGGCAACTACTTTTGCCAATCAAGAGAGAGCTTGTTCAAAGTCGACACCCCTTCCACAAAAACAGGCTTGAGAGAATCTGTCAATCAAACTTTTAATAGAACTTTATAGGATTTGGCTTCTTTGAGCCCGGCTTCTATTTACTAAAATGACTACATTTCAATTGAGATTTTTTGGTCACTTTCTTGCTCATCAATGAACACAGCAGAGTTTATCAGGGGGTTCCTCACACTACAGAAATTGACAGTAAGATGATGGGTCTTTTTGACTGGATACCGCTCATTTTGCCGTCTGGGAAACAAACTCTGGTTTCCAATGTGACAATGCTGCACTTAACCAACTGAGCTCTCCAGCTGCTTCCAGAGGTCACACTAATTAACTTTATAAAACTATCTGAAACTTCCATAATCTGTGAACCAGATTACTAACTTAATTGTTTGGGTGGGGAGTAAAAAACCTGGCACCAAGCGACCAACACCAGTTACGGGTGTAGACACTTGCTGAAGGGAACCAGTTTCAGTATGAATGGCAGGAAATAACAGTTTCCTGCTAAGGTTCTGCAGCACCTGAGGATTGTGTTGCCATGCTGGAAGAGGCTCCTCCAGACCTGAGTTCAGGTGATAATCTGTGTCAACAGGCTGTAAGTCAACTATAAGCCCTTCACTGAGGAAGACATCATTCCCTAACTGTACTGAAGCTCATCCTCAGGTGATCTCAGTTTGAGTCAAAAAAAAAAAAAAAACTTCTTATGCTGCTTTTGCAAGGGAAAATATTCTGGATGATCTGAAGTAATTCAAACAATTACATGTGAGAAAGAGTATGAAAATTTGAAACAATTTTATAAATTCCACTTATTTTTGCTTGATTCGAGTTAGAAACTTTCTCCTGTCCCTTTAACTTTACACACCATGAGCATTTTTTTTCTAAAATACTGCAGTGACATAGTTGAAATTTTAACAACAAGAAACATTCTTTTTTATGACAAGTGACAAATTGCTGCAATCTGCTGCAACATAAACAAATAAAAGTCTTGTAAAAAAATAGAAATAAATGTATTTTCTGCCAACAGTCACATTATAAATACAACTGTATACCCACTAAAAGACTTGGTACTATATTGTATTGTATATATAAACCTGCTGCACGTGGAACCAGCTGTCTGCCCGTTTGTGACATATATGCTCACAATAAAATTTAATAAACATGGCAGAGTCAAAGGAAATTAAAAGAAATGTATAACTTTAGAACTCTGATTCCCAGCATCCCAGTGGGGCAATCCCAGTGTATTCCTTGCCTTCAGAACCAATCTGGAAAAGAACTAAATGAGCCACAGTCATCAGAGAGCTTGAGTGATTGGTTTGGGGCTTTGAGGATGAGATATGCACTCTGTCAGAAACACATTCATTCTGAAATCCCAAGCAAGAGTTCAGTCTGGCACCTCATGTTGAAAAAGAACGTGTTTACCCAGCCTGACATTCAGACGGATGTGGCTAAATCTCAGCTGAGTCACATGAGTACATTCTGCGAATACAGCAGGCGCTGCATGACAGCTACAGGCAGTCAGGCAGCACAATGTCTGAGGACCTGCTAATTTGTCTGCATTCACTAAACTGCTGTTGGTTCTTTGCCGTTTGTGCTTCTGGTAGTGCTGTCTCCTCTTGTTGTTAAAGCAGTGCGTTTTCACTACAAAGAAACATTTTTTTTTGTTCTTTTATGTGTATTTGAAAGCTGTCTTGTCTCAAAATACAAGAAAAATGATATAAAGTAAACATAAATGGTGCTCAATAAAAGAGAAATAAATGTCAAGTGAATATTTGCTTGAACTCCTAGAAGTTTGATAATCTTACATGATCAAAACACTAATCTGTTTGCAAACCTGCTTGCAGAGGTGTTGAGAATAAATTCAAAAAGCACCAGATTACTTAGAAATAACAATTTCCCTTTTGGTATTTAAGGTTCAAGCTGCCTTCACAGAACACTTTATATCAAACACTCTGGTAAGAGTCACATGTGAGGAACACTCTTGAGGTCTCACACAAGCACACTTGAAGTTGAACTATAAAAATCCTGGTACTAACCACCAACCTTCCAATTAGCCATTTATTTGAGTTCTTGAATCCCACTCATAAATCATCTACAAAGGATATTGTCGTTCCACTTATCTGAGAGGTGCAAAGTGTGTCCACGGTCTCAGAGATACAAGCAAAGCCGAGAATTTAGTCTAAGTGTCTTTATGGAGCTGCAGAGCTGATCAAGACAGAAAAATAAAGTTACTAGCTAAAGAACTCCAGTAACTCTTAAAGGGACCATGTCCTGCTGTTTTGGAGCTAGCTAATCCTATTATTTGTTCTGGGCTGCTGCGTAATTCATTTTAACTTCTCAAAGCATGAAGTTCAGAAATAAAACAATAAAAAAACAAAAATGTCAAAAAAAAAAAGCACAAAAGGGGGATAAAAATACATATTAAAGAAAAAAGGCAAAAACAAAACAAAAAAAATTCAAAAAAACTACATTCAAAAGACCATAGTAGTAACCTACATAAAAAGTGTAAAAAAGAAAGAAAGTACATGATTATCACCTGTTTCTAGCAGCCACTTTATTGAAGTTTGACACATATTTTATTGATTTAAAAAATATGGCTTCATGGGAAGAGCAATATCTGTGATATCAATCATTAACTTTTTTGTATTTATACATTTTTAATTTGACATAAATTTAAATACATGTCCTATGAAAGATACTTTCATTACTGCTTAATCATTAGTAAACATCAACTGCATTCACTTCTGTCTATAGACATAAAAAAAATGTTATTTTTAAAGCTTAAAATTATAATTATTACAAAAAACATTGTAACAATAATATAAACATATTTTGGGGGAATTATTTTATTGTTATAAATGTGCTTAAGATTTGAAATTCATAAATATAAAGAATTTCTGGTACAAATTTTTAGACATCAGAGATTTTATTGTTAAAGCATAAAGTTATGTGCACCAGACAGCAGTGGATGCAGTTTATTTTATTAATTATAAACATTATAAAATTACTTTTTTGTGATACATGTTTTGTTCTTCTAAATTGGCTTAAAAAAGAAAATATATAAATACAAAGAATTTTTTTACAAATAATTTCCAGACATCAAATATTTTTACCAGACGGCAGTGGGTGCAGTTAATTTTTTACAAATGTCTTTTTATGGGGAATATTTTTACATTTACTTCAGATTGGATAGGTATAAGTGCAAATAATATCTTGCACAAATAATTTAAACACTAAAATTAAGTGATTTTTAAAGGCTAAAACAAACTTCTTGGGTAATTTCTAACACCATAAAGTCTGAGGCAAAACTTCTTAAAGCAGATCAAATTAAAATCAAACACTTTTTGTCACAACAACCCAACTACAGCGGACAATTCTCCACCACTCCCATCCCAAGCACTCAACACCTCCACATCCCAAATGATCCCTTCAGCTTTCGGATTTCTGTCTCATCAACGTAGAGCTGAATGCCCTTTTGGTGCCAAAATATAAGAAGAGGTTATCTCATGGAGGATGTCAAGGTAAACTATTGGGGTTTTTGATTTGTGAATTTTACTAAAATGTTAATATCCAGCGTGAAGGTCGAAAACTGAGCATATTTTCTCCCCACAACCTTAAAGTGACCTTGTTTAAATTTATATGGGTAAATAAGTGTAACATTATAATTCAATTGTTAGAGGCTGGAGCTGTTTGTGGACCACTGTTGCTGGTAGTCGGCTTCCCAGTCACTTAAAGGGGGAATGCACTCATGTGATAACTTGAGTTACCGTTAATCCACAAAAAAGAAAATCTTCTTGCATGAAGGTTGACAAAGAACTTTGTGATGCATTGGCCCCATAAACTGTAGTGAAGTGTGGGTCAGAAATCTATGTTCGCAGTTACTCGCGCTGATGGAGCTCCGTTTTCAAAGCTGGTAAAGGGGGGGATTGCATTAATGCAAAGTGCTTTCATCACTTTGTCAGATTTACAGCATTCCGTCAGGAAAGTTGGCCTGACAGATGTGAGACATTTTCCGCTTTGACTGCTGTGGGGTTTTTGCAACAATCTTTAGTACTAAATGTTCTTTCAAAAGTCAACATTTTTATAAGACTTTTAAGTGAACATTCATCTTTATATTTGTGATGGGCAATAGAGGAACTGTCAGAGATACAGACAAGGCAGGAGCACTCCCTGGATGAATTATGGATGTCCTGTGATGCCTGTCTGCTTTAAACTACAGTAGCTGTAGCTCTTGACTTGTTGGTGTGTGAGTGCTGCATCTTCCTGCAGTAAACATTCATCCTGCTCAGCAGCTCTGGAGCTGCTGTTGTAAGTCTGACCCACAAACTGAAGGGGCCTGCTGACCCGAAACATTTTGCCGTCTCAGATGATTTACTGAAAGTGCAACATATGAAATGTGATAGTACTTCAAAAGGAAGAAGGAGAAAAAAAAAAAAAAAAAATGGCAATTTTTTTTAGCCAGGTACACTGATGACTGGGTCCAAAACCCGGTCAGCAGCTTATTGGATTCTGCTCCTGATGGCACGGATAGCAATAAATCTTTCAGAACACTTGAGCAATTTACAATGACAAGAATAAATAACGTAAAAGTGCATATTATAGGGGTTTATCAACTGAAAATAATTGTGTTTCACTTACCTAAAACATGGAACATAAATAATTTGCGTCAGCATCCATTTAACAGGCTGTTTTACATGCATTCACTGAATTCTAGTTCAAAAATAAAAATAAAAATTATATTGTAGATTAATCAATATTTACCTAAAACTTTAATATATTCCCTAAAATGCCATGCTGGCTACCATAGCAAAATACACTTGTTTTCTTTGTAAAACTTCAATCAAAGTTATTTAGAAAAAAACTGTATTTTGCTTCTGCTATCTGCTAAAGCATAAATTCATTGTGATTACATTTTTCATCTGCAAAAAGCTATTACATGCTGTAGCATTTATGAATCTATGAGATTAAGATACAAATAAAAATAGTCTAAAACTAAAAAAAAAGCATTTAAATAACAGCAGGAAAAATCAGTTGATAAATTAATTAAAACAAGCTTAGAGCTGAGCCAGAGGGCAAGATAGCTTTTTTCTTTTTTTAAATGAATTCTTCAAAGACATTTAAAAGAATCAGGCAAATGAAACACATTAAAAGATAAAAAAAAAGGAAATGAATTAGGTTAAAAGGAAATAGGAAAAATTGATTAATTAAAATTTAAAAACTAGAATTCAGAAACAGTAAAAAGGTTTTAAAAAAAACACAAATGGATAGAAGGGAAAGAGCAGCAGATGTTTAGATGTAATTAAAGAGAAAACAGCAAAGTCTTTCACACGGTTCACATCAACATGAAGACAATAATATCTGCATTTATCATAATCACTTAGTGTTAGTTAACTGTAAAAGAAACATCTCAGAGCTTCACCAAGTCTTTATCTTATAGTAGTGTCAACCATCTGTTGTGTAGCTAAATATGTACAGATTTGTGAACTTTTAACAAGTTTATTCTGAAAGTAAGTTACAAAAGGTGTGAAAGCTAAAAGCAATAGTGGCATCCTTAGTTCTCCTTTTACATCAACTGTTTGTATGCAGTTTTACACTAACGCTTACAACACATTAAACCAGTGTACATACTTATGCATCTAATGCTAAGTTCACACCAGTCAAGTGTCATGCGTTCTTGAACAGACTAAAAGCATATTCTTGAACTTGCTTTTAGCCCAGGGGTGTCCAAAGTCAGAGGTCATACCATGGTCAATTTCCATAAAACTGAAAAGCTATGTTTTCCTGCCAGAAAACATGGAAATAGTGCAAAGTCTAAAGCTGACTTTGAATAGACTACAAGATCAGTCAAAACGTTCACTATTAAAAGTCAACTCACTCAGTTATTCTGAGTGAGTTCAGAAGTAAGTTGACAGAAAATGTTTTCTATAAGTTCTCTTTTATTTGCTGACAGTAATAATTTCCTTGTGAAAAGTCACATTTTTGTTTTGTTTTTTTAGCTCTCTTTGTTCAATTTTAGCACAGCGGTAAACAGGAATCTCGACATATCCAATATGGCGTCCAACTTTGCATATGCAACAAACTAGCGTGTCATCTCTAGTCTACATGGAACTCAGTGGTGCACACACCATGCAAGCAGGGAGAGGATTCTTCTTCTTTTTCTATCGTTTACTAGCATATGTCCGCCAATTACAGTTGGAAGAGGCTTGGTGCCAAAAGCTGAAGCAGTTCAAATCTCTCAAATCTTGATCCAGGCTTTTTTCACACCTCTGTTCCGATATATACAAGACTTGTTATCATATAATTCCGTTCAGGTACAAACCACAACTATTCATTTCTCCTCCACGATCAATTTTCAAACAGTTGAGACTTCCATGAATTAGAAGGGAAGCCATCTATACATCACTGCCAAATCCTAGCCCCTGATTGGTCAACATTTGAGTAGGTTTAGCTTTCAACACGTGTTCAACGGCTACTCATTTAGTACAAAGAGTCTGAAAACAGTCTTAAAAATATGCATAACGATGAGTGATTGTGAGTTTTCGATGCGCCTGAAGACTTTTCATAGAAAGTTCTTGCTTGAACGCTGCGGAGTGTGATGTGAACGTGGATTTATGTTCAACTATTTCTATATTTTTTACTTCTTCTAGGGATTTCTGCTCTCTATTGTCAAATTATATATAAATTAAGACATTTCCAGTTGGGAGGTTTTGCTGTTTTTGTGCTAATAAACATGTCAAAATTGTAGAATACATTCATGTTACAACATCAGTAAAGAAAGCAGAAACCTTGACCTGTCACTGTCCTCTGTCTGTTCAAGTTGTTGGATTTGCACTGGTGCTTAGCGCTGCTTGGTTTCTGCACATGGAATCCAGAGTTTGGATGCTGTTTGGTCTTTTTCAGTTGAGAAGAGTCTAGCTCCAAGGTGTTAGCCAGCAGAACCAATAAGTGGACTGTCATCTTAGTGTAGTTGAGGCTTTAGCTGCCCAAGTTAGAGTCGATGTTTTCCCTCCCTGGGTGTTCCTGGGAGGATAAACAGGCCATCCATAATTAACAGCCGCTCCGCCTGCATTCTGATCCACTCGGCTCTAAAAAAGAACAACCATCACCACCACTTTGAGAGAGGGGGAGAGGAAGAAACCAAAACACAGAAATAGGATTAGAGAAGATGAGACACACAGAAGAGACACACTCATTACAGATGACAGACACCCCACCCACCCAAAGACACACAGACACCCACACACACACACACACTCTCGATGAAAAGAAGCACACAAAGAACTGTTGAAAACATGAGCACAACAAGCTCACATACATCAGAGAGACAAACACATAAATTTACTAAGACCCACACGAAAACACAAACTGTGTGTTCACGCTGAGCAAAACATACATCCTACTCAGACCCGGAGCACATTTTTCCTTTCACTCTAAAATAAACTGCGAATAGCTTTTTAATTTAGTGTGAATCTCTTGAACAGGGAAACATTCTGTGTGCCTTGGGGAAAAAGGTTTATAGAAAAAACAAATATATATATAGAACTTTTATGATACAAATATTCATCTCAAGGTCATCAAATGGTCACATTCCTGTTTTTTTTCAGGCAGGTTTGTGTCAAAAACTTCATGAGAATATTAGGTTAAAACCAGAAGTTGTGGGTAAAACTGCACTTAATTGTGGCCTTAAAAATGATTTTTTATTTTATTTATTTTTGTTTTTATGATCTATATTTTTGTAACAAAAATAATTTTTGAGAGAGTTTATCTTTTGCTAAAATTGACAGTTTGACATTTTTTTCACGTTTGCCTGATTTGAACAAGATTTTAAATGAAATTTCAAAATAAATGTTGGGGATTTGAGACAGATGCTTTGAGGTTTGAAAACACTTAGTCAACCAATTTCTAGTATTAAAAAAAAAATTTTAAAATGTTTCATTTCTCCACACAAACGGAACCCGTCTGATGCCAAGGTAAACATGATAAAGAAATTGTCACCACAAAATAGTTGAAACACACGTACCAAAAAGTATTAGGATCTATAAATTTGTATTGAATTTAGATTGAAAGATTTTGTAACTACAATTTATATTTCTTTTTTATTATGTAGTAAGATGGGTTCTGTAAAAATAACATGGAATGCTCGTGGATTTTTAGTTGATAGAACTCTATTTGTGGCTCTACCTGAGTTTGCTTGGATTTTCTATGACAAGCTTTTGTGACGTAGAGTAGCAGATCTCACAGGTCAAATCAGGTATATTTCAGATTAACTTTAACATTGCAGTAAAATAATCCATTACTCTGTATTACATGTAAGACTACTTAGACCATATAAGTTGAACCTGTTGCCTTATGAGTGTAAATAATGCATTTCTCTGCTAAATGAATTGCTGAACTGCTTGACTACAGCTCGTGCAGGTCGACATGCCTTAATTTTTGTTTATTTATAATAGATGTGTGTTGTTGTGTGAGATGCATGCATCGGAATCCAGGACAGTTGTCATGGGGAACAGGCTGATGGTAAAACAACAGTTGATTGTACTGAATGTTTCTGGCAGGGAAAGTAGCACTGCTCCTTTGTGCCCCCCACTTCATAACTACCCTTGTGTTTTCACTCTGTGTTTTTCTTATTTTTGCCCCATGTTTCCTGTGGATTCTCCTCTTTTTACCCCCCGCACATACACAAACACACTTTTTTTTCTCTGAAAATCTAAATGCAATCATCCTGCTGCAGCAGTCTGATTTAAATGTGGAACAAATGTTGTGGCAGAATAAAAGCTGGATGGAGGTCCTCATCCACTGAGTGAGAACAGAATTATCCTGCTTTAGTCAGCTCCTGGTGCACGCATATCAAATAACAGGAGAAACTATGACAGAGCACTATGTCTCATCTGAGTCAAACCTAGCTTTCCGTGCTTTCATTACAGTCTGGAGACACATGATCACTTTGACTTATGCATCCTTTTTGTCTTTCCGCAATTAGTCCCCTGAACTGATACAACACCTCTGAGGAAAAGCTGCAGGGGAAATTCTAGTAAATGTTTAGACTTAAATAAAGTTAAGACGCAAATGAGAGGTTGTTAAGAAATCCCCTTATTTAAAATCCCATTATAACATCATTTTGACTTAAATGGTAACACAACAGGGCAGCTGGAGGCTGACTCCACACAGGGGGAGTGGGCGGGGGTTGGTCCTGTGATTGACAGTGACAGTGAGGTTAGCTTGAGGTAACGTAGTCACGCTGTGTCTTCAGTGGAGAGTGAAACATGATGCCAGTATCTCCACACAACTTTCTGTGGAGGTTTAGGATTTTTCCCCTCCACCTTCTCCCGAGGCAGACGCTCATGGTCCAGACTGAAGGGGACCCGTGTCTGAGTGGTAAAATGACAAAGCTAATAAAGGCTGGTTTACTAAACAAACAATTCCGATTGAAACATTAATTGCAAATCTCATCACCAGGACAGAGTTTGCTGGATTCAAAGCTAATTGGACTAAACCACCACTGTTGCCAAACTTCCAAATCCACCGGGAAGTTGTGTAAGCTGGTAAATTTTTGACAACCGGAGGCAAAACACCTGCACGCCAATCAGAGAATCAGAGATGGGCAGGGCTTTTGTTCTGGATCTGGAAAATTTCCCTGTAGTACCTCGTTTCAACAAGTAGGGGACAGCACACCGTTTTAGACTATAATTTCAGTAATTAAACGAGTTTATTTTAAATTGTCAGAAATGTGGCAACAGGCAGCACTTTTAAAGCCCAATTTTAGACCTAGGTCTCATGGGATGTTTCAGTCCAGAATAGCGCAGCAAATTTGAAAAATGTGTATGTTTACTAGGAAAGATGACATCAGACATTATGACCTCTTTGTCGAGTCAAAATGCATTCCTAAAATGGACAACTGGATGAGTCAAGAGGAATCGTTGTCTGCTAGTCAAAGAATACAAATCCAAGATACTTGCTGTGCACAGTTTTAAGTTCTAAAAACTACAACAACATGAGAGTCAACAGAAATAACAGTGAAACCAGTCTCCAGTGGCCATTTGAAGAATTGCAATAGGTGGTAGCTTTGTGTTTGACTCAATGTCTCTAACTTATTGGAACTATACATCAAACTTTTTCATATTTTATAACACTTTTCATCAAAAAGTGTGTGCACGGTGCCTCACAGTGCTCTTACCACCCTAGCCTCACAGTGACGGAGTGCTGATTTGAATACTGGAAGAGACCTCTCTGTGGAGTTTGGATGTTCTCGTGCAAAGAGTGTGTTTTCTCCAGGCACTCTGGCGTCCTCCCACGGTTCAAAAACATGCTTCAAAGGTTGATTGATGATTCTAAATAGTCCCTGGGAATGAATGTGAGTGTGTGGGTGGTTGTAATATATCTGTGTGGCCCTCCTATGAGCAATGGGTGTGTTCCGCCTTTGTCCAACAGTAGTTGGGATTAAACCGGTTTGGAAATTGGATAAATGTGACAGTCTGGACCAAACTGTGCTGCCTTATATTGCCACATTGCTTTAAACTAAACCTATGTTTTGTAAAAATGCTGATCTTCCCACTTAATTATGTTTAATACATGTCCCCACACTAACACACACTAAAGAAAAAACAGCTGTGAACTTCAAAGATGTGTTACTGGAAGAAAAGGTGCCTCTATCATCTTCTTTCATCCCAGGAGTGTCCTCTGAACTCTCTTTCGACACAATATTTTGTGATCCTGTTCTTTTTCTGCCTCTGCATACCTTAAAAGAATTGTCATTCCTCTGTTTTTAAGTATGAAATGAATTTTACCAACATGGAGAAGTCGGTTTGTTTTCCTTTTATCCTTCCTTTTTGTGGAAAGTGATGTGACTGCCTTCATTTCCTGTTTGGTGTCAGCTGCTGCTGTCATTGTTCAAGCGTGTTTGACTGACAATCCTACCATGTACTGATGTCGGAGGAGAACGGCAACGGATCATGTTCCTGCTGCAACTTAAGAGAACTTTTTCTGGAGCCAAGAGACATGAAATGTTCTTCCATCACATTTCGTCGCTTTATCTGCTTTTCAACGTGTAAAATGAAGTAACATCTGTGTTTCTTTTTGTGAACACAAAGTACAGACCATGAATGCCTTTCAGGAGAAGCTGAGAATATGTCATTACTTTTCGTTTGTTTTGTGTTGCAGAAATAGGACAAAGAGTGTTCTGACAAAAGCATACAATGTTTGAAAGGCTTAATTAGTTGTTACTCAATCTCATTACATCGAAGTGTAAGAATCTTTTATTAAATCAAAACCATGGGCATTTAACACTATTTTCTCATTATTTTTGGAGGGTTTTATTGTTATATTTAACATATTTTGTTTTTTTGTTTATAGGTATTCCCTCACCTGCTTCTATTAGTGTCACATCTGCACATATCCTGCAGGTTTCCCTTGTGTCTCAGCAGATCGTTGTGTTGTTTTGATGTATGTCTGTGTGCCGTCCCCGTGTGTATTTATTTTACCTCTTAGGTGTCACTACTTGTACGCATTGCATGTTATGTTTTTAGATTTTTTTTTTAATAAAGAAGGGCATAGTTCCAAAAGTCCAATATCTCTTTTATTGGATTGTGCAGTTTAATTTGAATAATTTACCACTTTTTTCATACAGTCAAAACAGCGGAATATAAACTCTTATTTGCTTCATATTATTTCTTTTAATCTCCTCAATACCTAATCTCAGAATGTGTATTGAGTTTGACAAGCAAAATGATTTGAAACCCACGTTTCTTTTTAATATTCATCTAATTCATGGGAACTACTTTTTGTTTCTTCACTTTACTGCAATTGGGCCCAACATTATAGACAGTTGTTTATGCTGTTGCACAAAAAAAATGTGGGGGCTTGGGTTATTCAGAGCGGATGATCCTGATTGCTGCTGTTACAATAGCAACCCATCAATCTTTAATAGCCTGCAATGCAGAGATAACACTTGTGATGGTCACACTAACATCTGTGTTATGGGGGTATGTTTGTATTATCATTTATTCATGTACTTGATTTTTACAAATGTGAAGAATCTCATAGAACAATAAGTTTCACTTTACTTTATTATTTTTTTTATATTTTATTTGTCTATTAATCCAAACATATATGTTGATTTTAGACCTGCGAGAATCTAGATATGCAACAATTAGACTTCTTCTTTGTTGTCAACAGAAGATCTAATAAAGATTAGAAGAGAGAAAAAATGAATCAAAAGAAGTTGGCATCAGACTTTGAGTGCAAATATTGTAGTACTGGCAGTAAAGCACGCATCAATAGTTTTTATAAAACTTTTTTTGAATCAAATGATTCGAGTGACCATCACACTTCACAGGCGCCACAAGAGATCACACAGCATCACACAGCTCATCAAAAGTTGAGCGTGTCACGCTGAGTTGTTGGATCCACAGCTCCTCTGTGAAATCACCAACCACATTTTCCCTAAATTACTACATTTGTAACCACTTCACTCTAATACGCCGACGTCTCCTTTGATTGATGACGTTTAGCGCCAGTGCCATGGCAGAAATGTGATTGTATCTGCTGTAAATCAAAGTATTGGTCACATCCATCACCATTATTGACCTAACGTGTGAGTTAGTTTGTGTTTATTCACATAATTATGTTTAAATGGAGACAGCGGAATTGTGAAATTTAATTTTTTTCGACATTTCTAAAATTTAAATACATTTTTGCCCATATGTGTAAAACATCATGTTCGGTAAACGTTTGTTTCAAAGAAACAAAGTCTGCAAGTTGGTTCCAGTTGCCTTTATTGACAACATACCCAACATTGACTCTGATCAATAAATGTTTATCCTCAAACTAGCAATTTATTTCATTAATTTAAAATAAAATGATTTAGTAACACTTATTTACTCTGTATCAAGCAATAAGACAGAAAGACTATTAATAATTGAACACAACAGTACTTTTGATGGTAACATTTGACTGAGATACTGGTATGTTCATCCTGGTGTCACTTGTTTTCCGCCTATGTTCCAAGTTTCTTCTGTTTCGGTTACCAATTGGCGTTTAGGCCAGCAAAATAAAATAGAAAATTCAAGCTGTGTGACCAGAACTTCTTTTTTAGGTTACAAATGGACACCCTGCAGCCAATCAGAGTTGAGTGTACTTATAATTGGTCAAATTTGGAGATCTGCTACATGTCTTCATCATTAGCCTCAGTTGCATCAGTTTTCACACAAACACAGTGGTCAGATAATTGAAACTGGAGATTGTATTACTATGAAATAATAATTAAACCACGGTTCCAGGGTTTCTACCATCTTGTTTACCCTTAGGCAAACATGCAGCAGCGTCTCATTCACACATGGTGCACACGCACTGGCAGGCTCCATCCATCATCCCTTTTTCTTTTGCTCTACCAGTTGACAGACAGATTATCATCCTGGTTGTCTGCTTGAACACAAGTCTGTTCATTCCAGCGCTGTTTGGTATTTATTTGCACTATTTATAAAAAGCAGGATTCTTAAGCAAGTCATGCTGACCCAAATTGGTGGAGCTGGGAGGAGGAAAAAAAAGATAAGCATGTTAAAAAATAATTTTACTCGTCTGTGGAACATCATTCCAATGTGGGTGTTTTACTCTTCAGGAAAATAGAAAATCTTACGATAGAAACTGCAGTTTAGCAACACTTCTTACTTCTCGTGTCTCATCTGTCTCTTTGTCCTTTAGTCATCTTTGTCACCACTTTTCTTCCAGTCACTTCATTCGTATTTCATCCTCTTTTCCATGTTTGTGTAATTGTGGATGTGACCATGACTAACAGGTCACTGCTGTTCAGCACTGCAGCCAGTCCCTTCAGGTCCTTGTTTCTGCTGCTTGTTTAGCGACCTTGACAGCCTTTTTCTGTCCCTCTGAGTCGCACTATTCCCACTCTTTGTTCCCTCCCTCTCTCCCGCCTGTCTCTTCGATGTCCTTTTCTCTTCTTTTGCCTTTCTTCTTTTCCCTCTGATCTCCTCTCCCCTCTGTTCTTGCTCTGTTCCGGTCTTCCTCTTTGCTCCATGTTTAGCAACCTTGGCAGCCTTTTCGATCCCACTGGTTTAAATTCTTCCCCCTTGCTCCCTCTTCTCTTGCTCAGTATAATTTGTGCACATGCAATTGTTTAACTGCTTTTATGGAATTCAACCTTCGGTAGAAAGCGGTTAACAACCTCTAAAACAATTACCTTTAGATTGTGTAACTGCTAACAAAAGGTTAGCATTATTAGTGTCATTTAGGGTCAAAATTTAAACCCCGTTCCTTTATTTTTGCAATTATTTCTTAACCACAAACACAGCAAATTTTTTAAGTATGCACTTTATCCTGAGGGACATCAACCAATTAATGCAACTGGTACTGAAAGTAGAACAAAAACACAAGTTTTAAAAGTGTTTAAAAAGCATGTTTTTGTCCAGATTCCATGTTGTTTCTTTCTCATATGAGATGAATCATCAAACTCTCTAAATATATGTTCAGGGTGTATTTTCTTTGTGGCCTTTTGCTAAATTTGAACCTTTTGGAGAGTCTTGCTTTTTATCTTTTTTTAATTTTGGTTTTTATTGCTTATTTTTAAACTTACATTTAGTCATGTTATGATAGATCAATTGACTCTTTTTGCTCATAGGTTAGAGTTTGTCATAAATAGTTCACATTTTGCCTTGAATTCATTCAGTAAATAGTAGTTCTGTGGGGGTTATTTCTTCATATCTGTGCTGTTTTGTGAGTAACATCATTGTTTTATACCATTACATTCTTGAACAATTTTGCACCTCCTCAAAAAGTCAAAACTGTAAAAAATACAAATACGGTTAATATTGTGGATGAATGTATGATGGTCAGAATTACTGAGACTTTTTTTTTCCATTTTTTTACCTTCAAGGTCTGATTTTTAGTAATTATTGTTATAATTGTGAGAGTGCAAGGGGAACTCAAGCCAATGAAGTGCACATGAAAAAAATTGGTGCAAAATATTGAGACCAAAAGACATAAATAATGCTGGAGCTGTCATCTGCAAATGTTATGATTTATGCCATTTTATGTAATTTGTATTTTGTTTTCTGTTTTTTTATGTGCAGTTCCACCTGATTTCCAATATTTGTAAAATACTTTTTTGTTATCAATGCTTGCTGCTCTTTAATTCTAAAATACTAAAAAGGCATAGCACAGAGTCAAAGCCATGAATAACAAAAACATTGAATATACGCTTGCAACTTTTTTTCATATCTGTTTTCTGAAGCTGAACTCCAGTCACCCCAATCCTACAAATTACAGTTCTACTGTGCAGGCCGACTTTGAACAATAAAGCAAATCAAGTCTCAGTCACACCTCACGACTACTGCAACTCTGAACGAGGGTTCAGGAGACAGTCCCACTCAGTTGTTTTGAGATTCAGAAAAGGAGGTTCTTATGAAAACCTTGATCTGTTTGTTAAAGAGTCTAAGGTTACAAGAACTGGATTGTATTCTTAGTCATAAAGCGATCAGATTCCAAACCTCTGTTGCTGTCTTTCAAGAAGACTTTAGGTTTGTCTTAGTGACGGTTGAGACTCCTTGTAAAGGAACTTTAAAATCACGTCCAATATCCAGTTTAAGATCAACAAGGGACATTCAACTGGTGAACTTGCCTTCTCCTTTTCCTCTCAGTGCTTCCCAACATTTCCTCATTCCTCCATTCCTTATATCTCTTTCCATTTTATACTTTTTTTTCTGGTTTGCCTCTCTTTTCATCCCCTTCTCTCCCTCTTTCAGCCTCCCCCTTCCACTCTTTCTCTCACTCATCTCCTAATCCCTCCTCTCCACCCTAATTTAAACTCTTTGATGCCTTCAATAAGGGTCCATAATAAGCTTCTCCCTCTCCAGGAAAGCCAAGGAAGCAGCCTCCCAGTTGCTTTCTCCCTCTTTGTGACTGCAGGCACGTTAATGTGTGTGTGTGTTCTGTTTATTTGTAGCCCTACTTGAGAGCTTTCATGCTTGCATTTGTGCATGTAGCATAAGTGTAAGTCTGTGTGTGTGTGTGTGCGCGCACTTGTGTGACTGAAAGTAGTCTGACCTAAGTGCTGAGCACAGAGCCCCGAGGGGAGCAAAGGGGCATATTGTGGATCATATTAGAATATGACTTGACTGTATTAAACCGCACAAGAGGGTTACAGAAAATCATTTCTAATAGAAAAAAAAAATGGAAAATTGATTGAAATAAGTCAGACTTGTTAAATTGTGAGTGTGTGTTTCATCTATAGTAACTTTTGGTATTTTCATGTTTTTATTTATTAGTAAGTTACACAAAATCTAGCCAAAAACAAGTGAGAAACGAATGAACATTTACCCACTAACAGTCAACTAGTTGGTTAGTATGATCAAGAAATAAATAGTTTGGTTAGTCCTTAGTTTATAGCAAACAATAGATCAAATCTTGTATAAAAACACAATACAAACCCACAATCTTTGGGTAACCTACAATTTGTGGCTTCAAAAATAGAGAGACACCGAGGCTGAGTACAACAAGCTTATAACCTCTCTGTAATCTGTCACTATTAATTAGTTTGTAAACTTTCAGACTCAGATCAATTATATAAATATTTTTAAAGTTCATCCATGTCAAAAATATGGGGTGCCGTTTGTAAATCAGAGATGTCAAATTTTTACATCAATGTTTTCAGATATTTAGCGTGTTTTAGGAGAAAAAAACAGGTTTTGGTTTTTCAAATGCATATTCTCACCTTTAAATTAATATATTTATAAATGTTACATTTAATAACTAAATATTTAGTTAACCAACTAAATATTTAATTTTAAGAAATATTTAGCCTACAAACTAAATATTTAAGTTTTGCAATTAAATATTTAGTTTGCTCATTAAATATTTAAATCTAACCTAAATATTTATTTTTTCAAACTAAATATATAAGTTTTGCAGCTAAATATATAGTTAGGATTTAAATATTTAGATTTGAGTTAAATATATAGTTAGATTTAAATATTTAGATTTAAGCTAAATATATAGTTAAGATTTATATATTTAATTTGAGTTAAATATATAGTTAAAATTTATATATTTAGATTTGAGTTAAATATATAGTTAAGATTTATATATTTTAGATTTGAGTTAATATATAGTTAGGATTTATATATTTAGATTTAAGTTAAATATATAGTTAAGATTAATATATTTAGATTTAAGTTAAATATATAGTTAAGATTTATATATTTAGATTTAAGTTAAATATATAGTTCAGATTTATATATTTAGATTTAAGTTAAATATATAGTTAAGATTTAAATATTTAGATTTAAGTTAAATATATAGTTCAGATTTATATATTTAGATTTAAGTTAAATATATAGTTAAGATTTAATATTTAGATTTAAGTTAAATTTATAGTTAAGATTTATATATTTAGATTTGAGTTAAATATATAGTTAAGATTTATATATTTAGATTTGAGTTAAATATATAGTTAGGATTTATATATTTAGATTGAAGTTAAATATATAGTTCAGATTTATATATTTAGATTTGAGTTAAATATATAGTTAGGATTTAAATATTTAGATTTGAATTAAATGTATTGTACATAGGATCCGAACGCCTGTTCTCCTAACCCTAACCTTGACCCGGCACCGATGCGGGTCGGGTCCCAAATCCTGCTGACCGTCCGGTTCCGTGATTGTTCCGTGCATCCTAGACGTTGCTATTTTACGAGTTTTGAGCCCGAAAAGTCAAGAAAACAAACAGTGACGGTGTAGCACCGTCAGCTGATAGCTGCACTCAGACACACGCACGCACACGTCGCGCGCATCAACAACACCACAGCCGTACGCGCGCGCATTCACACACCCGCAGCCACACACGCGCTCCATTCATCCTCGGTACTTACGTTCCTCTGTGTCCCTCTCCCTCTGCAGGTCTCCCTGGGTGCACACAGGGTAGCCGACTCCTAATCCATAGCAATACGTTCACATATAACCATCATGCAGGTCACCTGTAGCTCTTTTGTTTACAGGAAGTCAGCGTCCAATCCTGCCGATCACGTGACTTACTGTACCTGACACCTGAACTGCATGTCCAAATAAATGCCATGTAAATATATAAATCATCTAAATATATAAATCTGAACTCTATATTTAACTCAAATCTAAATATTTAAATCTAACTATATATTTAACTTAAATCTAAATATATAAATCTGAACTATATATTTAACTTAAATCTAAATAAACCTTAACTATATAATAAAATATAACTTAAATCTAAATATATAAATCCTAACTATATATTTAACTTAAATCTAAATATTTAAATCTTAACTATATATTTAACTTAAATCTAAATATTTAAATCTTAACTATATATTTAACTTAAATCTAAATATTTAAATCTAGATACTATATACTATTTCGAACTTAAAATCTAAATATTAGCTAAAAAGCTTGCAACATCCTACTTGAAACTAAATCTGAACTATAATAACTTTATAACTGAAATATTTAAAATCTTAACTATATATTTAGCTCAAATCTAAATATTTAAATCCTAACTATATATTTACTCAAATCTAAATATTAAACCTAAATATATATTTACTGCAAAACTTATATATTTAGTTTGAAAAAATAAATATTTAGGTTAGATTTAAATTATTTACCATGAGCAAACTAAATATTAAATTGCAAAACTTAAATATTTAGTTTGTAAGGCTAAATATTAGCTTAAATTAAATATTAGTTGGTTAACTAAATTATTTTAGTATTAAATGTAACATTTATAAATATATTAATTTAAAAGGAGATGATGAACATTGCAAGTTGAAGGGAAAAAACAAGACCTGAGCCCATAGTAACAGGTTGAGTTTTTGTCTCACGCTCCACAAACACCCGGCTCAAATCCGCAAAACTCATGATGTAAAAAATTTGACATCTCTGATTTACAAACGGCACCCCATACAAAAAAGCAAAACAAGATCATTGTTCAAACTACTGCTATAGTAATAAATTAAGGAAGTGAGTGTCAAATAGAACAAATATATCTGTAAAAGTTTTTTTTTTTTAATATAAAAAAAATAAATCCCAGACTTTCAGCCACAGAAAAACAAGGCAGTTGTTCCTTTCAGCAACCATTTCCACACATCATTTATTCTGTTCTGGGGCCCGGGGGACCACAGACTCTCCCAGCTGTCATCAGGCAGGAGGCAGGTACACTTTGGACATGTTGCCTGTCCATCACGCGACCACAGAGAGACAAAGGAGACAAACAGCCATCCGCACTTACACTCATATGGTCAATTTAACAGCACCAATTAAGCTGACACGCTTTTGGACTGTTGGAGTGGCAGGAGGAGCTGCAAACACACTTTCTGCTGGGACTGGAAATATGAAACATGAAGTAGGAGTGCCATGTAGGAGTAAGAGAAACTTCTGCTGGCATTATATCGCAGTTCCTATTTTGAACATTTTTTTCTGATTAGTACCATATTGATAATGTAATAAAATAAGGTCCTCTAAAAATGCTATCTAGATTGAGTTTTTTTTTTTTTTTTTTGAGAATTAGGCCTGAATTTTTGTATCTGTGACCACACCAACAGAGTACGTCTGTTAATTAAAATTATAAAGAAAATGGCATTTGACAAAAGGTTCTTTAGTAATTTTGTACCACAGAAGTGCTTATGCACAGCTGATCTCTCCCCGGTGGGCTCTGCCTTTAATTTTTTTACTGGAATGCTGCTACTTTCAGCCCTGCTTTTAGTGAATCAGACAAAAAAATCCTTAATCTCATCCATCGCCGTGTTTTTAAAGACCTATTTAATTTATGATACAAGTAATGCAGGTACAATGTGAAAATGAAATAGTATTTCCAGTATTGACTTTTATTTTAAATTATGAGTCACAAAAACTTCCATAAAATCAGTCCAACGATTCACGAATCAAACCACAATTCTTAGATTTTGATATGTTTGTTGCTATGTGTATGTCTTTTTACTGGATGTTTGAAAATGTACATTTATTTGTATTGAATCACAACCATTTATATATTTGTTTAGAACAAATCAGAATGAACAAAATTGATAAAACACAAACATTTTGATAGAAAGAAATGGTGTCGTTACTTCAAACAAGTTTTTTTGTTTGTTTGTTTTTTTTGGTCAACCTTCTGGTTAAGTTCAGCAGTAACATAAATATCTTAAAAATCATAATGACATCCCTTCAGCTGTGCTGTTAATTTGCGTGAGGCTACGATTCTCCGCTTCACAATTCCCTGGAGTTACCGTAACCAAAACTATCTAAACACTTGAGCCAAAGCTCCGGTGTTAAAACGGATTCAGTTTTTCCAGAACTTATGTCATTGAGCAGAACTTCTGTCTCATTTTTTGAACAGAAAAAAAGCACTCGCAAGTTTTACTTTGAAAACAGGAAGCTTCACCGACACAAAGATTTGTTTACTTCTGGTGAAGGTAGCGCTGCCGTTGTTATGATCGCTGCACATTCAGCTTTGTTTTAATTCATAATATTAAAATCCAACATTATTCTGTATTTCAGAGCAATAAATATGTCGTTTCCAAACAATATTTTACTCCACTTTACTATATTTATAAAAATCGTGAAAAAGCAATCTTGGACGATGCAAATATTTGTTCTTGGATTTTTGGGAGTAGTATCTGAGCGCTCGATTACTTGTTACAACCCTATTCAAAACATGGAAGAGACATTCATTTGTAAATTGATCATGAGGGAAGAATTAATATAATAGATTTGCACTGGTTTGACTTTCTGCACCAAGCCTCTTTACACTGTAGGTGGTGGACAATTGCTAGTAAACAGTAAGAAAAAAACAAAAGAAAAAGAAGAAGCCCCTCCCCTTAAGATGGCAAACGCTCACAAACAATTGTGTCAAGGATTTTGGGTTGCTGTTCCCGTCACAACTGTGTTCAGGTTTTCAATGTACAGGTGTAACCAGCTCAGCCTTGGTGCTGGCTGGTTCAAGACGATCTCTGCGTTGTGTTTGGTTGTTTTAGAAGACAGGACAGCCGACTTGTCTTTGATTCTGGGTTTATTTTTCTGTACACGAAAAATGGCGATGGTCAGACACGGAAGGCTCCCGCCCGCATTACACATGCAGCACGCTCGGGCGTGTCTGTGTCACAACTAATCAATACAAAAAATACTTTACAAAAGAGTTTTAGAACAAAGTTATATACCTGTACACGAAAAATGGCGATGGTCAGACACGGAAGGCTCCCGCCCGCATTACACATGCAGCACGCTACAAAAAAATAAAAAGTTCCTTTTACATGCCTGTATTAGCCAACTTAAAATACATTAAGGCAACAAAAATACAATTAAATTACATAAAACAAAATGATATTTCACAAGACATAGATTACAAATGAAAATGCATAAATAATATGGAGTGCTGCAAAGTGCGACCTACCTCGGGCGTGTCTGTGTCACAACTAATAAAGTTTTGTTGCTGCACAGCTACTACAGACACGCACCGATAGGGGGCGCCAGAGAGTCCATAAAAAAATAATAAAAATAAATCCTGTTGCAAGTGGATTCACCTTTAGACTGTTACATTCCCCCCTGCTAAAGTCCACTTGCACACAGGCACAAAAAAAAATAAACTCTTCAAACAAAAGCAATGAATGACCAATCACCAAAACATTTTTAACAAAGCAGTCCTCAGATAGAAACCAAAATAAGATTAGGAATAATGTAATTGTTACATCTCCATAGTACCTTGCTGAAGTAGTCAGCACTGGTGAAATAGAAGATACAGTCACAAAATCTCAGTCAAAAGACCACTCCAAAAGAGTCAGTGTGGAGGGAGCTGGCCAGTCTCTTCTACCACACATGGAGGAAAATATGCCTGTTACATATTTAATATCTATCAACTGTAATCCACCACAGTACATTTAACAGAAATGCAGTACCTTACAAATTCAATAAAAATGAGAAAAGAGAAAAAAAAAAAAAAATTTTGACCCCAAAAAATTCAACCTGGAGCTCTAAAACAATTAATTTCTTTCTCTACTTTCCAACTAAGACGTCATCCCAGTTCTCTGATGCATCATTTCAATGAGTCTATTAACTGGTTTCAGCAATCTTCCAGCCCTTGATCGAACACGACTCATGATCTCTCTGGTCTCTGCAGTTGCCACAACGTTATGAGCAGTGGTTTCTGCAGATACTGCCTCCTTTGTAAAAGAACAGGGGACAGCTACCTCCTCAGCAACTAAGTTACCCGCAATGGTGGAGCCACCCTCAGATTCTGTGTGTGCCACTGAGGGGGAGAGGATAGCCTGAAGTGGAACATCTGACTCTTGACCCAAAAGTGACACAGGTTGAATGACATCAGACACTGATGTATTGCTGGCACCATGCTGCCTGCTAACCCCATCTGCATCATGTTGTTCACTAACACCTGAGTTTGAATCCTCAGATGACACAGACGGCAGGGTAGACACCCACACTCTCGTCCTGTACTCCTTTGAGCCATCAGAAGCATCCACTGATTCAGTCTCAACAGCAAGATCTGCAGAGCTTGACACAGAAACACAGTCCACTGTCTCTTCAGCTGCAGGGTCACCCAAGGGGAGAAAGTTCACTGGCATTATCAAGTTGCGATGCACCACTTTGTCTCGACCTGTGGATGTATTTCGGATCTTGAAAGTGTGGCTTCCTTCATTTTTCTCAACCACAACATAAATGACACTCTCCCAGCGATCAGCGAGCTTCTTTTTTCCACGCTCTCCCTTGTTAGCCAGCAACACTCTGTCACCTTCTTCCACAGGTGCTCCTCTGACTTTTCTGTTATAAAGGTCAGCATGACGCTGCAGTTGTTTGGCAGACGTATTCTGTGCAACATCAATGGCTTCTTTTAAGTCCTTTCTTAATGACTGAACATACTGACAGTAGTCAGTCACTTCAGGGATGTCAAGCACAGAACCAAAAACGAGGTCAATGGGCAACCTAGGCACCCTTCCAAACATGAGTAAGAAGGGTGCGTAACCTGTTGTCTCGTGAACTGTGCAGTTATATGCAAAGGTGAGACACTTCAAAGCTGCAGGCCATTTGTGCTTAGCTTTAGGTGGAAGAGCACGAATCAAGTTCCCCAGAGTCCTGTTCATCCTCTCACAGGAGCCATTTCCCATCGGGTGGTAGGGGGTCGTGTGGGACTTCTGGACTCCAGCCACTGCCAACAGCTCAGCGATCAAAGCACTCTCAAAATTGGCACCTTGATCTGAGTGGAGTCTTTTGGGAAATCCATAAATGCAGAAGTAATTGTGCCACAATTGATGTGCGACTGCTTTTGCCGATTGGTTTGGGCACAAAAAGGCTTGAGCCATTTTGGTAAAGTGATCAGTGACCACGAGAACATCCAAAGACTTATTAGCAGAGTCCTCTGCAGTCCAGAAGTCCACACACACCAGCTCGAGAGGCTCAGATGTTCTGATGTTTTCCAGGGGTGCCCTGGCTTCAGGTTCTGGGGACTTGCTCACTACACACCTCCTGCAGCGCCTCACATAGTCCACAACATCCTTATTGAGACCCAACCAATGAAACCTTTGCCTGGCCAAATACAAAGTCCGTTGTTGACCTTGATGACCAGCCTCATCATGAATACCTTTAAGGACTTTGGTGCGCAAAGATGATGGAACAATGAAAAGGTAAGACTTTTTCTTAGTTGCAGCATTCCTCGTCACCCGATACAACACACCATCCTTCATGGTCAATTTATCCCAGTCTTTCAGCAGCTTGTTGACCTCACTTGGTTCTTTTTTCTCGCTCTCGTCTTGATGGTCTCTGTCCTCTTTCTACATACAAGATCACTCTGCTGAGTGTATTATCAGAACGCTGTTTGTCCACCAGCACCTCATGAGAAAACACACTCAACCCGCTGAAATCTGGAGATGGAACTGCCTGTGGAAAATGTGGAAGCAGGAGAGCCTGTGAGGACATCCTGTCTTCATTTTGTTCATGTGCCTGAAACACTGCAGTAATCTCATCTGCTGTCAAGGTTCCAGCTTTCACGGAGGGGGAACACTGAGAACCCACCGACTGGTCTCTTTGTGGCACATTTTCGCCTGGATGAGCAGAACAACGAAAAGCCTCTTGGACCCCATGTGTACAAACAGCAGCCGCCTCAGTCAGAAGAACATCGTATGCGACTCTGGTTAAACGGTTAGACGTGCTGCGTTGAACGAATGGCTCGCGACTCATTGCATCAGCAACCACATTCTTAGGTCCTGGTATGTACTTGATGTCGAAACGAAAAGGTGCCAATTTGGCAATCCATCTCTGTTCACATGCGTCAAGGCGAGCTTTGGACAGTATGTATGTTAAAGGGTTATTGTCAGTCCAAACAGTGAAATCGTGACCTCTCAGCCAATGATGGAATTTATCACACACAGCCCATTTTAAGGCAAAAAATTCCAACCTGTGTGCTGGGTATTTGGACTGTGCATGGCTGAGAGACTTGCTCGCAAAGGCAATCGGCCTAGCACATGTCCCGCTTTCAGGAATCTGCGACAAGACCGCACCCAGGCCATTGGTGGACGCATCTACTGAAAGTAGAAAGGGTTTGTTAAAATCAGGATGGGCCAGAAGAACTTGATCCAACAGAGCTTGCTTTAGCTGACAAAAAGCATTTTTACATTCATCTGTCCAGTCATCAGGTTTTAGTTTGACTTTTATTTTTATTTTTATTTCACCTTTATTTAACCAGGAGAAAACTCATTGAGATTGCAAATCTCTTTTGCAAGAGTGTCCTGGCCAAGAGGCAGCAAAACATTTAACAAATATTACAGGACAGACAAAACAATTACACATTACTAAATACACATTAAAAGGACTTTCACCTGTTTCAGTTTTCTTTTCGGACCACGAGGACTCTTCCTGCCCGACACAAGCCCAAACAGAGGTTTGGCTATTGAAGAACACCCTTCAATAAACTGCTGATAAAATACAACCATTCCCAAGAATGATCGTATCTTTCGCTGAGAAGGCACCGCCGTGCCATCCTCCATGAGATCAGATTCTGTCAGTGATGTTATGGCAGCAATCTTTTCTGGGTCAGAACGGATGCCATCTGCGTCAATAATGTGCCCTAAAAACTTCACAGATCGCCGTAAGAAATGGCATTTCTTTGGTGCTAACTTCAAATTATTTGCTTTGAGTCGTTGAAACACCATCTCCAACCGTTCCAGGGCCAAAGCCGCAGTGGGGGCAAACACTAGGACGTCATCTAAATAACAAAGAAGGCTGAGGAAATTTTGGTCACCAAACACACTCAGCATCATTCTCATGAAGGTTGCCGGGCTATTGCATAGCCCCTGCGGCATCCTATTGTATTCATAGAGCCCGAATGGTGATGTGAAAGCAGTGTATTTTCTATCCTCTTCATGCACTTCTACATTATAATAGCCTGACGTGAGGTCCATAGTGGAAAAGAAAGCATTGCCACCCAATGCTGCCAGGGCATCCGCTGGATGCGGAAGTGGGTGAGCATCTTTAACAGTCCGAGCGTTGAGCCATCTGAAGTCATTGCAGATTCTCAAGTCTCCAGATTTCTTCCAAACTAGCACCAAAGGAGATGCAAACTCACTGCTGGATTTTCTAATTATGTCCCTTTCCTCCATCTCATTCAGAACTTGTCGCAGTTTCTCATATTGAGTGGGTGGTATGCGCCTGCATGGCAGTCGAAAAGGGCTTCCATCAACAACCCTTATTCGATGGAGACAACCTGATGCTTTTCCACAATCCAACTTGTCCCGTGAAAAGATGGACTGGTACTCAACAATAAGGTTGACAAGTCTCTCCTTATCAGCCAGTGACACTTCACATGCATCTATGTCAATGTCTGACAATCCCAAGTTGTACAATGGGGAGTGCTGTGGGTCAATCTGACTATTTGGCTCCTCAATCTGCTGATGGTCAGGAAGGCTGGACACATCAGTGACCAAGCTGTGGACGTCTTGGCAACATTCTGATGCTCTGGTGGGTACTTGCACATTCTGCTTGATGACAGACTGAGAGGGACTGTTCGACTTTGGCTCACTGAAACTTTCTAATGCAGCACATGAATATACATCCACCAACTTCGCATTTCTTTTTACAGTGACTGGTTTATCAAAGGGATTCATTACTTTAATGGGTAACCACCCATCTGGTCTCAGAACTGCAACAGTTCTGCCCACAATGACTGATCTTGATCTTGACTTGGCACTAGTAGGCTCCATTACAACTGTACTACCTGTAGCCATGTCATTTGTCATCTGTAGCTTGGCCCAGACCAAATGCTCAGTCATGGGTTCAAGTGGAACAGCAGATTTTATTTTGCCAACGCCTAGTTTTTCTGGCAGACTGTCTTTACACCCTTCCACCCTCGCCACCAAACTGGACAACACAGTTTTGGACTCACCCGGCACATCAGTTGGTGGAGAAACAAAGTTCTGATTTCCCTGCTGTAGTTTCAATTGATGGATCAGGTACCTCAGCAAATTGCTGCCAAGAATGAGATCCTCACTCTGACCATCAATCACTAACGTGGGCACAATGACTTTGCAACCATAAACCTCCATCTCTAGATCACACATACCCATTGGAGTTGTTTTTGAGCCACCACAACCAATTAGCACAACATCAGTGGGCTCCAAAATGGGATTTGTCAATGCGGAACACTGTAGCAACCGTGGAATAAGAGTGGAGCTCAAAGTGCAAGCCATTGATCCACTATCAATCATAGCTCTGACTGATTGTTTGCCATTTAATGTGACATTTTCATAAAACAGTTCATCATGGGTCTGCAATATTTGGACATTTTGGAGGACTGGTCTATGTCCAACATCCCTTTCCTCACACACACTCTGGTAAATAGACTCCAGATCCTCATCAGCAGTTACTGGGGGATTGAACTCAGGCCTCACATCCACCCCCTCCAAATGCAGGCCAACTAGTTTTCCTCCTTCTGAGCTCCTGACTTATCTTCACTAGGCTTGGTAGCTGAAGCTCTGGAGCACTGGAGGCGCGTGTGATCGGGTGAGTAACAAAAAAAACACAAATGATTCGCTCTGCAGTGGTAATGGGTTGTGTGACCTCCATCCCCACAAATTTCACAGGCTACATTTGATTTAGTCTTGAAGGGCGGTTTCTGACGAGAAAACCCCTCCCTTCTGCTTGGAACTCCGCTTTTCTGAGGCTGCTGATCAAGCACGCGCTCCAACATGACGATGATTCGGTCAAGACGGTCTGTGGACTCGTCAGCTTTCCGCATTGCAGTCAATGGTGGCTGTGCAACTGCTGAAGCCACATGCTGCACACAGGTGTTAACCTCCTGTTGCTGCAAGATTACAGGAGTGAGTCCAGTCTGTGATATACGTCTATGGTCCTTGCTGTGTTCAACAAGCTTCTCGTACACCTCACCAATAGACCATTGAGACAGAGGTTTACATTTAAATATTAATGAGAGCTCAGGGTCGGGACAGTGACGTATGAACATGACAATCAGGTCACGAGGTAGACAGTCAAATTTCTTTTTCTGCCTTCGAAGACAGTCCTCTGTCACTTCCATTGCTCTGTTCAATCTCAACCAGTAGTCAAAGGGACTTTCACCTGGCTTGGGCAATGTAGCATAAAAGTCAGCGAGAGGGATTTCAGAGGAGACCGTGTCACTGAAGTGCTGTTTTAGTATCTCAAAAATGGGGTCTGGACCACTGGACAGAGACAAAGATGGCTGGCTACGTAAACCCACTCGTACCACTTCTCGTGCCCTCCCACTGAGCTTACTCAGCACTTCTTCGGCTTGTTCTGTAGCTGGTATACCCTTCTTTTTAAGGTATGCTCTCATAAGTCCCTCCCATTCTTGAACATTTTGTCCATCATGCTCATCCCCTTTATAGCTGACAGGTTCTTTAGTTTCAGACCTTATCACAACATTCAATAATGATGGGTCAGACAGTGTATTATTAGCAGATCCAGCTGTTCTAGATCCCAAACGGGAGTCAATGCAAGAGGCAATACTTTCACCTATTGAGAGCCCTATTTGGGTGGCTATACCCACCAAATGACTGTCAGGTGCTTCTGCTCCTTGCAAAACTTGAGAGTGATTTACATCTTGTGAAAATCTTGAAGCGGCACCATTCTCCCCCATTAAATTTCTAAAACCAGATCCAGGGGTAGAAAAATCGGGAGAAAGCAAGAACGTGCCTCTGCCCCTGCCAAAAGAGGGAAGGGGAGTGGATGTAACTGAACCTCTCCCCCTGCCATAACCCACTTCCCTCTCCATGGTGCAGTACAAAAAAGATTTCCCTTTAAATAAATATAGAATAAAAAAAATGGCTCTAATTTCCTTAATAATTCACAAAATAATCATAAAACAATATTTTTCAGAAGGAAAATAAAGCTTAATTTGACCAATCTCTAATTAGTTTCAAAAACGGGATCTGAAAAAAAAATTTCAGCACCTCTGCCTTAATTTAGATCCTCTTATCAGACAGCAGAATCGCAAACAAACCTGAGTTATTTTGCTGCGGAGATCAACACCGCCCCCGTGTGGCGTAATGTGTAACTGCAGGGAGAAAAAGTCCAGCTGCCGCTCGCAGCAGACTGAACCCACGTGGGATCGTTACGTGAGCTCCAGTCTTCGGGAATGATGTGAGGCGTAGTCCGTGCTGGTTGGATGATGTCGAACCAATCACCGTGCGTTGCCCTGCGCGGGAATTCTCCGCTTGAGGAAACCCCGCGTAGAATGCGCCAGAAATTAGACAGGCCCCGTCCCGCCGAATCCGATGCTTGGGTCACGGCACCAATGTAACCAGCTCAGCCTTGGTGCTGGCTGGTTCAAGACGATCTCTGCGTTGTGTTTGGTTGTTTTAGAAGACAGGACAGCCGACTTGTCTTTGATTCTGGGTTTATTTTTCTGTACACGAAAAATGGCGATGGTCAGACACGGAAGGCTCCCGCCCGCATTACACATGCAGCACGCTCGGGCGTGTCTGTGTCACAACTAATCAATACAAAAAATACTTTACAAAAGAGTTTTAGAACAAAGTTATATACCTGTACACGAAAAATGGCGATGGTCAGACACGGAAGGCTCCCGCCCGCATTACACATGCAGCACGCTACAAAAAAATAAAAAGTTCCTTTTACATGCCTGTATTAGCCAACTTAAAATACATTAAGGCAACAAAAATACAATTAAATTACATAAAACAAAATGATATTTCACAAGACATAGATTACAAATGAAAATGCATAAATAATATGGAGTGCTGCAAAGTGCGACCTACCTCGGGCGTGTCTGTGTCACAACTAATAAAGTTTTGTTGCTGCACAGCTACTACAGACACGCACCGATAGGGGGCGCCAGAGAGTCCATAAAAAAATAATAAAAATAAATCCTGTTGCAAGTGGATTCACCTTTAGACTGTTACACAGGCTACAAGAAGCAGTTTGTTGCTTCCAACATTGTGAACCACGGTGGGGAGAGGATCATGGTATGGGCATCATTTGCATGTTACTGAAGACCCCTTGTTGTACCATTGAGCCACTTTATGAAGCAAGACGACGCATGGCCCTATCTTTGTTTTAATACAATTTCTGGAAGCTTATTGCGTTTTCTTGTGGACATGACTAAATGCGCAGATTTTCCCTGCTTTGGATCTCAGTACTCAACAGTATGTACCACTTCCTGCTGATCCACTGAAGATGTGGGGACTACAAACCACAACCTGATAGACTTCACTGGAATGTCTTGACAAATCAGATACTGATGTTACCACCTCCACATGCTGTAAAACTGCACTTTTTGTAGGCGATCTTGATTGTGTCCAAACTAAGACACACTGGTGAGATATCAAATCCGGATCCTGACATGACACCACGGTGGGGTGAATAGACCTTTGGTTGAGAAACACTAACACAATATTTAAGCAAAAACAAACTATTTTGTTGAATGAACAATATCCTGCAAATAAGTCATCATTAGCTAAACAGACAAATTCCTTTTGACAAAAAAAACATTGATGCGTGTCATTCATAGTGGACAATCTGCCATGTTCATCTAGTGAAGTCATTTTTGATCTATAATAGATTAATCTGGTGACTTAAGCACACAGGAAATGCCTGTAGCGCAAAGGCTTTTTGACACACAAATATGCAAACACACTTTTCTGTGCATGTTTCCAGAGACTCCAAATCAAAACAGCACACTAAAACTCACTGCCCACTAGCTGACTGCGTACACGCACACTCCCTGCTCCACGGGTTTATCTTCATGATGATAGTAATCAGTATGAAGCCCACTGGCTACAAAAGCGAGCTGCTTGGTAGTCATTACCGTTAGCTTAACTGTTTACACTCGTTAATCAAATTAGCAAGTCTCACACAACTGTACACACTTGCAAAACTGTGTGCACGCAAACATGTGCACACTGGCGTTCCCATTCACACACACACAGGAGATGTAAACACAGAGTGGGGCTCCAAGTTGCATCTCAGATTAATTATCTCTGTCCTAAAGCAGAGACGCGGTTAGGAGACAGGGAGGTGGAAAGAAGAGAGATCTCCACACTTCTGTAGGTAGAGAGATGTAAATGAGATAAATGCACAAAAGGAAACGTGGAGGCAGACAGGAAGGAGAACATCAACAAATGCCGAACTGGCATGACGTTGAATCAAATCGTTTTTTTAAAAAGTTGCAGAAAAGAACAAACATTCCTAACTTCTTTGGGGGATGATGACGACTTGGAGATCATCAATAAATCAATAGATTTGTAGGGTAAATAGGGGGCAATAGTTACAGTTATGGTATGAAAGCACAGCATGAGAGAGCCTTTCACCGCTTTTTGCCTCTAAATTGAATATATGTTGAGAAATTATCGTTCAACCAAGATAATATCAGTGCCTGGTGGATTTTCCCATGAGATAAGTGATTGTCAATCAAAGGCATGCCCTCCAGCGTAGTTTACCCATTCATTGAGATCCAATTCAATCATAAACATTAACTATTAACCTCTCAAAACAGAAACAATCTGCTCTAAAACCAAAATGGTTTGTCACTGAACACAACATGAATAGTGAGTACTTATGAGTATGAGTATCTTAAAAAACCTATTTAGTATATAGTGAATATCTTAAAAAAAACTTAAATAAAAGAGAAAAAAAAATTCAAACAATTGAAAGAAAAAGTCACTAGATAATATTAAGACTCCTATAAAAAATCCATCACTTTACTAACAGAAATCCATAAAATATATAACGCTCGTTCTAAATTTATGATTTGAATATCTGTACATATGAAAATAATTGTAACTTTGTCTAAAAGATGCAATACAAAATCACTTTTGAAGTTTAAAACCCACTGAGGGTTTTTGGTGTTTTCTGCGTGTTCTAGTGTCATTTTTCTCATGATGGATAACATGCATAAGGAAAATTAAGCTTATAATTGAGTATTTGAGTATTTCATTATTCAAATTGTTGTGAATAAGGAGGAAAAAGGTAAATAAATTGTAGCTCCAATAGAAGGCTCCGGCATCGTGGCTGGTGACCAGCCCTCGGGGCGGAGCCTCGTGTTCGAGGCGCTTTCTCGAAATATTCTTATTTTTAAAGGGGTAAGTGTTTTAAAAACGCTTATTTAGACTTTTTATATTAATTATCAGGTATATATTTTTAAGCAAGTGGGAAATTTTCAAGTTTTCCCAGATATTATTCACAATCGAAGTTTAAAACGGCTGAGAAGAAAACGATAATGAACAAGCATTCTAGTGGTACTTGAACGCATCCAAGATTTCGTTTTTAAAAGCCTAAACTCAAGAATTTGTTTAGACCCGTCACTGGTGATGATCTCCACTGAGACAGAGAGACTTTTAACATAAAATATTGAAAAGGAAGACTAACCCAACCAAAACAGGTTATTCATCATGTTTCTTCAGAAGGAGCGAACAGACTTCATAAGTAAAAGTAACTCAATAACAGCAATTTTGGTGATTTTTTTAATGCTACCGTTTGTAAACAGAAGAAAAATGTTGAATTGAAATTTTAAAAAACATGCTTTATCTGTTGTCAGTCAAATGGTTAATAAGCAGCTCCGTAGGCAGGGTTGCCAGATAGTGTCAGAGCTTTCCAGGACTTTGTAAAGTTTGTAAATCTGACTGTTGACGTCAGTGCTCACCAGCCGTGAACCTCACCCACCACATGTCAATGAGATTATCTTAGTGGGTCTCTGAAGGAAATGTTAGCAAGTTCTTTTAAGGGTTTAGCAATTTATCAAGGAAACCAGGTTGGGCAAAAAAGACTACAAGACTACAAATTTAACTTTTGTGTTTTTAACTGTTAGAAAACAGGAAATGAAAACAAGTTTTTATATGATTGAAACCTGAAAAGCATTGAACCCATTTTGAGTTTCTCTTTTTCAACATTTTTTTTCCTTCTTATAAAAACAATTAATAAACAAAACTTGAAACAGGTCGGGAAAAACTTAAAAATAAAAAAGACATTTGCTTTGACACTATTTTCACAAAGATTTTGATTAAATAAAACTGTTTCCCATTTAGCCAACTTTATTCATTTGTTTTTTCCAATTGTAACAATTGTCAACGAATAAAGGATTTGCTGTGCTGCTTTTGAATGAATGGATACTAAATGACAGAATCCACAATTATCTTTTGGTTAGATTACAAAGACTTACATTTTTGCATATAACTGTTTAAACATGCAACTTATGAACCAAACACTTCATCTCTTCAAGTGAAGAGTTGGACTCAAATGAAGTTATTTTTGCTCCAAATCAAGCTATGTTGCCACAATCATTGAGGCGTTTCAGGGTGATTTTTCTGCATGGAAGGTCTAATTAGTTTTCTCTAAGAAACGAGAGATCTTGTGAAAAAGTGTTTAGTTTAGTTTCACCTGCTAAACCGAAATCATAAAACTGTCAGAAGTCAGGGATTTCAAACCAAATGCTGCACAAATGATCAGCTCTTCTTCTGGATCGTTCCTCTTAAATCACATGAGAAAGACATTTTCAGTTGAGAATCATAGCTCCCTTCATCATGTAAAAATGTGATTTATTACACCAGTCTTCTTTATTTTCTCTGCTCCGTGGTTAGGCCTTACATCATTCAGACCTGCAGGAAGCAGAATAAACACTGACTGGTTATTGATTTCTATTTGAATTTTTCAGCCCTCCAATTTACCCTCTCTGTCTATTACTTGGCATATTTGTCCTGACTGATCCTTTATTCACCTTTTTCCCCCCGAGCCGGCTGTCTTAGAGCGCTTGGCGGGTTTTCTGTCTTCTCTGTTTGTGGTGTACAGTCTCTGTGTCTACACTCCTCCGTCGGTTTACCCCTCTGTGTATTCATGCAGATGGGAGAGTGTCAGACACTGGTGAAGTGCACAGTCAGAGGCTCTATTCAGTTCTAAGGATTTATGTACAGTTTGTAAAAACTGTAAAAGGAATCATATTTTTTCGAAAAAGCTCAACAGATCAATGATTGAAGACAAAACTATTGTGAAGATTGAGCATTTTACTTTGTTTTGAGTTGTTCTTCATTTTAGTCATCTTCTATCAGTCGCACTAATCTTGATTAGTTAATTGCACTTAATGCATATAAGTGTCTGGTTTTCCGTTTCTCCTTGTCAGGTCTTCTGCTGTGTCACCTTTTTTGGTTTTATGTGGGTTTTGCCATGTTTAATTTTAATTTTATATATTAAATGTTTGAGTTTCAGATACCAAGCCTGGTCTCCACCAATTCCTGATAGGAAAAAAAAATAACGATTCTTGTCAATAACTTGAAAAACTACTTTTGTGTAGCAGAAGTCAGATCATCCTGTATATGACATTATCAGTTTTTCACCTCACTGCAACATCTTGATTGCTTTGTTTTTCTTTCTTGCAGATTTGCTGCTCTGCATTGACCTGATGGAGCACTTTGACCAAGACCGATCATTATAAGCTATTTATTTACTTTTTTTTCAGATTTGTTGACTTCATGAGGCCCAGATTCTGTGGCTGCAAAACAAGCCCTCAGTTACTACATGCCTGACAGTAATGTTTTCCTCTTTCTGACTCATCATCAGAGTGCGTTTTCCTTTAAATATTCAGTATTGTCAAAGCTTACATACCCCACGTTCTGATTTAAATATGTCAGAGCAGAGGTCATCACTGCAAATCAGCTATTACTAGTTTATTTTTACGTTGGATTCCCATCCTGACACAACTCTGTACTTTCAAGGCACAGGAAAACCCAGATAGGCAGAAGTGAGGGTGTTGCCTCAGGACCCTCACTGGATTTTTGGCTCATTGCGCACCTGGAAAGCAAATCCAGATTTTCTGTGTGCCAGTCCTACATCCAGCCAACTGAACCATCCAGCTGCAAAGGTTTTGATTTAAGCATTTTTTTTTTAGCTTTCCTTAAATTTTGAAATAATCCTCATCTTTGCAGAATTCTGAAACTTCACTGGATATCTTGAATCAAAATCTTCCTAGAATTGATGGGCAGCAAATGTACTCTAAAACCACTGACAAAGTCTTTTTCTTCTTTGCTTTTATGACCTTGTCTCTCCAAAAGTATAATAATAGTTCTTTTTTTTGTCAAAATGCTCTCAGTTTGGAGCTGAACAATGGTGCAGTGGTTGGCGCTCTCACCTCTATATGAGAAGGTTCAAACCCTGACTGTGTGGAGTATGAATGTTTTCTCTGCATTCGTGCACTCCAGCTTCCTCCCACAGGTCAAAAAACAAACTTCTTCGGTTAATTGCGATCTTTAAATTGTCCTTACAGGTGTGTGTGGCCCTGCGACAGACTAGTGACTTGTGCAGGACCTTCACTCAACAGTAGTTGGGTTGACTCCAGCAACCTTGTGAACCTGAAAGTGATTCAGTGGGTTCTGGAGATGGATGAACAGATGGATGGATCACCTCAATTCTAAAACCGTGAAATAAAAAAGGGGTACTTTGTCTTTATTCTATTGTCTTTCAGCAAGTTTGAATTCATATGAAAGTGTAACAAAATGTCAAACAAAGTGTATATACCCAGAAACAGAGAACCTGAATGAATAAATCCATAATGCAAACAGTGAATCAAGTCAAAGATGACATAAAGAATAAAAATGCTGAATAAAAGAAAGTAATATGGAGGCAAAAACGGAAATAGCATTGATATATATCTTGATAAAATAATAGGTTGAAACAAAGAAGTGAAAAAACTGGATAAAAGAGGCAAACTGAGGACGCCATAGGGAGAATAAATAACAAAAATCTGGACCAAATGAATGAGGAACTGAGATGAAAGGACACATGTAGGCCAACAGAGAGGCATATCCGCACAGCCACAGCGGTGCCAGGCTCTCAGGACAGTTTTCCCACTTTGAGGTGAAACTGCAGCGCTGTCTCTTTTATTGTATGTCCATTTTTACATTGACTAAATAAGCTTTGTAACAGCAACTGTTAAGCATCTCACATGGGACGTTTCCCTGGGTGACTCCGTCTCTCAAAACCTCCAACCTTTTTAAAGCAGTCACTGTTGGTGAGGGAAAAGGAAAGCAAAGGCGGGTGTCACCAGAGTGTTTGCTCAGCCTGCGTGGGGTGTGTGTGTGCGTGTGTGTGTGTGTGTGTGGCCTCTGATGAGACAGTTTCAGACAAAATTTGACAATCTGACAAGAGCTTTGTTTGAAGCACGCAGGCTTTTTAAACAGAACAACAGGTGGTTATCTGCTTTTTTTTGTGTGTGTCTCTTTGTACTAAAAATAAACAGAACCCACTCATATTTCCATTTTAAAAAATGTAATGTGCAAATGATAGTTAAATATTTTAGCAGATTGTTTTTTGTAGTATTTTCGTGGATTTTTATGTATTTTTTTTCCTCTTTAAAGCATTATTTTCTTGCTTTTGGGCAAAATCAAATTCTCTTCATGTACGAGACTTGTAACTTCACCTCAAGGAGAGCTGGATTGGTGGGAAGCAATCAGAAAGACTGAGGTGTTGCGCTAATTATGGTTTACCCCTGGTGTAGGTGGAAATGAGATCCTGAAATAACTACTTCTTGGTCCTATTTTCAGCTGAGGTCAGCAGCGGAGGAGTCCAGCACGCAGAGAGGTGTGATGCGGCTCTGTCGGTTTGACCCATACCTGCTGTGTATCCTTCACTCAAACCCTGGAGGGTGGGTTTGTCATTGTGTGTCTGTGCATTTATAAGCACGCATGCATTAATGCAACACATATGTTCATATAAAAACAGGTAAATGTTCAACTGTGTTTTTTGTTCGTTTTTTTTCGGGAGTTTGACCTTCAGCCGGAGCGCAAACGCACACCGCACACTCATTGTTTGCATTGTTTTCTGTTCCAAACACACGTTCTCACACCATCCTGCACAAATGTCAACACACAAACACTCATACCTCAACTATTAAGAGATGTAAATAGCTACACATGCTCCCGCTCTCCAATGCGCGGATGTACAAACAGAAACACGAAAATAGTTTAACCTTGAAAACGGACACATGTTCACATATTCTGTTTCACCCCCTCTTTGTCTCTGACAAGCATACAAAACACACACATGCAAACACTCAACTGCAGCTCAGAGCAGGATTGAGTCATCAACCCTCTGCTGTATAAGTCTTCCTCTCATCTCGCCCCTCTCTGCAGGACCTATGGAGCTGTAAGTGAAGGTCACGCCCATACAGTGCTCAAACAGCACCGCGCCGCGCAAACATACATTTTCTGAGAAGTTCGGCAACATAAAAGGTCCTGATAGGACACAGAGTGCACGTTTACATTTTCTTTAGTTGATTGAAAAGTTCTGATTTTCAGTTAAACATTCAATTCTGATCAAAAGTCATTTGGATGTTGTGGCAAAAATGATCCACAGATGCTTCCTTGATGCTGTACTGAATCAGTGTTACCACTGAGTGGATGAGTGTGCGTCTAAAGTTGTCTTGTGTGTCTGTGGTTTATAACTGTGTGTGGCTGTAGGGGGCCTGGTTTTTCCTCTGCAGGCTGGTTTGAATCGATAGCGCTGGAAATTGCTGAAATAGCAGCCTGATGCATACACACTTCCACACACACACACACAGAAGGGTGACTCACTTGAGCAGAAAACATGAACAAGAGTGCTGACTTCTGAAACAAGAGAGAGAAGGAAAGAAAAGAGGCAGAGACAGTCTACAGGGTTTGTAAAAATGAGTTATTATTTCTGCTCTCAAAATGGGTTGTATACGCGATGCAATAATGTGCGAGAGTCAGATCGCGCCATTCGTGTTGGAGGGGAAGGAGCAGCGGGGTTACATGGTGATTATATACCAATAACCTTCCTGTGTTTCCGTGTTCTTGTTGCTGCTCTGCTGCTCTCACTTGAAATCCCTGTAATTTAGACACAGTAAACCTGCAAACAGAGTCCATTGAGACACTCCAGAACCTGAAGCCTCTCGAGTGGTTTCCAACAAAAGAAGTTCCCTGATGTGTAATGACTGCATCGTGCTTTGTAGAGATAAGAGATGTGATAGCTTACTGTGTTGCTATTCTACTTAAAGTGTGTCATGGAAAATATTGAGAAAAACATTTTCAAAAATCTGAGTTTTCTTCTGACACAATAAAGCATTAGTAGACATTGTAACAGATCTTTTTACTCACATGTTATAAATACAACCATTTGTATATAGAATGTGTGAGTATTAAAGCGAAATACATGGTTGATTTATTTTATAAACTAAAAAATTTATCAGTTCTATTATCTGTAATACAAATTCCCAGTTTTGTATATATTTTTATGGATATTTTGCGTTTTCTGTTTATTTCAGTTTAGAAAAATTGAGTTCAACTCAACAAAACAGCACTTTTCTTTTAATTTTTCTTCAAAAAATTACTGAGAACAAATAACTGATGACTTAGCGTATGCTTGTTCATCTTAAAACTATTATCATGCAGTTTTTGTGCCACATAATACATTGAAACAGCCCAACTCCCCCATCTTAGCTCCCTGATGTCCCAAAGCTACTGCTCCTTCCAAATATTCTATAAAAACAGGTGAAATGAGGCAACACAAGAAGGAAAATGAAGAAAAACAATCATAATGGTAACTCCACCAGGATACGGACCAACACCACCAGAACCGAGTGACATTAAAAAGGTGGGTGTTTTTAGAAAAAAAAAAAAAAAGGTGGATGTGACTGACACAAATGTAAGAGATGTACTGCAACTCCAATTTTATTTAAAAAAAAAAGTATAAAACAAAATAATTAAGCAACAAAACCAAGAGTGACTAAAACCTGAAAACTGTAGGAGAGCAAAAGGAGAAACAAAACAAACAACCCAACACTGGCAACCTCGACTTTAAAAGGACAAAGGGTTAATTAAATGAAAGAGAAAAAGCTCTGGATAATTGTAAGATCCAGAGCTGTAAGTAAAGCATAACTTAACCAAACCAAGTAAAGCTGAACTAAAATGGCAAAAATCTGCAAACCAAGAATGCCTCATGGAGGTTTTTATGAGAACTCTATTGGAACAGATAAAAGGCTGTTAAAAAGACCTTTAAATCAATTCTGGAAGTCAGTGCAGAGTTGTGGGTTAGCCCAGGAATAAAACCGCAGGAAATATCTGCATTTTAATGTAATGTTCCAACAATAGAACCAAAGAACGGTTTGAACATTTAACATTAATGTTTGATCATATACTGATTTAAATAAACTTAATTAAGCTGCTTTCTCTGCTACTGCTTAAACATCATTTCATATGATTCATTTATCATGGAGGATGGAACTGAAAATGAGTTGTTTACCACAGTACACTATAATCATGTTGAAAATGTCATTTACAAACAAAAAAATTGTATTTCTGGTTCACAAATTTACATTTTTTTCACAAGTAATTTAAGCTTTTAAATAAGTTTTTGTACAAATAGCTCAGAGTGCTTTTAATAAATATGATGTCCTTTTTAACTCCTACATTTATAGATTAGCAAAAGAAAATGATCTCTAAAGTTTTGATTGTTTCAAAGTTAACTCCCAGTAATTGTCTTTTCATGTTTTGCTTTGCTACAAATGCTTGTATTCTGATTGCAGATCTGCATGAAGGAAACAAAATCAAACATTTGGTTCAATAACTGTGTACATACATGAAGAAAGGAGGAAAAAAAGCAAACATTTTAAAACTATTTGTGAAATATCCATGTTTTGTGTACACTGTGGGCCTTTGTTGTCTGCGACGCCAGAAGCTTTTAGATTGTAAAGAAAGAGGTAATATTAGTGCAGCATTTTTACCCCTTGGAGAGAGATGAATCCAGATCAATGTTGCCCACAGCTCTGCAATCAAATCAAGTTTACAAGTTACAGGATATGATGGAGGGAACAAGTTTGATTATATTTCCATTTTAGTTTGAACGGCTGTTTTCTTTATTGCTGTGGTTTTTTGTATTGTTCTTTTAATGGTTAGGATCTACTTCTCCTATGGATGGAAAGGATAGTGATTTTCTGAAAGTCTGTTCCAGTTGTTAAAATGTGTTTCTCCATAACAACATTCTATTTGTGGGCAAACGTCTGACTTTTTTTGTTAAATCTTTAAGATAGGGCTTACAGTCTACACAGAAAAAAGTTAAAATTGATGAGAATGTCAAACGGTTTTAGAGAGTAAAAGTATTGAAAAAATATCCAACCAAATTGGGAACAAAAAGAAATGAACTGAACTGATATTTTTAAAGAAGAAAAGAATAATTTAGTGATCTCAGTTGGGAGATCTTTCATTAAACGTCATTTTGCTGTTGGAACGTCTCTTTTCTCGTTTCCGCTCCAGGACTGTATCGTTTTTCAGCAAAGAAATTCAACAGGCTGAACTCTAGCAACAAGAGTCTTTGTCAACAATGTGTGTGTGTGTGTGCGAATGTGACACACGCGCAAGCGGTTGCTGATATTAAACATTCACTCAGCTACTGGTGCTGTTAGGCTCCCAATCTGGGTCAAGTCTCCCTCCTCTGCTCCCTGAGCTACCTCCATCCCTCCATCCTCTCCTCCCCATCTCACTCTCCGTCTCCTGCTTTCGCCTCGGCTCCCTGAGTGCTCTCTGTCTGTCTCATTTCCTTCTCGTCCTCTTTTCTCCACCCACCCTCTGTCTCTCCGTCTCTCCTGCTCTCTCAAAGGGAGTGTTTGCTTAACTACAGAGCTCAGAGGCAGGCTCCCGCTCTCGTTCAGCGTCCAAGTCAAATGGAGACACCTATAAATGTTTGAGAGACGTGATTAATAATTCCTGCTAATTTTCCCGCGCTCGCTTGCGTCTCCATCCGGAAGAATTTGTATTGTTGTCATTTGCACTTCATTACTCGTACAGTATTGTGTTCGGAATGTGCAATTTAATCAGCATTAGCTGCTTCATTTGTGCCTCAACTGCAAGGCTGCAGCAGGCACTCGTGATATTCAGAAGTACAAATGATTTGACGACCTCACTTTTCTTTTCTCCGTGCTGCATGTCTGTCTCCACCAATCCAAAACCGCTTCTCAGTTATTATCTTTTACTCCTTTCCAGGCTTCAGCACACACGTATGAATTAGTTAGCAGCTAATTAATCTCCTGATAGAAAATAACTCCAGAGAATCTGAGACTCTTTCTCTTAAATAAATGTATAATCAGTGGCTTTGAGGGCATTAACTGGAGCTAACTTTCCTCATTTTATTACCAGTTGAGGGAAATATCACTTGTAAATGAATCTGCTATTTACAAAGTAGGTTGATGATCAAAGATTCACCTTGGAAATAGAAAAAAAATCAATAATTTCATTCATAATTAGGATTACTTTACTAAAAAGTAAAATCAAAAATATTGATTTATTTTTAGTAACTTTGTGACAATCTGGTGTATTTAGTGTCATTTTTTTCGGCATTTTTCTGTATAGATGAATGCATCCAAAACATGAAACACAATCCTATAAATAAAACATATGAACATCCCATGTGACTCTTTGCAGCATTTACTTCTACTTCAGCATCAGGTATGTTGCTTGCAGTGCACAATGTAAAGTGAAAACTAAGTCTTTATGTCACAGTTTAGCAATTTTGGTGCTTGATACAACAATAATAGAAATAAATAAATATGTTGTGTTTCATATATATATATATATATATAAATATATGACCTTGGAGCAGGTGGGTCTTCCAGCCCAAACAGTGAATCATCAGCTGCAGGTGAGACACATCGCCTATAGGCAATAATAATGCAAGCAAACAGAATTTACAATATTTATGCTTGGTATAGTGCTTTATCTGGACTTATGCACACCTGCACTAGGACAGTCTTACCATAAAAAAAAACAATACTGATACATATCTGCATGCAGAACTAAGATTTATGCATTTATTTGTCTCTTTCTTTTTTGGCCTTGTGTTGCAATTGTTGGCAACTAACCATAAATTAGTGCAAATTATCTTTTTTTTTTTTTTTTGCCACAAAGTGTTTCACTGTCCTATTTTTAATTAACGTTAGTTTGGAAATGTGACATAAAGCTGTGAATTTTATCACCAAAGGCAACAAAATTTAAAAAAAAAAACTGTTTTTGTGTGTTAGTATTTTTAGTGTAACAGGTTTTCCTATAAAGTTCCCTGTGAAAGCAGCAAAATGCTGGTTTAATAATATTTATAAAATATTAACATACATGAAATGACATCCATAAAACTGAATATACATGTTGTAATATCAATATTTCAGATGAGTTGTAATTATAATTTATGCTCGATTAAACATAAGAACAGATAAATCTGAATGTTTGTCATTTGGCCTCAACATGCCTCGTCTTTGTTCCACACCTCCACCTACCGCAGTTGTGAACAGCACTTGTCTTCACGCGGCTGATGTTTCTGATGACAGCTGACATTTCTACAAATAGCCTGAGAAGTGGTGAGAACATTCACAACCCTGTCCAACACTGTTTTGCTCTCAACATCATGTGCGTTTGCAGCCGGTGGAGGATGTAGCAGATAGATAGGAAAGATGAATGACAAATCTGTTAAGCAGAAACAGAGGATTCATCTTTGTGACCAGGTGGAATCATTTCTACTCTGCACAGCGTTGCAGTTTTAAGATCAATAGGAAGTCTAAGAAGATGTCCTGTTTATTATTTTGGTTTATTCCAAAGAAAAAAGTCTCATTAAAACACAAATTTTGACATTTAAAAGTCACATTCGTCATATTTAAGGCTTCAGTAACGACTTTTAGGTTGAATCTTTAAACCAATTAGATTTAGGTTTTTTTTCTATTTTTTTATTTAGTCCTCTTGCATTTGAATTTATTTACTTATTTTATTTTTCAAGAAGGATTACACTGAATATGTCTGCAAGTCAGCATCTTCTAAATGCTTGATCAGCAAAAACATACAGGAACGTTTTACACTTGGACACTTCAAATAAATTGCTGTTCTGAAAACTTGGAATAAAATCCTTCTTTTAGATACATTTTCAGATTGTAAATGAACTTTTGTGTTAAAAAAAGATATATTTCATCTCTTTGAATCCTGTCAATACGTCCAAATCTGAACTTTTCCATGTTTTTAATTATAGCGTCTAAGAGTAGCATGCAGCAGAAATGTATTTTTGACTGTAGAGAACCACAGAGTTGCTTTTAAAGGGACTATTTCTTAAAAATAATCAACTTTTTGAGCTGTTAAGTGTTTTATGTTTATTTCTCACTATAAACATCCTCAAAGCAGCTCTTTTATCCATTCACACATTTCTGAGTATTCCTCTAAAAACCTACTCTTTGAGCACCAGCTCCTCCCAACCCATGAAAACAAATAGGTTCTGACAAGCTGATGTCACAAAGTGAGAACAGCCCCTTTCAGGAAGAGTCTGCGCCACCAGCACCACCCCCAGTCTAACACAAATACACACTATTTCTCGGTGAAGCAAACAGTAACTAGCATACTACCATATAGCTTCAGATTGTGTTCTGTCATCAATGTCCGCCGGGTCCAACAGGTGTTTTCCACCTTAGACGGCAGTCTCTATAGTGACCGGGCTTCTTTAAGACACCCCTCCCTATTTCACCACAAGATGAACCACATGCTGCCAAGGCTGGCTCTAGGTCAGTGTCATGAAAGGGGCGGCACCCACAAGGAGCGAAAGGCGGAGCGTCTGAGATTGAGGCATCTCAATTTCAGGTAGAAAGGAATTCACAAAAATAACTCCTATTTCAAAAATAATATATGAGGAAAGGTTATACATGATCATAAATATGGATATAGTTCACTCTGAATAGCTTAAGAAAATCATAGTATAGGCGTTTTAATGAATTTTGATGCAAGTCTGCAGTGGATGCACTTTATTTTTTTCTCTGACAGACTGAGTAGATTTTATTAGTTTGTGCTATATTGAGAAAATATTGTTTTTGCCACAAACCTGCTTCTTTAGGTGTTTGTCTGCCCAGGGGCCTGCGAAAATTAAGATAAATAGATAAAGTGTGCTTATTTTTTTTTCTTTAACAAATGGTGTAAATGTTATTCATTGTGTAACAAAAGAGGCAACAAATGTGATTTACTGTCATACCGTTCCAAAGTTACTAGAGGTTCAACATTTATAAACTAATAAAATAAATGCTGATATTTATTAGGCGTTATAATAAATTATATAAAACCTCTCTATCATTTTACTCCTACAACCATAAACTCCTATTAGATAAAACAAATTGTCCATGATGGATGAATGCAGACCAGGCCAGAAAGATGCAGGCAGCAGTCGTGGTCCTGCTGCTCTCAACCAGGAAATCTCTCCACAGCAAACAGCTGCTTTTAGCTTTTCTTTTAAGACAAAAATTTATATCTAAGTGTGCTCTTATATTTCACTATACCTCGGACTCCTTTATCACAGAGCAGGTTTAAAGACTCTCCCAGAAGCTAGCAAATCTTTCCCTCCAGTCTGTGTTTATGTGAACGGCTCTAAACAATGAGTCGGTTAAAAGAGATTCACTGTGTGTTTCCTTAGGACGTTAGCCAAAAAAACTCCTCGTATTATTTGGGGTACCACAGCTTGAAACACACAGGAGGAAAAAACAGAAGAATGTAAGAGGAAGTGATGGAATTACATGAATTAATGCTTGTGTAGAGAAATATGTCTTTGAAATTGCTTGATCTCTTCTCTTCAAACATGCAATTCCTGAAAATGTCTCCAAATAGTCACTTAAGCATCTTTCTAAATTATTATGAGTTATTTCTGCACATCATAGCAATGTGTAGCTCATAAAGTGCATAATGATGCCTGTTCTAATAGATGACCCGGTGCAGCGCCGAAGTATCTGGACTTATTACCGCCCTCGCTAATACAGTGGAGGGTCAGCAAAGGGGCGGTGACACGAATGAGAGGAGACACCTCGGAGGTTAATAGAAGAAAGAAAAAAAAAAAAAAAGGAGGAGATAATGGATGTGGTGCTCTTCAACCCACATGTAAAGCAGCACTCCATGATCACAGAAAACCCACCAGCCTCCTCCTGATTAATCTTTTAGCCTTTGATTCCTGCTTTGGCTCCGCCGTGCAGGAACTTTTGGTCTGATAGGCTGATTAATTTCGTATAAAAGCACAGGTTAAGTTGCAGAGTTTCTTTCTGTTTAGCTCCTGGGGATTTAAAAAGTTGTGTGATTTTTTTTTTTTTTGCAGTGAATGTATTTATTTTTTTCTCTCTCGTGTCTTACTCCACAGTAATTCTGTGTACACCTGCGCAAGTCAGCAAGACCTTCATAACAGGGTTTTTGCTTATGCAGCACACCTTGTTTAAGGTCCATTTAACTCTTTGTAGTCTCCCATGCAGTTTGAAGAATAACATATAGATCATTAAAGGTCATCGTGTCAAAAACATCCCCGCTTTCCACACACACACACACATATACTGTATATATGAACACAATGTTGAAATGACTTACCAGGAAAGAAATAGAATAATTCACTTCAGCAGATCCCTGGACATGAATCTAAAGACAGCAGGGAGCATACAGAGCAATCAAGTGATAAAGCTTATTATCTGAGAGGAGCTATATTCTAAGACTTATTATCTACCAGGAGTTAAATGACTTTCAGGTCCTGAAAGGCCCGGTGGCCTGGTTTGACTCTGTGGGAGAGAAAAGTAGAGGTGGTTGAGAAGAGGGTAAAAAAATGATGCTTGGTGAGAAGAGATGAAAAGATGAGTAAAGGAGAGTTGAGGAGAAGGTGATTCATAGGTGTGGGCAGCCAGTGTTTTCTTTTTTTTTTTTTTTTTTGCAACTGCTGTGAAACCAATATTCTTTCGAGAGTTAGCAAACACACTGTACTTCATAAAGCTGGAAGCGACTGTATTGTGTCTATGTTGAAGCTTTACAGGTAGTTTACTATAGATGCTGTACATAGTTTATTGCATTGGATACCAGAGAGTCGTTGGCATAGCAACAATAGATTTGATGGATCTCTGCTTAAAGAAGCACGGTTGGACTGCTACTTCACCACAAGATGAGCAACACAGTGCAGGCTATAATGTAACAGGAAACTACAGGAAACTAAAATAAATAAAAGAGACAAATGTTCTAAAGAGTTTTAAATGTTAGGGAAATTACATCTACACAGTGGTTTCATAGCAACGCACATCAGCAAATTGATTTGAACTGAACAAAGAAGAAAGCTGTTTCTGTAAAAACTGTGGATGCTAAGGGGTGGTCCTGGTGGAGTTTGATGCTAACCCGAGAACAGTGAGGCTCGCCAATAAAAATGCAAAGCGTGCTCTTAACTCTGGTTGTACTGGGACCAAACGGCCCTCAGGAAAGAACCTGACAGTTCCTGTGGGACACCCTGTGCAACAAAATCACTGGCCGCTCAAAGCCCACAGAACAGGTGGTCTCGTTGGGCAAACCTCCAGTGATTCTCTGGTTCCCCGGTGAAAAGTTGTTGTGTAACCCACCTAGAAGCTATTATTCTTAAAAGTTTAGTCAGGTTTGGATTAATTCTGCTTGTTTTGCTCCAGATGAAGTAGTGAAAAAGCAATTGTTTTGAAAAAAATTCCATTGTCCTCTCTAAAGAGTAAAGAGTGGGGTTTAAATAAATATATGAATCTAAAATTTGTTTGACAACAAATATGAGATAAACAAGGATTTGGGCTGGATGTACAGTAATAGAAAAGAACTAATAAAATCAGCCATCAAGTCCGTGATTAAACACTCAATAAGAGCTGTGAATAAGAACCGAAAAACAAAACTTTCCTATCAGTTAATCACATATCAATTAGGAAGGAATTTGTTCTGGGAAATTGTGATGGTGGCACTCCTTCTCCCAGTTGTCCCATCTCAGTCTGGGTAAAATGTTCCTCAAACTAATACAGTTGTGTGTGGTGTCCAAAGCAATTAAATTGGGTTTAACAGAAGCATCAACACTCACTCCTGTGAGCTCTTTACAAATATCTCTGAAAAGAAAATCCATGTTTTGGGTGATGAGGACCTAATTCCACAAATTACACTCCTGGCTGTTCGATCTGATGAGTGCCCACAAAACACCAACATGTGAGCTTGTTTTTTCATGCTCACACTTTTTTTTTCCATCTTAAGAACACCCTTCTGATCACCCACATCAGTAAAAACCAGCAGCAGATTACATGGATCTCACTAATGCACCTTTTTACAATGCAAATTACAGCTATTAACATCAGGTCTTGGTGGAACAAACACCCACTCCCAGTGACACAGCAGTCTCTGCAGAACATTGCTCTGGCTGCACAGGGAGTGATCGAGGATCGACAAAAGAAGCATTGACAACAAAACCCCTGGATGTCTATCTGATTGAATGTCCAAAGAACGTCCTGGAACAAGACGAATCTGGCAAGGCCCCAACTCCAAGTAGCCAAAAGAAAGTGCAGGCGGAAACCACTGCACACCCTCAGAGACTGTCTGTGCACGTCAGAGGAGCTTTCGCAGAACAAGACTGATATATTTTACATTTTGGAAGCCCTTTTAGTGTTTAAATGATTCATGCCTTTAAAAAAGGGAAAGCTTGATGTGAATGAAGACAGTTGTTGCCTTGAAACTCCATAAAACATGCTAGAGACGTACAGTCTGCTCTATTAATTCCACATTTTACTGCTTTTATCACATCGTAGGGATGAAAACTAAACATTTTACTTGTATGAAATAATGAGTCTGGTACTTCTGTGCATTGATCCGGACGAGCATTCCACACTTCTTCCATAAATAAGGTCATTACATTCACTTCAAACACAGCTTTCAGTTCATTTAAACACACCTGACCACTGTTTAATTCCTCGGATGACTTTATCAGGCTGCAGTATTTAACCATCCTGGCTGCTTAAGGAATCCAAACAAGGATTCCAGGAATTGATTTCAGTCAATCTCCTGTTTAAACATACAATATTGACAAAGGTAATGCAAAGAAAAGACAGTTTACTCAAGAGTAAAAGTTTTTTTTTTTCCTGTTTCACATATGAACTAATCTAGAGATAAACTTGCCATAGTAGCAGTGATTGCCCTTTAAAACTCCTTAATAAAATAAAGCCCATGTATTCATTCTTTTCTGAAGTGATTGTATCCTCTATGAATGCTAATGACTAAGAAATGACAAAACAACACTTCAACAAATTGCCTTGGTTGGTTAAGATTATTCTTTATTATGAAGTGCCACAAAATGCTTTGTGTTCATTGTGCTTACATTTTCTGAATACTGGCTCAAAAAAGACAGGAGGTCCTCCCTCTGCACCAGAGATCCAAACCTCCTGAGATAAGGTGTGTCAGATTTCGCTATACAGCAGTAAAAACATCTTAGTCCAAAGGATTTTTTTCCCCCCAATAAACGATTAATTAGGTTATCATCATTCTTTAACTTGGAAATACAAAAACAAAAAGAAGAAGAAGAAGAGAGGTCAAGCTAGTAGAAGGTTTCAGTTCTTCTCTACCTGAATTCTAGTTAGTTTCATTGTGCTACTTTCTTTAAGGTGGAGATGAGAATGATGGAAGTGCTTAAGGAGGCCAGACCTGGAGCTCACCCAGAGACAGACACATGCAAACAGACTCGCTGACCTTTCAGCTGGATGATGGACAAAATACCCATAAGACACTGCAACTGCTGTTTTAGGGCTCAAAGTTGTCATTTTGTTTTTTATCTTCGTCTCATCGCACATCGGAAGAAATATGACAGATTTATTAATTCGATTTATTAAGAGAATGCTTTTGTATTATCAATAAATAAATAACAGTAAAAAAAATCTTTTTGAACTTATACTGCTGTCAAAAAAAATTTTTTTTTTGTTTAAACAAGCGTCAAAACGCTTGAAAAACAATACTTTGAGACTTCATTGTTGCAGATGCCTTTGATGTGAACCAGATCCATCATTGTACATAAACAGTGTCACTATAATTGTGCTGTGTCATAACCTAGACAAAATGTGGACATAAATCAGTCAAAACCTTCATTCTGGGCAAGCACACTGTCTTCTGTCGAAGGTTTTAATTGCTTGACAGTGGACGGATTCTGTGATTCCAAATGGCTCATCAGCAGGCACGGTGTGCTTGCATGTGCACTCATGCACTTTCGCACATACATTATTAAAAATGGTTCTTTACAGTTTCATAATATAAACTAAAATAAAAGAAGCACCTAGTGATTAGTGTGTCCTGGGTTTGTCTCTTGGGAAGCTCCATGAATCTGTGGGGGTTTCTGAGCTGCAGAGAACTGGGTTCAGCAACACCACTGTTGACTACCTAGATAACTAGTCATCTGTGAGTTAGGGGCTCATTAGAGTTAACCCATCTGTAGGTAATTCACTCATAGCCTATAGTTGGCCCAGAGGGGATGAACTGAACCTGCTGCAGAATAATCAGGGCTGAGTGACATGTTGCCTCTGTTAGGGACTCTAACAGCTCAACTGTAATCATCCAGCCAAAGTGCATGCTGGAGATTGCACGCTTTATACTATGGAAGTGCTCTGGAGGGATTGTTGAATAATGCATTGCAGTCAAAGTTGACCTCGGTCCAACTTCAGCAATGCACCAAACTTCACCTTGCTTTTCTATTGGAAGCTTGCTTACAGTCACCTGCAATTTTACACTTATCGTAAAATTAATTTCCCCTCATTGTTTGCAAACAGCAGATCAATGCAATAGAGTAGGTGTGATAGTCATGATGTGACACAAAAGCAACATATTAAAGCGCCACCTGTCTTCGTCAGTGATTACTCTCGATTAAGTCCAATTTGAGAAAAACCTCAGAGTGAGGCACTCTTTTGTTAGATTTTCTTAATGTTAGTGTAACGCAGGTCTCTCGGGTTGACACACTAGTTGTCCTATAAGAGGCATCACACCCAGCAGGTAGCTGATCCCAGCCTCTCTAGCCTACATCCTAAACGGTTCTACTCACTAAGAGGCAGGCAGTGCATAACAAGAGAGGAAAAACGGGACTTTTCTTTTTGTTGCTCTAACACTACATTGGCATGTTCCCTGATGTCTGTAATATTAGCATTTTTCTGTTTATGACTATAGGTGAAGACATACCTGATTTTTAAAACTGCTATACAGTAGTAGGTAATACTTCATAACTTCATCATAAAATACCATGCATTAGGTGATTATTGCTTTTGAAGAGTCCTATGGAGGCTCCAAGAGAAAAAAATATTGCCCTCGGGTTCTATCTATAGTAATTTGGCAAAAAATCATAAGCTTTTTTTATGATGTTGGCATAGGTTTCATTGTTATTATTATTATTCTTTTTTTGCATGCAACAATGTTAATATATAAAAAAAAACACAAACAAATCAACAACATATTCCAAAAAAAACGAAGTATTTAAAAAAAAAGTGACTTATGCTTTGGCCTGTAGTGGTTAAAAAGAGCTTGGCATTTATCCAACACACATGTAAACAACATAAAGTGCAAATTAATAAGTATCAAATCACATATAAAAATATAACTGACAAAATAAAAGTAAATACATAAATAAATAGATAAATAAATAAATAAATAAAAAAGAACAAATAAATAAGTTTACCTCAATAGTGGAGGGGATAATGGTCACTTGGTGCAGCAGAGCATCATTATTAACATTATCAATATTATTATTACAACTATACCCCCCCATCCCTCAAAAAAGAAAACTCTGAATGAAAAACTCACCACATTTCAGTGCAGAGAGAAAACTAGTAGCTATAGGCTCACTAAAGTCTTTCTTGTCATTCTCATCATCATTGTCCCTCCCCACCGAAAAATACGCTGTCATACTAAATCTAGATGCCGAGAGGAAGCTTTGTTAGTATTAATGTCTCTATCCTGAAACAGGCCGAGGACGAAGAGGTCAAGAGTTTTTGACGAAGTGCATGCGTCGATCAGTTAAATCCTTAAGTGGGCAAATCTCAAGGAGGAAAAAAATTGTGCTATCTTCATTATGTTCGTCATCAAGAGGCTCCGAGGAAAGTGTGTCGGGGCGGAAGTGAAGGGAAAAAGGTTTGAGGACGAGGAAGCGAGGTCGTTCTCCGACCCAAAAATATACTGTCTGCATTACAGTCTTTAAGGATAATGGTACTTCATGTCTGCGCTTTTGTCAGTTGTTTGATCTTTTTTAAGCTGTCATGCATCTAGGGGGCCAAGAGGGGAGAAGGGGCCTTTGAAGCAGGCAGATTCGTAGTGCTTGTTCAGGTAACTCTTGAGCGCAAAGGTCTTGTTGCAGCGTTTGCACTTGAAGTGCTTGAAGGCCGAGTGAGTCTGCATGTGAGCGCGCAGGTTCGAGCGGTCCGCAAAAGCCTTCCCGCAGTGGGCGCAGCCAAACGGCTTCTCACCTGTGTGCGAGCGCATGTGACCTTGTAAGAGCCACGGTCGGCTGAAGGCTTTCCCGCACACATCACACTTGTGCTTGAGGTCGTGAGTGAGCAGGTGCATGGCCATGGCGGGCATGGACACGTACACTTTCCCGCAGGTCGGGCATTTCTTCGCCAGCTTGCTGTCCAGCGAGCGGTGTGTCTGTTTGTGCCGACTCAGGTTGGAAGACGTGGCGTAGGTTTTGCCGCACTCGTTGCAGGTGTGCCTCTGGAGGCTCCGGGGGCTGCCCAGAGCTTTTCTTCTTGAGCGGCCATCGGTGATGAAGAAGGCATCGACTGTGTAACCCTCGCTCACTGCAGTGTCTCCGTTGATGTAGCCATCCGTGATCTCGGAGCTGGGACTCTCGGGAGACTCTGAGTCAGGAGCGCCGTAGTCGCTGTGGATACCGTCATAGAGGGGATCAGGAGAGGGCACCTTGATGCCACCATCACTCTCTCCGTCATACACGACAGGGCTGATGTAGTCACTGATGTAGCCACCTGAAGGAGGAAAAAAGAGGACAGCGTAAGATGAAAAAGGTGCAGTGAAAGTCATGATGCAGAACCCAGTAGAGGAGTGAAAAATACTCTAAAAAATGGACTGATTTGATTTTTGCTTCCGTGTTATAACAAACTGCAGATAATGAAGCACACATGTTGTCAGAAGAGATTAATTTTGACATGGGCAATGTTTTCATCGAATAAATTAATCAATATTAAATTGACACTTAAGAAAAAAACATTAATTTATCAATTCCGTAAATGCATTCCTCTTCAAGTCATTTTTTTTTTTCTGGCAGAATAACTTATGTTAAAGACGACCTAAATTAAGAGTTCCCATTTACTGACTCACTTTTGTTCACAAAGTTGCTTTCAAACAGAAATTAAGAAGAAAATAAATTAAAATATATTCAAAAAAATTTATTAAATTATGAAATTGATACCCAGCCTTAATATTAACAAAACATCTATTTCTGACATTTCTTCCAGCATATTATTTTTTGTTTGTTTTTTAGTAATGAATTGATGAAAAGAATAAAAAGACATTTATATGTAGAAATCTGTTGCCCTTAAAGCACATGTCTCAAAATCAAGGCCAGGGGCCAGACCCGGCCCTCGGAGTAACTACAGTGTATCCGGCCCTCCAGATCATTTTACTTTATTGTTATTAATGGTCTCATGTTACCTTGCGCTCATTTGTAACTTCTATAATTTTGACAAAATGTGTTTTTATGTAGAATAAAATATTGAAAGTTATTTAAGGTTTAAGTTGATTTATTCTGGAATAATTTTCCTGCCTTTTTATTATTCATAATTACAGTATTTTAAAGTAACAGTTTTAAAAATTGGCATTCTGATAGTTTTTTAGACTATTTCAGCATTAGCTATGATTTTATTAGGCTATTTTTGAGTTTAGCTAACATTTCAGCAACATGCTAGCTGCTTTGGCTAATTTTGTCTTTTTTTTCTTTTCTTTTTAGGCTGTTCTGGAATTTAGCTAATATTTTAGCAACATGTTTGCTGTTTTGGCTAATTTAGGCTTAATTTTTATTTTTTTTAGGCTAATTTGGCATGTAGCTCATATTTTAGCTGGCTATCAGCTTCAGCATTTTCAGCTATCAGCTTCAGTGGTTTCAGCTATCAACTTCAGCATCTTTAGCTATCAGCACTAACATCTCCACCGGCCAAATTCATCTTACAGCATTCACACTAGCATTATTGCAGGTAATGCTATATATGTGGCTGATAATAACGTAATAAAGTTACAGTTTTAAAGTTTTAAAAGATTTGTTTTAGAGTATTCAATAAAAGTTTATCCTGTTCGGCCCGCAACCTAATGAGGGTTTTGGATTTTGGCCCCTTGTGCGATTGAGTTTGACACCCCTGCCTTAAACTATTGGTACTGTGCCCTGACTGGTGAAATCAAGTCTCTACAGGATTAAAAAATGCATTTTATGTATTTCCTGTAACAGTTTTGAATTCTACAAAAATTACTGGTTATACAAACCTTTTTAAATGGAAGGATTATTCTTTTCAAGTTTTAAAGTGAACATATGTCTTGTGAAATGTCCTTTTTATGCTTGGTATTCATATAATTAGTTTACTAATTAGGTTGAAAACAACATAGAAGATGAAAAACTCATTTCTATTAAGTCAGATGAAAAAATCTTTTGTAGTGTATGTCTAATTAAAGCTCGAAATGAGTAAAAACAAATCTTACTGTGAAGTTAAAAATAGTGCTAAATTTTGGATTTTAGGCAAAGATAAAATTTTATTTTAGTGAATTACATCATCTGATGACACTGATTCAAAGGTCGTAAAAATTCAAAGTTAAATATCACTACTTTAAAGTGTTTAAATACAAGCAAACAAAGCCTGAATCGTCAAAAGTAAAATGTATATTAGCAGCTGTGAAGCAACAAGAAAAAGCATTGTTTTTCAAATCTTTTGATCCATAATGTGACAGGAAAATTAATCAAAAATCACATGTCTGACGACGTTAACTGGATTCATCCCCATCTGCCACAGTGGAGTGGAACATGTTTTGGTCACAAAGTTACCCTCTTCCCACTTCCTCTCCTCCTATGCTCACATATTGATAACTGATGCACAGCGAAACAACTGTGTGCCCAAAGTACAGCCTGACAGCTGCAGTTCTCCCATATCCATCTTGTCCAGGTGCTGCTGTAATCCACCTTGAGTTTGGAAGAAGGTGTGGAAAACACCAGCAACAGCTGCTGCTCTTAACAAGTTTGAAACATCTGTTGAAATGTAACATGGCTTCTTGAAAAACACAGCATCTGTCTCTGTTCTTGGTTGTTACAGGTGGGAAAATGTATTCAAAAATAATTCAGCGATAGATTTTTCCATTCGGAGTTTCATTTGAAATGCTTCCCTGCAGACCCCGGACTTGGAAAGGAAAAAAAAAGCTGATTTAGCATTTGAGCAGCAGCATGGGCAGATCAGAGCAGGGCAAGCCCAAACCACAGTGATACACCGCACACTCCCTCACTGCAGTGCAGTTTTGTTCTCCTCTTTTGAGCATTTTGCAGAACGGTTTTATGCAACAGTGCAAGCAAATAAAAGGTGTTTTCTTAAGACACAATTTAGTGAAATTATGATAAATAAGTGCAAATATTTTGCAAAAAAATGCAAAGACATTCATAAAGGGACTAGCAATGCCATAATCAATGTATAGCAGAATGTATAAGTGTGTTGGAAATAGTGTTTGTTTTGATCTGGGGGACCGAACGCATGCAAGCACATTCAACAAGGCTGAAGAAAAAGATGGCAGCAAACATCCATGGCAACAACCTGTAATGCTGTAGTGGCATCTTTTTAAACCACTCCTCTTTCATTCCTGATTTTCTTTTTTTTATAAACAGTTACATCTTTAATTACTACTTTTTTGAAAAAGAAGAAAACAAAACAAGTCCATGTGTAAAAGTGTCTGTAACACTGATTTGAGATGCAGTTTTTCAGGGATTTGTTTTTTTCTGTGTGTGTTTGTATTGAGTCTTCTGTGCTGGCTGCATGTCTGCGCTGCATGATGCTGTTAACATCAGATGCTAGTGAAGGAGACAAAAGGTGGCCGGGACAGGCTGCGTTCACGGTGCTGCTGAGGCGGCAGATCGCGTGTCAAACCTGGCAGTGCTCGTTAACCTCGACATCAGGAGCAGCCCACTGACAGCTCCCCTTTTCCCTTTCTTTTTTTTTTCTCCTCTCCTGCAGAGATTTGCACTGAATACACGTGTTGGTATGCAGCGACAGGTCAATGACAGGCAGGTAGCAGCACAGCAGCGACTTCAGTGGCGCACAAGTGCACCAAAAAGAACTCTTGTTTTATATGAATGAATGCATTCTATTCAAGCAATAACATACAAAAAGAAAACATATCTGAAATGATTCTAAACCTCCTGCATTGTGCTCTTTTAATTGCATGCACGCAGACTGAAACATTTATGCTCATGTGGAGCCTTCTAGGGCAAGAAATGTGCCAACACTGCAGAAGTGGAGCAGGAACACCTGGACGGTGAGCGAAAAAAAATGATGAAACGCAGCGTGTGGGAATCAGTCCCTGATGGGTCAGGCTGATACGCTGCATATCATCGCTGGATGGCTTTTTGCAGAGTAAATTGTTAGAGATAACAAGCCTCTTTCCCCCTGTGGTGGACTAACACGTCAGAGGAGCAATCTTAAAATAGTCAGGTTTTTGTTTTCTGATTCAACTGAATGAATGATCTGTCATTAAAGCAAGCGAACATATGCTGTCCCCAACTTTTACTTTGCTATCATCTCCTCTCTTTCAAGGTTTCAGCTTGATGTGATCCACAATTAAATCAAAAACGCCTTTGATTTGGACTCAACACGTGATTTACCAACTTTAATGGAAGCGTCAATGAAGCTGGAGGGAGGCATCATAAATAATCTTGGATTATAAACCCACAGCCATCAGAGGGGGGTTCAAATTGAGGCTTAATGTTTCAGGGGGGGATCTGATTATTGTCTTGCCTGATCTCATTCCGCCCTCGAAAGCTCTCAGTTTGTGCTTAGTGCAGTTTGTCCCCCCCCCCCCCCCCCCCCCCCCTACTTTCATGTTTTCCAATAGTAGCTGCTTCGGTGAAGCAGATATTTGATGCGTTGGCTAAAAGTAAAAGCCATCCGTGCGTCTGACGCAGAGCGGATGACTGTTGATTCAACCAAAATGTATGCAGACACTAGCTTCAAAATGCAACAAATGCCAGATCATTTAGAATGAACATGATGTTTGCAGATGCTTTCAAAATAAAAGAGAAAACAAAGGGTCTCGTTGCGCACTGGAGGGGGAATTCGAACCGCCTTCAACAGGTAAATCCCCCTCTTTGTTTCAGTTTTATTTCCCAAGCACGCCTCCTCCTCCTCCTCCTCCTCCTCCTCTTCCTCCTCTCAGGGATCGATTCGTTTCCGAGACACCTGTTAGTCCTCACAGTGTGAGCAGTCTGACCTACCTTTGTCGTGGAGCCGCAGGCTGAGGTCTGTCCGGTGCCGGTAGGCGTTCTCCAGGTCCGCCCCGTTGGAGAAATCATCCAGTTTCACCTTTTTCACCAGGAAAGACCTTGGCATGATGTTGGGCGCGCACACACTCAAACGCAACAGCACACACTCTCGCGATCGCGGCGGCACACACACTCGCAGCCGAGCGCCGACGGCCTGGCCAGCGTGCTGATGGTTCCGTTAAAGCAAAAACACACAGCAGGCAGAGCAGAGTAGAGCAGAGCGGCGGGAAGATTGTCTTGGAAGCACGCGGGGAAGGAACAGATCCGATGGGAGAGTTGAGGGAATGTTCAGTTTTTTAGCTCGAGCGCGCGCGCGCCTGTCCTCTGCCGGCTCAGTGGAAGGAAATGCAACTTCAGCACCGGACAGCTCCCTCTGGGGGGTGCCTTGTGGCGTTTGTGCTGCAGGCGGGCGGAAGACCAGAAAATCGAGGAGGGGGAGTTGCAGAAGAGATGTCCAAAAAAAAAAAAAAGAGATGTCCAAAGAAATAAACGGAAAAATAAAAACGATAAAAGGGAGCACGAGGTGATAGAGGGATGTCTCAGAAAAAGATGAGACAGAGGTAGAATTTGGAAAGCTTCTCTCAGGTGTGTCAGCAGTCTTGTTCCGTCCCCCGCAGAAGTAGTCCTTAGTTCCCGGTGATGGTGGGCGCGTTTACGCGCAGAGGATCACCAAAACACTCCGCGTGCGCACAGATGGATGGATGCATGGATGGATGGATGGATGGGTCGACGGCATCCCTCTCTGTCCTCCCCTCGTCTCGCTGTCTCTGTCGCCGCATGCAGCTTCCCGTGAGTGTGTCTCTCGCGATCAGCTGTTGGCATTTATACGGTGCAGTGCGCGCGTGGAGAGAGAGAGAGAGAGAGAGAGGATGGAGGGATGGATCGACACACGGGTGGAGGGAGTGCTTAATTTAATCCGTCCCGCATCCCCGGGGAGAGGCGACTGGCCCGGATGATTTATTGAAGCTGTTATCACCCCCCCCCCCTTCTCTTTCATTCTTTCTTTCTCAACCCCCCCCCCCCCCCTTTTTTTCATGTTTTAGTGTGAGTTGACGCCATGTTTTAAGGAGATAAGGATATAAGTTATTGTCATCAACAAACACATATTTTAACATTTAATTCATAATTTCCAAAAGTCTGTTTGGATCAATTCTCTCCATTCCTGCTAAGCACATCCTCTTTCTCTGCCTTTTATTCCCCCTTTCTTTTTTTCATCTTTTAGTGATGACACAGATTTTAAAGAGGGAATATTAACTAGCATGCTGAGAGCGGGGTAATTATCATTAATGTAGCCCCGAAGGCAAAAGGGTGTAGGCCAAATAGAGTGTTTTACAGTAACTACTGGATTAATATGAAGGTGGAGTGAAATGTGCTCCAGGGTCACACTGGGTTCACTCACAAGTTTTACTGCTGAGATGTTTCTACTATACGGCGCGCAGGGGAGTTTTATGGAGCACTTAATCATCTTTATTTAGACTAATTGCTTTTTGGTGACTCGTTTGAGATATAATGCTTCTTGTTTTACTTAAAGGGATATTATTCTCCACACTTTCAGCACAAACAAAAGATCTGAAACATTTAAGGTGTGATTTAAGGCTCAGCGGGGGGTACGTCTGTGTCTTTTGGCGAGGCAGGTGTGACTGTAGGACACGCTGATGTGAGTTTATGAACTTTTGAAAAAGATGCTGAACATCTGTTAAAGGTTAGAGCGAGCTGGGAGGATTATTTATATTCATAGCGAAGCCACATAAAGATCAAGTGTTCCCTCTAATAAAGGAGTTTAGTCGAGCACGCTCTGGAAGGAAAAGCGCTGTTTCTAAATTTTTTCTAAATAAGTTGTTGTTGACCTTTCGCCATGTCCCTTCAGGGGTCGCCACCAGGTTTCATTGATTCAAACAGGTGGTTTGGTGGATTTTTATGTCTTATGTTGAATGCCCTTCTTGACACAACCCTTTATTTTATCTGGGCTGGGGATGAGCACAGGAAGTCCCAGACTCAGGACCCCTTAGGGACCAGCATGAAGGGTCCTGCCCAAGAACCCACACTGGATGAAGCTCATCATGCCCATCTTGCATTTAACTCCTATCCAGTGTTAAAAAATGTTATTTCCAAAAGTAATATTCTAAATTCATTTTAATTTTATTTTTTTTCTTAAATACTTTACTTTGAAAGGGGAAAATGTGCCTTCATAGAACCAAAAATGACAATTTTTTAGCTTTTTTTTTTTTTTTTTTTTTTAATAAAGAAATACTTTGCAATAACTTTTTCTCCCCTATATGCATGCTGTATGTCTTACCAAAGTTAACAAAAGTTTGATAACTGATGTTACAGGAGTCTTGCACAAATATTGCATTTTGCAATCAATGGACTTTACTTGCAGCCAAAAATGAATTTAGATTAAAAAAAAGATTATTTATACTCAAAATAACAAATAAATGATTAATCAGACAATCTGAAGGTCTGATGAGTCCTTGTTTCTTTTTCTTTCTGATGGTAGGGCTATAATGTGTAATGCAGCACAAATGTGTGGGTCTGTTCTCTTCAGGAGCAACAACACAACCAAGGTCACGCCGTTCTCTTTTCTTCACCTACAGCCTGAGCTTGAACTTTAAGCTGATTGTTTTGATCATGTCTCTGAGTTCGTGGAGTTGCAGCCGTGTGTTTGCTTGAGGAGATATTAGTTCCAAACGCAAATCTTTTACATTGAAAAACAGAAAGATATTTTTAAGGCCTGAGTTTAAATTTTAAGAGGCCGTGGAGGTTTTCTTTACATAAAGCTGTGAATGTCCCATTTGTCCAAGGCAGGTGTCTGCAACCTGAGGAGCTGCACGCTTTTATCCCTCCATTATGGCACTTTGACTTTGAACACAAAGGCTATTGTTTTGAATAAATGTTTTGCAACATTATTTTTAGATTTTTAAACTGAGGTTATCTTATAAGAGTAAGAATTCACTTTTTGTGTTTGTTTTTAGCCACCTTTGACACTTTACTAAATCCAGAGGCAGTAAGTTTTCCCATTCCTCCATACGTCAGATAATTTAGCAAAATGAAGTTTGATCTACTGTCGGAGGGGTTTATTATTGGAATGTGTTTAACTACATATCATTATCTTATGTCTTGTATCTATTCAGAGACAAAGTTCATAAAGTATAAATGCAAATATCTACTGCATCAGGATCCTGATTGACACAGGATGTATTTTATTTTGAAAAGAACTTGTGTGTGCTCCATCAAAAATCCTAATAAAGAAATTCAACTTTAAATTTAATTATTATAATTTTATTTTATTTTATGTTACTATTATTCAACTAAATATAACTATTAGAAATACTTTAAGAAACATTTTGTAAAATAATGACTTAATGGCCACCAAAACATAAATACAGGTTCTAAATGGTGAGTTGGCACTTGTTTTCATGAGAAACTGGAAAAAAAATCTCAATTAGCATTGTAGTTTCCTGGTCCATTGTTGCTGTGTATAAGAAAAAAGTACATTCAGTGTCTTTTTAGGAACTTTGCGGTGTGACAAAAGTTACCATTTCCTCTTTTTTTATATAAACTTGATCTGTAAGACTCACAACTACTTTAATGAAGTTTCCCTCATTTTGGAAACAAAATATCAAGTTTTGTAATTTAGCTCCCTTAAGTTGGGCAGAGATTTCTAAAATGTTTTGCTTTTTTTTTTTTTATGGCCACTTAGTTCCAGTTAACGGAAAACATTGCAATTAACATTGACAGGTAAATAAAATTAATTATACGATCAGCTTGCAAACAGATTTTGTTGCAATACATTACAACTGTAAAAACTAAATCAAATACAAATATTTTAACCTTTTTATTTTTTCTTTATGGCGTTTTTTTCTTTCAAGTTTGTCACATTGTCATCCACTAAGACTTTTTCTGCGTCTTTATTGGCAAAGTAAATCAACACAGCCTCTGCCAGTCAAGCAGATGGAGAAGGACAGAGGAGATGTCAAGTTAAAGAGGCTGAACGGGGATGATTTGGGGAGAAATGAGGGCAATTCTGAAGAGTTTGTTTTCAAAGTTGACAGTGATAATAAGAAAGGTGATGAGTCTGAATCTGAGCTGAACGAGGCACTTGAGTCATGGAAGCCTGATGCAAAAATGTCTGGAGGCCAGCGGAGTCACATGTACAGAAATAAGTCGACTGAAGTCCACAGAGCTTCACTCTGACTCATATCCTACACTGTGTGCGTTTCTATTGATTACAGGCTACATGACCGCTTCGAGATCTGTGTGTGTGTGTGAGTGCGACGTTTTTGATGATACATCATGACTGTGAAAGCATTCTTGGCAGTTTGTATGTGTGTGTAGGGGTTTGTGTGTACACCAGTCCATCTGTTGTTCTTAATCAGAGGAAGAGCAGATGAGTTCCGTCACCTGGAGACTGGCTCAGGGAGGTCCAATTAAACTCACACACATGCACGCATGCACAACTGGCTTGACACACACTATAAAACTGCCTCCAAAGCAGCTTCCAGTCGACGGAAATAACTTGCAACATTTACTTCCAGCGTTTCTGAACATAAATCATATTGTGTGTTTTAGGTTTTTGTTTGTCGAGCTCGAACTGACCTACAACTAAACCCAGAGACTCCAGCTGGAATTCAAACTCGTAGCCTTTTTCATTAAGCTAATAGAGGGCACATCAAGCTGAGACAGGTTTTTGTAAACGCTTTAAAAAAGTAAAATGATAAACTTTTCCAAATATTGTGTTATTACACACAAAAAAATAAAGAAACAGTTTTAAAGCTTTTGCCCCAGACTGAAGAAGATGTGAAAGTTGTGTCTAAAGATAACATTTTTCTGCAGCACAGATGAGTGTGAAAAAATATGGAAATTGTGCACCCTCTGACTGGTGTCATCTCACACCTCTTTGACAACATCACGCTGTGATTTAAGAAGGAGCACACATTTTGTTTAGAACTCACTTTTCTTGCCCAATAATCACAAAATTATAAATTGGAGAAACTTCTAAAGTCCCAGATTGACCTAATTTGTGAAGAGCTTTTCAATATAGTTGTCCATCAGATGCCCACAGTATTATCCAACCACCACCATGCCTTGCTAAGCTCTAGTTTTTGTGTTCAACAAAGCAGCTCAAGTTTGGACCCAATAGCAACTGTATTTCTGTCTCAGTTCAATCATTCATCATTATTGATGCATGTTTTATCAGATTAACATCCATAAATAATAGTTATACTTAATTAATATGGGAAGAAATAAGTATCAGTCCAGTTTATGCATGCGTACTTCTTGATTTGTGTGTAATTTAGGATTTGTGCATAATTTTGGATTTGTGCGTAATTCTGGATTTGTAACTCATATGATAAATTGTGTGCAATAAGTAATAAAATTATGTAAAAAAAAAATATATATATACAATTTAAACATGCACAAATTAAAATTACAACAGCTTGAAACTAAAAACACATGCAAATGTTTAAAAATTACTCACTATAAAAACCTCTTATGCAGACACAAAAACCCTCAGCTACACACGGATCTACGGCGAGACTTACTTTACGTTTCACTGAATCGTCCGTGAGTGATGCGTTTAAATACTTCTAGAATGCTCGGTCTTCAGAGTTTTCTTATCAGCCGTTTTGAACTTAGATTGTGTATGATATCCAGTAAAACTGTGCAAAAAAACGTATTATATGGGCTGTAAATCAAGAATTACGCTCGCACAAATCCTAATTTAGACACAAGTCAAGAATTATGCACTCACAAACCGGAGTGAGTCTATTTTCTCTCCATAATTTAATATCTACACAGCAGAAGTTGCATGAAGAAAAAGCAAGAAAGATCGATTATTTTCACTTGTTTTGATCCAATCCCCTTTTCAAAACTATAATAATCAAATTCACTTCAGTAAATATTTCATTGATAACCAATGTAAAGAACCAATTGACTACATTACATTTGTCTGCTTGAGAGAGCAACATTTTCTGAGAAGGTTCCTTACCTGAATGCAGAATTCGTGAATATGCAGTACCATGTCTTGTGGATTTGTCCTTCTTTATTTTGATTTCCATAGCAAAAAGGTGGTTGCACTCAGCAGGGTTGTGTGTCATCACTTTAATAAAGCAAAGGGATGAACTTAAGAAAAAAAACAGTTGCGCCTATCGCTTTATCCTATTTAAAATGGCAGACGTGTTTGAGCTTTCAGAGGATAGATGTGTGTATTCTTCAGTCACAAGATGAACACAGATGTGCCATTAAACACACATTTTTCATCTTGTCAGGAACATCAAGTAGCAAAACCTAAAATCTCTGCCTAACATATTTCTATTTGAATAACATTTCAAGAAAGAGGCTTGTCCAAGCAACTTTCCCTGAATATGCTAGATGTTTCCATCGGTTTAAATGTTTATTTACTAGACAAATTTGGACAAACTGTTACCTTTTTATTCCCATGTCTTATCTTTTCCAAGACATGGCTCTGACTCCGTCCTCTTTTCAAGAATAACTTTTAAGGTGGGAACAGCTTTTCTCTATGCTAACCATAAAGTATTCTTTTTCTTCCTTTTTCTTTTCGATAACTCAAACACAGATGATCAATGCAATGCTGTTATTGCTACCTTGGATTATTTGACATATTTCAAAATAAGGTTTATTTAGTTTCCAAATGTTCCTGTATAGTAGTGGTCCTTCCTGTGCAGGATGCAAGGCAAAATGAAATAAAAATTCTGTAAATACATGCAGGAAAGACGGTAAATTACTGGCTTCTTGAATGAACCTCGAGTTGAAATGAAAGCAAGTGGAAGCAGGCCAATTTGCTGTGTAAGTTAAGATCCATTGGGTTTCGATGTTTTTAACAATTTTTGTAGGATTTTTTCCTCGATGGAGGGCATTTATAAAGAAAACTAAGATTAAAACTGCAATTCAGAGTATTTCTTTGATCAAATCCTTGTGAATCAGGAGCAAATGAAAAAATGGAGTTGGAAAAAGTTTGTAGTTGCTAAGTAAAAAGTACAAGCGGTATGCCACAAGCTCCTTGCTCTGCTCCATTCTGATGCATCCACTTGCAGACAAATAGATCTGCGTTTGTTTTTATTTTTTTCATCTGAGCTGGTATTTGGCTCTAAACTGTACGGCTGGATTGTCCAATTTTGCTTCTGCTGCTCAGCTGATATAAAGTTGGGCTTGTAAACTAGCAGGAAGAAGAATGATGGGAAATTAGTGCAGGCTTACTCTGCGTCATCAGTGCTCAGAGGTGAATTTCTCCACCTGTAGGCTGGTGCTGTAAACTTCCATCATCAGTTTTGAGCATTTAAGCTCATTTGTAGTGAGAACAAATATAAGTGGACATACTAATTTATACTGCTTAAGGATTGTTCACACAATTATGTTTTTTAAAGTTGTTTTGTGTTCTTAAGGAGATGTAGTGGAAAAGGGCAGATGGTTTTCCTGCTGAACATTTTGTCTTACCTGATAAAAGGAAACGTTTCATCAGTGGATTCAAAAGTCAGTGTTTGTGTTCCTTTCTCTCTCCTTATCTCTCTGTGCTTTTCGCCTCTCATTTGGTCTTTTGTGAAGGTGAGCCTCTGTTCTGTCCTAAAGCTGTTCTGTCGCTGTAACACTAAATATTGCTGAGCAGCTCTTCTCATCAGGAGCAAACACACAAAGAGACAAGCACACACACGCACACACGCACACTTGCAGACACATGCAGAAGTGCTGGGCTAGGGGAGAAATGTGGCCTGTTTCTTTGCAGTTTTTGATGACTCCCGCTGTACCGGTGAAACAGAATGCAGCGCGCATTAGCACAGGATAGAATATCTCGAGACTGAGGAGAAAAGAGAGGAGAGGAAAGCTTTTGATTCGGTCTTTTAAACATGTTTCCTTTATTGCATTTGTCAGAAATGGGGAGTGCAGATAGATTTTTACCATTACTATGCATCACTTCACTCTGGGTAAATATGCTTAATAGTTTTTTTTTTTTTCCATTAAATGTTTCATTTGGTTTTTTTAAAAAAAAATGCTTAATTAACAGTTTTGATGTCTTTCTTTCATCACATCTAAGAATAATTTTCCTGTTTTTTCCCAAATTGTAAAATCTATCCGAGTGTATTAATATTTTCCTGGGTGCACCATCTTCTGTTAAAATAATGTTACAGAAACCCTCTATATGAAAAATCATGCATTCACACAACCTAACTATAGATTTAAAGGTTGTACACAGCAAGGTTAACAGTTTTATCTTTAGGGCTGTAAAAAATATTAAATAGCAACCGCTACTGGTTTGAATAGATTTCTTTCGGAAGTTTTTTAGGAAGACAAAATCTCAATTTTCTTTTTTTAAAATATCTTGTCTGTAATTTGTGATTAATAAAGCACAAAACTTGAGTAAGCTTAAATGTCTATTCTTTTCAGATCTATCTGTATCAGGGAGCTCAGCACAACCGGCAGTCTGTCAGATGAAGTTTTCCTCCCAAGAAGAGATTTTTATGCAACAGCTCTTCTTGATGCAATTACTAAAAACAAGAGAGAACATCTGTCCAGATATGATAGGAAAAGAGACATGTCAAGGATGAAAAGAGAAAATAGATCGAGAAAAAAAGAAGTTAAATCATAATTTTGGGATAAACACATCAATAGGTTTATCCCAGGTTTGTTTCACTAAATTTCCCATTACAAGTCAATTACAAAATTGAAGGTCAGCTATTAAATATTTAGTCAAATGTAATGACACAAATAACAAAACAAAACCTAATTTTAGTCCTATCTTTTGTTTTTCTTATTTTAGTTTTTGTTAATAACATTGATTAATATTGTCCAAATTTAAATATTAGATAAAATAAATAAATGCATTTGTTGTCAAATTTTCCTTTTCTCTCTAACACAGAGGATACACATCAAATGTTCCCATATTTTTCCACTGATTCCCAGTCTTTTTGACATGACCTATGTTATTAATAACTCAACTCTCTGTTATAATTGATTTTAGGTTGAAATGTGATAGTTAAATGTATTTTATAACACCTGCAGATTTAAGTTAAGGGAAATAGGCAGAGCCATATCTACTTTATTAGGTATATATATTATACCTTGCTGGTTGGATCTCTTTTTGCCTTTAGAACCGGAACTGGAAATATTTGTCAGAGTTTGGTCCATATTGACATGATAGTATAAGTTGCTGCAGATTTGTTGGCTGCACATCCATGATGCCAATCTTGCGTTCCACCACATCCCAAAGGTGATCTGTTGGGTGTTAGATCTGGTCACTGTGGAGGTCATCTGAGTCCAGTGAACTCATTGTCATGTTTAAGAAACCAGTCACTGAAACATACACTGTGGTCATAAAAGGGATTCATCCCATGGTCAGCAACAATACTTAGGTGGGCTGTGGTGTTGTAACAATGCTCAATTGGAACTAAGGGACCCAAAGAAAATATTCCCCACGCCATTAAACTACCACTGCCAGCCTGAACCATTGATACAAGGCAGGATAGATCCATGCCTTCATGTTCTCGATGCCAAATTCCGACCCTTCCATCCAAATGTCACAGTAGAAATGGAGACTCATCAAGACCAGAAAACGTTTTCCCAATCTTCTATTGTCCAGTTTTTGGTGAGTCCGTGTGAATTGTAGCCTGAGTTTTCTGTTTGTAGCAGACAATAATGACTCCTGGTGTGTTTTTCTGCAGCTCTAGTCTGTCTGCCTCAAGGTTGGACGTGGACACACAACAGACCTCGGTTGTAATCGGTGATTATTTAAGTTTCTGTTGCATTTCTATCATCTGGAGCCAGTCTAGCCATTTTCATCTGACCTCTGACATCAACAAGGCATTTCTATCCAGTAAAATCCCGCTCACTGGATATTTATGAAATACTCAGACCTGCCCAGACAACGTTCAGAGTCACTTAAATTACATTTTTTCTCTATTCTGATTCTCAGTTTGAACTGCAGAAGATCATCTTGACCATGTCTACATGCATAGAGTTGTTGCCATATGATTGGCTGATTAGACATTTGCTTTATTGAGAAGTTTGACAGGTGTGCCAAATAAAGAGGTTAGTGAGTGTATACTTTTATTTCGATATCAGAATATTGAATATGGTGTTCTGTGTATCAAAGCAGAAGTAAAAAACACATTTCCGAGCTATTAAAAAAAACAAAAAACAAAGTGATGGCTTCTCTTTCTCTGTGTATTTCCCTAAACTCTCTCTGACCCACAATACCACTGTGAGACATATTTCTCTTCCTCTCTCTATCTTGGGGTAATTGTGTGAATCAGGAGAGATTGCATTCACTCAGACAGCTGAGTGGCGAGCTGGCAGGGTAATAAATGGCCTGATAACCAGCACTACTGCAATCCCTCTCAACACAGAAAGAGGAACAAAAAAATCATTACCTGCCTTGGAAAGCCCTATCCTACAATGTCACATGTGATCAAGAGATACATATTTTGGGAACACATGGTGGAGGGAAGAGAGGAATTTGTAGCAGAAGATGAGAGACACACAGATAGCTCTTTCATGACGGAGTTATGACAATGTTCCAGGTAACAGGTTCTTTTGTTTTACAGATCACTCTATTTGGTCAAAGGTTTGGTGAAAATAAAGGGGAAGCGACTGATATGAGCTGTCAGCTCCTTGTCTCTTAAGTCTTGTTAAATAGTGAAGCATGGTCAAGAACATTAAAACTTTTTTAATTCACAGGTTTTTTTCAAACGCAACTATAAAAACCATTAACTATAGATTATGCCAGAAAAACTGACTTTCGACATACAAAAATATATCAAATCTGAGTATTTTAATCAAGCAAGGAAAGCCATCCCCTTTTTTCCTAATTTTTCCCACTTATTTTAAATTTATATCAGTTTGTGTTAAAAACAGCTGATTGTGCAATAGCTTTGAAGTGGTCAGTATGTCAAAAAAGGACCTAAAACAGAAGCACAAATGATTTTCACAGAGTCTCAGGTAAATATTGAGGGACGGCTCCTGCTGGTACCAGTGGCAGAGGAGGAAGCTGTCATGATTCCGTGCTTGGGTTTTGTCATGTTCTGTTTTCCCTGTCAGTCTCACCACATTCAGGTTAATCATCCACAGCTGTCTTCATTTAGTTAATCAACCTCAGTGTATTTAAGTGTCTGGTTTTCAGTTTCTCATTGTCAGGTCATCTGCTCTTTTATGTTCTGTCACCGCACTGGTTTGTGCTTTTGTTTTTGTCAAGTTTAAGTTATTTTAGTAAATGTTTATGTTTCTGCCACCAAGTCTGGTCTCCTGCATTTGGGTCCTCCACCACAATCCCTGACAGAAGCTAGTTTAAAAGGCAGTGTGGTGTTCACCAATAGAACCAAATGAACTGGTTTAGTCCACATAGTTGTAAATTTCATATCTAATCTAGAATCAAATATCTAGGAGTAGTGCTGGGCAATATGACGATACATATTGTCTGGGTGATAGAAAAGTGTCTCTCGTGGCATTTTTCCTTTATCGTTTATATTGTCGACACAAGTGCATAACGAGTGACACAGAACAGCTTGAAGTTGTGTTTCCGGAGTTTAAACAGAAACACAGATGCAGGCAGCCCCCAAGAAGAAGCACTTTCACCAAAAGAGGGGGACGTCTGTGATTTGGTTGCATTTTGGATTCAAGTCCGACGTGGAGCAGAAGGCGGCAGTATGTAAACAAGCTAGGAGGCTATATTCCCACGCCGACGCTAACACAACAAACCCTCTATAACTCAAGAAAAGTCCACAAAAATGAACATACAAGATTACGAAATTAAGAGATAAGCCAAAGTTGTGGAATAGAGTATTCAATTCAACTCATTTATTCAATTTGCTCACCATTTTTGTAGCGCCGGTTGAAGTTGTGAGGGGCTGTAAGCTAGAGGGAGAGTGTGTAAAGGGATGGATGACAGAAAGATAATCTCAAGAGTGCTGCTCATTTAACTCACAGGAGATTGGATCTGCTTGCATCCCATTCAAGCTGAGAGTGCTCTTGAATGTTGGGACAGAAAGCCAGGATGGTTAATGCAGATCAGAACAGAAGAGTGGTTTCTTTAATGAAAAAAAGAGCAAAGAACAACAGGGAGAGCTTTATTTGATAGCAATGTTCTTGCTCTCCTTCTGTCTGGCTTTGATAAGAATGTTATTCACCAACTGGCTCCTCCCGTGGTTTGTTCATCTGATTAGTTGATGTTTATTAATGGTAGTCAGTGTAGTACACATCCTTCATTCAGCCTCCTGCTTTTTTTCCCAAAGCTTCCAGATGGTTTTGTTTAAAAAAAAAACAAAAAAAACACAGAGATTAAATATCAAAAACTCCTCACAGGTGAAAGGTTAACTTTTTTTATTTGAATTAGCCCCACTGTTAACAATTTTTTATAAATGCAAACTAGGTTGCACCCTAGTGGTAAAATGAGGATAATGCATATTTTCAAGCAGTGAAATACTACTAATTAACCTTCTTTTTTTAATCTACTTTTTTGTTTTTTGTTAAATCAGAATTGTTTTTATTTTATATAATGAAGAAAGTGGTTTTGCTGAGGCAACTCCTCTGAGGTTACTCCTCTTCTTTGCCTTCAACCCCCCTCCTCCTCTCCTCTTCCTCCTCTACAAGTATGTCCAATATTACTGGAGGTTTCATCTTTTTGTTCAATCCACACCACTATTGCTTTTTTTTTGGTGTTTTTCATCTCCACAAACACGCAACCTATATTTCTCTCACAAACACACGTGTTGCCGCACAGATAATACGGGGAGACACGATTACTGATACACCATCCTGGAGGGCACACACACACAAACAAAGCGCAGATCCACACAAACATGCTTGAACGCATGTCGTGCGTGGTTGTACCCCCGAGGCGGTGCTGCAGCATCAGTAGCCGCCTGATGTTCCATCAGCAGGACAGCCCATTTCTATTCTAACACACAACTGTTCACATTTTCTAATGTTTTGTCAATACTGTTAAATCAACTTTATTTGACCCCAGAGGTAAAACAGCTTCCAATCATAGTTGTGTTATGAGGAGATGAAATGAACTTCAAATGAACCCATTATACACGATCAAAGTTTTCGCCTCATGAAATGCAGTTTTTAGATCCTGCGATCGTTTCGCCGTCACTGTTAGAACAGAAAATCTTTGTTGTGTGACACAATCTCTGATGCAAGTCTCACAGTCAAAATGTCATAAACCAAATATAGTAAATAATAGTGAATGTGAAGGATTCGATTTCGAATGAGTTTTCCTAAAAAATAGGTGGGGAGAATTAGAAAGAAGGAATAAAAAGTAACGTCCGTGTTTGGACAGCGGTACATGAAATCTCTGCTGTTGTGTGGTTCATGCAGCAGTGACCTTTAATGGATCACAAAGATGCAGGAGCTGCGCTGCACAAAAGAGACAGACTTGTGAAAGTAGATCATGTTTAGCAAGTGAAAAGTACAAACTATCCTACAAAGGATGTTCCCTCAGGGCAACAATGATATTATAAAATTATAGAAAGTCATGCTGCGTCTGAACCAATTTTAGCCTTGATGGACCAGTGGCATACTTAAAATTCCTTTTTAACTACATTTTGCTGCTGTACATTCATTTTTTATACAAAAGTAGTTGCACGCTGTGGTAGCTTCAGCTGAAACAGAACAACTGCTGCCTTCAAGCACTTGTAAATGTTATGTTACATTTGAAATGTTTTATATGTGTACGATTTCCTACTAATTTTACACTGCGTATAACTTTTTTTTTTTTATGCTACATTACCAAAGTACTCTATATACTCTCATGAATGAGGGCTTCCATCATGTATTCACCTCCATCTTGAAGTGATGTTTGGAGACATTGCAAAGGTTGCAAGGAGGAGAGTCTGGTCATTTAGGTATGGTTCTTGGACCTGATCACTTTATTGAATGGCTCACTGTGAGAAACCCCTATCAGAGGAGGTCTCCTCTCCCAGGTAAGCTCTAGATTTGACTCTCACAGATCCAAAACCCCCACCAGCCCTACATTAGAGTTCTACTCTTTGAGTCATATGGGGGTGAGAGATTCTAAGTTTCTCTGCAAGGACCTACGGAGCACCAGCAGATCTGCAAAACATTAAAGTTTCTGATCTGCTCAGGATTAAACTAATAACTCTCATCGGTGAAATTAAAGTTTCATGAGTTAAAATTAACACAAATGTGGTTTATTTAAAAAGTGGATTGTTTTTTTTTTGTGTGTTTTTCTGTTAGTTTTATATTTCGAAAACACATTTGAATTCACAATGAGCCAAATTCAGCTACAAAATATTGAGGGCTATGCCCCGCATCACTAATTGAAAATGAGGAGCTGGGTGTCTGGGCGCTCCCTTAGAGAAATGGCGAGAAGCTCGGTCACCCGGAGAGAGCTCGGAGTAGAGCCGCTGCTCCTCCACATCGAGAGGAGCCAGTGGAGGCGGTTCGGGTGTCTGGTCCAGGTGCCTCCTGGATGCTTCTAAATAAATATAGACCAAGTGATCAACATAGGACTTTTCTTGTAAATAATTGAAATGACTCACTCTCATTGTTTGTTAACTGAAATAAGTCTTCCACCAGAAAAGTTATTTATGATTCAACTATTGCTTTCTTTTCTCTTGTTTTAGGCAAGTTGTTGTTCTATATTAAAATACTGCTAATTATAAAAAGACCATATGATCATCCATATGGCTCATTCTAATTGCATCTCTTCTCATCTGTCATTGCACGCTAATAATAAGCTACAGCTTTTTCAGTCTTTATGCCTGCTCTCTTTCAGTCAAACATCTGAGTTAACAGAAGAATTTGAGAAACAAGTAAAAATATCACCTGGTCCTGTTCCATTACGCTCCTCTTGTTTCCCCCGTCATCTGTTTGCCAGCTTGTCTTTTGTAACATTCCTTTTCAAGCCTGTTGTTGTGCTTACGCTTTGGCTTTATTCTGGCTTTTTTTTTTCCTCTAAAAATGGTGCGGGTCCTCTGCCAAACCATCCGTGTCCTCCATAACATGGTGATGCATGGACGCCAGGAACCTGCCAAGTTTAATTAAAGGTGCATCATTTGCTAACGGTCACCAATGCCAGGGCTAAAACTGTCCTCAAGTTCCAGAAATCTGAAAGGAGTTTACTGTTTCTGATTTCTTCGTTTTTTTTTCTTTTTCGATAGAGTGAGATGAGAACAATGTAGTGTGCGATGGGAAGCAATCGGCTTAGTTTGGCGTAAATGCTGCAAGCTGTGGCTTTATAACAACACGCCCACCGGCTTCTCAATCTCAATAATTGACATATTGTACTGTATTCCCTTCGAGATGCGAGAAACACATTAAGATCTCCCGGGTTGCAATCATATGTGTAACTTCACTCGGAATCTTCTTCAAGCTTCACAGGAAAGGCATCTGTGCTCCATAAGAGTCCAGGGTTTTCCTCCTTTCTGCAGTCCAGCTTTGTTCATTTTTACCACAATAACTAACAGAAAGCTGAGAATATTTTTAAACACAAGAAAACCTGGTGGCTATCCTGTAAAATTACATCGGTTTATTCTGTTTTAAACACAGAAACAGCCCAGAATAATTTCAGCATTTGTTACCCACAGCTATTTATGCAAATATTAGAACATATTTGAGCTACAAGAAAGAAAGAATCAATGAGTTTGCATCTGTTTCTTGTTTTTTTTTTGTTTTGTTTTCTGGAGTCTCTCTATATTGCATTTTTACATTTAGTTTATTTGACTTCCATTGCCATGTTTCCGCTCTGACTTCTGTTCACATCAGTGCAGCTCCTTCATGTTTGTTTGTACATAAAGCTTCATAGTTTCTTCACTAAAACTATTGGAGAAAATCAATGAAAGATTTAAAAGAATGTTGTGACCGTACTTAAAACGGTTGTTTTGAAAAGTAAACAGAAGTTTTGGAACCAGCTTTTTTAGTACAAGCAATTCAGTTATTGCTTACTTTAACAAAAAACATCTCCACTTAACATCAGAAATAAAAATACTAATATAAACTCTAAAAGTCTGATGGTCTTGCCTTCATACTATCTATAAGTGACAGCATAGAAACAGCTTCAGTAGATAGTTGAAAAGTTGTACTCAAGTTTGTCTTAACTCTACTTAAGTAATAAAAACAATGGCGACAAAATTTCTAAAGTGCTACCGAGTAATAATTGGAACTTTTGGATTTAAATTCTAAAACCCATAGAATATGTTAAATAAATATTTTGATTAACGTGTAGATTCTGGTATCATACCTAAAATACTGTTGGGCGAAAGCGGGATACACTCACCTGGACAGATCGCCAGCCTGTCACATAAACCGTGGAGCTGGATGGATTGAGCCAGCTACACTATCCAACCGCCAGTAAGCTCGCTGCTCAGGATCCGGCAGAGCTAGCAAGGCACACCACAGACGCCGTGGGTGGCGTCGTAGTGGGCGCGATCGCTTTAGCTACATGGGTTTATGATGTTTTTCTTATTTTCATGGACATTAATAAAAAGATCCTCCTGTTTAATTTTTATGTTTCCCCTCTCAGGTTAATGCCTAAACTGGGCCACAGACAGACGGAAGTTGTGTTTAAATCGGCCGTCGGGAGCAGCTCCTGCTGCAGGAGTGAAGTACACCACAATAGGACAGACTCTGAATGACCTGGTAAACCCAGACATCTCTATAGATCTCTCCAAAACATATAAACCCAAGCTACTCACTAAACATCATCCATATATTTTATGATGTGGCAACGAATGAAGTCCAGAAAAACTTTGGCGGTTACTCCACGGCTGGGCCATCAGAATCGCGTCTGATGTGAATGCAGCATAAAGTAAGTATTGTGCATCAACATACATCTTCAGGACAAAGTGGCAGAATACCAGTGCATTAGGGGTAAAATACCAACATGGGAATAGAGTCGACTGCATATGTTTCCTTTTCCAAAGCAGCAACAAACTGTCAGTCCCATCAAGTGGCTAAAAAGCCCTGTTTGTGCGAGCATTTAGAGGACGTCTGATTGTGCGTGACCACTACAGACAGAAAAAACGCAGAAGCGCGCTGGACAAATGGCAATTCTTCTCTGCATTCTCTCCGTCTCATCCCCCTTTTCTTTCTCAAATTCTGTGCGCTGTCATTCTCCTCACACTCTTTTTTGTTCTTCTCTTATTCTCCATCTGTCGCTCTCACTCTCCCCTCTCTGTGCTCAGTCGGTAAAGATGGATCACGCTCTGTCTGTCAGCAGTAGTATCACAGAATGAGAATGTATTGTCTGCTGTCTCCGATAATAAATGCTTCTATCTACGCCACTGTTCCCGGTCATAATAGATGGCCCATATCTACACAGCTACTGTTTATGAGATTATCACAGCCCTCGGCCGTTCCGCAGGCCCCCAACAGGAGAGATGGAGAAATTACTTTATCACTAGGGGGCCCGAAAGTTATCATTTGTGAGGAATTCATCGTGTGGGAGCTTTGTGAATTGGCAGTTATTCCGATTGTGCTGTGGAGTCGCACGCGCCGAGGTTGTGAGCGCAGACGCAGGAGAGGTTAAATTGTTCTGTGATTGCTCTTTTGTGCTGCTTGAATCTGTGATCTGTTATTGAGGAGCCCACCTGAGGGAGGGAGGGAGGAAAAGATTAGCATCAAAATAGACTCTCACCTCTCGTCTTTAAGCTACATCACCATTTATCATTTTTATCTTGTTTTGATTTCCTCCAACATGTACTTGCTTCATGTAAGTAATCACCTATAGATCATGTTCTATAGAGAACACTCTGCCAAGCGCATTATTATGATTATTGGAGCTGTTTCCAATTGGCTCCGGCTGCTAGTTCGAATCAGTCAAATCAAGTGATAAATTAAAGTCTGGGCAGCGGCGGAGATCAGTCACACTCACTGGTCATTGCTGGACAAGGCTGTCGAGTGTGTCCCTGCACGTGACATTTACCACTGAGTGAGTCTGTTGACGTTTGACCCTTTTCTTGACCCCAGGACGACCTCTTTGTCTTACTCAGAACACGGCACAGAGGGTCAGTTTGGCTCAAGCTGCTGACTGATGGGTCCCCCTCTCCGTTTTTGGCCAAAAGCCTTGACCTGTGTCTGTCCACCACAGGACGGAACACAGTGAGCCAAAGAGGCAAGAGGCCGGGCAGCTCAACGTCATGTCCAAACCATGTGCTTTTGGTACATGTGGGGGCCTGGAACACAGCATATGTCGATTATGTCAGCAGCAGAGTTGAATTTGGGTCCATAAAGCTGTAGTTTCATTATGTGTTAACCTAACTTGGTGATGTTTTTACCTGATTATGGAAAATTCTAAAAGCATTAGCATAGATAAAATATGTGTAAATTACTTTAATTAATTCAAAATTTCAGAGCACCAACTATTGAATATTGGTTTTCATACTTGCCCTGACCGATGTGTTTTTGACCAGTGGCTCTAATTGGCACAGGAACTGAGCAAAGGCTTCAACTGGCTGTGGGCCCTCTCTGACTGCTGGCTCCAAGCCTTGCTGCTTGCTCGGCTGCCCAGTGCTATTAATCTCATCTGCTGTATTCTTTTTTTTATTACAAGGATTTAATCTTTGCACAAAGTTCAGTTTAAAAACTGTGACGCGTCCACGAACTGTGAACGATTTTAAAGGATGACACAGGAACAAAAAGATTTTGCTTTTTACTCTAATATTTTCACGTGGATATTTTCTGCAGGTTTAAAACACATAAGAGTCTGCAGAGGTTACTTTCTCACCTCCCTTATGAATTCACCTGTATTCAGTTGAGCAGATGGCAGCCATGTCGCAGAGGTAACGCGGTCAACCTCTGATTGGAAGATCGCAGGTTCAGTTCCCGCCCTTCCCAGCCATGTGCTAAAGTGTCCTTGGGCAAGACACTGAACCCCACATTACTCCTGGTGGTTATAAGTTGACACCTGTGTTTGCCAGTGGAACCGCTTTAAGTGTGTGACTGCGTGGGTGGAAAACTGTAAAGCGCTTTGGGCATTCTAATGAGATAGTAAAGTGCTATATAAGTAGACTATGTGCCATTTAAGATTTTCCTTGATGTTTTGGGTTGTGAACAGAATCCCCTTTTAAACACTAATAGGGAACAATGGATTTTTTTCTGAATGGAAACACCACTGCAAGGCTTTGTTTGTTGACCTGAAGCATGTGAAACAACGTTCAACTGCGAGACTAAGTAAACGTGGGTAAATTTGTGTTTCGGGCAATCAAAACTGCTTCATTCACATGTATCGACACAAGATTTTAGATTTAGACTCAACATATAAATGCGTTCAAGAACCAGTATTTACTGCCTTTAAGCACCAGCGTTTAGTGCGTACCAGGAACCAGTATTAAGCATGTTCAATATCCAACGTTTAGCACATTTAAGAACTAGGGTTTAGTGCTATGAGAACTTAGCGCATTCAGTAACCAGCCTTTAGCTCGTTCAAGAACCAGCTTTTAGCGCATTATTGAACTAGCGTCACATGCTTGGCGTGTACGAATCTTAATATGTTACACAGCATTTTGCAAACTTTTACCTGAAGTTCCAGATTGATTTTACAGTTGGGACGATGTTGAGTATCTTTTCAAAGCCTGTAATGATTTTCTAGTTGGAGACATGATGCCTAGGGTAGGCGATTGGCAGAATTCCTACCCCACCACAGAAACCTATTACAAAAAAGCAGTAATCTATTCTAGAAAAGAAACCCAAAATTAACATTAAATTGTATTTTTTGTAAAACTAATGTTATACGGGATTGCATACAGAGTTCAGAGTCAGAATAGTTTCACTTGTAACTACAGAATAGATAAATCCTACTCCTGTCTTTCAAGGCATTGAAAAGCTAGTGGATTCCACTTCTGAACTGTGAGCCAATTAGAAGACAGTCAGACATCAGAAGATTTGTTTTGGTCTGTTTTATTAAGGTGACCTTTAGAAAAGAGCTGCCAAAAGCCAGCAGAGGTGGGGCATCACCCCAAAGTATGTTCTAAACACTGCTGGCCTGTCCCAATAATCTTCCCAAATTACAAATGAAAAAATATCACAGTAACTTGTGGTGCTTCTTTAGATAAAACTTTTTCTGTTATTACCAAATAAGACTTGCCACCAAAAAGTCTTAAATTACTTTGAAGTTTCACTTGAAAAGGTCATCTGTGCTGTATCTGGCTTCCTTCCATTAAAATTCCAGAGAAAAAAAAAATGAGGTTCTTATCTTTAGCCAAAACCAAAGGCTGGGCAAAAACTTTTAAGTTATGTTTCAAGATTTTAATTGCACAATCATCCTTTTGAATTTCCATGATTAAAACCAAGCTATTACTCCAAAGTCTGGGCTTTCCTTTAATGTCTTGTGCAGCACTTTGTTTAGAAGCACAGTGAGAATATTCCACTGCATTTTCAACATTAAATGTAAACACTTGAATTTTTTATATTAATAGCTATATTTTCAAGGCTACGATGTCCATATTTTTTATTGATTTAACCAAAAATCAAGTGTACATCTATCACAATCAGTTTTTGCAACTTCTATAATTTTTTTAGGCAAAAAAAACAGCTTATAGTTAATAATGTTAATGCTAACAACTTTTGTAGAGATATCTTCACGTCTTATTTGGACAGGTTTTTTAACAAGATAATTTAACTACAATGCCAACTGAAATCATGTAGAATTTCAAATCAAATCAAATAGAGAGTTTAAGAAACAAAAATTTAATTAATTCTAAATTTTCAGTGATAGGAAGCCTTTACTGCGAGCAAAATTGCCACTTGACACTGTTTACAGGGAAGTAAAGGAATGATTATGTAAAATGTGTGAAATCTATTAACTTGCATATGATGCTTATACAGTATAGTCTCTGGAGTCTAACAAATAATAATTAGATTAAATGTGTAACATTAATAAACTATCAAAAGCCATCTAGTTTAAACACATTCACAATTCCAAAAGTCATATCTAACCAAAAAAAAACTTTTAAAATATGATATCACTCAAGACAAATTTACTTTTAAATAGTTATTATTTATTTAACCAAAATTCAATTTTTAATTTTAAATTTAAACTGACACACATTTTTTAAAGAATATTTTGAACACAAATTGACGTTTGTCTCAACTGTTTCTTCAAAATTCTTTAAGTTAGTGTTAGAAAACTGATGAAGAATGTGTTCCATCACTGACAGAAGTGCAGTTTTTCATTCTCGCTTGTCATCAGGCCTCAAATGCAATGACAGCTTTTTACACTGTCAGCATAAAACCTAAATTAATTAACCAAACAGCTTTGGAGCCTCTCCTCATCCCCCTGGAAAAAAAACATAGTTTACACACCACTGACAAGTCGCTTGAGGCTCTTTTAAAAATCATCTTCTTTTGTACATTTATAAGATGCAAAGTCACACATGCTGGAGCTCAAAGTGTATGTAACAGTATAAGGGTGCAATAGTTGTTTAGGGAAGAAGTGACGCGTTTGTCTCACTTTTGTATTCTTGACTGCATGACAGGACTCAAGATTTGATGTGATTCTCTCTAAATTAAGTAAGTTTGAAGCAGAAGTGGTTGTGTCATGGTCATCGTTTGCAAAAATAAACAATTAAAACAACATCTCATATCGCCTGCCTTAAAGCTCATGTTGAGTAGACTGTACATTGATATAGACTCTGACATATATCAAACCGGAACAGGTTCAAAGCAACAGTATTTACACATGACAGATAACAACAGTGATGATGATGCCCGTAGTTTCTTTGACACATGGTCACTCAGCTTTGATCAGCTGTTTTGAGTCCATGTGCAGTCATCAGCTGGTGTTTGAGCAGAGCATCCATCTCGCTGTCAGGCCGCAGTCCTTTGGGACGAGATTGGACTAGACACTGGAACTGCACACAGACACACACACACCTTATCTCTGTCAGGCAGACCATTGGATGCTCATTAGATTCAAGGGGTAAAAGGACAAAGTGAAGACAAAGAGTAGCTATGCTAATGCTCTTTGATTTTGTTTCTCCCTTATTCTCAGCAGTCATCAAATCTATTACTCTCTCATCTGGATCACTCTCTCATTTTCTAGGTGTCCCGTTAAGTTTCCACTTCTTTCAGTACCTTTTAGGAGGTTTTGAGAGATGTATAAATGGTCTCTTCTCACCATGTTGTGCATAAAAAAATTGTTTTTCTTTTCATGTACCAGTAGTTTGAGTTTTCTCATCAACTTGTGTGGGATGTAACAAAATGACAAAGCAACAGAGTTACCACAAGTGGAGAGGCCAATTAGCAAGCTGCTCTGCTTGGTGAGCTGTCAGTTTTGTTAAAACGTCAGTGCAAGCTACAAAAGTTCTTTAACAAGTTAGCCACGCTCAGAAGAAAACGTGTCACTTATTATTTTCAAATTCTTCCTAAATGTAGGTCATATGTGTTTTTTTTTAATTATTATTTTTTTTTATCCCACTATCTGCCAAATGAACATTTTGTTTAATTTTGTAACCAAAAAAAAGTGGAAAAAATGTCAGTAAAGCAGTTAAATCTCAAATAAACAATTTCAATAAGATTTCCATGAGTAATTCTGGCTGTTAAGCTATACATAAACTGAATTTATTTTTGATCATTAAAAATAAAAATCATAGCTGTAAACTGTTATTTTAATATTTATAGTTACATATTTTGATAAATAAGTTCAACCATATTGTTGCCTAAAGTTCTTGCTTCAAGTGCAAATAAATGTATACTGCAGAATATTAGTAAAACAACTAGATACAATACAATTATGTGAACATTTTGATTATCAAAACTTAAAAATCAGTCCGGTTTACATTCTTGAGAAACTGAATCACAATATTTACCCGTAAAATTAATAATGTTTCTTCATTACGTTTAGAATAGCATTTTTTTTAAAATCCTTAGATTAAATGAAAAACATTTTGTGAGGAATCAAAATGAGCTTATCATTAAGTCATATTTCTCTGTGACTTCTTTATCTTCTCTGTCCAGTTCTTTGGCCAGGTTCTTCCAAGTTCTTCTTGGTTCTGAGCCATCAGCTTCATAGATTATACAGCATGTCGTTGAATCCTCTATGCACCTTATATGTCATTGCGAACATATATTCGATGGAAAAGTTATTTGTTTGTTTTGTATAAAAATGTGTAGTCTTGTAAAAAATTAAAACCTTTTAAAAGTTAAATTAAAATCTTTTTTTTTTTCAAATTCTACATTTACATGAAGAAAAAAAATGAAGTACTTTATATTTATATTTACTGATTATCAGAGATTATTACACATATTGATCTAACTTTAAAGGGGAATATACAAATAGCTGCTACTTTTGATCACAACTCTGACTTCTTAACTCCTCTTGCCGTTAAAAAAGCAAAATAATAAAGTTTGTCTTTCTTTACTTTTCACCGTCTGTTCTTATGTATTGCTGTTATGAAAAGTGAAGCGATCCACCAACACTGAGGTGGTTCTATCTGCAAATGCAAAACGACAAACATATTCCCCCTCCTGTGACACAATAACTCCGCAATAGAGGGACTTTAGCTGGAGGCTTCTTCAGATCTGCTGCAACACTAACCGCCATGGGAGGTTCCTTCTGCCAACAGCAGTAAGTAACCTGCAATGTCTTAGGAACATTAGAGTTACTACAACTTCAAACTTCCCCTTGAGTGTTAATAAAGTTTTGTTTTTATTTAATATATTTGAATTCTACTTCAGAATTATGTCCATGAAACTGCACAGTGCAGGGAAATACACATAAACACTCCATAAGACTTGTTGGATAAAAATCTACTTTTTTTTTTTTTTTTTATAATGATTTGGACTGAACACAAAAATATATTTAAAAGCGATTCCAACTTTCTGGTTTCACGTTTTCCTGCCTCAAAACAACCTTGATGCTTTGTTAAACTAATAAGTGAATTGAATTTAGTAAATCTGCAGCCATCAATGATTTATTATAGCCTACATTTTAAATTACTAAAAGAAAAACAGCCTTTTAACCAGGACTTTTTAACTAGGTAATTTACACCTCACGATGCAGAAAATGTAAGATTTTCATGAAATACTGTATATTGTTTTTATTGCTCTATGACTGAATGAAAAAAGGAATAAACAACTGTTTTTTTTTCCTTTGATGTCATTTGGAAGTCTTGTTCATTCTGCCGAACTGAGAGGATTGCTTTAGCACTCACCGATATAATTGGTGGACCACGGGGGGTCAAACACAATGGAGAGATATACAGTCACTGTATGTTCCTGACTGGATGTGCACATTGTGAACGTACACACGCTGGACCCCTGTGGAGCTCTGAGGGGGTTTGGTGAAAGGATCGGCTGGATTAACAAGCAAACAATGGTGGAGAAAACACATGCACATTTGAAAATGAACATACACACGTGCACAAAAGACCTCAAAAGCATGGAACAGATCTGTGTAGGTCTACCTTTCAACGTATATGATGAACAAATAGAAAACAAAAAAAAAGGGGTCAAATTTGAAGTTGTTTGGTAATAACAGACATCCATCAATGGATAAATTAGTCCTCGTTCACTTACTGAATATGAATTTGGAAGAGCATCAGCATGTGTCAGGCTCTCATTGAGGCCATCTCTCTCATTTTAAAACATCTTCACACGCCTCCAGTTAAGGCATCTGAAACATCCCAGCTGCAGCTCGCCCTTTTGAAACCGCTCCCAAAGATGTCCCTGGATTAAAGTAACGACGTGTGTTTTCAAAGAAAAATCTGAAAGGAAACCCCTGCCTCTGTGCTGTAGCTCCTGCATCCTCCGGTGTTTCTCTGCCTCGTGTGAAAGATGCTCTTTTCAAACATGAATCACACTTTCAAGCAGCAATGAACTCTGAAGAGTTTCCGTGATCAAGGCTATTGTCCTCAAGTGTGTACGCCGTCACAGATTGCATCTTTTCGTTATGTTAAACCTCTTATTGCCATGGGAACTCACTAAATTAAAGCCGAGCAGGCATTTCTTTCAGAACCTCAGATCTCTTTGATTATCCGTGAGCAAACTTCCAGTGTCTGCGCGACACAGCCAGTGAATCCTGTTTGCGCACACACACAAAACAGCTGCTCATTTTATTTGTCTTTGAAGATGTTTAGGGTTTCCGCATGTCAGAAAAGCACAATTAATTCTGTGATTCGACCAAAGTTGTGATGATAAAGCAGACTGGGATATTTATATTTTGGGTTTCTGTAACAAACTGCCAAATATTTCTTGAAACTAGTTTGCTTAAGTAACAGCTGGCACATAGAAATTATAAAACTTTTGTTTTATTTCTTAGGTTTGCAAAAATATGATTATGAAAATTAGGAAAAAAAGTCCAATAAATAAATAAAACACTTATTATAATATTATTCAAATTAAACTACTAGTATTTATACAGAAAAAGCAAGCATATACATATTTCTCAGAGGTGTAACTTCATTTGATCCTCCAGTTAAATCTAGTTAAGCAAACAAAAAAAGAAGCTTTTGGGACAAACAAACAAAAATTTAAGTTTTATGGTTTCTGTATTCTTAGCAAGCTGCTCTCCTTTTTCCTTTTTTTTTTTTTTTGCTTGAAATCTAAATTACCTTCATTTTCCAATAACAATGGAGGAGTAAGACCCTTTCTCAAGAGACAGATTTTGTAAATTAAAACTTAATTTAATAAGCAAACTTAAGACATAAAGCAATATTGAACCTATTTAAACATTACAATCCCAATATCTTAACTTGACCTAAAACAAAACTGTGAAAATAAGATGGTATGATCCTAACTGAAACTAGTATGTTAAAGATCCACAGATAAAAATTGTGATTTTGGTGCTTTAAAATTTATTTTCATGATGGATGAAATTAATAAATAAAATTAAAATGTTCCTATGAAAATTGAAAAAAAAAAAACTTCCCAGTAGTGTTTAAATTATGATTATGACATTTTTAACCAAAATCCTACAATATAAATGTCTTAAAAAGCCCTTTTTCATGTTGATTGGAAACCCCTGTTTCCAAAATCTTCTCTGAGGGGGCGTGGCTTTTGCCGCTGAGCTGAGCAGCTCCGCCCCTGATCCCCCATCTGATTATGATAGCTCTGTGTGCCACAAGCGTAAATCTTCAACGCTGCTTCATAAACGTGTCAAAAAATCTCAGAAATGTCCAGCTGTATCGTTTTGAGCCGGATGTCAGCTCAGACAAGGAAGTGAAGAACTTCATGGACCAAACTTCCCCCAAAAGTCTGACTCTTTCTCCTTTCAGTTCACCAAAGACTTTCTTAGCTAATTATTCAATATTTATTGACGTTGCTGTGACCAATACATTGAATCCATTGATTTATCAGAGCAGAATCATTGAAAATAATGAAAGCTAACACCAAAATTCTCTTTCATTGATTTATAACCCTTTCCACTACCATCTCCGGCACGTGAACTAGACATGCTAGCCGGGCCATATGAGGGGTTTTGTGTATGTGCAGCAGAGCTCTTGTGACATAAAGAAGGCTCATTAATTCAAACAGAGCCTGTCTGTGACATTTTGATTGACAGCAATTTAAAAGGAGAAATACTCGAAAATGCAAAAACAAAATGAACTCTTTTAATACTTGATCTCTTTCATAAGAAAAATGCCACACATACATTCCATAGATGACAATAACCAACACTGGCTTGTTTTTAACCCAACTCCTAGGTTAAAAAGTGACTAACTTTTTACTGGATTATTTTAAACAAAAAAAAAAAATAATAATATAATATAATATAAATCGGATTACATGAAACCACCATAAGCCAAAAAATTAGAATTGCTTCAAAAAATAACCCATCATTATATTCCAACATGAATAACCCAAGTATTCTGAGTGTTTTCATAATCAAAAGACCACTGAGAACGGTTTAGTCAATTGAAACAAAACTAGTGACACAGCCTGACAGAACCTTAAAAAAACAATTTAACTAAGTTTAAGAAAACATGGTACTACCCCCACCATGCTTCCTAAAAATATAATTCTTCTGCTTGAATTTTTTTTGATTGTGCAAAGCAAATATTCCTTTAACCATGAGTATTTATGTCCACAAATCATTTTCAAACATCCCCACGTCTCCATCGCGCGAGTCAGTGGAGCGATCTTGCATTCCCCTTCCATTCAGCAACAAAATTGATACTGACTCACTTAAAAATGAAAGCTGATTCTGTTTGTTGTGCTGTAATGAGAGCCTCCCTTCTCAGCACTTTTCACATTCACTCAGACACACAAGCGTTTTTGCACACCTCCAAGCATGTAACAGAGACAAGAGCACAGGTGTGAGATGTAGCCAAGAATTACATTTAATAATGAATGCATAAATCTGTATGCACTTGTCCGTGTTAGTGTGTGTGTGTGTGTGTTATTCATTGCAGCTTGAGGGGGATGTTAGAATGTGTTTGTGTTTTCAGAGAACCCCCTCTGTGCTGCAACATGGTCTCACACACACTCCGATACTCCAGATGGTGGAGGTGACTCACACACTATCTAACACACACCCACACAAAATTGAAACTGCCAGACAGACATAGTAAGGATCAGTAATGTAAATGATTACAGATTGGTGACAGGACTTGATTAATTACTCCTAAAAACCAGGCGAGTGTGCGCTGATGTTCAATAAATGCATAATCATCCAGATTATGCGAGTGGACCATCTTCTCTTCTTAAGTAAACCAGGAGCACACGAACCTCCTCAGAAAGAAAGACGGAGGTTTCGATACGTGTGTAGGAGGGCTTTCTAGTAGCAGAACATCAGGCGTCCACAGCAAAGGAGACAAAGACCAAAAGAACAACAGCAAATGTTAATTCACAGAACTGGTGAAAAATTAGAAAGGAGCATATGAAGACAAAGCACACAATGGAGGTGTCTGAAAAGTCTTAATGAGAATGAATGATTTTATTTCAGACGAATGGATCTGTACACTTTTAAATGCAAGCTGTAATTGGATTTTCTCTAAACAAACAGGCTGCATGAAATGTTCTACAAGTATTAAACAACAAGGCAAATGTGACAACCGAAAAATGATTTGGTACCTGTAAAGGCACCTTTTTTTTTTTTTGGCTTTGTCTGTGTTCTGTACAACCAAGTATTAGAGCCAATTTACAAGCAAAAATGTTTTTTTGATTACGACTTTGAAGTCGTAAATTTACGCGAGTTTTTTAATCTGTTTTTTGCTACTCGTATAAGAAATGCTGGCAAAACAAAACTTTTTAAAACAAACTCAAGTTCTGATATTTTACATCAAATTACCAACGTAAATTAGCAACTTAAATCTCATAATTTTACTTTGTATTGGTTGCACTAAGAGTCCGTCATAGTTTTTCCACTTTTTTTGGATTTTCTGACTATAATGCAAACCCTAAAAAAGTATATGTTACAGTTCCTCAAAAGACCACTGGGGGCTGGTGTCAGAAACTAAAACAAACTCATAAATGTATTCTTCCCAATTTCTATTTTTTGAATGTAGCTGAGGTGGGCAGAGTGAACAATAAATGTATCGTCCCACTTCAAGTTTTGTTTACAAGATTTTCTAGGAGATGTCAGAGATTATAAACTCAGTTATATGTCTGCATAGGGACAACTGAATGCTTTTGCTTAAAAAATAGTTCTGTCAGGTTATAATAAAAGATTATTAGCTGTTCCTGATCATAACCCTTGTGCTATCTTATGGTGTCCAGTTAACCGAACCTTTATATTGATGTGTGCTCCCTCCCATGACAAAGGCGGGCAGGATTTTATGTCTGCCACGGACACTCGTGAGCATAAAAATCCTTGAAAAAAACAAATTATTGTGGGGTCCAGATGACCCCACTTTTTATGTAAACATAACTAGGGTAGCACAAGGGTTACACAGTCCCTGTTTTTTAAAAGATTGAATAAAGTACATGGTTTGATTAAAAGAAATCAAAAGGAAAATAAATGAATGGAGCTAAAAAATGAACTGAAAAACATTACCTGAATGAAGTAAACATTTAATTTTCAGTGAAATGAGCAGCTAGATCCAATTAATTAATGGTAGTGTACAACCAAAACGGATAAACGTATCCTTTTTTTCATTTTATAATTACAAAAAAGTTTAGAAGGCAACTACTTCCAGTAAATTAAGCAACTTCCCTTTTTAAATTCGATCAGTAATTTTAAAAATTAAAACAATAGAAAGAAAACAACAACCGAAAAGATAACATAAATTGTCTCTCTTATTTTGACGTCATGCATCCATGCAAACTTGTTACAGTTGGACTAATATCTCTACATCACATTCTCTGATTGACAGATTGAAAATGTCATGCTATCTCTCTTATCAAAGCACGAAACCAGATTGTTCAGTTCTAGCCTGGCACTGGAGATCTTCATTGATTATTTGAAACTTCCTTGGTGCAAAGTTGGAACCCAAATGATTTCACTCTCAAAAAAATTCAACCAGGACTCTCCACAGTCCTTCTCTCTGAAAATCCTACAAAGAAAGATTTTCTGTGCCCTCTATTTGTTGGAGGGAATGAGTAAATGAATCCCCTCGGACTGAGCTGTTTGCCGATTGAGACAATGGGGTATTTTACAACTCCCTTCAGCCATTTAGGCAGCTATTTCCAAAGCAGTTGCAGCCACTCCAGCCGGGGTCCCACATGGCACTGTGGGCGGATATGGATAGACAGGGCAATTACGCTGGATTTTTCCATTTTTCTCGCACACACACTTTTCGGAGCTCTGTGATTCCAACCACCTCGGGAGGTGACCGTGGGACGCGTGCACCGCTGCCCTTTGTCTCAGCTGTGAGCCGTCCTGTGTCAGCTAACATCATAATCTATGGCATCATTACCAGCACTAATTAACATATGCTATCCTTGAACATCTGAAACCAAAAAAAGCAACTTATCTTTTTTTTCTTTTTTTTTTTTTTTTTTTTGCTTTAGTCTGCCACTTTGTTTTTACTTTAACCATGTAAGAATATCAGACTTCAACATCTAACCTACGTTCTCAGCAGCTCAACGCCTCCACAGGAATATACAGTTTAATCTGCAAGTTCACAAATCCTGATTCTACTTCCCCAGGTCATTGGTAGAAAATCTGATATTGAATGGTATGCCTCCTAAAATTGCGGCTAAAGATAGCAATGTGGCTGGCAGGACCTCTTTTTGTGTGTTCGTGTGGGTGGTTTAGAGGCTCCTCTGAACCCCTGCTGGTATTCTGTAAAGAACCAAACAGCCTGCAGCCAGATAATGACTCTGCTGAATAGCTGCATGATTATACCTCTTTCTGTGAAGTGTTTATCTTTTTCCCCTTCTGCATTTTGTCCACACTTCCCCTCTCTGCCTGCTCTGTCGTTCAGCTTTAATTCTTATTATCTTTCCCCTTTTCTCAGTTTCCTCCACCTCATTTTTACTGTCTGGACTCCAACCTGCCTTCTTCCTCATTGACCTTTCTGGAGCTCATTATCTACAGACTTCACTTCTAACTTTCATCTTTTCTGGATCTGTCTATGTTGTTTGTGTGGTTTTCTGCTACTTTGGAGCACGCTTGGATGCAAAAAAAAAAGAAGGAAAACTGCTAAATTAGCGCTTTGCTCATTTTTTTTTCAGGGGCAATAACAAGACCTCTAAATGCCTTGATAATATTTCTAAAAGAAGAATGTTTGAAACAAAAGCAGAAGAGTCACGACTTCGCTAACAAGATGGCAAAGCCTCCCCAACTGAGTTATTTGCATAATTTTCAAATAATAGGTAGAAAATGTTTTTTCTTCCTGACAATTGTTTTTTTTTATTTCATCCAAATGTTTTTGCACTTAAAATTCTAAGGTAGTTTTTTGACATTCAAGCTTTCCATTAAAGACACACTCCGTTGAAAATAATGTTTTTGGAGTTCTTGAGGCATTTTTCTGATGATGAATGACATACATAAAGAAAATTAGGATTAGAATAACAGTTGTGAGTATTTCCCTATTCAAGTTGTGGTGAATCAGGAGCAGAAAAAAAATATACCGCTGGTAAAAGCTTGCAAGTGCAAGATACAGGTTACTAAAGCAGGAGTGCTCAAATCCAGCCCTCGAGGGTCGAGGGCCACTTTCCTGCTGAGTTTCCAGACATCCTACTTAATCTGCTGCTGATTACCTGGATTAGGTGGGTTTACCCAATAAAGAGCTTCAATGGCAGGTTTGTAGGAAAACATGTAGGACACCAGCCTTCGAGGGCTAGATTTAGGCACCCCTTTACCACAGCTAGCCATAAATGGAGAGAAAAAAGTATCACCCTAATTTGTACGTGAGTAATTTTTTATTTGTGTGTAACTTTGGATTTTTCTGTGTGTAATTCTTGATTTGTGTGTAACTTTGGATTTGTGCATGTGTAATTTTTGTTTTAATAACTCATACAATATATTTTGTGCATAAAAACAAAAATCTGGAAAATACAATATAAAGTAGTATTTACATATGCAAACTTTAAAATTAAAACAGCTTGAAACTAACAATTTGAACAAATCTGTCAAAGTTACACACGGATCGCTTGTTACGCACACACAAAACCATATCTATGCACTAACCGTTTTTATATCTCTGAGATTCCTATGTAAGTGATGCATTTAAAATGCTGCCCGAATGCTGTGTCATCAGAATTTTCTCATTAGCCACTTTGAACTTAGATTGTCAAAATTATCTGGTGAAACTTAACATTTTCCCACTTTCTTAAACAAATATTCCCAATAATTAATATAAAAAAGTCCAGATATGAGTCTTTAAAACTCCTAACACTAAAGTTTTTCTATTTTCATTGCCCCTAGCAGCTGCGCTTTCGCCACGGGACACGTCGAGCTGGTGGTGTGAGGTTCTCACCAGAGAGCAGACAGGTGATTAGCCTTAAATTCTATTCTAATTGTAAGTTGTGCATTTGTAAACTATATATATGTGCTGCTCACAGAAATTAAAGGAACACTTTTTTTATTGGTTCTGGCATGAATTGAATTAAACCTGTCTGATCATTTTCTTGTTGGTTAAACAGCTGAGGGTCTCGTTAATCAATTTCAGCTGTATTGGTGTTGATGGAATTAACAACAGGTGCACTTCATTGGCAACAATTAGAAAACCCTCAAAACATGACTGGTGTTACATGTGGAGGTCATTTCAAGTTTCTGCCTCTTGATCTTTTTTGTCTGGTTTTCCACTTGTGCTGATTTTGTCTTGTGTAATTATCTCTACTGGCAGTATGAGGAGATTCCTAAACCCTACAGAAGTTGCACAGGTTGTCCAACTTCTCCAGGATGGCACATCCACACGTGCTGCAGCAAGAAGGTTTAATGTGTCTCCCAGCACAATCTCCAGAACATGGAGGAGATTTCAGGAGACTGGTGGTTATTCTGGGAGAGCTGGACAGGGCCGTAGAAGGTCCTCAAAATGAATTGTATGAGTTACAAATCAAGAATTACCCACACATCAATCCAAAGTTGCGCACAAACAAATTGAGGTGAGTTTTTTCTTCCCTCCATAGCTGCAAGCTCCCCGCCCTGCCCCATTCTGATGTATCTTCTTATAGATGACTAAATCCATTTACACCTTTAGTGGAATCTGGCTCAAAGCTGTCCAGCTGGATAGCTCCAATATTGTCCCCCATATTTGTTGCATCACTAATATTAGTTTAGGGTTGTAAGGGACTGTTAGGTAGCTGGAGGGAGATTAAACAGATGGATGATGGGAAATGGTGGCGGGCTTGCTGTGCACCAACAAACCTGACCATAACTTAGAGACAAGTTTCGAATTAACTTCTGCCGCTCTGAAGAAACTGTTTTTTTTTTTAACCTTAGCTAAAAACAGCATAATCATAATCAAAAGGCCACTGAGAACACTTTTAAAATAGATTAAAAAAATAACTGGAGTGGAACTTTGCGTAACTTGAATAAGCCAAATGTATCATCCACTATTCTTTTGGGAATTTGAGTGAAAAACATAAACTTAAGAAATGTATAACCGTTATATTTTCAAAAAAAAAAAAGATCAGATTTAAATTCTGACATTTTTTGAACGCTTTATCTTGTGGCCAAATTTCGACATATCTATTGTAGGATGACCTTGTGCAAGTAATATGTGTGCATAGGATGCTGCAACTAAATGCCTCTACAAAGTCTCCTAAACCTCTCTCTGTCCTCGTTGTCTTTTCTAACCTTCTGCAGTTGCTCTGTTTGATTTCCTCTTTTCTCTCATCTGCTGATGTAGATTCTTGCGCACACCTGCACTCATCACATGTTATAATGCATGCATCAACATACTAAGTGATCTATGACTGGAATACATTCATGATGCATGCAGTGGCATTGGAAGAACCTAATGCTAATCTTGCAACATTGCATTAATAGCTATTAACGTATTCTGGGACACTATTAGCTGCAAACACTAATGCCAGGACACCACTAATGCTTCACTCTAATGCAGCAACAGTGAGAGTCCTGAGCCAACCCACCCATTCAGGATTATGTAGAGCTTTATAATCCCTTGTTAGCTAGCAGCAGAGGCATACATCATACCACCAAGGTAATCTGAGGGCTGTTTGACAGCTACACACCTCGCCTTGTCCTCATCTTCTCACATAATCTACTCCTCCTGGGATATTCGCTGTATCAGCTGCTTTGGTGGTAATGCATACAAGCCACACTTGTTGAGAGGACACGCTCCCTTCAGTCTTAAAACAACCATGATGTACCGCAAACCTTAAAGTTCCTCTGTGCCGGAGGGGAACCATTCCATACACGCAGTCCATTGATGTATGGGTGATTAGCGTTCAGAGTTTTTGGTGTTTAAATCTCTTTGAAACATGGACACTTAGAAGACTGTAATGTGACTAACTATGGCTACAGACCTATTTTAGTCTCTGTTTGGGGCTTTTGACATTATGTGGGTCAAGGCCATTATTTCTAATAAAAACAGGGGTTGATCTCTTTGGAGCTGCTCTGCAAAATGCAGCACAATTAGTTTTCTGCTTTATTTTCACTTTTTATGCTTAAAATTTCACATTATGATTATTAATGTTTGTGTTTTGTGCATGTACGGTCGAAACACATTGTCATATATTTACAACCCTAAAAGTAGCTGGTAAAACCCAGAGGTATAGTAAAACTGAGTGAGTTTGCTTTAGCTGCAGTGCTGCAAACAGATAGAACTAATTTCCTGATGACGTAATGTTGTTTAAATACATATTTAAAATGTTGTAAACTAACATTTTTGATCATTTTGGTTTAAATATCTCTCTCTTACAGTTTTTTAACTTCTATATATTTTGTTTTTCTCAAATTTTGCCAAAGTTTTTGAATTACCTTTGTTGTGAATGATGGTGTCATAAAAAACAGAACTGTTTTCTTCCTGGCGCATCCTGGTCCGTGCACTTTTGCTTTTTAGATTAACTTGAATTAAGGAGTAAAACCATGTTGCATTCAACTTCTTCTTTGAAATGCAAGCATTTTTAGAGGATCATCTTCAAATCATAAACATAGATTATGCTCTTTATTAAGTATAAATGTGCCTAAACTGTAAATGTGTTGTGCTGGATGAGCTGCATTATCCAGACTGATCTCTCAAGAGAATTACTACCAGGCCTAAAGGCCTTTTTATAGCTCACCATTCATTTGTTGTTGTTCAGATCACCCGATGGGGGTTTTGATTCCTCGCCATCTTCGACTCCAGTCAAAAACTCCCTTTACCATCCAACTCATGTGCATCTTATACAGTCCTGGATGCAGTAAGTGGTTACTGTCAAATATAAACTTTTTCTTTGTTTGCTTTTTTAAATGAATTTTGTGTTGCATTATTTTGGCAGTTCTATTGAATCTGCAAGAAGTATCTGTGGGGTTTTGTGTTTTGCAGTTCCTGCAAGGTTTAGACCGCTAGCATGCCGCTAGCTCACCCTGTGTCACACCGTCGCCAAAAGATGGTAAGGACTGTTGGCAGTCCCAGCCTTGCTTCTGTTTGCAGGCATTTTCAATATAGACTCGTGACCATAAGAGTACACAGGAAACCCAAATGCCTACAGATGTTGGAAACGTTTGCTTAAATGAGCGCTATATTGCTGCTTTGTGATGTTATTATAACTTGCTGTCAATCAACAGGTGGCTACAGCACCTCCACCCTAACTTTTTTTTTCAATGGACCTACAACTGATGGAGACACCCAAGAGGTACGGGTTGATACTGTTTATTGGGTCCATTTTACAATGGAAGTCCTCAAAATACAGGACCAGACTGTACCGTACCGGACCACTCTGCGGAAACAAGGCTTTATAAGACCGATGGAACCAACAATTGACAAAAGCAGCACCAACAACCAAAAGAACCACATAATCTCTATTTTGGGGTCAACGAGACACATTAGGAGGGATTTTGCCTCATTTGCACTGAGCGATCCAGACTGGACTTATGAGCGTTTCCATGACGAGATGGGCTCCTCCAGCAGGTCTGACTGGTACCATTTCTGGTCCCACGACGTAGATCCATAGAAAAATGGAATGGACCCACGAGGGCAGAGCTTCTGTCGTCACACAACGAAACCCATCGATTGGTGGAAAGGTTTTATGTCAGCAGGAAGTGTCTGACCAGCGCTCCTCCCGACTCAAGATCCAAACCGAAAGTTTTGCCCTCTTTTCAGCTGTATTCTTCTTCGTCCCCCGCATTCTTCTTGCAAAGAATAATAAATTCTCTAAAGAATGTCTGTTACCGATCCATACTCCAATCATGCTTTGTAAAACATTTATTGAAGAATATTGGAGTGTTGCTCAACATAAAGAGTTTTTTCTTCTTATTTAATTCAAAACTATAGACAGTTCTGTAGAGGCCAGCTTCATCCATAATAAACACCTGCTCCAGATTATAATTATCTGCGGTTATCTTTTTAATTTTACGTCAGTTTCTGAGTCAGTTGATGCTGCTTCTCTTTTGCTGCAGTCTCACCGTTTTGATGCACAGCTACATCATCGGTCTACACCCAGCATGTGCTTTGATGCCTCAAAGGAAACGCTCACTTGAAATGTCTGGTCTGGGACTGGTCTGGTCTGGTCCGCTCAAAGGAAACGAGGCATTTGAGCGCACCCCACGAGGCACAAAAAAGTGACAACATACTGTATCAAGAAGATGGTTTCATCATTCTCAGTGCTTTGATGCTGGAGGGTTTCTACCAATTTATACTCAAAGTTTGCAAATGATGAAGTTTGAAGTTCTCTCTTTAAAAAAAATGTACAACAGACTTGATTCATCCAATATTTGTTCTAGTATGGCCACGAAGAGAACCATATAGACTTTTTTTCTTTGCAAGATCCGCATAAGCTGGTCACAGTAACACTAGCTGAACAGGTGGAGGAATGTTATGTTAAACAATCTCATTACATGACATGAACATAAGATTGGTATTGTGGGACTCCCTCATTTCCACAGCCTCAAACTGATCTCCACTTTAAGATGACAACACTCGCTCCCACAGTGTTGAGTTCATCTGAGGATGGGATGAACTCTTTGGAGCACTTTTAGTTTCAGCTTGGCCACGCTGTTCATGCTAGACTAACTTGAATAGTGATAAATCCTGGATGAAAAACAGGATCTCACAACAGCTTGTGACCATGAAATGGAGAGGCTGCTGTAGCTTTGAATGATTCTTCCACACACGACTGGACTCCTATTTGTTAAATCATTGTCCATTGATCGATTGCTGAAGTGTTTTTTATTTTTATTTCAAACTTTATCAAGTATTTTACGAAGCAAGTCGGGGGTAGACTAAGCTTTTTGGCAAAGCTTAATCTTTGGCAAATTTGTCATGAGTGCTACCGTCAGCCTCCTGCTCATCCCACAAAGGATCGTTCCTTACAAATGTGGCAGCATTAAAAAGGGTGAAACGCAGGCTTTCCAACAATATAAGACTACTGCCAAAAAGCATTGTTACAACAAAGAAATAATCTACCTAACACATATTTCCTCACTCTCTATGCTTTGTTGTTCATCTTTGTTTTTAGAATACCTGACGTTGGCTATTCAAAAACAGCCATCATCAATAATTTCTCACTCTAACAAATTTACCATCAAACTCATTTATATTGTGTGTTTGTCCTCTGTGATGTCACAGGCTGGTGGAAAATTTTTATTAGAAATAAAGTTATAAATAAACACACTTATACAGGAGGATGATTAAAAACAGCAACTCATATCCTCTCTTTTATTCTTAATTTTTTTTGGGGGGGGACATGAGATATGCAGTATTCTACATTATTTGATTCATCTAAATTGATTAAATTAAAGTCTTATTATTGTTTTGGGCCTTTTAAAAGTTTAGGAGAACCAAACAACCACAGTTTCAGAAAGAAAATTATTGAAAAATGTGAAGGTTCACAATTAGTCAGCGGACAATGGGAGCTTGTTCTTGCAAGATGTTTTTTTATTTCTTTTTTTTTTTTTTATAAAGTGGGTTAACCTTCAAACAATAAATAATTTAAGGCTCAACTGAACAAAAATAATATAACTAAATTGAACAAACAGACAAAACTGAACAGGCCTGACCAGACTCTCTATACTGACACAATGGGGAAACTTATATAGACTGGGGCAAACCATACGTACACATGAGGGAGGGGGGAAACAGACTAACCACAAACTCTAACAAATGAAACTACAACAGCAAAACAGAAAATGCAAACTAAACAAACATCTAAATAATCAAAATTGTCTTCAAAGAATAAACTAAATATTTTACATTCAAAAAAACAAAAAATAAAGTCCAGGAGGAGTGTTGGGAATCCCTGCAGTCTTGCCGATGGAATATCCCAACCTCCTCTGCTGATTATGGTGGATGTGGAGCACCTGATTTGAACTCAGAAAAACAAAAAGTAAATTAATTGTATTTTCACTTAAAATAAATCAAATGTGTGCACCCATATCATTTATTTTAAGTAAACAAAGTAAATGTGATAAAAAAAGAAAAATAAAATATACACACTATGTGGTGGTTGTTTGTGGCTCAACCACCACACACTCCCCCTCCTCCGGACTTTCCCGATGGCAGCGGGAAAGGTAGTCGGCAACGGTGTTTTCTTTGCCAGGGATGTGGACGACTTCAAAGTTGAAAGGCTGGATCGCCAGGTACCAGCGGGTTATTCTGCTGTTAGTGTCCTTCATGCTTTCCAACCATTTCAGTGCCTTGTGGTCTGTTTCTATGGTGAATGATCTTCCCATAAGGTAATATTTTAAAGAGTCCAAGGCCCATTTCACCGCCAGACACTCCTTCTCGATGGTAGAATAGCGGGTCTCTCTGGGGTGAAGTTTGCGACTGATGAAAGCAACAGGGTGGCGATCTTCAGGAGGTCCTTGGAGCAGCACAGCACCAAGCCCACGATCTGAAGCATCAGATTGCAGTGTGAAAGGTTGTTGAAAGTCAGGACATCTCAGAACAGGATGTCCACTTAAAGCTTGTTGAATGTCTCTAAAAGCCATTTCAGATTTTTCTGTCCATTGCAGCTGGCTGGGGCCCTTTTTGCTGGTCATGTCGGTAAGTAAAGCTGCTCTAGTTGAAAAGTTGGGGATGAATTTGTGATACCAACCAGACATGCCAAGGAAAGATCTTAATTGCTTCCTTGTTTGAGGCAAAGGGCAGGACTGGATGGCTTGCACTTTCTCCACTTGTGGCTTCACCTCTCCACCCCCAATGATGTAGCCCAGGTACTGGATCTCCTTCCTTGCCAGGTCACACTTATCTGGGTTAATGGTCAGACCTTGTCCATTAATCTCTGAAACGTGGCTGGAGCTCCGTGTAATTCAAATGGCATGACAGTAAAGTGGTATAGGCCCCATGGTGTTCTGAAGGCAGTCAGCTCTCTGGATCTGGTTGTTAATGGGACCTGCCAATAACCTTTGGAGAGATCAATCGTTGACAGATATTTTGCCTTGCCAAGGCGGTCAATGAGTTCATCAATCCGTGGAGTAGGATATGAATCAAACTTAGAAACAGAATTAAGATAGCGAAAGTCCATGCAAAAGCGTATGGTGCCATCTTTCTTTGGGACAAGAACGATTGGATTGCACCACTCACTCTGAGAAGCTTCAATTATGCCTAGCGACAGCATCAGGTCAATTTCCTTCTTCAGAGGACCAAGTAGACGCTCTGGGATCCTGTAACTTAGGCGTTTGACTACAGCATTCTCTTTCAGAGAGATGTCATGAGTGGTTACATTGGTGCATCCTGGTTTCTCACTGAACACAACTGGTGAACATAAAGCTCTCACCTGGAGTCTGCTGAATCAGATAGGTGGCCTTAGTTGGAAGAGCAGTGGCTGATGGAGTAGGCAGATATTGTTCTTCCACTTCTTCATCAGTCGTGCTCCTTATGAAGGTCACAGTGTGCTTTTCTTCTGATCCAGGAATCCATTCCTTCAGCAGATTGACATGCAGGACACGGCTGCTGCGACTGTGATCTGGAACAGAGATCTTGTAAGTGGTGGGACCTAATTTTTGTACAACTTCAAAGGGCCCTTGCCACTTAGCCAGTAGCTTGCTCTCCACAGTCGGCAGCATCACCAACACTTTTTGACCAGGGCAAAAACTTCTGGTGCGAGCACGTTTATCATACCAGGTTTTCTGGTTTGCTTGAGAGTTCACCATGTGCTCCTGAGCAAGGGTAGACATTTTCTCCAACCTCTCCCTCATCTTGAGGACATAAGACACAACGTTAACTGGTTCTCTGCTTCCTTCATCCTCCCAGGTTTCTCTCAACAGCGCTAGAGGTCCCCTCACTTCGTGGCCAAAAAGCAGCTCAAATGGAGAAAACCCGGTGGAGGCTTGTGGAACTTCCCTGTAAGCGAAAAGCAGAAAGGGGAGCCACTGGTCCCAGTCAGAACCTGTGTCATTGATGAACTTGCGCAGCATTTGTTTTAAAGTTTGATTAAACCTTTCTGTTAAGCCATCTGTTTGAGGATGGTAGGGTGTAGTCCTAAGGCTTTTGATGCCAAGTAGCTGATACACATCCTTCAGCAGTTTTGACATGAAATTTGTGCCTTGATCAGTCAAGATTTCCTTGGGAAATCCCACTCTTGAAAAGAATTGAACCAGGCAAGAAGCAACAGTCTTAGCTTTTACTGACTTTAGAGCAAATACTTCAGGGTATTTAGTTGCATAATCAGTAATGACAAGCATAAACCGATTACCACACTTGCTTCTCTCTACTGGGCCCACAATGTCCATTCCAAGGCGTTCAAAGGGGGTGCTGATGATTGGTAAAGGCTGGAGAGGAGCTTTAGATGGAAATCTGCTTGAAGTCTTCTGGCACTGCGGGCAACTTTTACAGAAGTTAGTGACATCTTTCTGTAGACCAGGCCAGTGAAACCACCTCTGGATACGAGCCAAGGTTTTATTCTTCCCCAGGTGGCCAGCCCAAGGAATTGAATGGCCCAGAGATAAAATGGTGTCTCTGACGTCACGAGGAACCATTAGTTGTTTCACTGCTCCATGCTGTTGATAGAGAAGGCCGTTTTCAATACAGAAGTCAGTCTTTGCACTTCCATATTTTTCCAGCTTTTTAAAACACTCAGCTAAGGCTTCATCCTGGTGCTGCAATTCACCAATATCACTAGGAATTTGGTAGCCAAGCAAAGTGTCAGGTTCTGGCAGTGCTGCAGTTGACTTTACATTATGCAGGAACTTCTCTCGTCTTCACTGTCTGCGTGATTTATGCTCTTTAGTCACCCCAACTTCTATGTCTGCATCATAGAATGGGATTGAGTTCAGCATTTCAACAGTTTTATCTTTTTGTTTCGCTTGGGCCCGAGTTACAGCAACATTACAGCCCTGAGCAACATGCAATAAGTCCACTAGAACAGGTAAATCATGCCCCAACACAACTGGGTAAGGCAAATTGTCTGCAACACCAACAGTCAGCAGATAGGTCTGTCCTCTCACTTTAAGGTAAACATGTGCAGTTGGATATTGCTTTTCATCTCCATGCACGCAGCAGATAGAGAGAGCCTTAGTAGGAGAGATGGCATGAGGTGAGACAAATCTGCTCTGGACTAATGTTTGTGTGCTTCCAGTGTCTATTAGAGCTTTCAACATTTGACCATTTATTTCCACAGATGTCTCCTGCAGAGGGCTCCTCACATGGGTTGGTCCAGGTGTTCTAGGCACAAAACACATCTGAGAAAACTTTGTAGCATTTTGGGGGCACTTGGGCTTTGTGTGGCCCTCCTGGCCACACAAATAGCAAATGGGCTTTTTAATAAAAGGTTTGGAATGATGTGTGGATGTGAGTTTTTCAATGGTAGGCTTACTCACACTTGAACCAGTTGAATCTTGTCGGTCAGGTTGTCCACTCCTTTTATGGATGCTGTAAGCCCAGGTTTGCCTTTTCCCTCGAGCAGCCACAAATGCGTCAGCTAATGAAGCAGCCTCAGATGCAGTTTTTGGATCTCTCTCCTTAACCCACACTTGAAGGTCTGGTGACAACATTCGAAGATACTGCTCCAGAATAATAATGTCACTTATTTCTTCAACGCTTTTACCTTTGGGTCGAATCCATTTCCCATACAGGTCTTTCAGCCTGGTGTGCAGCTCCTTTGGAGTTTCATCTGGCTTCACATAGAGGGAGCGAAATCTCTGACGATAGGTTTCACAGTTAATGTCATACTTCTGGAGAATAGCACATTTAACATCATCATAGCTCATAGATACATCAACATCCATATGAACATATGCGCTTCTGGCCTTGCCGGTTAGTAATGGGATGAGATGAAATGCCCACTCCGGCTTCGGCCATCTGCAAGCTGCTGCTATCCTCTCAAAAGTTATCAGGAAGTGCTCGATGTCATCATCTTCATTTAATGGATGTAACTTGGGTTGCTTCTTATATGAAGGTAAATTAGACATATCACCTGAGTCAAGGTCTCTTGGTGGAGATGAAGCCTCTGAGTGAGAACCACCTGAAGCATTGGTTGTTTGACACCTGGGAGATGAAGTCAGCTCTTGGTTTGGAGAGTGTGACTGGACCTCACGTTGAAGCAGGGTGAACTGATGTTGAAGAGCCTTAAACCTCTGATCTTGCCTGGCAACCTCTTTGTCCCACATAGCCTGTTGTGCTCTTTGTTGTCCCATGTGGGCTTGAAGGATATTAGCAAGGTCAGATAAGCTGGGCTCCTTACCTTCTTCACCCGCAGTGCCACCTACAGCTCCACTTTCCTCAGCTTCAGAGTCCCTTTGTACATCTTTGTCTGATGATGGTAGGTTTGGAACTTTGGCTCTGGCTCCTGGCATGGCTCAAACCAATGTCCAACTGACAATCCCGCTTCTGACACCAATTGTGAAGGTTCACAATTAGTCAGCGGACAATGGGAGCTTGTTCTTGCAAGATGTTTTTTTATTTCTTTTTTTTTTTTTAAAAAGTGGGTTAACCTTCAAACAATAAATAATTTAAGGCTCAACTGAACAAAAATAATATAACTAAATTGAACAAACAGACAAAACTGAACAGGCCTGACCAGACTCTCTATACTGACACAATGGGGAAACTTATATAGACTGGGGCAAACCATACGTACACATGAGGGAGGGGGGAAACAGACTAACCACAAACTCTAACAAATGAAACTACAACAGCAAAACAGAAAATGCAAACTAAACAAACATCTAAATAATCAAAATTGTCTTCAAAGAATAAACTAAATATTTTACATTCAAAAAAAACAAAAAATAAAGTCCAGGAGGAGTGTTGGGAATCCCTGCAGTCTTGCCGATGGAATATCCCAACCTCCTCTGCTGATTATGGTGGATGTGGATTTGAACTCAGAAAAACAAAAAGTAAATTAATTGTATTTTCACTTAAAATAAATCAAATGTGTGCACCCATATCATTTATTTTAAGTAAACAAAGTAAATGTGATAAAGAAAAAGAAAAATACTAACACCTATGTGGTGGTTGTTTGTGGCTCAACCACCACAAAAAACAATTTAGAAGAGCCTCTGAGTATTTATTGGTTCTCCTTGAACACTTAAAGGTAAATAAGGAAACAAGTTCAACCGTTAAACAACCCTTGTAACATGAGCTGATGCAACTGAGGAAGTTTTACTTGCAAATTTTGCTTTATCTCATTAAACTCTCAATGCAGCCTCCTTCTGAACACATTCTAACTCATGGTAAGTGGGAAATCTTGACTGTGCAATCACTTGTATTGAATAGAAAAAAAGCTACAGTGATTTATCACTTTCAGCACATTAAAGTGTAGAGAGGCCGCTTATCATCTAAGGAAACAGATGTTGCCCAGTTGCTGAAGGAAAAAAAAAAAAACAAAATTCAGTTTGTTTTAAGTAACAGAAGTAGTTTCTGGTGCTTCTGTTAATGTGACCAAAGAGGAAGAGATTGATGGTCTTCTTTGCAGATTACAGCGAGATTAACAAATAATGGTTTATTAAAAATTCAGTTTAACAGTTAAACATCAGACAAGCATTGTTGTACTGTGACTACTACATCTCAGTCACGAGCTGTTAATGAGGGAGACAATGTAATTGATAAGTGGTTTCATACGTACGTTTGCTGTAACTAACAAAAAATAAAAGCATTTCAGGCTGAGACTACAGCAGTAAGTAACTTTAAAAACTCTGTTATGGAACGAGCATGGTACAGAAGTAGAGCGGTCGACCTTTGATTGGAAGATTGAGGTTCCGTTCCTGCTCCCATGTGTTTAAGTGTCCTTGAGCACGACTCTGAACCTTTCACTGCTCCTGGTGGTTACAGGTTGGTGCCAGAGTTAGACAGTGGAGCCAGCATCAGTGTGTGAATGAGACTGTGACTATACTGTGCATTGGGCCTGCTAAGAAGGTAGTATAGTACTAGATGAGTATATTTAGCATTTGACATGGTTCATATGGTCCCATTTACACATTCACACTGCATGGTGGTTAGACACTGAACAGGCCTCCATAGAAGCAATGGGGGCTCTGTGTCATGTTCAAAGTTACTCTGAAACATGAACAGGCAGAAGGAAAACTACAATCTTTTAATCAAAGATCAAGCGCTTGACCTCTGCTATAGTATCCACTTCATAAAATGTAGAATTTATTAGATAAATAAAAACTAAAATAAAGAAGAAGAGGTGCTGGTTTTTTAGCCAAATGTTTCTCAGAAACGGGTTGTTGTCAGCTGTCGTGCACAAGAACAAAAACGGCTTGTACAGTGTTCCATTGTTTAGTGTGGATAGGGGAAATCAGGGAAGTAGGATTACAGGTGTTTTAAGGCTTTAAAACACCTCAATACACATTTAATACATTTTTCACCAACAGATGTGAGCATTGTCACACTTTAGCTCAAATTTCAAAGTTTAAAACAAAAAAATTAAGTATTCCAGTATTATAGAATGACAACAACCGTCTGATCGAGATTGAAGAATTCTGTACAGGCGACATGGCACGGAGGAGATTGATTGACATGGTTTACAGCCAATCAGGATGCACAACGAGATGTACTATTAAACAAAAGAAAAAAGAATGAACAATTGCACTAAAAAAATTCACAAATCAGCAAGACCACGAAAAATGGCTTGTAATATAACGAGGGAGCACTGTAACTTGTTTTGGAGTTCAGCAAAGAAAACTGATTTAAGGTATTAAACAAAGTACATTTACCATTTAACATGGTTCATATGGTCCCATTGACCCATTCACACAGCATGAAGGCTAGACACTGAATATGCCTCTGGAGGAGAAATAGGGATTCGGTCCAAAGTTACTCTGAACGTGCAGAAAAGAAACCGAATCCACAGTCTTTCACTCAAAGGTCAAGTGCTTGATCTTTGCACCGGTATCCAGTTCATAAAGACTTTACTGTATGGAAATAAAGTAAATTAAAACAAGGATACACAATGGCTCTGCAAAAAATCCACAAAGCAGCAAGACCACAGAAAGTGCACCGCTGTTTAGGGAGGATGCACTGTAACTGATTTTGGAGTAAATAAAAAAAATAGATATTAAATTTTGGACTCAAAAGCTATTAAACAACTGCAAAACAAACGTGCTGAACAGTTAAGTCCAGCTGTGAAAAAGTAAAGCAGTACTTTGAATGATGTGTTTTTATTTTTTTTGTCTATGATAACCTGTTGCTTTGTTTCTTACACGCCGATCAGTGAATTGATGTTTAAAGAATTAACCTATTCTATATAGTAACACATCAACTATAGATGCCATAAAACTAACCAAAAGAATCTTTATCAAAGTAGCTTGTATTTGTACTTTATCAAATTATTATCTTAAAATGTTTGCTTGCATTTTTTTTTTTATTCTTTTCTTTGTGTTTTTTATGATGAAACCTTAAAACTGACACTCCTGAATGGGAAGGAAGGCACCTCAGCGCTCTTCCCCAGTTGATCATGTGGAAATCCTCGTTTAGTCTTTGTGCAGACAATGATATGATGAATGTGAGGGTGCCTCCACTTGCTTTCCTTCTTAATCTTGCACCAATAATATTGCTCTCTCACTATTCCCCAAACACAGAGAGTGTATCTTGGTGGCGAGACAATCAGGTAAACATACAAACGTATTAATAGCCTTTCTCCTCTTGTTGTTATCATACCTTGATAAGAAAACAGCCGCTGTAAAACTGAAGGATGTGAACAGAGGACACAGAGGGTAAGGACAGCAGAAACAAGGAAAGGAGGGCAAAGATAGGCAAAAGGGGGAAAAGAAAAGAGAGGTGAAAGAGGGGTGATGGAGATAAAAGGAGGAGCAGGAGGTAAAAAGAGGGGGGCATGGGGGCAGGAGAGGAGTGGGGAGATGATGTACTGTAGGCTGATTAATGTCAAAGGCGCTGAGTCTTGAATACTTATGAGGCAGATGTCAATGGAGCTTTACCCTGCAAGGTTACACAAAGGAAGGGATGAGTGGGGGGGGGGGTCTAGAAAGAAAGAAAACCAAAGAAAGTCTGAAAAGGGAGAATAAAAGAAAGTGAAAATTGTGCTAAAATCCAGGGGTGAAACGGGGCACGCCGACAGTTTGGGTCATTCTCTATGAAAATGTTTGTCTTTTGCAATAAAACGGCCAAACATAAAAAGTGCAGGAACACCGCCGACTTCTTTAGTTATCTAGAGACCTCTGACGCAAGCGGGCTTCCAAAGTTTCTGCCTCTCCGGTACATGGTTTGAAGAGCAGAAAAAGAGAAGATCAGATTTAAAGAGAAGCCTCTGAAAATGCTGTGTCCCTGTGCCCCATGAAAAGCAAACTTCAAAACAACTTTCTGTGCATTGATGACAACAAGGATTGAGGATATGGACAACGTAAAGCAAATATGTGCTTTTTGGACAGTTTTTACAACAGAAGGGAAGAGCAAGTGCAGCTGTAGCATCAGTTCTTTGAGTCAAAGACAACAACAGACCGTACCTTTGACCGCTGGAAGCCTCGGTAACCTCAGGCTGTGTCCTCGGGGACACTTGTGACCTCTGAACAGCCAAGAGCTGTGACCCCAGAGGGCTAATGAATCAACTGGATGACCTGATGGTACTTCACATTGACCCAAAGAGGGACATTACACTGAAAAGGATGATCTGTTATCAGAAATTATAGCTGTTTTAGCTTTAAAATTGTAATATCTGCTCTTTTTGTGTCTGTTTTTGCATGAGAATCCTAACCATCACTGCTTATGGGCGACTAGAAAAGCTCAGGTAACTGTTCTTCTACAGGTGAGTCCTTTTGTTTGGTTCAACTCAGAAGTGAAGTGTGCCTCATCTGACATTATTATTATTCCTCTCCCATCTCTCCTCCCTTCTCTTTTTTCATATCTCTCCTCTACTGTCCTCTCCTCCACTCCTCTAATCTCTCTCTATTAGTAGTCTATTTACAGCATATTCCGTCTGGAGTCTGCCAACGCTTTCTGCTCTCCTGAGCTTTATCAAGCCACCGATAAACTCCTCACATGCATTTACACTCACACGTGCACCAATTTCATCAAGACTTTATGGAGTGTGCATTCGTCGATGCGTTTGTCTGCAGGCGAGCGCGGTGAGGACGTTTGCGTGCATGACTGTGCAGGGATATGTCTTCAGGTGCGCTAAGATATTGTGTTGTGGGCACAAATACGTAGGCGCACGCGTGATTCTGTGCATCCTCTTTATTTTTTTGTGCATGTCCACGCTTATGTGTATATGTTATCAGCAGTGTCCCAGTGTGCTCGCCGAGGGCCAGTCTATTTAGTGTTCATAACAAAGCCTTTTACTGAGGCTCCAATCAGGATTAAACTCTTATCAGCACACGCAGACCACAGGACACAGCCAGGCTGCATGTGTGTTAAAGAAGGAGTGTGTAAGAGAGACACTGGAACAGGGAGGGGTTTACGGGGATTATTCTCACATGTATTTTGTGTTTGTTGTATACTTTTCATGTGTGTTTGTACTTTTCCACACTGGTGTGCAAGTCGGTTGACCGCATGAGCTCATGTGAATTTTTTAAACATATGGACTGGTGTGATTTTTCTCTGCGTCTACAGTAAGCTGCACGCTCTGATCAGTAGACGCTCAAGTGTTGCAGTAAATATGACACTCTGAAACCACATTAAAATCCAGATTCAAAGCATGCCGGCCCCCTGTGGGTTAGATAATTATCATCACTCTGTGTCTGTGCTTGTGTGGGTGTGTGTGCGTGCGTGCGAGTGTGTGTGAGCCCTTCTTTGTGTCGTTTTTAGACACACGTGAAGAAAAATGACATGTTTGTGATTTAGATGGAAAAAAGAAAGCTAAGAAAACTCAACAAAAACTTAAGATATTATCTTAAAAAACAAATGTTACACCGCTTTCACCATTTATTCGGGAAATTTATGTGTGCACAAAGAAGCTCAATTAAAATCCAGTTTTGTTTCCTATATGCCAAAAAAATAAAGTTTCTCCTCATCTGTGCCATTTTTAAAGAGTCCTGCTAATGTTTTTGTGGGTCAAAGCTTTCAAAGATGTAATATACAGTAAGGCTTTATTATGATAACGCCGCATCTGATTATGTAGATCTATAACATTAATATTAATGAGCCACGCTGCCACCTGGGAGGAGCCTGCAACAGACACAACAATGATCCGGCAAAATAAACTGAATCTATGAATAAAAAGTTAAATCCACCCGAGGATTATTTACACCCAGCTGTCTGTTCGCTGCAAGTTCTACATATGGAAAGCATGTAAACCCTGTCTACGAAAATCTTAAATGTGGTAAATCTCTCAGCCTATTTTGTCTATTTCCATTTTTATTTGATGTCAATTGAAAATCATCCTATCTGATTCTTCAATCATACTTTTTTTTTCATTTAGCTTAAATAAAACAATCTTCAGCTTTTATTTTTTTATTTAAAGAAAAGTGTAGTTATGTCTTCTCATCTCATAGAGGATAAAACATAATTGTCTGTTTTCTCATAATCCTCTCTACACTTTTCCCTCTAATTAGTTTGTGTAAAATACCAGAAAACAAAAAAATCTAATTTCAAAATTTTCCCTCAGGCTTTCCCTTTTTTTTTAAACAGGAATACATTTTTGATGAGTCAAAACGATTAAATAAGCAGAGATTTTTAAACGAGGACCTATTCTCTTTGCATTAAGCTCCTGTGTTTTTGATTAAACCTGCAAACACAGAAGATAAATGGGACACTATTACCTGTGGTTCATGAAACTTATGTACGCCATAGATGGATTCAGAACTTTGAATTTTGTGTATTTATACTTTTGTTTTCTATATTTTGTACATTTTATTATGTGTGGTAGTTCATGATAGTATTTCTATTCACACCAGCAGAACTTCATACAACAGACACTTTTTTCTGAAATTGTGAGGATTTCATTCTTGTTTTGATTTGTTTTCTTGGCTCTTCGCGTTATTGTTTTTTTTCCTGTCACAGTCACACCAGGTTGAGGGTATTGACTATTTTTCAGGTAATCTACTTTGTCACACCTTTTTTTCTTTTCTTCCCTTCTTTTGCATCTCAACTTGTGCATGTTAAAATTTATTAAAGTTTTCCAGCGCCACTGCATTATGGGTTTTTACATTGGTTTCTGGTACAATTATCCAGCCTAAAAGTTAATTGCATAGAACCAACAAAATGTATGAAACAGAATTCCAATTTCTTATTCATAATTTCAAACCATCCAAGCTTTTTTCCTTTTTTATTTTTTGAAAAGAAAAGTCCTAATAGAAAAAGCAATTGAGTCAGTAAAATATTTTGTTGTTTTAGTTGGTAATACTTGTATTTATTTCAAATGGTGCTGAATTTTTAAAATATTTTAAGAAAATATTTAGTTCAGTGTTTTTTGTGTTCCACTTAAAGACCCATTCCAAAGAAAATTAGGTTTTAAAACAATTTTATTGCATTTTTTTCCATGATGGATGACATATATGAAGAAAATGGATTATAAAATTGCTTTTCAGAGTATTTCTTATTCAAATTGTGATGAATTTGGAGGAGATACCAGAACACAAGCTCTCTGCTCTGCTCCATTCTGATACATTCACTTGCAGACAAATAGATCCATGTGTTTTTTTTAACTTTCTCTGAACTGGCATCTGGCTGAAAACTGTACAGCTGTATAGCGACAATATTCCTCACCATTTTTGGTGTACGGGTAATGATAAGGTGGGGATTGTAAGCAGTTGTAAGCTAGCGGGAGAACAGGTGGAGGATGGGAAATGTGGAAATGCCAAAAGTCCCACCCACAACTCAGAGGTGAATTTCTAATAATCTTCTGCTGTTCTTCTAAAACACAACCTTCATAGAACCCTCTCATGGTAGACGTTTACTCTTTCGTCTCGTGGATGTTGTTATACAGCTCAATGCAAATACAACTCGATTGTGACTGAAAGGGCAGGTGTTGGAAAATATTTTTAAAAATCAAACTTTTAAAGAATGTATTCGCAGAAAAGAAGCTTTTGGTCAATAATAAAAGTTCACCTCCATGTTTTATAATTTAACCCTAATTGGGAATGACAGAAGTCTAAGGTTTCCTATAGATACTTACCAGGCTTGCTTTTTTTGGTCCACTCTTCCATTCAGATCTTCTCAAAAGCTGTGATGTTTTGGATCTGTTGCTTAGCAATGCAAACTTTCAACTCACTCCACAGACTTTCTACTGGATTGAGATTGTCAGACTGACTCGGCCCCCCCAGAACATTGAAATGCTTTTTTTTTCTTTGATATTGCAACAACCTAGTTGCCAGATGAATGTGTTTAGGATCATTTGTTATGCTGGAAGATCCAGACGTTTCATTCTCAATGTTCTCATTGATGGACAGAGATTTTCTTCTCAAAATGTCTCCATACACTGTATGGAACCATTTATCATTTCTTTAATGTTCATCAGTCAACATGTTCCCTTTGCAGAAAAGTAGTACCAAAGCATGATGTTCCCACCTCCATGCCTCACAGTGAGTATGGCGTTCTTGGGATGGAACTCTGTGTTCTTCCACTTCATGAAAAGACAAGGGCATTCAAATGTAAAAGCTCCATTTTGGTTTCATCTGACCACATGATTTCTGCAATCCTTCTTTGGATCATCCAAATGGTCTCTGACAAACATTTAGACAGAACAGGACATTTGCTAGCTAAAGCAGGGGCATCTTTGTTACTTTGTTAATGTTGTACCAGCTTTCTTCAAGGCTTTGACCATTTTCCTTGTGTATTTTTACACTATTTCTTCACTGTTCTCAAGATCTTTTGTACCTCACCAGGTGAGATCTGTCATGGAGCCTCGAGTTGAGGTAGATTATCAGTGAACTTGCATTTCTTCATTTTTCTAATAATTGATCGAACAGTTGATCTCTTCTCATCAAGCTGTTTGCTTATTGCAAATCAGTTTATCCCCATCTTGTTCAGGTGAACAATCTTGTGGTGGTGTATTCAAGTCCTTTGACAGCTCTTTGGTCTAGGTCAAGGTGTAGAGCGTACAGTCTAACTATGTATGGGTCTTTTATACAGATAAGCAGTTCAAACAGTTAATAAAGGTCATTGGTGGAGGATAAAAAAATCCTTAATGAATTTCCTGAGTTCCTTTTTTTTATTTTGGCTGCCATAATTGGACTGTACCTATGATGAACTTTAAAGACCTTTCTCATCTTTGTAAGAGGGACAACTGTCAGAATCAGTGAAAACACTGTTTTGATATGTTTGATTGTAGATATTTATTCTGTTTTGTTTGCAAATCGTTATATTTACTCCTAAACCTCATTGATCTTTTATAATTTTATGGACCCAGTCTTATAATTTTTCAATTTATAGATACTTTTGTTTAGGTTCTGACATAAATCGCTCATCTAAAGAGGCTTTCAATGATCATCCTGGTAAATTAATTGAATAATAACAAATACTACTAAGAACAGGGCGACGAAGAGGTTGTTAATTTGTTGTGTTGGTTTTGTTCATTCTGAAACAATGAACTGCCACTTTCTGTGAAATTAAGTCACTTTAATGACTTTTCTTGGGATAGGAAGAATCAGCGACCTCCAAGGCTCATCTACATAGCACTGAACAAAAAGTTGTTGGTGGGCCTCATCCAGGAAAATAACAACACTGATACCAAATAACCTTAAAATAAAGCAAACACTGAAGAAAATCACAGTGAATTAACTGTGTACTGACTTTTCTTGACCTATAAATAGTTATTTTAAAATGAAATGTGTATCTCTATTACACAACACAGAAACTGTTTAGTGTTTTATTTTTATTAGTTTGTTTGCTTGGATGATACTGTGATGCTGATCGAGTATTCCACTAATAAATAACTCTACAGATACATTGTTTTGCATCACATTTGTTTAGCAATAGTATGAATTGACTGTTAAAACCAATGTACATTAATGTTACACAAAAAATATATGATTATATCTCTATTGTCTTATGTCTCTATGTTTCATAGAAGAAAAATGCCATAAATTTAAATGATCCTAAAGATCAGAGATCATTAATACATCAATGAGTTCATATAGAAACTCAACAAAAAGTATATTTACTTCAAATAACAGCTGCTAAAGATCATTCTCCCAGCTTTTGGAGTAACCCTTTTGAAACAAATCTCCAGGATTTATGTTAAAAGTATCAAACAGCTGAATTTCATGCTGTTTCCTTATGGCTGAAACAGGTTGTGAGGCTAAACAACAAAAAAACATTTTTCAACCAAGAATAAATAAAACACATGACAAAAGTTTATCCTTTTTTTTAATGTAAAGAATATTGCAATTCTGTAATCTTATAAATCTCTGAATCGTATTCCAGGTCATATAAAGTAATTTGAGGCCACATCCTGATTTGTCAGTTTCAAGCCATCTTCCAGTCTTTCATGTTCTAAACACTGACTGTTGTGGTGTTAAGGGATTAAGCTTCAGCTCAGGCAGAGCTGTGAAGCCACACATGCATTAACTTCTCCTTTCATGCTGTCTCCACCAACAGTTGTGTGGCTATGCTGTGCAGTTATTGCAACCAAACACTTGTCATGAGTGTTGGCTTAATATCCTCAACATTGTTTCCTGCTGGTCTCAAACCTTTGGTGTATATTACGCTTAATGCATGTCAGCATGGATAATCATTACAGCTAATGCCAGCGCTCTGCAGATGTAAACAGTGTTTATTTATAGCATGAAATATTCAACAGCAGTTTTGAAGGATGGAGAGGATTTATTTTGCAACAATACAACAGTGTTCACCAATTTTTGTAACAAAAAATGTAGCTATAGAGGGAGGAATTGTGCTTTTGTCTGACATTTAGTGTTCTTTAGAAATCCTTGAAAGGCTGAGTGTTTCCTTTGCAAGGTGGTTGTCTGGATCTGGACATCTGTATGGCCCACAACTGCATGTGTGTGTGTGTGTGTGAGAGAGAGGGAGATGTGAGGGCATGGTAATTTGCGGCGGTTCACGTGTGCAAATGTGATAGTTTGTGTTTCTATTGGCCCATTAAAGGAAACGGCGCCCGATGTCAGTTTGAAACATCGCAGGAGTCTGCATGTGTCACCGTGAAGCCCCTCAAGGAGTGTGCGTGCGTGGACGTGTGTGTAGGTTTGAGTGCGCAATGCACGAAAGCGTGACTGTGCCAGAGGCAAAGGAAGGTCACCTCACATGCACAGCTCAGTGCTCAGTGGAACAGCGCCTGGCGATGGTGCACGGGAAGCCAAGCACCAGCAGTCTCCCAAGGACAACAAAGTGCTTATCCAGGGAAAAAAAATAGAGGAAGGCTGTAGAGCTCCCTGATTGCAGACACACACTCCCACACATACACACTTCAGAAGTTATCAACCACTGTGTATAGTGTAAAACAGGGAGGAAAGCCTCTTAACTTCTCATGCGACTCTTTCGTTTTTTCATCACAGCATTTGTCTCTCCTTGTGTCATAAAGACATATTTGCTGTAATATTTCTGTGTGTCTGGAAACATCTGCAGTATTGCTTGAATAACACTTACGTTTGGTAAATGATTTCTTTATTTTTGACAAGTGACAGTAGGACATTACAATAAAACCTGTCATGGATGAATTCCATTCATCTGGTTCCTGTTTACTGTCAATGTCTGTGTTGTTGTGAAGAGTTATTGTCAGATTTGTTTTAACTCTTCAAGTCAAAACTTCTAATGTGTATAAATGAGAGAAGACTCACATAGAAGACGGTGTTGAAAAAAGACGCGTTTTTTCTGTTTAACCCATACATCTATTTTCTTAGCCCGTTTGTCCCTTTAGAGCACATGTGCCAAAGTCAAGGCCCGGGGGCCGGATCCGGCACTCTTAATGATGCGGCCCGCCAGATCATTTTATATTTTTGTTATTAACGGCTTGATGTTTTCTTGCACTGGTAATATATAATATATACATTCTCATTCCCAAGTCGTCATATATTGACGTTTGGTTAAGGACCCCTCCGCATCAAAAATTGACGTTTACCTCAAACCGGTAATTGTACCGCACTGGGATCCTATCCCTAACCTTAACCCAGTACTGGAAAGTCGGTACTGGACACGGATTAGTACTGGTTCCGAATGCAGTACCAGATATGGACCAGGCTGGTATTAGGGGACCGGTACACGCCACATCCCAAGGTTCGGTCCACATTAAAAAGTTACGTTTTTAAAGTTTTAAAAATGCAGTTTTAGTTTGTTCAATAAATGTTTATCTAAGATGTGTTTTGAGTGCGATTGAGTTTGACACCCTTTCTTTAGAGTAACATTATTACTTATGAAGCATGTTTTTGGACTGTGGGAGAAAGCTGGAGTGCCTGAAGAAAACCCACTCATGCACAGAACTCCACACAGAAAGCAGCCGGAATTCAAAACAAGGTTTTATCATCATGAGATCAGCAATAAAACAGGTGAGAGTCTCTGTTTGAAAACATTTTTTTTTTTTTTTTTTTTAAGGTTCTTTCTTAATATTTATCCAAATAATATTCTTCAATTTGGCCTAATTTGTGTTACCCATGAGCACATCAGTCCGCAAGAGAATTCCACAAAAGCAACACTAGAAACTGCAGCTCCACTTCAAACTCTGAGAATTCTTCAGAGCGGCCGACACCTTCATCTTTTTTCCCTAATGATAAAAATGAAGCTGCTTTCCAATATTCCTGCGCTGAGGTTCGTTTTCTAGCTGACAGCATGGTTTGCTTAAAGCAATATATTGGCAAATTTTACATTAAAAAAACCTGTCTGACGCAGGGTCAGACTTTCAGTCAGGGTCGCATTATGTTTCACCACTTAACCTCCATTTTTTTTTCTTTTTTTTTTGGTTTCAGAAAGTACAGGTATCGTGTAACCACTTTCTATTTCTGTAAAGCCTTGTTTGGTACAGTAAGTAGAGCTGTCCAGTGCCTGCAACCCTCTTCACTCTGTTCGCTGCCATCGGTGGTTCAGCTGTTGTTTCTCATTATAAAAACCACCTTATTGTGTTTCTTATTATCCCAAGCTGCTCCAAGCAACCGGTATACCGTGTGCATCCGAGTGGAAGTGTGTGTGTGTGTCTACAGTAACTGCCAACTGGAGAGTTTATTTGCCTCCAACCTTCTCTCTCTCATTCTTTACTCAGGTGTTTGTCTCCTCTTCTGTCCCCTCATTATATATATATATATATATATATATATATATATATATAAACTCACAAACAACTTGTCTCATCTTCGTCTTTTCTCCTTTCCTTTCTTTTCGTTCTATCCAACTTTGCTCATCTCTCAACCTTCCCCCAATGTTTCCTTAACTTTCTCCCGCTCATTATCTAAGAGCTTGAAGCAACCAGTCAGCCATATGTGAGTGAAAATTGCCACTTCACACTGTTAGATTATGTTCTATTGAGTCTGCTCTTTGCCTTAAAGTTTGCCCCAAACCTTTGACTGCTTCTGTTCTTCTTAACAGTCAAGCTAATTAATTTAACGGCTCGCGACCAGCCGTCTGAATCTAGCTCACACTTCCGACTGGTATTGAAGTGGCGTTAGCTCGAAACGTTCTCTTTCGGGCATTTCTTTCCTCTCTCATCACCAATTAGGGAAGGAACTCGCCATCAGTTTTGTGACGCTTTCGTGGCAGCCTTACTTACTGACACGACTCACAGCGGCTTGTTCCTGTCCTTTATGAAAGGAAACCCTTTTGAATGATAATTTGTGTCTGTCACTGAATTTTCTGATTGTGAAGTTTTCCATCTCCGGTTAGATCTCTCTCAAACTGTTACTTCACGGCTCTTCAGGTGAACAGGATAATTCCATTTCTTAAACAAGCATGTCAGCAGTCTTTTGAAAAGTCCACACTGCAATGATGACCGTGCTGTAATTCACTTCCTGTGTCCCAGAGGGTCGAGCGCGACTCGATCCAATCAGAAATCATGCCAATTAGACGCCTCAACTGGCACTTAATTACCACTCTGAAGAGCCTGATGGGCCATTAATTAGCAGGGCATTAACAGGACTGATTGTTCATTAACAGCACTGCATATTAGAGGAGATAAGACCCGATTATAATGGACTTTGGTGGACTAGAGAAAGGCTGGAGCTGGCTACAGTAGAATTAAATGACCCTCTACATCAGTCAGGAACAGGATAATAATTTTAGAAGAGGAGATAAAAGGAGTGTTGGATGTACATATGACGGAGGTCTGTGTTGTTGCCTGCTACCCTGTCTGTGGTATCGGAAATAGTAAATTGTTGAACCTTCTATACTTTATTGCTTTTTAATGCAGAAGAGATGACGTTTTTATTGATGAAAGCAGCAATAAAACATTCCAACATATCTGTCCAACCTTTGCCGCTTAGACCTTTCTGCTGGTTTGCAAAGCATGAACTCCCACACTTCCTGCAAACATCTATGATTTAAAGACCCCCTCCATGAAAGTTCTATTTCGGTGTTTTAGCATGTTTTTGTAGCATTTTTTTCACAATAGAGGACATATATGTAAGTAAATCTTGCTTTCACACCAAACGCAATTTGTGCATCAAATTTGACTCTTATTTGCTCGTCGCTCGTCCAGAAATGTGTTGATAAGCTTGTTGCCCCAGACATGAGTGGGAGGAGCTACATGGAGCAGTATCTGTGTAGATCTAATTTAATATCCAAAGAGATCAGATGTATTTATTTTAAAGAGCTCTACAAAGGCATTAATAATCATATCTCCACGTAAGGATTCATATTGATCATTTAGAGCACTCATTTTGGCATTCAACCCATCTGATCTCAAGTGGGCCGGACCAGTAACATAATAGCAAAAGAACCTTTGTTCAACTTGTTATCTGTAACTTTGTTTTTGTCTTGTTTTCTTCTTAGTTGGAAAAATTCTTCAAATAACCTAGTAGTCTGATCATTTATAATTACACTTTCATTCACAGAGTCCAATGCATTTCAAATAAAATGGATTTCACTAAAAAAATAAAATAAATAAATTAAAAAATAAAAGGTTTAATCAATTTTATACAGACTGAATGTTTTACATCTGACATTAAGGCAATCCCGATGGTAATCTCTAGAGGGGGCTACAGAATTAAATAAATACCCTGTTTAAAATATAAATGTGTTAATCAATTAAAAATTAAACTAAATTAAACTTGCAAACATTTTGGTGTTAACCTCCAATTCTCTCCCATGGTTTGGCCGTCATCGTGTTTAATTCTTGATTTCTTGAGTTTCTTTTGCTTCCCCTAGTGGTGGAATTACCCATTGTGGTCATTTCTTTAAAGAACCATAACTCGCTACAGGAATGGGCTAGAAACTTGCTTTCTTTTTTGAAAATTCATATATATTTTTTTCTTCATAATTGGGCCAGATTCAGCCGGGTACAGCCTGCGGGCCGTATGTTTGACACCCCTAATTTAGGGACTGTCCCAGTACAGTGAGCTTCACTCTTGCTACAAGAACTGTCTCAATTTTGCCCGCTTTTTTTCTTCTTTCTCATTTGTCAGAGGAGGGAAAAAATGAAAGAAAGAATAAAATTAGATGACCTTTGTTGATTGTTGTCTCAATGAAAATAAGAAAATACCATAAAGTTCAAGATGAGAGGACTCGGATTGATCTTCAATATTGGATTTGTACTCCACCTGTTGAACAAGTCACCAAACACGTCACATTCCCAAAGCTGAGTTCTTGATTTATTGATGCGACCCATCAACCTCACCATGGTTCCAATTTTTTAACTCCAGACGTGTCACAATGCTCGAATTGCACTGCTGTCAAACTGACTCACTGCGCCTGATGCTCAAATCGCAGAGTAGAACCTCTGATTGCAGCGGTTCATTTGCTTAACCTTTAAACTAGGCACCCCAATGCAGCTTAAAAACGCATTTGAGTATTTATTCAGTCACATCGGAGGAAATCAGAAACTGCTGAAAAAATGCAGCTGGAATAGCTTGTAACTGTGATGCAAGTGCTACAATTGGAGAGCCACAAACTCCCTGCTCCACTCTATTCTGATACATCCACTTGTAGAGGACTAGATCCATGTGCATATTTGTTTTGCTCGTCAAAGCTGGCATTTGATTCATAGGATATACTTCAGTTGTGTTTGCTCCCCATTGAATGTTAGTAGGAAGTAGTGGGAGAGTATGAAGGATATAATGAAATCATATACATGCGACCACAACTCAGAACTTTTGCTGCTCTGCCATAACTATGTCCTAGAAAACAGGTTTCTAGATGTTGGCTAAAAATGACAATCCAAATTAAAAAGATTACTGGGAATGCTTAAAATATTCCAGACGATGATCGGAGAGTTATATCCGCATGCACACTGTAAAAACCTGAGTCACTCTGAGAGATGACAAAAACTAAAAGCTATTGATATTTAGGGTAACAAAATAAAGAAATGAAAACACCTAGAATATGTCATGTCATAGCAGAAAATGTCAGGCAAGATTAAGAGAAACTCACTAATAAAATAATCTCAGATAGTTTCTACTTCCGACTCAGATGATAAAAGCAATAAACCAGCTAGAACATTTAAGATGTGGCCCTTTAAGCCTTGAAAAAAGACACTCAGTGGTATTTCAATATGGAAGAATTATACTTGCTGCTCGTTTTGAAGTTCAAGAAAACTCCACACATAATGAGGCAAACCCAGCAAAACCAAATTTCAACACTTAAATCTGTGATATGTATAGACAGCCATAGTTTGATATTTTACATTTTCTTCACCAGGCATTAGCTTTAGATGATATAGGTTAAAATGACACTGTTTTTATTTTATTTTGGAGTGTCAAAAATGATAAAAGAATAGTTCAGGAAGTAAAAATGTCTCACAAACACATTTCTTATGCAGATAAACTGTGAAAGATGGAAGAATAGAGATTCACCCAGCAGGAGGCGTGCTCATGCAGGACAGGAAGGGTTGGTTTTGTCCGTCCTGTTCTACTTAGTATGTGTCGGTTGGATCAGAGGTTCTCTGGGGAGAGAATGTTCTAACATCTCTGACTCTTCATTTCACGCTTCATTTAACGTCACACTCGCCCAAAACACTCCTCGTCTGAGAGTTAAGAATGCTCTTTGTCTTCACTTATTGTTCTCTCCGGCTCACTCTTTTCTCGACGTTTGTAATCGCACATATATCTGAACAAAACACCCAAATCTCATTCAGGTTTAAAGGAACTTGAAGACCAAAAAGTCGTATCTGCCATTGTCTGGTGGAACTAAATTCTCCTCCAGGCCAAAATGGAGGAGAGTTCTTACAAGCAGGTAGGGAAATAAAGGAGTTACAAGCTCAGTGTGTGCACACACTAAGTGTGTGACTTTTGTTTTACTCCTAAAGTCAATACAATTATCTCTTTCTTTGCTCTGCGGTGCATCCAGTATATGAAAAGAGTTTGGAGACTGGCTGTAAAGGTGTGTGTAAAAGGTGTGTGTCTGTGAACGGGGGGAGGCAGTTATTAGAGAACCTGTACCTCATAAAGCCTCTGCAGTATCAGGATAAACTCCTCTCCACTGCTGTACTCTGGAGCACTTTACAGTCAGCACTTACTTTTTTATATATTTACAAATTTCTCTTTCCCTCTAGTCATAGTAGTCATAGAATATGATACTCCACCAGTTAATTTATATAGTTTATGTAAGTAATTGTGTTTCTGGGTCTAAAAACTGTGTCTTTCCAGGATAATCGAAGTTCATTCAAAGATTATTTTTCCAGATGGCAACTGAAAGTCTCACAACAGACAGTAAATTGTCTCTCAGAGCCGAGCCGGGGATAAAATATCTGCTCTGAGACCCAGGTTTGAAGCTACATGCACACACTGAAAAAACGGGAGAAGAGGGGTTGTTCAATTTACAAGTACTAAACATGTGTGTTAAACATGATCAAGTTATGTTTACCTTCAAAACATATTCCAATCTTGTAGATCACACTTAATTTCTGGCAGTATTAAATTCACATATTTAAATCATCTTGACAAAACATGAAATTGTCATGTTTCGCCTTTTGCCCCTTAATTTTAAATACGTAAACCCCGTCTGCCGGATGGCCAGTAGCCCCTTAATTTTAAATACGTAAACCCCGTCTGCCGGATGGCCAGTCGCCCCTTAATTTTAAATATGTAAACCCCGTCTGCCGGATGGCCAGTCGCCCCTTAATTTTAAATATGTAAACCCTGTATGCAACGGATCATTCTAGAAGAGGATTTTTTTTGGAGTCGGTCGACGCACCTGTTCTTCTGAGTAACTTGTAAAAGGTAAGTTTAATTTACTCGAATAAAATAATTTAAGGAAGTGTGAGACATCGCATTTACATGTATAATATATCTACATATGTTTTTCACGGTAAAGAGCTTTACAATACACTCGTATCATAGTTGTCAAAGTTGAGGCGATGCGTGGCGTTTTTTCCGCTGCCGGCCGTCGCCTTTGGCGGCGGGGAGGGGGAGTTGTCCACGGTAAAAATGTACTTTAATGCCGCAGGCAGATTAAGTGGTGAATGGGAGAGTTACAGTCATAAGCGAGGAAGAGTGTTGAGTAGTTACTGCCACTTAATTTGCTCTTGATGAAGGGGGAGCGGGCGCGTGCAGCCGGCGGTTTTTTTTCTCCCACAGGCGGAAGTTTCGCCCGCGGAATTCATCGTCACTGTAGATTTCTTTTTGCTAGCTTCAGCGTTGTGGAGACCGAATTTGACTGAACATTTTAAAAGCTAGTATTAATATTACTTACTAATATATATATATATATATATATATATATATATATATATATATATATATATATATATATATATATATATATATATATATATATATATATATATAACTTATTAATATTATTTAATAATTATTTAAGAGTGCTCCTCACTCTTATGCAAACATTTTTTTAAATGACATGTAATATCTTTAACAGTATGATCAAGGTGGGGTGTTTAGTATACCAGAAGGGCATCAACCTCTTATCAAAAGATTGCAGGTTTTATTTCCCGCCTTGTCCGTCCATGTGTCAAAGTGTCCTTGTGCAAGACACTGAACCTCTGGTGGAAGGCAGCGGAGACAGCATCAGCATGTGAATGGGACTGTAACTCTAAAGCGCTTTGGGCCTTAACTTTGTTAACATATAATAGTATGATTTTTTTTAACCCAGTAACTAAAAAATTTATTAGTTAGCTAAGGTAGGAATTATATTTTTCTGAAGTTTGCATGTGAATTCCTAATTTGCTCACTCTTTGTATTCCAGACTGTTGACTTTCTTCCCACTACCAGCAAGTGCAATGGTTTATTCAAAGGCCCTGTAGTACAGGTAAGAAGTGTAATCCACACGTTTTACCTAAATTTCACAATGTGAACTTTACATACTTTACTCAACAGTCATGCAGCATGGAGTTAAATTAATTTCACCCCAATTTGTGAAAAATGAACAATAACCCCAAAAAGCCAAAACCACTAGCATAAAGCTAAAATACTAGCTAAACACCAAAATAGCCTAAAAAACTCAAAAATAGCCTACATTAGTCAGAAAATCTAGCTTAAAGGTGGAATATTAGAGAAACTCCAAAATAGCCTAAAAAACAAAAACTAAATAATTCCAAAACAGGTAGCATGCATCTTAAATATTTGCTAAATTCCAAAATAACCTTAAAAATTGAAAAAACCTACATTAGCCTAATCAGCCGCCTCAAAGCAAGAATATTGGCTAAACTTGAAAATAGAAAAAAAAACTAAATTACCTTACCTGCTACCATGTAGCTGAAATATTAGCTAAATTTCAAAATAGCCTAAAATAATTAGTTTTTTTGGTAAATGTCAAAATAGTCCAAAAAGCTAGAATAATGCCAATATAACAACCAAAAGTTTCATTAGTGTTTTGCTTTTATAAATTGGCCTCAATGAGCAAATAAGTGTTTATATGTGTCAATAGGTTTTGAAATACGTTATACTTTTTTAAAAATAAAGAAATCGACTATTAAATTAATCGTCGACTATTTTAATAGTTGATTAGTCGTTGACTAATTGACTATTTGTGGCAGCCCTACTGTTCATAATGGAAAGAGTGACCACTATATCTAACCTGTTCTATTTTTCTCCACAGATGAAAGGATCCTTAATGTCTGTCTTCAAGGTGCTAAGGGTTATCCTGGATGCTGAAAATTCTCAAAGACTGCCGTTTGAAGATGGTTTCCCGAGATCAGTTGATGAAGTGGTTCAGGAGGTAAAAAGACAGTGCAATAAAGTTTCATTAGTTTTTTTTTTTTTTTTAAATAATTATGTAAATTAACAATTCAAAAGTGATGGCTGATTTTGTCTGTTTAATTTTCAATGAATTTTAATTTATTGTTACTTTTGTGAGTTTCAAGTGATTCCAGTGAAAATTGTGGGTTTTCCTTCTTTAACTGAGGGGTATCAACAATTTTGTCCACGTGTGTAAGTACAAAAAAATGAAAAAAAAAAAAAAATATATATACACATTCACAAATTTAGATTACAACAGCTTGAAACTAATTAAACACAAACATCTTTTAAAATTACACAAGTATCCCTTGTTAAGCAAGCACATAATCTAAATCTGTGGTGAGACTATTCACGTCTCAGAGATTCATTCAAAAGTTACGCAAGCACAAATCAAAAGTTACACACAAATCACGCACGCACAAATCGGGGTGATACTTGTTCCTTTCCATGCTTTGAGGTAATCCAAAAAATTATTGTAATTGTAAATTGTAATTGGTTCATGTCTTTAATAACTCTTTAAATGAATTGTTACCTTCAAACCCTTCCGCTCTCCTTGGGGTCCAGATGGCTCCAACCACATATTGTTATGCGATTTCTTCCATGACAAATGTGGATGAAGGTGGACAGGATTTTATGTCTGTCATGGACATTAATGAAACTCAAAAATCAGTGAAAAAAAAAAGTTCAGCACAATGTCTTGTGGGGTTCAGATGACCCCACTTTTAATGGAGAGCGGAAGGGTTAAAATTGCTTTTTCTATGGGTGGAATCCAGCTACCTGGCTTTATGTCCTGTGTTACAAAAAACAGCAAACCTCTCAAATGGTGATTTGTACTTTTTGCATTGCTATAAACATTTTTTTTCAATTTAAAATAATAAAAAGGTTTAACCTTAAATGTGTTTGCTGTGTCATGTGTTTGTTTGCTGTAATGCATGAGGTTCTAAAAGAAAAAAACCCAATGTGGTTGTATATATTCTGCAATTGCTATATAATCTAATTTGTAATACACAATTGAATTATAATTATATAAGTTGTTTACATTTACTTTTAAATAAATATTTAATTTCACACTAGTAGTGTCACTAAAGTGTTTTATTGTTTATTAAATGTTTGAAAATAATGTGGTAAATTGCATAATAAAATCTTGTTTGTCCAGGTAAAATTCTTAGGTGTAAAAAAAAGTATTAATTACGGTATAACATGATTTTTTTTATGTGCCATATTCATGTTGGCATAACATGATTTTTTTGCGTTGTTCATGTTGGCATAACATGATTTTTTTGCGTTGTTCATGTTGGCATTACATGATTTTTTAGTGTTGTTCATGTTGGCATAACATGATTTTTTTATGTACCATATTCATGTTGGCATAACATGATTTTTTTACGCGCAACCGATGTCCATAATTTTTTCATGTAAATCAAACAGGTCTTTTTTTTCAGTGCACAAACACATCTGAAAGCGCACAATTCAGTCTTGACACGTAACAGCTTTTAAGCACGAGGAGACATTGACTTGCATCACCAGCAGCAGTCTAAATGGATGGGTGTTATCATCTGACACACACACACACACAGACACAAACACACGGTGGTATGTCGGTATGAATAGATGGTCTGTCTTGTACGGGTGAGATTGGTTCCATCTGTTGTGGAGAAGGTTGCAGGGTCGCATCCCCTACTATTACCTCTGCTTCTGTCCACTGACACTTCATTCGCTCCAGTGTTGGGCTGCCTGATGGATGAAGGTGATCTGAGCATGTGGACAGATGTGAATTTACATTTGTAAAATTCCATTTACCCATAAAAGAGGTTTGAAATGTTTCAATATTGAAATCTGAATTGATTTTTATTCATTTATAGACAAAAACTTGAATTAAAATCAGTTTTTGCCGTAGTATTTCTCGGACCAAAGGTGGACTGCAAGAAAAAAAGGAAGATCTGTCGGATACGCTGACTTACAGAAGGCATATCAATCAGACTCTGCTGCGGCAGAGCGCCAGCCAACAGAAATCTGAGAGCAACCCGGTGAGGAGAAGGAAGGCAGGAGGGAGCAGGTGGGGAGACGGGAACGGACAGGACAGGAAAACGAGGAGAAGGACAGAGAGGAGATGGTGAATATGGCCTGCTGAAGGACAATCATTGTCCATCAACATGAAGAATTACCTTTCTATCTGTCCCTTATGCCTCCATGTGAGTCCACATACACACAGGGAGAAACAAGTTAACCTGCGAGGGAAAACTGATTGAATCTTCAGCGGGATTAACAGGGATTTAGCCCAGTGTAATGATACCTGAATGAGTTGATTAGCTATCTGATGACACTGTGCTGTTTGACCTCCACAGGCCCAATAACAACTGCTAACTCACAGCATTTGCTTGCTGCGATCAAACAGGGGGTGAAACAGAACTACTTTAGACCTCCTTGAGGGAGTAATCATTGTTTTGTGTGTGTTTTTTTTTTTTTTTCTCTTCACCTAATGAAGCGTGGAGCAGTGACACTGTGTGGACTGCAAAGGCACAATCAGTTCTGGGCTAAAAGGCAGTTTTCATGAGGTTTGTCCCTATTAAGACAGTGACAAATCGCAAAAGCTGCAACACGGTGGAGTCGTGAAGGGGGCAAATGGAAAGGAATTTTTTAAAAAGGGCCCCATGCATAAAGGAATAGTGATGTTGAGGGTTAAAACATCAATCAATCAATCAATCAATCTTTATTTGTATAGCACTTTTCATATAAAAATAACACAAAGTGCTTTACATTAAAAGCAAACAATATACATAATATAAAAACAGGTAAAAATTTAAATTAAAATAAAGCCCCCTGCTCCAAACCAGCCCACAATACCCTAATCCCTTTCCCACCACCCACTCCCTAACCGATAGAAATGATACAAAAGAAAAAAAAAATTGGCTGAGCACGTTAATTGACTCTGCGAAACTAATAGTTGGGACCTCCCTCTCAATGAACAGCCGCAAAGCCAGCCAAATGCAGCTTCACAGGCGGGGTCCCGCCTCACCACAGCTAGGTGGTGATGCAGGTCCCCATCCAGAGCCGCAACGGCTGAACCGCAGCTGACCCAGAGAGAGAGAGGCCCCAATCGAGGAAGCACTGGATATAACATTTAAAAATGAATACAATTGTAAAATGAGAATAAAGGAAAAAACAAAGTAAAGGTAATAAAGGAATTAACAATAAAACAATAAAATAAGGAATTAGCAATAAAACAATAAAATAAGGAATATTAAGATCAATTATTAATAAATTAATGTAAATTCATAAAGCATGATAAAATAGATAAACAGATAAAAGTAGCAAAATTAGCTAAAAGCAAGGTTAAAAAGATGAGTCTTGAGCCTATTCTTAAAAGCATGTATGCTTTCTGCGGCTCTCAGGTCCTCTGGCAGATCATTCCACAAACGAGGTCCATAATACTGAAAAGATGCCTCTCCATGAGTTTTGGTTTTCACTGTAGGAATGACCAGTAGACGAGAGCCAGAGGATCTCAGGGTCCGCGAGGGTTCATAAATGACTAAAAGATCAGACAAATAAGAAGGCCCAAGACCATTAAGACATTTGAAAACCATTAAAAGTATCTTAAAATCAATCTATATAAAACATGCAGCGATACATTGCTCTATTTCTTTGGGTGATACTTGTATCAGTTTAAAATGCTGACAAAGCAACATTTAGTTCATTATTGATGAGCTGAATTTAGTAATGTTGAAAATTAAAAGTATTTTATTTTCTCAATCAAACTTTTAGAACCTTATTGGCACATTCAATCTGCTTTTTTTTGTTGTTTTTTTTGTACGGAAGAACATTTTGTTGTGGACATTAGACAATGTTGGCTGTTCCCATTAAAAAGCATGTATTTTTTATTTCACAAAAAAAAAAAGAATTTGCCTGGGTCAGAGCAACTTGTATAAGAGATAAAATTGCAGTGCTAGATGTTGCGATCATTAAATAAAATTAATTTTACCATTTTATTAAAATGAGAGTAGTATCAATATTCAGGGAGATTTTTTAAGTCATTTTATATATTATATATATATATATATATATATATATATATATATATATATATATATATAAGTGAAAATTGTTTTGTACAGTCTTACACTCTTGCCAATACACACCCCTAGTTAAAAACAGAAAAAAACTTCAAATATATTAATTTTTGGGGAGAAAAAATACATTTTTAAACATTTTCCCATCTATTTATACAAATGTATGTAATTGTGAGAAAGGAAGATGTGTGCTATTTCAATGCTACACACCAGTTAAAAAACAAACCAAAAAAAAAAAAAAACAATGATGCTGGACAGTCTTACAGGTTGTGACAATTTGACTTTCTTAGGGGAAAAAAAAGGTCACGGTTTTAAAATGAAACACCACAGGCAGGAGATTAAAGTTCAGTGTTTAATTTTAAAGATTTTCTCAAGAACAAATGTGAAAGCTGACAGCATTGCTGCCAGTAGGGTTATCATTATCTGCTTCGCCTCTATACCTTCTGCTGCCATTTAAAGTCTCACTCTTTCTCTTTGACTCTGACCTTTCCATCTCCCACCAAATCTGAACAAAGAGGGAAAGCGCCATAAAAGTTCAGTTTGAGCACTTTGGACATAATGGAAAGTGTAAACATCGGAAGCACATATTTTAGGACAAAAAATGTTCCATTTGTTTAAAACAAAAAAAGAGAGAGAGAGACTAAATACACCTTTTGGAACCTTTTCACTCTGGTGTTAAAGTAAAAGTTATATACCTCCGAATTGTTTTGTTGTTGAAACTATCTTTCTATTTTCTTTACTATCAAAATAAAAGAGCAAAAAATGTCCACACTAAATATGCATTTTTCTGCAAAGAAATGCTTTAATTTGTGACGCGTTATCAAAGAGTGCAAAGATTAGCCGGTCTTTGTTGAAAGCAGCCCGCCTCATTTCTTCCTCTGTAGGTCAGACGCATAAATATGAACATTACCACGCTGGTGCTGCAGGCGCTGGACTTGGTCTATTGATCAATTTAGCAGAGCTGGTGGTCCATTTTACTGACCTGACATTTGAGGGTAGCTTTCATGGATTTTTCTTGTATTCTTTCAGAAGTGAGACATGTCTGGTGAGTAATGCATCTGTTGCTGGATGAAGTGCAGATAGTAAATAGGCTCAAAGACTCCAGCGAAAGGCAGTGGAAAAAAAGAGACATGCAAGGAAAAGGAGAAGGATTTCTAAGGAGTTTTTTTTTTTTTTAAATGTGGAGTTTTGGATGTTAAATGTTAACTGTAGTGTTTTAGTTTTTTGTTTATTCACTGCTTTTCATGTACTTTTATTTGGTTTTACCTAAATAAAAACTGAATTGAGATGACTATGATGTCTAACTCTTCAACCAAACAGTCTATGATTTCTGTAGGAGTTACAATAACTGTCATAAATATGAGTATTTTTGAACAGCAATCCCACAATGCATGCATTATGTTGCAGTTTGAAAAGTTCAAAACTTTTCTTTCTTTTTGTGATAAAATTTGTAACAATTGGTCAATGGTCAGTTTAAATCAATGAGTTGAGGAAACACTGCTGTGATTTTATTCTAGTTTTTGTATTAATTTGCATGTAGGCTATAGACAATCCAGGACAGGTTGCCACCCTGTTGCGGGACACACAATCACACTTACAGTCACACTTTGAGATAATTTAGAGAAACCAATCAAGGAGAACATGCAAACTCCACACAAAAACGTCCCGGCCAGGATGTGATTATTCACCGTGAGGCAACAGCGCTACCACTAATTCTAAAAGCTTCTTTTTTTCCCACCCTTAAGTTTTTTATCAAATGTTAACACTGTGTGTTAAACATCACAAATGTGCAGAAGGCAATAAATATAGAATAAGTTAATTTTTAGACCAAAGCTTTACTAGGCCCTTTGTTTTGTGGGACTCAGGTAAACTGTAGCACACGCCTCAGGGTTAGATGGCAGATGAGAGGAGCTCTGGCGCCCCCACGTGGTGGCATGACGCAAGTGCAAGGACTCAAAGATCTGAAGGAGTTTGTCAGCTGCAGGACTGACCATAATTGCACGTTCTACTGAGACACATAAAGAAACGTGCACATGTATGGATGCCAATTTAGCCACATGTACTCCTCTGCCGGGACCTCTGTGAATTCTGTAAATCCAAACTCTCACCCCAGCTCGCGAGCAGCCCCCACAAACACAGCAAGGAAACCTCAGAAAGTGCACAAATCTGCAGAATGAGTCTGTGCAAACACGCACACTCAGTCCGCTGGGTTGTGTGCTTGGGTAGCAGAAGGCCCTGACGCTGTTCATTAATCACTATGTTGAGGTTTTGATGCCACAGCAGGAATGGAAATGCCGGTCTGATTTTAATAGATATACTATTCTGCCCTCATCAGCTTGACTGGAGTTCAGAGCAGGAAGAAGTAACACTCAGTCACCAGAAGACTGGGCGTTTGCAGGAACACGAACAGCTTGTGCAGCAGTGTGGCTCATTTGTGTGTTTTAATTGCTTTTAAACAACAGTGGAGGTTTCTCTGAGGAAAATATACACAGCTTTGGGTGCACAAGCAAGCTGTCTTTGCTGGATCAGTGCATTTTTGTTGCTCTACTCAATTTCCTCTAATCTAATGCATCATTTGCAGTTAATAACAAGTGAATTTGTGTTTTATTGAAATATTCTGATTAATAGCCATAAAGAATTCATGAAAATATAAATATATATATATTTTAAATTTGGAAGGAGTTGACTTTCAACAGGTCACATGACCTTTGGCTGCTGTTGAAACAGCTGAACATTTCAATAAAGCTTTTTATCGTTTTCCTCTTTGTGGGTCATCATATATTCATTTAAATGGACTACAGATCTATTTATCTTCAGAAAAGTATTCATGTGAAACCCTCATTTACAGTTTAAAAAAAAGAGAAAACATTTTACAGTCATAGATTTTATAGTAAATACACTGACATAGTTTGGATGTTAAAAATGAAAAAATAACTACATTTTTTTTGTGTCTGTGAAGGTGTTCATAGTTTCTGCTTTATTCCAGTTGAGAAACGCATTTTTAATTGTCTTATAGATAATATACACCCACATTAAAAGCATACAATCGTTGGGTTTCTTTCTTAATTATTAATGATTAAACTTAACCATAAAGCTTGAACAAAGAATGAATTCCTTCAAACAACCTAATAAAAACAACTGAACATGACATCTCGTTACAGGAACCAGAGGTATGGTGATGCTCTTAAAGCATCTTAGCCTGGTTAGTAAATACAGCATTTAATAAAAATCGTATCTTGTAGTTTTTAAGAAATAATTTTAGGAAATGTATTTCAGCAAATGTTTGTCATATGCTTTCTCCTGAAGAACTTCCATACAAAGAAAACTGAAACACATTTAAAGAAAATTGTTTCTCACAAATTAAGAGACCACTCACTCAAACTCTGTTTTACAACAGTAAAACACAAATCTCCCTTTTGCCGACTCAGACTTTCATTTTCATAGCAGCGGCTCAGATTCCCAGCAGAGAGCATTTTCAGCAGCAGAGCTGATCCTTGAGGCTTGCATGAGGAGTAATCGTTCTCCTCATCTCCACCCCAGCAGCCTCCCCCACTTGACTTTATCCGAAAAAATGTATTTTCAAGGGTTCTAAGCTGATTTTCAGCTGTCACGGAACGATACACGTCGCCTTTCGAAGGGTCAGGTAGCCGGTTACGACATCCGAAGGGAGTAGACGGATGTAGGAGAACTCATCTGAAGACGTGAAGCGCAGCTTGGTCTGAGGGTCTGTGTAGTTCGCCTGACGAGAAGCTCAATGTTACTTACTGTGAACTCTACACAAGAAAAAGGAGTGTCGCCTCTGTTCAACTGATTACTCACAGGAAGTCCAGAGATGTCAGAGTACTTTTTGGCTGGCTTCAGGGAGGGAGGGGCGTCGATGTTGTAATCTATGGAAATTAGGAGGAGAAAAGCAGAACTCTGACTTGTAATATTCAGGACATTTTTTTTTTTTCAGGGTTTCATAGCAGGCACCTGCAACTCGCTCAAAAATGTAGTTTAATGTGACAATATAAATGACGCAAAAATGAAAATAGCTAAACTTACAGTTTGGATTATCAAACTTCCAAGGTAAAGTCCGCTCTAAAACCAGAAGCTGTTTAAGGTTCTTCCAGGTCCTATTCTTTTTTCCCGCTGCAGCGCCACCAATCCCCGAGTGCTGCCAACATGTGGTTACCAAACAAATGACAAACAATAACCAATAAAAACCAACAGCCACTAATCTTTTTAAATTCCTCTCACACAGGCACTTACCATAAATGTGTGGTCTTTAAAAGGAGGCGGTTTTGCTGTGGACTCTGTGGCAGCTGGACCACCGTCTACAGACTCTGCTGCCTTCACTTCAGGCATCGCTTCAGTTGCCGTTACCTTGAAAAATATAAAATTTTGAAAAAGAAAGAAAGAAAGCAAATGCAAATATAAATCATCATGATTTTTTGTTATTTCCACCAATTAGTTTTTAGAAATGACTAAAATCGCTTTTATTCATTTATTTTTGCTTGTTTCATAGACATTAAATGTAGGCCCTTTTAAAACTAATATATAATCGTGTTTCAAAATAAAATATTGTATTATTTTGACAACACCACATTAAAAAGAAACTATATATAGGTCACACTTAATAGAATTTATTTCTTTTCTACTAGTCTTGTGTTTATTTGTTTGCTGCTAAAACACATGTTCGTTTGATAGATCTGTGTTAAACTCCTCCTCTTCCTCCTAATTAAGAAAAACAGTGGATCATTCAGGAACAAAATACTGTGAAATTTCAAGCGCCAAAATGTACTGTCAAAAAACATACACGTTAAGTCAGCATCTCAAGAAGAAGAAAAAAAACAAAGCCACAATAGGGTATTTATGTTACACAATTTAGTGTGTGACTAAATTCTAAAATTACTTTTGTTTGAGGTGTCATTATTGGAGGTCCTTTCTTCTTCTTGGTGGTGCTGCTGCTGCTCCCGGCGGTCTGCAGAACCGCAGGACTACCGGGACGTTTCTTTCCGCGGACCGCGGCGGTACCGGTAACCGACAGCGGTGTCTTTACGGTTATGGGAATCTGCGACGCCATTTAAACGACTGTGGCTCAATTTTACAAAGTAAGTCACCCGTTATAGCCGTAGCATGCTACTATGGCTATCGATTGTAAACAACTTTTGACCCGGATGTGCAGAAGTCAACTTCCGGTGGGGAAAATATCTGCAAAAATAAAGTGCATTCACTGATTTGGTTTTTTTTAATTATTTACATTGAATTTTCATAAATGCAGCCATGTGCTAATCTAAAACCCATATATTATAATACGTTTTATTTTTCTTGTCCTAAAGGAGAAGCTCTGGCTTTTTTTCTTAACAAAGAGTAGTTTATTTAAGTGCACAAAAATGTACATCTAGTCTATATAAAAAGTGAGGCAATATATTTGAAGCATACTTTATGTACATTTCTGTACTATTTTGTGAAATTAAAATGTTTCCACTTAGTCTCCTGAAGCATTCAGTTACTAGAATATAGGCTACTTCTTAAACAACTTTCTATGAATAATCAAGTATACTTGATGAAATAAACTTCAAGTGTTCTTATGTGTGCTATATACTATCTAACAACTACAAAACTTATGAGAATACCTTGAACTGTGCCTAAAAATACTTTTTTTTTCATGAATTTACAAGGCATGGTGATATGTCCAGTATTTCAGTATTTAATGTTGATTTAGCTCATAGAAAGCATTTTCTAAATTCATCCTGATTCAATCTAATGATTTGACATTGATGCAAAAGAAATAGAAGCAACCATATAGCATCAGAATTTTCCTATCAAGTATTACATAGACAGACCCGTGTTTTCCTATCTTGAACCTCGAAACACACTTAACTGCGTTTATGTATTATTATTTATTATTTTACGTGCTTTCTGTTTAGAACACTCTCGGGTTTGATACATTTTATTATCACTCTTGGAGAACCATATGATGAGCAGAATCAGGTGTGTTTGAAGCAGAGAAACAGAAAACAGTCAAGTTTGAGGTTAGTGAACCTGGGATTGGGCTGTTGATAAGAAAGTATCACAGTAAATATAGCTTTTTTTTAATTTTATTTTTTATAAAGCTTTAGCAGTTGCAAATAATTAAAATATTTTTTTTTAAACAAAAGAGAGAGAGGTATCTGTTATGACTTCTTTTTAAGTGAAGTCATGCCGCCCCCTTGTGTTTGGAGGGGGTGTTGCAGACCAAAAAAAAAAAAAAAAGAAGGAGCAATGAACCATTGAAACTGGTAAAAGAATGTCAATACCTTTAAAATAATAGCTTTTGGGCTGATCTCTGAATAAAACAATAAAGCTGACAACCTTCCACAAAGATTTCGAGTCAGCAGCGAGTTTTTTGTCACCTCATTATTTTTTCATGTAATGGCACTGTATTGATCTGCAAGCACATCACTTACTTGAAACACTTGAAAAGCTCTTTTGATTGTGAGGTTGCTCTGTTTTGTTTTGTTTTTAAATTCCAGGATTACTGGTTTGCAAACTTGAGAAAAGAAACTAGAATAGAACTTGCAAACCAATGTATTTATCTGTGTCTGTTCGTGCAAACAACACAGCAAAAACAGAATGAAATCAGTGTGAAATACTTGATTAATTTGTATAAAATGGGGTTATGCCATTTCTTGAAACTAATATGGGCATAAATGCCAATGGGAATAAAATATAATAAAAATAATGGAATAAAATAAACTGAATGTGTTCCACATGAACTAAACACACAAGTATTTCATTAAATAAATAAATAAGCTATTACCTTTTTGACAGCAAAATTACTGTTGAATGGTGTTGGTGAAAGTGTAAATTACTCACTATTGAAAAACAACATCATTTTAGTTAGACTTGTGTTATGACCCAAGTGTGGTTCAGTAATTTTAAATTATGAATGTGCTCTCCTTTTAGACTGCTGCCAATAAAACAGTTTACAGTCCTCTGAATTATCATGCCTTATGTAAGTTTCTACTGCATAAAAGTAAGAAGACTGAATGAATAAACGGATCAATCTGTCAGTTATGAACAGTTTACTTTTCTGAATTCATTTTTTTTTTTTTTGCCCCCTTCCTTGGGAAGTGTTAGTGGCGCGTCCCACTGACATGACCCCAGAGAAGACCCAGGACACACTGGAGAGACCACGCCTCTCTACTGGCCTGGAAACACCCCTGGAAGAGCATAATCCGTGACCCGATGGATCCTAAATATCTCGTTTAGGTAAATCAGCTTCATTGAACTTTAATGATCCAAAAGGGTGACTGGACTACATTGTGATATTACTTTACTATTATATTTCTATTTTTTGGTTGGGTGTAAATCATTATCATTTCATTTTTTTATTTTAGTTATCTTCAGAATATAGATATTTTGTTTCTTTTTTAAAATTGTAGACAGTTTTATAACCATTTTAACATATTTTTGTTTCACAAATGGATTCTTAGTTGAAACTAAAAAGTGTTTCCACAAATAGAAGTTATGAATTAACAAGCAAAGTCTTTAGAAGCTTTTTCCTCTAAGGTCTTTGATATTTTTCTATTGCCTCATTAAGCAATACTTTTCTAAATACAAACCCAAATATGAATTCTGAACTACATTCCTTAAAAGTGATTAAATATTACAAACTAATCAGCAGTTTTTCTGTATTTATTTTTTAACCAGAAATACAGTGAATGTACCAATGAAGTGCAGTATGTTTTTTCTTCCTTCTGTAAAATGTTAAACATTTTTGTGTAATTTCCTGTTCCAGCAAATTAACTGTACAAGATATATAAATAGAAGCTTTTTTTTTTTTTTTTTAGACTGAAGCTTTAAGTGCTGGCAGTTTGGTTCAGTAGTGTACAGTGGTGTACAGTAGTAGGTAATAGTACTCGTTAATGTGCTTGTGTGGTAAATAATAGATGGGAAAAGGAAAGAACTGACACCTTTGAGAACTTACAAAGACATTGAAAATAAAATTAAATTTTTAGTCAATACATAGCCATAGGCACTACCTTTGACAGCATATGTGTGTGATGATGTGTAATGACTTGTGTTGTTTTTCTACATTTTAATTGATTTCCGAATCCATTGATGGAGAATCTTGAGTCTATGGGACGAACCTTTCAGTTTGGCTTAAATCCCATGGTTTCTGTTCACCTACATTGAGCACTCCTAGCTGCTGAATAAAACTTTATGAGCTGCATAAGTAAAGCTTTTTGTGAGAAGCATCAGTGTGATTCTGCTCTCCTTGAGGGCAATGTTCTCTCATAGGAAATGCTGATTCAGAAAAAGGATTCTCTAAATGCTGCGTTCATTTCCCCCCCACACTGCTGCTGCTTAAATGAATAAAATATGTTCCGAGTCCCGACTTGAACTGAACTACAATATGAAATGAATGTTTTATGGTTAAAATAATGGAATATGAACTGTGACTGTGAGATAATTCAACCGTTTGATCTTTTGTATCAAGCATTGCAATCATATGTATTAAAATACGGAGGTATAAATGAGTGATGTTGTTTTGTTCTCTGTGATCATCTTTAGTTGTTACAGAAGGCCTTCTGTGGCTGTTTTTTACTATTTTATTTATTGAGCCTTAAATTTAAAATGCACACAAGCGTGCATGCTGCAGGGATGTTTCAGTATAAAAGCCAGATGCTGGATTGCTCTGCGGTAGGCTTCAGTGGTAATCATGTAAGCCTCAGCCTGGAGCAGGGGATATTGATCCGTGTCAGCAGGCCATTGACTGGTGCTGGATACTTGTCGATGTCTGTAATGTGAATGGATAGCTCTCTTTGTGAGCTGGCATGTGTGTAAAGACTGTCCGCACATGTTTCAGACCGTTTGTGTCGACGGAGCATTCATTTGAATGAACGGATGTGGAGCTCTCCGAGAGGCAGGATCTACAGCATTTGGAATAAAAGAAATATTTTTGCTAAGTTCATAGCAATTCTATTTAGTGTCAGTTATTAAAAGATGACTCAGCAGGGCTTGTCTTTTTTCACTTTAGCTTCATTTCAAAGTTCAGTTTTGTTTGTGTTATAAAGGACAGTGTGCTACCTTGCTTCACTGCAGCAATATACATTCAGTTGGTTCATATTTTTTTATTTTCCACTTTACTTTTTTATGTTTTTAATGTGGTGGAACTTAACTACTTGAATCAAACTAATATTAAGATTAAAATATAAAATATTCTAAACCCCAAAATCCTAACTAGAAATAGATAAAACTTAAATAAAAAAATGTAACTCTTTTCCATAAATTTGACTAACATGTTGCATACTTGTCACAACAAAAATAGGTCATGTTTATCATGTTTACCTTTTCGCTGTTGTGACTCATTCCTCCTGAATACATTTAGAGACCTGACCTGAAAGCGCCGACATGCTTTTACTCACATCTCATCCAGTCGAAGCAGAGAGTTTTCCGTCTGTGTGGGCACCGTTGTAAAAATGAAAAATAGCTCCTCAACGACTCCATCAAGTCCAACGGGAGTTTGGCAGGGAAGCTGACACAAACAATTTGCATGTTCAACACTATGAAGGGGGCCAGTACCTTAACTTCAACATCATACATTTGCAGTCATAAATTTTCCAAAAAAATTACACCAGGGACTGCATTGCCAATCCGGAACAAAATACACCACCCCAGTGAATGATTGGCTAAATTGGTAACAGTGGAATAAAATGAAGTCTGAGTCGGAAGGCAAGTTACTGCCTGGCACCAGCAAGGGGGAGGATTCCCCAGCGTGTGTCTGATTCTGTTCATAAATAAAAAAATAAAAAAAAGTTGAGCCACCAGTCGAGGCGTCTAAGCAGTCCCTGGATAGAACAGGTAACAGTGAGCAATACTGTTGACATCTTGTTTATAGCTTTCTTGTAACAGAGGTTTCACCATTTGCCATAAACAGCTCTACTTTCTTTATTGCAGAAAAGAGGAGGCAATTTGCTTCTTTTCTCATCTTCTTTATACATTCTTTTTTTCACGCTGGCTTTTATCCTCAGCAATAACCTACACTCCTTATGCCAGGTCTGACTTCTTATTGGATTGATGACTTGTTTGCTTGTGGAAGTTATTGCCCCTTAGATTTAACAGTATTTCCGCTCTGGCTTCCCAAGTGCACTGAGGCTTGATTGTACATATTCAAACAGAAAAAAACTCCATAAAAGCATAGAAACAAACCAGCCTACGTGAAAGTGCATTACTCTTCTTTTGGTGCAGATAAAACCACAGTTAAAGCACCTCATGAAGCAGCTCCAGTCAATATAAAACACAAGCAGTGCCATTATTGACCTGAACGCCCATCAAGAAATATGAATCTTTTTTTTTCTTTTAAAAGCCTGAGCAATATGTTACATCAGCATTTTAAAAATAAAACACAAAAGCCTCACAATCAAAGAAAAAGCATTTGAACCTAACAGTGCAGTTAAATGATTTATCTTTTAAATATATATATATATATATATATTTAAAAGTTTTCCAGAAAACCATTAGGTCTTTTCCAATAAAACTTTAGGAAAACCTGAATCATCAGTGAGATGCTCAAATACAGTTTTTCATATTCATTTCTCATCCAGATTATACTTTAAAAAATAACAAACTGGAATAGTTGTTATCTATCTGCTAGCATTTATATAAACATGACGTTTTATCTGTTTTCTTTTGTTGAACTTTAGTCATTATAAAAGTTTTGGCCCTGCCTTACTGGATTGATGATTTGCTTGTAAAATGAACAGAAATGTAAATGTGTTTCAATCAAAACCTCATTTTTGATTTCTTTGCAAAAAGCCTATTTTAAAAAGATGCACTCCTAGCATCTAAATAATTACAATCAGTGTTTCAGAGGTTCTGAAAGGCATTCATATTTATTCATAATAAGCTGATTTTCTGAAGCTGATTTTTGTTTTTAAATCCAGACACAAAAAGGAAAAATCCTTTTTAAGTTATAATCGCAATAGGCAGGATGAGTTTAATTCTCAAACCATGCATTTGCATCTTACTTGTTCTATTTTAAATAGTTTTCTGTGTAATTTTGATAGAATATTTTCCGCATAAATTACTGTAAAAATACATGGAAGCTATCAGTTTATGGAACTGAGATACATAAACAGAAATGGAGCAAGAAAGTTTACATGGGGTGGGAGGAGTGCAAAAGACTTTGTAAAGGTGGCAAATGAGAACAACAAAAGGCCTTTAAATATATATATATAAAAGTTTTATTCTTTTAATTGTTTGTATTATAAGATCAAGATTTCATTTAAAAGTAGGCTAATGTAATATGTGCAGTATTTTAAGTGCGTTCCAGGCTGAATTTTGAAGATGCTTATAATGATCATCTCTTAATCTTTTTCAATTATAATACTATTATTGAGTCAAATATTGGGGTGGGGGTGGGCAAGTGGAAATCAAAGCATGTTGACTGTAGCTCCGCCCCTGTATGTGGATAAATTAAAACCCAATGAATACTGACTAGAAGTAACTCTAAATGAGTAATACTCTGATTTATTGGACAATTCTTTAGTTACTCAGTTGCTTTTGGGCAGCACCAGTGTTTTATTGCTTGTGATTGTACTTCTTTAAGTCTGTTAAAAAAAAAAAGAAGCTCCAGCTCCTTCACCAACATCTCGTAAAGCCTCTGCTCACACGCTAAGTCAGATTTGATTGTTTGCTTCCTGTGCCTCTCGGATCCATGATTTATTAATTACAGGGCTGTAAGAGAAGATGAGGTCAGCCGTGGAATGTCTTCCGGGTTGAGTTGGTCGAGGGAGGGATGAGCAGAGATGCAGCCTGTGCTCGCAGCGCACATCAGCAGCAGCAGCAGAGGCACGCAGGCTCCACTGTCTCAGGCAGACAGACAGCGGCAGAAGCAGCACGTCCGCCCGCAGAGACGGCTCACGCCGCATTAGTATCCCCGCCGAATTTCCCAGCAGCCTCATTTCGGTCCTCTCCAAATGGATGTATAAACTACCGACACCTTTTTTCTCCTCAAAAGAGCTGTTTTTTGTGGCTCCACTAACAGCCAGAATAGTCCTTTTTTGTTTTTCATTTTTTTAGGTAACTGTTTTATCTCGACAGCACAGAGGGAGCCGCTCTTCCCCCATCGTTAGCTCGTTAAGCTAGCTACTCTGCTAACTTAGCTGTGGTACTTTGAACCGTCAGTTTTCGGCTTCGCTGCTAGCCTGCGGTCTTTGGCGCCCCGGTGACCGTTCGATGCGACTCCGTCACTTTAAAAGGTGAGTGGGAAAAGAAAACTACACGCGAAAAACCACGGCACGGTTGTTCCTCTACCATCCTTGGAGTGAACCGCTGGTTCGCCTCTGGCCAAAGTGAAGCCCTAACGGTTCGTAGCAGCAGGCTGGGCGCTATGGCAGGGATTCTTGTTGACAGAAGCAGCCAAGCAACGGGAACGTGATGCGACTCGCCTTTTGATACACCGACTGTCACTTCACTACCGTGAATTTATGCTACTACCTGCTTTTATTTATTTATTATTTTACCACAGGGTTGCTTTGAATAGACCCAAAGAGAAAGTAGCTTCTTTTCAACAACTCTGTATTTATTTTCCGTATTGGCTTTTCATCGTAAGCGTTCAACCTTGACGGTTGTTTTGCGGTGAATGAGCTACCTCCGGGTTAACTGCACACGCATTTTAACCACTTTTCCATAGCCTCAAATGAATGAATCCTTGTGATATGAATTCAAATGAGTAATGTGGCTATCTAGAAACAATGCAAACTAATATTTAAAAGAATAATCATGTTAAAAGTCGGTCCTGTGTGTGCTCTTCCTTATTTCCTTTCCTTTTTCTACCCTTCAAAGTTGCATTAGAGCATGTAAAGATGAGTCAAACATCTGTTTCTTCATCTTCAGCTTTAATTTTATAATAGATTACCCTCTAAGAAATACTTAAGAAGAAGAAAATGAGTAGTAAACATGTATAAATGACTTGAATCCCATCTGAAGGAGCTACATTTGTATGAGTCTTCAGAAACAGTCGTGTCTTGACTTTCGTGTCCATGTCAGAGTCTGCCTGAGTGAATAAGAAGAGAGAATGACTGTGCCTCAGTCAGCGTGCATTAACAAAACTGTAATTATCTGGAGTGATAAGAAAATGGATTCACTATTAATCCAGCAAGAGTCATGGCTACAGACAGAGGGGTGAAGCTTCATAATTGACAGGAAGCAATTTAAATTAATCAGATATGTTCTTTGAAAGAAAAAAAAAAAAAGGGAGCATGTGTTAAATGTACATCACGTGTGTGTGCCGTGTACGGTAATGCAGTAAACTGTGCTGCTGTATGGTAGATGGATCTTTGCTCCTGTCATTAAAGTGTGCCCGACCTCATCCAAAAGGGTTGGTAATGTACAAAGAAATAGATAGCTGTTGAAATGACTGCAACATTTCCGGTTTTGAACTCTTGCTTTCTTTGTGATTTGAGTTTTCTTTCTGTGTTAACTGCTATTCAGATTGTAAAGCAGGACTGTCCAACGTTTGGAGGAAATGAATCATGTTCCTCATTTCAAGGCCATAGTTGGTTTGCTTCCTGCGCTGCGTGTGCTAGTTTCTGTTTAGGTCAGATGAGCTGACGTGTGGATGTACGTTTACCCCTTTTAAATTCTCCAAGTTTTGTGTTAAAACCCATCAGCATACTTGGTTTAAAGCAGTCAAAGTGGGCGGTTTTTCATCATTTTGATGATTTTATAAGTTTTTCAACCATACTATCGGAGAAATTTAATTCACTTTGTACATAGCTTTTATTTTAAGTGCATTCCCATGAACTTTCCCTGGATTGCTTATTTCAATAGGGTAGAAGTTGAAGATAAAGTCGTTAAGATCATCTCCACTGGTATTTTTATTTGCATATGTCATCCAACATAACTGCATTGAATTTAGTGCTTCAAGCTGGTTTGGAACAATAGCTCTATTTTGGCCGGTGTCTCCGGAGGCAGGCAGCAGCAGCATTCGGCGTTCCCCGCACTCTTGTGTGCCAGCGAGGCTTGGTTTAGGATTGGGTTTCCACAGCCACCTGGACCTCCAAACACAGGAATGCCATTGTTCCGGCTTCCAGGCTATGTCCAGATCCGACACGCACGCGAACACACATACACTTGCTTATAAAGAGACATGCAAGAAGAACATAAACCAACCTGTCCGCAAAACTAGTCACGCATTTCTTCTTTATTGTTGTTGTTCACTTAAAATTAAATAATAGCAGAGTTTGGTTGTCAAACTAGAAGACTTTGTGAAGCCTGACTATGCCACATACAGTATGTACATGCATTAGATTAAGACTGACAGCTAATTCTAGACTTGTTTTATATAACCTAGAAAAAATTTGCAATAGCTCAGTACATGACTGTGAAACTAGAGATAAAACATGTGTTTAAGGGCGTGTTGTGAAAAGAAAAATGACTCCACCGATGTATCTTCATGGCTGACAGCTGTATGTTATCAATAATTCATTGTGAAAACACACTGTTGACTAAATCTCAGATGAGTGAACTGTGTATTTACACCTGCAGGATGTATTATGGGGTCAAATTTAGCTTTGATGATAAGCAGATATGTTAATTAGCCATGTGCGGTGTGTTGACTCTTATCCCACCTGTTGAGCCATGAATAGAGGGGTCACCTATAAATATATATGATCATATATTACCTTTGGCACACTAAAATGCAAATTATCTATGATATGTTAATCATTTTAATGAGTTCTTTACTACCCGGAATTAAAACGACTTGCGCTCTTTGCGTGCGGGTCCCACCTATTTCATTTCGTCATCCTAGGGCCTTCACAGCGTGTCTACTGCTGTATTTCTCCCATAAAAAATAATCCAAATAATGCAACCTTTTTCAAAGATGGATGCACATACCATATATCTGGCCATTGCTACTCTGGTTCTCAACAGAAATATACGCAGCTTCTGCACGACTGTGCTGATCAGGGTGGTGGGGATCAAAGGAGCCCCTGCGTCTAAAGAAACAAAAATCTGTTTGAGCTGGAATTTATTGAAGACAGGACACAGTTGGAAGATATACGATATTATGCATCTAAAATGAAGGGTTTTTTTAATGCTGATCACCGTTGGCTCAGTAGGGAAATTGGGTGTCGGTGTTATACTGGGGGTGGCGCTATCAGAGTAGACTCTTCCTGAAAGGGGCTGTCTCACTCTGTGACATCAGCACGTGGGGACCTGCTTTTTTTCGTGGGTATGGGAGGGGCTTTTTCTGAGAGCGCAGGTTTTTACATGATTACCCAGAAATGCGTGATCGGATCAAAATACTGCTTTGGGGTTCTTTATAGTGAGGAATGAACAGTATAATGCACTTAAAAGTTAAAAAAAGTTGTTTTTTCATGGTAAAGCCCCTTAAACAGTCACACAAAAGCAGCTACAGACTGATGCCTCTTAAACTGTGAACCAGACTGTACTTTATTTCATAATTTTAATAGTCCTGAGCCCTATGGAAAAAATGTTATATCATTCATGATATAAATTATTTTATATCACAATAACGATATATATCACGATATAAGAAAATAAAATATATTTTCAGTTATAAAAAAAGCTCTCACTAGTTTTACTTTGAAAATAGGAAGCTTCACTGTCTCTTTATTTAAAAGATTTGTTTACTTCCAGTGACAGTAGCGCCTCTCATTCTGCTTTGTTTAGTTCATAATTTAAAATCAACATTATTCTGTGTTTTTGCGCAATCAATATTTTGCTACATGATAATTCACCATACTGTATTTATAAAGATCGTGAATCAGCAATATTAACATTGCAAATATTCAAACCCGAATATCCAAGTGCTCAGATACTTGTTACCGCCCTGTTCCACAGCTTGGTTTATCTCGTATGTTCATTTTTGTGGACTTTCCTTGAATGATGGAGGGTTTGTTGTTTTAGCATCGGCGCGGGAATAGCCTCTTAGCATAGTTCGCAGATTGCTGTCCTCTGCTCCACGTCGGGTGTCTTGAATCCAAAATGCGACCAAATCACAGACGCCCCTCTCATTTGCGGAAAGTTCTTCTTGGGCTGCTTGAACCGGTGTATCTGTCTGTTTCAACTACAGGGGAACAACTTCAAACTGTTGCGCGTTCATCGTTCTGCACTCGTGTTAAGTAACGTAAAGCCTGTCGTAGAACTCTCAGAAGTGCGAATCAAAGAACGTAAAGCAGCTTTACGTTGCAAAGCCACAAGACAGATTCTACTTTGCGAAGAATCTCTTATTAATTTGTCTTTCTTTTCACTTATATACATTTTTCTGTACGCACTGATGAGGTTCAGACCAGTTAATGTATGATATATTTGGCATAGATATAAATGAGAGAAGAGAAAGGCACGATAGACACTTTTCCATCGCCCACATAATATGTATCGTCATATCGCTCAGCACTGCATTTTAGTGTCTCCTGTTTTTAGTGTCTTACCATCACTACAAATTACAAAATATAATTTAAACCTCAGGAAATGTGTAGGAACCCTGCATTAGTATTTGCTTCTAAGATAAAGATGTCTTGTTGAAAAACAACAAAAAAAGCTAGGATGCATCAGGGGCTGATGAGAGAGTAGGATTTCAGAGTGAAATTTCATCTGTTTTAGCCATGATTGTTGATACTTTTGCTGTAACGCAGTTGATATTGATATAAAGCAGTCAATTTATCACTTGTCAGTCAAAATTATGTCAAATTAAAAATTATTACTATTAAGTTTTTATTGTCATCAGGAGGATCATAGTTGGACAGTAAATATCTGAAGATTCAGTTTTCAGGACAAAAATAAAACATATTTTTATCTAAAAATGTTCTCTGACAAAATATCCTTTTTTCCTGTTTAGCAGCTCAACACTAACCTGTGTGTGTTCAAAACATAAACAGGTTTCTAACTCATGGGATCAGCTAGTTGTGTTCACAGAAAATAAAAAGTTAGCATTCTGCTCTGAGAAGTGAAAAAGCGAACAGTTTTTCAGAAAGACTGAAGAAATGTTGGCCAATTCCACCTCAAAGTCCCAAAAGCTTGAGTGTACAATATGAGAAACAAAGGGTAACAAATACAGTGTATAAAGATACAAAAACGTTTGTTTTTATGTCTAGTAAGCTTTTGCCAAGTATTTTTCTCGCATTATATATTTTTCTTTGCTTGAAGTAGGGTGTCAAGAATTACTGTGCAGCTTACAGCAAGTTTTGGTGGAGGCTCTTGGATAATTTAGCTAGGTCAGATAGCAGTGACTTCAGAGAAAAAGCCTCATTGGCAGCATTTAAGAGCCTAGTTTTCATTCCTGCAGGATTGGTCGGGCAGACACTTTTGAGTTGTACGTGTGAATCCGTCCATGCTTGTGCGTGTGTGTCCTTTTGCTCTCCAATGGGTCACATTAGGGATAGAGTTGCATTGAACTGGGTCAGCCTGAGCCACCAAGAATTCCTGCCAGATCACTACCTCAGACCGGAATCAACTAAAGACCACATACGTTTGAGTGTGTGTGCATATGTAATCATATATGAATCTATTTCTTGTAAAGGTTAACTGGTGTAAAATCAAACTTTAATGAACGACACTAGAATGGTGTTATCTTAGCTCTTTGTCATTCAATGACCTATCATGTCTGGCTTGTTCACTCTACTCAATTCTTCATAAAAAAAACAAACGCTCTCGTAAGAATTGCAGCTGAGGAAGCAAAAAGAGCTGTAAAACCTAAGCTACAGTATGGCACAGTATGTTTGAACTGCATAAAGCTCTGTGGATGATTCATAGGCTGTCACACTGTATGTCTCAGCTGGATGGACACAGTATTTCTGCTGGCTTAATGATAAGGAAATGGGATTTAGGACACTATTCAGAAGAGGTTTATTTCAACTCATAGCTGCAGTCTCTTGTTTTCTGCATTCTCTTCTGCGAGGGATATAATGGTCTATTTTTGCTTCAAGCTTTATTTTTGAACGTGTTTCTCCATGTTCTTAAAGAGAGATGGCATTATGAGTCCATAAGACAAAAGGAATATTCAAGTCATATTTTATGGTCAGATTAAGTTGCAGTTCAAAAGATTCACATTTCACGTCTGCGAAGTAGAAGATAAGGACCCGCTTTGGGTCAAAACAGACCTAAGTTGATTTTAAGTGAATGTACTATTTTTATGGGTTTTTTTTGTACGATTTAAAAAAAAAAAAAAAACTTAACTGCGATTTCTGAGGGGAACATTGAAATATATATCAATATGTTTGCTTTGATAAACTTTTTCTTCACTTGTAACTTAAAATACTGAAGTTCAGTACACAGTTTCCAATAGATAAAATAATACATTTGTAAATGGAAACTGTTTCCCAAAATCCTTTCTAGTGTAACAAAGCATTATTGTGTGTCAGTTAAGTGTTCAGTTTTAAATGGCCTAGAGAAGAAAGTTTGATACTGCGGTTTAAAGGACAAATTGCCGATTTTTTTCAAGAGCGGTTACAATAAATCCATCTTAATCTAAGGACACTTCCTTAGAATGTCTATTTATGGCAGCCTGAGAGGTAAAATCAGAGATTTTCCCGAGCCAAAGAATGGTAATGGTGCTTGAAATGTTATTCCTCTTAGCAGATCATTCTATCCCTGCATCTATAATGTTACCCTTCAATAGAGAACACAATATTATGTATAAATTTTACACAGCAGCCATATCTAATTCCCACAAAATTGGCCTGTTTTACTGTTTACATTATATTTGCTATTTTTGCATAAATGATTCCCATGCATTCATTTAAAGCTAGTCGAAAGTTGAAAAGGGGTATACACTTACTTCTCCACTCTTGTTTACAAGAGATGATCAAAAACATAACATTTGTAAAATAATTTGATAAATTCATTGATAAGTGGGAAAACATTGGAAACAAGTAGCCAAAAATATTATGTAGAGCTTTATTTTGTTGTTTGATACAAATTTCAAAGACTCTTAAAGGGGTAATGTCGCCTTTGTTTTCTTCTTGTGAAATAAAAGCAGATATAGCAGCATGAAAGGGTAATGTCATCAACTTATCACAAGCAATAACGTTGATGAAGCACAGCTTCTAGTTGTAATTTTTAGTACTACATTAACTGCTCTTCCACTTTTTGGAAAACCCAACAAAATGATCAAAATAAAGCCCTGAATGTCTAATATCACTACCGACCTGATTAGGACAGCTGTGCCTCGTTAGTAGAGCTTCATGCGTTTTTTTTTTTTCTGTTTTTATTGGTCTTTCAGTCCTCAAGATGTTAAACTTTTTTTTTTATTTTTATTTTAGCAGATTTATAATGAGTCTTTTAGCTTCTTCCATTTAAAGGTGGGTGGGTTTTGAATAAACAGAAAGCTGCACAAAGTTCTTTCTAAAAGGCTGCTCTTTCAAGAGCTCGATGTTTCTTGCAAGAGACAGCATTGTCAAGCTCAGTAGACTGTATTTACTTTGTATCACTAAAATATCCAGATTTTTTAGTTGATGAAAGTAGATTAAAAAAAAAAAGCTTAAAACACTTGCTTCTAAAACAGCATTCATACTTCTGCAATTCAATTCAAAATACCTAAACAAACATGGTTCTTTAAATATCTAGTCATATATATATATATTATATATATATATATATATATATATATATCTTTGAAAGGACCTTCAAATTATCCTATCAAAATTTTTATTGTTTGTTAAGGTTTAAAGGATTCAGCAAAGGAGTTGCAGAGCTCTAGTTAGTTAGGCTAACTGACAGCACATAATGCACCGAGGAGGAATGTTCTCATTAGTTAGAGCAAGACTCAGCTCCAGTCTGTGACCCTTAACCTTATCGTCCTCCTGTCTCCTTCTTTTCTTACTACAGTATTATTCATTTATTAAATTAGACTATAACAAAATAGAACACAAATATGTTCTTTTTTTATCATCTATATTCTGGAGCAAACTTACATGAAAGGCAAACATGTGAACACCCTGCACTTGCATTTGGTCTATAAAGAAAGTTTAATTTGATTTTTACAATCTTTGTTACACATCATAAGTTAGGTAGCCATTGCAGATAACCTTGTTTTGAAATTTCACATCACATGTTAAGCTTCATTGTGAAAACCATTCTATTATAGTTTTTGCTTGGATGTCAGAGTGAGGAACAAATGAGTAAATAAAAAAATGCATGGAAGAAGACCCACTCGATTATTAAATAAGATGCCAGATTCACAGATCCCTACTTCCTGTGTCTGAAGAGGATGTTTCATTGTAAGCCCTTCGGGGGATTATTATTATTATTTATTTTTTTTTTTTTTTTTTTTTTTTTTTAAATATATGTGAAGCAAGGTTCTTGCTAAAGTTATTCAGATCAAAAACATATCATTGAGAAGGCCTGGATGTTCTCCATTAAGCACATCAGGCCATTTTTTTGTTTTCTATGCTAAATTGAAACCAAACCACTTGTGCAGATTGTGGGGTTTGCTGTCGTGACCCCTAAAGGGAAAAGGGTAAAACACAAAACATGTAAAAAGTTTTTGGACTTCAAATAAACCACCCATTCCCCACTCCCTCTCTGTGAGTCTTCAACCTGTTGGAAGAAAATAGAATTTGCTCTCTGTTTGTGGGGGGAGGATGTTCATAACCATTTGCCAAGATTCTGCATTGAAGGGCAAGTATTAATGCCTTCATATTAGTGGTGTAACAAATCACACAACTCAAGGTTCGGATCATGTCACGATTTTAGGGTCACAGTTCGGATCATTTTTCGGATCAGTAAAAAGTAAAAAAAAAAACGACAAAAAACAGCAATATAAAAGCTAGATTAATTTTTGGAAACACTTCAAATCATATATTCAATAAGCATATTAAGTATTTCACACACACAATATTTATATATGCAACATCTAAACATTTGGTCATTGAGCCCTATTTATTAAAACAAAATATCTTTAAACTTTGAACACAAAAAATGCTAAAACATGTAGTTTCTGATTATTTTTACATGTCTTTAGACTAGACTAAATCTAAAAAAACTGAGATAAAAGAATGCTTAAAAATAGTGTTGAAATACCAGATCTATCTGGAGTACCCCTTAAAAGACAAATTCTCTCATCCCACCCAATGTTTAAGTTAAATTATAAGTAAAACAGTTAAAATAATTTTTTGGTATTAATTGTTTCATTGAAACTAAATGTGGGAACATTTAAATGTTTAAAATAATAATTGCTTTCTGTTAAACGTGGCACTTCTGTGTTCGCTTTTCCGGGTGATTTTTGGTCTTGTTGGCTTGCCATACAATCGTCCCTTGATGCCACCGGCAAGTCCGTTACAGAGCGGTTATCTCCTGTGCTGGACAGTTGCTGGTCTTAACTGGGATATTCTTTGAACCCAGTCATGGAAAGATGTACTGATGCTTCTATTCAGCTCTTAAGATTAAATCAACCTGATATCTATCGATCCGCGTCCTCCATTGTGAAGTCAAGAAGAAGCTCCTCCCACATGCAGCGGGAGCTTCAGGTGAACAGATTTTAAGATAAACATAAAGCAGCTTCTTTGGCACCTGTCAAAAAAAAGAGGATTTACATGAATTTTATGCAAATGTCATTTGATGTGAACAGACAATTGATTTAAATTATGCAAGCGCGGGGTATGTGCACACGGGGGTGGGGGTTGGAACGGTCCGCGGTACACACATGTCCCGAACCGTGGCCTCCGATCCGTACGGACCACGGATTATCCATGATCAGTTACACCCCTACTTTATACTGAAAACATTTCATTTCAGTGATGTGTTAGTTAATAGAATCTCACCTTTTGCACTTTAATAATTACAGTCACAAGGTGAGAGAAACATCAGTTCTTAAAAAACACTTTTTTGAGTGATAAGACAGAAAGAAACACTTGGACCCTCTGTATTTGTAAAGAAAGAAATGATACTTTATTACAGATAAGCAGTACCTGAGCAGACAAGTTTGTTTACACTCAATAAAATAAGTTTAGGTTCATGTTACTGCTCACGTGCTGATGAGTTGCTACACTTTGGAAAAGCTTAACTTAGTAGAGATTCATGGTGACTTCACACTCTTGTTTCCCGTAGGAAGTGACACACTTCTCACTCCTGTGAGCTAGTGGAAGTAAACAAATTGAACAGTAAAAATGTTTAATACTGGTTTAGAGAAGTGATGGTTTTGCATTTTTCTGCAGTGTTGTGTTTAGGGCTGCCACTGGCGTGAAGATTTTACCTGTGACCTCTTTAGGTGAAGAAGGTGTTTTATTTCTTTTATAGGAAGCTGTGGTGGACAAATATATATGACTGTATATACTGCAGGAGAACAGGCTTCTAACAATTTGCCAAACAGCCCAGTTCCAGTTTTCTTTCCTTTCTCTTTGATAAAACATGTTTATGGCACAAAAAAGAGCAAGGTTTGATGGAGTTGTGACCTTCAAATCCAAACTACTAGCTTAAATATATATTCTTAAAAAACATTTGATTTGTCTGATTCAGCCCATCTTGATGTTAAATTGCATTACTTTAACTCTGTATTTGTCATCTAAAATAGTTTTCAATTTTAGCGTTTTAATATCGCCACGCAGTCAGTAGAAGAGCAATATTGCAACAAATGTGATTCCTTTGTTTGCTTTCATTTAGTTGCTACAAAGCTTTAACAGATACATTTTATTTTCATTGCAGAGTAAACATGTTTTCTTTACAGAAGCTTATTGGCAATTTTATTGCAGATCTAATCATTGGAATAACTTGAATCACTTTCTTAATTAAAAATACAGAGATGCTTCATTGATTTTGCAAGAACTGACAAATGCTGTGCGTGTCTGACTGTGGCTTCTGTTAGACAACTGTATTTTGTATCAAGTCAAGACATCATTGGCTTGCGACTATCTCCTTTGACCTTAGTAGGACATCGTGTGAGCACACATTGACACAGTCATCCATCTCTAGCTCTTATCTGCCACCAGATTGATACTCTTGAGTGTTTTTTTTCTTTTCTTTTTTGTCAGAAGACTCTTTGAATAGACTTGTTTAGACTCATTGAGTGTGATAATCATCTACAGTAAGGTCAATGGATAGCAAAACAAGTTACCAGTAATTGCTTTATGAATAAAGGTGGGTGTTACTGTCTTATTAGAAGTTAGTCTCCTACCAACCACAAACATCAAATAGTTTGCCCTTATATGCTCTTATGATGTGTGTGCTGATTTGTGCTGCGATCTAACCAATTTAAAATGTAGATTTATCAACCCAAGATGTGGACATGAACTACAGCAGTATAATTTCTGAGGCGGGTTATTCAGACCAAAATTTCTAACTAAAGTAATCACTTGAGATTTTACTTGTTTGTATCTACCCCTTAAGTTGCTTGAAGAAGAATACTTTAATTATTTTGTGCCATGTTAACGTTTGTTGTTGAAGGGTATACAGTATACAAGAAATAATTGTGAAAAGAACTAAAACAGAGCCCCCGGTATATGTGTGGAGCAGATCTTGCAAAATCCATCTACTGAGACATGATATGATAGGAGAAACAGAACGTGTGAACACTTTTACACAAAGACTCAGATCAGTCATGCCTTGAGCTAAAAGAAGTGTCTTGGATCATCAGAGCATTCAGAATGCATAGTGAAGAACTACACTATGCACACAATGCACATTCAAGTTTCTATAGTGTTTTCAAAGTGTTACCTATTTAAAATGAATGATTTAAATATTAGAGGCATTAACTTGGTTAGAAATAGTATGTATTTGAGTTCATATTCATACAGCTTTTATAAAAATATATTTTTAGGGTGTATTCAGTGATATAGTGAACCAGAGTTCATTTCGACCAGTAATCTGCAACACATTTTCATGTTGAATTCACCCTAGCAAACCCTGGTCCAGGACCAGAAACTGCTCTCTGACCCAATTTTCGAGGTGGTCTCGGCTAGTTTCCAATCAGACATTTGTCCAATGGCATTTAGGTGCAAGGAGTCTGCAGATGTATTAATAGTGCACAAAATAAACGAATAATTAATGTTCATGAGTGACTTTCAATGAATGAGCTATTAATAAAAAAAAATAAAAGTTTCTTTATTTCTATTTAAAGAAAATAACTAAGTTGTTAGGAAATTAGAAATATGAGACCAATGGTCTATTTTTTCCAAGTAACACACCGACTAATTGATGTTGATGTTTCTTAAATCTCACTCTTTCTTTCTGCTTAACAGTTGCAAAGTGAGAATGGCACTTTTCTGTTATTAAATACCATTCCAAATACTTTGGTATTAAAATACGCTGACTGCATGGTGAAATTACCTGCCAAGAGTCAATCAGGCAGGCAGGGACGGGCCTTCTGTCCTTAAACACCTGTTAAATACACCTTTTTCTTTTTTTTCACTCAAACAGAAACAAGTACTGTCCTGTTTCCAGTTTCCTATTGCAATCTTTCCTTTGCATTTGTTTGTTACTGGGTTTGATCGCTGTTTTTTTAAAAAGGGAACCCTAACTTGCTATTTAATCTGTTGAAGCAGTTGATTTTCTAGCATATCCTCACCATCTCAGACATGTTTTCTGTGTTTGGCAGCAGTCAAGCAATCCGGGGTTTTTGGCTTTTTTTTCACTCTGTGGGTGTAAGCTGAGTGCCATGACATTTCCAGTGATCTCTGCAGTTATGCTCTTCGTTGTAGTACAAGGAGATCCTCTTTTCCAGTTCATCTTGTTCATTTGCTTTTGCTGCTATTTTAGTCGAAAGTTTAAACAGTGCTACAACCATATACCTCTGCAAGTGTGTGTGGGTTCTTCCCATCTTTATCTTTTTTTGTGGTTGTGGAGACTAGTGTTAAGCATGTTGTGTTGTAATATAGTTTGGCAATGAATAATTTGGAAAACATTCAGGCAAAAAAGTTTTTCACATCAGCAGACAATGTTTTTGGTTTGGTTTCTCTTTACACAATGATTTTTTAAGAGTACAAAGTTTAAATCAAGACAAACTTGCTGAGTTTTTGTGTAGGAAAAGACCTGCAGAACAAGACATTTTTCCAAAAGAGTGAATTTTGTTAAATGTAAATGTTTTTATTTACTATAGAATTCAGAAACTTGATTACGATAGAAATGTTGATGCTCTGATTATTTATCTGCAGACCACAGTGTTACCAAAACCCAAGAAGAGTCAAACGGTTACATGTGTCGAATTGTGAAATGTTTAATGTGCATTTGCATGAACTGGCTGTGTAGTGTGTCATTTGGGTAACATTGTTACCATCGGTGCCGTGATCTACTGTCCTGCTGCTCTGTTTCCTGCCTTCAGTGTTCTCTATAAACAGGAAGCTGACTCTGTCTTTCTGTTTTTCTTTCCTTTCATCTCTCCATTCTGCCTGTTTCTTTGTTCCCTCTATTTCGTTTTCCTTCCCTGCGTCCGTTAGCTGATACATCTATCTATCTATCCTATCAAAGTAGGGAAAAGCAGATGTGACGATTGTGTAAAGTCAAACTGGCTGGTGTTGGAGTTCTTGCATGAACCAAACTGTGTGATAGTGTGAAGTGTCAATGGAAGTAGAAAACAGCTCTTGCCTACCTATCTTTTGCATACTCTATTCCTGGCATTCCTGTTTTTCCTCCCTGGGCTTCCCCTGGAAAGCTGTCAGAAGCATTGAGCAATGACTTCAGTTGCCCGTAGCAGTGTTGCTGTCATGTGTTGTTTACTTTCCTCCAGCCTCAATCTTGCGGGGATTTGGTGTTTGGTGCATGTATGAACTGCTATAGAGGGCTTCAAGCCCTGCAGAGCCTTCATGTCCCACACTATCGGTGACATGAGGGGTTTGACAGAGCAAGAGGTTGAAGAGATGAGTGTAAGGAGGAGGAGAGGAGGTGCAGTTTGCCCAGGCTTGGCACAGCACTGTTAGTTGTTGTTAATTCCAAAGATGTCATCTTTGGTCTCCCTCTGTTTCAACATACGCTGCAAACAGATCTTCATAAAACATACAATAATACTCGCTGGGAAGCAACCTTGCATGCAAACGCAAGCTATCAAACGGCACAGTCTAAAATCCTATAAAAAATGAAGTAATCTGTCTTTTGTCTGAGTGTCTCCTTCTCTTTGCTTTTTCCCCCATGCACTATTTAGAAAAAGAGTGGAACTGTTAGGTTTAGTGCTTAGACATGGCTGGTTTGCCACACAGTTTTTGCACTGAGCTTGGAGATTTGTGGAAGACTGTTTTAACTGGGAGATTTATTTCTGCCCACTCCACCAGTTAAATAATCCAGAACAAAGGTTATTTCAAAGTGTTTTTCAGTCACTTTGACTTACACTTTTATCTTGGGATAGTGTAAGTGTAGAAATGTCTGGCCATAAAAGTTTAAATGCTTAACATTTCTCTATTTTAAAGAGAACTGCTGTTTGTCAGCAGAGACTTCATTTGTCTGCTGGTAAGCCCCTCCTCACTTTTTTTACTCATTAAAGCGCCTCAGTCACTGGTGTTCTGAATTTACGACAGGAACTACGTCGACACATGCTAAATGGAAAGAGGCCTTCATGAGAGAAGAGGCTGTTCAAACATAACTGAGTAATAACGGGGAGTGTTATGTTGAGACAGGGACTGAGGCAATTCTGGGGTGGGTTGATCAGAGCCCTGCCATTTGGCTACCATGATGCATTTCCTGCATTGGTCCACAGCTGGTCACAGACTGAAGTAACAAATGAAAGTAAGGAGAATGAGTGAAGGAGATAGAAAAGGATTGCTTTAGAAACTCAACACTTTATTGCCTAATTCATCAAATAATTCTCATTCTTATGTAACTCAGATTGAAAGAAGTCTTATGTGGTGACTGGCAGATTTAAAGGGGCCATACCATGATTTTCTTAATCCTTTCAAAGTAAACTATTTCCACGTATAGGATCATATATTACATTAGAAACACTAAAAAACAAATTATTTATGACATATTAGTTATGTTCGTGATTTTTTTTTTTCCTGCCCAAAAATAAAACGACTCAATTCCTGAAGCTCCACCTGCCGTTGCGTGTGAGTGCCGCCCATTTCATGACGTCATCCTAGAACCTTTGGCAGGCATGTCTGCATTCCTCCCACAAAAATAATCCAAACTTTTTAAAATATAAATGGTCATGTCATATGTCTGCCTTCAGTAGCCCTGGCCATCTCCACACTGGTTCACAACACAAACACATGTGACACAATTGGAAGATATGGTATAGTGCATCTAAAAGGAAAGTTTTTTGCTGATTAACTGTAGCTCTGTAGAAAAATAGGGTGTTGGGGTTAGACTGGGACAGATCAGACTGTGCCTGAAAGGGGTTGTCTCACTTTGTGACATCAGCACGTGAGAACCCACTCGTTTTTGTGGGTATGGGAGAGCCTGCTGTTGAGAGCCCAGTTTTTAGAGGATTTCTCAGAAAAGCTTGACCAGATCGAAATACCATTTTGGGGTTCTTTATATTGAGGATTGAACAGAATAATACACTTAAAAGCGCAAAAAGTTGTTTTTTTATGGTATGACCACTTTAAGGCATACAAGTAAGCATTTAAAAATTGAACTTGATTATGTTGGTGAACAAAAGTTAGGCATCAGAATCCTTAAAAACATATTTAGGAAAGGAGGAAAGCAAAGAGTTTATTTTTAATTGTGACATAGATGAGTTAAATAAATATTTATTGGAATATTGCCTGAAGGCCAATGTTTCCCAACCCTGGTCCTCGAGACACACTGAAACACGAACTTTGTGGTATTTTGGCTTTGAGACCTAGACACACATAGGGATGTGTATCATGTTACTATTAAAACTGTAAAAGAAAGCTTAGTTGATTGACAGTAATTGGGTACAATGCTAGCTAACCTTGACGCAAACAGCTTATTTTGTCATTATCTTTAGTTCTATGTACCTCTTGCATTTTGAGTGAATGTGTCTGAGGTAACATAGTATCACTTCTTATAGGTTGAAAGCAGAGAGTGGAAAGGAAGAGGTTCGTGCTGCAGATATGCCATCTGCACTGCAGTATGCTTTTGTAAATTCATTTTGTGACTGTTATGAGAATCGGGTGAGTATTTATAGAAAAGTGTTCATTAAAGCTCTCGCTTGTCTCGTATCCAATTTGCAGATGGGGTTTCATTCATCTCAAATTTTCTGAAGATTTCTGTAGAAAAGATCAGGGTAAAATACATATACATATATATATATATATACACACACACACACACACACACACACACACCACCAGCCTATATTAGGCTGGAGGTAATAATTGACGACTTACCCAGGGGTAAAACAGACTGATGCCTTTAATGTGGCTGGATCTCTGTCAAACTGATGCATACCTGCACTGCAGTGCACTGTCATCACAGTCACTAATGCAGATGGTGGTTAGATTTATGGTACACTTCGTCTTTTAATACAAAGTTCCTACATTCATATACTACGCACAGACTGGAAATATGGTGTCCCAGGATGATGACTTGGCTTTAAAGTAGGCCAAGGGCCGAACTGCAAACCCACACAGACAAATGCACATAAGCCTGCTCTGAGTCATTTTTTTAGTCTCATCTCATCTCTGTGGATTTTTCAAAAATAGCAGATTAATCAAGTGAAGTGAGCAGTTGTGGGAATTTGTCAGTTGTCCATCCCTATTTTTGCATAGCCTTAGATCCCATAGTCCTTGTTTTGAGTCCTTTTTATCCTGCTTTAAAGCTGGCGCAATGCTTTTTGTTAGGTCTGACCTGTGGATGGGTGTGGAAGAAGGGAAGATTATACATTTACAGCACAGTTCAAAAAGAGGAGGAAGCTTAGTGAACAATTTTTAAATCTATGATCCACTAACTCCCCTTGATTGTAAAGTGAAGCGTTTGCAGAACTATTCATCGACGTAGTTGTTATTTTTTGTTGTAAATAAGCTATTTTGCACTGGGAGGAGAGGTGTTGTCACAGAGTTGTTTAAAATATAGAGGACTCTTTCATGCATCAAAGTTGACCGTCACCTCCAGCATCTCCATTTTACCATTTTCAAAAAGTAAAAATGTATAAACACATTTCTAGGATGCATTTTTTTGTAAATAAATAAAAGGTATTTTTTTTGTCTTTTGTTTCTTCAGGAAGCATGTGTGAGTGACGAGAACAAGAAGTGGGATCTCTGAGGCCCCGCCCCCCTGCCGGTGGAGGATCCTCCACATCTAACCAGAGACCCCTTCATTCATCTCAAAAGGTAGGAGTCCAAAATATTTCAGCTCACTGAGCTGAAATAATGCATAAGTGATTTTGTCATTTATGCAGCATGTTTACCCGTGGAGTTTTGGAAACAAGCAGGCATGCACATGGCCAAAAAGAATATTAATAAATGTGTTTCAGTGATCCTGGGGAGTATGAAAATGTTTGAATTTCTTGGTCTCAAGTATTTACAATATTAAACTATTTGCTGCAAATATATAATATAAAATGTGATTTTTTTTTCCTCTTTAATCTCTATAAATTTATTTTTCCCATTAAAGTAAAAAAAACATGTATTTTTATTTATTTTTATTTAGGATACTATCGGAATCTATATAGCTGTTGACCAAATATACAGGATCTACCGATTTAAATTCAGAAAGGCTTTTGAATAATTTGGACCATTAAAAAAGGGTGAAATTGAGCTACATAAAAAAAAAAAATAATTCCCATCACCTCTCTTTTTGCCTTGCATATTATTTTATTTTTTTCGTATCCAATTTTAATCTAGGTCGCTATGAAAAATATTATCAAACATTAATGCAGGAAAAAATGGTAAATTGACAAATATCCAACTCCCTGAAATTTTCGAGACATCAGCACAGAGGATGCACAGCAGCAATAACAACAGGGCACATCCACTTTGTTTTTATATGATTAGCTAGTTTCATGGTAAATTAGGCACTGCATTATTATTTTTTTCGTTCAGTTTTGTTTAGTAGTCTGTTTACTGTGCTTGTTAATGGCTTTCCAAAGCATGTAGATTTTAAATGTAGTTTTTCATTTCTTAAAAACATTAGTATTTTGGATGCTCTGTTCTAATCTGATTGCTATGAACATTTAAAGGAATTCTGACCTGAGAATATGTTATTTTCCAATTGAAAACATTTTAATAAATAAAAATACTGTGTTTTTTTAACTTGTTTATGTTTTTTTGTTTCTTTGTATCCCTACTGCTAAATCATTTGGTAGGATGTTGTTTGTGCTGAGTGAGCATGTAGGGTATTTTAAGGTCTGTTAGGGAGTGTCTATTAATGGCTTCTTCTGTGAACACTGTGTAAAGCACAAGTATCAGGAGTTACAAAGTGGCCAAAGATCTTGAACCAATAAGAGTCCAGACAATTTCTCTTTGATTGAAAATGATGTGAGATACCACAGACCAAGTGCACAACAGAACTCATTTCTGATGTTCTTCTGTTACACTGATGTCACCATGGGTTCTTATGAGTTAACTTGTCTCACTCATAATTTGTATAAATTAGGAAGTAAAATACATTTGATTATCTTAGATTGGTCTGACACAGATGAAATAAAACAATTCTGGGTTTTATATAGGTTGTGAACTGGATGCTTTGACTACTTAGAATCCAGCTTTGACGGGCTTGTCATAGGTAGGCAGGGCAAATGCCATGAACATCTTCATGCATTGTATCTGGCAACTCCACTTTTTGAATGTGTCTTATTACAACAATGGAGAAAATTTAGAGAAAATCAAGGAAGTTGTTGTTCTACTTGGTCTCACTTTTATAGTTTTCCATAAAGTTGTGAAAGCCAATGAATAAATTGTTATTTTCAAATACCATGAAGCCTTTAACATCAGAGATATCACCAGCGAAATTTTTATAACACCAGCTCCTTTGCGTGATTATAGAGAATCAGGTGATTTTGAAGCCAATAAGAGCAACTTTGCATTTTTGCTTTCCACAGATATGCAACAAATTACCATACATAAAGTGTTGGATATTGGTGCAAAGCTGCTTTCCCCTGTGACAGAATGGGCTGATTTACATTGACTGCATTAATACTTGACTACTATAAAGTGTTACATATCAGAACAAGGTTGCTTCTCTCCTCTTCAGAATCTGCTGGAACTTTGTGATTGCGTAGGCTTTTGAAAAGTTACAGTGGTTGAAAGAATGTCAACACAGGAGCTAAAGCGTCAATGTCAAAGGGTTAATGGAAAAGAGAACCAAAGAAAACTTCTGGCAGCTTTGTTTTGTTGATGTTTTGGAGAGAACATATCCATAGTTGCTGTTCTTGGAACAATAAACAACAGACATGTTTGTGATGTTTTTCTCTGGCCTAGCTGTGTCTTGAAGTCTGATCACGTTGTAATGCTGCCCAAGTCAACAGGATTGGAACCAAGGCCTCAAGGGTTTGAAAAAGTACGGCACAGCCCGCAAAGGCATGAAATGTAAACACCATAAATCAGCGGAGAGCAAGATCGTACAGGACAGAGAGGGGCTTATGGGTAAAACGTGTACCTTTAGTCCATGACCACTGCTTTGTCCTCCCACGTGTGGACACAGAGCAGGGGTCAGAGCACTGCTATTGGGCTTCAGTTCTGAATTGGATGGCTTTTACCTTTTGGTGTAAACAGACCACATAATTTCTAGTAAAACATGTGCTGAAGAACTGTTTTAGTAAAAAGTTACTCCTGAAGATCTTTTAAACAAGCGTATTGCAAAATACTGTGCGTGGAAAAAAACATCTTGGATACATCTTTGATTGCAGACATAACATTGTTTAAAAAGATTTACAGTTAGTGGATAATAGAGCAGTTAACCTACCTGGAAGATGCGGTGTTCTTGAATACTGGAATACAGAAAAGAAAATCTTCCATTTATCAAAAAAGGCATAAATCTACAAAATGTCTCGTTTTTAAAATGAAGCAATTTATCTTTTGTGCTCTTTGAGAAAATGATGCTTTTAGCCTGTAGAAGTAAACAAAATGAGAGCAAATTATCTATAATGTTCCTGCAGGACGACAACAGTGGAAATTCAAATGAAATAGGAAAATTTTGTGAATAAAAATATTTGCACATTTTGCTGATTGTTGAAAAAAGAAAAAAAAAACATTAGCACTAAAGACTGAGTATGAAATAAATTTGGCAGGATTTGCTGTTATTTAAGCTATAGGGGAAAATTCAGTTATGTAATAAATTTAATTCCAGATGATTCCTGAACTTTATACAGTATTACTTAATATTCTCTACATCAGGTAATTAAAAAGTAAGGAATACTTATAATACAACAAATGTTTTCTGCCTTGGGCACTTGAATCATAGAAAGAAAGAGAAAAAAGTTCCAGATGTATCTTAGAAACCAATGTAAAAGCAATTCTGTTTTGTTTTATAGCTTAGTCATAGATTTAATCATCATTTTTACATTTGTAGTGTTTTAGTGGCATATTTTACAGTTATATTCTTGAATCGTTTATTCAATATTTATAAAGAAGCTATCCTGGTTGAAGAATTTTTACTAATAGAAAGTAAAAATAGATAAGCTTTGGGTGTTTTTGGGTAAAGTATAAAATAATTCAAACTTTTAAAAACTAATACTTGTGTTTGCAATGACAGATGATTTTATTTAGCAACAAAAAGGGACGAGAGACAAGTCTTTATTTTCATATATTTTTCTACTATGAGTTTACATTGTAAGATTTAATACTGCTGTTTTTAATTAGCGACTGGCAAGTGTGATTGTATTGTCCTTCTGTGCCATTGTTTTTCAGAGCTCCTTACCATAATGGACTAACAGTTAAAAGAAAACTTTTCCAAATATCAGTAAATACAGTTTATGCAATTGGACCATTTATCAATGCTTGAGTATTTATATTTAGACACTGTATAGTAGATGATTTAAGTACTTTTGAGTATGGAAAGTTTTTTTAATGACCATTAAA